>CM071162.1:6692857-8049285 GCA_036417725.1 Clanis bilineata | reverse complement strand
GTGGCACCCTAATATACTTTAAAAGGTCCCTGCACTGCATACCTCTAGACCCCCCCGAAAACCTGACGAACATTGAGGCTTCAGTCTGCAGGCTAGCATTGACAGGACATCCGCCGATCACTATCATCTCGGCTTACCTCTCACCCCAAAAGGAGCTTCACTCCAATGAAATTTCGACCCTACTGAGCATGGGGGAGTCTGTCCTTCTGGCGGGCGACCTCAACGCCAAGAACACGCTCTGGAACTGCAACTCTACCAACAGCAGAGGTGCAGCACTAGAGCGGTGTCTAGACACTATTGATATGGAAATTCTAGTTCCATCAGAACCCACCCATTATAGTAGAATTAACGACAATCACCGACCTGACATACTCGACATAGCGCTTGCAAGGAACGTATGCCTACGCGTGCGTTCCATGCAGGTGCTACAAGAGTTGGACTCTGACCACAGACCTGTGATCCTAGATCTAGTCCCTATAAACGGTCCCACAGACACAGGTCCTAACGTACCGATGAAGGTGAAAACGAACTGGCGTCTCCTAGGCACCAAGCTCGAGGACACCTCATCCCCTGATCTCTCCGCGATCCCGACCAACATAGTTACTCCTGAAGAGACGTCCGGCGCGATTCGCTCCTTCACCGCACATATCCAAAACGTCGTGAGCGACAGCTCCGAGAGGGTGCCGGAGGCTATGCTTAGCCATTGGCACCTTCCCGAAGACGTGAAATGTGTGGTGAGGAGGCGAAACGCCGCGCTGAGAGCCTGTAAGACGAATCCCTCCCCGGATCAACGGCATCTAACGCGTTTCCTCCAACGTGAGGCCAAACGTCGCATCCAAGAGGCCGTCGATTCGAGGTGGGAAACTCACCTATCAGAGCTAGATCCAACTCACCAGGCTTTCTGGCAGTTGTGCCGTTCCTTCAGGAGAAATGATACAGTCACCATGCCCCCGCTCAATCGTCCGAATCAACGCCCGGCGTTTGACGACGACGAGAAAGCGGAATTGCTTGCCGACAGCCTGGAGGCTCAATGTTCACTCACCTCAGTTCCCATTGACCCAGAGCATCTCGTTGCGGTTGACACTTTTGTCGAAAGTAGGAACGCAATCCCGCCGCCACCGATACCGGTTCCGCGTCCGCGCCCGACAAACGTCGACCCGGATGTCGACCAACCGCCCGACCCACTCGCGCCGGTGACAATCGAAGAAGTCAGTTCTCTGATCAAGGCGCTCAAAAGACGAAAAGCCCCCGGGGGTGACGGTATATCCAATAGAGTCATGAAAATGCTCCCGGAGCATCTAGTTAAAATTCTCGCTGACATCTTCAATGCAGCGTTCCAAAACAGCCTCTTTCCAGACGTCTGGAAAGAGGCGGTTGTGATAGGTATTCACAAGCCGGGGAAACCCGCTTTCGAACCCTCCTCTTACCGTCCCATCAGTTTACTCAGCGCTCTGGGTAAACTCTACGAGCGAATCGTCCTCGATCGCATCAAGATAGTCGCCCACCTTCACCATCTGCTCCCTCCAGAGCAGTTTGGTTTTCGTAGTAGGCACAGTTGCGTGAATCAGATCCTCCGCATCACGGAGCATGTCCACGACAACTTTAGGCGCGGAAACCCTACCGGTGCTCTTTTCTTTGATATTGAAAAAGCATTCGACAAAGTGTGGCACAACGGCTTGCTCTACAAGTTGTATACCTTCAATGTGCCCACACAGCTCGTGCACATCATACGAGAATTTTTGTCGAATCGCGGGTTCAAATATCGCGTGGAGGGAACTCTTTCCTCCCGACACACCATCACTGCCGGAGTCCCGCAAGGCTCCGCTTTGTCCCCTTTTCTTTTCTCGCTATACACAAGCGATATCCCTAAACCGAAAGACGCCCATCTGGCGCTCTTCGCTGACGACACGGCAATCTACGCTTCACGTAGAGACCCGGACAAAGTGATTCGCATTTTGCAAACCGCAGCCGATGAACTCGGTGAGTGGTTCCGCAAATGGCGAATCACTGTCAACCCCGCCAAAAGTCAGGCAATTCTCTTTACCAAGAGAATTTTCACCCAAAAGCCTAACGCTTCAGTCACCA
Organism: Clanis bilineata; assembly: GCA_036417725.1. Lineage (NCBI taxonomy): Eukaryota > Metazoa > Arthropoda > Insecta > Lepidoptera > Sphingidae > Clanis > Clanis bilineata. The sequence goes on along the minus strand of CM071162.1, from coordinate 8,047,200 downwards.
TGGCCAATAAGGCTATCCCTTGGACCAACAACGCCAAATATCTAGGAGTCAACCTTGATCGGAGACTGAACTTCATCACTCATGTAAATGCGGTACGCGCGCGAGCCGCAATCGCGTTAGCACGATTACATTTTCTCTTAAACCGTAAGAGCAAGTTGTCAGCCCGCAACAAGATTAGGATCTACACAACGTGTATTAGGCCGATAATGACTTACGCGTCGCCCGTGTTCGCTCACATACCGCCCGCTCGACTTAAGCGTATGCAAGTCCTGCAAAACGTCTTTTTAAGACGAGCGCTTAACGCTCCGTGGTACATCCGTAACCACGACCTCCACGTTGACACCAACTTGCCGACCATCAGGCATTTTATGCAGATGGCTAGCAGACGCTACTTCGATCGGGCGGCACACCACCCAAACACGCTTGTCCGTCAAGCGTCAATATATACTCCATTTGACCGTGCGAAATGGAGACGTCCTAGATCCGTTTTGTCAGACCCTGATGACGCCATCACTCTGGCCATTCAACGTAAGATCGAGCATCTTAAATCGCTCCCACACTCCACACGACCGATGTTCCGTCCCCGCCGACGAGGACCACGCCGCGCTCCCAGTAGCAGCCCCCCCGACCCTGTTAACAATTCCGGCCCGCGTGCCGATGACAGAAATGGATAGTTAGGAAAACACGTCCACACTCCCCTAATCGTTGATGTCTTCAACATCACCCTCTCAGTGACCGCCCTGAGCCGAGGTTCGTAACCCGTTAGTGGGTTGCCCTCAGCGTGGTCACCTAACTTTATGGGTTGGGCGCACCTGCGTTCATCCCAACAGACCGGTGTGGCTGAATTTGCCGACTCGGTCGGGCAAGCAGCTGTAGGGCCATAAAAAAAAAAAAACACCCAGACCCGAAACAAATATCTGTGGGCCACACAAACATTTGTCTTGGTGCGGGGATCGAACCTGCGGCCTCTCGCTTTACAGCCGGCTACTCGCCCGCTGCTCCGCGTAGGCTGTCGAATGTTACATCCTAGAATGTTTTGTGAATGGCTAAGAATCACGTAAGATAAGTTTATTCTCTCAATATATTACGCTGGCCGGCCTGGCGCGCGTATATTTCAAATAAACTGAGCGATTTATGACCACTAGGTCATAATTTTTGGATCACAAGATTTGCGCTGTTGTCCCGTCCATTACTCGGTAATAGAGTATAAATTTATTTCAATCTTATTGAACAAATGGTACGTTGCATTCCTCCCAGGTAAAAGGATGTAATTTAGTTTGTGACAAACAATATTATACTGAATTTCTATTTGTTGTTATCCGTAGAGCCGTTTTGAAAATATAAATACAAGTAAAGCAAACAAATAATATAAATACAATAGTAATGATTTCGTAGGTTTACGCTAATGTTATAGAGGTACATGATGAAAATGAAGGTAGCTTTTGTAACACCATGGACGTAAAAAACAGATGGACGGAGCGATAGGAATATTGAAAGTGAAGCAGAGTTTTCTGCCCATTCGATCTATCGACACGCAATGGCGGCGACTGAGCGAGTTATAGTGTTAATGTGTACGTAGGGCATTTTTGTACAGGCGCATTTTTGTGAGTGACTTCGCTGTGGCGTCCGTCTAACTACAGGTGACATGGTGTCCTTCTTTTTTATACGTCCGTGTGTAACACTAACATTTAGGACAACTGACACCTCAGTCCGACCCGTGACCATGAAGCCTGCAAAACTTACGAAACGTCGGGTTAACAATACAAACAAATCGTGATAGAATCCGTAAAAACTTTTATTTCAATAAATGCATGCATTTATTAAATCAAAGAACTGCTTTTTCATCTTGTTCATCACTCTACGAACTTGACGCGATGCCTTCTTGAATTTATGCAAATGCGGTTTGCAGCTTGCCGAGAACTCTTCACGTACCAACACCTTACTGAATAACAAATAAGCTTGTTGGGGGCAACGCTCTGCATACTGGTAGATTTTCTAATAAAGGATCGAGAGTGACATCCAAACATTGCGAACGGCGTGATCGACAGACATGCGCGATAGTGACTTCGTCTGCATGCTTTGCTAGAAGTAAAGTTATGCGAGATATTTCTTAGTGTAAGGCTTAGACAAAAGAAGTTAGAGAATAGGGCATAACTACGAAAAAATGAAGCATTCTTAATGTATGGAACGAAACAATAAATAAATAATAATAATAAATAACACCCAACAGTCACATACATAGTCCTGACCCCACACTAAGATCGAGTCTTGTGTCGTGGGTATCAGGAACTACGAGAGACTTTCGGTCTCACAACACCCAGACTCGAAACAAATATTTGTAGGCCATACAAACATTTGTCTCGGTGCGGGGATCGAACCCGCGGCCTCACGTTTCACAGCCGGCTACTCGCCCGCTGCGCCACGGAGGCTGTCAAACAAAAATAGCGACTTTGCGAAAGAAATACCCATGAAATATAAGAGTTAGGTATCTTCTTCATATTCCGTAGTTAGTGTTATTGTAAATAATACACCGTAATCAATAAGTATTTATACGTTATTTAATTCTTAAGACACGGTGACAACTTACATGTAAATAGATCACGAAACTAAAATGGCGGAATCGTAAACACGTATTTTTCGTAGTTATGCCGGGTCCTCTATTTTTTTCTTTAGTCATAGGTGTAAGGCAGTGACGTGCATAGACATGCTTTTAAAGTCATTGACAATCCGAGCACTGATATTTTGCGACAGGTGTTATCTCAAATCAGATGAGAAGCATTCGACGGCTACGGTGTCAATTTATATAAAGCCCTACAAGCAATAAAATATTCTTATGACTTACCAGTTCAATCACGTGTTTTAAAGTTGATGGTGTGTTAATCACCTTGGTCCTTATCACTACATGAATCACATTATAAAAAATATTGTTAAATATAGTTAATTATACTTTTACATTTCTTGCACCGAAACACAGAGTTTAACACATTTAAAATCCACTGGATTCGTCCAAAATCACAAAGAACACTCGCGTTCGCGAAACCAAGTCGAGCGAAATGTCGAAAAACCGAAACATACGAATCGATATGGTTCGGCGAATGCTTTGAAAATTACTATACACATCAATCATTACACAGTTACGACAAACGGAATTAGTGACGGGACGAGACCTCGACAAAAACATCGAAAGGTGAAATTTCGAACAGGTCTTGAAGTGAGTTAACCAATTTGGGCACAGACCGACGTTTTTATTGCTTTTTTAAAATGCTTGCGCTGAGCAGCGACGATCGCCGAATACAAATCTTCGATTGTTGGTGTGACTGACGTGTTTCGAACAAGTAATTTATTAAATTTAGCAGTATTGGACTGTGAAAACTTTAAACGTAAAAAAGAACATTGCACAAAATTTTGCTGAGTCGTTTATCTGGATGAGCTTTTGTCGATACATACAAAGTGAGTGCACATCCCGTACCAACGTTTGTCTATAATATTTTTTGCATTATTTAAAATAAAACGACTAGTGAAGAAGGGTAGTGCGCTGTATGGATCAATTAAAATGTTTGAAGTAGATTGTGATATTTAGCATTTGCAAAAATGTATTAAATCTCGTCTCAGATAAAAGATCAGACTTCTCGAGTCTCTTGAGGATAAATCGTAGTAAAGTAAAGGAGCTCTATAACAAAGAAAAGTGCGAGAACAGTCTATTAAAATATTAAATTATGTTTTTGTCTTAAGGCTCTGATTTTGCTTTCAACGTGTACCGTCAAATTTTGATTGTTTAGTCCTAAGTCTTGTCTTGTCTTGTGGAAAATTCTTAAAAGACAGCGATTAAAAAATTAAAGGTTAAGTTAAATCAAAGGAAAAAAGGGGTGTACTGAACGTATTTTAAAGAGAATAATATTTATATTTATCGATATATTTGGGTGCAGCACTACAGAAAAAACAAAATCATACCTATCAAATTAGGGTGATATACGTTTGGAAAGTGTATTTCCGGCTGCCGACAATTTAAACGAATTATTTTCACTTAGTAATGATACAAATTGTCAACGCATGCAGTTAGTGGAGTCTGTCTTTAAAAAGTATATATCGATGACGTCAATGTGATAGAAATTTTGAGAAAGTGATATACGTAAAGAGGAAGAGTTCCAAGATCTAATTTTACTTGTATAGGCACATTCTTTGTTTTTTTACTTTGAGGATCAGGCATATAAGGGTTCAATAATGTTATTAAAATATTTTAATCTTGTAGTATCGTCTGATTTTTAATGTTCATTTGTTACAATATTAGGTTATGTACTATTGGGTTCGCAAAGAAGACTATCCGGATCCTTTTCGCAAATGAACGCATAAACTTTATCGCACCAGATGTCATCGAATAACGCAGATCGGTATACGGCTCCGCAGAATTCACCAGTAGTTGAATTATTTGGCTCACCAGGACAGAACTTGTCGTAGCCAGCTTCGCTTAGCGTTTGTCCTGCAAGAAAATTTAGTTCATTATTACCTTAGGCCTTGGTAAATATAAGACAACGAATTGAGACTTCTACAGAATCAATCTTCAGTTCGACGAGGAAACCAGCAGCGTCATGAGTCATCATTATTTTAAAGAAAAATGACTTCAAGATGTAGTTTGCCAATGATTTGATTGCACGTACGGTGAGTGAGATATCTAGAAAGACAATTTTCCAACTAGGTGATGGACTCAACAATGGACCACCATTTGCTCGTTAGCCGGCTCATCATAATCATCATCAGCCACAGGACGTCCAATAGTGGGGATAGGCCTCGTCCAAACATTTCCAGACTAACCAGCCGGCTCATACCTACTATAGAAAGTAAACTCAAATACCGATATAAAAAACTAGGAACAGTCGCGCCTTACCATGAACTGTCCGCCACGTCCCATGTTCATACCAATCATGGAATCCAACTAAAGCTACATCTTTCCAAAAGTTTCCAATCATGGATCCTGCGGGGTGCTTTGCAAATATCTCCCTGATGACTCCTGCTTCCTTCTCACTGTTGATAATGGCCAGGTAACCACCCTCAGCTGCGCAAGTCATGTATGCCCTCGACCAAGTTCGAGGTACGCTGTGGAATTTGTAGCAACTGTTCGTGCGGTCGTAATGGATGTAGTCTGCAAAGAAATTTTTCAGCAGAGATGATAGTGCAAGTCTACTAGTCGGATTGCTAATTGACTGAATTTATGTAGCAGATGGTGAAATAATACGCTTTGCAGATACTTTGGCACAAATTTTCTAACAGAGTTAACCTTCTAATGTATGTGAGTTTGTAGGGGATTGTCCCTCAAGTATATAGATTTAAATTACGATATATGATACTTGTTCTTCTGTTTTATTGTTTTTCTGAACCTGATCTAGTGTTTATGTAGGTAAGTACATTCATCAGTCATGTTTCGACTTAAAATCTTAATGTTCTAGTATACTTATATTCATTGCTATAAGCACTTTAGTCATCTAAAGGATATTCTACACCTATTTTGAAGTCGATATAATATAAAATATGAAATATTTCTTACTAGGATCTGTGGTTCCACACTCATTAACGACCATTCCTGAAGTTCGTTTCTTGTAACAGATGTAGTTGAAAGTATCTGAACATCTTTGATCTGCCAGGGTTCCGTCGGCGTACATTATTATGCAATTTTCTTGGTCGTTTATGTTGTCTGGTTCTGATTCAGCCCATTGGTGTGGTATCCTCCAAAGCGGTACTCCTGAAAATAAAATCTGCGATAAATAATGTTTTGAAATAGATGTTTCACAATATACACAATTTTGAATCCATTTTCAGTTGCGTGTATTGTCTATAAAATACAGAGGAAAATATAATAAAATATTGATATTAATAATGCTGCGACATACAATTTGAAAAAAAAAAAGAATTATGACGTGTCATCGTAAATTATAATTTTTTATAGTCTTGTCTCATGCTGTGCTATATCTTTACTTTTAAATCGGGTTAATGTGATTGAGACAGCCTATTATGGCCATTTTATACCTTCCACGGAGAAAAAGTCTCCTCTTGAGAATGTGGCGTGTATTCCAGTAAATACATTATTCTTTTGGCTCTTGAGGATCATCATAGTTTTTATAGCGTATTTCATAGAATTATCCAAGGGAGAAGCTAGAATAGCACCTGAAACAAATAAAATATTTACGTGTTTGCGTATAATTTCATAAGAATTTGTTTTTTTAGATGGCGCGATAAGCCTTATTTGGTAGTAGGTTGTAGCGTATATCTCAGGCCGGGCAAAGAGATTATTCTAGTACAATTTTCTCTCAGAGAGTTGTCGTTAAACAGCAAGTCGGTCGTAAAAAGTAAGCTGAATCCTTCCTGCAACATGTTAGAAAATGTGTGTTGCACCGACCCCATAATGATGCGGGATAAGACCAGGTTGAAATAGAAAGCTGGGAAAGAAGAAACTGTGTTTTCTTAAATTCGTCTGTAGAAAAAAAACATGTTTATGCATCTCTAAGGCAGTAAATTGATATTAATTTTTCTTGATTGTTACCTTCAAGGTGACATCTCAGCCTCGCTTCATGCCAGTTGGCAGGAATTTCATGATACTTCATCCATCCGTCTACAATGTCTATGTATTTGTAGTCGCATCGGAAATGTATTCTGTCTGAAATGATGAAGGATATTGAGATTATATTGCAATGATATTCGAATTGAACAAAACAAAAAATCTGAAAAATCTTTCACGCTGTATACACAAACGTCTACAGGTGATTAGACCGGCTCGACAAGTTTGATGCCATTGTAAAATAACTATCTCGTTTTGTTCGGTGAGTGATATTCCCGGTTCCCAAACTCCTTTGCCCTCCAATCCCTATTTCCGTTAAGGTTGGTCCAGATACATGTTATTTTTTGTATGGTTATGCTATTGTCTGACAGAAAACCTTGAAAAATAACTCGCTCGTTTTGTTCGAGTGATATTCCCGGTTTCTAAATTTCTTTCTCCTTCCCAATCCCTATTCCTCTCCGTTAAGGTTGGCCCAGATACATGTTTTTTTTATTTCTTTTTTGTATGGTGGGTGTATAACTGTCTATAGGCGGTGGAGATCATTTACCATCAGGAGACCCATCTGCTAGTTTTCTAGTATCTGCTGTAAAAAAAATAAACTCAAAATATAAAACGCAAATTTATAAATCTTAAATGCCTTAAGTATTGCCCAACAGAAGTTATAACATTTCTAATTACAATAATCAGATTATCAACAGCCTAAAACTTTATATTATGGTAATATTACAAAAGTTATTGTAAGAAATATTTCGTTGCGTGCTCAAAATCTTCGCTTTATAAAGCGGTATTTAGATTTTAAGATAAGAATCAACCGAATACTTAAGGAACTGAACCTTTTCTAACAAAAGATTTTCGAACGAATTTGCAAACATATTTTTAAGAGCTTACTTTGGGACACGTTAAAAACGTTATGAGAAGGGATGGGAATTTTGTTTTAAGGCTTTTTTGCAGCACTCGTTGGGAGCATTAAAACATTTACGGAAATGGACGGGAATTTTTGGGTTTGAGGACATTCTTTTTTCTAAAATAAAGTATGTAAAAAATCTTACAACCTCGACTTTTTTCTGTAACATTTTTTGTATATATTGAATTTGTTTCGGCATTTTTCTTGAGGGATAGCTGTGAAATGCCGATCTTCTGCCATTATTTTTAAGAGATATGATTGATTTCTTAGGTTTATGCGAATGTTATACATTGAATTGACTGCCTCGGTGGCGTAGTTGTATTTCGGTATGACTACCGTCCTAAGGTCTCGGGTTCGATCCCCGGGTCGGGCAAACTGATATTGGATTTTTCCATATCAGCCTGGAGTCTGGAATTTGTGCCCGATATGGCGATAGGCTCGCCCCCTATCACATCTGGGACGGAACTAAGCTTGACGAAATGTGGGTCTAGTTCGCTAGTGCGCCTCTGCCTACCCCTTCGGGGATACGCTATACGCTACGCATATGTAACATATGTATGTGCCGCCTCCGACGGGTATACGTCTAGTGATTGGTGTACCTAGAAAGATCACGATCGATACGCTCTGTGTGTTAACAAACATTCTTGTCACGGTGTGGGCGCACACTACGACAATTACTTAAAGTGATACATGTCGACGGTGACGGACTGAGGTCAGCTTTCCAAACTAATGAATGTGTTGACAGATGTTTTTGTGGCTCGTGACGAGATAAATTAAAGTTCGTTGAACATCAAGTGACTGACACCCGAATGGTCAAACGCTGCTTAACTTTAACGGCTTCCTAAATTGATTTTCGCCATACATTGACAGATAAGGCGGCCTTAAACGACATAAGGCGACCTTAAGTGTATGACCATTCGGCGGTGAATGTTTTAATTTTGAGTGGTAGAGCCACGCTTGAGACAATTACATCTACAGCACGAATGGGCCGGCTCGACCGGTTTGATACTGTCTCACAGAAAACCGTAGTAAAGTGGCAGTTCGTGTTTCGTTCGGTGAGTGAGATTTCCGTTGGCCAATTTACCCCTTTCTTTCCCAATCACTTTTCCCTCCTCTTCCATTCTCTCTTTTAAATTGGTAACGCACTCATGATTTTTTTGTCTTGGGTGTCTATGACGGTGGAGATCACTTACCATCAGGTGACCCATCTGTTCGTTTGCCAGTCTCTGCTATAAAAAATACATTGATTTTCGCCATACAATTTTGACAGATGAGGCGGCCTTAAACGATATAAGGCGACCTTAAGTGTAGAAGCATTCGGTGGTACTTGAGTCCTTTTTTCCACCCACCTACAGTTAACAAGAACTCTCATACTATTATCATCATGACTATCATTGTCAACTATAGGACGTCCACTGCTGAACATAGGCCTCCCCCAAAGATACTAGTATTTTCGACCGACTTCCAAAAAGGAGAAGGTCCTCAAATTGGTCTGTTTTTAGGTATGTTACGCAATATCTCCGATAAATGTGGACAGATTTTCAAAATTCTTTTTGTGTTCGATAGAGCTTATTTCAAGGGTGGTCCTATATAAATTTGGTTACGATCGGATTTGAAGTCGGTGCGTTAAGTTTTTAAGCTTGTGACTATAGTACTTATGAAAGTGTCTCAGTTTAGGTTTACTTTATTTATTTATTTATTTGCACTTGTTATACACGAGGTATAAAGGCGGACATAATGCTACAAGCACTCTCTGCCAGTCAACCTTGGGGTGGTGCGGAGATGTACCTGGCAGGTGTAAAAATAATGACATTAAAGCAACACAGAATATTAATATTTTACATGAATAACGCCCGAATGGTCAAACGCTCTTCAGCTTTAACGGCTTCCTACATTGATTTTCGCCATACAATTTTGACAGGTAAGGCGGCCTTAAACGACATAAGGCGACCTTAAGTGTATGAACATTCGGCGGTAAGGAATCCAATTTAACCGTATAACTTAAATGTTTAATTAATAGTTCATTCAGTTGAACAACTTCGTAGATTTTTTAATGAACTGAACCCTAAAACTCAGTGAAATATCCGGAATGTTTAAGAATTAAGAAAATAAAACAGATTTTGGAGGTCAGTGGAATACTAAATAACCAGTATAAAGTAAAAGGTGACCATAGTTAGGCTTAATTGCATTAATACATGCGAAAAATATGATTTGTAACAAACAACCATCATTAATTTGGTAAGTCCTTGAGAAAATACAAGGCCAGTGTTTAAGTTACCTTCAATAAACCTTGCTCAGAATTTTCTGTAAGGCACTTCAAATTCTTACATAAAATACATAGAGTAATATAAAATGTTTACTGCCCCATTGCGTCGCGGTACGTCGCGTCGGCTATATAAATAATCATCAATTTTTTTCCATATTTTCAACTTTCAAAATAAATAATAATAAGTAATATTAGCCCTGTAATTTTACTGTCCCACTGGCGGGCACCGGCCTCATATATTAATGAGAAGGGTTAGGCCTTAGTCCAACACGCTGGCCTAATGCGGGTTGGCGGACTTCACATATCTTCGAAATTAAGAATGTTCAAAATAAGGACGTTCTCAATTCGTATTTATTTATGTAGGATGTTACGCGATATCTCCGTTAAATGCGTTATTTTTATGTTTGAGCTTATTCTAAGAAAAGTCCTAGTTTAGCCAAGATCAGATGCGTTTTGGAGTCGGTTTTTAAGTTCTTTAACCCGTTGGACACATATATTTTACATAAGTGTCTCGGCCTCCGGAGGCCGAGCCGCCCATCACTATTTCTTAATGATCCAAAACTCACAGGCTTATTCTCGGACATCCAAATGCGTTGATACCCCATTGGAATTTGAAGCGGAATACTGAATAAGGCCAGATGGAAAGAATCGATTAAAAATATTAGGCTTTTGGGAATCGAAGTTTCCTTAAACGGCAGCTACCGCTGACCTTTGGGATCAAAAGAATCATTATTTTTAGTATTTAGAATTACGTAAGTCCCAAATGCTTCGAAAATAATCAATATCAAAATCGTTACAAAATCAACGTTGGAAACCGCTAATAATATCAGAAATAGTTTATACTAAACATAAAGTTAAAATAATAATGAAAAAGAGTTTTTAATATTTAATAGTTTGAGATGAATACCTATGCGTGTTTTTCTTTACATGACAATAAAATATTTCTTCTTCGTTTTGATTGTGAAGTTCATCATGGCTTTATCATATCAAATGAAATCATAAAACTCCGAAATGACCGCCAAATACTTATACGTGTACCTAAAGATTAGTATGAAATTGATTATTCTTTACACATGAAGAAAAGCTAAATATTAATGATGATAGCTAATTATACAATACTTTAGCATTTCATTACATGTATCAGATTGTCTGGCAAACGGATTGTTCAAGCTACTGTAAACCATTCGTACCTACCCGATCATTAACTAGAATTCGGGGTAATTTGTCTACGAAGCGTCGACGGTGAATTGAGTTTCAAAGGGACCCTTAGTTTTACTTTTTGCGACACAAAGTGTACTTCGTAGAAAAGATGTTTTATAGGTACGTTCAGAATGACAAGAAATATTGTTGTAGTAGACACTAGTGATGTGGATAATCGGTTATTATTCAAAATCGATAATTTCATTATTTTTAAAGACGTGATCGATTAATCGGTTAGTCAATTATCATCTCAGCCTATCGCCTTCCATTACTGGACGTAGGCCTCCCCAAATGAGCGCCAACCATCCCCGTCGATAATAATACATCTTTAATAATCACAAGTTTAAAAACTCAACAGACCGACTTCAAATCCGATCGTAACTAAATTTATATGGGACCACCCTTGAAATATGTTCTATCGAACACAAAATTTTTTTTTGAAAATCGGTCCACATTCGGTGGAGATATCGCGTAACATAGATAAAAAAAAAAATGGGTGCGTGTACTTATGTACGCGCGTGAGAAGTTATACTTCTTTGTTTAATAATATTTAGTGTTAATTATATTAAAAAACTAAAAACATACGCAAAACAACCATTTTAGCTCTCACCTGCCCGTAGAACAATGGCCCATGGTATAAGATGCATGTTTTGTTCGTTTAGGCGCAGAATGTCCAATTCCCACATGGTCCAATTCTCAAAATGTCCAATTCGCACAATGTCCAATTCTCAAAATGTCCAATTCTCATAATGTCCAATTCGCGAAATGTCCAATTCGCGAAATGTCCGTTCCGCAAAATGTCCAATTCCCAAAATGTCCAATTCGCGAAATGTCGAGTCCTCAAAATGTCCAAATCTCAAAATGTCCAATTCGCACAATGTCCAATTCGCACAATGTCTAATTCGCGAAATGTCCAATTCTCAAAATGTCCAATTCGCGAAATGTCCGTTTCGCAAAATGTCCAATTCGCGAAATGTCCAAATCTCAAAATGTCCAATTCTCAAAATGTCCAATTCGCGAAATGTCCGTTTCGCAAAATGTCCAATTCCCAAAATGTCCAAATCTCAAAATGTCCAATTCTCAAAATGTCCAATTCGCGAAATGTCGAGTCCTCAAAATGTCCAATTCTCAAAATGTCCAATTCGCGAAATGTCCGTTTCGCAAAATGTCCAATTCCCAAAATGTCCAAATCTCAAAATGTCCAATTCTCAAAATGTCCCATTCTCAAAATGTCCAATTCGCGAAATGTCCGTTTCGCAAAATGTCCAATTCTCAAAATGACCAAATCTCAAAATGTCCAATTCTCAAAATGTCCAATTCGCGAAATGTCTAATTTGCACAATGTTCAATTCGCTAAATGTCCAAAACGCGAAATGTCCGTTTCGCGAAATGTCCAATTCTCAAAATGTCCAATTCCCAAAATGTCCAAATCTCAAAATGTCCAATTCGCGAAATATCCAATTCCCAAAATGTCCAATTCTCGAAATGTCCGTTTCGTAAAATGTCCAATTCCCAAAATGTCCAATTTTCAAAATGTCCAATTCTCAAAATGTCCAATTCGCGAAATGTCCAATTCCCAAATGTCCCATTCGCGAAATGTCCGTTTCGCAAAATGTCCAATTCGCGAAATGTTGAGTCCTCAAAATGTCCAATTCTCAAAATGTCCAATTCACGAAATGTCCGTTTCGCAAAATGTCCAATTCCCAAAATGTCCAAATCTCAAAATGTCCAATTCTCAAAATGTCCAATTCTCAAATGGTCCAATTCGCGAAATGTCCGTTTCGCAAAATGTCCAATTCCCAAAATGTCCAAATCTCAAAATGTCCAATTCTCAAAATGTCCAATTCTCAAAATGTCCAATTCGCGAAATGTCCAATTCGCACAATGTCCAATTCGCACAATGTCTAATTCGCGAAATGTCCAAAACACGAAATGTCTGTTTCGCGAAATGTCCAATTCTCAAAATGTCCAATTCCCAAAATGTCCAAATCTCAAAATGTCCAATTCGCGAAATATCCGATTCGCGAAATGTCCAATTTGCACAATGTCCAATTCTCAAAATGTCCAAAACGCGAAATGTCCAATTCGCAAAAGTCCAATTCGCAAAATGTCTAATTCGCAAAATGTCCAATTCGTAAAATATCCAATTCGCAAAACTTCCAATTAGCAGAACGTCCAATCCTTACATTAGTCACAAGTAAAGTATATTAATTAATTATTATTATATACTAGCTGACCCGCGCAACTTCGTCTGCGTAGGAGAGAGAGGGTTTTAAGAATGAGTCGTAGGCACCTACAATCCAATAATTCTAAAGGAGGTAATGAGATGATCTACTTCGGTCCGGTTTCGTCAGTCACCCCGTCAGTCACCCACTCAGTACCCTCGTCAGTTACCCCGTCCATCACCCCGTCAGTTACCCCGTCAGTCACCCCGTCCATCACCCCGTCGGTCACCCCGACAGTCACCCTGTCGGTCAAGCCGTCGGTCACCTCATCTTTCTGCTCGATTGTCACCCCGTCTGTCACCCGTCTGTCACCCAGTCTGTCACTCCGTCTGTCATCCGTGTGTCACCCGTCTGTCACCCTGTATGTCACTCGTCTGTCACCCAGTCTGTCACCTGTCTGTCACCCGTCTGTCACCCAGTCGGTCACCCCATCTGTCTGATCGATTGTCACCCCGTCTGTCACCCAGTCTGTCACCCAGTCTGTCACCCCGTCTGTCACCCGTCTGTCACCCGTCTGTCACCTGTCTGTCACCCGTCTGTCACCCGTCTGTGAACCCGTCTGTCACCCGTCTGTCACCCATCTGTCACCCGTTTGTCATACGTCTGTCACCCCGTCTGTCACCCGTCTGTCACCCGTCTGTCAACCGTCTGTCACCCGTCTGTCACCCGTCTGTGAACCCGTCTGTCACCCGTCTGTCACCCATCTGTCACTCGTCTGTCATACGTCTGTCACCCCGTCTGTCACCCCGTCTGTCACTCCGTCTGTGACCCCGTCGGTCACTCCGTCAGTCACCTCGTCAGTCATCTCGTCAGTCACCCCGTCCGCCACCCTATCAGTCACCCTGTCAGTCACCCCATCAATCACTTTGTCAGTCAGCCCTTAGGTCATAGTGTGATGTTATATAGCCAATAGCCATCCTCGATAAATAGACTATCCCACAAAAAAATATTTTTTCAATTCGAACCAGTAGTTTCTGAGATATCAACTTCTCCGCTTCTTAACATTTTTCATTTTGCTCCGCTCCCATTCGGGACGCCGCGCCGGGTCAGAGTGACGTTACCATCGTATAAATAATGACAAATATTGACGTCACTCAATTGTTTTGCCTTCCCGGAACCTCTCCACTAAAATTTGAACTTTATCGTATGGTATTAAAGTTCAAATTGACTTTTAAGTATTATTACGAATCGATTGTATGGGAGTATAGAAAAGTGTTGTTTTTAGACTTTTTAGGCAATTTTTAAATTTTTTCTCTCCGTAAGAACCATCCTCGTACTTCGAGGAATATTCTAAAAAAAGAATTAACGAAATCGGTCCAGCCGTTCACGCGTGATGCCGTGACAACGGAAAACGGGTTTCATTTTTATATATATAGATTTAATATTATCAAAGAATTTAAACAATATTAAATTGCAATCGAAGTCAAATGGGTGCGTGTACGTGTACGCGGTTAAGCAGACAACTTCATACTGTAGACAACTTCATACTGTTAATTTTGTCTCACAGATGCGCGCGCATCTGAAAATTTCACTCTCATCATTTTTTCATAACGCGCCTAAAGAAGTATAACTTCAAAAAAATACAGACGAATTAAGGACCTTCTCCTTTTTGGAAGTCGGTCGAAAAATAATCTATTGTGACAAATAATCGATTATCCACATCACCAGTAGATGCCAAAAACCGAATAGGTTTAATATTACTAACTATAAAGGGTCCCTCAAACAATTTTCCATACAAATAATCACAAGTTTAAAAACCTAACTGACCGACTTCAAATTTACTGATCGTGACCAATTTTATATGGGACCACCCTTGAAATAAGCTCTATCGAACACAAAAATAATTTTGAAAATCGGTCCACATTTGGCGGAGATATCGAGTAACATACATAAAAAAAAACACCGCCGAATTGAGGACCTCCTCCTTGATGGAAAGTCGGCCGAAAAATGATGTCAAACGTCAGTACGCCATATTATAATTTACACTCTAGAATGTTCTGTGAATGTTCAAGAATCACGTAAGACAATTTTATTTTCTACACGTTATTACTCTGGCACGACCTTGCGCTCGTATGTTTCAAACACGACTGATTGACTTATGACCTCGAGGTCACAACTTTCGATCATAAGTTTTGTACTATTGTCTCATCTATGTACTGTTGAATGTCTGCCAAAACTTACAATTTCACGACCAGACAACTAATAATAAATGACGTTATTTGAATTGAGATTTCGTGTTATTTTGTCTGGGCATAAAAATAAAATACATATATATTTTGAAGTTGCAGCGAAAGGTCTCTGAACCCAATGGTTTGTTGTATTTTTTTTATAATATGTATTTTAAATATTCGCGTAAATTTTTACATAGATGGATATTGATCCAACTATGTAAAAATTTACGCGAAATGCATAAAGTGGTGGCTCCAACGTCATTGCATAAAACCATAGACCATTTTTACAAAATGTCTGCCCATAACAATACATTACCTAGAATTACATACATGTCTGTGACCTACAATTTTAATTAGAATTTCAGAAATATTGACGTAAGACGTGACAATTTGGGTGGTAGAGCCACGCTGTAAACAGTTACGTCTACAGCACGAATGGGCCGGCTCGACCGGTTTGATACCACTGTCTCACAGAAAACCGACGTAAAGTGGCAGCTCGCTGTCGCGTTTCGTTCGGTGAGTAAGATTTCCGGTGCCCCAATTTCCCCCTTCTTCTTTCCCCATCCCTTTTGCCTCCCCTTCCATTCCCTCCTTTTAGGTTGGCAACGCACCCATGATTCTTCTCGTGTCGTGGGTGTCTATGGGCGATGGAGTTCACTTACCATCAGGTGACTCATCTGCTCGTTTGCCAGTCTCTGCTATAACAAAAATGTACCGTACATCTGTTCAAAGATTCATAGTTAACAAAGACATTAAATAGTAAGTAATCTATATATATAAAAATGAAACCCGTTTTCCGTTGTCATCGCATCACGCGTGAACGGCTGGACCGATTTCGTTAATTCTTTTTTTAGAATATTCCTCTAAGTACGAGGATGGTTCTTACGGAGAGAAAAAAATGAAAAATTGTCTGAAAAACAACACTTTTCTGTACTCCCATACAATCGATTCGTAATAATACTTAAAAGTCAATTTGAACTTTAATACCATACCATAAAGTTCAAGTATTAGTGGAGAGGTTCCGGGAAGGCAAAACAATTGAGTGTCGTTAGTATCGTATATTAATATTAATGTCAGTATTTGTCAATTATTGGATTATAGGTGCCTACTACTCATTCTTTCAACCCTCTCTCTCCTACGCAGACGAAGTTGCGCGGGTCAGCTAGTATTGAATATTTCTGATAGTTAAGCAATATGGATAACTACGGAGAAGCCGCCTGTTACTCTTACGCTATGATGATATTATTATTAATTTAATTTCACCTGCATCAAGGGACAAAAATATTTCTGCCTTGAGAGGATAAGTATTTTGTTTACGTATCACCCAAAAGAAACGTATCGTTAAGGAAACTCGTAAATAACGACCAACTATATCTCTAGAGGCGTGACGCATTAATTGCTGTAATTACAGAGTAAACACGATTCCGCGCTTCATTACATCACGGGGATTAACCTATTAAATGCACATTCTGTATTTTTCTATGATTAATAATAAAGACGCATTTTGTTCTATTTTTTCTAGAATTTCCAATTTCATACCACAAAACCCACTCATGCTGATTCTTAGAAGTTATTAGATGTGCTGACAGATTTCTACGTCTGCTATCGATCGTTAATTGCGAAGGTGAGCATTTTTAAGAGCTGATATATATTTTTGTCCCCTATATTTACATTACAACAGATATTTTTATGAAAATGAGTCATGGTCGCGGTAAAATCCCATGTATTTGATACGTTCATTCATTATTAAAAAAATACATAAAGTACACGCAAGAGAATATTCAAGATATTCATGAGAATCTGAAAAATATAATCTAAACCAACATTATTGTATATATTCAATGATAGCAGAATATAAGAAATAAACACACTGCAGGGTTACCACCATCTCTTATAGCAGTATTATTCTAATCGCTCTTCGTTTATTTTGCATGAGAATCGATACAAGTAAGATTATAATAATACTGCTATAAGAGGTGGTGGTAACCCCCCTGAACTCAGTTTGTCACAATTTATTTTTTAAACGCAGTACACAACAAAGTCGCCGACCCGCCGACATAGCCCGGCGACACAACCCAACGACTTATACCTTTTTGTTTTCACTTTTCCGACTTGTAAGGACTGTACCTGTAGTACGAGTATATTTTGACTAGCAGCGCCACTTTGCGGAAACTACAAGGAACTAAAGTATGGAGAAACTGAAAACTATCGTCGATTTCCAGAATCGAAAACTGTCTAAATAAACTCGTGCTAGAGTATTGAAGTCGCTAACTAGTCCGCCGACTAAAGTTGCCGACATAAGTCGGCGCGGCGGGTCGGCGGCTCTGGTGTGTAATGCGCTTTATGCTCGTGTTAGTTTTTAGTTGATACCTACATTTATTTTACTATTCTTATCATGGATAACTTGCTCTAATTTAGTGTTGAATTCTTATATAATTAATCTATGACGGGACATCCACTGGCAGATAGCTGTTATAAGAATTAGCATAGGCTACTTTTATCCCGAAAAATAAATTTCCATGCGAACAGAGTCGTGGGTAATAGCTAACTTTTTAATTAACTGATTGCAAACTGGTCTTTAAAAGAGCAATGCCAGCGTTTCTTGTCCGCTCTTCTCTACCTAAGTAACTGGCGGTAGAGTCAAAATTTTACGTAATCTAAATGTTTTTTCTACTTACCATCCGAAACTATTCTTCCCACCAAATAAATGAATACAAAAATAAACGATTTGTTCATTCTAATAGCTCCAGTATCACAATTCGTCCAATCAATTCCTTTCGTCCAATTATATAAATGAACTTTCATGCCATGCTTTCGTATTAGATACAGCTATTTATTATGTTGCTGATAACAAGTAACCATTCGCGTCGTGTTCGTTTATGGGCTTGTTAATTGAGTAGAGATGTGCAGTGCTAAATGACAAACATCTTTACACAAAAACCGTCTAATTATGAAACATACTCAGTTCTCATATATCAATGGTAATGTCGACAGATTTTTTCTCATGAAATATACCTCTATATAAGTTACTGTATTGGTTTCTTAAGTTTATGCGAGTGTTATACATTGAAATAAAACTATTTTTATGGATTCTATCACGATTTCTTTTATATTTTTATGCCCGACGTTTCGAGGGTTTGCAGTCTTCGTGGTGTCAGGTTATGGTTCAGTCCAACCTGTGACCACGAAGACTGCAAAGCTTTTAAAATGTCGGGCATAAAAATATAAAATTCGTAATCGAATCCGTAAAAATAGTTTTATTTCAATATATCGTGGCTGCCTCAGTGGCGTAGGGTACGCCACCGAGGCAGTCACGGGCAAAGTGATATTAAATTTTTCATTCACTTCGGAGTCTGGAATTTGTGCACGATATTCTGGCGATAGGTTCGCCTCCTATCACATTTGCGGGGTTAGACAAGTGGCTTATGCGCTAATTGAATAGAATAGTTGAATAGACTAAAATGTATGGGAATGACACAAGAGTAAGATATATACGGCGTACTCTTATATCATTCCCATACATTTATTCTATTCGACTAACGCATAAGCCACTTGTCTAACCCCTCTGGGACGTAACCAAACTCGGAGAAATGTGAGTGTTCTAGTTCGCTAGTGCGCCTCTGCCTACCTTCGGGGATACATCCGTAACCTTAAGTATATTAAGAAGGAATCTCTAATGTTGCCCAGACAGTCCTTTTTAAATGCTTTATATTTACTCAGCAGCCCTTCAGCGGATCGGAACCAAATGCACATGGGAAAATTCTTGGATGAAACTTTGTTCTTTAAAAAAGAAAAGTCTAATAACTGTTCAGTATGATATTAACTGAAATTTATGTGAGACAGAACGTTGAAATCTCTACCGTAATTTTTGTTGCTATTAATCGATTAGATTTACATATTAATAATTATAGTAATGCATCGTTATATTGTTCTCGTATGTTCCTGTTGATATTAAATTCATGTTTAGATAACATTTATTTTCAAAATGTTAATTGATTACTCACAGTCAGAGCCAATGGTGTTATTATATAATATCCTCCCTATTCAAGAGGGGGTGAGGTGGATGCGCTAAATAGTCACGGGCGGCTCGGCCTCCGGTGGCGTATACGCTTATGTAACATATAGAGGTATATGTGCCGCCTCCGACGGGTTCAGAACGAAGTCTTTAGAGTGGTAAAGCCACTCTGTAAATAGTAATGTCTAGAGCACGAATGGGCCGTCGTAAAGTGGCAGTTTGCTGTTGCGTTTCGTTCAGTAAGTGAGATATTCGGTGGACCAATCCCCCCCTTTTCATTGGGAAATAGGGATATAGAATAGGGATTGCCTTATTCTCTTCCTTTTTGAGTTGGCAACGCACCCATGATTCTTTTTGTATCTTGGGTGTCTATGGGCGGTGGAGATCACTTACCATCAGGTGACCCATCTGCTCGTTTGCCAATTTCTGCTATAAAAAAAAACTCCGGAATCTTTTTGTGTGTGATAGAGTTTACTCCAATATCATCATCATCATCATCATCATCAGCCATAGGACGTCCACTGCTGAACATAGGCCTCCCCCAAAGATTTCCAGATCGACCTGTTGGAAGCGGCCTGCATCAATATATCACTCCCATATCATCTCATATAAATTTGGCCAGGTGCTGATGAATTTAAATCGGTTTTAAACTTGTGATTTTCGCATAAGTATTCGAATCACACTCGCTGTCCGTTTATGAGAGTTGTATGAAACTTCAAACGAATTTTAAAAATTCGCTGTAAGCTTAGATTATTAACTGTAAGTTTAGTCGAAAGTTACTAATGCTCGGCAAAATCATAGTGAAAATATCTCTCTATTTTAGTTCCATTGTTTTAAAAGTGGATTATGGGGTCAATTTTGAGGATATGTAAAATAAGAAAAATGAAAATTTTGCTTTAAATGCTATATTTAAAACTTATCTAAATATAAATACAGACGGAACGAAGATCTATACAACAGATCATTTTATGGCTTCACTTAATTCTTAATGAGTAATGAGTATACAATTATGGCTTGATGAGGTAATATCACAAGGTTGTCCGCTATGTTCTCTCAGCGGATACTTAACTATTTCGGACATATTGCTCGTAGAAATCCTGACTGTCTGGAAAAGATGCTGATAGTTGGCCAGGTCGATGGGAAAAGACCACGGGGTCGTTTACCTACCCGTTGGACAGACCTAATAAAGACGCTCACTGGTATGCCAATACCGAAAGCTATTAAGACCGCCGAAGACAGAACCGCGTGGAAGAGAACAGTGCATCGAGTGATACAATTTCAAGCTAGACACGACCTTCAGCAATGAAGATACCGACTAAGAAGAAGAAGAAGAGGTAATATTATACAGTAAAATAGATCTAGATGATATGTGTAATAAGTTTCATTTTCCTATCGCCTTGGCTTGCCCGAGAACTTGTATTGCTGGGCCTGCCTTAATGATTCCATCTCGCACATTCCTCCCGACTTTCTCCTGGAATTAAGAAAAAACATACTGAATTATTAACATTGTTATTATTATATGCCCTGTGTCTACCATCTAAATTCTGCATTCAAGCCTCCTCTACTGATGAGAAAATCCTAGGAAAGTTAATATAAGATAATATAATATATAAGATCATAAGCAAAAATGTTTTTGGGAATAAAGTTTAAGGGGTTGCTGAAATGGTTTGTAACAATTTAGTATAATTACTCGTAACTCTAAAATTTATATTATTGACAATTAACATATTTAATAAGCAAGACTAGAGGACTAAGAAAGGTTTTGTGGCATGCAAAATGTTCATGCAAAAAAACTTAATGAAATCGCGATAAAAATGTATTGAAACACATAATATCTATTAAGAAACGATTACATCTAATAAAAACTTACAATTTTCTTAAAGATTTTCCATTTGGGCTCAGGGGCGGCGGACACAGCCGACAGGCCAAGCACCAAAGCGAAGACGAAGAAGAAAAACCTGGAGAAGTTCATGGTTAATTTGATTTTGTATACGAAGTGATAACTACAGCGAGCTCAGTGTGAATGATGCTCTAACAACAGATGCAGTGTTTATAAACATTAAAAATACAAACTTATGTTTTGCGGTTGTAAAACTCAGTCTAGTACGCAAAGCTATAACTCGGAGTGTGGAGGAACCGCAAATGCCTGTGTTTGTGATAACTTCTGTGGTCTCGGAGGGGAATATCGTGATCGTGTGAGAAGGTTAAGTCCCGCTGATTAACGTTTATAGCGAAAAAAGTAACGTGATAATGCAAATATGTTTGGGAATTAGTAATATTTTTTGGAACTTAGATGAATTTACTTTTACAAAGAATTTAGAGTTCAGTGGGCTGTAATGGTTTATTCACCAAATAAATCGACCTTTCGTGGTACATTGGGAGAATAGCCGGCTTTCAAACGTTAGAGTGCGGGTTCAATTCCCGAACCGAGACAATTGTTAGTTTCAGGTACGTGTGAACTCATACATAGTTCCTGATACCCACTACACAACACTCGTCTCTTACCATGGGGTCAAGACTATGTGTGTAACTGTTGAATGTAATTTACTATTGACTATCGAGCTCTGTATTTTTTTCACTTATTCCTTCATATGTACGTGATTTATGTTGTCAACCTTATTTTTTTGGTATACCCGAGTTCTTTACTAACTTGCAGTCTAAGTGTTGGAATTTTTTTTCCCAGTTTTTGGTTATAGCACTTAAAATAGTTGAAAACCAAGTTATATTTTTTGTACCGAAGTGTTTATGCTTCCATTCACGTTTCCGAAAAACCTAGACTATTAAATTCATTAGGAACGAACATTAAGATTTAAATTGGTTTTCTGCCATCTTTAATAACCTAACAAATAAAATTTTAAAAGAAGAATTATCATGAATAATCATAGGTTTAGAACTTAACTGATTGACTTTAAAAAAATATCTGATCAAGGCTAAATTATTATATGCAACCACCTTTGGAATAAGCTCACAAAAATAATTTTGATAATCGGTCCTCATTTGGTAGAAAAATATCGTAACGTACATAAAAATAATCATAAGTTTAAAAACTTAACAGACCTACTTCAAATCCGATCGTGACCAAATTTAAATAAGACCACCCTTGAAATAAGCTCTATCGAACACAAATATATCAAAATACAGACGAATTGAGGACCTTCTCCTTTTTGGAAGTCGGTCGAATACAGATGACTTGATTAGCTCCTTCTTTTAAAAGCGGTTAAGAATCAGTCCACGTCTCTATATATAAAAGGAGAAACTGACTGATTGATTGACTGACTGACGTATTAGCGTGCAGTGAAAACTATCAGCGGCCTGTAGGCCGAGCACGAAAAACTAATCTAAATGTAAACTCGCTGCGCACTGATGACATTTGATTAATATTTCATACACATTTCATACACGCGCATCGAGCATGAATACATTTACGGTTGTCAGAAATTATCCTGCTCGGACTGCAGAACTAGGAACGTAAAATTTTCCGCGCAGTTTTCTTTTATGACGCAGGCGAGCAAAAGAAAGGATGTTAAAAAGGCACCTAAGGGGTAAAATTTCATGTTCCTTGTTCCAATAGTTTCGACAAACAATGGAAATACGACGGGACAGACTCCCACGTGTGCAGCCGCGGGCAAAAGCTAGTTTAATTATTATATCGTGTAACATACACACACTTGATGACTTGAGACTACTGTTTTACACATAACATAACATAAGCTCACGCCTGTATCCCCGAAGGGGTAGGCAGAGGCGCCCTAGTGAACTAGAACACCCACATTTCGCTGAGCTTAGTTCCGTCCCAGGTGTGATAGGGGGCCAGCCTATCGCCATATCGGGCAAAAATTCCAGACTCCGGGCTGATATGGAAAAATCCAATATCACTTTGCCCGATCCGGGGATCGAACACGACACCTCAGAACCGTAGTCGTACCGAAATACCACCACGCCACCGAGGCAGTCTATTACTGTTTTAAACCAAAACCAATTGAGAATCTCCTGATATTAGTTGAAATGGATTTCAATCGATTACAGGGTCGTTTATCGTGACTTTATTCGAGTCATCAGCGTGGTTCAGACATTTAACCTAATGATGATGAATTGATATTAACAAGTCGAACTGCACTAATTACTTCAGTAGTTAGAAACTATTAGTTATGGGTTCAAAGTTACACCCTTCCGAACCAGTGGCACGTGCCTTGTTAATGATTTATTAAATGGTCTAGTGGCAGTGTATATGGGCTGTGAACCGGGAGGTCCTGGGTTCGATTCCCACGTCGGGTGTGGTGTCTTTCTAGCACTATGTTCCCGGGACTGGATCCATCAGACCGAGGTTGACGTCAGGCAGGCAACCAATCGTAAAAACTAAGCCAAATAATTTCTGCAACATGTTTGAAAAAGTGTGTTGCGCCGACCCCACATTAGTGTGGGATAAGGGCAGGTAGAAGGAAAGTCAAGACTACGAAGGGACAGTCACCTGCTTTGTCTAGTGGCAGTATACCGGGAGATCCTGGGTTCGATCTCTAGGTCGGGCAAAGTGATTTTTCTAATTTGATTTGCCCGGGACTGGAATCCCCAGAGGGGGATGACGTCAGGAAGGCAGCTGGTCGTAAAAACTAAGCCGAATGCTTTCAGCAACATGCTTGAAATCGTTTAACAACAACATAACATAAGCTCACGCCTGTATCCCCGAAGGGGTAGGCCCTCTGCCTACCCCTTCGGGGATGAAATAGTTTGTTGCGCCGATTCCACATTATGGAATAAGGGCAGGTTAAAAAAACGAAAGTAAAGACTGCGGAGGGTCTAACGTATTGCTTTTTCAGTAGCCCGAGCACGAAAAACTAATGTAAATGTAAACTCGCTGCGCACTGATGACATTTGATTAATATCTCATACAAATTTCATAAACGCGCATCGAGCACGAATACATTTACGGTTGTCAGAAATTTTCCTGCTCGGGCTGCTGCTTCAGAAATATCAACCTGGGTTGTCACTAACTCTAATTTCTTCATTGAAAGCAGAAGGAAGGTAAAATTAAAGTGACGGTTTTAGAAACATCATATTTTTGCTGTTGCTTTTACCGTTACTTTTGCTCTAAAGGTGGGTCCAGTTATGTAGCATTGCGTCGACCCGAGCTGTGAAAGAACATACCGAGCTGTCTGCTTTCAATGTGAACGGGAGGCGTAGCAGCACACGTGCTCAAACCGACTACGGTGAAGTGAAAATGTAGGCTTGTCAAATGTCAAGTACTATGATTAAACGCAAACTGAAAACGTTTCCACGTGACACTGGCGAAATAGTCGAATATTGTGCTCCTCGCCATCCAAATAAGATAAGAAGAAGAAGAAGAAGAAACTGAAAACGTGAAACTCGTACGTAAATGTACTGTGGTTGACGTTTTGAGGTTTTATCAATGGCTTAGTATCAATGGAAACTTCTTCAAGGGCTTTTGACGGAAAGTCTGACAGGGTGGGCGTCGCTTGTTAAAATTATTTCATATTATTCTCTAGAGCTGTGTTTGTTGGTTTTTAAGTGATGTGGTTTAATGCATCAATCTGCAGTGAAGATGGACAGTATAATGTGGAAACTTTTTAACTGGTGATCTTTGATGAGTTTTGCTTGGTGCGTTGGCTGATTTTGTTCGGTCGATTCGCCGAGTGAAGGACATCTGAGGGGCACCGCGCTGGAATGAATTACTGCCATAATCCCAGCAGGACCTTGAAACCATCCACGTCTGGGTCTCATGGTCATTGTGAAAACATAATTACTCTATTTACCTTGACATTGGCTAAATCATCCCAAATGCGTAGAAGCCGTATAAGTTTGGTCACGATCGGATCAAATTGAAAGTCAGTCAGTTATATTTTTTATACTTATGATTATTTATTTTGCGTTGATCGAACCCTCAGCGCCATGGCCGGCTACTCACTCCCCGCATCACCAGGTTACTGACATGTCAATGACTCAAAAGTCGTGACTCAATAGAGGTTTCTCGCTAATGGTTGTTTGATGTCTCCACTTTTTCTCATCTCATAGTGAAGTCCTAAGAGCTATGCTTGAGGCGGAATTGTTCGGGACATTGTATGGAAGTCCATATTTTGAAATAATACTTAAGGGTCTGAGTCCTAGGCCTTACGAACTGAAGATATTAATTTTAGTTTGGGTGAACAAAGACTAATATGTGTATATATGTTATATCTACCTTTGGGAAATATAGAATTCAATAACATCAGAATTATGTCAGCCTGATGCTAAATTGCCCATTTAGGCAATTTCGAGAAGTGCACATCTCGAAATATAAATTATCTAAAGCATATAATATATCGATAAATAAATATATATTAGCGTTAAACACGATACATTTTTGCAATATGGGTTGATAATTTATTGGCCCTAAATTGTAACTTAAAAATAAATTTTATGTTTTGTACGCTAATCTATAAAAATAACTTGTTTTTTTCGTTACCTGAACATTTTGAATTTTCAAATGTGCCCTTTTCGAAATTACCCATTCAATTACATTTAAACCCGAAAAATATCACTTGCATGAAAGAACTTTCGAACGAAACGCGACAGCGACCTGCCATTTTACGTCGGTTTTGTGTGAGACAGTGGTATCAAATCGGTCGAGCCATCCCATTCGTGCTGTAGAGGAAATTGTCTACAGCGTGGCTCTACCACTCAAAAAGTGAGTGAGATTTCCGGTAGCCCAATTCCCCGTTTGCCAATCCCTTTTCATTTTCATTCCCTCCCTTTTCATTCCATCCTTTAGGTTGGCAACGCACCCATGATTCTTTTTGAGTCTCGGGTGTCTATGGGCTGTGGAGATCACTTACCGTCAGGTGGCCCATCTGCTCGTTTGCCAGTCTCTGTTATAAAAAAAAAAACTTTCATAAAATAATGTGTTTTTAGATGTATTATACTTCTTAACACGGTAAAATAAGACTTATCCGAGGCAAATCCATTCATAATTCAGGTAATTAGTTACACAATAATCCAGATAAAAACTTAAAACGTGCGTCGTAAATGTTGTTTAAATGATAACCCCAATATCTCGGAACTCTGTTTAACGGGGACTTAACCCGTTGTATGAAAACATGGTACTCCCCGTATACATTGAACAAGAACGATAACAATACAAACTTATGTTTGCAGTTTATTGACTGCGCTGATGATTCATCTAGATCAGTTTACAACTGAGATATCGCATATTCTGGATACATCCGCAGTTTAATAACAGCGAATTTAAATTGGTCATTTTATCGTTTATAAGCGCGACAAAGTTTGCAGGAGTATCATTCGCACCACACTCGTAAGAGGCTTAAGTTTTTTATTCTCCAAAGACGAACGAACTAAGAAATTAACAATGAACTTCTCCAGAATTATCTTCTTCGTGTTCGCTGTGGTCCTCGGATTGACAGCAGTGTCCGCAGCACCTGAGCCCAAATGGAAGGTGTTCAAGAAAATTGTAAGTTACTATTACGTTGTCAAGTATGTTAATACGTATCAATGGAGAGTATACATCGCAAGGGTTAGAATCACCAGCTTCTTGTTTGAAAATATGATTAGTAAGATTCCCGTGATTCCCGTTCGATTCCCGCACCGAGACAAATGTCTGTGTGGCCCACAGATATTTGTTTCGGGTCTGGGTGTTGTGAGACCAAAAGTCTCTCGTAGTTCCTGATACCCACGACACAAGACTCGATCTTAGTGTGGGGTCAGGAATATGTGTGTGACTGGTGTATATTTATTTATTTATTTCTTTATTATTTGTATTTCAGGAAAAAATGGGCAGAAACATCAGGGATGGAATCATCAAGGCTGGTCCAGCAATCCAAGTGCTTGGTGAAGCGAAGGCGATTGGAAAATGATTCTTAGTAAATTGAACCTAAAGTACATTGTACCTCATTATACCTAAGTCAAAACCAAATACTCGATGTAAATAATTGTTCTATAAGTGATATCAATTTATGATCTGTATATACTTACTGCGCTTACCTTATCTATAAGAAAATAAATTTATTTTTATTTATAAAATACTTTTATGTTATTTTCCTTTTACCTCTATAATACTCAATTATTGCAGATATTGACTACTGAAAGTACTGAAACAAATCATTATTATAAAATTCATGTCATAAAGACAATAAATAAATAAAAAACATAACATAAGCTCACGCCTGTATCCCCGAAAGGGTAGGCATAGGCGCATTAGCGAACTAGAACACCCACATTTCGCCAAGCACAGTTCCGTCCCAGATGTGATAGGGGGCGAGCTTATCGCCATATCGGGTACAAATTCCAGACTGCGGGCTAATACTGAAAAATACAATATCATTTTGTCCGACCCGGGGATCGAACCCGAGACCTCAGGACGATAGTCGTACCGAGCACGCAATACCACTACGCCACCGAGGCATTAAATAAATAAAAACTATAAGAGGTAGTGCAGATGAACAACTTTGGTTGCCACAACTGTCAACTTTCCAAAAATAGTCGCCAATAACT
This sequence comes from Clanis bilineata, assembly GCA_036417725.1. Classification (NCBI taxonomy): domain Eukaryota; kingdom Metazoa; phylum Arthropoda; class Insecta; order Lepidoptera; family Sphingidae; genus Clanis; species Clanis bilineata. The sequence goes on along the minus strand of CM071162.1, from coordinate 8,019,373 downwards.
GTTATCAGTTGCAGTATTACCATATTATTCACAACAAGAAAAAATGATTGAATAGCTGATTTTTCGAAAGCCAGGTAACTTTTTTCTGAGAGATAATTTTATTGCTATGATAGGTGTTTCATATACCTATTTACTGCCAAAATGTCTGCGAAAAGCGACGGGCAAAATCTGGCGCCGAAAAGCTAAAGACCGAGCTCAATGGCGAGAGGGTTATAAACTGAGATTAGTGGAAAATGGTAAAGAGGTCTTTGCCCTGGAGTGGGACGAACGTGTCTGTCATGGCTTTTAAATTACGAGATTTGATCTCACACCTTTCAACTGAGAGTGCACTTAGAGGCCTAGTACCTGTTTTTTTATCAGTTTGCAAAAACAATAATAATAAATACACCCAACAGTCACACACCTAGAGCTACTGGAAGTACATTCATTATCTCCGCCGATACAATACTACTATACGCCAATATATTACTCATACACTTAGGGTCACCTTAAGTCGTTTAAGGGCATCTTTTCTGTCAAAAACAAGATTGTAAGACGAAAAACAGTGTAAGAAGCCGGTAGCGCTGACAGTAAATGCTAATATTCAAATGTAGTCTTTATTTCTTTCTACTTGCCCTTATCCCACCTAAATGTGGCGTCGGCGCAACACACTTTTTCAAGCATGTTGCAGAGAGGATTTGGCTTAGTTTTTACGACCGGCCGTCTGGCTGACGTCAACCCCCTATGAGGGATCCAGTCCCGGGCAAATTAAATTAGAAAATTTGTTTTGCCCGAGCCGGGAATCGAACACAGGGCCTCCCGGTCCACAGCCCATACATGCTGCCACTAAACCAAGGAGGCGATTGAAACGTAGTTAACATCATAATTAGAGGTATATTAAATCATAGGAACACCATGCTATTATATAAAGCAACATATTAACTGCAAGCTAGCAAATAGAAATCGTGAGTCGTGACAGATTAGTAGAATGTAATGAGAGGGGTTAGGCTTTAGTCCTCCATGTGCTAGGTGCATGGGGATTCGTAGACTTCAAAAACCTTTAGCGATGCTTCTGGAGAATTTTCAGGTATGCAGGTTTCCTCACGATGAATGTTTTCCTTAACAGTAAAACCCGGTAATTTATAATGAATACACACAACAAGTGCTTGAACTGTTTAGGGCTCCGAAGCCGAATGACAAAAAAGGAAACCTTATAGTTTCGACGTCCGTCTGCCTGTCTGCCTGTCAGAGTCTATTAGTACTAGAGAGCTGTAATTTAGCATAAGTATACATATCAACCACGCTGAGAAAAATGCAATTATAGCTAAGCATACTTTATAAGTTAACAAGTAATAGACGATAAGGGTTCCTTTTTTGCCATTTGGCTTCGAATCCCTTAAAAAACGTACAAATTCTTTTGAATATCATTTAGATACAGATGTAAGTTATGTAAAACATATAGTAAATATGAGTTTCTGGACTCATATACTTCAAATACTTCAAATTATGTCTAATAACATTATATTTAAGTAACAGTTACCCTTACTTCGGAACCCTGTACTGTGCATGGTCAGATATGCAGCATTCACCTGACCGGTTCTTATTTATTTAGAAAAAGGGACGCTTTTCCCCGGCTTTTCTGAATTTTTGGAACGCTGCTTTTATGAATTGGAACATATATTTCAAGAAAAGGAACGGCGTCAGATTATTTAGTTACGAAAAGCAACGACAATTACACGAAACAGAACGACATGTGATTATTTAGTTACGAAAAGGAACGGCTATTTCACGAAAGGGAACGCGTTCCAAAACGTTTCACATCACGTACCGCGTTAGGACACCGTTTATGTAAGTAACGTTTGACGTTGACGTTGATGAAAACATCAAGAAAGTCAAAAAATTAAGACAAAGTCAAAAAGCGATTGTTCTGATAGTTATTTTGGACACATGGTTCGGTACAAAAGAGCATCATATATCTTCAAAGGCTCTCAAATTTGAGGTTGAAAGGAGCCAAATACAGAGGCAGTGTTATTGGACATGGCATGCGTTATGAGGAACCTAACCTCCGACGCGAGTTTGGGTGCCGAGTCTCGCTATCGGAGGGGAATAATTTTATATCTCGGACCTCTGTTATTAAAGGACTTAACCCGTCTGTGAAAACACGGTACTCCCCGTACATTGAATGAGAATGATAACAATACAAATTTACGTTGGCAGGTTTTTAAATGCGTAGATGATTTAACTCGCTCTCTTTGCTACTGAAATACCGCATATATCAGATACAAACGCAATTTATTAGCAGCAAGAATAAATTGGTTATTTCATCGTTTATAAGCGCGACATTCTTTGTAAGAGCAACATTCGAACAGCACTCGTAATTGAGTCAAGTTGTTTTATTCTCCAAAGACGAACGAACTAAGAAATTAACAATGAACTTCTCCAGAATTATCTTCTTCGTGTTCGCTGTGGTCCTTGGACTGACAGTAGTCTCTGCAGCACCAGAGCCCAAATGGAGGGTGTTCAAGAAAATTGTAAGTATTAAAACATTATTCAAATGTTAATTTAAACCCAAATAGGTTTGTTTAGTCAAGTTTTGTAATGGAGACTCGGTGGTGTAGTTATATTTCGGTACGACTACCGTCGTGAGGTCTCAGGTTTGATCCTCGGGTCGGGATAGCTATATATTTTTTTTAATTCAATATCAGCCTAGATTTTGTACACGATATGGCGATAGGCTCGTACTCTAACAGATCTGGGACGAATATAAGTTTGGCGAAATATGGGTGTTGTAATATAGTTAGTGGCCTCTGCCTACCCCTTCAGGAATATAGCCGTGAGCTTATGAATTTTTAATGGAGATATTTATCTAAGTTTAGATCATCCTTTTTGAAAGCATAATATCGTATTATCGTCGACATAATATTTATACAGTTTTTCTTTGTTATCCGAGCATGAAGAAAGGTCTACTCTTCTGTACTTCATCGTGATATTGTCGCCTCCATTCCAACGACTTAGCTCGAGGTCCCGTGTTCAAATCCAGTCATATTAAAAATTCGTATGAGTTAAATTCGCATTGCGACAGCCTGTCCGATATGGTGATAGGCGAATCACCCAATATATAAAAATACACCATGCGTCGCAAGTAAGCTCGACAAAGCGTGTTCACTAGCCCCATTTCTGGCTACCCATTTAGGGACAGAAACGTGCTCTTATGTTATGTTTATAAACATTTTATTTTTTGTATTCCAGGAGAAAATGGGGAGAAACATCAGGGACGGAATCATCAAAGCTGGTCCGGCGATACAAGTACTCGGTGCGGCGAAGGCGATCGGAAAATGAAACTTTAGCTAAATTAGCCTAAAGTATATTTTACCTCGTCGTGATATCTAAGTCATAACCATATTATATTCAACGTAAATATTTTTTATGATAAGTGAAACCAATATGATCTGTATATGCTCATTCCGCCTTTATTTATTAGAAAAATAAATTTATTTTTAATTACAAAAATACTTTGTTCATTGCTCTTTTATAATCCTTGATTATTATTAAATCACTTTATTGACTATGGAAATAAACCATTATTACGAAATTCTGATAAAAACAACCAATTAGCAACCGTAAACTTTAAAGGCGCGTCTCCTGCACTAAAACATAACTCAAAATACATTTTATCAAGATACTTTTTAAGCAGAAAGAATTCGGCTTAGTTTTTACGACTGGCTGCCTACTCTTTTTAACACGGGAATATTCATTTACGGATCTATCCTATAAACCGTAGGTCCGTCCTACTGACTAAAACCCCGCAAATACCTATCTCGTTCGTGTTTGCTAACTACCTGACGTCAACCCCCCCTGAAGGTTCTACTTGGGACTTGGGAATCGAACCCAGAACCTCCCGATCCACAACCCTTATATGCTGCTACTATTCTAAGCAGAGGCGATTATGGTTATTGTCTGCACGCGATAAAATTAATCTAACCTGCCCCTTGACTTTTAACGCTCGATTCGATGTCGACTACGTTTCGATTTCATTTAGTGACTTAAAATTCCACCTAAATAGAGTTAAAAAGTGCACTAGTGTCGCGGTAAAACAAAGACATTCAACAGTATAAAAATGGGACAACAGCGCAAAGCTTGTGATCCAAAAGTTATGATCTAGTGGTCATAAGTCGCTCAGTTTATTTGAAATATACGCGCGCCAGGGCGGCCAGCGTAATAATATTCAGAGAATAAACTTATCTTACGTGATTCTTAACCATTCACAAAACATTCTAGGGTGTAAATTGTAATATTCGCCGTCGCATTGTAATAAGTAGTTGACGGCGTTACTGAAGTTTGAGATCAATTTTTCTGTATGGAAACTTGCTTGATGGCCCCTCTATAGTTAGTAATATTAACGCCCGAATGGTCAAACGCTATTCAACTTTAATGGCGTCTTACATTGATTTTCGCCATACAATTTTGACATAAGGCGACCTTAAGTGTATGAACATTCGGCGGTAAATCTCTTTGGGTATAAATTACCAAATGACAAGTTCTCGAATCCTACGCGTCATTAGCTCTATTTTGGGTGGAATTTTGAGTCACTTAAATTAAATAAAATTGAATCGTAGTCGAAATCGAATCGAGCGTTAAAGTACTCTATCTGCAATTATTCTAGACCGGGGTATTCCAAGTTATTTGTTATGGCGGGTACACACCAACCGAACGAAGGTAAAAGAACGTTCGCGAAGGGCCATCGGCGATGGGGACCGAACGTTCCCGATCATTCGTGAATCTTTGCTGTTGCGTTCACACAATAGCAAAGGTTTGTTTGTGTGAATGCGACAGTGAGGATTCGCGAATGATCTCATAATTCCGATAATAATCATAATCTGCAGGTCGATTCTCTAAGAAACGTTGCGATCGACGACGAGCCCCCGCAGCGCATATCGTTGAGATCGACAGAGCGTTCAACGTTGTTGGGTCTTAGAGAATACCATTTTCCATACATTTATGTCAAACGCCTCGCTCGAGAGAGCTAGTTCGCATAAGCGCCGTCATCACGCATAGCGCTAGTGCGCTTTGTACCTTGCTGAATACAAAAATGAAAACATCGTTGCCGCAACGACGCCGCAACTTTGTTTTCACAAATGAAACTTTAGAGAATCGACCTGCAGTAAGCATCTCTATTAATACGAGTTTTGTCAAAAATTATAATATATTTTTTCTCTATACACTGTCATCGTTTCGGTAGGTGAGTATTGTCAAACGTGTACAAAGGCTAAAAAGCCTTATGAAATAAAGAGTACTGTAAAATATCACTGGCTGACTGCCTCGGTGGCGTGGTGGTATTTCGGTACGACTACGGTTCTGAGGTCTCGGGTTCGATCCCCGGGTCGGGCAAAGTGATATTGGATTTTTCCATATCAGCCCGGAGTCTGGTATTTGTGCCCGATATGGCGATAGGCTCACCCCCTATCACATCTGGGACGGAACTAAGCTTGGCGAAACGTGGGTGTACTAGTTCGCTAGTGCGCCTCTGCCTACCCCTTCGGGGATACAGGCGTGAGCTTATGTATGTATGTATGTATGTAAAATATCATCGTCCTGAGGGTTCGATTCCCTGGTCGAGCAAAGTGATATTGTGTTTTCGACCGACTTCCAAAAAGGAGAAGGTCCTCAATTCGTCTGTATTTTTTAGTTTTTTTATGTATGTTACGCGATATCTCCGCCAAATGTGGTTCGATTTTCAAAATTCTTCTTGTGTTCGATAGAGCTTATTTCAAGGGTGGTCCCATATAAATTTGGTTACGATCGGATTTAAAGTCAGTCCGTAAAGTTTTTAAACTTGTGATTATTCTATTCAATATCAGGCCGGAGTCTGAAATTTGTGGTACGGCGATAGGCTCGCCCCCTATGACATCCGGGATGAACGACAAGCTTGGGGAAATGTTGATGTTCTAGTTCGCTAGTTCGCATCTACCTACTCGCTGCTGCTACAGGCGTGAGCTTATGTTTGTGAATGTATTTAAATAAATAAATACACCCAGCAGTCACACATATAGTCCTGACCTCACACTAAGATCGAGTCTTGTGTCGAGGGTATCAGGAACTACGAGAGACTTTCGGTATCACAACACCCAGACCCGGAAACAAGTATCTGTGGGCCACACAGACATTTGTCTCGGTGCGGGAATCGAACCCGCCACCTCACGTTTCACAGCAGGCTACTAGTCCGCCGCGCCTACATGACGTCACTAATATCCAATGACGTTGGTTTAATGAAGCAAAACCACGGAAGATAAAAAACCGAAGCGCATCCACATAATATAAGGTCAAACGTCAGCAGCGTGAATTGAAGATAACGGCACTTTATCTCTGGTGAATCCCCTTTACCGTCTTGGTCTTGTGATAACATTAATGATGATGGTCCTGGGTTCAAATAGCAATATTTTTATAACAGAAACTGAGAAACGAACATGTGGGTCACCTAATAGTTAATTATCATTACTGCCTATGAACACGACGTGAAACTAAAAGAAAGGCGTTGCCTTAAAAGAAGGGAACAGGGGTATGCGAAGGGAAGAAGATATTTGAACCAGATTAGACTCGTGTAAATGGTTATTTTATTTAAAAAAGCAGCAATAAATCAGTTGGGACTTGGGAATGATACGGACTGCCGAGACGACTGTCGGAGGTTCGAGACTCGAGACCTACCTCAAAATGGAGTATACACCTCTGACTTTTCTGTGTCGGTCTGGTTTTTAAGAAAACTAAAGATAAAGAAAAAAGTAAAAGTAAAAACCTCACGTTAAAGTGGGATAAGGACATGTAAAGAAAGAATGAAAAAAATGGTAATTCAATAAAACAGCATTAATCACCTCACGTATATTGGAACTTAATGACTAAAGAGTTATTTAATTCTTCAAACCTTTCGCCTTTGCTAAGACGTCTATTACTGGACCAGCTTTGATAACGCCATCGCGGATTTGTCTTCCAATTTTTTTCTAAAAATAATTGTATGTAAAATCACAAGTACGATCATTAAAGAATAACCAGAGACGTGCACAGTCTTTCAGAATAGAATATACACTTGTATATTTAAATCTACGTTTTCACCATTTTATACATTTGCATCACCATCATAATAATAATTTTCACCATCATTATTGCAATTATAGCGGTTGTCATGTCGATATAGTCGAGAGTGTAAATTTTGAAAATATTTAGGTTTTTGGTTTCCTCAGAGGGGGTTGATGTCAGGCGGCCGGTCGTAAAAACTAAGCCAAATCTTCTCTGCAACATGCTTCTAAAAGTGTGTTGCGCCGACCCCACATTAAGGTGGGATATGGGCAAGTATTTAGGTTTTTGGTTGAGATTCCCTTTTGATTAATTTAAGGGTAGACAAAGATACACTTGTCTGTATGGTGTGCACGCCATTAAGAATAACTATAGCTATTCCCAGCAGTTTCGTCTTCTACGTGTCACTGTTACGTTATCGTGGTCCATAACCTGTCTCAATGTCGATGAATAACAAGCTTAATCAGTCAAGTGATTTTAAAATGACTTCACAACTTTTACAACTATTATATTATTAGACATTATTGATGAATGCTGTCGTCCCGCTCCCTTAATAAATTTTTTTCCTAGAATAAAAGTATATTTTCCGCATACCGAAATGCAAATCAAACATTAAAGGTTTAGTAGTGTCATTTGAGTCCACATTACCTGTTAAAGTTGTATGGTACATAATTATGTAAATAGCGATTGGTTTGAGTAGCGTTTCAGTATTCGGGGGTAATTTAGGTATAGAGTACTACAGAGGCTGGGGAAGGAAGGGATAGGGTCGCTGGAAATCTCACTCACTGAATGAAAGGTAACAGAAAACTGTCACTTTACGTCAGTTTTCTATGCAAAAGTGGAATGGAACCGGTCGAGACAGCCGAATCGAAGAATTCTTTATGCAAATGCAATTTCATGAATAAAAAATTAAATATTGATATCGTACTTACAATTTTCTTAAACATTTTCCATCTAGGCTCAGGTATTGCTGTCACTAAACTCAAAGCGAATGCCAGTGAAAAAACAAAGAGCAAAATGGTTGAGAATTTCATATTTTCATCAACTTCACATTCAAATGAAGTCTGACTTAGGTATTTATCAGTTTTATACTTTTACGTTAAACCTAGCGAAGTATTATATTGTTAAATTTCGAACCTTAATATAATGTTTAGAAAGTCTTAATTTGTAGTTAATGGTGAATTACCAGTACATTCTCACAGGAATAATTTCTAGCATGGTATGTGCGCTATTCAAAATATTCTGTAGCAAATAAGTACTGTAAACATTATTTTTGTATTATGTTATCAATAAGCTTTGTAGTTTGTACGATAATTATACCTTAAAAAACCCGAAGTATGTAAACATATTATTTTTCCGATTTTTATCTATTAGCTAAGGTATTGGGTATAATGGTTTTCTATATGCAGGAAAACCTGGTTGGGTATTTTTTTTAGACTAACATAGGTATTATTAGCTCTTCCGAAAATTGATGGAATGATTATGTTGTTTATTGATGACGCTGATATTCTAAAATAAATTAATCACTCAGACGAATCCGAGAACGAAAAAATATGTTCCACAGCTATTTCCTCGTATATAAAATGTTATCTTTGAAGAATGAAAATAATTTATTAAACACTACGGAAATAAAAATTACGATCCACTGGAATTCTGAACATGTTTCACATTTTTTGAGGTTACTACAAACGGAATGTCAAGTTTACGCAAAGGTAATCGTGAATTTGTTACTAACTTTAGGTACTCCATATATTTTTCTTTCGTCATTGCTTTAGCTGTCTAACGGTCGGTTTCAATAGACGATCTCACTTTAGAGTGCAGATAGATCGCGATTATGAACCAATTAAATCACATTTGACAGAATCATGTTCAAACTGTGTTCTTATTGGCAAATTTTTGTAATCTATCTGTACATTCGAACTGAGATTGTTTATTGAAACCGGCCGTAAGGCATGGTGTCTAATTAAAGAAAAGAGAGGAGAAAAGCAAAGCCTGCTGTAAAACCCACATATCAAAACCATTTCCATTACGTTATATTCACTCGGCCACGTCCACGTTTAGTCGTGGACGTATTTAAATAAATAAATACACCCATAGTCACACACCTTGTCCTGACCCCACACTAGGTTATAACCTGTATCGTGAGTGTCAGAGACTATAAGAGACTTTTGGTCTCACAACACCCAGACTTGTAACAAATATCTGTGGGCCACACAAACATTTGTCTCAATGCGGGAATCGAACCCGCGGCCGACCGACCCAACCGAATCGAATTTTAATTGAAAGAGTAGAATAATTGAAATTCTCCTCCTTCGTCTAGTGGCAGCTTATATAGTAAAGGCCCAGGTCCGTGCCTGGGGTTCGATTTCTAGGTCGGACAGGGTGATTTTCTAACATATGCTCGGGACTGGATTCCTCAAAGGGGAAGGGGATTGTCAGCCAGTCGTAAAAATTAAGCCAAAATGTTTTTTGCGATACGCTTGAAAAAGTATGTTGCTCCGATCCCAGAGTGATGTAGGATACGGGTAGGCAGAAAGAAGAAGTTTTAAGAGTGGTAGAGCCACGCTTTAGACAATTACGTGTACAGTACGAATGGGCCGGCTCCACCGGTTTGATATCACTGTCTCACAGAAAATCGACGTGAAGTGGTACGTAACGTGGACGTAAGCTGGCTGTCGCGTTTTGTTCGGTGAGTGAGCTTTCCAGTGGGTCAATACCCCTTTCCCCACCACTATTTTCCTCCTTTTGGGATGGCAACGCACCCATGATTTTGTGTCTGGTGTCTATGGGCGGTGGAGATTACTTACCATCAGGTGACCCATTTGTTCGATTGCCGGTCTCTGCTATAAAGAAAAGTAGGATAAGTGATGTTCGCATGTCAAGATGGTCATTAAGAAGGTGCTTCGATATGTTAACATGATAATTACCTACTTAGGATAATCTGCAATAATTGCGTTTTATAGCAAGATAAAGATAACAAATGATGTCAAGAAGGCTCTCTTCTCGAGGCCATGAAAGATTACACTAGTCTTCCCTATTACACTAGGCTTATTTTTGGACTACGCAAAAGTATTTTTATAGCAGAAATTAGCAAATGAGCAGATGGGTCACCTGATGACTGAGCTTCATTGCCCGTAGTATCAAAATAATCATAGATTGCCAACTTCTAAGGTCCCTCCTTTTTGGATTTGGATTCCTCCAACGATTTGAAAGCCGCTTCCGCCCCCTCTTCTTGCTTTGGGCGATCAGCAGGGTTACTACCACCTCTTATAGCAGTATTATTATAATCGTTCTTCGTTTGTTTTGTATGGGAATCGGTACAAGTAAGATGATAATAATCCTGCTATAAGAGGTGGTGGTAATCCCCCTGAAATCTCACTCATCGAATAATATGCAACAGCAAGTTGCTACTTTACCTGAGTTTTCTGTGAGACAATGATATCAAACTAGTCGAATTGTCCCATACGTAGACTGTGGTTATGCATTCCAAAAGGTGGTTGACGTCCTGTAGTTAGATCGTATTCGACCAATATTCTTAGTTGATGTAGTTTTGGGAATAAATAAATAAATACACCCAACAGTCACACACATATTCTTAACCCCACACTAAGATCGAGTGGGTATCAGGAACTAGGAGAGACTTTCGGTCTCACAACAAATATCTCCCAGACCCGAAACAAATATCTGTGGGCTACAGAAACATTTGTCTCAGTGCGGGAATCGAACCCGTGACCTCACGTTTCACAGCCGGAGCCGGCTACTCGCCTGTCGCGCCTCGGAGGCTGCCAATTGAATGCAAGATGTTCTCATACTACTCGTAATGTGGAGCTGACACAACACACATTATCAAGCATGTTATAGATAGGATTCGCCTCCTTGGCTTAGCTACAGCATATATGGGCTGTGGACCGGGAGGTCCTGGGTTCGATTCCCAGGTCGGGCAAAGCGAATTTTTTAATAAAATTTGGCCGGCATTGGATCCCTCAGAGGGGATTGATGTCAGGCAGGCAGTTGGTCGTAAAAACTAAGCCGAATCATTTCTGCAACATGCTTCAAAGTGTGTGTTGCGCAGACCCCACATTAAGGTGGGATAAGGGTAGATAGAAAAAAAAAGTTGTAGAAAGGATTAGGATTTATTTTTACCGGTAGGCTGCCTGACGTCAACTCCCTTTGAGGAATCTCGTCCCAGGTAAATCGCGCTAGGAAAATTGTATTGTCCGTCCTAGGCTTAAAACCCAGGACCTCCCGGTTCACAGTCCATTGCCACTAGACTAGGGAGACCACTAAGCTACATACTGTATCGATTTTACTTATTCATTTGTAATTATTGTATAAGGAAAAATATCTATAAAACATATATTATGTATATAACCACAACTTTATCATCAGTCATATTCAAATGTTAATATTAAACAAATAAAGTATAAACAATATGAGGAAAATATTCGACATAATATCGACCGCAAAGCATTAAATTTCTTTTGGGAAGCATGTATCGAGGGAGTCCCCTGCACCTAACTTGTTTCAAACCGTTATGCTGACCGTGGTTACCGTTGATGGCATATTGACAGCTAATTATAGCTCTTATTACGGTGACTATAAAAACTAAATTGAACTAAATACTGTTTTACACTATCTTCAGATTTTGCAATAAGAAAGTATATAAGGTGCAGATTCTTTCTTCGATGCACCAGTCATCGTATCTGGAATCGGGATATCGAAAGAAAGTTTTGTATTCAAAATGAAATTCTCACGTGTTTTTGCTTTCGTATTTGTTTTTGCTCTCGCTCTGTCAGCTGTTACTGCAGCACCGGAGCCAAGATGGAAGTTCTTCAAGAAGATTGTGAGTACTAACAATTCATCATTGCTTTCTTCCTTTATACAGGATGTTTCATAAACTTGGTATAAATAATAACTAAACTAGCTAGCAATCAAGCGTAAAAGTTTAAAATTTCGTAAGGCTCATAGTTTTTGAATAATGGAAACTTGAATTTGTGACGAAAATCTTTTTCTGGCTTATTAGGTCAGTTGCAGTACCTAGAGGTACACATACAATCCACCTATGGAGTAATTAATTATTTTTAGCATACACAACGTCATTTTTATAATAATTGCGACGATTTAAAGGTCGCATTCCGATTTTAAAATCCCCATGCTACATCATTAATAAAAAAAAATATAATTTCAATTTTTATTTTTTATTTTTACTTTTACGTTTTAAATTGTTCTTCTTGTATATGGAATTGTTATTGGTACCAACGTTATGAAACACCCCGTATATAATAAACAACACCAAACAGTCACACAGTCTATATTATATAGTTCTTACTCAGTGACGTGCAAAATCTTCCAAAATTATTTACTGTAACTCTTACATCACCATCAGTATCTAGCGTTGCTATTTCACAAATCTGTATTTGGTCGTGATTTATATTATTTACTTAGGTCAATTGCAAATTATCAGGCTAGTCAGTGTCACTTTGTCTATATGTACTGCACGACCTGTACTGACCCCACACTAAATTAAAAAGTTTGTGTCGTGGTATCAGCTACTACGAATTTGATCTCACAACACCCAGGTCCTAAACAAATATTTGTGGCCCACTGCCCACCCACACATACTTTTATCACGGTGCGCGGATTGAACCCGTGGCCTTTCGTTTCACTGGCAGCTAGCTCGTCGGAGGTTGTCAATATTATTACGAAAATTCTGTACCTACTACGTGAGGTTTTTACACATACAATTATTCAGCAAAAACAATGGACTCGTGTCTTTGTTATTTGATTTGTCGTTCGAAACGCCTGTAATACGTTACATAGCAGTTTTACTATCTAGTGTTACTGAAGCTGTGTATGAGGAAAGATGCAATGATTCATGAAATATAACAATTGCGATAAATATACGGAAGGCGCGATCCTTCATGTTATATTTTCACAGAAACAATACTTTTTTCTTTTTGTTAATAAATGGCTCCCATACATTTACGATGATTCTACCAATGCCAAGGTTGGATCGCACCAAGGTTAAAATAACAGTTTTTTTTCATAGCAGAGACTAGCAAACGAGCAGATGGGTAACCTGATGGTAAGTGATCTCCACCGCCCATAGACACCCAAGACACAAAAGAATCATGGGTGCTAGAATCAAGGAAGGGAATGGTAAAGGGACTGTGAAAGGGAGGGGGGAAATGGACCACCGGAAATCTCACTCACCGAACGAAACGCGACAGCAGGCTGCCACTTTACGTCGGTTTTCTGTGAGACAGTGGTATCAAACTAGTCGAGCCGGGCCATTCGTGCTGTACACATTATTGTCTCCAGTGTGGCTCTACAAATTAACGACAAAGAGATAAATGTAAATGGTCCAACAAATTAAACTGTATAGGTTACTTAAATTGTTATGCGTCACACTTTTGACAATGTGTGGCCTCAGACGACATTGACGACATTGTTTGAGTGGCGGTTCAGTATTTGGGTTTGTAACAGAAAATTAAACGCGCTTTAAAAAAGGAAAATGTGGTGGAGCTAATGACCTAGATCTTAGCTGTTATGCTTTTAGATAACACATACATAATACATAGATACACACTTTGTCAAGCACGTTACAGAAAGAAATTGGCTTAGTTTTTACGACCGGTTGCCTACCTGACGTCAATCCTTGGGGGTCCCAGGCAAATTAAATTAGAAAAATCGCTTTGACCGACTTAGGAATCTAATCCAGGCCCTCCCGGTCTATAGCCTATATAATTATGCTGCAAGTAGAACAAGGAAGAGAATAAATTCCTTATGAAGTGATGAGATGAGATAATATTGTTTTATTTGAAGGTAAGGTAGAGATTGAAAGTAAATAAACGTAACTTTACAATTGTTCCGGATAGAAAATACAAGTACCCAGTAGCGTGCGATTCATATAGACAAGGAGACATTGTCTACCCTGATAATTTGAAAATAAAATTACATAATGAAATAAATAATGGTCACCAAAAAGAGTTTTTCAAACAGCGCTGTATGTATTATTTTAAATCAACCTAAGAATTATCATGATGGTTAAAGTAAAGCAAGAATAAATTGAAGAAAATAATTATTAAGAAAATAATATAAGATTTTTGTCTACCCTAATCTAAACGCTCGTGCACGTCACTGCAAATATCTCTGCTAGGTAAGTAGAAAACAAATAGTTTTTATGAAGTATTATAGTATTATAGATTAAAAATTAACAACTTACCAAGTTTCACCACATTATATTTTATAATTTTCTCTTTTGCAAAACCAGCTCGGTGATCATCAAAAGTGAGACTGACTTATTTGAACCTAAACATGCCACAACTTTGTTGTTATACCTAGTCATTTACTGGGTACGAATGACCTACTTCGACCCTTTCTTTATCAATGATTTCATACCTATGTTGCTGAGTGGAGTTGAGAGTTGTTCGTTATTGCATAAAGGTCTAGACATAAGTTCCCGCCTCCTCGAAGGTGAACTGTGAACTAGACCACCCACATTTCACCGAGCTTTGTTCCGTCCCAGATGTGATTGGGGGCGAGCCATCGCAATATTGGACACAAATTCCAGAATCCGGGCTGATATTGAAAAAACCTAATATCACTTTGCCCGACCCGGGGATCGATCTCGAGACCTCAGGACGCTAGTCGTGCCGAAATACAACTACGCCACCGAGGCAGTGAGTATAAAGATTAAGGCTGAGATCTATAGAGCGAACTCTGAGTCTGAGTCAGAGTCTACTAAGTCTGAGTCAAGGAAACGAACTCAGTGAGGATTTGGACTTTTTAAATCGAACTTGGACTTAGTCCGAGTCATTTTACAAGAAAATCTTTGCTTAGTTTTATTTGATTCGTGCCCTAGAGTCCGAAAAAATCTTATATTCTCAGATCGGGATTTTACTGTGACTGCGTGATTCATCAACAAGCTAATTATTGATTAATAAGTTTGTTTCCGATAACATCACAGCAAAAACCCATAAGTAAAATGTGAATTTATAGTAGGTACTAAGTGTAGGGACTGTTTGACTGCGTTTGTTCTGTTTTTATTTTACTTATTTCAACATGCCTGTGGTATTGCGGGCGCGGTACGACTATCGTCCAGAGGTTTCGGGTTCGATCTCCGGATCGGGCAAAGTGATAGTAAATTATTTTTCAGTATCAGAAAATCTCGTTCTTACTCACGATACAGGTTATACGTATGGCGCGTCTCCTGCACTAGTTTTTCTCGAAACGTTACACAAAAAACTATACGCATAAAACTATTTTAGCTGTCTCCTTCTCGTAGAACAATGGACCATAGATAAAAAATACATGTTTTGTGTAATCTTTTGGTGCAGGAGACGCGACTTTAGTGTGGGATCAGGACTATGTGTGTGACTGTTGGGTGTATTTCTTATTTCTAAGAATTTTTTGTAATTTATTTATTTATTTATGGACATGATACACAATATACAAAACACGTCATCAAAGGCTCTCAAACTAGGCAAGCCTGTATCTTGAGAACCTGGACTTGGTAGTCTAGTCTCTAGTCAGTTGGTGTACTGTATCCAAAAAAGAGAAAACAAAATGAAATAAACTGTATTATTTGTTATATGAAGTTTAACCTGGTTATTATTCTGTTCCTAGGAAAGAGTTGGGCAGAACATTCGAGATGGCATCATCAAGGCAGGCCCAGCTGTCGCCGTAGTGGGACAGGCAGCGACTATTTATAAAGGAAAGTAGAAGACTCTACAAACGTGGAAGAACAGTGAAGTGAAAGAATTCGTGAATATACATTGCCTATATACGATAGTATTATAATTAAGTTATTTATTAATTAATATTGTAAGTCTTCAATAAACAAAATAATCAAATAGAGTTTTATTAATCTTATTTTTCGGAATAACACTACTAATTCAATATATTACGAACTACGATAGTTAAATAGTTTCGATATGCTTTTCGATTTCGATTATTGATACTACAATATTTAATTTCCCTAATAAAGATAAATTCAATTAAAATAAAAATATTAAGACGTCTAAAGTATTTAAAAAATAGTTCAAAATCCCATCACACCGTGACCAATTCATATGGGACCACCTTTATATGGCGCCATCCTTGGAATAAGGTTTATTCAACGTTAAAAAGATTCTTGAAAATCGGTCCTTAATTGCTGGTAATATATACCTTTTGCGTTTATAAATTCGGAAATGCAAAACTCTAATAATAACTAGGTACTCTTGTTACTTAATATATTATGTTTATACATTCATCTGTGGAATTTGTGGAATTTGGAAAATTTGAGCCCGATATGGCGATAGGCTCGCCCCCTATCACATCTGGGACGGAACTAAGCTCGGCGAAATGTGGGTGTTCTAGTTCGCTAGTACGCCTCTGCCTACCCCTTCGGGGATACAGGCGTGAGCTTATGTTATACATTCATTCATATCTCTTACAAAATATGTCACATGGATGAAAGTGAAAGTAACAAGTTTGCTAGAAATAATGGTGATACTAAAGTTTCAGAAGTGTCGAAGTATCCTTCTGAGCACTTTTAATGAACGCGTTCTCAAAGTTAAGGTATAGGTCCTGAAATAAAAGACATTGTTATAAATCACTTTGGGAAAAATAATACATACATACATACATAAGCTCAGGCCTGTATCCCCGAAGGGGTAGGCAGAAGCGCACTAGCGAACTAGAACACCCAAATTTCGGCGAGCTTAGTTCCGTCCCAGATGTGATAGGGGGCGAGCCTATCGCCATATCGGGCACAAATTACAGACTCCGGGCTGATATGGAAAAATCCAATATCACTTTGCCCGACCCGGGAATCGAACCCGAGACCTCAGAACCGTAGTCTAGTACCGAAATACCACCACGCCACCGAGGCAGTCGAGGGAAAGATAATATAAAGGCGATAAATTAAAACTTTGATGTTTTTCACCATCACGATAAGGTGAAGACTACACCGCGTTAGTAAAGGTTATATCAACAAAACTCAAAGAAGGGTTAATAATTAATTAACCTTTTCATATCGCTAAACTTAATAAACTATACACAGTGTCGATAGTTGGATACTGGGACTTTGGGAAGTACCGTGTATCAACAGTATGAACTCTGTGGCATAATAAACCGCATTACTACGTTAACTTTGCGGCTTCGATACCTCTAATACAATATAAATAAGGACCATATTTCAGTAAGTAATATTGATGAATATATTGGCATTTTCCGACAAAGGATCTGCAAAAGGGGTATAAATATGAGCTTTCTTCAAAAAGGGCATCATTAGGCATTTGTTGTGCATACATAGACATACTTTACTAATAAAGAACACAAAATGAACTCCTCTTGCGTTCTGTTCTTTGTCTTCGCCTGCTTTGCAGTTCTTGCTGTGACTTCAGCTGCCCCATGGGACTTCTTCAAAGAATTGGTAAGTTATACATACACATACGTACATAAGCTCACGCCTGTATCCCCGAAGGGGTAGGCAGAGGCACACTAACCAACTAGTACACCCACATTTCGCCGAGCTTAGTTCTGTCCCAGATGTGATAGAGCGCGCCTATCGCCATATCGGGCACAAATTCTAGACTCCGGGCTAATATGAAAAAATCCAATACCACTTTGCCCGATCCGGGGATCGAACCCGAGACCTCAGGACGGTAGTCGTACCGAAATACAGCCACGCCACCGAGGCAGTGGTAAATTATATTTTATTCATAACATGATCTACTACATGTGGGGACGCAACTTTTTCAAACATGGTCCAGGAAAAATTGTGGGGTCGGACACACTTTTTCCTACATGTTGCAGAAAAGAGTCGGGTTTAAATTGTACAATTAGCTGCTTGCAGGACGTAAACCCACTTTAGGTTATCCAGTCCCGAGCAAATTGTGTTAAAAAACACTCGAATCAACCCAGGGCCTCCCGATTTACAGCCTTTAGAGGCTGCCACTAGACCAAGAAGGCGACGTTATTCTAAACATAATAGTGATTCAAAAGAATAAAGGAAATTTGTCGCTTGTCCTGTAGAATCATCAAGTTTTTGTTTAATTTTTCTAGGAGGGAGCTGGTCAAAGGATTCGTGATGCCATCATCAGCGCACAGCCTGCGGTGGAAACCGTCGCACAAGCAGCCGCCATCTTCCGAGGAGAACAATCGCGAGAACAGGAATAAATTATCTTGTCCACAACTAAGTATATTACCATGGACGTAAAAATACGATGGACGTAGCGCTAGGAACATTGGAAGTAAAGCACGGTTTTCGGCCCATTAAATCTATCGACTCGTAATGGCGTATGTGTGCGTAGGGCACTCTTGTACAGGCGCGTTTGTGTGCGCGGCTTCTCTGTGGCGTTCGTTTAACTATAGGTGTCCTTCTTTTTCTTTACGTCCGTGTATATTACTTTCAGTCCGCCTGATATAAATTTTAAAGTATAAAGTGTTCGCAAAATAGTATTTTTAGATGTAATGTTTTAAGTAATAAATATTTATCCATTAAACTTTAACATTTTATTTATAAGAATTAAATACCTATTACTGTATTATAGGAGTTATGAGTTAGGGAAGTTTATGGACACCATTTTTGTACATCTACATACATATTTCTGTAATAACAATAACCATCGAAGTGCGTGTCTATGGCCACGCATAATAAAAAGTTCCGTAAGAATTATGGATTATCGTATATTTTACTATAGACAGATGAACTTGACGAAATGATATCATTATTGAGTGTTGATATTATTGAGTGGTAGAGCCACGCTGTAGACAATTACGTCTACAGCACGAATGGGCCGGCTCAACCAATTTGATACCACTGTCTCACAGAAAACCGACGTAAATTGGCAGCTTGTTGTTGCATTTCGTTCGGGGAGTGAGATTTCCGGTAGCCCAATTCCTTCCCTTTCCCAATCCCTTTTCCCTCCGCTTCCATTCCATTCTTTTAGCTTGGCAACGCACCTATAATTCTTTTTGAGTGTTGGGTGTCTATGGGCGGTGGAGATCACTTACCATCAGATCACCAGCTCGTTTGCCAGTCTCTGCTATAAATAAACATTATGTCATTATATCAGGAAGACACATCTCCTGTCACCCTCCTCCTTAGTCTAGAGACAGCATATATGGGCTGCGAACCGGGAGGTCCTGGTGTGACTCCCAGCAAAGTGAATTTTCTACCGACTTCCCAAAAAGGAGGAGGTTCTCAATTCGTCGGTATTTTTTTTATCTATGTTACTCGATATCTCGGCCGAATATGGACCGATTTTCATAATTATTTTTGTGTTCGATAGAGCTTATTTCAAGGGTGGTTCCATATAAATTTGGTCTCGGTCAGTAAATTGGAAGTCGGTCAGTTAAGTGTTTAAACTTGTGATTTGTCTAATTTAATTTGCCTAGGACTGTAGCCCTCAAATATGATGTATCAATGGTAGGAAAAGTAGCGGGTAAAAGAAAAATCGGTCGTAGGAAGAAGTCATGGCTGCGGAGTATCAGCGGGTTTAGACAAGTGGCTTATGCGCTAGTCGAATAGAATAAATGTATGGGAATGACATAAGAGTACGCCGCATATCGCGTATTCTAATGTCATTCCCATACATTTATTCTATTCGACTAGCGCATAAGCCACTTGTCTAAACCCGCTGAGAATGGACAGGGATTGCGAGCGCTGTTGAACTATTTCGCTTCCCAGAGGAAGATAAATATGCTGAGCTGACATCCAACTTTTACTAGTTGGAGAGGCACTATAAGGAGTAAGGTGGGATAAGGGAAGGTAGAAAGAAAGAAAGAAGATGAGAGAAAATAATACAAATATAGTCACAATAATAATATTAAGCTAAATCTGTTCGTAGCCATATTAGACTTCGTCAATTCAATATACGCTATAAAAAACTACAATATTGTGTTAGTTTGTTCTGTTGAATTAAATAGCTGTTAAACATAACATAATAGCTGTTAAACCTGTTTAAAAAAAAAGCAGCGATAGCTCAGTTGGGAATGGTACGGACTGCCGAGACAAGTGTCGGAGGTTCGAGACCAACCCCAAAAATGGAGCATACACCTCTAACTTTTCTATGTTAAGTGTATTTTCATTGTGAAATATCGCTTGCTATAACGGTGAAGGAAAACATCGTGAGGAAACCTGCATACCTGAGAATTTCTTTACAGGAATTTCGAAGGTGTGTGAAGTCTACCAACCCGCATTAGGCCAGCGTGGTAGACTAAGGCCTAACCCCTCTCATTAGTAGAGGAGGCCCGTGCCCAGCAGTGGGACAGTAATATTACAGGGCTAATATTATTTTATTATTAAACCTGTTAAACATAACATAACATAACGTAAGCTCACGCCTGTATTCCCGAAGGGGTAGGCAGAGGTGCACTAGCCAACTAGAACACCCACATTTCGCCGAGCTTAGTTACGTCCCAGATGTTATAGGGGGCGAGCCTATCGCCATATCGGGCACAAATTCCAGACTCCGGGCTGATATAGAAAAATCCAATATCACTTTGCCCGACCCGGAGATCGAACCCGAGACCTCAGGACCGTAGTCATACCGAAATACAACTACGCCACCAAGGCAGTCAACCTGTTAAACCTGTGTAATATTTCTTTTATGTACATTAAACAACAATATGTCAAAATAATTGGCCTTTAATTCATTAGCCTCTAACCAAATATAAATTAACCTGGAATTTTGCAATTTTAATTAACAGTAAAATTGCCGAAATGCCAGACATTATGAGACTTACTGCCGAATGCTAATACACTTAAACTCACCTTATGTCGCTTAAGACCGCCTTATTTGTCAAAATTGTATGACGAAATTAAGAAGCCGTTAAAGTTGATAAGCGTTTGACCATTTGGGCGTTAACATCTAATGTCTCAGGGTGATAGTGCAGTGCAATGCCACTCAGTGATTTGTTTCAAAGTACGGGTGGTGTTGCTACTGTTCATGAAAACATACCATAAGTTCATGCCTGTGTCTCCGAAGGGGTAGGCAGAGGCGTACTAGCGAACTACGCAATCCACATTTCGCCGAGAGTTCCGTCTCAAATGTGAAAGGGGGTGAGCCTATCCCCATATTGGTCACAAATTCCAAGTATCACTGAAAAAATCCAATATCTCTTTGCCCGACCGGGGGATCGATCCGGAGACCTCAGGACGATAGTCATACCGCACACACAATACCACTACGCCATCGAGGCAGTCCAACAGTAAGGGTGGTCGTAACTATTAAATATAACATTATGGGCCGTTATTATAAAAACAGTTTAGCTAAGCAAATGACTAAGAAGAAACTGACACTTTTTTCCTTGTGTCATTAAAAATAAAAGGGACAGGCTATTCTTTACCATTTGCACAGTTAAACTATTTCTATAAGTAAGCCCCTATAAGGCTAGCTGTAGCCTGAGCACGAAAAACTAATGTAAATGTAAATGTATTCGAGTTCGCTGCGCACTGATGACGTTTGGTTAATATTTCATACAAATTTCATAGACGCGCATCGAGTTCGAATACATTTACGGTTGTCAGAAACTTTCCTGCTCAGGCCGCTGCTCGCTCGTCCCGTCACTCAGTTGGCTTAAAAGATACTAACATAGTCGAGATGCGGAGCTTAAAACTGTCAAAATATAAAGGCAAATTGGATTTGCATTTCGAGAGCCTACGTGGTACAGCGGGCGACCAGCCGGCTGTGAAACGAGAGGGTTCGATTACCGCACCAAGACAAATGTTTGTGTGATCCACAGATATCTGTTTCGGGTCTGGGTGTTGTGGGACCGTAAGGGTCTCGTAGCTCCTGGTACCCACGATACAGGTTAAACATAGAGTGGGGTCAGGACTATTTGTATCATAAATCATTATCATCACGATATCATTTATGTGGCCCTAGCAGGAATACTTTTTAGTATCAAGCTCGATGGGCGTCTATGACATTTGTATGAAATATTAACCAAATGTCATCAGTGCGTCGCGAGCTCGATACGATTTCGATTGTCAAAAATATTCCTGCTAGGGCAGTTGATAAAAAGTCAAGAACACATCGTGGCTGTATCACTACTATTCTAAAATACTTAGGAAATGTTTAGAATACCGGCTTGGCTTTATTATAATAGTAAATGAGATTTAATGATTTCACGCTTCGGTATTGGATGATTATTTTACGAGGATAATGGTGAAGCGTCATACGTTGAGACAAAGCGCAGCGTGCGGAAGTACCTACATGGTTAAGCATTGTATCGTAATAGGTATAGATAGCAAGGACTTTACCGCATCCAGTGTAATAATATTGTTTTTTTTTATCTCTTTTTTTAGGGACTTTTACCCAACAATGGTATGTCAGTCCCATCGTACTTGCATTAGTACTCTCAACAATAATATTGTTAAAAATATTCCTTATTTGCCTCTTCCCTCATCGGATTCGGAGTGTGAAGAAACATAAACAGACCGGGATGATATGCTCTAATTTAAGGTCTTTCTGTATCTGGTGCTGTACTCTATTAGTAACTGACTGTAAATTGGTGATAAAAAGAGCAACGTCAGAGTTTCTTGCCCGTTCTTCTCTGGCGAAACAGCCTTCCGAACAGGCGGTAGAGTTAAATTTTGACGGAATCTAAATAATGTTTGAACATTTTATGGATTCAATAAATATTTGATTTTGATACTAGTGATACTGTACTGTACTGTATACGGCTCGACCGGACAGATACCACTGTCTCACAGCAAACCGACGTAAAATGGCAGCTTGTTGTCGAGTTACGTTCGGTGAATGAGATTTCCGATGGCCCATTTTCCCTCTCCCTGTCCCAATCCCTATTTCATTCCCTTTAGTTTGGCAATGTACCCATGATTCTTTTTGTGTATCGAGTATTATTATTATGGCGGCTCAGAGTAATTATGGCGGGTACACACCGGCCGAACGAAGGCGAAAGAATCTATGGCTGTTTTCGACCGACTTCCAAAAAGGAGAAGGTCTTCAATTCGTCTGTATTTTTTTACCCATGATTCTTTTTGTGTATTGAGTGTCTATAGGCGATGGAGATCACTTACAAACAGGAGATCCATCTGCTCGTTTGCCGGCCTCTGCGATATAACATTAACTTTAATGCATAATGAATAATTATTATGGCGGCTCAGAGTAATTATGGCGGGTACACACCGGCCGAACGAAGGCGAAAGCATCTATGCCTGTTTTCGATCGACTTCCAAAAAGGAGAAGGTCCTCAATTCGTCTGTATTTTTTGTTTATGTATGTTTCGCGATATCTCCGCCAAATGTAGACCGATTCTCACAATTATTTTTGTGTTCGATAGATGCTTCTTTCAAGGGTGGTCCCATATAAATTTGGTTATGATCGAATTTGAAGTCGGTCCGTTAAGTTTTTAAACTTGTGATTATATTTACGTCCTACGCTGCGCTTGCCGGTACGTGGTCTCCACTCGAGAACTTTTCTGCCCCAAGGAAGTCGCTGGATGCAGGCCGCTTTCAACAGGTCAACCTGGAAATCTTTGGGGGAGGCCTATGTTCAGCAGTGGATGTCCTATGGCTGATGATGATGATGATGATGATGATGATGATGATGATGATGATGATGATGATGATGATGATGATTATATTCACACAATAGCGAAAGTTTTTTTGTGTGAACGCAACAGGTATAGAATCTTTCGCCTTCATTCTGCCGGTGTGTGCCCGCCATAAGAGGGGGTGGTAACTGGTAACCCCTCAGGTCACGTTACTTATATATTGCGGATTGTCTAAGAATAAAGTAGTATCTGCACGGACAATGCTCTTGCCATCAAGCAAATGATCAATTGCTATTGAGGCGGTCAAAATGTATCTACTAAATATACAATAGAAATCCGTCGCAAAGTAACTTTGCTAATGCGATTTGGACGGTCTGTGGCTGCAGCATAAGTATCTACATATATCTTATAATAATATTAGCACTGTAATATTACTGTCCCACTGCTGGGCACGGGCCTCCTCTACAAATGGGCGGGGTTAGGCCTTAGTCTACCACGCTGGCTTAATGCGGGTTGGTAAACTTCCCATACCTTTGAAATTCTTGTGGAGAAACTTTTGGGTATGCAGATTCCTTTACGATGTTTTCCTTCACCGTTATAGCAAGCGATAATTCACAATGATAGCTCAGTTGGGAAGGTTACGAACTGCCGAGATGAGTGTCGGAGGTTCGAGACCAACCTCAAATTGGAGCATACATCTCTGTCTATCGTCATATAGGGCACAAACACCAGACTCCGGGCTGATACTGAAAAATCCTACTTCTCTTTTCCCGACCCAGGGATCAAACCCGAGAACTCAGGACGATAGTCGTACCGGGCACGCAATAACACAACGCCACTGAGGCAATAGCTTCGGCATCCACCGATTCACCAGAAACTTATGGGTGGCAAACGAAATAAATAGATTAATTAATTATTATGGAAGTATATACAAGAGAAGAAGAAAGTATGTGAAAGTGAATGGTGTATTTTTTTTATTACCTAAATCATAGATTAAACGTTCAAAATGATTATTATATTTATACTCACATAACCTCTATCTAACATTTTGGAATATTGATAATATGCTTCACTAGTTTTTAGGTTCTTCAGGACGTGGGAACTTGGGAAGAACCGTATGTATTAGGTACTATATACCAATATTCAAACACACTTGCTTTGCAGTTGAAATAACCTTTATTGCATTGTAATAACGTACATAATGCAACAAACGAAATGCAGTTTTTACTTGGTAAATGGACTCAATAATTATAATATGACTTTGTGCCTACAATTGTATTCAAATCGTATATAAAGGACCTTTCTTCAGACCGTTCATCATACTCGAGCATTTTGCAGTGAACTAACGTCACTAATCAGCAAAATGAATTTCGCCCGCATTTTGTTTTTCGTGTTCGCTTGTGTCAGCGTATTTGCTGCGGCGTCAGCTGCACCATGGAACCCCTTCAAGGAATTGGTAAGTTATACAAAAACTTATCCGGCCCACTTCAAAATTTATCCGATTGTGACCAAATTTATATAGGACCATCCTTTGAATAAGATCTATCGAACGCAAAAATATTCTTAAAAATCGGTCCACATTTGGCGGAGATATCGGGTAACACACATAATAAAACATATAAACGAATTGAGGACCTTTCCCTTTTTTTAAGTCGGTCGATAATTGTTCCAGCTGCCCTTATCCTACTCTATGGTGGGGTCGGCGGTTTATACTTTACAGAAATTATTCGGCTTAATACTAGCTTCTTTCCTGAAGTAAACCTTTTGGAAATTCGGTCTTAGACAAGCCGTGTTAGATACTACTTTGCCAGACTTTGGATTCAAACCCCGGACTTCCCCGTCCAAAGCCGCTATATGCTGCTACTTATAACAAAGAGGCGACGCGACATAACATAATTATGATTATTTTAAAGGTATTTAGTTCCTACAATAATAATAATAATATTAGCCCTGTAATAATACTGTCCCACTGCTGAGCACGGGCCTCCTCTACTAATGAGAGGGGTTAGGCCTTAGTCTACCACGCTGGCCTAATGCAGGTTGCTAGACTTCACATACCTTCGAAATTCTTGTGAAGAAATTCTCGGGTATGCAGATTTCCTTCACCGTTATAACAAGCGATATTTCACAATGAAAATACACTTAACATAGAAAAATCAGAGGTGTATGCCCCATTCTGGGGTTGGTCTCGAACCTCCAACACTTGTCTCGGCAGTCCGTACCATTACCCAACTGAGCTATTGCTGCTTTTTTATTTAGTTCCCAATTCAACATTAATTCTATATTTCTCTTCTATAAAACCGACGAAAGGGGCAGTTCCGCCAAGATTCGGTGGCCCAATTCCCCTCCTCCCTTTTCCAATCCCTGTTCCCCTCCTTTTAGGGTGGCAACGCTTCCCTGATTATTTTGTGTCTTAGATGGACGATCACATACCATCAGGTGACCCAGCTGCTCGTTTGCTAGTTTCTGCTATTAAAAAAAACTTCAAAGTGGGCCTATGTGGTGCAAGTTGCAAAACATTTTCTCAAGTATGTCGGAGATTCGGCTTGGTTTTTACAATCAGAAGTCTGCCTGACGTCAAGCCCTTCTGGAGGAAAGTTAACATTTTATTAATGAACATTAATATTATTTTACCTTATTATGTCTCCTACATTTTTACGGAGGGAAGTGGAAACCTTATAATTCCTACTCGTCCCTATCTTTCTGTTTGATTAATTTCGTTACGGGATGAAGACAATTGGGTATTTGACTATGTTTCATTTCATAATCATTTTTATATGTAATAGCAAATAAAACAAAAAAGAAAACCTCTAAAAACCGCATCGAAATTGGTTGAAAAATGAGGCAGTAGTTCATATTTTAAATTCTGCAATGAGTGAGTGTGGGAGTGTAGTGGGGATATCTTGTTATCCCTTTCCATCGCACGTACCGTTATCCACGTGATGTGATTTTACTGATACTTCTCTTTCCCGCTGTTTGAAGGTTACACCAAACTACAAAGGCTTATAACTTTTTAATTTTTGGGGGTATTTCAATATTTCTTCTATATTACGTTTTAGATGACGTAAATTTCGTATAAAATCAACAAAATAATATTGTCAAGTACCCATTCGCCGAGCTTCATTGCTCGGTGTCGTAAAATGCGTGCCATTGTTGATCCTGGCTTACAAGACTTACAGTGGTGGGTGCGTGGGCGGGACAGTCTCGTGAATACATAATTACATACTGTTGTTTCCAGGAGCGAGCTGGTCAGAGAGTTCGAGATGCGATCATCAGCGCCGGACCAGCAGTAGCGACAGTCGCTCAAGCAACCGCTATTGCTAAGGGATAAAATTGTTCAATACAATCCAAAATAACTTCGGAATTTTTAATTCTTCTGTTTTAAACATTTTTGTATGCATGTTTTGAAATAAACACTTTTTAATGAAAATTAATTTCATTTGTTTCATTGAAATTGTATGATTTATTTTAAATGTAGGATAAGACATAAAATAAATAACACCCAAAATAAATAGCTCATATGTTAAGTCAATACAAATAAAATATAACACAAAATACAAATCAGCTTATGTATAACGTATATATTTTGGATAACATAATTCATCATCATCATCATTATCAGCCTTAGGACGTTCATTGTTGAGTATAGGCCTCCCCCAAAGATTTCTAGATCGACCTGTAACAATAACATAACAACACATAATAACAACAACATAATTATCGTGCTCTGCCTCCGTGGCGTGGTTGTATTTCGATACTACTATGGTTCTGAGGTCTCGGCTTCGATCCCCGAATCGGGCAAAGTGATATTGCTTTTTTTCAAATCAGCCCGGAGTCTGGAATTTGTGCCCGATATGGCGATAGGCTCGCCCCCTATCACACCTGGGAGGGAACTAAGCTCGGCGAAATGTGGGTGTTCTAGTTCGCTAGTGCGCCTCTGCCTACCCCTTCGGGGATACAGGCGTGAGCTTATGTATGTATGTAATTATCGTGAATAATTTAATTATTGAAATTCTAAAAAGTTTAACAGCTACAATAATGCACATATTGGGCCTAATAAAACAGTCCACTTTTTTCCTTGTTTCATATTGTTTGAAAATAAAAGGGACAGACTCCAGAGCCATTTGCTCAGCTAAAATGTTTTTAATAAGTAAAGCCCATTGAGCTAAATCACAGTTATTTGTTCAATCCAATTCACCAACACTGGCATATTATGCCGTCGGAAGCTCCGTATCTAGTGGTACATATTTGTAGATGCCCTATTTTATATCTCTTTGTCTGTATTGTATCTTCAAAATTACTCCTTTGACAAGATTGAGTTAATTCTGGGAAGGGTGTGTGTCTACGCGTCTCTACGAATATTATAATTAATGTGAAAGTAACTCTGTCTGTTTGTTACGTTTTCACGGTATAACCAACTTCAATATTTGGTAGGACGAAAGCTTAAATCACAGGCAAGGAACTTAATATCGAAACCTGTAGCCCGAGCACGAAAAACTAATGTAAATGTAAGTGTATTCGAGTTCGCTGCGCACTGTTGACGTTTGGTTATTATTTCATACAAATTTCATAGACGCGCATCGAGTTCGAATACATTTACGGTTGTCAGTAATTTTCCTGCTCAGGCCGCTGACATGGTTCAACTACACTTTTTGGTGTTGTTCAAAAGCGTTTAACAAAATGCTGCACTGACGCAAATCACTTTTTGTTGATGATGAGCTCAAACTTCTTCCGTCTTTCTACCTGCTCTTATCTCACCTTAAATTGTGACTGGCGGCTCGGTCATCGGTGGCCGAGACGCTTATGTAACATATATACATATGTACCACCTCCAACGGGTAAATGTGGGGTCGGCGCAACACACTTTTTCAATCACATTGTAGAAATGATTTGGCTTAGTTTTTACAACCAGCTACCTGCTTGACGTCAACCCCCATCTGGGAGATCCAGTCCCGGGAAAATAGTGTTAGGAAAACACCACAATCGACCTGGGAATCGAACCTAGGACCTCCCGGTTCACAGCCCTTATATACAGCCACTGGACCGAGGAGGTGACAAGCTCAAACTTTTCCTATCTCTGAATTGGTAAGCAGATGTGAAGTAACAACTAGACCATTTGAATTATCCTATCAACATTTCACTGCCAAATTCCAGCACCGGGCAACTAATATGTATGTGGATCAAAAACTGAATTAAATTGAAATTCCCAATATAGGTTTTGAACCCAAAAACTTTCGGCAGCTTAAATAAGCTGCAACTAGACCAATGACTTGGCAATACCATCAAATGGAAGTTAAAAATGTAAAATTTTGTGCTAATGGATTTTATATCCGAAACTTTAATTTGGAAAGTAACAGAATAACGTAGCAAGAGTGAGTGAGTGTATCACTTGTTAGATACAAACAACTCTTAGCCGCTTCTTATGATGATGACAATTAATGTTGTTTCTCGCAATGTCTAAATAATATCTATAGTTATCGGTATATTATTTACATAGATGCACAGTCGACGCTCGGAAAATGTTTAAGCACTCCTTTTCCCTACGCCGATAGAAGTCTAAATTTCAAATTTAAGAACGCTTGGTTATTTCGTTTAAAAAGCTACTTCATAACACGTGCATAGGGTCATATTTGTGTTGATTTAATCAGAACTTGTGATCTTTTTGTTTGTTTTATTCCTGAGACCACTTTTTAGGAGGATATTTGCAAAGAACTGTGCAACTAGGGTATATTATATCGATAGTGGTTACAATATCTTTCAAACAGGAACACAACATTTCAAAATGTTACATACCCAAACGGACTCTGGTATTTGGGAGTCCTACTACCAAATTTTAAGAATGATGGAAATTACTGCTTCGGTGGCGTAGTTGTATTTCCGAACGACTACCATCCCACCCCCGGTCGAGCAAAGTGATATTGGATTTTTCAGTATCTGCTCGAATTCTGGAATTTGAGTCCGATATGGCGACAGGCCCGTCCCTTATCATACGTTTGTATATGGGATGGAACTTAGTTTGGCGAAATGTGGGTCTTTTAGTTCACTAATGCTCCTCTGCGTACCCCTTCGGGGGTTATCCTACCTGTATAGACGTGAGCTTATGTTATGTGTTACTTACATTACGGAACGTGGGATCAATCTGCTATGTCATTGATAATACTCTGGTCGAGCCAGCCCATGGTGGGGTAAAACCCAAACCCACACTCCTTTGCTTTCCACGGCAGTTTATTAAAATTTGTTGCTGGTATTGCTATGCGCCCTTTAATTTTCCATGAAGAGGCGAAAATGTGCTCGGCAAGATAATGGTGGTTCCGTTTATACTACAAATTATTTTAACCCCTCACCTAAAAAGAGGGGTGTTATGGGGATTGCAGCGTGATCTTATTTAGTACGTAATATACCATTATCTGGTAGATCTAAAAATCTTTGGGGGAGGCCTATGTTCAGCAGTGGACGTCTTATGGCTGATCATGATGATGAAACCATTATTGATCCTGGGGCTCAACCATGAGATTTTTTGCCTTTTCCCCAAGTAACTACTAGGGGCGTCTTGGTGTTTGTCATACAAATATTTTACGTACAGAAACGCCGACAAATGTCATGTTTTTTTATGTAAATTCAACAAAAACAAACAAGATATATCTTTAAAATAGGTGTTTATTATATTTAAGATACTTAATACAATTATCCCTTAGCAATAGCGGTTGCTTGAGCGACTGTCGCTACTGCTGGTCCGGCGCTGATGATCGCATCTCGAACTCTCTGACCAGCTCGCTCCTGGAAACAAAGGTAAGTTATATAATTACATAAGCTCACGCCTGTGTCCCCGAAGGGGTAGGCGCAGAGGCGGACTAGCGAACTAGAACACCCACATTTCACCGAACTTAGTTCCGTCTCCGATGTGATAGGGGGAGAGCCTATCGCCATATCGGGCACAAATTCCAGACTCCGGGCTGATACTGAAAAATTAAATATTACTTTGCCCGACCCGAGATCGAACCCGAGACCTCAGGACAATAGTCGTACCGCGCACGCAACACCACTACGCCACGGCAGTCAGATATAACTAATCATTACCAAATAATGAAATAGAAATATTTTTTGTTGCTGTGGATGTTGTACCATATGGTTTATTTGTATGTACCATATTATTCTTTATGTCAGCGAATACAATAATTAACACGGAGTCAGACTATTATAATTATGTTTGAGACTGGTGGCTGGTTTTATCGGCATTTTGGTCAAGTGACGGAGAACTGCGGACTAGTAGACTGCGGACCGGGAAGTCGTGGGTTCAAATTCGAAGTCCAAAACTACTTTTTTAAGACGATTTGGATGCCAGGGCTTGACATCAGGCAGGTAGCTGGTCGTAAAAACAAAAGCCGAATCTTTTTTTAATCTTGCTTGAAACAACACACTTGTGCTGAGTAAATATTAATTTTCAACCGACGTCCAATAAGGAAAAGGTCCTCAATTCGTCTGGATATTTTTATGTATGTTACGCGATATTTCCGCCAATGTGGACCGATTTTCAAAATTCTTTTTGTGTTCGAAAGAGCGTATTTCAAGAGTGGTCCCATGTACATTTGGTCACAATCGGATTAGAAGTCGATCCGTTAAGTTTTTAAACTTGTGATATAACTTACCAGTTCCTTGAAGGGGTTCCATGGTGCCGCTGAAGTTACGGCGAATGCGCTGATGCAGACGAAGACGAAGAATAAAATGCGAGAAAAGTTCATTTTAATTGTTACAGACGTTGCTCGATTGCTGTGAAATACTTAAGTATGATGGTCTGTAAGGAAGAACTGTCTTATATACAGTTTCAGTACAAATTGTAGGTAGGTTGTACCATAATAATGATTGTACCTATTTACCAAAAGAACATTGTGTTTTATTTGATACAATATAATCCTTATTACAATTGGATAAGAATTATCTGAACTGTAAAGTGCGGTTGAATGTTGATAAATGATGCATATGGGTTTTCCCAATTTCCCATGTCTCGAATATAAAGATTAGTAAACCGTATTATCAGTATACCAAAAGGTTAACTTGGTGCTATTCATAATTACCTTTTGCTAAATATAAATAAATTGTTTTTTTTTTATAGCAGACACTGGCGAATGAGCAGATGAGTTTGAGTGGTAGAGCCACGCTGTAGACAGTAACGTCTACAGCACGAATGGGCCGGCTTGACCGGTGTGATACCACTGTCTCACAGAAAACCGACGTAAAGCGACAGCTTGGTGTCGCGTTTCGTTCGGTGAGTGAGATTTCCGGTGGCCACTTTCCCCCCTTCCTTTCCCAATCCCTTTTTCCCTCGTCTTCCATTTCCTCCTTTTAGGTTGACAACGCACCCATGATTCTTTTTGTGTCTTGGGTATCTATGGGCAGTGGAGACAGCGCCCTGTTTCCTCTAACTGTAAGGGCAACTTGTACGCTATTACTAATCTAGAATTACACCTTATCCCGATTTAACCTACAACTCAATCCTATCTTTAAATCAAGATTTGGGATAAATACAGATTTATCGCGGAGCTGCATGTGCCCTACATATATAAATATCAATAATATCAATACGAAATACTGCAGGTCGATTCTCTAAGAAATGCCACAACGTTGCGATCGACGACGAGCTCCCGCAGCGCACATCGTTGAGATCGACGGAGCGTTCAACGTTGTTGGGTCTTAGAGAATACCATTTTACATACATTTATGTCAAACGCCTCGCTTGAGAGAGCTAGTTCGCATAAGCGCTGTTATCACGCATAGCGCTAGTGCGTGCGCTTTGTATCTTGCTGAATAGAAAAATGAAAACATCGTTGCCGCAACGATGCCGCAACGTTGTTTTCACAAATGAAACCTTAGAGAATCGACCTGCTGTGTATTATGTGTTCCTGATTATATACTCTTACCTGATATAGTACGTTTGGATTGTTATTGAGATGTAAACAAACAACATTACAGCGGTTACGTGGAGAATTTATGTTTATCATACAAATCGTTCCACGTAGTCTTTAGCAAAAAATGTAAAGCAAAGTTATGGTTGTGCCTCTTGGCTTTGGTCTGCATTTCAAAGTATAGGTAATCGGATATGTGAAGCCGCGTCTTCTGTACTAAAACATTATACACAACACCTACACAAAACATGGTTTCGTTACATATTTTTATCCATGCTCCATTATTCTATGAGCAGGAGACAGCGAAAATCGTTGTTTTGTATATGAGTTTTTGTGTTTTGTTTCAAGAAAAACAGGTGAAGGAGACGCGCCTCTAATGACATACTAGTTACGAAAAAAACCATAGCGAGACGTTATAGTAGGTATCTACGTTGTGGTAAAAGGCATTGGTGGTAATAGGTGCAGAAAGCAAGGACTTCACCTAATGCAATATTACATTTTCTATTCAAAATATTACGATTATTTTTTACACATACATAAGCTCACGCCTGTATTTCTACAGGGGTAGACATAGGTGAATTAGAAGAATTTACTTATTCTTATACCAATTTTCATTGTAATATGTAGAGCAGCGATAGCTTAGTTGGGAATGGTACGGACTGCCGAGACATGTGTCGGAGGTTCGAAACCAACCCTAAAATGGAGCATAAACCTCCGACTTTTCTATGTTAAGTGTATTTTATTCTGAAATATCGCTTGCTATAACGGTGAAGGAAAACATTGTGAGGAAACCTGCATACCCGAGAATTTCTTAACAGGTATTACGAAGGTATGTGAAGTCAACCAACCCGCATTAGGCCAGTGTGGTAGACTAAGGCCCTCTTATTAGTAGAGTAGGCCCGTGCCCAGCAGTGGGACAGTAATATTACAAGGCTAATATTATTATTATAATATGTTTTGTGGGATGGAATTAAGAACCTTCTCATTTCAAGATCGGTTAAAAGCTATGCTATACAATTTTGAAGATAGGTAGTAGCGGATAGCGACAAGTGGTAGGTTATACTGATAATAAGGTTTTCTTTTCCCTAGTCTTCAGTTCGTTCGGGACACCGGAATATGGGAAGAACCGTATGTAATAATTATCATAAACATTAAACCATACTTACTTTGCAGTGTACTTAGTTCTTATTCAGATGTAATAATGAGCAAATTGCAACAAACTAAAGGAACTAGCCACTTGGCAAGTGGGTTCAATAATAATGATACTTGGTACCTATTAATGTACACAAGACGTATATAAAGGACCTTTCTTCAAACAGTCAATCATACTAACGCATTTCGAAGTGAAGTGACAAACGTCAGTAACTGTCAAAATGAATTTTTCCCGCATTTTGTTTTTCGTATTCGCTTGCGTCAGCGCATTCGGTGTGACTTCAGCTGCCCCATGGAATCCCTTCAAGGAATTGGTAATTTTTTTTTATAGCAGAGACGGGTAAACGAACAGATAGGTCACCTGATGGTAAGTGATCTCCACCGTCCATAGACACCCAAGACACAATAAGAATCATGGGTGCGTTGCCAAACTAAAAGGAGGAAATGGAAGGGGAGGGAAAAGGGATTGGGAAAGGGAGGAGGGGAATCGGGCCACCGGAAATCTCACTTACCAAACGAAACGCGACAGCAAGCTGCCACTAGACTAGACTAGTCTAGACTTAGAACAGGTTTTTACAGGTGTTGTGGGCCATTAAGACCTTCGTAGTACCTGTTACCCACGACACAGGTTAAACCTGGTGTGATCAGCCCTGTGTATTTGGGTAAAAATTGCGATGTCGATTTCACACTGGAGTAGAATAAGGAAAGGTAGAAGAATAGCTTCTTGGTATTTCTATAGGATCTTGAATTTTTTTACTAGAGTTTCGGGTTTTTCGTTTTAACGCCCAGCTGTCTGACGTCATCCCTTTTGTTTAGATCCAGTCCCGAAACATGATAGAAATCACGTTGTCCGACTAGGAATTCAAACCCAAGATTTATCCGTCTACAGCCCTTAAACAACCCTTATTGTATTATCATTAATGCTTTCATTTAATGCATTGTTTCCAGGAGCGAGCTGGTCAGAGAGTTCGAGATGCAGTCATCAGCGCCGCACCAGCAGTAGCAACAGTCGCTCAAGCAACCGCTATTGCTAAGGGATAATTGTTTTATACAGTGTTGTTCAAGATTTATTTCGATATTTTAATGATTATCAAATTTTTTTTGCATTACATATATTAAATATCACTGTATAGAAAACCAATCTTATGTATGTTGTTGCCTATCCTTTTTGGTAAGAGAAAATAAACCTTTTTCTTTCTATCTTGCAATATTTATTTTACTTACATCTATGGTTTAGAAAAAGCGATCAGTCAGTGGGTCGTAGCAAATCGTCAGTAGGATTTATTTACCTCCCCGTGTGGAGTGGCTGGTCTCCCATCGGGCGCGTCTCTCTGGGTGGCGGATAGTTGAAACGCCCCTCGATTACGAGGGGTTACCGGAAACGGCGTGGACCAAAACCAGCAAAGGGTTTCTTCTGCGTGTCCCTATGAATAGCAGAGGGCATAGTGGAGAAACACCGACGGGCTCCGGGTGCACTGACACTGCCTCGGAGCAGGCTAGGGCTGAATTTTTCTCAGTAGTCACCGCCGATCTCGGAATCTCAACGAGGCGCTGTGGTCATGTCTTGCGGCACACATTAAAGTGGGATAAGGGTAGATGAAAGATATTAGGTATAATAAAAAGGCCAAATAATCCAATTATAACTATTACGGTATGGTACCGAATATCACCATTTATAATACAAATACCAGAAGAATCTTCCTTGTTCTTCTCTCTCTTAAATATCCCTTTGGACCAGTGTATGCAATCAATGGAGGCTCCGGCAGACGATAATCAGGCGTCTTATAGGGTTCAGGAACTCTGTACCTGGTGCCATTGATGTATGGAGACACAGTCACTCGGGGGAAATGTTCGTATTCTATTGGTGGAAAAATGTTTGAAGCCGCTGCAGTCAAGAATAGTAGGAGATAACTGGAGAAAAAAGTTGAATTTATCTGTTTGAAAGAGTACTGCTTGATTGAAATGAAAGAAATTCAGTTATAAATAAATAATTAAAAAGACTTTTATTTCTTGCCTAAAGTTACATATTAAAAATAATAGAAAAAATAAAATGATTTTGTTTTATGCATTTGATTGGAAGAACCCCTCTTAATAGAAGGTGAAAGCTTTCTCCAGAGATGACCATCGCTCTCTATCTTTTGCTATATGCATCCAATTTATACCAGCTGTTTTAACTACGTAGACATTCAGTTAGTTACTATCAAATATCTCTGATTGAAATGAAATGGAAACTTTGTACGGCACCGTCCGGCGCGGTGATGCGTCTGAGCAAAACAATGGTAGCACAGGTAATGACACTATTAACTTTATAGCAGACACTAGTAAACGTGTAGGTGGGTCACATGATGGTAAGTGATCCTCACAGCTCATAGACACCCAAGATATCAAAAGTCTCATGGGTGTCTTGTCTACTTTAAAGGAGGGGTATAAGAAATGGGAAGGGGAGGCGAGAATGAGGCCTCCGAAAATCCGATCGAAACGCAACAGCGAGCTAGTAATTTACGTCGGTTTTCTATTATTGTTATTATTGATCACAAAAGTATT
Organism: Clanis bilineata; assembly: GCA_036417725.1. NCBI lineage: Eukaryota > Metazoa > Arthropoda > Insecta > Lepidoptera > Sphingidae > Clanis > Clanis bilineata. The sequence continues at coordinate 7,983,221 of CM071162.1, read as the reverse complement.
GCCAAACGCTCTGATTCGGACGAAATTTGCGAATCTCATTTGGATGAAAGTACGGTAGAGGCGAAAAAAACGTAAAAGAACGAGGCCATTTTTTACAATTTGAAAATAAAAAGCTTACGACACGACCTCGTATAGGTAAGCTTATATGATATTATTGACTGTTTAGTACGAGAAAATTCTCTATCTAAATATAGCTGTGCGTCCAAAAAACGAGATTTTTTTTCTAATAAATTATTATCTAACCGTAAATCGATGCAAACGACGCGTAGCACTTTCCCCATAAAATATCCTTTACTTCACCAAAACAAAACTCATGTATTCGTATAACTAGAAACACGCCGTCACAACGCCGTCGTGTTTTATTATAATTGGAATTCTTGCAATAAAATAATCTCATTTCAAAGTCAACCACATTTCCACGAGATATGTGTTTTATGTTACGTAAAATTATTATTTTGCTTTACATTTGTGAGTACCGTGTTTAGTATTTTCACACAGTGTGTATAAATTACACTCTCGATATACGACTGCCTCCGTGGCGTGGTGGTATTTCGGTACGACTACGGTTTTAAGATCTCGGGTTCGATCCCCGGGTCGGGCAAAGTGATATTGGATTTTTCCATATCAGCCCGGAGTCTGGAATTTGTGCCCGATATGGCGATAGGCTCGCCCCCTATTACATCTGGGACGGAACTAAGCTCGGCGAAATGTGGTTGTTCTAGTTCGCTAGTGCGCCTCTGCCTACCTCTTCGGGGATACAGGCGTGAGCTCATGTTATGTTATGTGTATAAATTTTAACAGATTTTTTTTCTATAAAGTTTTCGTTCCACGGCTTAGTGTACCAGGGTCTCCGGCCAGACCAGTAATATTTGCGGCCGACTTCCAAAAAGGAGAAGGTCCTAAATTCGTCTGTATTTTTATGTATGTTACGCGATATCTCCGTCAAATGTGGACCGATTTTCAATTTTTTTGTGTTCGATTATTATTTCTTATTTCAAGGGTGGTCCCATATAAATTTGGTTACGATCAGATGAAGTTAGAAGTCGTTCACTTAAGTTTTTAAACTTATGATTATTGGCAATTGAATTAGTATAAATCTCGATGCGCGTATATGATATTGGTATGAAATTTTAATCAAACGTCACCAGTGCATAGCCAGCGCGATATGAATTCGATTGTCAAAATATTGCTTCTAGGGCCGCTATTTTCTTCTTCTGCCTTCTGCATCCTGCGTAGTATGGTCTCTTTTTAAAAGTCAAATAGCTCCATAGTTCCTTAACTCTTTACGTGTATTCTTCTAAATACCACATTTGTTTTGTATTTCAAATTATTTTAACTATTACTAGGTTATATTATAATATTTTAAACACGCGTTTCAATAATATCAAAATCATGGTTCTGGACAAGATAAATTAACTCAATCACAAAATAAATAAGTTATAATCTGGCAAAGCTAAAATGAAATTATAAGTTCTTGCGTCGTGTTAGTAAACCTCCCAGAAACTTGAAGCCTTAGTCTAGTCTTGTTTTGTATTAAACGATGTTAGAGTTTAGAAGTTAAAGTGGTAATAGTTTGTGTCTTAGTTATCATTGTTGCTTTCTATATTGTTTGTTAATATTAGTTATTTATTATTATACGGACATCCAACACCTTAGTAACTAAATTACAGGATACAAAAACAATATTGCTTCGCCAATAATAGGATATCACAAAATTTATTGTATGTTAATATTTTTTATAAACTACGTGTCAAGAACTGTGTGAGATTATAAAATATAGGTAGGTAATAATATTATTACCAAAGATTATTACTTACATAAAATATCAAGAAATAAATATATAAGTAATAAATAAAAATATTTTACGGTAAGGTGAAAATATAGGTAGGTACATCAAGAAACATACCTAATTTAATATAATTTGTGGCGTCAGTACATCGATATATTAATTACCTAGATGCACAGTTGACGCTCGGAAAATGGGACAGCAAAGGAGTACTTAAGCACTCGTTTTGCATACAGTCTGACGCCGATGGAATTCTAAATTTCAGAAAGCTTGCTCATTTCGTTTAAAAAGCTACTTTATTACACGTGCGTACGTACGTATAGGGTTATATTTGTGTTGATTTAATTAGAACTTGTGATCTTTTTCTTTGTTTTATTCCTGAGACCACTTTTTAGGAGGATATTTGCAAATAACTGTGCATCTAGGGTATATTATATTGATGCTTCAGTACATTTTTTTTGTTACATAGTAAATATTAGGTAATATGTGGTATAAGGCTTCAACTTAGTTGTTCCCCTTTTCCATTTTGTACATATTATTAATGTCCATAGATAAAGTAAATGGGAAACAGTCAACAGGTCAACGTATCCGGGAATAAACCTGCATAAGTTAAATGTTATCAAATCATAACCTCTCTTTGGTAGGCATAAGCGATTGTCTTTTTAGGTAGGATGGTCACTTAATAAACAATTTTCTCTTTCAGTTTCAATTTCGGCTTCTTACGTTAACAAGTCACATACGAAGCCGTGGAAAGTTCGCTTTTATCCAAAGAAAACTGTGTTTAAGAAAGCAGATCTTATTGACAAGGGTTGTATTGTTTTTATCAAAGACTGTCCCAGCTCATACAAGTAAGTATTGAAATATATCATTTCAAATGTGTATAATATTCACAAGTTTAGTTTCAAAACTTATCCGATCCTGACCAATAGTCCAAATATATGGTACTACCTCTGAAATAAGCTCTATCGAACACAAAAAGAATCTTGGAAGTCGCTCCATATTTGGCGGAGTAAGAAACATAAAAAGTAATGAAAAAATTTGCCAAATGCATGCTGCATATCTGATCATGCACAGTACAGGGTTCCAAAGCTAGGTTAAATGTTACTGAAATATGATCTTAATGGTCATATTTATGAGTCGCCTCCTTGGTTTATGGGCAGCATGTATGGTCTGTGGACCGGGAGGTCCTGGGTCCGATTCCCAGGTCGGGCAAAGCAAATTTTCTAATTTAATTTGCCCGGGATTGGATCCCTTAGAAAGGGATGATCTCAGGCAAGCAGCCGGTTTTAAAAACTAAACCAAATCCTTTCTGCACCATGCTTGAAAAAGTGTGTCACGCCGACCCCACATTAAGGTGGGATAAGGGCATGTAGAAAGACAGTCCATAGTCTTCATTGAAAACCATACATTACCTTTTTTTTTTTTTTTTTTTTTTTTTTTTCGCGGGGAAAAGTGTTTTACCACTGCCGCCGCGCCCGGGGGGGGGGGGGTGGACGCGGCGGGTATGTCGGGTTCGCCGGTCTTACGACCCAGCGCCGTAATGCCCGGGAGAGATGGTCGACATCCGGGCGACGCTGGGCCGAGTCCCTATCACTATATACACCCTACACCGGCAATACCGACTAAAAACCCCGCGGTGGCCTTCTTCGGCGGCTGCCGACCATGGCGGACACCACGGCCGGCAGCGAGAGGTCGCCTCCGACGACTGCTGTGAGAGCGCTGCGCTCCTCAACCCAAGCTGGGCACTCCTCAAGAGTGTGTTGGGCCGTGTCCTCGCGGCAGTTGCCACAGTGGTGGCACACGGCGGACGCCTCTTTCCTGGCTATCTGACACAGGTACGCACCAAAACACCCGTGCCCCGTCAGTACCTGTGTCAGCCGGAATGTAGGCGCACCGTGGCGCCTGTCCAGCCACTGTTCGAGGACAGGTCGCACTGCCGCGACGGTCCTCAAGCCCGAACTCCGGCTCTCCAGCCTGGCATGCCACTCCTCCACGGCGGCTCTGCGGAACCTGGCCGCAATCTCCCTCGGGGCAAGCCGCTCCCGATGTTGGGACGCCCCCTCGCGCCAGTGGAATGCTGACGAGAGGGACTTGGCGTCCAAGTCCCAAGGGAGAGTGCTGGCCAACAAGCAGGCCGCTTCGTGAGAGACCGTGCGGTAGCCCCTGATGATCCGCTGCGCCACCAGACGCTGCGGTTTGCGCAGCAAGGCGACACAGCGGGCATTCAGGGACCCGGCCCATACGGGTGAACCGTACAGGGCCATCGACCGCACGACTCCAGCGTACAGACTCCGGCAAGGGTTACCGGGACCTTCGAGGTTCGGCAGCAGGCTCCCAAGCGCGCCCGCTGCCCGCACCAATTTCGGCGACAACTTCTCAAAGTGGGCGCGGAAGTCCCACCGGCTACTCAAAATCAACCCTAAATATTTCATCGTAGTGCCGATGGGAATCCGCACCCCCTCCACAATGATGTGGGCCCCTGAAGGTGGCCTTCGCCGAGGCCCGTGGAAGAATAAGGCCTCGGTTTTGTTCAGGGCCACCGTGAGGCCCAGTCGCCGAATCCTGCCCACCACGTCTCCGGTAGCGGACGAGGCGAGCAGGATGGCATCCTCGAAAGTACCCGACGTCGCTGTCACCAGGGTGTCGTCCGCGTAACAGACGACAGCGACGCCCCGGGGGTTGGTACCACGGAGGACCCAATCATAACCGATGTTCCACAGTAGTGGGCCCAGAACTGAACCCTGTGGAACACCAGCAGACATGGCCCTCCGGTGCCACCCATTGGCGCCCGGATACATTACGTACCTAGAAGATAGGTAAGAATGCACCAGACGCCGCAAGTAAAGTGGCACCATGTGGTACCGCAGTGCTTCATGAATGCAGCCCCAGGGCAAGGTGTTGAATGCGTTGGCGATGTCGAGCGACACCGCCACCACCACCTTACCCCGCGCAACTGCATCCTCCGCGTGCGCCTTCACCCGCAGAATCGCGTGGATGGTCGATCGGCCATGCCGGAACCCGAATTGGTTGTCTGCCAGGTCCGGCCCGGCCCCCTCAAGGTGCTCGGCGAGGCGAGCATGGACAATCCGCTCAAATAACTTGCAGACCTCGTCGAGCAACACGATGGGCCGGTAGGCCGATGGCGACTCTGCGGATCGACCGTCCTTCTTGAGCAGGACCAGCTTGCCGGTTTTCCACCGGGATGGAAACTGGCCCTGCTCCATGCACGCGGAGAAAAGGCCGCGGAGCCTCGCCCCCAGGTGCTCGACGGCTAACACCCATGCGCGTCCGGGGATACCGTCGAGACCCGGGGCGGTTTTCTTGCCCCGCAGCCGAAGCACCGCCACCCTCATTTCCTCGGGTGAAACCTCCGGAATAACCCTTGCCGAATCCAACAACGATGGCGTCGACGAACGCGACGCCATCGGTGGAGGAGTGACATCCTCCGTGGCCGGGAACAAAGCCGCGACGACCTCTTGAACGAGGTCGCCCCGGAGACTCTGCGTCAGCGGGGGCGCCCATGGGCGGAGCTTTCTCAACGCCACACGGTATGGACGCCCCCACGGGTCGCTGTCGAGAGTACTCCGGAACTCAGTTTGAGCCGCAGACTTTGCCCTCGCTATGGCCACGTGCAGCGCTCTCTTAGCCTCCCTGTGGCCGTGAAGCAGCCGCTCCTGGTCCTCGTCGCCGGGAAGACGAATCCGGCGACGACGGTGTCTGGACAGCTGGCGAAGGGCGACAACGCAGGACGCGCGCAGCCGCGTGAGCTCCGCCGACCACCAGAATACCTGGCGCTTCTCCGGGAGGCGTCGGACCCGGGGCATGGCTGCGTCGCAGACGCGCGACATCGCCACCCCGAACCACTCCGCCTCCTCGTCGACCCGTACCGGCCCGTCCGGCACGGGCACCAGCGCCTGGGCCAGAGCGGCCTCCTTCAGGGCCTCAACGTCGAGGCGACTAACGGCCCATCGTGGGCCGTCCGACCGCGGGACGGTCGGTCCCCCACCCGACCGGGTGGTTGGGGACGAGGCGACGTCGAACCGAATGTATCGGTGATCCGACAACGTCTCCTCGCCCACCAGGACCCTCCAATCCCGGACACGGCGGGCTAGGGCCGGGGTGGCGAACGTAATGTCCACCACCGAACCGCCGTTATGCCTCACGCACGTGTCCGCCGTCCCGCGATTCACGACGGCCAAGCCGGACATGATCGCCCATTCCTCCAGGGCCCTGCCCCGCGCGTTAGTCACCGACGAACCCCAAGCCAAGGACTTGGCGTTGAAGTCGCCGGCGACGAGGACGGGGCGAGGCTGACTGCCTTGCACCACCAGGGCTCCCAGCCGAGTGAGGAAGTGCTCAAACTCAGGCTGGGATCTGTTGGGGGAAAAATACACTCCCACAATCCACACCTCCCCCAACAGAACTGCCACACATCCCGAGCCCTTCGCTACTTTTTCGAAGGGCGGGGAGCCGGCAGCGCCGCGGGTGATGACGGCCACCGAGCCGTCCAGGTCCCCTGCCCAGTCATCCCTGGGGGGAACAAAATACGGCTCGGAGACCACAGCCACTTGTATAGACCACTGCGCGAGGCTTTGGACCAGCAGGTCTTGGGCCCTGGCGCAGTGGTTAATATTCGCCTGGAGGAATCTTTGCGCCATATTAATGGGCGATCTCCATGGGTGCGGCGCGGGTGGACGGGTCGGGCCGCGTCACAACCGCCGCGCCCCGGCCGCGATTACCGCGACGGGGACGGGCGGAGGCAACGCAGGCCTTAGCGCCCACCTGGTGCCCCGCGGGTTTGCCTGCACCTGCACAGATCGTGCAGTGCGGCTCCGCGGAGCACTCCTTGGCCTTGTGGCCCGCTTGACCGCAGCGATAGCAGAAATCGCTGCGGTCACACTCATCCGTGCAGTGCCTCCGCACGTGCCCTCTGAAAAGGCAGCGGAAGCACCGCATGGGCCTAGGCTCAAGGAGCTGGACCCGCGCCGACACCCATCCGATCAGGACGCGCCCTGTCCTGATCACCTTCTCAGCGGCCTTGGCGGGACACCGCACCCATGCCGCGCCAAGGCCTGAACGGTCGGGGCGGATCTCCCCGACCTTAATATCGTCCACTTTACATCCTCCCGCCTCTGCGAGGGCCGTCGATACCATCTCCGGGTCAGCGGACGCGTCTAACCCGGAGATCCGTAGTTCCGCGGTCTTACAAGGGCGGGAGATGTGGACTACGCTCTCCAGCACTGTCCCGCGGAACACGGCTCGCATCCTATCGGCGAGGGTATCGGCCCTCGCCTCTGTCTCCGGTCCGGGTACCTCATAGAGGTACCCGCCAGTGGCCATAAGCCGGGCGCTCATCTCCGCTATGCCCAGGTCTGCTAGACGCACGTTTGATAACACCTCTTTCAGGACCTGGGCATAGGTAATGCCGCTCGCCAACCCCTCAGGCGAAACCGTTACGGTGACTGCGGCCTTGCGGGGTAGGCGAATTTTCGGCTCCGGCTTGCGTTGTTGAGCCTGAGACTGCTGCGCCGGCACTGGAGGAACCGTCGTGGACTGAGGGGCCTTCTTCTTCTTCTTGCCTTTACGTGCCACAAGACTCCACCCCTCGTCCAACGACTCGGGTGCCGGCGGTAGGGCACGAGGTGCCGAGACCGGCTGGGCTGGAATCGGGCCGCCCTTCTTCTTTTTGTTTCCCCCCTCGCGAGAAGATTGCTGGGGGGGAAGTTTACGCGGCGCGGCCACTGGTGCAGGCCTGTTCGGGGCGGACCGAGGCGCAACAGCAGGAGCAGGCCGAAAATCTACTGCGGGAGTGGAAGGGGTGGGAGTGGATGTTTTTCCCTTCCCCTTCCCTTTTCCCTTCACGGCTGCCGGCGGTGCGGCTGCAACCGGCAGGGCGCGAGATGGCCCAGCAATCACGACAGGTGGCAATGACGGCCACTCTGGACGAACTTTAGCCCTGTCTGCAGCCAGAGGCGGACGGACGATGGGCTCCGGAGGTAACCGCATCGAAAGAGCTTCTAAACGAGCGTCCAGAATGTTAAGGAGTCTGCGCTCAAACTCCTCAAGACGCTCGCCCCGACCGCCCTCGCTCCTCTGTGAAGGCGAAGGTTGTGAGCCACTGAGGGTTTTCACCGTCGCCAGGACCTCGGCCAAAGCTTTGCCCTGGGCGACCTGGGCGGCCTGCAGCTTGGCGATTTCCTTGGCCATCTCCGCCTTTTCCGCCTCCAGGCGCGCCACCTCAGCAGGGATTGGCTCCTCAGCCCTGGAGATTAGCTCGCTGACTGCGAGATTCAACCCCTGTTTGAAGGTCCCCTTCATATTTTTTGACTTCTGGGAGATGTCTCTGATCGTCCCAGCCAGTCTTATGCGCCAATCCAGTTTGTCGACTGGCACTTCATTAAGTTCAGACGACGACTCGGCCTCTTCGTCTGACACGGCCACGGCGACCTGTTTTTCAGCCGGGCCTTGGTCACTATCGTCCGAGATCGTGCATGCAGCACTATCTCGGTGACTTCTTTTGCTGCGTAAGGAGGGTCTTCCCACCTCGACCCCAGAGACTGGGGCCAAAATGGGCCTTGCCTCCTCCGCAGCCACCCTCTTAGGCATAGCGCCTTCAAGTTCAGCCTGACCCGGACCGCGAGCAGTACCCGGGGCAGACAACCTCTCCGCAACAATTGGTAATTTTTTGGAATGTGCCAATTTCATGATTGTCCCACGAGTATGGGGGAAATAAACTGTCCACCCAGGCAGAGCCCCCTGTACCTGGGTAAGCCTATGGTGTAACCCGCCGGAGTGTCGGCTGTTACTCCGACGGGGGTCGCACTAGAGACCGAACTACCCATCGGCCATGCATCCCCTCGCGGTGCGCCGCCGCTTGGGATTCGGGGTAACTTTTTATAGAGGTTTTCTCCCTCGCGGTCCGGGCGGTGAAGCCAAGACCCTCGGTCCGGTCGAAGCGCGAGACATGACCACAGACCTCCGAGACCGGATTACGATATTCGACAGTGTCAGTGAAGGAGAGCATCCCCTCCACTGCCTGCTCGGCGGCGGTGTGAGCGCACACCGAGCCCGCCGATGCCCCAGGACAGAACCCAGGGGTGTCCTCAAGAACCCACCCCAATAGACGACGGCCGCCGCAGCAGGCGACGACCGCCAACCAGCCTCGTCAGGATATTAGCCGTGGTCACGGATGAAAGCAGACGAAAATTCGAAACCGTCTTCATCCGTGACCGCCGTTGCCCAGGGTGCACCACGTGGAGGTTTCCTAACTTCACACCCCAACCATACATTACCTGCCAAACCAATCTTGTTACTTACTAAACAATTAGCTATCAATTGTAATATTACAGGGATTATTGTCCCACTATTGGCCACGGGCCTCCCCTACAAATTAGAGGGGTTAATAATAAGAATTGTTGATACTAATAATAAGATACATATGTTATCCAAAGGGAAAACATGATCTGCGCCCGCCATTATGATGGAAAATACAAAACTTTCAGCAATTACTGTGAAATGGAATACGAGAACTGCAACAGTTGGCGACGTGAGTAGCATTGTTTTAACATTGTTGTTTGTACAATATAATTCCCATGAAACTTTAGATGCAAAATTACGTAGACAATTAGACATGAACTAAGGCGGAACGCTGTCCTAGCTGGCTGGTGACATGATGAAATAAGACTTATGTTTATGGAAATAAGAGTTGATGATGCTGCTTCGATTGATGACTCCGATGCGTCTCTTGATTTGCTTGCGTAGTTAGAAATGCTCGGTAAAGTTAAAGAATGTTAGCTGTTTTCAATTCCCGTTAAATGAGCAATTATACTTTTTACATCTTACAAGAATATATAACGAAAGTTTGTTATATTTAGAATTTAAATTTATCACTCCATAATTTCCAACCAATTTGTATGTTTGGTGCTAGACACAGGATTGGAACACACAATTAGCACAAGGAATATTTTTTATCCTAGTAGTACATTTTCGTGACATGTCACTTTAAAGCGCATAAAGCCGCTAGCACAAAAAAATCTTTTATTAATAATCTTTTAAAACATCGTTTCAAGTAGACTTTTACAGGATTTAAGCTATTACACCTGTTTCCGTGATACGCAGTAAATCAACAAACCTTGTCATTTCGGTGTAGATCCAATTCCAAATTCTGATTTATTGATACCACCACCGGCAGGTCACTGAGAGCTGTGAGAATCTCCGCTTATTAAATACCGATAATTCCTTGAAATAAAACTATTTTAACGGATTCTATCACGATTTGGTTTTTAATTTTTATTCCCGACGTTTCGAAGGCTTTGCAGTCTTCGTGGTCACGGGTCAGACTGAAATGTTGGGAATAAAAATTAAAAACCAAATCGTGATAGAATCCGTAAAAATAGTTTTATTTCAATGTATAACATTCGCGATAATTCATTTCAGAGTGGAGCATGGTGAAGAGAGACAGATGTGCCTAATTTATGAATATAGGTACATACTTTTGAAGACGCTTGAAATAGTCAGTAAACTAGGTACTACTTAATATGGATCGTCGTTGCAGTAAACAAATCACAATCAAATGTAGATAAAAATTCCCAAAGCGTGGTCCTATTATTTTAATGAAAAACCAATAATTAATTAACGCCATACTAACGTTTCTCGATAACTGCAAAGTTTACCAAGTTCTAGATCTATTCGATTACTCAGTCAAGCAGTGGTAAATTAATGGCTAAACAACTTTACTAATATTATAAATCCGAAAGGTAGACCGCATGATTACTTTAACTTTGAAAGGACTCGATTAAATAATAGTTAAACGGCGGTTAGGCATTCATTAACTAATTTATTGGGGTTTATACATCTTTTAGAAGTTTTTGATATTTTTGTCATAATTTTACTGATACTTATACTTTGTTATGAATATAATTGATATGAATAAATTATTGAGTTTCATCAAATGTTTAAAAAGTGTAATGAAAAATGTTGACAGATAAAATATCTTTAAATACACTTTGTGTTTTTTTACGTTATTTGTACAATTCGTTAGTCAAGTTTAAAGTTGGCCAATTATAGTATATAATACTATTGCTTCTTAGTGCTATCGATTATGCATAAAGATATAAACTTACAATACGTAACTAATAAAGATCAGTACAGATTGTCGAATTCCTTCTGCTGCGATATTCATGCAACTTTTTACCCTTACCTTATATGTCTTTCTATATTTCGCGGATTAAGGAGTTCTTCAGTCTCGTGGATACAGCTTCAGTAGATGGATATTTACTATCAATAGTAGACTTGAATTTTTCGGACATTTATTTGAAGAGCATACGTGCTCATCGGGCGCTCTTTTGTGACCTTTCCATTCACAGTTGCACGTTAGAATATATATTTCTTAAGTCGCCTTTCATCCATCCGCTCTATACGTCCAAACCACTTTAACATACCTTTTTCAACCTTAGCTGTCACATCATCCTTCAATTAATCTCTCATCATATTATCCCTTATTCAATTACAAGGGTGGCTCCACTCATCCATCCATCTTACAAAGTGCAGTATGGGTGTGAAACATTAATTAGGATAGTAGTAATCCTGACGTCAAATAAAACAATCTTATTTAAAATTATGAATTACTAATGGATTCCGTTTAATTATTCGTTCGAGTGTATATAATAGGTGAAGATCGTTACTTGCAAGATAAACATTTTGCTACTGCTTCATGCAATCTGCTTATCGGTCCTTGAAGAAAATTAAATATTAAATCAATATAAAATGTATTTTATAACATTTTATCTTTGTTGTATAATTATTTAATTTATATCTTACATTGTATTTACAAGCACTTGTAGAAAAAATAATATTTACTTTGTTTTACATGCATTATCCTGAAAGTAGCCCCAGGTTGCTGAAAAAATTATATGTAATTCACTTATTAAACTTACAAAAACTGTACTAAATAGGTTTCATTGTTTGTTAGGAACCTAAGGAAGCTATTTATTTATTTTAATTTTAAACTCTTTACGCATAAGTAGATATGTACAGGTGGACTTAATGCCAGGGGATCAATCTTTGGTTAGTAAGATAGGCATATTGTCAAGCTTCATAAATAGCATCTAAAACTAATACATTCTCATTGTCATCATCATCATCATCAGCCATAGGACGTCCACTGCTGAACATAGGCATCCCCCAAAGATTTCCAGGTCGATGTTGGAATTGGCTTGCATTCAGCGATTCCTTATATTTTACTTTATATTTCATAATTATACTTATTATATTTTATTTGTGCCCGATATGGCGATAGGCTCGCCCCCTATCATATCTGGGACGGAACTAAGCTCGGCAAAATGTGGCTGTACTAGTTCGCTAGTGCACCTCTGCCTACCTCTTCGGGGATACAGCCGTGAGCTTATGTTATGTTATATTTTATTTTTAATAGTTCATCATTGTCTCGTAAAATAATGACGGGCGGCTCGGCCACCGGTAGCCGAAACGCTTACGTAACGTATGTATATATGTGCCGTCTCCAACGGGTTAAAGATTTTTATATTTTAAAATTACATATTTATCATTACCAGAACCTTTACAATTTTCATAAAACATGTCGCACATCGTTACAAACGTTTGCAATTGTCCGAATTTATTACTTGCGCAGATTTCTACATTTCTGCAATTAAATTTATTGAACATTAAACTCCATTTGGATGAAAAAGGTTTTATTATTCGAGTTGAGAATTACCAGCGGCCTGGGCAGGAAAATTTCTGACAACCGTAAATGTATTCAAACTCGATGCGCGTCTATGAAATTTGTATGAAATATTAACCAAACGTCATCAGTGCGCAGCGAACTCGAATACATTTACATTAGTTTTTCGTGCTCGGGCTACAGAAAACTGATTTTGTAAGATCAGAAGAGATACAAAAATAACAACTGTATGCCTCGTAATTGTCCGCTTTTTGATGCTTTCATTTATGTATATGAGACCACCCTTGGAAATATTTATGTAATCTATCGAACACAAAAATATTCTTGAAATTCGGAAAAAAATTTAGAACCCTCTCTTTTGGATATGGTTATATAAGTAAACACAGATAAATGAGGAGACTATAATACCTAAATGCGATAGTCCCCATACATTCAGCGTAGTCCCTCATGCATTCTTCCATTTCTAAATGAACGTCTGATTTGTTAATAAACATTGACGCTAGTTCTGGAGGCATCGGTCGACCTGCCTGTGGATCCACATCTCCGTAGTCTATACTTAACACTAATGCTATGGCAGCTACAATATTAATAATAATATTACTGTCTCATTGCTGGGCACGGGTCTCCTCTACTAATGAGAGGGGTTAGGCCTTAGTCTACTACGCTTTGCTAATGCAGGTTAGTAGACTTCACATACCTTCGAAATTCCTGTAAAAAAAATCTCGGGTATGCAGGTTTCCTCACGATGTTTTTCTTCACCGTTATAGCAAGTGATATTTCACAGTGAAAATACACTTAACATAGAAAAGTCAAAGGTGTATGCTCCATTTTGGGATTAGACTCGAACCTCCGACACTTGTCTCGGCAGTCCGTACCATTCCCAACTGAGCTATCGCTGCTTCAATATTAATAAATTAAATGAAGATAAATGACAACATTCACCTATATAGTCCTGATCCCACAGTAAGATACAAATCTTATGTCATGGATATCAGGAACTACTAACGATCTTCGGTCTCACAATACACAGACTCGAAACGAATATTTGTGGGGAACACAAATACTACTAGCTGGCTACTTGCTCGGTCCGCCATGGAGGCTGACCAATAATTAAAGATCACTTGCACTAATCTTAAAGTATTTCATTTCAAGTCACTGCTTTTACATCTGATAGAGTTTTCTTCATTCTGCCCTTATCAATATGAGATTCAGTCAAGATTAAAGAGTCTTAAAAAAACCTATTTCGCAACTCATGTCAGCTGCTACGAGACTAAGTAGGCTAGGAGATCAGTTATGCTGTACCCGTAGATACATTTTGCATAATTGATTAATCTGATCTGGTATCTGTAAGAATTTCTATAAAACCGAGTAACAGTCACTTGAAAGACGATTTCTTTTGAAGGCACTTGAAGTTACAAGAGGCAATACTAAATTTTGATCCATAGCGATTTTTTAATACAGAAATGTACTTACGTATAAATAAAACCAGATTTCCTAACAAGCCGTGCATGTTTGAAACAATGTTAATTAATATAACAGTTTGTTCATTTAGTTAAAGTACCCATTTCAACATTTTATTAGTATTATAGTAGTCGCTAACTACGTTCGAACAGAAAATGAAAACTAAAATGAAATAATACCTTATTCTTGATAATACCTCGCCCGTGACTTCACATGAAGTGTATTTCATTCTAAATTCTGTTAGTAGTCAGAATAAAAATAAAAATAAAATAAATTCGCCATACAAAAGTTTAAAGTTAAGTAGTTAAAAAACATAAAATAATATAAGCTCACGCCTGTATACCCGAAGGGGTAGGCAGAGGCGTAATAGCGATCTAGAACACCCACATTTCGCCGAGCTTAGTTCCGTCCCAGATGCGATAGGGGGCGAGCCTATCGCCATATCGGGCACAAATTCCAGACTCCGGGCTGAAATGTTAAAATCCAATATCACTTTGCCCGACCCGGGGATCGAACCCGAGACCTCAGAACCGTAGTCGTACCGAAATACCACCACGCCACGGAGGCAGTCTTTTACAAGATATAGTTTTTAAAAGTTGTTGCAGTTTATTTAAAAAAATAAACGAGAATTCCAGTATTGATTTGAAGGATCTGAGATTCTTACAGTTTTCTTAGAGGTACCTATCTTATAAAGTACTTAATAAACAAATATAGTCCAAGGTTTAGTTCTTGTTTTAGTTCAGTTAACTTGTGTTATGAGTGTGGGGTTATAAAGGCGAGATTAAAACAGAGTCTCAATTTCAATTTCTATTGCAATAAACCAGTTGCCACATTTTAATGTATAAATGAAATAAATGAATTGTTTGAATACACACGTAATTTAGCTTATCGTCTGTTATACAAACAATAGAATAACTATGTTTCACGTATGATTAATAAAGCTCATTTAAAATTATAATTGCATTGATTAAGCCGCTACGGACTTAAAAATTCAATTTGGGTTTTAGTTTAGTAGATACATTATGAAATACGAGTATCACATTATTATCGTAAACATTACCACTTATGTAACATTTTTATTTAGTTACGAGCTTGTATTTAGATATTATAATATGCTATAATTAAATATATAATTTATGAGTGGTACAGTGTGTAGACAGTTACGTCTACAGCACGAATGGGCCGGCTTAACCGGTTTGATGCCACTGTCTCACAGAAAACTGACGTTAAGTGTTAGCTTGGTGTCGCGTTTCGTTCGATGAGTGAGATTTCCTCTGGCCCATTTCCCCTCTCCCTTTCCCAATGACACATTTCCCTTCCATTCCCTCCTTTTAGGTTGGCAACGCACCTATGATAATTTTTGTGTTTTGGGTGTCTATGGGCGGTGGAGATCACTTACCATCAGGTGACCCATCTACTAGTGTGCCAGTCTCTGCTATAAAAAGCAAAGAAATTATTATCATCTAATTTTAATCCTTTTATAATACTTCTAATTTCTTAAAGGTTCCGACGTCATCTGGTTACAATGTGTATACTATTTAATTCATATTTATATTTAGATTTTGTTCTTGAAAAAGTTCTTTCCACCAGTCCTTTTTCTATTTCAGTGTGAGGTCAGCGCAACACACTTTTTCAAGCTAGTTGCAGAAAGGACTCCGCTTAGTTTTTAACTACCTACCAATAATAGTATAATATAAGAGTAAGAATAAAAGTATAATTCTATTTTGAGATACTTTATTGACCTAAAAAAATCTTAAATTTAATACCAAATAAGGCTCAACATCATAATATTTGAGTACTTTACGTTTCGGGCTCATTGAAACGTATAGCACAATATTATTACTTAACCAAACATACTATTTACATATTGACATGAATTACACACTACGTTATAGTAAATGAATAAAGGAACTTTATACACCGTTACACAAAAGAAGTCTTTGGAAAGGGCGTTCAGATGCTTTGCATCTCAACACTGACGGGCTCATGCTATTTGAAGCAGGCCTTTAGTCAGAAAATCTGCGAGCACTGCGACGTCTTCGTGTTGGCCGTGACAGTGTGTTCCAACTGAGCCAGTGCCGTCAACTCTGTGTCCATCTTTCTATTTATTATCCTTGTATCTTTCTTCAGCTGCCTTTTCTTGCAGCAACACAGTATCTCCTCGAATTCTTTTCGGAAATTGTCATTCAGCCAACCGTACAGCAGGGGATTTGAGACGGCACTCGACATTCCAAACATGTGACAAACGGCGTACGTCACCGTCATTGTCTTCTCATCCATGAAGGGTGCCGCGCTGAAGTCAGCTACCAAATTGAAAACATTCAACGGTAACCAGCTGATTACATACGTGACTGCTATTGCGATCAGTATAGCTGGTGTTTTTCTCGTAGTTCGTCTTCTTCCCCTTAACCTTCTGTGTATCTGGACATGTGCAATGACTACTACCAACACTGGTAGTAAATATTGGAATACAAGACTAAATAACGAGTAAATTGCTCGGCCATTCTCAATTGGCCAATCTTCTATGCAGAAACTTAAGGAGTCCATCCCTATGAATCGAAGTTTGTGTGTCCTTATATTTCTGAATATGTAGAGAGGAGACGCCAGAGCGAAGGCTGTCACCCAAATGAAGAACATTGTGATGAGTGCCCCCATGGTTTGGAGACCTTGCCTCGTTGGATATACGATTAACTGTGAACAAAAAATATATAATTACATACATACATAAGCTCACGTCTGTATTCCTGAAGGGGTAGGCAGAGGTGCACTAGCAAACTAGAACACCCACATTTCGCCGAGCTTATTTCCATCCCAGATGTAATAAGGAGTGAGTCTATTGCCATATCGGGCACAAATTCCAGACTCCGGGCTGATACTGGAAAATCCAATATCACTTTGCCCGACCCGGGAATTGACCCCGAGACCTCAGGAAGATAGTCGTACCGCGCACGCAATACCACTACGCAACCGAGGCACTATATACATAGAATTAACAACAAATTATTGTTAATATTGTGCTAAATTGGGTGGTAATAGTAGCTTATGGTATTAATCTACCACTGTACTCCGTAAGAGAAATTTAAGATTAATATATCAATAATTGATTCCACTAAAAGATAATAGATGTCATATAGGAAGGAAGATAAGCAGGAAAGTAAAGAAATCTAGTTATAATATATATTTGTTGTATATAATAAATACACACATAGGTACATATTCCTGATCTCACACTAAGATCGAGTCTTGTGCCGTGGGTATCAGGAACTACGAGAGGCTTTCGGTCTCACAACACCCAGACCCGAAACAAATATCTATGGGCCACACAGAAATTTGTCTCGGTGCGGGAATCGAACCCGCGACCTCACGTTTCCTAGCTACTCGCCCGCTGCGCCACGGAGGCTGTCAATATTATCGATGCAACGAATTAAATAGACTCACAACAAGTCAAAGCGATCTATGAGTATAATCGTACAAAATTTTATCTTGATGTGAATATAATGACGGTAACATGCCATTGAATCCACAAATCTCATAAAGAGATAATTAATTGTTGGATATTGTTTACGGGCTGTTGAGTGGATAACCATCGTTATCTTTCATGGCATGAATTGAGCTCTTTGGCTAGGCGAAGTAACATCTGCTAACGTGCGATCATTGAGTTATGTAGCGTTAATGATCAGACGACTGGTGAGTAAATCTATTTACATAAAAGGAGAAACTGAACGACTGACTGACGTATCAGCGATCGCATCGAAACTATTGGAACTAGGAATGTGAAATCTTAAACACCCCTTTTTTATGATGTACGTGAACACAAAGAAAGGATTTTTGAATATTCATCCCCTAAGGCGGTGAAAATGGAAATAGTAGAAAATGTACGAACTGTCAGTAGTTCGTACATTTTCTAGCACTACTTTCTGACTAGCAAGTAGCAACAGAAACACGTATACAATGCTATTCAAATAAGAATAGGAACGTCACTGACCTCTATCTGTCAAATGTCACTTAAAAAGTAAGGTTTGCAACGAAACCTTATACGTTTTTATGTCTTTTTTATAACTCAAAACAGCGTAATCTAATTATTCAATCAGTACGATGAACCGAGGTATGGTGGAACATTATAATGTTAGATTTTCTATAGAAATGCGTCTATTTTTCGAACAGACTAAGTAGTACTTTCAATCAGATACACAATAATTTATTTTTCTTAATATTCTAGGACCTTTTTTACAGACCTTAGCAATGATATTAAATGCAAGAGTGCCAAACATCGCTTATTGATTCTGCACTATTCTGTTATCTATCACTTTATCATTGGAGAGTTCACGAATGAAGCGAGCACCGAATGCTGATAAGACCACTTAATAATGTTTGATAGCGTGTAAGGCTGTAAAACCTAAAAATGCAATAACATTGGTGATAAGTAAGGTTCGTGTAACTGTCGCTTTAATATGCAGTTCTTCTTTACATAATAAAATCGCAGATTAGCCGCCATTGTAAGCCAGGATACAAAATGATACGCAGACTCCGAGCCATGTAAAGGAACAATGTCCGGGAGTTTGAAATTGTCTTCATCATAACGAAATTTCGACCATAGATAATTAACCAAATGGAAAGATACGAGTTGAAAACATAATATTTCAAATTACGTTCGTAACAAAATGCAAAATAAAATAATGAACTTTGAAGTTAGCACGTTACGACATCAGGCCAAAAGGCTGAAATTATTCTAAGTTAGAAACTTTCTACGCTCACGAGTCCATATAACAGAATGATACTCAGGTTTTAATTTAGTTTTAGAACAAAAACAATAGTGCGGGCTTCAGACTCGAACGAATATTTTAGTTTAAAACATTTGACCCACAGCAATCCGTGGATTCTCCTTTCAAATCAATTTCCCTTTTATTTATAGCACAGTGAATGTTAGATTTTTTTATAAAACACATTATGCGGCCCATAAAATTTGAGGGTCGCCCTTATTCTTTCTGGGATCCCATCATTAGATCCTGTCTTGGTACCAATGGAACCACCTGGAAATATACCCTTTTAAACAAAAAAATATTTCTCGTATCGGTCTAGGCGACTTAGAGTAATCGGGGAACATACATAAAAAATATTCCGAGGAATTGTTAACCTCCATGTTTGTAGTCGATTAATTTAAAATACTAACAAAAGATATTAATATTAAATAACACCTTATTATAATTTCTGACAAAGGGATAATAGCGAAATTAATGTACGCATTGTGAAATGTGGCCTTTACACATTCTACCTTTCACAAATCCTATTAACTAGGTAAATTCATTCCTATTTCTCTGGAATTGTGAATTGCGGTTGCCATTTCAAATGTTCATCATTAATAGGTAATGAAGCAAGCATAGTTATAATAATTGCCGTCTTATTGGTCTAGTGGGAGCGTATATGGGCTGTGGTTCTAGGTTAAATTTAAATTCAAATATTTATTCAGTATATAGACTAGTCAGTGTTTTCTTTGTGAATTATCGCTTGCTGTAACGGTAAAGGAAAACATCCTGAGGAAACCTGCATACCTGATAATTTTTCTCTACATGAATTTTGAAGGTGTGGGAAGTCTACCAACCCGCATTAGACTAGCGTGGTAAACTAAGGCCTAACCCCGCTCATTAGTAGAGGAGGCCCGTGCCCAGCAGTGGGACAGTAACATTACAGGGCTAATATTATTATTATTATTTTAAACTACTCAAAAATACACGTCATCGAAACCCAGATTCTAAAAGTCAGTCAGGCAGCTGGTCATAAAAACTAAAGCTCAGCGTTTTATGCAAAATTCTGGAAAACATGTCCAATAAAAATTCATCAAACCGAAAGAATAGACGAGGCCTTTTCTGCGCGTGCGTGTTCATACTTAAGTACTGCGTCAGTAGGCTAGCGACTTGCGCGCTTGAGTTCACCTAATTTTAGTAGGAAATAATAGGACATCCAACTTGCAAGAATTTTTACTCTGGTTTAGGACAAAACATAACATACGATGATACGAATATATTAAAAACTATAGTATTAGATTAAGTTACGGGTTCTGAACAAACTACTTTCGGTTTTCGGTGTACGTTGTATTAGATTACTTATTAACCAATTTCCCTTTACAGATCTCCAGTATCTTCCCTACGGATCAAAAGCATGACGTCAAAGCGGTCTTACGCTCCTGCATCTATTTTGAGATCTATCGAAACTGTTATAGTTAACGCAAATTACGTTTGTTTATTTTGATTAGTAGGTTGCGGGAAGCAAGCCGGTGTCTATGATACTATTTGTAAACCAGGACCTTGTCTAAATAACAGCAATCTACACCTCTTTATGGTCTGGAGTGATCATTAAAATTTTATTAACATTCACAGTACTTCTTTTCACCTGTACTCATCTTAATCCAATACGGGTTCAGCGCATACACTCAAGCAAGTTTCAGAAAGGATTCGGCTTAATTTTTACGACCGGCTACCCCTCTCTGGGAGATAGATACATTCCCGGGAAAATTGTGTTAAATAAATTCCGTCCGAACTGGGAATCAAAACCCTAGGCCTCCCGGATGAAAAATTGGCATCCACAGTACTAATCTTAAAAGTAATTTCATAAAAGGGATTGTTAGAAGTGACTCAGTGAATCTAATATCTATAATATAAAGTGTAACATCTGCTTTGACATCCACTATTATTAAAATGAAAATTTATTACTTTTGCAAAAAGTAACTTGTATCACCTACTAGTAGTTGAAGTTCATTATCTTTAGTATTTATTGGCATAAACGATGTATTTTTTTTACCATCAGACCTCTGTTTTATCTCACTCAAATGCAAAGGTTTAAGTAATCGGTTCAAACAGTGTTAATAAACCCTCCAATAAAAAGAAAGAAAGAAAGAATCATTTATTGACACAAGTGTGGTGGCATACAGGTACAAGACGTAGAAACATACTTTTTTAAGCTTGTTGCAGAAAATATTTGGCTCAGATTTTACAACCGTATGCCTGCCTGATGTCCCTCTGGAGGAATTTATCAACATCATAACTATCATCATTATTATCACCATCACTATCATCATTGTGAGCCACAGGACGTCCAGTGTTGAACAATAGCCTCCCGAAACCCTCTGGAGGATAAAAACGTATCCATTTATTTAATCCATATAAGACATACCGTACAAACTACAGTCATTTCATACGTCTAGTCTGGCAAATTATATTAGCTCGACGTAGTGCAATTAAATGTTGTATCAAGAATAATTAGCAGAAACATCATTCAATCAATCAATAAACCCTGTAAATTATGTAGTTCTACAACTCTAAACAAGTTGAACATATTTGCCATCTTGCTATCGTCATGACAACGATCGTTAATCCGAGTCTAACGACTAGCCACTAATCACATCACTCGTCGATAATATCGGATTCATACAACGTCAACTAATTAACCGAACCGTACATTTTTCCCAGATAATAAGTAGTGTATATGCTATCCAAAGATCTATCTTTGTGCAAAATTTCATTCCGATCTGTTCAGCCGTTCTTGCGTGATTGAGTAAGAAATATCCATCCATTCAAACTTTCGCATTTATAATACTAGTAAGACTTACTAGATCATATAAAGTTAGTTAAACAATAGTAAAAGCAATCAACTCTTTAAAATGGTATCCTAGAGGTACAATCGTCATCTATCTGAACAATTAAATATTGCATTGATAATGATTCAAAATAAGCTTGTTATATGTTATAACTTTGTTTAATATACTTATTTTTTCTTTGAATGAATGCAAAAGAACTCCTTTTCTCGGGATCACAGAGCAATAGTTCTCAGCTGTGTAAAAACTGGCATAGAAAATTCATTCGAAGCACAAAAATTGCTTGATGTTAACTTCAATTATGTTTTGTCTCACAAAATAGTAGTATGAAATGATAAGAAAATTACTAAAGACAATGTTGTATCTAGTAACGACGGGCCGGTATTATTCTGGCGACGTAGAATGTGGACCTTGCGTCCCACAACGGTTGACATAACACTTATACTGTACTTACCATCAGATTTAGTATCCGGTGTTAATATAAAAAAATAGAATAATATCGGAATATACCATTAGTCCGAAAACATAAACAAACGCACACAATTCAATATTCACCTGATATCGATCCAAAGCAATCGCAGTGATGGATATTGTGGAGACAAATATTGATATGGCCTGTATAGCTCCGCAGGCTTTACACAAACTTGGCCAATCCGGCAGCGGCCAATGTTTGGTAAAAAGCTCCATGAGGGTTAGAGGAGTGCCCACGCAGCAGACCAGGGCGTCTGATACGGCGAGGTTTACGATGAACATGTTTCTTGCAGTGCGCATTACTGGTTTCCTTACTACCTGGAAAAAGGAAGAATTTGAGCATCATAGTAGTATCTACTTACTGTAACTTTAGGTTCGTTTTGTTTCTAACGTGGTTTGCAAGGGACTGGATTCTCTTGAGGTTTTTTTTTATCTGGACTCGGCATAGTGTCTTCACTGCACCTGATGGTAAGCGTAGTGCAGTCCAAAAAAACTAGCGACCTCTGACAAACAATGGATTTATCAGTGATTGCCAGAATTATGCCGACCTACACACATATTTATGCTTCTTTACACTCCGAATCCGAAGAGAGACGAAGCAAATCGAGGGGCTTGCGACAAGACAAGCGGATGACTAATCAGACATGGGACATGGGATATCCCCATGCAACCAACCATCAAGTCATGCCGCATGCCCCTAAAGAGAACCATAATTTGATGTTAGACAGGCGTGACAGACATGTAAAAACTAAGCTGAAGCTTTCTGCAACATGCAAAGGGTATTGCGTCGACCTCATAGGAGTAGACAGTTGAAAGAAGACTAGACCTAACGGGATCGGAAGCTGTAGTTCACCCTAGGAAGACTACTAAATACAAATAAATTGTTGGAATCAGACCATATTTGCCTAATTTACGTAACGTATCTATGTATATACAAAATTATTCAATACCTCTTTTTTAAAAAACTTATTGGAAATATTTTAATTTCCAGATTTGATGTTTAACACTATATGAAAACAAGGGAATAATGTTATTATATGTATTAAATAAGCAAAGAATTACGTCGGAACTATATTTTATCTTTGAGCAAAATTACTCGGTATTAACTTTTCTAACCAGTAGCCTCATTGTTCTCTTTTTCAGAAATATTATTTTAACTATATTCTACAAATTAGGACGCGAAATGTTTATTATTTTCTGTAGGCCGTTGTTTCGTGTAATTCCATACAACATTTACATGTTCGAGGTAATCATGTCTTGTTTACTTCAACAGCTACTGGTTTTTAGGTCAATCACCCAATGAAATTTGTATTCTTTCTGTTGTTTCGTGAAATATACCGATAATATTATTATCGAAATCCAGTCGTAGATATTATAATTTGTATATGAAAACAAGATCTAAGAAATGCGTTGAATTAATGTGATTTTTCTCTATATATTCTTGGACCACATGTAATGATGAATTTTGTTGTTATATTACCACTCACCAGAAAGGAGGACGATCATTTTGAATAATTACTTAAGGTTTCAATAACATTTTTGGAACATCAGAGTTCAAGAAAATAATTACTATTTAGATGCTATACGAAGTTTCTACGTTACTCCTGTCAAAACAATTTTACATTATAAATATTATTATAGAGTCAAAGATGTTTCAGCAATAAATTCATCATGGTGTTATCATAACAGCAAAAGGAATTTTGATATGGTTATTATATTAAAGTGCTTGCAGTATCTATCTCTATCTATGAGTTCTGGTCATTATCTTTATGGTGAGTGGTCTGATGGGGTTAATTGTTTTACTTTGTAATTGAAGCCACGAATTCGTAACAACTGAAATAAAATTGCTCAAGCTGAATGGTTCTAATATTTCCATTGACATTAAAAGTTTTATCGCAATTTGACCATTAACCAGCTGGTGCGGTGTCAGATAAACCGTTAAATTGATACATTTTTATCTATAGACTAGACATGTGTCAAGTTATCGTATTTTGGGATGCCCATGAACTTTAGATAATTTCGACAGACTTCAAAAAAGGAGAAGGTCCTCAATTCGTCTGTATTTTTTATGTATGTTACGCGATATCTCCGACAAATGTGGTTCGATTTTCAAGTTTCTATTTTGAAATAAAACTATTTTTACGGATTCTACCACGATTTGGTTTTTATTTTTTATTCCCGACGTTTCGAAGGCTTTGTAGTCTTCGTGGTCACGGGTCGGACTGCCGTGTCATTTGTCCAAAAAAGTTAGTGTTACAATATCTACCTTCATTTTTAAATTATACAAAATTAAAAAGTTTATTATTTGTGTTCCGATCTACGCAGTACGAGCTCACGATGTCTTGAGGACTGGCAACTGGTCTTTTGGGTTCCGATTTAACAAGATGTATAATTGGATCCCAGGTTTGTGAAAGCTTCCAACCATCTTCTCTATTGAAATTAGGATGTTTTCTATGTTTTCAAGATTATATTTGTTTTCGATAGAGCTAACGATTGGTAACGGTAACGATCAGATAAGTTTTGAAGTCGGTCCGTTAGGTTTTAAAGTTTAGACTGTTACAATCTGCAAAAGTCTCTATAATTGTTTAACCTTCCAAGATGGGCGGATTTTTACTATCGAATAAAGATTTTGAGGATCTCACGGCGTATTAAAGATTTTGCTTGTGACACTTTCGCTATTATCTCTACTAATTAGTGTAATAGACTCAGTTAAAACGTGCCTCTTATATGCACTATATTCGCTACACAACTTTACTGTAATCTCAAACTAGTTGTGTACACTTCCAGCTCCAAGGGGAGACTAACGCAATAATGATAGCTATCATTAAGCAAAAGGTATTTTGATTTATTTAGTTAATAAAGAAATACCTTCTACAAATATTATGAATTACTTAAAGGGTAGTTAAAATAAATATATAATTAACATACTACCCTTCAATATCGTCTACTAAATCACAACAATTATCCCAAATCATAACATTAGTTTTATTACTTCTTGTGGCAAATTTATTTTTGATAAATATTTTATCAACACTTCACCTCAAATTACTAAAATACGTATTCTATCTCTATGTGTTTCCAAATATTTTATAAAAATATCTTAAGAGCTGAGAGCTGTGTATAGATACGAGTATATAGATTATATATTGAGCAAATGGATCCTCTGATTTTCATCACTTTTTGCCATTATGGTACCTGTTAACGTGCCTGTTAACCGCTTGTTAAGAGCTCCTGTCATCGTAAGTCTGTTATACATAGATTTCTTGTAAATAAGGTATTTTCAGCTTAGGTAGTGTGTACTTTTGTAAACTGCTGAACAATGAATCACGGCCTAATATTGCAAATTGTTGTGTTTTTTGTAAAATATTTTTTATTTTCAACATCTGGAATTTTGATAAATTGTTGGTGATGAACATTATTAATGTTGCGCATTTATTTTTCTTCTTAATATCACTATAAGGTACACAGATTTTTATTCTACTTCAAAAGGAATATTACGCGCAGCGTACATGTTAGCGGTCCGAGCAGAAACGTTTCTGCCAATCGTAAATGTATTCGAGCTCGCTAAGCACTGATCATATTTGGTTAATATTTCATACTAATTTCATCGACGCGCATCGAGCTCGAATACATTTACGATTGTCAGAATTTTTCCTGTTTGTGCTGCTGTTGAGTAAAATTAAAATGCTTAATTCTATTGACAGTCGTCACTCTGCTTATACTATTTTGAATAATGCCAAATTAAGAAATACTTACAGAAATAACAACAAGGGCATTTCCAACAGCGCCTATTACAACCAAGATTCCATAGAAAGTGAGGAGCAGGGCTCTTGTAGGATCATCGACTTTTCTGTTCTGTGAGAATTTTTCCAGGAGAATGTTGGGGTCTTGGATATCTCTCGAAGCTTCTATTAGCCATCTTGCTGACACGTTGAGGGAAAAGTTCATAGCGGGATCCCGGCCCTGTGACAATAAATAATTATATAATGTGAAAATTATAAAAAGTCGAAGGTTCGAAACCAACCCTTAATCACAATTTTAAAAACTTAATAGACCGACTTCAAAATTTATCCGATCGTAGCCAAATCTACATATACGGAGTCCCGAATATGTAGATTTGGCTAGGCTAGGGTAGTCATCCTTGGAATAAGCTCCATCGAACACAAAATAATCTTAAAAATTAGTCGTCATTTGGTGGAGATATCGCGTCACATACATAAAAAAATACAGACGAATTGAGGATTTGCTTCTTTTTTTGAAGTCGCTACATTAACAAATAAATACACACAATAGTCACACACATAGTGCTGTAGCCCAAGCACGAAAAACTAATGTAAATGTAAATGCATTCGAGTTCGCTGCGCACTGATGACGTTTGGTTAATATTTCATACAAATTTCATAGACGCGCATCGAGCTGAAATACATTTACGGTTGTCAAAAATTTTCCTGCTCAGGCCGCTGATCCAACACTAGCTTTAAAACCGGTATCGAGGGTATCAAGAACCACGAGAGACTTTCGGCTTCACAACACCCAGACCAGAAACAAATATCTGTGTGTCACACAAACATTAATTGTCTCGGTACGGTAATTGAACCCGCTGTCCCTCCCTGCACAGCCTAGCTGTCAATATATTATTATATA
Organism: Clanis bilineata; assembly: GCA_036417725.1. NCBI lineage: Eukaryota > Metazoa > Arthropoda > Insecta > Lepidoptera > Sphingidae > Clanis > Clanis bilineata. Next base: position 7,956,572 of record CM071162.1, on the reverse strand, counting down.
CAGTCGTGGCCTTGTCTATACCTCGCAAACTATGTATTTCTTGTAGTATTAAATTTCAAATTTTCCGTAGACAGTTGCTTTGTAGTAAAACTAACGCTGTAGTATATGACTGTCATGTATAATAAATATCTCTCAAGAAATAAAATAACATAATATACTACTGCGTGCACTAGCGAACTAGAACACCCACATTTCGCCGAGCTTATTTCCGTCCCAGGTGTGATAGGGGGCGAGCCTATAACCATATCGGGCACAAATTCCAGACTCCGGGCTGATATGGAAAAATCCAATTACACTTTGCCCGACCCGGGGATCGAACCCGAGACCTCAGGACGGTAGTCATACCGAAATACAAGTACGCCACCGAGGCAGTAGGCAGTAGCAAGAAATAACATTTGAAAAAAAAAACATTCATATAACATCTTCCATATCAATATCATATATAATATCTTCCATATCACGAAACTTTGGCAATATCCTCCAAATTCTCTTTCACCCAAATACAAAAAATATGACAGTTAAGTACCGCACAATACATAAAGCTGCGCCGTGTCCATTATTATGAAGTAACTTTCGAATTAGAAGGGACTACGTGCGTGTTACTTCGTTATTGTTTGCAAGCTTTTAGGTCGGAGAGCCAAATTTAGGCGGGAAAATGGCCGACTTACGACTCTATGTTAAGACGCCTGGGAAAGATAGTAAGCATCCAAGACTACTGACCCGAATCTCTAATACTATTTACACTTATAATGATTTCTTAGCTTTACGTGAATGTTACTCATTCAAATGAAACTAGCTTTTACGGATTTTATCGCAATTAGTTATTATTTATTTTATTTTTAGTCCCGACGTTTCGGAGGTTGTAAAGCGCGATAAAATCCGTAATAACTAGGACTATTTACAATCTACAATTAGCCGCGTTTTACGACAAATAGGCAGTAACATGCACAAGCATTCTTGTATGATCATAATAATTGTATAATCACTGTTATTGTTATCATAGATTAATCGATTTAAAATATAAGCTGAGCGCCGATATTTTGAACATCAGTTTTAGCTGATAATTGGCAGTGGCAGTGTCTCTCTGTCTATATGTAAATAGGCCGGCATGATTCTAACGACCACTGATAAACCCATTGTTTGTCAGTAGTCGCTAGTTTTTTTGGACTACACTACACTTACCATCAGGTACAGTGTAGTCACTTTGTCGTGCCCGGATAAGAAAAAAAAATGGACTGCACGCCATTGCAGGTGAACATGGAATTCTTCAAACATCAAACACAAACTCCTGCTTCTCTTCATAGTAAAGAAGAATTTCCTTAATAGTTGTTCTATGAAACATGACAGGGAATTAAAACATCATCCCCATTCTTTTAAGCACTGTCTCAAAAACCGTACTCCACATTATTACTTTTTGTAAATACGATCTCAATTCACGTGCTCAAAAGAATAAAATGAGGATTGTATCGGTTTCAAGTGTAAGGGTGGGAACTGAGGACATAAGAGCTTAATAAACTAACTCAAGTACTCTTAGATCTGCTAATTCCTGGCCTATTTTAGAACAGATATAACAAATAATTATAATAGTTAAATCACTACATATTGTTCTTCAATTTTTGTGTTGAATTATTAAAATATTTTAACGTATAAAATTCTATTCCACAATACGTAGCTATTTTGACGAACGGTATTGCAATGAATCGTAATTAAGGCATTCTTTCTTGAAATATCTCTACCTTTCGTCTTTAATATAAATCCTTTTTATTAAAAGTCATAGAATGGTTCCGTAAGAATGTGGCTTCGATAGTACATTTCAGCTAATTAGGTCACCGGACATTGGCATTCAAAGAAGGTTTCCAAGACGATTGGGGACCCGTTTCATTACATTGAAATGGGTGCAAAGAAAGTAATCGTAGTTTTTAAGGGGAAATTGGAATTACTTATTGATCTTTTGAGACCGGCATGATTCTAACGACCACTGATAAACACAGTGTTTGTCAGTGGTCGCTAGTTTTTTTGAACTGCACTACGCTTACCATCAGGTGCAGTGTAGTCACTTTGCCATGTCCGGATTAAAACAAAATCTATTGTATAAGTATGTATCTAAGGATTTTTGCTGGCATTAAAAGTTTTATAACGATGACTGAAAGTCTGTAGAAAGGATCTATGCTGTGTTATAGACTTTTAAAGATATTGAAAAATTGCAAAGCCTTCAAGTATTGTTATAAATTGTGATCTTCTTTATTTAATACGTGAAATATAAAAGTATTTTTTTCTACCTGCCCTTATCCCACCTTAACGTGGGGTCGCCGCAACAAACTTTTTCAAGCATGTTGCAGAAATGATTTAGCTAAGTTTTTACAACCAGCTTCCTGCCTGACGTTAAACTCTTCTAGCGATCCAGTCCCGGGCAAATTAAATTAGAAAATTCGCTTTTCCCGACCTGGGAATTGAACCCACGACCTCCCGGTCCACAGCCCATATATGCTGCCACTAGACCAAGGAGGCGAAATATAAAATTAATATCGAACAAAATCCTGTATACACTTAACTTATTTAATTTGACATAGCTTGAAACTGTCTTTAACTAAGAATTTAATAGAAGAAGAATGTGCCATCAACTCAGAATATTTTCAATTAATCTAGATTTGTTTGTCCTCTCCATGGCAGCATATATAGAGTAAGAGGTTCTAGGGTCGAATCCCTGGTACAATGCGTGATTTTTTGACACTATTTACCCTGAAGTAGATCCCTTAGAGTTAAAGTTAGCGGGTTTTGACGTCAGATAGGCGTCCGATTGTAAGCTGAATCTTACCGACAACATGATTGAAAGTGTGTTGCAACAACCCCACATAGATGAAAGGACAGATAGAAAGAATGGGGACTAGTTTAAAATTCGTTTAATTAAATTTTATAAAACCAGACTTCAACAATATCTTTGAAAAGTCAGTATCTATGAATACTATTGTTCATCATCATCATCATCAGCCACTGGACGTCCACTGCTGGACATAAATCTCCCCCAAAGATTTCCAGATCGACCTGTTGGAAGCGGCCTGCATGCAGCGACTACTATCGTTATTCGTTATTCTAAAATTTAGAATCATTTAGAATCTAAATAAACAATATTAGCCAAGCGTAAACTTCACCAACGGAATGGAAAAAGATAATTAAGGTCAAACATTGTATAAGACAAGTTTACGAATAGCTATTTCCCAAGACAGATCACTTGACTGAGACATAGCTCAGTCGCACCAAACTTCTATTCACTCGGAACATTAAGACTGATGGTGTAGACAGACAAATTACTTTAATTTGAAGATCTCATCAGTTTTTAAGGCATCTTGCAATGAGACTCGTCTCAAATTCATTGTCTCTGAGAGTCACTGTATGTATGCTAGATTTTCACGTCGTTAGTATAGAAATACTGTTTGAGAATATATTACATATGGTAAATTATAGTTTTATCCGAAACCGTCTACTGTGTCACTCTATCACTTTAATATATTTCGTACTAGCTTTTGCCCGCGGCTCCGCACGCGTATTTTGTAGGGCCAATGGAACAAAACTTTTGATTTGTCGATCCGCCCTGTCGTTTTAGTCTAAATACGGGCGACACAGCTATCGATTTTGAAGTCAATCGGCCCAAAAACAAAGAAAAACAAATTGACGGCCACTTTTGACAGGCTTGACAGCGGTTCTGTCGTTCGGAACCACGGGGCGACCCAGATATCGATTTTGAAGTCAATCGGCCCAAAAACATAGAAAAACAAAATGGCGACCACTTTTGACAGATTTGACAGCGGTTCTGTCGTTCGGAACCACGGGGCGACTCAGATATCGATTTTGAAGTCAATCGGCCCAAAAACAATGAAAAACAAAATGGCGGCCACTTCTGACAGGTCTGGACAGCGGTTCTGTAATTCGGAACCACGGGGCGACTCAGATATCGATTTTGAAGTCAATCGGCCTAAAAACAAAGAAAAACAAAATGGCGGCCACTTTTGACAGGTCTGACAGCGGTTCTGTCATTCGGAACCACGGGGCGACTCAGATATCGATTTTGAAGTCAATCGGCCCAAAAACAAAGAAAAACAAAATAGCGGCCACTTTTACAGGTCTGACAGCGGTTCTGTCATTGGGAACCACGGGGCGACTCAGATATCGATTTTGAAGTCAATCGGCCCAAAAACAAAGAAAAACAAATTGGTGGCCACTTTTGACAGGCTTGATAGCGATTCTGTCGTTCGAAACCACAGCGCGAATCAGATATCGATTTTGAAGTCAATTGGCCCAAAAACATAGAAAAACAAAATGGCGACCACTTTTGACAGATTTGACAGCGGTTCTCTCGTTCGGAACCACGGGGCGACCCAGATATCGATTTTGAAGTCAATCGGCCCGAAAACAAAGAAAAACAATATGGCGGCCACTTTTGTCAGGTCTAACAGCGGTTCTGTCATTCGGAACCACGGGGCGACTCAGATATCGATTTTGAAGTCAATCGGCCCAAAAACAAAGAAAAACAAAATGGCGGCCACTTTTGACAGGTCTGACAGCGGTTCTGTCATTCGGAACCACGGGGCGACTCAGATATCGATTTTGAAGTCAATCGGCCCAAAAACAAAGAAAAACAAAATGGCGGCAACTTTTGACAGGTCTAACAGCGGTTCTGTCATTCGGAACCACGGGGCGACTCAGATATCGATTTTGAAGTCAATCGGCCCAAAAACAAAGAAAAACAAAATGGCGGCCACTTTTGACAGGTCTGACAGCGGTTCTGTCATTCGGAACCACGGGGCGACTCAGATATCGATTTCGAAGTCAATCGGCCCAAAAACAAAGAAAAACAAAATGGCGACGACTTTTGACAGGTCTGACAGCGGTTCTATCATTCGGAACCACGGGGCGACTCAGATATCGATTTTGAAGTCAATCGGCCCAAAAACAAAGAAAAACAAAATGGCGGCCACTTTTGACAGGTCTGACAGCGGTTCTGACATTGGGAACCACGGGGCGACTCAGATATCGATTTTGAAGTCAATCGGCCCAAAAACAAAGAAACAAATTTTCAACCCCTATTTCATCCCTTTGTAGGATTAAAATATATCGCACCCCATTTCTGTCCTTAGGGCTAAAACTATCCTCATACCAATTTTCTTAAAAATCCATTCAGCAGTTTCTGGATTCCCATAAAAACTTTCATCCCCTATTTCATCCCATTAGGGTTGATTTAAAAAAGTAGCCCATTTGTGTCTTTAAACCCAAAGGTATGCACTGCCCCATAACAAATTTCATAAAAATCCATTAAGTGGACCTAAAATCCCCATACAAAATTTTAACCCTTATTTCATCCCTTTAGGGGTTGATTTAAAAAAATGAAGTAACCCATTTGAATCCCTAGGGTCAAATGTATCCTCATACCAAATTTCATCAAAATCCATTAAGCGGTTCAAAAATTCCCATACAAACTTTCATCCCCTATTTCATCCCTTTAGGGGTTGATTTAAAAAAATAAAGTACCCTATGTCCGTCCTTGGGGTTAAAACTACCCACATACCAAATTTCATCAAAATCGGTTCAGCGGTTTAGATGTGAAAACGCCACAGACAGACAGACAGACAGACAGACACACAGAGTTACTTTCGCTTTTATTATTTAGTAAGGATAAAACTATCCTCATACCAATTTTCTTAAAAATCCATTCAGTAGTTTCTGGATTCCCATAAAAACTTTCATCCCCTATTTCATCCCATTAGGGTTGATTTAAAAAAGTAGCCCATTTGTGTCTTTAAACCCAAAGGTATGCACTGCCCCATACCAAATTTCATAAAAATCCATTAAGTGGACCTAAAATCCCCATACAAACTTTTAACCCTTATTTCATCCCTTTAGGGGTTGATAAAAAAAATGAAGTACCCCATTTGAATCCCTAGGGTCAAATGTATCCTCATACCAAATTTCATCAAAATCCATTAAGCGGTTCAAAAATTCCCATACAAACGTTCATCCCCTATTTCATCCCTTTAGGGGTTGATTTAAAAAAAATAAAGTACCCTATGTCCGTCCTTGGGGTTAAAATTACCCACATACCAAATTTCACCAAATTCGGTTCAGCGGTTCAGACGTGAAAACGCCACAGACAGACAGACAGAGTTACTTTCGCTTTTATTATTTAGTAAGGATCTTTGATTTTAATGCAATAAGTTGTATTAACTCGACTGCCTAGGAAGAAGGGAGGGTAATGTTCTTAAATTTTTACATGGGTATGATTGTCCAAATCCCTCGGGTTCGATTATCGGGAAAGGGTTCGATTCAGATTCCAGGTCGCGATGGGTGTTTTCCTAACACCATTTTCCCGGGACTGGAACCCCCAGATGGGGGATGGAACCGTCAGGTAGGTCGGTCGAAAAATTAAGTCAAATCCTTCCTGTAAAATTCTTGAAAAATAATGTTGCGCCGACTTCACATTAAGGTGGGATAAGGGCAGGTCGAGAGAAAAAGAATACAAATATTTCCACATCATACACATTTTCCCAAATACAAAAAAAATAAATTTTTAGCTCGTCTGTCATTTCAGAGAAGTTAAACACTCTTTCTTGAAGGACTCTTCGTATTTTTCCATCTAGTAACATAAAACCTAGGACGTCATAAAACTCAATTTTCGCCAAGAGACAGTTTAATAATGGATGTGTCATCCCGATATTATCGGGAACTTAACGAGATGATGTTATCGATTTAACTTTTTCTTAAATAGGAATTGGAGAGATACTGTGTTCGATTTAATTTACATTTTATATTAGTAGATACTTAAAAAAGGACGTGATACGGGGTGATAACGGATTCTACGTTCGCGGCACAAACTCCAAACTATTTATTTTCGGTTTACAAATAATACGGGGAGATAAATGACTCTAATAAACTACGTAAGCCTGCTAGCATAGATGATGGACTGGAAAATCATTCATTAGCTGAATATTATATAGTAAAGAGGGTGCCGAGGAGCTGGTATATTGTATATTAATTAATATAGAGGTACAATAGACAATTCCTAGGCTCCCCATAATCAATCTAATGGAGTTTATGAAAAATGTTCGATACATAGGCGCCTAGAATTGAATAACAATCTTTGTTTGGTAGCGGCTTGTGCTAGAATTATGTTACAGATTTTTTTTTGTTTGTTGCCAACTAACAATATGTTTTAATATTCATAAAATCTGAAATTAGTGTACTACTAACATCACAAATTGATTATTTTATTTGTATAAACCAATGACATTTAACAGTACATAGACGGGACAATAGCGCGAAACTTGTGATCCAAAATTTATGACCTCGTAGCCATAAGTCACTCAGTCGTATTTAAAGTGCCGTTACTTCATTCCAGCGTAATAATGTTTAGACAGAAAAAGCAAACGTGTGGCACTCGGGGAATCATCCAAAATCAATACACCTATATACTTTCTCATAAACAGCTGTTTACGTATTCATCCGATTTCGAAGCAGCTCGTCTCGATTCGTGCCAGCTTCGTAGAGTCGTACCATGAAGTAAATACAAAGAGGAGGTGCCCTAACGCTGAAACTCTAAGCAGGCATGAGTCACCAGATTGCGGGGCGAAGAGGGGGATTACGCATGCGCAGTAACGCCGATACAACCAATGCCATCTAGAGGCGAGTTGCTGAACTAAAGAGACAAGCGTGATATTTCAAAAAAGTCATTAAAAGTTCTGCTATTCATCGATAGATGGCAAAACTAAAAAGTATCACCGCTGTGCCGGTCGGAGTGGGGGGGGTTGTTAGGTTATTTTCGTTACGGAATTTCTGGATTCGGTCTCCATGCTCAGGCCCGCGATAGAAGCTATGCAATAGCTTAAAAATTGTCTTATGTGATTCTTGAACTTTTAAATAGTTATTATGTATCAAAGACATCATAGTACATAAACGGGACAACAGCATGAAATTTGTGATCCAAAAGTCCTCGTCGTCATAAGTCACTCAGTCGTACTTGAAACATACGCGCCAAGGCCGTGCCAGCGTAATAATGTTTAGACAAAAAAATTGTCTTACGTGATTCTTGAACATTCACAGAACATTCAAGGGTGTAAATTGTAATAAGCGCCATCGCATTGTAATAAGTGGTAGATAGCATTACTGACGTTTGAGATCTTTTTTTGTCTGGAAACCTGCTTGATAGCCTCTCTATAGTTAGTAATATTAAATTTCTTTGGTATAAACACTTTTCTTGTTAGGTTTTTAAATGGCCTACAGCCGGTAAACCCCCCTCTCGTTCTTTTCCACTGTATAAAAAAATAAGCGTATTGAATCGATTTATTCTACCGCGTAGTTCCAAAGCGGACTCTGCGGCCACTAGTAAACTAAAATTAATTTTCTACCGTAACACTAAAATAACCAGCCCATGCAATAATAAACATTCGAATAATTCGAATAAAAAGTACTTGTGTATTTTTATACGTACTACGAAGGCTACGAGTGGGAAAGCTATGCATACACTTGTAAGAATAGGTAAATCGTAATAGATGATATAAATTAAATAAATAAGTAAAAAGTCTGACTAAGGAGGATGCTGAAGACCGGGCGAAGTGGAAGCGTGGCAGAAAGGTGGGATAACGCAGGCAGAAAGAAAGAAACAATTAAAGGTGTATGAAGCAAAAATTGCACCTATGAGATTTAGAAGGCTAGATTCTAAACGAATTTTGTTAGATTTCATCACAGTATTTAGTTCTTTTTTAACTGAACTTGTTTATTACAATATTTCGCACTATTTAAATGAAGGATAATGTTCTCAATACGTCGGAACTTATTATGTATGCTACGATATTTCAATCAAATGGGTTTAAGAATCTTTTGGGTTCTCATATTATAAAGATCAAGATGTCATGTGGTTTAAAAATCTATTTTATGTTTAAAAATTATCAGTTGTTTCAACGAGTATATTACATTCCAATGAGATGTTATTTAATATTGTTTAACGTATTTTATAATAAAAATACATGCTTAGTGAATAAGAGATATACACAGTCATATACTTTTAAACATTCCTAAATTATAATATTAATTGGAAGCATGACTGAAAATGTAATAATCATTTAAGGGGTCATAAATTAGTAATATTACAGAGCTATTGGGAAACAAAGGAAAATTTCTTTCACAGATCTAAGGTAAGTCAATGTTGATTCTTCCGGTAATTAAACGTGATAACTAAAACAAAGAAAGAAGATCTTTTGCAAATAAAAGAAAATTCAATGTAGTAGAGTTCAAGTTATTTTAAGAGTTGCTTTAAGTGTTTATAAGTGATCGTGGTAGGATATTCGTATCCGACCGGATGGCGACCACCGTACACATGGTGCTAAAACCTGCCATAGTGACCTACACTCCGTGTGTGGTTCGCGTTCCAGGATCAACCAGTGTACGTCCGGTTCTCTCGAGGGGCTTGCGGCATGACTTGATGGTTGGTTGAGACGATATGGGGGTATCCCTGTATTTGCATCGGTCATCCGCCTATCTTGTCGCAAGCCCCTCGATTTGCTTCTTCCCTCTTCGGTTTCGAAGTGTGAAGAAGCATAAATAGGCCGGCATGATTCTGGCGACCACTGATAAACTCATTGTTCGTCAGTGGTCGCTAGTTTTTTTTGGACAGCATTACGCTTACCATCAGGTGCAGTGTAGTCACTTTGCCGTGACCGGATAAAAACGGTGTATTTTGCTCAAAAGTGTTTATCACAATTTAAGATATTTTATTTTCCATTATTTTACAAATTTTGTCTCACTTTATAGTTGAAAGAAAATCCACGTAAGAAACATCCAAAGATCAACATATGGATTTTTAAATAAAATAATGACATTAGAAAACATATCGTATGCTTACTAGTATAGCTGAAATAGACTCCAAGTTCCAACCAATCTGCAATAAATGTCAATATACTGGAAAATATTGGGCAATAAATCGTTAAATGGAAGACTTGTTTGTACAAGCCTTCCGATACCAAGGTAAGGCAAGAATTTTGTATACCCATTGGTTCCCCAGAGTATTTCGAACGTTCTGGAGCAATCTCACTGTATTTGTTATATTTCATAAACAATTAAACATTAACACAATTAGTATTGAGTGGTAGAGCTACGCTGTAGACGGTAACGTCTACGGCATGGATGGGTCGACTCGACCCGTTTGATACCACTATCATATAAAAAACCGACGTTAACTGGCAGCTCACTATCGCGTTGCTTGAGTAAGATTTCCGGTGTCGCAATTCCCTCCTCTCCCTTTCCCAATCCCTCTTTCCGTCCTTTCCGTCTTTTTGTGTTTTGGGCGTCTATGGGCGGAAGAGATCATTTACCATCACGTGACCCATCTGCTCATTTGCCAGTCTCTGCTATAAAAAAAAATTGAAGAATAAGAAAAGAAAAATCGTGACAATTAGGAACTAAACAGGACCTTAAGATTGATTTGTAGTGGAATGAATTTATTTTATATTCCAACAGTTTCTTCCTTACTTCGACTGACATTAATACCAATAGAATTTAAGTGAGCCTCAAGGTTTTCTATTTAAATACTATTAAAGTATGTTGTAACATTATAGGGCCTTTCTTATAAAAACAGTTTAGTTGAGCAAAAGGAAAGAAAGGATGAAAGGAGGTTGACAAAGCAAATATATATGGCAAGTGTGAATGGTAGAGTTGGAAGGGGAAGACCTCATCGAACATTCTCTGACCAAGTCAGAGATTTACTCGAGAAAGGTCAAGTTAAAAGTACCCTAAACCGACGTGCATGCATGAAGAATGTAATGAGACTGAATGAGGCGAAAGAGGTGTGTAAGGATCGTAGCAAATGGAAATCCGTTGTCTCTGCCTACCCCTATGGGAAAAAGGCGTGAGTCTATGTATGTATGGAGTTGAGCAAATGGCTAAGCATAGCCTGTCACCTATTTCCTTGTGTCACATTGTTCGAAAATAAAATGAACAGGCTATTTAGCCATTTGCTCAGCTAAACTGTTTTTATAAGTAGGTAAGGCCCATAATGACTAACTGCTAAAATTATATGTTATTTTTTGGCAAAAGGCGAGTACTCAAAGCACTTCAACCGGCTGAAAGGTAAGTAGGTCAAGGATACGTCAGCAAAATAAAATAATTAAAAACCCCTGGTGCTATAATTTTGAAGCAGTTGGGGTGAGTTGAAGTATGTACCAAGTAAAGCGTCCTTTTTAGTGTTTAAAATACATAGGCTACATTGGGCTTGTCTTAAACTTGCCTTATTAAAAATAAAGCAATTGAAAAATATCAGTTACCTATGGTATGTACTGAATCCTTTTTATAGCAAATACTGGCAAACGAGCAAGTGAGTCACCTGTTGGTAAGTGATCTCTACCGCCTATAGAAACCCTAAAAGGAAGGGAATAGGCACTAGGAAAGGGAGGGTGAATCGGGCCACCAGAAATCTCACTCATCGAACGAAATATAAATAAATAAATAATACCTAAATAAATACACCCAACAGTCACACACATAGTCCTGACCCCACACTAAGATCGAGTCTTATGTCGTGGGTATCAGGAACTACGAGAGACTTTCGGTCTCACAACACCCAGACCCAAAACAAAACTCATACAGGCGAAAATAGGCGTGAGCTTATGTATATATGAATGCTTGTTCGTATAGGATCTCCAACAATTTTTTACAGCGTACAATATTTTCCAATCAAATTTTAACAAGGGTAAACTGGGCAGAATGCCGATACAAATTTTGTAAATTCTAATAAAACAAAATGGGGTGTCGAACTTCGCAAAGGGTTTGCGATGTAATTAAATTTCTGATTAGTGATGCTTTAAAGGGTCTCGACATACATTGAACAGGGTGTGAGAGGGTTAATAAACTTAACCCTAAAAGGGTTGAAAAATTTGCAAAATAGATAAAGGGATACGAAAATCGGTTTGTAAACTGGTGTTTCTGGATACTGGAATTTGTTTACAGAATACGATAACACTTCAAACTTTGAAAGGTTAATCCAGTGGGGTATAAATTACGTGGGCTAATTCAAAAGTCTTTTAAGGCGCGAAAACAACCTAAAACTATTTAGCAGAACAAAGAGTGACTCCATTGAAGATTTGAAACTGGGACTTTGTTTGAACTTTTTGGTTTGAAGTTAATACGAGTAGAAAATTAATTTTATTTTCGTTCAATTTATTGTTATATAAAAAATCCTCCTAAATTATCCAAGATACAGGATCGTCTTATGTAGATTATTGTATTTACATGCGCACATTCCAATATCAGGAAGATATCATAAATAACAAATGTGACTTAAACCTAGTACTTGTACTTACAAAAGGTGCTTGTCGATTATGCTATGAAAATAGTCATCATGTAAATCAAAACCTCTTTACTATTTAAATAATTAATTAGTTATCCTAGTTGGTGTTTTACTATATTTAGATTTAAACTTTGAAACAAAACATAATACGATGTGCTAAAACCATTGAATTGTTGTAAGTTGAAGAGTGATGTGGTGACTAGGATTGAGAAAGGGATGCTTAGGTGGTATGGACATGTGGAGAGGATGGATGAAAGGCGACTTACGAAAGGTATTTATCGTGCTAAAGTGAATGGTAGGACCAGAAGGGGCCCCTGACTAGCGTCAGGATAGGATAGCTCCTATATGGATCAAATAAACGATCTTCTGCGTTCAGAGTACCCCCAACCGGCGGAAATATATGAAACGATGCATGAATGTGGACGAGGCAAAAGAGGTGTGTCGGGATCGTAGTTTGTGTTTCTCAATTGTCTCTGACTACCGCTATGGGATGTAGGCGTGTGTGTATGTAAAACTATTGGTTTAGTTTTATCTCATATCACAGAAGTTTCGTGTTGGAAGTTGCGATGCAGTTGCTTTTGTATTCCATTTCAATTTCCTCGCTAGATTGTACTGTGTTGTTTTTACGTTCAAAAGCTGTACCTCAAATTTCAGGTTTGTTTATTTACTTCTTTTACGCAGCTCTGGATTTTGGATAGTATGTGAATTCATTGTTATTAATCGCTGGTTTACTGTAGAGGAAAATATCGTAAGTAAATCTGCACACTTGGGAATTCTCTTTAATAATTACGGTGGTAAGTGTGTGTAGTTTCAGTTCTGCCTTGTCTTTCAGAAATATAGGCATGTACTTAAGTTATGTTAAACATTCAATATCATTTCGTAAACTGCAGTGAAAACACCTATCTACTTAAAACTCTGTAATTAGGTGAAATCTATACTAGTGCCACAAGGTAAAAATATCGGTGAAGCGAACTATTCATAGATGAGATTTTTCTTATGTCACTTATGCTAATGCAAATTCGGCAATAAAAATGTCGATTGTAGAACCTCGAATTTAAATGTTAAACTGACTCTTGAGGTGAATGGAATGAGATCTGAATTTGGATTTGGAAAACATTACAGGATAAATGCACCATAAAATCTCTCTCTCTCTCTCTCTCTTAATTGACAGTTGACCTAATAAGACCATCGATATATTTATTAATTACCTATGTAGATGCACAATTGATGCTCAGAAAATAGGACAGCAAAGGAGAGCTTAAGCACTCCTTTTGCCTATAGTCGGACCACAATAGAATTCGAAATTTCAGAATTCTTTAAGAACGCTTGCTTATTTCGTTTAAAAAGCTACTTTATACCACGTGAATAGGTTTATATTTGAGTTGATTTAACTAGAACTTGTGGTCTTATTCCTTGTTTTATTCCTGAAACCACTTTTAGGAGGATATTTGCTAAGAACTGTGCATCTAGAGTATATTATATTGATGAGTAAAACAGTTTTATTAACTTAGTAAATTGGACGTGATGCATTGCAGCGGTCCAATGGCGCGTTTTGAATATTCAGTATTTAACAACTCTTACCAACCACTAATTGGAAGCCAAATTAATTTGTGGCGCAGTCCGTTAAACATTGACAACGTGTACCAATAATCTGTGGTTATATAAATAACATATTGTTAAATTTATTTTACGAAGATTTATAGATATTGTATTAATTAAATTACGAAAAAGATCAGATTGTTCATGCTCGCCTAATGGTAAGTGGTTAGCAATATCGGCAATTATTGAGACAAGTTATGTATGATCTATTATAGGTGTTAAGTGATGTCCGAATTTCAAAACATTGTAAAGTATCATCCCAGGATGTCCTATAAAATACTACTGTGTTTAATTAACTCAGGCCGGCTGTTTGTAAATCGCCACATCTCACCATTATGCAAAGGGATCGTCATAAAAAAAGTAATTATGATAAAAAAAGCTGACCGCGGCAGCTCTGCCTGCATTAATTAATTGTGAATGTATACTTTATGACAATATTTAACTGCTCGGACGCGCTGCAACTTTTACGAGTAAAGTCTACTTTAAGCTGAGCAACGTACAAGTATTGTTCGATATTTCAACATAGTGTAATACAGAACAGTAATACGTTTCAAAACATATTTTTTGAATGTAGTCTCATGCTTAAATTGAAATTTATTATTTCCAAATACTGCCTCGGTGACGTGGTGGTATTTCGGTACGACTACGGTTCTGAGGTCTCGGGTTCGATCCCCGGGTCGGGCAATGTGATATTGGATTTTTCCATATCAGCCCGGAGTCTGGAATTTGTGCTCGATATGGCGATAGGCTCGCCCCCTATCACATCTGGGACGGAACTAAGCTCGGCGAAATGTGGGTGTTCTTGTTCGCTAGTGCGCCTCTGCCTACCCCTTCGGGGATACAGGCGTGAGCTTATGTTGTGTTATTTCCAAATAATCGTCTTTTTAATTATAAACCTAACGAATAGATTGCAACCAGAGTCACTGTGGCATTTTATCTAAAGTCATTATCTTATAACATTTCATCATCATCATCTTCATCAGCCATAGGACGTCCACTGCGGAACATAGGCCTCCCCCAAATATTTCCAGATCGACCTTCTTATTACACTTATTTCCTATGTTTTATACTAATTTGGCGGCCACTAGTAGAGAAGGTTTTATGTTTAAGTATTTATGTTCCAAGAATACTATATCATCTATTTTAACGCCTCATCGCACAAGACCCAGACAAAATTGTAGCGTAGTTTGTATACACCACACCAATTATGGCGTACGTTGAAGTAATTGATTGCAATTTGAACTGCTGATAATCATTTTACTAACCAGTGTTCCGGGTACGTTTTATCACAAAACACCATATTGTTATATGGATTACTGATGTATAACACACGTATTACTAGGTAGGATTTTGTTGCTCTTTATTGTTGAGTGTAAAGTTTAATTGGCTCAGCCTTGAGGGCTATAAAAAGGTTATTGTTCGGTACAAAGCTAAATTGTATTTGAAGGATACGGATTAACATAACGACTAATACGAATGCGTATAAATGAGGGTACTCAGTACTAGGTTACGTCTATGTACTAGGTACTAACCCTAAAGCGCAATACGCACCAAAGCCATCGACACAGCCCACCGGCGGCCAATAAGTTTTCCGACTTACATGGACTGAAGCCGCCAATAAGTCTGCCGATAAAAGTTGCCGAGATAAGCCGGCGGGTCTGCGGCTTTGGTATGTATTGCCCATAAAAGCATTTATATTGTTTTTTTAGGTTCTAATATGAAAATATACAGAATAATTAGAATCGTAAAAATTTACAGATTAAGAAGAAGGTAGCCTTCATCAGAGTGTATTTTATGTTATTTATTGAATTCCATCGTATTTGAATAGTTTTCATTATAAGTACAAATAAAACTCAATAATTCTCATGTTTTTTGAGATGGTAAAAATTTTACAAGTTTCATTTATACATATAAGAGAGTCCTTACATTAACGTTTTTTAGCCTGATCAAACTTCTCTATATTATATTATCCATTAACTAAAGGAACATATTTGTTAATTTGTTCTTCTTTCAAGCAACATAGTGACATAATTTTATTTATATCAAATAGTTTATAAGAAAATCCGAGAATCGCAACATCATCATCATCATTATCATCAGCCATAGGACGTCCATTGCTAGACACAGGCCTCCCACAAAGATTTCCAGATTGACCTGTTGGAAGCGCCCTGCATCCAGCGACTTCCTGCGACCTTATCAGAAATCGCATAGACTTCTTTTTATAATGACGCCAAGCTTCCACGCAAACAGCCGCGCATATAATAGTAATTTAAATAAACGGGGGCTTTTGATGGCTTCACTACCTCACTCAGAGTGTCGGAGAATATGTGCCGTATTATTAATAATGACAACAATTCCACAGGGAAATCAGAAACCTTTCGTGGGTCGAAATTTCTTAGATAAGGGACTGCTGCTTGCTTTATTAAATACTAAGGTTGATGTGATGCTACGTAAATGAAAAACGACGAATAAATATAATAAATCAATAACACCCAACAGTCACACACATAGTCCTGTCCCCAAAATAAGATACTAGTCTTGTGTCGTGCGTATTAGGAACTACGAGAGACTTTCGGTCTCACAACACCCAGACCCGAAACAATTATTTGTGGGCCACACAAGTATTTGTCTTGGTGCGGGACGGAACCCGCGACCTCTCGTTTTACAGCCGTCTACTCGCCCACTGGGTCACGGAGGCTGCCAAAATGTACATATTAAGATCATAAAATATGTTTCTTACAGAGGTGAGAATGTAATTAGTAGAATATACATATGTACCAATAATATGTTTACGAAGCTATACCAGGAAATTCCAAAGAGAGTCATGATACAGTCTCGAAAAAAAGTATTTTAAGAATTTTTTAAATCATTATTTATATCTACTTATACGAGGAGTTCTATGAGATGCATAACTGGTCTTGGCGGGCCATTGCTTTTGGCAGTCGCAGAATCACAGACATAATTAGGCCACATCATAAAGGTAAGCAAAATATCATTTGACAGAAGCTCCTCTGCCATAATCTCATTGTGTTGATATTATGTTCTAAAAATGGAATCTCGTATACGCTAATCATCGAAGTTTCGCAAATCATATCACTTTAACTAATATGATTAGCTTCTTGTTCATCTCTGCTTGCCCCTTCGGGTATACAGTCTAGAGCTTAGATATAATATAAGCAGAAAATAAACTTATAGAAGCGCGTCACCTAATGAGTATGATTTAAGTGTAAACCCGAGTCATAACATCCATTTCAATGAATCACTATGAAACGTGTTAGAAACCAGAGTGTAAAAATATTTCCCCGCTCCGGGCACGGTGTAAATAAGTTTACGATACATGACGGCGAGTTGAGCGCTGCCAATATGTTCCCTTTTGAAGATTCTTTAATAGGTAGTACCAGTTAGTTCTGCCAATATTCAGTTCTGGAAAACGATTTTTATTTTCTACGTTTATTTTAGTTCGTTCTAGTTTCCGCTTGCGCTGCTAGTCATGTATATGTAGAAAACGAAGACTATCATCGCGTTTGCAGTGTCAAAACTAAGGGTCATTATAATTAACTTTTATCTATGTTATAAATAAATATAAAGCAGCGAGAACTCAGTTGGGAATGGTAAAATAGCGATAGCCCGATTGGGAATGGTATGGACTGCCGAGACGAGTGTCGGAGGTTCGCAATACCAAAATTGAGCACACACATCTGAATTTTCTATGGTAAGTGTGTTTTCTTTTTGAATTATCGCTTGCTTTAACGGTCAAGGAAAACATTGTGAGGAAACCTGCATACACGAGAATTACTTCACAAGAATTTCGAAGGTATGTGTAGTCTACCAATCCGCATCAGGCCACCGTGGTAGACAAAGGCCTAACCCCTCTTATTAGTAGAGGAGGCCCGTGCCTAGCAGTGGCACAGTAATATTACAGGGCTAGTATTATTATAAATAAATATGTCATCAAATTGCTCGCACAGTATTTAATACTACTGTTAAATATTGTATTTAGTTTACTAATTTTAAAGAGAAAATTATTTTTTTTTGGTTTTAATAATAGGCTTAAAACTACTGAACCAATTTGCAATTGTTTATGGTACTTTTTATGCTGGATAAATGTACGATTTCCATTGAATTTTGTAAATAAATTTCCACGCGTTCGAAGTCACGAGCGATTTAAGTTTGAGATTTGAGTGGTAGAACCACCTTCAGTGGTAGTCGCCTCCTTGGTCTAGAGGCAACATATATAGACTGTGGACCGGGAGGTCCTGGGTTCGATTCCCAGGTCAAGCAAAACGAAATTTCTAATTTAATTTGCCCGGGACTGGATCATAAAAACTTGGAGGACTGAAACTGGAGGCAGTCGGTCATAAAAACCAAGTCCTTTATGCAACATGCTGGAAAAAGTATGTTGCGCTGACCCCACATTAAGGTTGGATAAGGGCAGGTAGAAAGAAAGAAAGAAAAAAAGGCTGGCTCGACCGGTTTGATACTGTCTCATAGTAAACCGACGTAAAGTGGCAGTTCACATTGGGTTCGGTGAGTGAGATTTTCGGTAGCCCATTTCCCCCTTCCCTTCCATTCCCTCCTTTTAGGTTGGCAACGCACCCATGATTCTTTTGGGTCTTGGGTGTCTAAAGTCGGTAGGGATTACTTACTACCAGGTGACCCATCTCTTCGATTGCCAGTCTGCCATAAAAAAAGAGCAACAGCAGTATTAGATGTATTGTTTGTAGCTTGGACCTTCAACAACTAGAAATAAAGTTTTGATTTTCGAATCACAGTTTAATTGAAAACCGTTATACTTTCGAAGATTTTTTCAATTTTGTTCTCAATTTCCTGCCAACCAAATGGAAGCAGAAAACGGAAAGCGTAGCAATGTTTATTTTAACTTTCTTTTAAAACGAACGCCTGTGAGTGACGAATACCTTTTATACTTGTATATACCGACTTTAGATCTTTGATAACATCTGGGTCAAATGCAGCATATGGGACTACGCCACTTAGTATTAGGCATGGGACATAGTCAAACTTAAAATGTCTGGAAATACTAAACATTTATATATTATGGATAATAAACTTTGACAATCCTAAATGGTAAGGCCAAGCTGTAGACAACCTTCGACAGGATAGAGGCGATACGACCTGGTTTGTACAACTGTATCACGGAAATCCGTCATGATATCTTCTTTTAAAAATAATGGCTTCTACGTATATGCGATGATTTAGCCAATGTCAAGGTAAATAGAGCAACTATGTTTTCACAATGACCATGAAAGCCAGATATGTATGATCTCAAGGTCCTGCTGGGATTATGGCGGTAATTCCTTCCAGTGTGATGCCCCTCAGATGACCTTCACTCGGATCGACGAAATCGACCGAACAAAACCAGCCAGCGCACCAAGCAAAACTCATTAAAGATCACCGATTTAAAAGTTTCCACATTATACTGTCCATCTTCAATAAAGTTTGATGCATTAAACCACACCACTTAAAGACAACAAACACAACTCTAGAGAATAATATAAAATAATTTTAACAAGCGAATCCCACACTGTCAGACTTCCTGTCAAAATCCTTGGTCATGATGTCATCTTACTGTTGCATTTCATACGGTGAGAGATTCTACCTGCCCTTATTCCACTTTTCTATGGAGGGTCGGCGCAATACACTTCTTCAAGCACTTTGCAGAAAGGATTTGGCTTAGTTTTTAGGACCGACTGCCTGCTTGACGTCAACCCCCTCTAGAAGATCTACTCCCGGGAAAATCGTGTTTAGGACAACATCTTTCCCGACCTGGGAATCGAACCCAGGACCTCCCGGTCCACAGCTCAAATATGCTGCCACTAGACCAAGGAGGCGACAAATTATAGATATATCTGATATAAAACAAATTCAAAATTGCTTTCTGATATATTAATTACTTTATGAAGAAATATGTATACAAGAAAAATGTGAAGGTAAATAAAAGATTTCAGGAATAATATTCCATGTTTGTGTGTCAAAATGGCGCCAAGATAAAAAGGGTACCCGATGATCGTTGGTTATTTATAAAAGGATGCCAAGGCGATGATACGGGTTCAGGGAAAATAATATTTCTAAAGTCACGTTTCCAAATAAGTTAACGGCTATTTACATTAGTGTTCGGCCAGTCTCCAATATTTTTCTAATCTTTCTATCTACCTGGAATTATCCCACCTTATGTGGGGTCGACGCATCACACTTTTACAAGCATGTCGTAAATAAATAAATAAATTCAACAGTCACACATATAGTCCTGACTCCACACTAAGATCGAGTCTTGTGTCGTGGGTATCAGAAACTACGAGAGACTTTCGGTCTCACAACACCCTGTGTGGCCTACAAAGACATTTGTCTCAGTACAGGAATCGAACCCGCGACCTCACGTTTCACAGCCGGCTACTCGCCCACTGCGCCACAGGGGCTGTCATGGAAAAAAGGATTTGGCTTGTGATCTAACTCTGGGAAAATGGTGTTGGAATGTTAGTCATCGTAACGCTCGTCAATAGCTTCTTTTCAAGCATGTTGCAGAAAATGATTTGGATTAGTTTTTACGACCGGCTGCCTGCTTGACTTCTACCTCCAATTACAACAACAAGAGACCCAATTCCGGGAAAATGAAATAAGAAAAATCGCAAATGACTTGAGCTTGTCAATAGCTAATACACAGAAAAATGGTTGACTAACAGAAAAGTATAAAACTGGTTTATTTTTGCCCTGTCTAGGAACGCATATAACATATTCTATAATTCTATAATAATAATAAATAATAATTTAATTAATTAATGCTACTACTACTTCCTCTACTAATAAGAGGGGTTAGGCCTTAGTCTACCACGCTGGCCTAATGCGGGTTGGTATTCTATAGTACATCTATATCTCATTATAAAAAGGCAAGCGGTCTAGAATCTATAGATAAACATCAATATGGGTTTTGACCCGACTGGCCACCAATGAAGTGAAAAACGGAATGATTTTACCACGATCACTTTTCCTATATAAAGGCCCATATTTCTACCGGTTTTTTATACAAAAATATTATAAAAAGTTATTTAAACGCGCCTGAAGCTAAATGTTATGCGTGCTTTGTTCTCAGAGCGTCCGGGCCTTATATCTGGCTGAATGTAGAATGCGGTCGGCAGTTTACTGAAAAAAATGGTTCGTTGTAAACTGAGAAATGAGCTCTGGGAATGACCAGGGGTAATTTTCGCACAAAACCTTGGAATATTTACTGCTGTTCCTATAATTTTTGTGTTTTTACATAACATAACATAAGCTCACGCCTTTATCCCCGAAGGGGTAGGCAGACAGACGCGCACAAGCGAACTAGAACATCCACATTTCGCCGATCTTAGTTCAGTCCCCGATGTAATAGGGGGCAAGCCTATCGCCATATCGGGCACAAATTCCAGACTCCGGGCTGATATGGAAAAATCCAATATTACTTTGCCCGACCCGGGGATCGAACGCAAGACTTCAGCCCGCCTAGCATGCACGCAACGACATATCACAATCGTCGAGTATCGTGATCAAGCCGATGATACCAAAAATCTCGATTGCCTTAGCATGCGGTCCGAAATTGACAATGTTCTCGACGACGACTTGGGCGAGAAATCAATGTTGCCCTATGAAATACCGTTCTTTCTTTTGTATAGCAACAATGGTTTTCGTTCATTCAAATCTGCTGGATTATCGTGTGTTCTGCCCTTAGATTGTCTATGATCCCTCTGCTTTAATTGATTTTGACATTACAAGTGACAGATTAGTCTATGTTTGTCTTTGAACGTTTGTTTACATTAAAATGGAAGTTAGTGAAAAACAAGCCGTTTTTACTAAAATTAGTTTTGAAAATACTTTACGTGGCAGGCGGCTAACTTTATACTATCGTTAATCAAGCTTTGAAAATATTTTACGACATATTGGCGAAGTAGCTTCATATCAACATCGTCCTAACCAAACACTGAAAATAAATGAAATAACTTACCTCTTAAGCTAATAAATAGCTCTCATGACCTGTACGAACAGCAAGGATAGAATATGAATAAAGGATAGCGATAAAGTTATGCATAATGTTGAGCAAATACAAAAGATCCTACATAACCTAAAGTAAGTACCTAAATTAATGAATGACATACAATTACTTATGTATTGTACGTTATATCAACGAAACTAACAAAATAACTGCCTTGCACCGTTTCAGAGTGCCTACAAAGTACCGGGGCATAAATAAATTACGTAGGTACATGATTGACAGTATAATTGGCGGCTCAGCTCAACTTCGTCGGGAGACTGCTCTCTAAATGAGACTATGAAACATAATGCTGAGTGGAGAAATCTAAAAAAGTTCAGTGGACCAGTGGAAAATAGTAAGTTAACAACCCTTCATGTTTATTTTAGGTTTACTAGATATTAGATCATAACAGCACAAGCGTTATTAGGATTTTGTTAGTTAAGTTGTGAAGTAGTTCTAACAAGTAGGTAAGTGGTCACCTATTTGTAAAACTGTCAATATTTCCACCATAATAACAATGATAGGCCTGCCCCCATCACATCAAACCTTAATTTCGATTATTATTACAGTTCAATGACAGTAGTTGCAGTAAATTTGTTGTACTAACATTGAACAGTTTCTATAAAATGCTATCAGTGTCTGTATACTACCTCTATACCTATAATAATGCAATAATAATATCATGTAGAAATATAATTTGAAAATGTAAATAGCCTAAAATGTGTGGTCAAATTGTAAATTTGTGCCCGATATGGCGATAGGCTCGCCCCCTATCACATCTGGGACCGAACTAAGCTCGGCGAAATGTGGGTGTTCTAGTTCTCTAGTACGCCTCTGCCTACCCCTTCGGGGATACAGGCGTGAGCTTATGTTTATATGTTTATGTAAATTGTAAATTATACACCTAGCATAAATGCAATTTGTGAAATAATGCAGAACAAGTTCAATTGCAAGGTTCACCTGAAAAAATATACAAATTATACTATCATCATCATCATCATTATTAGCCATAGGACGTCCACTGCTGAACATAGGCCTCCCCCAAAGATTTCCAGATCGACCTGTTTATTATACTATATAGATATGTAATAAATATAAGTTTCTTACTTTTTATAGGTGTGGTGCACCAGTAATAACTAAAACAAACTATGGTGGTGCAGTGACCCAACTATGTCTGCCTTTGATATAAGAAGTATCGGTAATAGGAAATTAAAATTTTATTTATTTGTATGAAGAAGAAAAGTTGATGGACAGTAAGCATGAATAATTTTTGACAGTGTGTTAAAAAACTATAGAAATGTTGTTCTTTGTACTTAGCAAAAGTGAGTATAGGTTATATTAGGTTCATAGAAATGTAAGCCTTTTTGTAGAAACTTAGTAAATAAATAAATATTATTACTGTTAATGACAGCAAACTCAAAAGTGATAATTTGTTATTTTTATAAGTTTGCTTAATTAATTGTAAGTTCTTAAGTGACAAAGTGGTATTTAAAAGTAATATGTATGTTTTAAAACATAAATTACATAACAGTATTAAGAAGAAAAATGTTTGTAATTAATTGCATTGCGTCAAAATGTTGATATTGTATGATAATAATCATTTAGTTCTTATTCTTATCTCATGTTGAGTTAGGCCCCTTTGTAAGAATAAAGTAATATTATTTATTTATTTTAAAACAAAAAAAAAACGATTTTACAAAGACTTAATTTACACAATACAATATAAACATAATAGAAGTTGGTTAAATAAATTAAGTCCATGATCTTCTAAAAATTACCAGAGGTTCCCAAAATAGGCAAAGCCTGTATCTTGGGACACCAGTTACAGAGTTAAATACCTATGTATACTTAGAAATTTAACTACGAAGTTATATAAATAAAAAAATTAAAAAAGCATACAACCCTTTTTTATTTCTTTCTACCTGCCCTTATCCCACCGTAATGTGGGGTCGGCGCAACAAACTTTATCAAGCATATTGCATAAAGGATTGGGCTTAGTTTTTACAGCCGGCTGCCTGCCTGATGTCAACCCCCTCTTAGGGATCCAGTCCTGAGCAAATTGAATAAGAAAATTCGCTTTTGCCCGACATGGGAATCGGACCCGAGACCTCCCGGTCCTCAGCCCATATATGCTGCCACTAAACCAAGGAGGCAACTAATAGCATATAACACCTACCTCTAATCACTTATATTTTTTGTGTTTTCGTTATTACTTTACCAAAATGTAGGCTTAGGGAAATGGAATGGATTCGGCTTATTTTTTACGGTCGGTTGCCTGCCTTGCGTCAATCTACGTTAATTATTATTCCCCTCTTGTGATGCAAAAAAATAACTAATAAACTTATAAACTGCAATTTCTATTAATAATAATGAAAGTATTATGAACATGTTTATCAGTATTTTTAATACATTCAGACAGCTGTGGCGTAGTTATATTGCAGTACGACTAACGTCGCTAGGCCACAGGTTCGATCCTTGGGGCCGATATGGCGATAGGGCATACAATACCGGTTAAATTGCTATGGTGATCATTTTGCACTGTTTTGCACTGAAAGAGTTTAGAATAACTCACTCCCTTCTCTAACAGGACGGGTCTTAGGCCCGTATTAATAAACCGATCTCAAACTTGAGCTAAGTCTTGTGTTCACACTTGAGATGCTGGACTATATCCTTACTAAATAATAAAAGCGAAAGTAACTCTGTCTGTCTGTCTGTCTGTCTGTCTGTGGCGTTTTCACGTCTAAACCGCTGAACCGATTTTTATGAAATTTGGTATGTGGGTACTTTTAACCCCAAGGACGGACATGGGGTACTTTATTTTTTTTTAATCAACCCCTAAAGGGATGAAATAGGGGATGAAAGTTTGTATGGGAATTTTGGAACCGCTTAATGGATTTTGATGAAATTTGGTATGAGGACACAGTTGACCCTAGGGCTTCAAATGGGGTACTTCATTTTTTTTATCAACCCCTAAAGGGATGAAATAAGGGTTAAAAGTTTGTATGGGGATTTTAGGTCCACTTAATGGATTTTTATGAAATTTGGTATGGGACAGTGGATACCTTTGAGTTTAAGGATACAAAAGGGCCACTTTTTTAAATCAACCCCTAATGGGATGAAATAGGGAATGAAAGTTTGTATGGGAATTTTAGGCCCTTCCATAGATTTTTATGAAATTTGGTATGGGATAGTGCATACCTTTGAGTTTATAGACACAAATGGGCTACTTTTTTAAATCAACCCCTAATGGGATGAAATAGGGGTTGAAAATTTGTTTCTTTGTTTTTGGGCCGATTGACTTCAAAATCGATATCTGAGTCGCCCCGTGGCTCCGAACTACAGAACCGCTGTCAACCTGTCAAAAGTGGCCGCCATTTTGATTTTCTTTGTTTTTGGGCCGATTGACTTCAAAATCGATATCTGAGTCACCCCGTGGTTCCGAATGACAGAACCGCTGTCAGACCTGTCAAAAGTGTCCGCCATTTCGTTTTTCTTTGTTTTTGGGCCAATAGACTTCAAAATCGATATCTGAGTCGCCCCGTGGTTCCCATTGACAGAACCGCTGTCAGACCTGTCAAAAGTGGCCGCCATTTTGTTTTTCTTTGTTTTTGGGCCGATTGACTTTAAAATCGATATCTGAGTCGCCCCGTGGTTCCGAATGACAGAACCGCTGTCAGACCTGTCAAAAGTGACCGCCATTTTGATTTTCTTTGTTTTTGGGCCGATTGATTTCAAAATCGATATCTGAGTCACGCCGTGGTTCAGAACGACAGAACCGCTGTCAAAGCTGTCAAAAGTGACCGCCATTTTGTTTTTCTTTGTTTTTAAGCCGATTGACTTCAAAATCGATATCTGAGTCACGCCGTGGTTCAGAACGAGAGAACTGTCAAACCTGTCAAAAGTGGCCGCCATTTTGTTTTTGGGCCGATTGACTTCAAAATTGATATCTGAGTCACGCCGTGGTTCAGAACGACAGAACCGCTGTCAAAGATGTCAAAAGTGGCCGCCATTTTGATTTTCTTTGTTTTTGGGCCGATTGACTTCAAAATCGATATCTGAGTCGCCCCGTGGTTCCAAATGACAGAACCGCTGTCAAACCTGTCAAATGCGGCCGCCATTTTGTTTTTCTTAGTTTTTGGGCCGATTGACATCAAAATCGATATCTGAGTCACGCCGTGGTTCAGAACGACAGAACCGCTGTCAAGCCTGTCAAAAGTGGCCGCCATTTTGTTTTTCTTTGTTTTTGGGCCGATTGACTTCAAAATCGATATCTGAGTTTCCCCGTGGATCCGAACGACAGAACCGCTGTCAAAGCTGTCAAAAGTGGCCGCCATTTTGTTTTTCTACGTTTTTGGGCCGATTGACTTCAAAATCGATATCTGATTCGCGCTGTGGTTTCGAACGACAGAATCGCTCTCAAAACTGTTAAAAGTGGCCGCCATGTTGTTTTTTATTTGTTTTTGGGTCGATTTACTTCAAAATCGATATCTGAGTCGCCCCGTGGTTCCGAACTACAGAACCGCTATCAAGCCTGTCAAAAGTGGCCGCCATTTTGTTTTTCTTTGTTTTTGGGCTGATTGACTTCAAAATCGATAGCTGGGTCGCCCATATTTAGACTAAAACGAAAGGGCGGATCGACAAATCAAAAGTTTTTTCCGTTGGCCCTACAAAATACGCGTGCGGAGCCGCGGGCAAAAGCTAGTAATAAATAAAACTTGAGCTGTTTACTTAAGCACCCGTTATCAGTTGAGTAGGCGCGTATTAATAAATTAAACTCAGCTCTCAAGTGCTCTCTTGAGATGTATCTTAAGATCGCGATTGTTGAGTGTAGTCGATTCGTGACTTAAGACCGTGAAAGTGTATTATTAGTGGTAAATATGGAATTTAGAAATATTATTGCTGAAGTTGAATCCAACCTTATTCCACTTTAATGTGGGGTCGGCGCAACACACATCTTTCAAACATGTTGCAGGAAGGATTTAGCTTAGTTTTTACGACCGGCTGCCTGCCTGTCAACCCCTACTGGGGGATCCAGTCCCGGAGAAATTAAATTAGAAAAACTGCTTTGCCCGACCTGGGAATCGAACCCAGGACCTCCCGGTTCACAGCCCATACATATATTATGCCGCTAGAACAAGTAGGTGACTAAATACAATTTATTTGATCTTCACTCCACTATCGTTAAACAAGTTTATATTAAGCCGCGTGTACTAAAACATGATACAAAACACCTACACAAAACATTCAATTTTTGTGTAGATGTTTCAATGTTTTGTGTAGATGTTTTCGGTGTTTTGAGTAGATGTTTTTAGTGTTTTGTGTAGCGTTTTAGTGTTTTATGTACACGTTTTTGGTGTTTTGTGTAGATGTTTTTAATGTTTTATGTAGATGTTTTTAATGTTTTGTGTAGGTGCTTTTAATGTTTTGTGTAGATGTTTTTGGTGTTTTGTGTAGATGTTTTTAGTGTTCTGTATAGATGTTTTTAGTGTTTCATGTAGATGTTTTTGTGTTTTGTGTAGATGTTTTTGTGTTTTGTGTAGATGTTTTAGTGTTTTGTGTAGATGTTTTTAGTGTTTTAATCACTTCTGGGACGGAACTAATATCGGCGACATGTGGGTGTACTAGTTGGCTAGTGCGTCACTGTCTGCCCCTTCGGGGATACAGTCGTGAGCTTATGTATGTATGTACTTCTGCCGCGAAGGGTCCGTACAACCAGATTCCTAACGGCTTCCCTTTGCCAGATTGTAGATTAATAAATAAGTATTATCTAGGTATTATTTGAAGGAGAAAGTGTCATTGGCTTCCCTTTTGAAATTTTTTAACATTCGCCACTGCTGTACTTTTTAATTATGTCCATTAAACATTTCTTATTCATTCTTTCTTCTTTCTACTTCTTCCCTTATCCCACCTTAATGTTGGGTCGCAATACTTTTGCTCGCATGTTGCCGAAAGGATTCGGCTTAGTTTAGCTTTTTCGAAACAAAATACTAAAAACACATACGCAAAACAACCATTTTAGCTGTCACCTGTTCGTAGAACAATGGACCATAGATAAAAAATACATGTTTTGTTTAATGTTTTAGTGCGGAAGACCCGGCTTTACACTTTCGCTATGTAATAACAAAACTTAAATAAATTACACAAATTAGTTAGTTCATTTTCCGTCTGTGAACGTAAGGCGCTATCAAGATCAAGCTCAAATAACGTAATTTGATGTCTTGCTCTTGAGACCGATATCATTTGAGATGGTGTCGATATGTGTTTATTGTTCAGACACGATCTTAATATGCTAACCTCATCTTGAGAGCGTATCAGTTGATATCGAACTTGAGACTGAAACTGAGATCAGTTTATTAATACGGGCCTTACTTTTTAGGGTTCCGAAGCCAAATGGCGAAAAAGGAACCCTTATAGTTTCGCCATGTCCGTCTCTCTGTCTGATTACAGTTTATCTGAGAGACGATTAATACTACATAGCTGTTGGTAGAATGGGGCATCGCCCCCCCCCCCTCCTCTGTATCCTAAACGGTTGGTTCCGGATATATATGTGAAAAAAATCGTAGTAGCATAAATAGTAAATTTACAAGGAAAACTTTAACGGCTAAGCCTGCTTAGGTAAGTTAATGTGTAATAGACGATCAAAGTAAAAAGAAAGAAATCGTATTTTTTTTATTATAACATAATATAAGTATCTACGACGTAAATTAGCGCGGCGAAATGTGGGTGATCTAGTTCTTTAGTTCGCTTTTGCCTACCCCTTCGGAGATACAGACGTGAGTCTATATATGTATAACATAAGCTCAGGCCTGTATCCCCGAAGAGGTAGGCAGAGGAATAGAGGTAGGTATCAAATAAGGAAAATCGACTTTCCCGACCTGGGGAATCGAACCCTGCCCACAGTCATAAAGAAAACTATATAATAAAATAATGCTTTTTTATTAATGCTTTACAATTTTCTTCTTCAATTTAAATGTTTGGCTCATCTCACTACTGATCACTTTTACACTATTTCCTCATTTTATTTACACAATATAATGAAAAAAGACCATATTCTACAATAATCACATAACTATGCACAAAACATCAGATAGAGTCTCAATGGGTTTCTGTAGGCAGTGTTTTCTTCACGGCGCCTCACCGGTGTGCATGACACCATACTGCAGCAAAGATTTTAAAACACATTAGTGGACATACGACAATCTATCTGCTGATGCTGGCCAATAAATTAATATGATTTTAATTTGTGACCTTCAACTTCTCCTTTAGTCAAAGTATTTTATAACAAAGTGTTATAGTATTATTTCTTTCCAGATGGAAAGATCCAATGTGCAGCGCAACACTTATTTTCAGATAATATGTTGCAGAAAGAATTTGTTTTTATGACCTGCCGTCTGCCTTAAGGCTGACTTGTCCGGGCAAGTAGTATTAAAAAAATCTGGGATTCAAACGCTGGACCTCTCAGTTTATAGACCATAATACTGCCACTAGCCCAAGAAGAAGAGTTATTCATATATTCTAACACAATTTTACATATAAAAATATCTACTTAATCATTAATTGTACACATCCGACTTGAGATAGTCATGCAATTACTTATAAGTTATAAGTAATATTATTAGTCATAATAACATCTGTTCTTCTGTTCCGATTGGCTCATCTCAGTTCTCATTTATAACAGGTACCTGTTATAAATGAGAACTGAGATGAACCTACCCATTGGGACCCTGTAATATAATATACTTATTCCTGTCTTCACAGTTATGTAACAATTGTGTAAATAACTTACCCAAAATATTTCATAACATTATAGATGTTGTAGTACATGTTTATAATTATGTTTGCTTTCTCTGGTATATATTGCAGAATTCTGTTGATTCCCAAGCACTTTAGGTTGCCTTTTACACCGTGTTTGTTCTACTGCATTGCATACTTGGCAATGCCAATCAGTGTAACTCTGCTCCGGTGTTTAAGGTTATGCATCTAAGGCTGGAAGTAAGTCATGGTTCTGAGGAGTAACATTAATCATCTATAAAAATAAATTATTTTTTATTATAAAAAAAACATACCTAATCATCTGTAAAAATAAATAAACCTGTTGAATTTCAATATAATTATATTATTAAAGTTAAGGTTCTTTATTTTTACAAGGCTAAAAGATATTGTTTAATTATTTTGTACTTAGAAGGGATGTTGTACCTACATAAAACAAAATATGAATAAATGTTGAATGTGTTTTAAAAAGATTAAAGTATTTATGGAAAGGAATTGGATGCCACAGAGCACCTACATAAAAATAAAAACTACTTATGTTTTAAACAATAGCTTAGACTAATAATTTATGTAGCATCAAACTAAGATTAAAGACCTATCGTCAGCATCATAATTATTTCAGTGGATATTGAAAATGGTTGAAAAGGAATTATGTATTACCTTTTATTGGGAAGGGCATTCCTGCGGCTTGAGGTTCAATTTTAGGGGCCAGTTTTTCTATTTTGTCAAAACTTGCTTACATCAAAGGGATGTCATATATCCCATTAGCGTCTTTACCTTAGATTACTTTGGTCTTTGCATTTTCCGCGTTTGACGCTCACGGCTCAACATATTATAACCATGTTCAAAATTAATTGCATTGTTCACTTATTGTTGTTAAATAGTTTTAAAACACAAGATCTGTTATTTCTACACAGCCGCAATTTGTTATTCACTCCGTTTCATTGTTTAATTTCAACTTTTAATCATTTGTAATGGTAGCCACATTTACTCGTCATACAAAAGCACCGACGAGAATCAGACTACTGCCAACTGTCAAAAATCGTGTTCAGTATCGCCAAAAATAAGCACGCATGTTAGGGTTTGTTGAGAACTGTTGAGAAATATTACCACAGATGACAAAACGTTCAGCATTCTCGATTTTTGGCGTATCGAATTAAAATAACTGAGAACGCATGCTAGCGTCCGTCGACTCGCAGAGAAAAGGCGTTGAGAAAGCGTTCTCGATGCACGCATGCTAGCCGGGCAGGACGGTAGTCGTACCGAAATACAACCACGCCAACGAGGCCGTCACCGTTTTGTGTTTTTGATATTAATTTAGACATGTTTGTACATGTTTGTACATCCTATAACAATGAAGTTGATAATTTTTAGACTGCCTCTGTGGCGTGGTGGTATTTCGGTACAACTACGGTTCTGAGGTCTCGATAGGCTCGTCTCCTTTCACATCTGGGACGGAACTAAGCTCGGCGAAATGTGGGTGTTCTAGTTCGCTAGGGCGCCCCTGCCTACCCCTTCGGCGATACAGGCGTGAGCTTATGTATGTATGATAATATTTATTTATATAAACCTATCTATCTGCCCCTTATAATTAATGTGGGGTCGGCGCAGCACACTTTTTCAAACATGTTGCAGAAATTATTCGGCGCAGTTTTTTAAGCTTGTCTGCCAGCCTGACGATAACCCTATTCTGGGGCATCCAATTGGGATTGGGGGAAAATCGTCTTATAAAACACTCCATCTAGCCTGGGAATTAAATCCAGGATCTTCTGGTTTGTGAACTGGTTTTCTCAAGATGTCACCAGACCAGAGAGGTCACATAAACATATATAATTAAAGTTGATAATAAAATTAAAAAAAAATACATAGACAAACTGCGATCTGCGACGCGTCAAAGCGATAAAACCGTCGCGACGGGTTAATATGGCACGAAAGTAAATAAACTCAGCTATAAAGTTATTAAATATTCAAATACTCTAACATCAAAAAGGGAAAACCTCCTTCAAAGTTATTGACTTATGACTCCATTACACTTGGTTATTATAATCAAATTTACTCAGCTAAAAGTTGTTTTTAAAGTTGTTAAATTGTAAGAATCTATAACTCGCTGAATTGAAATCTGCTTTTTATTTGCAACATGTTTTAAGACTAATCTTAGTTTACAATAAATCACATTTGTGTCTTGCATTACCTAATGCATTTTGCAAGTTAAAAGTGCTAGAGTATAAAATACCCAACAATAGTTTACGGAATTACGAATGATTTGCTATATTCATTTAGACCAGAGGTTCCCCAACTTATTTTGTCTATTGCCCACTTGTAAATAAATTATTTTTAGCGTCCCCTATTTTATTTTACCTACTTAAAAACCACTGTAACTTCAAATTAAATAAACGATTGTGAGCTGTATCAGCGGAGATTCCCTTTTTTCTGGGTCTGGTTTACCGCCCCCCTTTAGGCATGCAGCGCCCACAAGGGGGCGTTATCGCCCACTTTGGGAAAGACTGATTTAGACAATAATTATTATGAAAAATATTAGGCTCTATAAAAATCGAAGATCTAAAACAAATATACCAGTCAAATGCGATCGATCATTATCGTGTACCCTAAAACGGAGTGTAAACAATTTTTTTGGTAATAGAAACGAGATTTTCATGTTGATAACAGTAGCCCGAGCACGAAAAACTAATGGAAATGTAAATGTATTCGAGTTCGCTGCGCACTGATGACGTTTGGTTAATATTTCATACGAATTTCATAGACGCGCATCGAGTTCGAATACATTTACGGTTGTCAGAAATTTTCCTGCTCAGGCAGCAGATAATCAAAAGTTTAAAAACTTAACAGACCGACTTCAAATCCGATCGTGACCAAATTTATATGGGACCACCCTTGAAATAAGCGCGAATACAATACAAGAATTTTGAAAATCTGTCCACATTTGGCGGAGACATCGCGTAATATACATTAAAAAAATACAGACGAATTGAGGACCTCCTCCTTTTTGCAAGTCGAGCGAACAGCCAGTTTATTCGGTTAAAAAACGAAATCAATTTGTTTCAATTCACCCGTGTGTTTCTGTTGACTCGCGTATTTCTAGTCACCACATAGCGTTACGCGTAATTCCATACAGACAGACATTCTATACAACACATTTATTTTCAAACAGATGTTGACATCTCAACAGAAGATCCTTGATGTAAATTACGTCGGATGTGGCCCAGACTTCCTAATAAATTAGATAGATAGATAGATAGATAAAAAAGTTTATTTTGGCTACATACCTACACGTATACATGGCCATACACAATTCAGTAGCCCGAGCACGAAAAACTAATGTAAATGTAAATGTATTCGAGTTCGCTGCGCACTGATGACGTTTGGTTAATATTTCATACAAATTTCATAGACGCGCATCGAGTTCGAATACATTTACGATTGTCAGAAATTTTCATGCTCAGGCCGCTGAACACAGTAGGTAATATAACAATATACATTGGAAAGATATGAAAAATATAAGTCGATACTTGTACCCACAATCAGGCCCCAGCTCAGCTATGTGCTTTGTCCCATAAGAACAAAGCGCTGGTAATTCTGCTGGTACCTGGTTTACAATAATAATGTAACTGATTAATGAGTACCAGATGACACTGAATCATACATAGTCTCAGAAGACAGAGAAAGCGCACTATTATACTAGGATACATTGAACCCAAATATTAGAATAATTTGCAAAAAAAGAAAAAGAAAAAGGTAAGTACGTATTTATGATTAATCCATGTACCTACCACACTACAAATACATAAATAACTTGACAAATCACTTCGCGATACGTTTCCAACGCAATGCTTTGGTACAAATCGTTTTTCTTTTCTAAAACTTTGTTCCGAGTTGAAGCGCGGTTGGAGCGAGCTTCTGATTTACGGCACTTTAATTTTATCGACTCTGGAAACAATATTTCTCAACCTTTTCTTGTTTTTCTTGGGAAAGTTTGGGACCCCTTTTTATAATAGACAGAGTATTTGGCTCGTTGTTTCATGTGATATATTGCAAGGTGCGCTGATAAGGAAGAAGTTTGTTTTAAGGTCGAAAAGTTTCTTAATTTACGAATGGACGTTTTAGGAGCGGTCGCTTAACTTTTGATGTTTTAAAACCCTAGAAGGTTGACATTATTTTTGGGCTTCACAAAAAACTACTAAAAGCTGTTTAGACATTTAGGTCCTGTGTTATACTTAGTCGAAAAGTAATGTGGTACTTACTTATTAATTTCTAGGCCATGTTAGCCAACTCCATAAATGAGAAGAGAATCTTCATCGATTATGAATGAATATAAAAAGCATCATGAGTCTATTGCCCGTCTTAAAGGAGAAGAATAAAAATTAAGACTCGGGAGAGGTGTTATAATACCTATTGCTTCGATTCGGTTCAATTCCCGGGTCGGGTTGAACGATTTTGGGTTTTTCTATTGAGTAACAGCCCGGAGTCTGTACTCGGAGTATGTACAATGTGGCGAAAACTTTGTCGAAATGTAAGTGTTTTAGTTCGCTAGCCTGCATCAGCCTGTCCTTCCAGGGATACAGGCGTGATCTTAAAAATACTATTTTAGTGGAACTGGACCAGTCTTGCTAAAGACAAAACTATTTACAGCATGTTCTTCCACCATTATAACGTTAAAACGATTCATTTTTGAATTCTTAGCTTGAGATATACATAGTATAGAGCGAACTTCGACTAAGTCTGAGTCGAAGAAACGAACTCAGTGAGGATTTGGAATTTTTGATTTAGTCCGAACCATTTAAAAAAATCAGAGCGACAGATTAAGCAAAGATTTTCGGGTAAAAAATGACTTGGACTAAGTCAAAGTTTCATTTAAAAATTCCAAATCCTCACTGAGTTTGTTTCTTTGACTTAGACTTAGTCGAAGTTCGCTCTATAGATTTAAGCCATAGAACTGCAGCCCGAGTAGGAAAATTTCTGACAACCGTAAATGTATTCGTGCTCGATGCGCGTCTATGAATATTTGTATGAAATATTAATCAAATGTCATCAGTGCGCAGCGAGTTTACATTTACATTAGTTTTTCGTGCTCGGGATACTGAAGTTGAGTACCGTTGGTAACCGCAATAAATGTTCTTTCATTTTCTTTAAAGGGAACCTCACGCGTAAGATAAGTTCCAATACACTCTGCATTTTTATAATACCATAAAATGTTTGATACTTTTTATTTCGAAAACTTATCACACATCAAACTGATATGTAAAACCTTTGATTAAAAATAGCGGGAAGTTTTCGTAAACATTGGAGCGGCTATCGAATGATTATCGACTGATGAAAGATTGAGTATATTACTGAGTGAAGTTAACAAGGCGATGTGTGAAAAGGTACTCGTAGTTCAAATATGACTCATCACAATTACTATCGTATCCAAGCTCGATAAAAATAGTAAAATCGTTTAGCAACTGTTTATTATTGCGTTAAACGCTTTTTCTATAGAGTGTCTAGAGGTGTAGATGCCATAGGATGAGTAAGCTTCGATTACGTATTCGAATCGAATAAGTTATATAGATAGCTTTTTAAGAGTATTGGTGGGAAGTTGCCTTCTTAGTCTAGTAGCAGCGTATATGAGCTGTGAGCAGGAAACCTTGGGTTTGATTGCCAGGTCGAGCTAAGGGGAGATTAACTTAGGTCTTAAAAACTAAGCTAAATCCTTTCTGCAACATGATTGAAAAAGTGTCCACTACACATTAAGATGGGACAAGGGCAGGTAGTAAGAATTAAGGTGGAAATTATTATGGAAATTGCTTTTTGTTGATGTAACTGTTGTTTCCCAAATAAATATAAATGAACTTTACTATTTGAGTTTAACTTTATCCAGTGATAACTTGAGTACTTTATGTCTTATGTATTACATTTATTCCATCGCAGAAATGGAAGAACGGTGTTTTGTAATAAAACATTAGGTCCTTGGCAGGATAAAACTTGACTTTTGTAAAAAGCTAAACTATGTTTAAAGAATATGTAAAGGTCACATTTATATAAAAGTGGTTGTCAATATTATATTCTTTTTATGCTACTGCAGTTAGAAATTAGTATTTATGGCCGTTTAATGGTATGGTGTGCGTAATAACACTATATATGTCGATATATCTCGATAATCGACTGTCGAGATTTTGTCTACAAGTTGTCTACAATATTGTATGAAAATAAACGAAAACGCATGTTAGAGTACGTAGACAAATAGAGAAAACCGGTTATAACCCGAGAAAAAGCGTAGCAAAAAATTATCGTGGCGCGCATGCTAGGCGGTCGGGCAAAGCGAATTTTCTCATTTAATTTGCCCGGGACTGGATCCCTAAGAAAGGGTTAACATCTGGCAGACAGCCGGTCATAAAAACTAAGCCAAAACTATTCTGCAACATACTTGAAAAGTGTGTTGCGCCGACCCCATATAAAGGTGGGATAAGGGCAGGTAGAAAGAAAGAGAAAAAAATGTCCTATATGAAATAACGAACATTATCATACCCAACACCTAGAAATTTAGATCAAGCGTCCAATTTGAATATTGGCGAAAGTTTAAGAGGCGCTGCACTAAATTAAATAGGTCGAACGGTACTTAAACCTCAAGAGGTTGTTACTCAGCGGGGACAGTCTACGGAGCTGTGTAGGTGATGTTAATGAAAACAGTTATCGAACTAAACTTCCGTGACAGCCCTATTTAAGTGCAGTTATGAACAATTTAAAGCGACCCCTAATGACATCGCAAAGATACGCAAATATAAGCATAATATTGTAGCTCGTTTACTAGCTTTTAGTTTTCCTTCTTGGATGTCTTTTGCATAACATGTTTTTACATTAGAATAGCTATTGAAATAAAACTAGTTTTTACGGATTCGATCACCATAGAATTAACGATAGAATACGTAATAACTAACATATGTACATACATTAACATAAGCTCACGTCTGTATCCCCGAAGGGGTAGGCAGAGGCGCACTAGCGAACTAGAACACCCACATTTCGCTGAGCTTAGTTCCGTTCTAGATGTGATAAGAGGCGAGCCTATCGCCATATCGGGCACAAATTCCAGACTCCGGGCTAATATGGAAAAATCCAATATCACTTTGCCCGACCCGGATATCGAACCCGAGACCTCAAGTCGTAGCGAAATACAACTACGCCACCGAGGCAGTCACGAGTGAGATAATAATAAAGATAATAATATCATAATATTCATTAAACTTAGACCGAGACAATAATTAATCACACGTCAGATTAATAGCAAAATATTTGCAAAAATTAAATTATAAATTACAACAACGTAACAATACAAACAACAGACCAGATGCTTCACACAATTTGTTATTAAACCTAAAAAATTGTGATTAATTTTACGTAATATTAAACTCGCTAGATTTATCGGTGTGCAGAAAAGATTTGGACTTACGTGAGCTTTCCATGGATTTAGTGGATTAAAACGAAAGCATGAGATTATTTTCCACGGCAAAAGGTACACATATGTGAATTAAATGTGTATTTAATTATAATAATTAGTTTTCAGGATAAAAATAATGTTTTATTTTTGTAACACCGAGATAAACTTATAAAACGAGCATAGAGTGAAAATATATTGACCATTTGGATTAAACCTAACTTAAAACTGGTTTTTAAGTGTTTTTTGTTGTTATTATTTTTTCTGTACTTTTTGTATGAATATATTTTGAGTTATTACATTGCCTCGGTGGCGTAGTTGTATTTCAGTATAACTACCGTCCTGAGGTCTCGGGTTCGATCCCCGGGTTGGGCATAGTGATATTGGATTTTTCCATAACAACCCGGAGTCTGGAATTTGTGCCCGATATGGCGATTGTGCCCGATATGGCGATAGGCTCGCCCCTTATCACATCTGAGACGAAACTAAGCTCGGTGAAATGTGGGTGTTCTAGTTCGCTAGTGCACCTCTGCCTACCCCTTCGGGGATACAGGCGTGAGCTTATGTTGTTATGTTATATGTGTGTTATTGCATTATTGGTATGCAAAGTCGCAAAGAGGGCTGAGGTCCGGTTTCTGTAGCTTGAAAGGTTATGTTACGCCGACCCCACAGTAGAGTAGGATAATATCAGGTACAAGAAGAACACAGTTGAAAAGGATCTCATAAACTAATAATAAAACAGGCTGTGTCGAAAGTTTCCCAAAAGTATTTTCTATTTTCAATCATCATCATCAGCCATAGGACGTCCACTACTGAACATAGGCCTCCCCCAAAGTTTTCCAGATCGACCTGTTGGAAGCGGCCTGCATCAAGCAAAACAGCGTTTTCAATACTGACAAAATATTTTCCCACCAAAACCGAAGTTGCCACGGTGTTTAGCAAAACTAGGAATCTACGATAAATACATACGCTACGCTCCGACAAAACACCATTACTCATGCAATAAACAAACGTTAATATTCATTATAAATTAACCATTAACTATAACAAAGAAAAAATCAACTGCAATCTGTACACTATCACGTGTTATACAGACGTGTACTGAATTCTCGTTGGAATTACGAGTTCACGGCTAAAAAATATTTGTAATTTATGATCATGGTGAGAGAGATGTTGCAACACTGCATTTTTTTTATTATTTTTTTTATAGCAGATATTGGCAAACGAGCAGATGGGTCATCTGATGGTAAGTGATCTCCACCGCCCATAGACATCTAAGACACAAAAAGATGGGTGCGTTCATGGGTGCGTTGCCAACCTAAAATGAGGGAATGAAAGGAGGGGAAAAAGGGATTGGGAAAGGGAGTGGGGAAATGGGCCACCGGAAATCTCACTCACCGAATGAAACGCGACAGCAAGCTGCCACTTTACGTCGGTTTTCTGTGAGACAGTGGTATCTAACCGGTCGAGCCGGCCAAAATGGCGGCCACTTTTGACAGTTCTGACAGCGGCTCTGTCGTTTGGAACCACGGGGCGACTCAGATATCGATTTTGAAGTCAATCGGCCCAAAAACAAATAAAAACAAAATGGCGGCCACTTTTGACAGTTCTGACAGCGGTTCTGTCGTTCGGAACCACGGAGTGACTCAGATATCGATTTTGAAGTCAATCGGCCCAAAAAAAAGAAAAACAAAATGGCGGCCACTTTTGACAGTTCTGACAGCGGTTCTGTCGTTCGGAACCATGGGGTGACCCAGATATCGATTTTGAAGTCAATCGGCCCAAAAACAAAGAAAAACAAAATGGCAGCCACTTTTGACAGTTCTGACAGCAATTCTGTCATTCGGAACCACGGGGCGCCTAAGATATCGATTTTGAAGTCAATCGGCCCAAAAACAAAGAAAAACAAAATGACAGCCACTTTTGACAGTTCTGACAGCAATTCTGTCATTCGGAACCACGGGGCGCCTAAGATATCGATTTTGAAGTCAATCGGCCCAAAAACAAAGAAAAACAAAATGGCGGCCACTTTTGACAGTTCTGACAGCGGTTCTGTCGTTTGGAACCACGGGGCGACTCAGATATCGATTTTGAAGTCAATCGGCCAAAAAACAAAGAAAAACAAAATGGCGGCCACTTTTGAGAGATTTGACAGCGGTTCTGTCATTCGGAACCACGGGGCGACTCAGATATCGATTTTGAAGTCAATCGGCCCAAAAAGAAAGAAAAACAAAATGGCGGCCATTTTTGACAGTTCTGACAGCGGTTCTGTCGTTTGGAACCACGGGGCGACTCAGATATCGATTTTGAAGTCAATCGGCCCAAAAACAAAGAAAAACAAAATGGCGGCTACTTTTGATAGTTCTGACAGCGGTTCTGTCGTTCGGAACCACGGGGTGACTCAGATATCGATTTTGAAGTCAATCGGCCCAAAAACAAAGAAAAACAAAATGGCGGCCACTTTTGAGAGATTTGACAGCGGTTCTGTCATTCGGAACCACGGGGCGACTCAGATATCGATTTTGAAGTCAATCGGCCCAAAAACAAAGAAAAACAAAATGGCGGCCATTTTTGACAGTTCTGACAGCGGTTCTGTCGTTTGGAACCACGGGGCGACTCAGATATCGATTTTGAAGTCAATCGGCCCAAAAACAAAGAAAAACAAAATGGCGGCCACTTTTGACAGTTCTGACAGCGGTTCTGTCGTTTGGAACCACGGGGCGACTCAGATATCGATTTTGAAGTCAATCGGCCCAAAAACATAGAAAAACAAAATGGCGGCCACTTTTGACAGTTCTGACAGCGGTTCTGTCGTTCGGAACCACGGGGCGACTCAGATATCGATTTTGAAGTCAATCTGGCCAAAAACAAAGAAAATCAAAATGGCGGCCACTTTTGATAGTTCTGACAGCGATTCTGTCATTCGGAACCACGGGGCGCCTAAGATATCGATTTTGAAGTCAATCGGCCCAGAAACAAAGAAAAACAAAATGGCGGCCACTTTTGACAGTTCTGACAGCGGTTCTGTCGTTTGGAACCACGGGGCGACTCAGATATCGATTTTGAAGTCAATCGGCCCAAAAACAAAGAAACAAATTTTCAACCCCTATTTCATCCCTTTGTAGGATAAAAATATATCACACCCCATTTTTGTCCTTAGCGCTACTATCTATCTAACTATCCTCATACCAACTTTCTTAAAAATCCGTTCAGCGGTTTCTGGATTCCCATAAAAACGTTCATCCCCTATTTTATGCCATTAGGGGTTGATTTTAAAAAAGTAGCCCATTTGTGTTTTTGAACTCAAAGATGTCCACTATCCCATGATAAATTCCATAAAAATCCATTAATTAGACCTAAAATCCCCATATAAAACTTTCAACCCTTATTTCATCCCTTTAGGGGTTGATAAAAAAAAAGTATCCCATTTGTGTCCTTAGGGTCAAAAGTATCCTCATACTAAATTTCATCAAAATCCATTAAGCGTTTCCAAAATTCCCATACAAACTTCCATCCCCTATTTCATCCCTTTAGGGGTTGAATTAAAAAAAATAAAGTACCCTATGTCCGTTCTTGGGGTTCAAGGTATACATACCAAATTTCATCAAAATCGGTTCAGCGGTTTAGACGTGAAAACGCCACAGACAGACAGACAGACAGACAGACAGACAGACAGACAGACAGACAGACAGACAGACAGACAGAGTTACTTTCGCTTTTATTATTTAGTAAGGATGGAGGTTACCTTGTTGTGGATTGGCTGCTCTAATTTAATGTAAATTATTGAATTTTTTTGTTTTCTTATTTTGGTTGTGTATTAATATCTGACTGTAAACTGGTTATTATTCTCAAAAAGAGCAACGTCAGAGTTTCTTGCCCGTTCTTCTCTGGCGAACCAGCTTTCCGAATTGGCGGTAGAGTAAACATTTTAGACGGAATCTAAACAATGTGTGACATTTTATGGATTCAATAAACGATTTGATTTGATTTGATTTGATTTGATTTGATTTAATGTAAGAAGCCGTTAAATCTTACCACATCTTCAGAGCACGACAGCTGCCATGGCGGGCGAGAAGCCGGCCGTGAAGCGAGAAGCCGTTGGTCCGAGGCAAATACTTGTGTGGCCCACAGATATTTGTTTCAGGTCTGGATATTGTGAGACTACAAGTCTCTCGTAGTTCCTGCTCCCACGACACAAGGGTTGTATCTTACTGTCGGGTGGAGACTATGTGTGTGACTGTTGCGTGTTATTTATCTAACTATAATCACAAAAATAATTAATTTTGTGTTATTTTATGTGTAATATAAAAAGCCCAACACATCTTGATCCTTGAAATTGAGGTTTTTAAAGTCAGTTGGAAGAGGCAATTAATAGTATATCACCTATACATAATATCTTCATGTTTTATTTCAGCACAGCTCACCTTTATTAAATATATCTATGTCCTTTCATTAATTATCTTAAGGTTACTGAGAACATCTGAGGATATCTATTATGGATAACATATTACAAACAGTTTACGCTTCGTATACTTTAATTAACTTCTATTATTCATTCATTAGCTGATGAATGTACACTGCTTTACTTTCTGTTTACTTTGCTAACAATGAGTCTTTCTTTCTGTCTGGCATTATCCCGGCCTAGTGCCAGGGCCTGCCTTTCTACTTAAACGCTTCCACTTCGGCTGGTATTGAGAATCCTCTAGAGTCCATTGGCCATTGGAAGACCATTGGCTCTCATATCATCGTCCAGAACGTCCAGCTAGCGCTTTTTGGTCCGTCCGCGGGGACGCACTCCTGGTCAAAATTGCCAAATTCATTATATAGCCACAGGTTTGTCCGGAACCCTCGGAGCGCGAGTCGAGTGCGTCGACTCGCACTTGGCCGGTTTTTTTGCTAACAATTAGTTTAGCATAATATTTCTTAGTAACTTTTGCTCGCAACTTTGCCCTCATTTAATCCCACTAGGTATCTAGGAGATGAAAGTCACTCAGCCTATGTCCTACAAACTAACACTATGCAGGAATCACGTCTCTTCTTTTGTGTATAAAAGATCAAAACATTTTCGCATCATGATATTAGTAAACATTTAACTCCCAGATTAATTTCCTAAATACACACCCTAGAATGAAAAGCTCAACGCAATTTTTTATTGTGTTTGTGTCACTCAGAAGTCACTCATTAGGTGTGAGACGAGGAATGAAACGACTATGATCCACCCACATTTGGCTGCGTATGACGTCATATTCATAAACATTATTTTTTATTAACATGAAAATAAACAACGTCTATATGGGAGGTCCTTGAGACCAGCTGAAACTGTTTTGAATATTTTATCAAATATTCGTTCCAAAATTGTGATAAATTGACAAAAGTTTGAGGCAAGGTTGTCTGCGGTCTGTTTTTGGGATGTGGACAATTTTATATCATTCTGATGTTAGTATCAAATTTTCTAAACAGAATTCAGAATGAAAATGAGAATTTATTGTCAATACCTAAATACTCAACTATATATAATAATAATATTAGCCCTGTAATATTACTGTCCCACTGCTGGGCACGAGCCTCCTCTACTATTGAGAGGAGTTAGGCCTTAGTTTACCACACTGGCCTAATGCGGGTTGGTAAACTTCACATACCTTCGAAATTCCTGTAAAGAAATTCTCGGGTACATACCCTACATAGGTTTCCTCACGTTGTTTTCCTTCACCGTTATAGCAAGCGATATTTCACAATGAAAATACACTTAACATAGAAACGTCAGAGGTGTATGCTCCATTTTGGGGTTGGTCTAGAACCTCCGACACTTGTCTCGGCAGTCCGTACCATTCCCAACTGAGCTATCGCTACTTTTGTTAAACTATGATTTTTTTAAATTGAGTTTATAGAAGAATGTTCTTATCATTTCCAAACCTGCCTCAATGACGCTATTTTAATGGTTTTATAAATTTACAAGATATCCATCCATTCATCCATCCAGTCGTTCCCTCAATGCTGAGGATCGTGACTGCATCTGGCTGAGATTATAAGGGCTCTCTATCTGGATCTGTCCTCGGCGAAGTGAATATAAGCACTCGACTTTCAACAATCTGTAAAAGTCACATTCTCTCCTTCTTCGGACACATTAGTCGCAGAAATGACCAGCCTCGAAAGAATAATTTGGCGGGAAAAAGTGGAAAACCACCGGCTAAATGGAGTGAACAACAAGGTAAGTAAGTTTACGCGAATGTTACGCATTAAAATAAATCTAGTTTTTACGGTTTTGTTCTGATTTTGATTAATAATATGTTGATCTTAGCGTCATAATATATTACGATGCTATTGTCTATTTCTAGCTATAAGATAATGTGAATACCGTTTAGGACCTTCGCAATAAAGGATTCCGAAGATCTTTGTCATTGATCTGTTGACTGATTTCCCTATCTCAGCCGTCTTTTGTCGCTTTCTTGGTCTAGTACATATGGGCTGTGGACCGGGACGTCCTGGGTTCGATTCCTAGGTCGGGCAAAGCTAATTTTCTAATTTAATTTGCCCGGGACTGGATTCTTCAGAGTTCACTTCAGGCAGGCAGCCGGTCATAAAAACGAAGCCAAATCCTTTCTGCAACATGCTTGAAAAAGTGTGCTACGCCGACCCCACATTAATGTGAGATAATTAAAAGTTAAAAACTTAATGGGCCGTCTTCAAAATTTATCCGATCGAGACCAAATTTATATGGATGCAGCCCGCTTCCAACAGGTCAGGCTGGAAATCTTTGGGAGAGGCCTATGTCCAGCAATGGACGTCCTGTGGCTGATGATGCTGATGACCAAATTTATATGGGATCACACTTGTAATAAGCTCTATCGAACACAAAAAGAATTTTGAAAATCGATCCACATTTGGCGGAGATATCGAGTAACATACATTAACAAAAAATACCGACGAATTGAGGACCTCCTCCTTTTGTGGAAGTCGGTCGAAAATACAGACGAATTGAGGCCCTTTCCCTTTTTGGAAGTCGGTTTATAGGGCTAGAAAGGGCAACCCGGTGCACGGTTCATATACGCTGCCAGTACTTGCACTTATGAGAAGATACATAACATTGTTATTGCAAAATATGTTTTCGAATAATATTTTAAATAATGCCATTTATCTGTCAACATGCACGTTATACCTTCAGTGAGG
The DNA here is from genome assembly GCA_036417725.1 of Clanis bilineata. Classification (NCBI taxonomy): domain Eukaryota; kingdom Metazoa; phylum Arthropoda; class Insecta; order Lepidoptera; family Sphingidae; genus Clanis; species Clanis bilineata. Next base: position 7,912,262 of record CM071162.1, on the reverse strand, counting down.
TAATCAGTGAATTCCGAAGTCACGCAGTGGGCTGTAATGGCTCCCATTTGTTATTCCCGACATAAAACCTCTTGCAAATGTAAGCAAATCCCGCTAATTTTATATTGTACGGTCGTTGGCGAAGCTGAAAAAATATCCCGTCCACAGCGCGTTGTTTATATTGAAAACAAACCGCGTCCACAGTAAATCGGCTGAATAAATGGGGATTTTTGCGTAAACAATTAATCTTGAACAACCAAACGTCCGATGTCTTAATTAATTAAGCTTGCTATTGGTATGTACTGATTTGAATACAAATACAAAAACGTTTATTGCGGAAAGTAAGTAGGTACGGATGATTAATTTATAATTTTATCGGACATGTACCAGTGTGCAATATAAGCTCTATAGGTAAATAAATAGTGACTAGCCTTAATACGTAAACTTCATAAACCGTAGACAACAAAACATACATTTCAGTTGTTCTTAGGTAAAGAATACGACAAATTTATTTATTCTCAAATTATTCCTTGAAACTATAAAAACAATTAGATAAAAGCCAATTATTAATTTTATTTTTAAATATTGTCAGAGAGTCAGTTTCTTTTATGTTCGACGGTAATTTATTATAAATTTTTATTCCCATGACATACATATTGGGCCTTACTTATAAAAGCATTTTTAGCTGAGCAAATGGTTAAGAATAACCTGTCACTTTTTTTCATGCGTTACATTGTTTAAAAATGAAAGGGACAACCTATGGTATAAAGATAAGCAGCGCTTAAATATTTTTAGAAGTAAGGGGCGTAGCTACTAAACATTGCAGACTTCAGTTTCAAATACAATTGTAAACAATTTTGTTAAAGTTGTTTAAGGTTTATGGGCCTTACCTATAAAAACATTTTCGTTTAACTATTTGCTTAGAATAGCCTGTCACTTTTTTCCTTGCGTTACATTATTTAAAAATGAAAGGGACAACGTATGGTTCAAGATAAGCCGCGCTTAAATATTTTTATAAGTAAGGGGCATTGTTACTAAACATTGCAGACTTCAATTTCAAATTCAGTTGAGCCTTACTTATAAAATAATTTTCACTTATCTATTCGCTAAGAATATAGAAATAGCCTGTAACTGTCACTTCTTTTTCTTGCGTTACATTGTTCAAAAATGAAAGGGACAACCTATGGTTAAAGATAAGCAGTGCTTAAATGTTTTTATAAGTAAGGGGTATTGTATTTTGATTTAATATACATACTTTATTTTTTTATTACTATTTCGTAGTCGAATCTTTGGTCTAATGGTAGTATATATGGACTGTGGACCGGGAGATCTTGGGTTCGATTCCCAGGTCGCGTGTGGTGTTTTTCTAACACTATTTACCCGGGACTGGATCCCCAAGTGGGGGTTGAAGTCAGGCTGACGTCAGTACGCGAAATGCTTGAAAAAGTGTGCTGCGCTGACCCCACGTTAAAGTGGATGGGATAATGGCAGGTAGAAAGAAAAAAAAAGATGATTATTTCGTAAAGTATAGGAATTTTTATTACTTCACTTGTACGCCCAAGTGCGGTTGTTCAAAAGAAAGAAATGCTTCAGTGCGTCCCACTCCATCATCGTGAGGACCATTGAGTGCATCGGTTCGGCGAATTTTCACCCTGAATAATTTATTTATCCATGTTTTTTATTACTACGTTTTTTTATTATTTTGTTCAGTGCGCAACTTGTCTGTTAGGTAAGATTTCATCTCTTAGTCTTAAATATATGTATATTTCTTATACCGAAGCAGCTCAGTTCGAGATGGTACGGACTACCGATACGAGTGTCGGAGGTTCGAGACCCAAAATGGAGCATACACCTCTGATTATACGTTGACATGATGATGATACATTTGGATGTTGTGTGTTTTCTTTGTGAATTATCGCTTGCTATAACGGTGATGGAAAATATCGTGAGGAAGCCTGCATACCCGAAAAATTCTCTACAAGAATTTAGAAGGTATGTGTACCAACCCGCTTTAGGGCAGCATGGTAGATTAAGGCCTAATCCCTCTAATTAGTAGAGAAGGCCCGTGCCCAGCAATAGGACAGTGATATTATAATATTATTATTGTTATACCTAATGCTAAAGATATTATCCTAGTAAAACTAAAGTAATTAGCTAATAGAAAACACACACATACAAACGCATGCACGCTTTTGCACTTTACACGTATAAAATACGCAGGCACATTACCGAATAACTTAAAGTATTCATAACACTGTAGATAAAAGCGTTACCTAGTTCGCAAAACAGTAAGGTGCTCTAAAAGTTATGTTCAGAGGGCTCAGCGATATCTCCACAAATAACTTAACTTATCCACTCCATTTTCCTCTAGATATAGTTGAACAAAAACTTCTAAGATATAAGAGTTCTGTGATTCAGCCCGAGGCTAGTTTTGCAAAGTTGTTAATATAATAAAACCCCCATTAAGTGCTGAAGGAAAAGTTAAAAATGAAACGTCGCTCTGAAACTGAAAAGTGGGAAGAGGCGATTAACTAGGTATACGATACAGTAACTGACAAACCCTTATCAATGTAAGCTCATTGCATACATGTGAATGCTTAGCTTACATTAATAAGGGTACTGCTAAATAGCAGGATATGCAAATTGAGCACATTCATCATCATCATCATCATCATCATCATCAGCCACAGGACGTCCACTGTTGGTCATAGGTCTGCCCCAAAGATTTCCAGAAACACACCACTAGTCCACCTATAAGGTGTACAGACGACAAGGGAAGACAAGGCCGCAACAGGGGGGTCACCACTACCCCTTATAGCAGTATTATTATAATCTTGCTTTATTTTTTTTTGTTAATACTGCTATAAGTGGTGGTGGTAACCTTCCGGGTCGGTCTGGAAATTAAAGAAACTTTAGATAGTTTTATTCAGTAATCTCACTATTAAACTTGTATTTACTAATTTTAAGCACTTCTGAATTGAAGCATAAAATTAAACTTCGTTTAAAATTACTATATTAATTTATTAGAAAGAAACGGATTGCTATGGTTTTCTATATTAATGCACCTTAGAGAAATTTCACTTGCTTCCAAAACTTTGTTACAGGCAAGTATTGTAAGTTTAAAATTGTATTAAATAAAATATGATTGTTCAAATATCCAGCATTATCAAACAAGTTATAACATATCTTAGGGCCACTTGCAGCTCCGCTATAAATCTCTATTTATCCCAAATCTTGATTTAAAGATAGGAAGGAGCTGTAGGATAAATCGAATTTGAGTTAAACTCTACATTAGTAATAGCGCTGCAAGTCGCCTTTAATACATTGACTTTAGTACCACAAGTACTTTAATATTGAATACAAATTGTGTAACTATGAAGATATTACCAAAGCTAGTTTGGACTGACAGTAAAATATGACAGTTATACTGGCTATGCTATAATTCTCCACACGTCATGTGTTCGCCTAAATATCCCACCGCCAGTGAAACTTGAAACGACTGACAGGAACATTAAACATTTACACAAATGATCCCTGGAAACCAGGTGGGTGTTTTGGGGCAGTCGTTTTGAAGTGAGTGACAGTACTTAGATGTTATTTGAGTTAAGCTTGAATTGGAAATATAATTTTAAGTAGAGGCCATTATACCGTAGAAAGAAAACTGACTACCTCGGTGCCGTAGTGGTATTGCGTGCGCCGAACGACTATCATCCTGAGGTCTCAGGTTCGATCCCCGGGTCGGGCAAAGTGATATAAAGATTTTGCAGCATCAGCCAGGAGTCTGGAATTTATGTCCGATTTGGCGATAGGCTCACCCCCTATCACATCTGGGACGGGACTAAGCTCGGCGAAATGTGGGTATTCTAGTTCGCTAGTGCGCCTCTGCCTACCCCTTCGGGGATACAGGCGTGAGCTTATGTTATATGTCATGTAATTACTTTAAAATAGGGGTACGGATATTCAAATCAGAATCCAGCACCAGAATCATGCTGACCTATTTATGCTTCTTCGCATCCCGAAGAGGGAAGAAGCAAATCGAGGGGATTGCGTCAAGACATCATTGGAGAAGGCCTATGTCCAGCAGTGGACGTCCTGTGGCTGATGATGATTATGCGTTAAGACAGATGATTTTTTTTGTTATAGCCGTTAATGGGACATGGTCATCCTATATGTCATCTCCAGAGATTATAATTAAGCAGCGCTATGAGTGAATTATCAAGGGTGTGTGAAAATAGGAGGTCCCAAAAGCCTGAGTATTATACCTAGAAACAAATTAGTATTAATGACAAAACTTTGCACATCTATTTTCCAAAGTACAATCGAGAATAGAAATAATAATATATATCTACATTTATGACTTTCCAAAGAGACGAGAACTAATAAAAATATTAAGTAAATATCAGCCAAGGCAAAATATTGTGTCGCTCTATTATTCTTCATTCATTTCTATACCATTGTAATATTTTGTACAAAGAAAAATATAACAATAGTATTAGGACGAAACAAACCAGAGTATATTCTTCTCAAAATTATTGTACCACCCGCCAGATTTTCTTTCAAGGAAAATTGTGTTTTTATGCGGCAGACATTTTATATTTTAAAATAACTAAGTTAATGAATAGATTAAACTGAAATAGGATGAAACGCTTTGAAACCCGAAACAAAATATGTTGGAATTTTTTCTTAGTCAAGTAGGCATTCCACACGTTTAAAAATGTGGAGGATAACTCGGGCTTCATGTGCAATCAAAATATTCTGGTTGAATTACTTTGGAATAGGGGTACGGATATTCACATCTTCCACATGTGTTACATATGTATAATATGGCTATGAGTTAGAATAAGATTCTATAATGATATCTTAAGTTTATGATAATGTTATACATTGAAATAAAACTAGGTTTTACGGAGTCTATCAGTTCAACCTTAAGCACGATAGTTGTGGTGTGAGGCTGCGGACACGAACTCAGCGGGAGTGAATGAATTAGTATTAGATTTTTTTATTTTCGCTTCCTGAGTCTAGTGACAGCATATATAAGCTGTGGACCGGGAGGTCGTGGGTTCAATTCCCAGGTTGGGCAAAGAGAATTTTTTATTTCATATGCCGGGACTGGATCCCTCAGAGGGGGTTGACGTCAGGCAGGCAGCCCGACGTAAAAAGTGAGCCAAATCCTTTCTGCAACATGCTTGAAAAAGTGTATTGCGCCGACCCCACATTAAGGTGGGAAAAGGCAGAAAGAAAGAATTATTAGAAATATTTTTTCTTTAACCTTAAGTAAATACAGTTGAATGAACTAGCAAAATAGAAAAGCAATATTCTGTTATTGTCAAATTTTAGCTCTATTTTAGTTTACTGTCCCGTAATTATGACAGAAAATGTGTCTACACGAGGGAATTAGGCGCCGTGAACTTAATAGTAAAATGTGCAAAGCCGGTTTTACCCTTATGTAAATTAAATTCGTGGTTTATAAATAACTTTCACTGGAATATGAGAATGTAATCTGAATTTTCTCACATATAATAAATTCTTATTTAGGTCAGTGGGACTCAAAGGTCTGTATAAAGTAGTGCCAACATTCAGATAACACAAGCAACGTGAAAATGTGTTAGGGACAATCGTAAATCTGTGCGGTTGGTATTAACAGTGTTGTGGTTATGGATAGAAAAAAAGCTTTCTATGATAATAGTGATAAACGAACTTTACTGCAGAACTCAGTTTCCTGGATGTAAAGTTCATAATGGGCATGAAGTTAAGGTGAATAATAAATAACTACCTAGTTGAAGTGAGAATAAGTGAGCAACAGGTCGATTCTCCAAGGTTCCATTTGTGAAAACAACGTTGCAGCATCGTTGCGAGCACCACAAATTTCACCGGCCTGATATTGAATGTGCCCTGTATGGCAGTGGGCAGGGCACATAGCTCGTAGAACTGATAGCCGATGGGGCAGAAAAGTTCTCGAGTGGAGACCACGTACCGGCAAGCGCAGCGTAGGACGTCCACCTACAAGGTGGACCGACGACATGATAAAGGTCGCAGGAAGTCGCTGGATGCAGGCCGCTTCCAACAGGTCGATCTGGAAATCTTTGAGGGAGGTCTATGTTTAGCAGTGGACGTCCTATGGCTGATGATGATGATATTGAATAGAAAAACCCAATATCACTTTGCGATCGATGAAGGATGATGATATTTAACAGTACTTTTTATTTCATAAGGCTTAGCCTTTGTACACGTTTGACAATACTCACTTACCGAAACGATGATAGTGTATACAGAAAAAATCTATTATAATTTTTGACAAAACTCGTATTAATAGAGATGCTTACTGCAGGTCGATTCTCTAAGGTTTCATTTTTGTGAAAACAACGTTGCGGCATCGTTGCGGCAAGGATGTTTTCATTTTTGTATTCAGCAAGGTACAAAGCGCATGCTATGTGTGATGACGGCCCTTATGCGAACTAGCTCTCCCGAGCGAGGCGTTTGTCATAAATGTATGGAAAATTGTATTCTCTAAGATCTAACAACGTTGAACGCTCCGTCGATCTCAACGATGTGCGCTGTGGGAGCTCGTCGTCGATCGTAACGTTGTGGCGTTTCTTAGAGAATCGACCTGCAGTATTCGAAGACTAAAGAATTTTAAAGTAACATATTATGTACCTTGCTGATTTATTTATAAAGTTCTCCTACATAGTTGTATTACGCTGGAGCTCTAGCTTCACTTATTTATTTCTATCTTTCTTTTTATATCGACTTTTCTTTTTACGATCTGCATCACTAATTTCAAGTAGGTACATAGTTTAATCCGATGATATATATTTTTATCACCTGACTACCCCACTCAACGTGGGGTCGACTAAACTTCTTTAAGCATATTGCAGAAAGGACTTGGATTCAGTTTTACGACTAGCCGCCCGCCTGACGTCAACCCCCTTTGGGATCTAATCCCAAGCCAATCGTGTTACAAAAACAAAGGATTTGTACCCAGGACCTTCCGCTCTACAGCCGATACTGCCATAAGACCTAGGAAGCGACAGTAGGTCATAAAGTATTAAACGTAATTTATTATTTTTTAGGAAAAAAAACCGTATCAACTTCAAAAATAACCCTAAAATTGGTTCACATTTTACGGATTTAATAAACCACAAAAATAAAAAAAAAGACGAATTAAAAACCTACTCAGTTTCAAATTCGTATACAAACCTAAATAAATAAAGTCTTCTGAGGATGCTAAATTTTCCTTTTAGCTAGAAAGTGACGAACGTTGATGTTTTTACGTCTCTACCAATTTTATTACACAATTTACGATCCCATGAACTTAGTAAGATGTTTATTTAGGTAGCACAGAAGATTAACATGCTCATTACAATGAATAGACATGGTTTTAGAAGTAAAAATATAATATAAGCTCTCGCCTGTATCCCGTTATGGGTAGGCAGGGGTTGCACAGGCGCACCAGAACATCCACATTTCGCCGAGCTTAGTTCCGACCTGGATGTGAAAGGGGGAGAGTCTATCGTCATCATCATCAGCCATAGGACGTCCATTGCTGAACATAGGCCGCCTCCAAAGATTTCCAGATCGACCTGTTGGATGCGGCCTACATCCAGCGACTTCCTGCGATCTTTATCAGGTCGTCGTTCCACCTTGTCATCATATCGGGCACAAATTCTAGACTTCGGCTGATACTTACATATCCAGGATCACTTTGCCCCACTCCTGGGTGGGGTTCGACTGAACCCGAGACCTCAGGACGATATGACTATGGTGTACGCACGCAATACCACTACGCCACCGAGGCTGTCATAAAAGTATAATTAACTTAAGCTCATAAGCTCACGCCTGTATCCCCGAAGGGGTAGGCAGAGGCGCACTAACGAACTAGAACACCCACATTTCGCCGAGCTTAGTTCCGTCCCAGATGTGATAGGGGGCGAGCCTATCGCCATATCGGACACCAATTCCAGACTCCGGGCTGATATGGAAAAATCCAATATCACTTTGCCCGACCCGGGGATCGAACCCGAGACCTCAGAGCCGTAGTCGTACCGAAATACCACCACGCCACCGAGGCAGAGGCAAAAGTATAATTACATATACATAATATCATGAGTATATCCCCAAAGAGGTAAGCATAGGTGCAACCAGTGCATCCCTGACTATGTTTATATCTATCCCGTTATATGATACCAACCCCAAAAATTTGATGCGGGTCAGATTATTGTGTGACTTTTACGAATCAACCAACCCTTTTTCCAATGTAGAGTCTTAACTTAACTTAACACACATTTTTCAGGATTTTGCACAAAGGATTTGGCTTAGTTTTTGTCGGTCGCTTACTTGACTTCAACACTCTTTTTAGGGTCCACTTCCGGAAAAATCCTGTAAGGAATATTGCATATTACCTGGGATTTGAACTTAAGACTTCTAGGTTCACTACTCATATACACACTGCTTCTAGACTAAGGGTTACTTGCAGCACTATGACTAATCTAGAGTTAGACCTAAACTCGTTTTATCCTAACGCTCATTCCTTATATTTAAATCGACATAAGGGATAAATCGAAATTCATCTAACAGCTGCAAGTCGCTAATCTATATAGATTTTAATATTAGAAAATATTGTTCATTAAATTTAAATTTACATCGTAACTGTTCAAATAAGATTTAAAAGCTATTCAATACAATAATTAAAGGGTGAAAAACAATTAGAATTCATCAACGTAATACACAGCTATTTGTTTTCAATCAATAAATCATTCGAAGTGAATATATCAACGAGAATTCGATACGAATTTAATTATTAGTCAGACAATCGAAACGTTGAATATAAATCAATATGAGAACCGTTTTGGACCGGTGTCGTGCTGTCCTTGAAGGTTTAAGTGAATAACGCTGTTAACTAGTAATAAGCATTGTAATATTTTTAATAAACTGCCTTGGTAGCGTGGTTGTATTTCGGTACGACTACCTTGCTAAGGTCTCGGGTCGATCCCCGGGTCGGGCAAAGTGATATTGAATTTTTCCATATCAGCCCGGAGTCTGGAATTTGTGCCCGATATGGCGATAGGCTCGCCCCCTATCACATCTGGGACGGAACTAAGCTCGGCGAAATGTGGGTGTTCTAGTTGGCTTGTGCACCTCTGCATACCACTTCGAGGATACGGGCGTGAGCGTATGTTATGTTAATAAACCAATCTATTAATAAGATTCTTATCCACAGTATTAATAATAACAAGTTTAAAAACTTAACTGACCGACTTCCAACTTTATCCGATAATGGCCAAATTTATATGGGACTACCCTTGGAATAAGCACTATCGAACACAAAAAGAATTTTGAAAATCGGTCCACATTTGGTGGAGATATCGCGTAACATACAAAAAATACAGACGAATTAGGGATCTTCACCTTTTTGGAAGTCAGTCGAAAATATTTCTTTACCATACAGTTTTACTTTGGTTCTAATAAACCATAGCAAGAATTGAAGTAAAATTAATAAAAAATAAAAGGTAAACTTTTATGTCTAAATTCTAATACTATGGATCAGAATATTATTGAAATCGATTTTCTTATGCCAAGTAAAAAAAAACACCAATATAACCTTTGTATAAAAATTGACAAAGATAAAAAGGTCTCACTTTTCAATTTTGTCAAATAATTGCTTGATCCAGTTTTCGTTTCAAATAAATTCAATTTCAAACTTTCGCTTTATTTTTTATCGTCTTATTTTCAGTAACGTGCTTTCTGTACGAAGCATACAGAATTTTATCCATGTATCTATATTCAATTTTAATGTTTCTTATAATAGTACCTATACATTCTAAATATTGCTGCTTATATTTATGCTTAAAATATTAAGCGTGTCAAATTGGGTCACATTTGTATCGAGAAATTAGTTCGAAAAATAAGGAAAGCAGACAAAAGTTGGTTGTATTTTTATAGATACATGTTTTTTAAAAAGCTGGTAATGAATTTACCATAAAATACCATAAAATAAATGAGGTTATAGGAAATATCGCCGCAGAAAAGGATTTTAATAATGACATAGTAAAAGTATCAACCTACCTTTGCTAAGACCATGCTAATCTGCTTCGAAGAACGTATATATCAACATCGCCAAAAAGATCACTGGTTTCTTAACTAAACTCTTAAATTTGCTCTCCATCATCTTTAACTTCAAAATCCTTTTCATTACAAAAACAACTCACAAGCTTTAAACAAACACAATCCCAAAATGATTTAGCATCGTATAAAATATATGCCAATTCTAAAATAATTTTAGATTTTTCGCAACTTTTCACAATATTATTCAACGGTAAACTGTTATCGATAAACGTCTCATTTGTTCGTAGTAAACCACCGGGTTTTAAAACCGCATATCCATCACTGGTCAATTTCGCATGCGAACAAAACGTATCGCAGTGATAAAGAGTTTTTATTAAAAACATGGAAAGTATTATATCCGGCTATAGAGTGCAATAAAATGCTCCGATAACAATGTTTAGATTAGAATTAGTGGACACGACGCGACGCATTGAAAATATTGCCCTTTGCGTAATATCAAAAATTATAGCAGGCGATAAGTGACATCAACAATCGACGCTGTGAAATGAAAGTAGATATATTTTCATTTAATAATTAGGCGTTTTACATCTACATGTTTTAATAATTCACAATTAACACCGGATGTTAACTTTAATAGAACGAAAATTGGATGAATAAATGATTGAAAAATATAAGAATCTATTACACGTTGGGATTTCCTTTAGTAACTTTAAGGTTCCAACCAAACTTAAATAACTACCAAATAATAAAAGTGATCGATGCACCAACCAAAATAAAGCACATTTTTAAAATTACGATCTTTCTAGCTTTTGCCTGCGGCTACGTTCGCGTGGAAAATTATTCGAATAAAGTATCCAGTAGTTTTAGCTTGAAAGAGTACACATACACATATACATATACAGATACAAACTTTCACGTTTATAATAGTAGTAGGATTTGACTTTTTTAATTACGAGATCACAAAAAAAAATTGGATGCCTTCTTTGTTAATTACACCAATAAACGATGAACAAGACTTAGCACCAGTTTAGGATATATATTATCCTTTTCACGTACCGGCAAGCGCAGCGTAGGACGTCCACCTACAAGGTGGACCGACGACCTGATAAAGGTCGTAGGAAGTCGGTGGATGCAGGCCGCTTCCAACAGGTCGATCTGGAAATCTTTGGGGGAGGCCTATGTTCAGCAGTGGACGTCCTATGGCTGATGATGATGATGATGATGATAATTATCCTTTTGGTAAAAAGCGTGAAATAAACAAACTATCTACGAGAAATATAAAATCCGTAACCATTGCTGGAGTAATTTTGCGCGCAAACGACTCGATACAACAGGTGGAGTTTTCTGTGGTTGTCGAGCAATTCGTCATCTTTGTATTCGAGGAATATCAGCGGATATAAGACAGTGACGATGCGTGCTTCAGTACGTATAAGACGACGGCCGACGCGATGCATCATAGTTATACAAATCAATACTTCTTGATCACAAATTATATGAACGTAATATGTACAAATATTATAAGGCTGACGAGTTTGTTAGATTGAACGCTTACTGAACCGATTTTGAAAATTCTCTCAAAGAAGAGATAGAACCCCCCAGTTTGTTGACTCCCCCAGAAGGAGGTTGAAGTTAGGTAAATAGCCGGTCTTAAAACTCTTTCTGCAACATGCTTGAAGTGTATTGCAACAACCTAATGTGAGGTTGGATAAGGGATGGGATAATGTCATAAGAGCAGGTCATAGGAAATAATAAGAAAATAGCACTGTTTTAGCAGATAATAGAAAGAAAGAAGAAACTTTATTTGACCATCGCTATATAAACCGATGCAATTTATTTGAAGCTAATATAAACACACTACAATAATAATAATAGTACTATTATCGGTAATAAGTCATCATCAATGCATATACATATTCCTAAAATAGATGACAATTACTTTAATCATATTAGTAATTTCATTGAAATAATTGAGCGGGTGTGTATTCATTAATATAAAGATAATTTACATTAAGCCTTTCATAATTACCTAAGTTGTTTGAAGTTAAGTAAAGAGCATTTGTAGGAAATGTACAGATGAATTTGATCACAGAGAAAAGGGAAAGACAGATCCCTTTACTCTGTTATTACTCTATATGGAGTGAAATTAAGATCATAATAACTAACAATTTAGGATTGAAGCGGAGTAAGACGAACGTAATTATTATATTAATCAAAATATAAAATAACTTGCAAAGAATTGCTATCGGAGCTTTCGAATTTTAACCCGAAATTAGACTCAGGTAACTAAAATACTCATTTGACGCCATCATATGCTCCTGAAATTGATATACTATCGAACAAAAACAATGTCTTTGCAAATATCAATGGTAATTTTGTAGAAAATGCTATAAATTTATTATAAATCGTGGTTTATCTTTAAATGGATACTGATTATCTTGTATGTGAGTTCAGTCGCAGTCAAATCTAATTTAGGAAAACAGATACTAATGTTTACGGAAAGATGTGTTTTTCTGCCCCAAAAATATGGCGTACAGACAAATTTACCGAGAAATATTGTTGATTAAAAACCAAGAGTAAATAATTTTTACTCGGCCATCGACCATTTGTGCGCAAGATGTTTCAAGGGTATTGTAATTATTTATCTGGCGTACAGTTTATGGCAATTTTACTCACTTTCCACAGAACTGTTTTTCGGTAAAGTGTTTCTTTTTAAACATGCGTTGAATTTTTGGTGTTTTCCTTAAAGCTTTGTGGTTTAGAAAGCGTTTGTCGACCCCGCATTGAGTGGGATGAGGTGAAAAGTCTTCTTTGCGGTCACTTTTAAGAACCTACGAATAAAACTTTACCTACCTACCAAATTCGAAAGTGTGTGGATTTTCTGCGTCGTAATATTCGCATTAAACATTTTATTTATTAAATGTCTATAGCCATGATAGCATTGTGAAGCTTGTTCAATACAAAGATTATTTCTAAAATTTTCTATCTCTCGGCAAAAGGAACGAAAATCAACTCAAGATTATAAATATAATGAGGTATAAGTACCTCATATTATCTCATACATGTTTCGGAACATATGACATGTTTATGTTGCAATGTAGTCGTGCAACTTCCTTGAGATTCTGGATATCTGCCAAATAAAGTTGCCCTATCTTCTAGGAAACTAAATGATAGCATGACATGTAAACATAGAAAAATAGTTTGGCTCTGGAGGTTTAAGCAAAAGTCATAATAGGCAATAATATCTGTGTTTTATGTAGCCATTCTGAGATATCAGGCGTTCGTGTGTGACGGAACTATCATACTTAATAATATCTTCTGATTTATTTCCAACTCCAATTGTGCGTCCTTCGTCTAGTGGCAGTATATATGGGCAGTGGACCTGGGTTCGATTCCCAGGTCGGGCAAAAAAGTTTAATTTGCTCGGGAGCTACCAGAAGGGGTAACGTCAGACAGGCAGCCGGTTGTAAAAACTAAGCCAAATCCTTTCTCCAAAATGCTTGTAAAAGTGTTTTACGCGAAAACTGAATGGAGCAGGGGGTAGTGTATTGGCATATACTACGGGTGGTCACCGAGGTGAGGGAAGGGGTATTAAAATTGAAGAAATGGGTCACGTAGTATGGGTACGTTCCCTAAGGGCAGGTTGAAATATTTATTTCCAAATCCAATCATAAGTACAGGACCTAACGGTTATAGGTTATCTAAAAGTGTCATTAAGCGTATACTTAATTAACACGAAGATTATAGATTAGAATGCTTAATTAACTAATTCGTTCACACAAATTATTGGGGTCGAATTCCAAATTAAGGCTAAAATGTTAAAACAGAACGGTGGTATGCAGTAATCCACAAAGTTTTTAATATAGAGGAAGGTTAATATTTAGGAAAACGGCTGCACCAAAAATATTTTTAAATTAAATTTCTCATGCCCGGGTAACAGCTTGAGATTGAAGTCAGGGCATTCCGTCTTGGGAAGCGAGGTCCCTAAAGTTCTATTTAGACGAAGCGAATTTATCAGACGACCTTGGCGCTAACGTATCAGATATCTACAAAATTTTGAGTTAACACTTTACGTGGCACATGGATAGGTCGGCAAAATGATTATTCTAATTTGATTTGTCTGGCACTAGATTCCCAGAGGGGTTGACGTCAGGCAGGCGGGCGTTCTTAAAAACTAAGCCAAATTCATTACCCATGCTTGAAAAAGTGTGTTACGCCGACTCCACATTAAGATGGGATAAGGGCAGGTAGAATGAAAGCCCTACGTGGCGTATACAGCATAAATTATATTTGTCTTCTTAACTCTTCTTTCACCAGCCCTAATCTCACTCCATTGAAGAAGGGTCTGCGCAACACACTGTCCCGCATTTTGCTAAATAAATTTTACTTTAGTTTCTACGGCCGCTGGCCTACCTGACGTCATCCCCGTCTGGGAGAAAACCCTTTCTAAAATGTTTATCAACTTAAATAAAATATACATTAGCTCACGTCTGTATCCTCGAAGGATTAGGCAGCAGAGATAGTACACCTAAATCTCCGCAGCCTTATTTCCATCTTTTTACAAGGCGAGCTTTTACGATGTTTGTCACCAATTCCCAACACTAGATTCGTATTTGACTTCGATTCGGTTTCATTTATTGAAATTCCACCGAAACGTACGCTAATGTCACGTTAAAAATTACCAAATGACAAGTTCTTCAATCGAATGCAACATTAGCGCACTTTATAACTCAATTTCTGAGGAATTTTAAGTCCATAAATGAAACCGAATTGAAGTCAAATTCGGATCGAGTGTCAAGAGTCAAGGGGCACGGCTGTTCATATGTAACATGCGAAAACGTGTAAAATGGTTATTAGTTACGTAAGTTGTTATTTTTATTGATGTTTATATACTGTTTATTTTCCAAATAAAATAAAATAAAATAAATAAATATGTGATTTTTCAAATTGAAAACTTAAACAACAAAGGGTACCACTGCCTACCACTTCGGGGATACAGGCGTAAGCTTATGTTATGTTAATAAACCAATGTATCTCAATAATATTCTTATCCGTAGTATTAATAATGACAAGTTTAAAAACTCACAGGTCAGTTAGACCGACTTCCAACTTGATCCGATAGTGACCAACTTTACCTCTATAAGGGACCACCCTCGATATAAGCACTATCGAACACAAAAACAATCTTTAAAATCAGTCCATATTTGGCGGAGGTATAACATAAAAAATACAGACGAATTAAGGACCTTCTCCTTTTAGTACAGTCGGTCGAAAATTAACACCCACCATCTCTTTTGGTCACGAATGATATTTTATACAAAATATTTCAATTGTACTTTGAATAGTTTCTTGGTACATTAAATTTAGTCACGGTTCGGAAAACAACAGCACTCAATAGATTTAATCTACTGCAACCACTCGAAAAGTGCAATTTCAACTATGTATGTGATATCTTATTTATCGTTGCTTGCTTTTACAACAACTAAATACAATCAGACAATATAATTACGAAACATTTTCATTATTAAGTGATGAGAAAGCTATTTCGGAAACTCTGTGAAATAATAGGAATTGTTATTATTAAAACAGAAAAGATGAACGAAAGACTATTGCTTCAACATATAGCATTAGCAAACACTCGTAGGTTATAAATGTACTTTATTATTAACTTACATAACAGTTTTAAAACTTAAACTTTTAAAACCTACTGCAAAATGTATCAGATCTTCACCAAAAATTGAGTATATATAAATATTGAGATTAGGCTTGGAGTAAGCTCTATCGAACTTTTTTAATGAAATGGCGTAGCAAAGGAGCACATGGGCCACGTGATGGTAAACGATCACATTGCCCATGAACATCCATACCAGAGGAATCGTCGATGCCGGCCTTTGAGGAATCTATATGCTCTTTACTTGAAGGTGCTTATGTGATATGTCGTATCGGTCAGGAAATACTGCTGGGGGAAGCTGACTCCAGAGGGATGTTGTACGGGGAAGAAAATTCCTCTTAAACCTCACTGTCGAGCAACGTTATTTAAAATATAAAATAATTTTGAAATTCGGTATATATTTGGCGGAGATATCGGGTTAAATACTTTAAAAACAGATGATTTACTTCTTGTTTGGAACTCGTTCTTTAAGGGTGAGATCCCTTTCCATATGGGCAGACCTTCGAGCAAAAGCCAGTAATAAACTGAACATTTGGAACGTCTCTTAGAACTTTATGAAGTGAATTCCCTACGGAATACGTATGGCAGAGATTTATTCCTAATCGGCAGTCTAAATCAGAATAAGCATGGAAGATCGCAATTAGCACTTCGTCTCATCGCGACATAACATGCGACATAATTACACTTGCAATGTCTATTGAGATCTAAGTCTTTGGCACAAACTTTAATAGTCGTCTCCACTGCTTATCGCTTATCGTATATAGATAGTCTTACTTATTAGCGATAACGATGTCACAGACATGACGTATTCATAATCATCATATATATCATCATTGCACCAATTTATGATTGCAAGTCAGATATTATTTATAATACGTCAATTTATATAAATATTTCAAAAACAAATCATGATTGACCATTGTTACTAACTTCATACATAAGCTCACGCCTGTATCCCCGAAGGGGTAGGCAGAGGCACTAGTCAACTAGTACACCCACATTTCGCCGAGCTTAGTTCCGTCCCAGATGTGATAGGGGGCGAGCCTATCGCTATATCGGACACAAATTCCAGACTCCGGGCTGATATGGAAAAATCCAATATCACTTTGCCCGACCCGCGGATCAATCCCGAGACTTCAGGACGGTAGTCGTACCGAAATATGACCACACCACCGAGGCAGTCTAACTTCATTCTGATATAATAAAATATTAAACACACTTAAACATTATTTTTGTCAGGGTAAGATATACATTTCTATCTAGTTAGAGAGGCATGAAACCCTCAACCCATATTCATAAGTTTCAACGTATATGACATAATGCCTTGAAGTGAACAATAACTTCACTCTTTCAATGATAGACATGGATAACTTGGAAAAAATTGTCAACCAAACAAAGAGATCTACCGTTACTAACTATAGAGAGGGTTATAAGCAAGGTTCCATTAAAAAATGATCTCAAACGGTAGTAACCCCATCGTCCAATTATTACAATGCGAGAACGCTTATAACAATTCACAGAATATTCTAGGGTGTAAAATTTACACCCTAGAATATTCTGTGAATATCTATGGACTGTTGAACGTCTTTTATTATTCTATGAAAAGTATCAGCTTGAAATGTCGTCTAGTAATCCAAAAAAACAAAGAAGAGATGTAAATGGACTGCTGATACTTCTTGCAGTTAAATATCGGTGTAAGAGCCATTAGGAGGCTATTTACTCAAATGGCAGCTTCGGAACCCTTGTCAGGCATTATGCGTTCCATTGGATCTTTATTTTAAAGCGCCTTGCTTTTGTGTGCTAGCTAATGTGTCGCAATTAAACCTAAAAATGGGCTCAACGCCTTAAGCGTCTTTGTTTCTTATTACTGTTTAATGGGGGGATTTGAAGATGTTGGCTGAATGAACGAATGAATGAGGATATTAATAATGAATGTAGGTTGTTCTGAGATGATAAAATAGAGTGAAACAAAACAATGACTTATTATGAGATCTTGCAACCGGCATTCGTTTTAATTTTTCAACTCATATAAATGTAAAGGTTGACATTTGATGAATTTGAAGGCAGTTAATACATTTTTGGATTAATGGAGCAGCGATAGCTCAGTTGGGAATGGTACTGCTGAGACGAGTGCCGGAGTTTCGAGACCTACCCCAAAATGGAGCATACACCTCTGACTTTTCTATGTTAAGTGTGTTTTCTTTGTGAATTATCCCTTGCTATAACGGTGAAGGAAAACATCGTGAGGAAACCTGCGTACCCGAGAATTTCTTCACAAGAATTTCGAAGGTAGTGAATTGTGAAGTCTGCCAACCCGCATTAGGCCAGCGTGATAGACTAAAGCCTAACCCCTCTCATTAGTAGAGGAGGCTCGTGCCCGGCAGTGGGACAGTAATATTACAGGGCTAATATTATTATATTATAATACATTTTTATTCCATTCTTAAGAACTGCCTATTTCAATATGATGAACAAAACATTAAGTTAATAAATAATATTCATAGCTAATATAATTATACTAAATTATAAACGACAGTAAGTCCAAATAAGCGTAAAAGTTCGCCTGGCTTAATGGCAGGCTCTGCCTTCCTAATTAAATGGTTTTACTTTGCCCAGTCTTGAGTATCCTTCACAGTATACTTCGCCCTGTGACACAATATGTCTCCATAAAGGTTTTTATTTGAACTGTAGTTCAAAGGATAATACTATTCAATACCATATTAGTGCCTTAGTCTTTTAGTTAATATTTTCTTAGACAAAATATACACCCAAATTGTCTCGTCTTTGCACCATCCACGGGTAGACTGGTAGAGAATGCCTCAGGCATTAAGTCCACTACATATTCTGTATATAAAGTTTTAAACAAATAAATAAATAAATATTCCATTTTTGAATTTTTAACACAAATATCTAACTGCAATAAATGAAATACTAAATGTACATCACAAATGCATAAGATAAGGGATACACGATTATCCTTATCTACTTCCGTTGTAATACGATAATCGTCAGCGCGGAGAAAGTATTGAAAATGTATTAGATATATTGATGATACATATCAACCTTATTTTCATTGCACCACGACTGTTGAGAATTCAGCACAAAATGTAGTTTATTTATTTGCACAAAGCGGTAGATACTATTATACCTAATAGAAATATAATATGAGCATTGCTTGCTACTTTAACTTCTTTTTTTTCAATTTATGTAAACAGCGAATTGTCAGGGTAGACATTGTCTCTTTGTCTATACGGAATGCACGCCACTGCTTAGTTCATCATGCTGTCTTAATTAGAGTAGGTATAGTACTGACAAGTGTTAGTCTGGCAACAAAATATGGCTGTAAAATATCGTCCTCTTACTTCTATATACATGTACCAAAACCATTTCCCTCAACAAAAATATACATAAATTAACAAAATCTTTTTCCCCGAAAACACGCCTCGTGTGGGTTATTTTGTTTAATAAGCAGAACAGAGTCCTACGTAAAGCCGCATTGCCTTATTTCTCTACCAAAACACTGTTCTGTTACTTTTACGGCCGACGCATGAGGAAAGGTAAAATAAGTTAGCGTAATCGCGCAAGATCTGTAGTTATTGCCAAGTTTACTGCGGTCTTGGCAGATCGAATCAGCGGGACACAGGTAGGATCTTTTGGTATAAGATATTAACTTTGTTACCAAATTGCTAAAGGATTTAGTGGACTTAAGATAACAGTTTTGATTAAAGTTTAGCGCTTAGTAAGGATTCATTGCGATTAGAAAAATGTTGTGTTTAGTATTTTGATTTGATAATACACAACATATTTGATAAGTTTTCTTTCTTTTTACGCGTCCTTATACCACCTTAATGTGGGGTTGACGCAACACCCTTTTTCAAGCATGGTGCAGAAAGGATTTGGCTTAGTTTTTATCACCGGCTGTCTGCCTGACATCAACCCAGTCTGGGGAATTCAGTCTCGAGCAAATTAGCTTATTCCAAGTGTGCCTTGTGGTCCCTTGGTCCCATATAAATTTGGTCGCGATCAGATTGAAATCATTCCGTTAAGTTTTTATAAAATCATCGTCATCATCATCAGTCATAGGACGTCCACTGCTGAACACAGGCCTCCCCCAAAGATTTCCAGAACGACCTGTTGGAAGCGGCCTGTATCCAGCGAATTCCTGCGACCTTTATCAGGTCAGTTCTACACGCTATGTGCCCTGCCCAAAATGCCCTTTATAAAATACAGTTTCGTAAATACATTTACCAATACATTTCTCGTTTCCGAACCTTAAATTATGTAAGCCTAAGCACAGGTCAAGTAACTTTTATGAATACATGTTATAATAACGGATTTGTCAAAGTCAAAGTCACAATACTTGAAGTTGTCACATATATTCGATGTTTAAAATGACTTTGAAACCTAATATAACATCGGACGTTTTTATATGAATAGCCCCTATTTATTGAGTAAACTCGTAAAGTATGGATATAAAGAAGTTAAGCGATCAATCTACTCAATACTGTGAAAGCCTAATACACTTAACACCCAATATTTCGGTATGTTATTTATATAGCATTAGTAACCCTCGGGTCTCTTTGTATGAAGACTTATTGCGGATGATTATTTTGGAAAGATCCCATTTGGCTATTTTGAAGTAGGTACATATATAGACTCACGCCTGTATCATCGCAGGGGTTGGCAGAAGCAATCTACAGAACCAGAACACCCATATATCGCCCAGTTCCGATGTGATAGGGGGCGAGCCTATCGCCATATCGAACGCAATACAACTACCCCACCGAGGCAGTCCTATACAATTTTCCGAAATTGTTTCCAATATAATTTTCCATAAGCTTGACATAATGCCCCTTACTTATAAAAAATATATAAGCGCTGCTTATCTTCAACCATGGGTTGTCCCTTTCATTTTTAAACAATGTAACGCAACAAAAAGAAGTGACAGGCTATTTTTAGCGAAAAGATAAGCGAAAATATTTTTATAAGTAAGGCCCAATATAACTACTAGGAAAAACTAGTTGACTATTAAACCAAAATATAGAAAGGCTTACGTGTGAAATGAAGATGGGAGCATGACCTAAAGGCAGACCTAATATAAGTTTATAGCTTTTCTTTTTCCTAGAAAGGCTACGCAATTTAAGGATTTCAACGGAATTACCACAATGATTTACGATATTGTATGTTTGGTAGCGTCCGTGAATTAGCCAACTATAAAGCGTGAGGCTGCGGATTCGATCCCCGCACCGAGACAAAATATTTGTATATTTCTTTCTACCTGCCCTTATCCCACCTTAATATGGGATCGGCGCAACACTCGTTTTCAAGTATGTTGCAGAAAGGATTTGGCTTAGTGTTTACGACCGACTGCCTGCCTGATACCAAACCCCATCGGGGTGATCGACTCCCGGAAAAATAGTGTTAAAATAACACCATGCCCGGCCTGGGAATCGAACCCAAGACCTTCTGGTTCTCAGCCCATATGCACTGCCACTAGACCAAAGAAGCGACAAAATATTTATATCAGCCACAAATAATTCTATGTTTCTTATAGTTCCTGATGGCCATGATACAATTAAACTCACTTTAACGCCAGCACGGCTTTAGAGCCCTAAGAGCGACTTGCAGGTGTATTACAAATCTAGGGTTAAACCCAAACTCGATTTATCCTATAGCCTATTCCTATATTTAAATCGAGATTTATCTCAGTGTTACAAATCTAGGTCTTGATCGTTGAATAAATTGCGTCTTTAGATAAACAATTCCAATGAATAATAAACAGGGCTTAGATTAGTTAGAATAAAAATAAATACCTTTATTATGGCTGGAAGTTCTATCTAAAGGATTACGTTATTAAGTAGCTTAGCTTATCGATTATTGCTTTGATTTGATATTTTATAACAGTATATTAATTATCATTTTTAAATAGAATAAACAGTATAATAAAAATAATATTAGCTCTGTAATATTACTGTCCCACTGCTAGGATCGGGCCTCCTCTACTAATGAGAGGGGTTAGGCCTTAGTCTACCACGCTGGCCTAATGTGGGTTGGTAGACTTCACATTCCTTGGATATTCTTGCGGAGAAATACTCAGGTATGCAGGTTTCCTCACGATGTTTTCCTTCACCGTTATAGCAAGCGATAATTCACAATGAAAATACACATAACATAGAAAGGTCAGAGGTCTATGCTCTTTTTTGGGATTGGTCTCGAACCTTCGACACTCGTCTCGACAGTCCGTACCATTCCCAACTGAGCTATCGCTGCTCTCTAAATAGTATAAGCAAGTTAGTAATATAAGCAATTTGTCTATGACGGCTAAGGAAAAGAACAAATCTCTACCATGTATACCATGTAACCATTAGTCTCTATTTCTACTTGCCCCCATCCCACAAAGGGGGGTCCGCGCAACACACTTTTTCAAGGATATAGCAGAAAATGCTTAAAAGGCTTTATAAACTATAACCCACAATAATTATATAAATCAACTTATACTACATGTTTAGGATAACATAATGTAGTCAATGATTTAATTTGCTCGGGACTAAGTCCATCAGAGAGAGTTGACGTCAGGCAGGCAGCCGATCGTAACAACTTAGCCAAATCATTTCTGCAACATGCTTTAAAAGGGTGTTGCGCCGACCCCACATTAAGGTGGGATAAGGTGAAACAGGATAAGTGGAACAGTGGGATAAGGTAAAAGAAAGAAAGGTCTAGAAAATCTAGCTTTCTTTCTTTCTGCCTGCCCTATCTATCTATCTAGATAGATAGATAGTAACTCTTTATTGTAGACACACACAGAAAACGGGTAACATTAAGGTGTGAAACTCTTACATACTTGTTCATCTACATATTATTATGTATAATGAATTTTGCATGTGTTTTATGCATGCGGCACGGCGGCGACGCTTCCGCGATATCCGTCCTTGAATTTATTTCGTATCTACATAGGACCTAGTGACTACCGCATGAATAGAATCGTTTTCTATATACGGTAGTGCAATTATTTCTTTGGTAGGTCATCATTTGATGACCTACCAAAGAAATAAAGAAATATGACGGAGCATGATTTCATGCTCCGTATTTATCCTCTATACATTAATTCATGGAATGTGGACGCGTGAGTATATTCCAACATCAACACATCTCAGCTTTGAGTGGTAGAGCCACGCTGTAGACAGTAACGTCTATAACACGAATGGGCCGGCTCGACCGGTTAGATACCACTGTCTCACAGTAAACTGACGTAAAGTGCCAGCTTGCTGTCGCGTTTCGTTCAATGAATGAGATTTCCGGTGGCCCATTTCCCCACTCCCTTTCCCATTGCCTTTTGCCTTCCCCTACCATTCCCTCCTTTTAGGTTGGCAACGCACCCATGATTATTTTTGTGTCTTGTGTGTCTATGGGCGGTGGAGATCACTTACCATCAGGTGACCCATCTGCTCGTTTGCCAATCTCTGCTATAAAAAAAAGTCTCAGCCACGTAATTATGATTGTGTATATTATGTCTGGAAATCTTTGGGGGAGGCCTATGTTTAGCAGTGGACGTCCTATGGCTGATGATGATGATGTTATGTATGTGCAAATATTACTAAGGCAGGCTTTTTACTAAATACATCAATGGTTATCATTTTTTCATTCTACATGCCCTTATCCCACCTTAATGTGGGGTTAGGGCAACACACTTTTTCATGCGTTTTGCTGAAATGATACAGCTATTTTTTTTACGACCTGCTTGTCGTAAACCCCTATCTAGAGGATTCAGTCCCGGGAAAATTAAATTAGCAAAATCGCTTTGCCCAAGATGGGCATCGAACCCAGGACCCAGTCCACAACACATACCTACACGCTGCCGTTAGACCAAGAAGACAAAATCAAGAGCGCTCTTACCATCATATCATTAAGATATTGTAAGACAGCCTCCGTAGCGCAGCGGGCGAGTAGCGGGCTGTGAAGTGAGAGGCCGGGTTCGATTTGAGACAAATGTTTGTGTAGCCCACAGATATTTGTTTCAAGTCTGGGTGTTGTGAGACCGAAAGTCTCTCATATTCTCTGACACCCACGATACAGGTTATACCTAGTATGGGTTCAGGACTAGGTGTGTGACTGTTGGGCGTATTTATTTATTTATTGTCTTATAAAATACAAAATAGATTTCTTACAAATACGTCAAACATTCTGTGTATCCATGTTTTTTTCGATCAGCCACATTTTCCTGTACATTAAACGCCGGGTTCGTAGTTGGCGGATTCGTATATCGCTTGAGAGGACACAATAAAGAAAATCCGATCAGTAACCATGAAATAAACTTCAAATGATCCTTTTATAGCGTTGCCGTACGAAAAATATACGGCTTTGATGGAAAAAGAAGAAATAAATAAATAATATACTCAAATAAAAAAATCCTGTGATTCTCTTTTTATTTCAGCGGCCTCATTTTGCTGTCAAAAACACAGTAATGATCCTTATCATTTCTCTGTCCAGAAGGCTACATCACATAACCATAAATACTTATTTATGAAATACAACGGGTGGCCTAGAACATGAAGGGGAAACGAACTCCAGCACGACTCCACGTGGAAAATTAATTAATTTGTGTATTGACGAAATTGTATAAAAAGCAATTTACTTCCATAGATAATCTTGCTTAGTTGCTTTACGTCTTTTAATACATAAGCTCACGCCTGTATCCCCGAAGGGGTAGGCAGAGGCGTACTAGAGAACTAGAACACCCACATTTCGCCGAGCTTAGTGCGGTCCCAGATGTGATAGGGGGCGAGCCTATCGCCATATCGGGCACAAATTCCAGACTCCGGGCTGATATGGCAAAATCCAATATCACTTTGCCCGACCCGGGGATCGAACCCAAGACCTCAGGACGGTAGTCATACCGAAGTACAACTACGCCACCGAGGCATCAGTGTATTCACGAAATTGTATAAAAAGCCATTTACTTCCATAGATAATCTTGCCTAGTTGCTTTACGTCTTTTAATATATTTACGAAAACAAAAAAGCGTGTATAAACAAGGTCTATTTGATTTGACTAACTTTTCCTTACAGATAGTCGATGAACATAACATAACATAAGCATTTTGCCCGACCCGGGGATCGAATCCGAGACCTCAGGACGGTAGTCATACCGAAATACAACTACGCCACCGAGGCAGTCGATGAAATTTTTCGTAATATTTCGTTCAACCTGCCATTATTCCATTCCAATGGGTAGTTGGGCGACCTATGCCTAAGTATGATTTTAGAGTTAGAAATAAAGTATTTCCCCACAGTTATTTCAATCTTTATTTTAAAAGGAGAAGCTCATCATATTAAACTCATTAATGGAGTTAGGAACGTGAAATTTTACACGCGGTTTCCTTTTATGACGTAGGCGAGAACTAAGAAAGGATTTGGAAATTGATCCCCTAAAGGAGTGAAAATGGAAATACGACGTGACGAATAAACATGGGCGTAGCCGCAGGCAAAAGCTTGTAATATATAAAGCCACCAACCGTCGCCTATAGTCATTGGCTTTTGATGGTAGCTGTTTTTGGATTAAATTGCTCTCTTACCCTCAAGTGTAATGTAATAACTTTGCCAAGCTCGAATACAAAAATATCCAGAAATTTTAGTCCTTAAAACAAATTGCACATCCAGTTCCACAGTTCAATCTATTATCTCGAAAGCTTACTTAACTTGGCTCAAAATCAGTTTCACTCAAATGCATAGATATTATAATCAAATTAATTCGACATCAAACGCCAGTGACTTTCACAGCCTTACTAACCTGCATGCTATATTGTAGTATATACTAAACATAAAAGATACCCAAAATTCCCTTTGAAAACTACACAAATACAATAATTAAGTCATCGTTGTAAATAAACCCGTTCGAATCCATCAATTGGACGCTTATCTGTGTTCCTAATCCTTTGTCAATATTGTCAACAAGTGATCTCTTATCTCACAGTTGTGGGCACGCACTTACTAAGATAAAGCCACGAAACTCCGTACTTCACACAGTTATTCGTTAGCATGGTAGAAATGTATTTTTCCAAACCATAATTGAATTGAAATAAAACTATATTTACGGAGTCTATCACGATTTGGTTTAAATTTTTATACCCGACGTCCGACCACGAAGGCTGCAAAGCTTTCAATACGTCGGTATAAATCGTTTTATTTCAATGAATAACATTCATAAACCTAAGAAATCAATATCCATAATTGTATTTCATTGCAACAAAATCATTTCTTAGGTATCATCATCATCATTATCATCATCAGACATAGGACGTTTACTGCTGAACATAGGCCTCTCCCAAGATTTCCAGATCAATCTTTTGGAAGTGGCCTGCATTCTTAGGTTTACGCGAATGTAATTCATGGAGATAAACTAGTTTTTACGTTTTTTTATAGCAGAGACTGGCAAAGACACAAAAAGAATCATGGGTGCGTTGCCAACCTAAAAGGAGGGAAAATTAGGAAAGGGAAGATGTTAATTGGGCCACTGGAAATCCCTCACCGATCGAAACGCGACAGCGAGCTGGAACTTTACGTCGGTTTTCTGTGAGACAGTGGTATCAAACCGGTCGAGTCGGCCCAATCGTGCTGTAGACGTAACTGTCTACAGCGTGTCTCTACCCCTCATTTACGGATTCTATCACGATTTGTTTTTATTTTTAATCCCAACATTTCGAAAGTTTTACAACCTTCGTGGTGACGGGTCCGACTCGTGTTTATTACCATGAGCAATCAAATAATAACTATTATGCTAGATGATTGATAGACAATTATTCAGTTCTTGGTAGCATGAACACATTTTTTTCATCCGAGTGAACAAAGCGACTACATTATAGATGGTATGGGCACCGTAGTCAAAAAAATCCAAGCTATGTAGGATATATACCCGTAAGATACTATGAGGTGGAATTATAATATCAAAAGCAAATACACTTTAGATTTTTTTTCATTTATAGAAATGAAAACACGGACGTAAAAAAAAGTTGGACGGAGCTCTAGGCACATTGAAAGTGAAGCAGGGTTTTCGGCTCATTCGATCTATCGACACGTAATGGCGGCGACTGATCGAATGGGCCGAAAACCTTCCTTCACTTTCAATCTTTCTAGTGCTTCGTCCATCATATTTTTTACGTCCGTGAATGAAAACTACTTAAACTAAACTTAAATGAAACCGGCGTGGCTACATATGTCGCATGTCTAATGAGTCCTGGGTTAAAATCAACACAGAGATGCCCAGTTGTAAAACTCAACTGCGCAGCAGACCCAGAAGGACATGGCGGGATGAACACATCACATCTACCCAACTGGCGAATGGTAGCAACAGATCGTGATAAGTGGAAGGAGGAGGAGGGCTTAGCCCAGCAGTGGGACACTAATGTTTAAAATAATATAAAAGTTAGAGGGGTAGAGCCACGCTGAAGACAGTAAAGTCTACAGCACGAATGGGCTGGCTCAACCGGTTTGATACCACTCACTCAGAGGAAACCAACGTAAAGTGGCCCATTACCCTCCCCCCCTTTCCCTTTGCCGTCCCCTTCCATTCCCTCCTTTTAGGTTTGCAATGTACCCATGATTCTTTTCGTGTCTTGGGTGTCTATGGCGGTGGAGATCACTTACCATCAGGGGATCCATCTGCTCGTTTGCCAGTCTCTGCTATTAAAAATAATATATATACAACCATGGACCAAAACGCTGGCAAACTTCACGACCGCAGTAAAGAATATTCCAAGTTATTCAAACTGGAAGCTACTTTTAACAGGTCAAGAATTGCACGTGCACAAAAGAACTGAAGCGCTCTTGTCTCATTCATAACTGAGTGAATAATTAGTTCCTCTGCAGTTACATAAGCTCACGCCTGTATCCCCGAAGGGGTAGGCAGAGGCGCACTACCCAACTAGTACACCCACATTTCGCGAAGCTAGTTCCGTCCTAGATATGATAGGGGGCGAGCGTATCACCATATCGGGCACAAATTCCAGACTCCGGGCTGATATGGAAAAATCCAATATCACTTTACCCGACCCGGGGATCGAACCCGAGACCTCAGGACAGTAATCATACCGAAATACAACCACGCCTCCGAGCGAGTCACTACAGGCAGTTACTAATGTTATATCTAGTAGAAGTGAATAGCAATAACATGATTTTTTTTTCTATCTGTTTTTATCCCATCTTAATGTGGGATCGGCGCAACACACTTTTTCAAGTATGTTGTAGAAAGGATTTGGCTTAGTTTTTACGACCGGCCGCGTGCCTAACGTCAACGCTTTTTACATTTGTGGCACTACGTTTATGGCATGGTCGCCTCCTTGGTCTAGAGGCAGCATATGAGGGCTGTGGACCGAGACGTCCTGGGTTCCATTCCCAGGTCGGGCAAAGTGAATTTTCTAATTTAATTTGCTCCGGACTGAATCCCCCAGAGAGGGTTGATTTTAGGCAGGCACCGGTCGTAAAAACTAAGCCAATTCCTTTCTGTAACACGCTTGAAAATGCGTGTGGCGCCGACCCCACATTAAGGTGGGATAAGGGCAGGTAAAAAGAAAGATTACGCTTCTTACATAACATTAAAATAAATTAACAATAGAATTATGCAGTTGCGAGAAAAGATTCCCACATGATTTAGAAAAAGATCTAGTATAGCTTTATGTAAACAAAAGTAAAGATAAAAAGATAACAGTCCGAGATAAATACTTTTTGGCCATTTAAGTGTTGCCTTGAGGCAGTTTACCTAAAAGGTTAGCCTGAGGATTACGTTTACCTTATTTATACTCCATTTTTCTTTCATTTACTTTGAAGGTGAAGTAAAATGGATTAATTGTAATCATAAAAGTATCAAATCCAAGCCAGCCAACCCTTTTTCACTTATCAATATCGCGCTCCAGTTTAAACACAGACAGACAGAAGAAAGATATACAAATATTCAACTTCAAATTTTATGAAATTTTTTTAATGCATTTGACGTCACACACATCGAAAGTTTTCATAAAAATACATATATGTAGGCGCTGTGATTCTTTGAAATTTATTTAAATAAATAATTGAATATTTTTTGTTGACACCAATTTCGACATTAGACAAGAATAAATTTGGGAGGTGTAATAAATAAAGTCTAACAAAAACTGAAAACCGACTTCAATATTAAACACGTAAAGTAAAAAATAAAAATAATTTCTTACTCTCTTTGGAGTCGGTCCTGATGCCGAAGCAGATTTCATGAAAGACACTCTCCGAAGAGAGTAAGAAATTATTGTTACTTATTGTTGCCCTCGATTTTTATGGGATTCCATCATCAGATACTGACTTAGTGCCAATGGGACTAGCTGGAAAGTATACCATTGTAAACAAAGAAGAATTTGTCGATTCGGCACAGGCATCGTCGAGTAACTTTTAACCTCCTCCTTTTTTAAGTCGTTTAATTTTTTTTCCCATTTTTCTATGCTATTTAAAATACTATATTATATTGCACCGGATGTTCAATCGATAACTGTATCTTCCATTAGCTTTATTATCTACAACTAACGTTGAGTATATCGTCCACCTTAATGGAATCCACAATGAAAAAAAGGGAAATATTTCTTGATGAACCTGACGTTGAATTGTTGTTAATTGAAAACTCTAATATAAATAATATGTGTCGTTTCTAAGTTAAAGTAGTGTATAATTTTACTTGTAATGATATATGTAGGGCCTTACTTCTATAAATATTTTCGCTTATCTTTTCGCTAAGAATAGCCTGTCACTATTTTCCTTGCATTACATTGTTTAAAAATGAAAGGCACAACATATGGTTAAAGATAAGCAGCGCTTAAATATTTTTATAAGTAAGGCCCATATTAGACGTAACATTTGAATTTAAAAATAACACCCAACAATCACACACATAGTTCTGACCCCACACTAGGTCGAGTCTTGTGTCGTGGGTATAAGGTAATACGAGAGACTTTCGGTCTCACAACACCCGGCCTGGAAAAAATATATGTGCGCCACACAAACATATGTCTCAGTGCGGGGATCAAACCCGCGGCCTCTCGCTTCACAGGTCACTCTCCCGCAGCGCCACAGAGGGTGTCAAAAATCTATGACTACTTCCGCTACTGATAGCTATAATAGTAGTCATAATAAAAATAGTTAATTAAAATATGTGACGCAAATAATTAAATGAAAAACATGTGAAAATATTTATTTTGCATAAGTTATTAATCATTGTGTTTAAAGTGAATATATTCAGTAATAATTAAATAAATTAACATAAACATTTTGTTGCTGGTTCAAAGATATATAAATGATATGTAGATATTTAAATTAATTAATATTTTGCTCACCATATCATCATAAATCGGCATGAGGATGGTTAGTATACGCTTTATATGGTAATAGCATAACGTCCAATTCAAGTCGATATCACTACACTCATGCTCTCCCACAGGACCATTATTTAGACCATCTGACCCCGATACACCTATTTTGAAAAGTCACGATTCCAATCATCAAAAAACACAAAACACACCGAGGAAAACCGGCACAAATAAAATTCGAAAATTAAAAACAAAACTCAATTCTTAAAAAAAACTCAGCTATTCTTAGTTAAATTTACACTTCGTCAATTATAATCAATATAAATATAAATCGAATTATTTGAAAAAAGAAAATATAATTTGGTCGATTATTAAAAAGTTTCGAAGTTTCGAGTCATTCAGGGACGTGCGAGCACAACCGACGCTGAAACGAGACTGAGCGGGCTGAAAGATACGCTATCGTTCCGTTACAGCGCTGAAAATTATCTGCGACAGTGTAAATTACGTGTTTGTAACACGGTGCCGAAATCTTTGGTTTTTATAGCGTCGCGCATGGCAATTTAGTGGTTACATATTTCATTTACTATTTTTTTTTCTTTTGCAAAATATGTATTCTGATGTATTCGGTTAGGTCAGCCTCCGTGGCGCAGCGGGCGAGTAGCCGGTTGTGAAGCGAGAGGCCGCGGTTTCGATTCCCGCAATGAGACAAATGTTTGTGTGGTCCACAGACATTTGTTTCAAGTCTGGGTGTTGTGAGACCGAAAGTCTCTCATGGTCTCTGACAACCACGATACAGGTTATACCTAGTGTGGGGTCAGGACTAGGTGTGTGACTGTTGGGTGTATTTATTATTTATTATTATTATTAAGGTCGGTTTGGAAATCTTTTGGAGAGGCCTATGTTCTGCATTGGACGATCTGTGACGATATGGATGATGAATTTCTTAATAAATACTGCCACTAAACTACTGAAGCGAAGAGTTAAAATGTGTATTATATTAAAATAATTGTAGTAAAATTGCATTTAAATCAATTTTCACACTGACTACCACTTCACGCTACATTTGCTTCTGTAACGAGCATATTTCTATAATAAGCGTCTGTAAGTTGAGTTAAAGCTTAGTCTGTCTTTCAAGTTCAATTATTACAAGATGGCGTGTTCGACGAGATAAAATAACAAAAAGAAGTTATTTGCTTAATTTATATACAAGGTGTTTCATAAATTTGGTAGCGATAGTATCTACACTTAAATAGAGGATGGTTAGCAACCTAGCGGTAAAGTTTAAAAGGCTCATAGTTTTTGAAGACTGCATCGGTGACATGGTTGTATTTCGGTACAATTACCGTCTTGAGGTCTCGGGTTCAGTCCCCGGGTCGGGCAAAGTGATATTCGATTTTTCCATATCAGTTCGGAGTCTGGAATTTGTGCCCGATATTGCGATAGGCTCGCAGTCTATCATATCTGGGACGGAACTAAGCTCGGCGAATTGTGTGGGCTATAGTTCGCTAGTGCGCCTCTGCTTACCCCTTCGGGGATACAGGCGTGAGCTTTTGTTATCTTATGTCATGCTCATAGTTTTTTAATAACGGCAACTTGAATTTGTGACGAAAATAATTTTCCTTGCTCATTGAGTCAGCTGCAGTACATTTGCAAATCACCTACGGGGTAATTTATTATTTTTAGCATACATCGAGCCGTTCCATTACTAATGGCGACGATTTACAGGGCGCATTCTGATTTTAAATTTCCCATGCATAATAACTAATTAAAAAATAAGTTTAATTTTTATTTTGTTAACTCTACTTTGAATCGTTGTCCCTGTATGTGGAATTGTTATTGGTACCAACTTTCTGAAACACCCGGTATACCCGAAAGTCTCTCGTAGTTTCTGATACCCACGACACAAGACTCGATCTTAGTGCGGAGTCAGGATTATGTGTGACTGTTGGGTGTATTATTATGCTAGTTCCTTGTGGCCAGTAATATACATAATACAGTTAATAAGTTATAGATTTGATTATTCTGGATTTAGGCCGCTTCCAACAGGCCGATCTGGAAATCTTTGGGAGAGGACCCAGCAGTGGACGTCCTGTGACTGATGATGATGAGGTTTGATTATGCACTAGATAATCACTGTTGTACATTAAGAATTTATGAAGGCTTTATTTCTACGCTTTCTTTTTACTTGCTCTTATCCCACCTTAATGTGGGGTCGGCGCAACATAATGTTGCCGAAAGTGATTTGGCTTAGTTTTATAACCGGCTGCTCAATCCTCTCCCTCTCTGGGATCCTGACCTAAAAATCGAACCCAGGACCTCCCGATCGCCGGTC
Source organism: Clanis bilineata (assembly GCA_036417725.1). Classification (NCBI taxonomy): domain Eukaryota; kingdom Metazoa; phylum Arthropoda; class Insecta; order Lepidoptera; family Sphingidae; genus Clanis; species Clanis bilineata. The sequence continues at coordinate 7,879,904 of CM071162.1, read as the reverse complement.
CATATATGCTGCCACTACACCGAGGAGGCAACAAGATTTTACATTAAGCAATTATTAAAGCTCATAGACTATATCATCTATTTCTCAAGCACAATTATTACAAAGCAACCCTTGTTTGTCGAATACATTTTGACTTTCAAAATTATAAAAAAAAAATTGATCAATAATTTAATTTTAAATCCACAATTTTTTATTCACATTCCATTCAATTTAAATAAAAGAAAATTTTATTATAAAATTACAAATTTACGGTTGATATTTCTAGTCGTAAACATCGCGAAGGCTACGCATCTCGTCCCTTTGAATAAAATGAACATTTAGAGGTAGAAACCATATTACTGCTTACAATGGCCACATTCCGCGAAATTGAATGTTCCCACGGATGTTGGTTTGTTTATACACTAGAAACAATGTTCTTGCTTCCATTATGTTGCAATGGAATCATGCTTAGTCATGTAGGTATAAAAGGTAATTCTCGCGCATTTCTTCGATAAAATTAATTACGAAAAGTTCGAAAAAAATTCGAGAATTTTCCACAGAACCTATGAAATATCATCCCAAGAAGAGGGGGCAAACGAGCAAGTGGGTCACCTGAAGTTAACTTTTAAAACGAGTGTGAGTACCTCATCACGCTGATGAGTTAGGGCGACTTGCAGAGTCCTAAAGCCGATTAAGCCTACAGCTAATTCCTAAGTATATTTAAATCGAGATTTGAGATAAATCGTGATTTGGCTAAATGCTGCAAGTCGCCCTTAAAACCTCACGGCGACTTGCGGCGCTATTACTAATCTAGAGTTACACCTTATCTCCATTTATCCTACATCTCACACCTAACTTTAAATCAAGATTTGGGATAAATTGAGATAAATCGCGGAGCTGCAAGTGACCATTAAAGAATTAGCGTTCTATCTCTTTCATCTGGGTGGTTGGCGCCTCCCGACATTGAGGATTACGCAGAATTTTCTTCTACGTACATCTTTATGGAATCTCCAGCGGTATTTTCTGACCGATATGACTAAGGGACCTTAAAAAAGGAGCCTAGATAGAAGGAGATAGATTCTGCCTCGGTGACGTGGTTATATTTCCGTGCGACTACCGTCCTGAGGTCTCAGGTTCGATCCCCGAATTGGGCCATGTGATATTGAATTTTTCCATATCAGCCCGGAGTCTGGAATTTGTGCCCGATGTGGCGATAGGCTCGCCCCATCACATATAGGATGGAACTAACCTCGGCGAAATGTGGGTGTTCTAGTTTGCTCTTATTGTTGCTCTTATGTTTATGTTCTATAGTTTCTTCAAAGGCCGTTAACGCATCGGCAATTATTCTCGTATCGTGGATATTCTTTTATCTTTTATGCGTGGCGCAGCTGTCGAGAAGGTGGCTGTGACGAGACGCCGCGGATTCGATTCCTGCACTGAGACAAAGGTTTGTGTGGCCCAGAGATATTTGTTTCAGGTCTGGGTGTTGTGAGACCGAAAGTCTCTCGTAGTTCCTGCTACCTACGACACAAGACTCGTATCTTACTATGGAGTTAGCACTATTGATTTAGCACCTTATTCCATCTTAATGTGGGGTCGACAACACAATTTTCAAGCATATGCAGAGACGATTTGCCGCTTGCCTGAAGTCAACCCCCTATGAGGGATCCAGTCCCGGGTAAATAAAATTTTAAAATTTGCTTTGCCCGACCTGGGAATCGAACGCAGGACCTCCCGATCCACAGCCCACATGCTGCCACTAGACCAAGGAGGCGAACATTTCTCTTAAACAAAAATCAATATAATCACAAGTTTAAAAACTTAACTGACCGACTTCCATTATACCGATCGTGACCAAATTTATATGGAACCACCCTTGAAATAAGCTAAGAATTTACAAAATCGGTCCACATTTGGCGGAGATATCGAGTAACATACATAAAAAAAATACAGACGAATTGAGGACCTCCTCCTTTTGTGGAAGTCAGTCGATAAATTTTGTAGAACGCAATTGCATACGATTTCATCTCGTAATGTACGAACGCATTTGTATGCAATCTGCGTCCTATTCAAAACATTTGAGTAAATTGCAACACTCAAATAAAGTCGTTGCATGTAAAACGTAATGAGGTTCAGCATGTTACCACATTTATGACTTTATTCTGGATCGTGACTTTAGTAAAGACACTCGCATTCCATATTTTATACATAAAATTGGAGTCGGGATTTTAATTGGAGTAGATGCAATTAGTCTGCACTAAAATCCAATTTGCGAGATAGTGAAAGTGTAAAAAAGGTCTACCAACCCGCATTAGGCCAGCGTGGTAGACTATGGCCTAACCCCACTCATGCCCGTGCCCGAAGCCCGTGTACAGCAGTGGGACAGTAATATTACAGGGCTAATATTATTTATTATACATATATAAAAGTGTAAAAACAGTCTGGGGCCTGTATCCCTGAAGGGTTAGGTAGGCGAACTCACGAAGAACCACATTCAACTGAGCTCAGTTCCATCTCAGGTATGATAAGGGGGGGGGCCTAACGTCATATCGGCCACAAATTCCAGACTCCAGGTTGATACTGACTAATAATCACAACTTTAAAAACTTAACACAACGACATCAAATCCGATCGTGACCAAATTTATATGGGACCACCCTTGAAGTAAGCTCTATCAAACACAAAAAAGAATTTTGAAGATCGGGTAACATACATAAAAAAATAGACGAATTGAGGACCTCCTACTTTCTGGAAGTCGGTCGAAAACAACAATACCACCTTGGCTTTGTACTAGTGAGTCATTAGGTTTTTTTTAAGAACCCTGCTCACGTGCCTTCTTTTCTTTCTACCTGCCCTTATCCCACCTTAATTTGGGGTTGGCACAACATACTTTTTCAAGCATTTTGCAGAAATAATTTGGCTTAGTTTTTACGACTGGCTGCTTGTCTGACGTCAACTCCCTCTAAGGGATCTAGTCCCGGGCAATTTAAATTAGAAATTTCGCTTTGCCCGACCTGGGAATCAAACCCAGGACATCCCTGTCCACAGCCCATTTATGCTGCCACTAGATCAAGGAGGCGACATTGTGTTCATCATCATCATCATCATCAGCCATAAGACGTCCATTGCTGAACATAGACCTCCCCCAAAGATTTCAAGATCGATTTTAATTTCGTGCGTTCTAATAAATAAAAATATTTTTAACAGAATAATTACAAGTTTAAAAATTTAACAGACCGACTTCAAATCCGATCGGGACCAAATTTGTATGGGACCACCCTTGAAGTAAGCTCTATCAAACACAAAAAAGAATTTTGAAGATCGGTCCACATTTCGCGGAGATATCGCGTAACATACAAAAAATACAGACGAATTACAAACTTTTGGTACCTTATAATATCAGTAAATATTTATATAAAGGTTCTTAAAATTTCATGAATGTCTAAGTTGTGTATCTTTTTATCACCAGTAGATACTACGATAACACATTTTAAGCTAATCTCAGCAGAAAATCCTTTTGTAGCCCAAAAGCAGTTTAACTTAATCCTATGGCATACGAAACATCGCCGTAACGACAAGAGCTTCGCTTTTATGTTATGTTTTCCGCACTGAGGTCATAAATGGTATTTCAAGAATATTACAGAATTTACGTTTATAGCTGCCGATACATAACTTCTATGAAATATAACTTTAGGTAGTACTTCAATGAAAAATTAAAACAGTGCCTAGATTGTAACTTCCAGCCGGTCATAAAAACTAAACCAGATCCTTAATGCAACATGCTTGAAATGGAGTGGGAAAAAGGCAGATGAAAAGTAAGCCTATAGTACGATTGCTAATTAAACGGAGTAAACTGACAGATCGAAATGTCACTTTCCAAAATAATGTTGCTTACTTTCAAAACATAGTAATTGATCTAGTTCAATTTTTATCATTCAAAGAAATAATAATTCAGCACTAACTTGTAAAATTAGAATTTTATTGCGTATTTTGAGAAATTTCAGCATAACCCTTCGACTAAATGTATGTGTAAATAATTTTGCGTAAATAATCATAACAACTTCTCGAAATGATAACAATGAAAATTACAAATATTGCTTTTATTATTTAAGAAAAATTACGTTCGGCACATTCATAGTTTTTGTAAGTTTAGTTTTTAATGAACCATCTCTATAATTCCTGTAGACATGCCATAACTTAGCATGCAGCAATTTACTATGGCTATAATTCAGTAGACATGCAGTATTAATCATACATTAGGCAGGAATTACGACTTTGAGTTGGACTTTAGAAAATGAAAGAATGATATGGTTCACTGAATTGAAATGTTTAAACAATTTGTATTATTTTACTGCAGCCCTATTTAAATTTCATTAAAAAGTGGCAACATTCGAAATGTCAGTTTACTCCGTTGAATTAGCAATCCTACTATAGATAATAAATTTATAAATTAGCCTGTTTGTAATACAATCTTTTTCCACCTTTCCTTATTCCAATGTGGGGTCGGTCAAACACTTTTTAAGCATGTGGCAGAAGGGATTTGTTTAAACGTTATCTATCTATAAGTCTTGTTGGTGGACGACCCAAAATGAGTCCTGGGGGGTTACCACGACCTCTTATAGCAGTAATCGTTCTTAGTTTGTTTTGTATGGGAATATTGACAAGTAAAATTATAATAATACTGCTATAAGGGGTGATGGTAACACCCTGAGCGCTGACTCTTGACACTTGATTCGAATTTGACTTCGATTGGATTTCATTTAGTGACTTCAATTCCACCGAAATAGAGTTAAAAAGTGCACTGATGTCTCATTAAAAATTACCAAATGACAAGTTCTTGTGTGCGCTAATGTTGCATTAGATTCATGCAACATTAGCGCACTTTTTGGTGGAATTTTAAGACAATAAATGAAACGGAATCGAATTCAACGTCGAATCAAGTGTAAAGAGTAAGAGGGCTGGCCTCCGACACTAAAAGTCTCCACTTCTCCGCATCCTGCGAAATATCTTGCCACAGGGTCGCTGAGAGCTCGCGTAGGTCCTTTTCCACTTCATCTTTCCAGCGGTATTTGGGACGATCTACTGGTCTGCGTCCAATCAGTCGTCCCAGATATGCTATTTTTACTCCACGATCCTCTCCCATTTTCTCTACATGGCTGAGCCAGAGGATTCTGTTTTGTTTCACCGATGATATTCGTCTCATCTCGTGTTTCATCATCATCAGCCATAGGACGTCCACTGCTGAACATAGGCCTCCCCTAAAGATTTCCAGATCGACCTGTTGAAAGCGGCCTCGTGTTTAAACGTTACTAAATACAAATTACTGGGGGTTATGATGATTAATATCTACTGTTTCATGGTAACGGGTTTTAAGACACAACAACTTTTTTTCTCACAAGGTTTTGGATTGATCCGCAATAATATTCTGGCTGTTAAATCTCTTTGAAATATTGTAGAATGTAGGTGTATGGCACCGTTTTAATTCATACCAATTGCTGGTTCTTCCTTTACGTATTTATTTATGTTTAGTCTACCACAATCGTTAATTATGTTCTGTTTGGTCGATATCTCTATGTGGTAGGGTTTGTTTATTGCTTTTAATATCGCCTGTCCGCTTGTCATCGTTCCTCACGCGGTACCATTTGGTTTTGCATTGCATGCGGTCTCATAATATGCCCAATAAAACTGTCAAAACTTTTAATTTCAAAGTAATTTCAAGTTGAAATTACTCCGTTACTTGGTATATTTTAGTATGGCTATAAAAATTGACAAGATTAAATAAATAAATACACCCAACAGTCACACAGATAGTCCTGACCCCACTCCGAGTTTTACCTGTATCGTGGGTACCAGAAGCTACGAGGGTTTTAGGCTGAGATTTATAGAGCGAATTTCGACTAAGTTCGAGAAGTTCGCTCTATAGATCTCAGCCTTAGGGGATCCCACATCATCCAGACTAGTATCAAGTATCTGTGGATCACACAAACATTTGTCTTGGTGCGGGAATCGAACCTGCGGTCTCTTGTTTCACACCCATCTACTCGCCCCCTGACACGCAGGTTGTCAGAGAATAATTTTGTTTACTTTGCGTCAGCGCGCAATGAAACCAATTTCGGTTATAATTTGACAGTTATGACGCCATCAACGTCATTTTGAGGTGAATGAGGTGACGTCACAGCATCGAATATTACAGAAGGGTTTTCGCACACTAAAATATATTTGCTATCGAATGATTTGATTATAAGTAATTATCACGACTTATTATCAAAGCTCCCTTCTTACTTACGTGCTTCCACTTCCGCCGGACTTTAACATCATCCAAAATCATGTCATTTTTCATATCTTCCTCAAAAACGCCTAGTGAGCGCTTTTAAGGCCGTCTATGGAGTCGCACCCAGAGTTGAACAAGAGTACCAGAGGACAATATGGCTCAGGGGGGTTACCAGAACCTCTTATAGCAGTATTATTATAATTTTACTTGTACCGATTCCCATACAAAACAAACGAAGAACGATTATAATAATACTGCTATAAGAGATGGTGGTAACCTTGCAGGTACTTTCAACCGACGCAGGCACAACTGTGGTTTCTTTAAAACGTGAATTAAAACAACATTCCTGTGGTTTATCTGCCAGAGACAGACATCAAAACCTGTGACTTAAGAGAGACTGTCCCGCCCACACACCCGCCACTGTAACTCCTGTAAGCCAGGATCAACAGTGGCACGCATTTTACGACACCGAGCAATGAAACTCGGCGAGTCTCAGAGAATGCAAAATTGTCTTCATCCCGCAACGAAATTAATCAAACAGAAAGATAGGGAGGAGTTGGAATTATAAGTTTTCCACTTCCCTCCGTAAAATTGCAGAAGGCAATGTAATGAACTAAAGAGGCATCAGCCTCATACATAGGGATATTTAAAACCTGTGACTGTGAACCGGGAGATTCGGGGTCGAGTCCAATGTTTGGGCTGGTGTTTTTCTAAACACTATGTTCCCTGGAATTTCCCTGCTCTTATCCCACCCAACTTAGGGTCGGCGTAACACACATTTTCAACAATGTTACAGAAAGGATTTGGCGTAATTTTAACGACCGGCTGCCTACCTGACGTGAACCCCAACCTGGGAGATTCAATCCCGGGAACAGTGTAAGAAAAACACCCATCCCGACCTGGGAATCGAACCCAGGACCTTCCGGTACACAGCCCGTATACACTGTCTCTAGGCCAAGGATTCGACTGATTTAAGTATCATTAAACAAATTTAATTGTAATTTTATTAACATGACTGACTGCTTCGGTGCCGTGGTGGTATTTCGGTACGACTACGGTTCTGAGGTCTCGGGTTCGATCCCCGGGTCGGGCAAAGTGATATTGGATTTTCCATATCAGCCCGGAGTCTGCAATTTGTGCCCGATATGGCGATATGCTCGTCCCCTATCACATCTGAGACGGAACTAAGCTCGGCGAAATTTTAGTGTACTAGTTGGCTAGTGCGCCTCTGCTTACCCCTTCGGGGATACAGGAGTGAACTTATGTTAATATTATTATTATTTTGCCTTAGGAAAGGTTAGATACAAGGCAGTTTATTCACCAAGGACGACTCCTCACTCCTAAGTGGGTTAGCCTTATATTTCATGCTGGAAGTATTACGCTTACTGGAATACAAGCTGTTATGCAATATGCATATTGACGTCATGATAATCTGACGCATTCGTATTAAGCTTATGTAAGCTACATCACCGCAATATGTTGCTGTTAACTGAGGCTAAACGTACATTTCTATTACATAGTAATTGTACTATTGTATTTGTTTACCCACATTTTGCCGAGCTTAGTTCCGTCTCAGATGTGATAGGGGGCGAGCCTTTCGCCATATTGGGCACGAATTCCAGACTTACCCAGACTTCCAGACTCTTGACAGTCTCCGTAGCGCAGCGGGCGAGTGGCCGGCTGTGAAACGTGAGGTCGCGGGTTCGATTCCCGCACCGAGACAAATGTCGGTGTGGCCCACAGATATTTGTTTCGGGTCTGGGTGTTGTGAGACCGAAAGTCTCTCGTGGTTCCTGATACCCACGATACAAGACTCAACCTTAGTGTAGGGTCAGGACTATGTGTGTGACTGTTGGGTGTATTTATTTACTCCGGGCCTATACTAAAAAATCTAATATCATTTCCCGACCCAGGGATCGAACCAGAGTCCTCAGGGCGATAGTTATCATAAAACCACCTGCTAAATAAAACGGGTCATCTGGATAATTTTATTTTGTGTGCGAATGAATCAGCACCATCGAAATGCGTGTCAGCTATGTAAATATTTCTGTCATATTTAATGGCTTCCTTAATTTGACAACTTGTTTTCTTTCCAAATATCGATGAAAGCATCTAAGATATACAAGTATAATACCATACGTGGGATATTCAGCGTGGGTCGCTTATTCAATAGCTTTTTTTTTATAGCACAGACTGGTAAACGAGCCGATGGGTTACCTGATTGTAAGTGATCTCCACCGCCCATAGACACCCAAGACACAAAAAGAATCGTGGATGCGTTGCCAACCTAAAAGGAGGGAATGGAAATTGGAAGGTGAGGGAAAAGGAATTGGGAAAGGGAGTGGGGAAGTGGGCCTCCGGAAATCTCACTCACCGAACGAAACGCGATAGCAAGCTGCCACTTTACGTCGGTTTTCTGTGAGACAGTGATATCAAACCGGTCGAGCCGGACCATTCGTGCTGTAGACAGTAACGTCTAATACTGCATAGCTACAGCACGAAGAACGCACGAACGTTACTGTCTATTGCAATATTTACATAATTTACAATTAATTTAAGGGTTTCATTATATAAAGCATAATTAAGGTTTTCGTTTTTCCAAACTCTTACGTTATTGAAATAACTATTTCACTGTCAGTACATATGTAATAACTATTTATTGGTGGCCAATTTTTAAGTATATTTTATCAGCCGACTTGACGGTCTAACGGTTAATGTATAAACCATCAGTCAAAGCAAAATTATCACTCAGATAAAACTCACATAGCTATTAAATAATTCTAATTGAAATGCTGATCTAATATGGTAACGAAAGATGAATTTCAAACAAACGTGATTATTTAACAAACGCCAAGTTTATGCGTGTTTGAGTTGTAAAGGAAAGCGAATATACATGGTTGGACGAGCTTATACATCGTTGGAAACTTTTTCGAAACTTATTTTAAAGTTCAAAGCACAAGTTCAAAGCCAGACTGATCTAATTTCACAAGTAATCATGAGACCGAGCCTTTCAAGTTGAATAGAACTTAGCCGATTATTTTTATATGTGCCTCTCCCACAGACGTAAAACAAAGACGACGGAGCGCTGGGAACATTGAAAGTGAAGCAAGGTTTTCGGCTCTTTCAATCTATCGACATGTAATGGCGTGTGTGCGCAAGGCGCTTTTGTACAGGCGCGTTTGTGTGCGTTGTTGTGGCTTCTCTTTGGCGTCCGTTTGACCATAGGCGAGATGGTGTCCTTCTTTTTCTTTACGTCCGAGACCTCTATTTATATTAAATTAAACTTGCAATAATCTACGTCTCCACTCTCGTAATAAAAGTCTTGTCATGAGCCCCTTTTTATTACATGAAATGTAAATAGCATATGTTATTTAGCAATTATTTAGCTTTCTGTAGGTGAAAGAGTTTTTAGAATTGGTTGTGTAATTTTAAAGCATCATTACAATCAAATCCAAAAATTATAATATAAGTATATCTAATTATGGCTTAAATTATGGCTCAACGAACTTAGATTATGAATTAATTAATTGAATTTCAAAGTAGTAGAAAAACTACAAGCAACATTAAATGAACCACTCCAAAAATAACTGGCAATTCAAAAAATCTGCATATTCTGAAAGTTGCAACGTTTAAATACTTTGAAAATTATTCGCACAATGTCACAAGGTATGCATTAATTAAAATTTTCCAGTCACCGCACGTTTAAGTGGATTGGTTTGGTTTTTCATATATTCGGAGCGTGCTATTAATAAAAATGTTCAGCCGAGTTTATTGATAAAAGTTACGTTTTATATATTTTTTTTAATAATAGAGACTGGCAAACGAGTAGATGGGTCATCTGATGGTAAGTGGTCTCCACCGCCCATAGACACCTAAGACACAACAAGAATCATGGGTACGTTACCAACCTAAAAGGAGTAAATGGTAGAGGAAGGAAAAGGGATTGGGAAAGGGAGGAAATTGGGCCACCGGAAATCTCACTCACCGAAAGAAACGCGACAGCAAGCTGCCACTTTACGTCGGTTTTCTGTGAGACAGTGGTATCAAACCGGTCGAACCGGCCCGTTTGTGATGTAGACGTAACAGACTACAGCATGGCTCTACCACTAAAAAAAATATTTTTATAAAACTCTCACTCTCACTCAAATAGTGTTATAGGATAGTTAAACTTCACAGTATAGTGATTCGTGATATACAATAGTATTTTCGCTTTCTTAATATTATGATTGAATAGATTTTTTCAACCATAGAAATGCCCACCTACACAAGTCCTGGTGAATATCCGTGACCTTTAATAAATCACAGTTTCTTGTTAGGCAGACCGTTCTTAATTTGTTTTCGCCTATACAAGCACATTTAATTACCTTAACATTCTTGGAAGAAATTAATTATTAACCAAGCAGTATATCCCAAATCATGCATTATTTATCGTGTAATAACATGTTCTAAGTCTGGATTACGTGATGGTGAATAAGTAGCTTTTGTAATGGGGATATTGAACCTCACTTTAAGGACCGCACTTTAAGGTGACGTGCCATGCTCATCTTTTTTTTTGTATCAGAGACTGGCAAACGAGTCACCTGATGGTAAGTGATCTCTACCGCTCCCACATCCAAGACACAAAATGAATCATGGGTGCGTTATGCGTAGACCCAATTGTCTACAGCGTGGCTCTACCACTCAAAAATCTAATAATAATAATAATATACCCAACAGTCACACACCTAGTCCTGACCCCACACTAGGTATAACCTGTATCGTGGGTCATTGAAATTAAACTATTTTTACGGATTATATCACGATTTGGTTTTCAAACCAAATCGTGATATAATCCGTAAAAATAGTTTAATTTCAATGAATAACATTCACGTAAACCTAAGAAATCATTCTGTATCGTGGGTGTCAGATAATATGAGAGACTTTCGGTCTCACAACACCCAGACTTGAAACAAATTTCTGTGGGCCACACAAACATTTGTCTCAATGCGGGAATCAAACCCGCGGCCTCTCGCTTCGCAGCCGGCTACTCGCCCCCTTCGCCACGGAGGCTGTCCAATATCTTGATACAAAATCGTAGTAATGTTTTTAGTGTAGTGGAAATGTATAATATAAGCTTAATAGGTTATATACCGGGCGGGCCTTAGTTCGATTCCCAGGTTTTTAGTATGATTTGCTAGGGACTGGATCACTTACAGGATTGACGTCATCACGGCATCCGGTCGTAAAACTAAGCGGAGTCCCAGCCCGAAGTCCCTGGATGCAGGCCGCTTCCAACAGGTCGATCTGCAAATCTTAGGGAGGCCTATGTCCAGCAGTGGACGTCCTATGGCTGATAATGAGTTAAATTATAAATCTATAGCATCACGGACTAAAGTCTAATCGTTCATGAAACGTATGTATAGAAGATAAATAGCTTAATAATCACAAGTTTAAAAACATAACCGACCGGCTCCAAAAATTATCGATCGTGACCAAATTATTATAGAGACATTAGAAATAACGCGTAACATCAATAAAAATACAAACGAATTGATTACCTCCTTCGTTTAAAGTCGGTCAAAAATGTTTTAACATAAGCTCACGCCTGTATCCCCGAAGCATTAGACAGAGGCGCACTAGCAAATTAGATCACCCAAATTTCGCTGAGCTTAGTTCCGTCCTATTTGATAGAGGACCAGCCTAATATCAGGCATAAATTCCAGATTCCGGGTTGATACTAAAAAATCCAATATAACTTTGCCCAACCCGGGGATCGAATCCCAGAACTCAGGACGATAGTCGTACTGCGCACGCAATGTTACTACGCCACCGAGGCTGTCAAATGGTTTAACGTGGAGGTCAATGAAATCTTAGGCAGAGCTAATGAACATTTTGTTAATTACGTAAACATATCGAAAGATATAATTTCGCTTCCATTCTATTTTGTTTCATTGTGTTTAATCCAGAATTTGAAGTTGTTTTCACGGTTATATTTCCCAGACTCGTATAATCTTTACGTATTATTTTTATCGATACTATAAATATTATTACTGTTACTCATAACTACACAATAATATTGTGGAATATTTGAAATTCCTAACGATTATTTCAGGAAGAAAACAATAAAATGAAATACTCGTACTTCACGAGTATGATGTAAACAAACGCCGGCTGTGAAAACAACAACCCAATCGGCTCAACTTACTATTCACTGTACAACTTGTTTGCCTACATAAGCTATAGGTTTTACCCGCAGTTCCGCTTGTGTGGTTGAAGCCACTCTAAGCTGAATATGAATTTTCTAAAAATGGAAACATAAGCCCTGTAATATTACTGTCCCTGTAATAGAAGCTATAGCTCGGTTGGGAATGATGCGGACTGCCGAGGCAAGTGTCGGAGGTTCGAGACCAACCCTAAAATGGAGCATGCACCTGTGACTTTTCTATGTTATATATTTCATTATGAAATATCGCTTGCTATAACGGTGAAGGAAAACATCATGAGGAAACTTGCATACCCGAGAATTATAAATGTCTTCGTAGAGTCACATCCTTGTTCTAGTGGTCGCCTCTTTGGTCTAGTGGCAGCATGTATATACTGTGGACTGGGTTCGATTCCCAGGTCGGGCAAAGCGAATTTTCTTATTTAATTTGCCCGGGACTGAACCCTTCAGAGGGAGTTGACGTCAGGCAGGCAGCCGGTCGTAAAAACTTAGCCAAATCATTTCTGCAACATGCTTGAAAAAGTGTGTTGCGCCGACCCCACATTAAAGTGGGATAAGGGCAGGTAGAAAGTAAAAGTCTTGGTAGAGTCACATCATTGCTGGCGTGTAGGTTTGGTAATGAATGCCAAGTTTTAGCTTCACTATCAACATTGTGGTAGGTTTAGATAATAAAGTTTTATGGCAGTAGAAAAACCCAGGAATATTATTCTAGGCTCCACAACGATAGCATAGTCTTCGTGATCGAAACATTTTGGCATATTTCCTTTCAGAATAATAAACTTATCTAGCGTTTGAAGATTATTAATGCATGTATTGTATTTAATTATTAGGCTTAAATAAATATAATTTTATTAACATACATAACATAAGCTCACGCCTGTATCCCCGAAGGGGTAGGCAGAGGCGCATTAGCGAACTAGAACACCCACATTTTGCCGAGCGTCTATTAATTGAGTGGTATAGCCACGCTGAAGACACGTGTACAGCACGAAATTCGACCTAAAGTGGCAGCAAGCTGTCATGTTTCGTGCGTTGAGTGAGATGTCCGGTGTCCCTCTCCCTTTCCTTATCCTTATTTCCCTCCTTTTAGGTTGGCAACTCACCCATGATTATTTATGTCTTGGGTCTCTATGTTTACCATCAGGTTACTCACCTGCTCGTTTGCCGGTCTCTGCTACAAAAAATCTCAGCTTTTTGTAGTATCTACATAACAGTAGTCGCCTCCTTGGTCTATTAGCAGCATATGGGTTGTGGGTCGGGAGGTTCTGGGTTCGATTTCCAGGTCGGGCAGTATTTTCTAATATATTTTAGTAGGCCATCACGCATTTGCGATGATTCTACCAATGTTAAATTTTCCGTCTTCTTCTTCGTCGGTCCCTCAATGATGAGGATCGCGCCCACATACAATCTGTCGCCAAGCTGATCAGTCATTGGACATTGACCTTCCGTAGTGTGTACCAAAAAATAACAGTCCATCTGATAAAGGCGCTCTCAGGAACAATTCAATAAATATCAAAAACGGTTACCAAAAAGGGTAGGGTAAAGTACCCACAAAGGAATCCCAATAGAATAGTGTAACTCTCTAACAGTCGATAAGTAATGTTTTACGGCACTATAAAGCGCTAGTAAAACACAATCTCATCGCTGCGGCTTGATCGGCACTTAACTAGATGACCCCTCGACCTTAACTATTGCCGGGTTTGCATAAAACTAACCGATCGGAGATAAATGAGAATCGTTTTAAATTTGCTTTATTTCACACAAAGAGATTTGATATTACTTATTATAAGGGGCTATCGAGCAAATTTCCATACAAAAAAAATCTCAAACGGCAGTAACGCCATCTATCACTAATTACCTCTACAATCCAATGGTTCATATGTTAGCGACATCCTTATTATTAAATTATTGAGGGTATCGATAAGGATATTATGTGCATAATGAGGGTACCAACAGTAATATTAAGTTAGGAGGGTAAACATATTAGTTGCACTGAATGGAGGGGCGACAGCTGTACATAAGGGCTGGTCATGACATTTGGCGGCCAGTTGGTGTACACAAATTAACTAATGGATAGCACGCCGAAGCTATGCCAGTTTGTCATATAAAAGCTATGTATAAAAGCTTTCTCCGGTTATAATAGTAAATAGGTGATCGTATATAGTGAAGTATAGTGGAATCCTGACAAATGGTTGCTATTAAAGCATTCGTATTGTGAAAGTACTAACACTTATTACACTTTATACCCTAGAATGTTCTCTGAATGTTCCAGAATCACGTAAGACCATCTTATTGTCTGAGCATTATTACGCTGGTGCGACCTTACACGCGTATGTTTCAAAGACGACTGAGTTACTTATGACCACCAGGTCACAACTTTTGGATCACAAGTTTCGTGCTGTTGTCCCATCTATGTAATTTCTAAAAATTTATAAAATAAAATTAGAGTTAAAAAATTAGTAAACTATATTATAAGTAAATGAAGCTATTTATTTTTTTATAAAAGCTATAATATTCAGTTTCTTGGTCCAGTGGCAGCATATATATATGTATGGCCTGTGGACCGGAAGATCCTGGGTTCGATTCCCAGGTTAGGCAAAGTGATATAGGATTTTCAGTAATATAATATTAAGTATTTATTATAAGCTCAAAAAATGGGCGCACTGTGGGTGTCATAGATCGCTAGTACGCCTCTGCCCTTTCGATAATCTCTTTGATCCAATTTATGTAGGATAAATCGGGTGATCAAACAGTAAGTCTGATATGGGTTTAATAATGAGGTCACATAAAGCAGGGATACGTCACTCGCACCCGGCGGGTAGGCCCGGATTTGGCAGTTTTACGCTTTTCGAATTTTTGTAAAGCCTTTCCGAAATCACGGGTATTTGTTACTGTCACGTGTCAAAGAATCTAAATGTCCAATAAATAAATTGGTTTATTTCTGTAAATTACCCGAAATAAAAAATATGGTGTTAAAAATGGTGATTACAATCCGTTATAAATGAGAACGTGATTTGACAAACACATAGCAAACAAGTGCAAAGTATGATGTATTATACCACACATTTTTCTGTCACATTTGAAGAGGATATCAATACGCTTTCCTCAATAATTTTAGAAGGCACGGTACCGGGAAAGAGCTTCTAACAGCAACAACAGAAATAGTCGTCATCATCTCATCATCAGCCACAGGACGTCCACTGCTGGACATAGGCCTCTCTCAAAGATTTCCAGACCGACCTGTTGGAAGCGACCTGTATCCAGCGACTTCTTGCCTTGACCTTTATCAGGTCGTCGGTCCACCTTGTAAGATGACGTCCAACGCTGCGCTTGCAGTACGTGGTCTCCACTCGAGAACTTTTCTGCCCCATCAGCCATCGGTTCTATGAACTATGCGCCCTGCCTCTTACCACTTATCCGTAAGCTCTCCTACCATTTCAACTTGCTTATCCGTTGGGCTATATCAGTGACTTTTGTTCTTCTGCGGATCTCCTCATTCCTGAATTTTTTTTTTTTTTTTTTTTTTATTTATTTCAAAACTAATGAGTTACAAAATATTAAGATACATAGTATCACAAAAACCTTTAAATCAGGTTTGTCTGGATACTGAGACGCTCTAAAGCTAGTCTGTATTCTAACTAATGAATCAAGGTTATAGAGGTATACTCGTATAATAATGAATTATTATTGTATGTTTAATAGCAATTATAGGTTTAATATTTTAGACTGAATAAACTTTGATTCATCGTAATCGTAATAAACACAAACAATATTTAAGAAATTGAAGGTATCCAACTAATCTACAACAATGCGTTACAACAAAACAATTCTATTTACTTGGAGTTAGAATCTGTTTTTGTGTGAACAAGCGACCGGCGCGGCTCGGTCGGCCGGACCGTAGCACATTGGCGTACATGATTGCAATTTGCAACTTATACAGGGCGTTGCAAACAAAGTAAAAAATAATAAAAAATAGTATTATTCTATAGCATCACATAGTATTCTTAACTTTGACTGTTTTTTTTTTTTTTTTTTTTTTTACCTTAATCTCAATGTTATTCACCTACTTAGTGTAAAGACGTATTTATCATTATGCTACATTAATAGGTGCTCTGGGTGTACTTGCAAAATATTGTGAAAGTATTTTTTATATTTATATTTGAAGTTTTTATGTGTCAGTTCTTTTCGTGTTTCTAATGGTATCTCATTCATGAGGGCAGGTATTAAATAAGCATGGGTTCTTTTGCCGAAATAATTTTTAAATCTAGGCACAGTTAATTTCGATTGAGTTATTTTTCTGGTTGTTTTTTTGTGTGTTATTTTTATTTGTATACTTTTATTACTATGTTGTTCAATGAGTAACATCATTTTAAATTTTGCTTGTACAGGTAGTATCCTGCAATATTTAAATAAACCCATTACATTGCTATTATTACATATAGTGCTCCTAATATTATTTGGTACTATTATTTTTAAAAGTCTAAGTTGTAAGTTATATATTTTATCTAGGTATGTCTTAAATGTTCTACCGTAACTAGTAATGCCGTATGTTATATATGATTCAGATAGGGAGTTATGTAAGTTAAGTAAAGTTTTAAATGGAATTTTATACTTCATCATAGCAAACTTGGTCAGCATGGCTCTCAGTTTATTGCATATATGTTTAATGTGTTGGCTCCAGTTAAATCTATTATCTACTATTAAACCTAAATATTTGTACTGGGTAACTTGTTCTACCGACTCGCATTTGCAATTATTGTTGACATGGAGGCATTGGTGATTATGGGCAACTATGTTTATTGGTTTGTCAGAGTTTATTAAATGACTAGAGCGAACATGAATAACTTTGGTTTTGCTAGCATTGATCACCAACCCCATGTCATGAGACCATTTACACAGGTTTGTGAGATCATTTTGTATACTTTGTTCCGCATCGGAGATATTTTTTGCTGCTGCAACGAGACACGTGTCGTCCGCATATTGAAAGACGGTACAATCTTTTATGATATTTTTCATATCGTTGACATAGGCTAGATAGTGTAAAGGACCTAGAACAGATCCTTGTGCCGTACCAGTTTCTATTTTAAATTCGTCACTTAACTCGTTCTCTATTTTCACATGGAAGGCCCTGTTCTTGAGGTAATCCTCACACCATTTTAATATAGGGCCACGGACTCCAGTGTTATTTAGTTTCAATAGTAATGTGTCGTGCCTAAGAGTATCAAAAGCTTTGCTAAAATCTATAAATAGTAGTACTACATGTTTTTGATCACTTAGCTCTTTATTTACTTTATCTGTAAAGTTAGATAGTAAGGCTGATGTCGACTTTTTTGGTTGAAAACCATATTGAGCACTGGAGAGTATCTCATGTTTAGTATAGTAATCCTGAATTTGTTGACATATGTACTTTTCAACTATCTTATCTATAACTGGTAATATTGTGATAGGTCTATAATTTTGATAGTCATTGTGTGATCCCGTCTTATAAATTGGCCTGACAATTCCGGTTTTTAATTGTTGTGGGTATAATCCATTTTTTAAACATTTGTTTATTAATCTTACAATTACCTCACTTATTTTGTTACATAAAAGCTTTATATCTACACATCGAATGTTATCTATCCCGGCAGCTTTATTTGGATTTAGCTTCTTTATAATTTTATGTATGTTTTCACTATTTGCTTTTCTTATTAGCATAGATTTATTTTCTGGAGATAAATAGTCACGATCTAACATTAATTTAGTATTGCAGTCAGGAACAATTTTCTTGACGTTATCAATAAATTCTTTCCCGAAATTATTGGCTATATATTTTATCGATATATTATTTTTCTTAAATGTTTTTATTATTACCTCGTCGACTGATTTACAAATTTTACCCGTTAGAGAATTTAGTATATCCCACATTTTCTTTACATTAAAACGGTTATCATTAATTAAGTTGTTATAATATCTATTTCTACTTCTCTCTATCATTTTTAGTGTTTTGTTTCTCTGTTTGTTAAATTCTAGTCTAAGGATTTTATTGTTCGTGTCTTGCTTCCACTGTGAAAATAATATATCCCTTTTTTTACACATGTCATCGATTTTTTTATTTATCCACACTTCTTTGTTTCGTTTACTAGTTGTATTTATTTTTATACTGCACTTTGATATGTCGTAGCAGGAGTTAAATTTATGTTTTATGAAATCGTATATTTCTATCGGACATTCCATATTGGCTGTTTCGTCCCAATTTATAGAATTTAGGGCTTCTGTTAGTTTGTCATAGTTTGTTACTCGTTTATATTTTACACCATCCTGTGCATTGTTTCTTTTGTCTATCCCTACACACGATAACACGGTCATGCGATGGTCCGCTAAAACAGTTCCGAGCGCTGCAGAGTATAGGTCTAACGTGCACGATCGTACAAAAATATGATCGATACAACTCTGAGTAATAATGTTATTACGTTTTTCAATCCTTGTATAGTCAGATATCGCGCTCGTTAAACCGCACTCCGCCATAACATTTACGTAATATTCGCGTATATTGTCATGCGATTTTAAATCTATATTAATATCTCCAAGTATGTAAAGATCCGTTTTATAGAAGGTTTCACATAATAACTGTTTTAATTCTTTTATAAATAAGTGTTTGCTCTCTCTGGGAGGCCGGTATAATGCGCAGACACCTGTGGTGTAGCAATGTGATGTAGTTAAAGTACCTATTATAGATTCGCAGTGATTTAATGAACCATTCTTTATAGTTTGAAACTTATGAATGTTTTTAACATACATTATGATACCACCCCCTCGTCGCCGTTCACGAAGCATACTATACATATCATAGCCTTTTATATTGAACAGTTCCAGCAGATCACTGCTCGCAGATAAACCCACTTCAGTTAATATCATTACATCTATTTCTAATTGAGAAACATTTATAAGTTGTAACACCAGACTAAAGTTTTTGATTATTGATCTTATATTAACATTTACAAAATTCAAATATTGTTTATTGTTAGGTAGACAAGAATAGAAGTTGTTTATGTTAGAGGAATTATATATTTCTGAGATTTCTTTTGTGCCGCCTATTTCTATCACTACTCATAAGACTCACTATTATCGATTGTTGCGTTTTTGTGCAGACATGTTATTAATATCAGCTGTATTTCTTATAATCTCCAGTTTTTCGTTTTCTGTTTTACGAACCAGAACCTTTCCATCTTGAAACCAGATGTATTTGTGGGTCTCCTTTAATGCCTGCTTAGTTTGCCATAGTAGGGCTTTATTTGCCTTTGTAAGAGCACGCCGAAGAAAGATTTTTGACTTAGCCATGGTATCAGAATTTACGCTTTGTACTACGTCTCTGACCATAATTATTTCCTTACGCGCAGCTTGTATTCACTGATTTACTTGACCGTTGTGTCTTAATGCAACTTGAATCACACCTTCTTTACCATTTCTTCCTTTTAGTCGTTTCACATTGCAGATTTGACTTTTATCTGTATTTAATTTCATGGCCAGCTTAGCAGTGAGTGCATCTATGTTTTCATCTATATCTTCGGGAATTCCAGTAAGTTCAACAACATTATCCAGCTGTTTTTGTTCAAGATTTATAAATTGTTGCTCCATTGCTTCTATTTTTAATGTTAAGTGAGTATTTTGATTAGTAAGATAAATATTTTTCTTTTCTAATTCACATATTTTACCTTTTAGCACATCTAATGTATCACTTATATCGTCCATTTTATTACAGCATGAGCTTAGTGATTCATTCAAATAGGACAATTCTTTCTTCACTGCTTTTTTAACTTCTGTTGATATGTCATGTAGTAATTTATTAATGACTACAGAATCAATCCCGCCCATCTTGCTACTGTTTCTTTCATCGTCGTCACAATCTTCATCAGGAACTATGAATGATTTCCTGTGAGGTGAATCTGTGTGACATTCGTCGCAAGTCCACCCGAGATTATCTGCGTTTCTCAAGGCCGATAGCTGCTTATTTGATAGTCCTGCGCAAGCTTGATTTGCGTGTACTATTTTTCCACATTTGTTGCATTCAAGCCCTGGCACTTTTTTGTTTATTAATTTATCACAATTATCACATTTAGGCATTATTAATTTAGGTATAGTATGTGGGTACTTAGATTTTTTTTTTTTTTATGTACTGTAATATCGACTTCACTGTGTATACTGTAATATCGACTTCACTGTTGATCGCGTGACTTACGACACTGATCAATAAAATATACATTTAAATATCTCAATATTGTTCGCGTTTTACGGTAATTAAAAACAGTCAAGAAACAAAACTTTAAACAATCTGCGTGCGATATGTTCTTCTTCTTCTTTTAAAAATAATGGCATCCACGCATATGCGATGATTTAGCCAATGTCAAGGTAAATAGAGCAATTATGTTTTCACAATGACCATGAGACATAGATGTGGATGATCTCAAGGCCCTGCTGGCGGTATTAAGGCGGTAATGTCTTTCAGTGCGGTGCCCCTCAGATGACCTTCACTCGGCGAATCGACCGAACAAAGCCAGCCAACGCACCAAGAAAATTAATCGAAGATCACAGGTTAAAAGTTTCCACATTATACTGTCCATCTTCACTGAAGTTTGATGAATTAAACCACATCACTTAAATCCAACAAACACAGCTCTAGAGAATAATATGAAATAAATTAACAAACGATGCCCACCCTGTCAGACTTCCCGTCAAAATCCCTTGTGCGATAAGTTAGGCGGAGGACCGATACAGACATAGGTATGTACCCCCATACCTGCCCCAACCATCGATCAAGTCATGTTGCAAGCCCCACTAGAGAATGAGATATACAAATTAGGTGTACTATAAGAAGAATAGTTAGTGGTGTATATTCTTGGGACTTGACGCTGGTTTTGATTAACATCCATAACATAACACAATCTGCTATATATTTTCCTGAAACACGGCATTAATCAAAGCATTATAGTCAGTATCGATAAAAATGTTTATGGTGTTAACCGTTAGTCATTCTTCGGCCACCTATAAATCATAGTAAAGGAACCGTAACATTGATCAATGATAACGCCTGGTAAATGTGAGAATTTCGTGGGAAAAATAGAAAATTCTATGCCATCAATGACGTGCACAGGAATTCCGACCAGCCCGCCTGCGCCTGCGCGCCATGAAATATCTCGATAATCGACTGTCGAGATGTTGTCTACAATATTGTATGAAAATAAACGAAGTATGTTAGTGTCCGTAGACAAATAGAGAAAACCAGCCATAACGGACAAAAATTGTAGACAACATGTTCTCATGGCGCGCATGCTAGGCGGGCAGGGTAGACAAAAGTTACAAATTTATTTTCTTCAGCTCTTACATTACGACGGATCATCATCATCGGATGGCGACCACCGTACACATGGTGCTAAAACCTGCCATAGTGACTTACACTCCGTATGTGGTTCGCGTTCCAGGATCAGCCAGTGTACTTCCGGTTCTCTCGAGGGGCTTGCGGCATGACTTGATGGTTGAGACGGGTATGGGGTTATCACTATATCTGCATTTGTCATCCGCCTGTCTTGTCGCAAGCCCCTCGATCTGCTTCTGCCCTCTTCGGATTCGGAGTGAGAAGAAGCATAAATAGGCCGGCATGATTCTGACGACCACTGATAAACAGTGTTTGTCAGTAGTCGTTAGTTTTTGACTGCACTATGCTTACCATCAGGTGCAGTGTAGTCACTTTGCCGTAATAATAAAAATAGACGGATAAAAAGCCATCAGTATCATCTTCATCATAAATTGCTTCCTCTTCAGTCTAATGGCAGAAAATATAGTTTTGGGTTAGATACCCAGGTCGAGCAAAGCGATTTTTCTAATTTATTTTGGCCCGGGACTGGAACCTCCAGAGGACGTCAGGTAGACAACTCGTATAAACTAAGCCAATTCCTTTCGAAAAAATTGTGTCCACCGACCCCACTTTCTTTCTACCTACCCTTATCCCAATTTAATGTGGGGTCGGCGCAATACACTTCTTCAAGCATGTTGCAGAAATGATTTGGCTAAGTTTTTACGACCGGCTGCCTGCCTGACGTCAACCTCTTCTGAGGGGTCCAGTCACGGGCAAATTAAATTAGAAAATTCGTTTTGCCCGACCTGGGCATCGAACCCACGACCTCGCGGTCCACAGCCCATACATGCTGCCACTAAACCAAGGAGGCGACCGTCCACCGACCCCACATTGTGGGATAATAAGTGCAGGCTGAAAAAAAAGTGAAAATACATATGTTGTGTCAGCAGTGTTTCTTGATCTCTATAGACTCAACGCCACTATATATCATGCTTACTGATCTTAGACAATTCTGTATCTATCAGATAATCAATGACTAGTTACAAAACATAACATAACATAAACTCACGCCTGTATCCTCGAAGGGTTTGGCAGAGGTGCACTAGCGAACTAGAACACCCACATTTTACCAATGAAATTATAATCATGGATTAATATACCGTTCATAATCCTTTCTAGATACCTATTAGTACAGTGCGTAAGAAGGGTATATGAAGATTTGTTTACACATCAATTTTATCATGTTTTGGAGTCAAAAATACAAAGTTTAATCAAAAGAACATTATTAGTAAGATTCAGAAAATATGGTATAATTATATTATGAAGTTTACGCGAATATTATACATTGAAATAAAACTATTCTTACGTAGTTTATTCTTCTATATTATTATATTTTTTCTATATTCTATATATTCGCGTAAACTTAAGAAATCAGTATAATTGCACGAATCTACTGTACTATAATAATGGCCTATACTGTTCTCCTCTTAATCTATAACTATCATATAATCGTTTTGGTATCCTTTCACTGTAAGCTTGTATTGATTTTGTAATAAATAGATTAATAAATAAACAATATATATATATATATATATATATATATATATATATATATATATATATATATATCTATATATATATATATCTATATATATATATATCTATATATTTAAAAATGAAACCCGTTTTCCGTTGTCACGCCATCACGCGTGAACGGCTGGACCGATTTCGCTAATTCTTTTTTTAGAATATTCCTCGAAGTACGAGGATGGTTCTTACGGAGAGAAAAAAATGAAAAATTGTCTGAAAAAGTCTAAAAACAACACTTTTCTGTACTCCCATACAATCGATTCGTAATAATACTTAAAAGTCAATTTGAACTTTAATACCATACCATAAAGTTCAAGTATTAGTGGAGAGGTTCCGGGAAGGCAAAACAATTGAGTGTCGTTAGTATCTACTGGTTCGATTTGAAAAATTCTTTTTGTGTTGGAGAGCCCAATTATCGACGGTGGCTATAGGCTAAATAACATCACGCTATGACCAATAGGAGCGGAGCAGAAATGAAAAATGTTTAAAGCCGGGGAAGTTGGTATCTCAGAAACTACTGGTTCGAATTGAAAAATTATTTTTGTGTTGGTTAGCCCAATTATCGAGGGTGGCTATAGGCTATATAACATCACGCTATAACCAATAAGAGCGGAGCAGAAATGAAAAATGTTGCCAAATCGGGAAAGTTTATATCTCAGACAGAAACTACTGGTTTGAATCGAAAAATTATTTTTGTGTAGGATAGCCCATGTATCGAGGATGGCTAGAAGCTATATAACATCACGCTATGACCAATAGGAGCGGAGCAGAAATGAAAAATGTTTTAAAGCGGGGAAGTTGATATCTCGGAAACTACTGGTTCGATGTGAAAAATTCTTTTAGTGTTGACCGACGGGTTGAATGATGGGGTGACTAAGGGATACCTGACGGGGTGACTGATGGGGTGACTGACGGGGTGACAGACGGGTTACAGACGGGGTGACCGACGGGTGACATGCGGGGTGACAGACGGGTGACAGCCGGGGTGACAGATGGATGACAGGCTGGGTGACAGACGGGTAACAGACGGGTTGACAGACGGGGTGACAGACGGGTGACAGACGGGGTGACAGACGGGGTGACAGATGGGTGACAGGCGGGGTGACAGACGGGGTGACAGACAGAGTGACAGACGGGGTGACAGGCAGGGTGACAGACAGGGTGACTGATGGGGTGACAGACGGGTGTCAGGCGGGGTGACAGGCAGGGTGACAGACAGGGTGACAGGCAGGGTGACAGACAGGGTGAGTGATGGGGTGTCAGCCGATGTGACAGACGGATTACAGACGGGGTGACAGACGGGAAGACAGACGCGGTGACAGACGGGGTGACAGACGGGGTAACAGACAGGGTGACTGATGGGGTGGCTGACGGGGTGATAGACGGGTTACAAACGGGGTGACAAACGGGGTGACAGACAGGGTGACAGATGGGGTGACAGATGTGGTGACAGGCAGGGTGACTGATGGGGTGACTGACGGGGTGACAGACGGGATACAGACGGGGTGACAGACAGGTGACAGGCTGGGTGACAGGCGGGGTGACAGACGGGGTGATTGACGGAACCGCACCGAAGTCACGTACTGACAAACACTGTGTTTATCAGTGGTCGTCAGATTCATGCTGGCCTATTTATGCTTCTTCACACTCCAAATCCGAGGGAACATGCAAATCAAGGGGCTTGCGACAAGACAGGCGGATGACTGATGCAGATACAGGGATACCCTCATACCCATCTCGACTAACCATCAAGTCATACCGCAAGCCCCTCGAGAGAACCGGGAATACACTGGCTGATCCTGGAACGCGAACCACACGCGGAGTATGGGTCACTATGGCAGGTTTTAGCACCATGTGTGCGGTGGTCGCCATCCGGTCGGATACGAATATCCTACCACCAGCAGTCAATTAAACTCAATTAAAATAACGAATTGTATACTAACAACAATGTTTACACGCCATAAAATTTCAGTCCCAAGACACGGCGTCGGCACTTAGAGAAAGCTTTTAAACAATTTTACGATTCCGAGTTAAAATCTTGCCAGTTTGGAACCCATCGCCAGATTTAATTAAACAATGTTTTACGACGTTCTAGTTTGTTTGTGAATTAGATTACTCCAGTGGTTCCAAACATTTTTTTTATAGCAGAGATTGGCAAACGAGCAGATGGGTCACCTAATGGTAAGTGATCTCCACCGCCCATAAACATCTAAGACACAAAAAGAATCATGGTTGCGTTGCCAACCTAAAAAGAGGGAATGGAAGGGGAGGGGAGAGGGATTGGAAGAGGGAGGGGGGAAATGGGCCACCGGAAATCTCACTCACCGAACGAAACGCGACAGCAAGCTGCCAGTTTACGTCGGTTTTCTGTGAGACAGTTAGACAGACAGTCTAACCGGTCGAGCCGGCCCATTCGTGCTGCAGACGTTACTGTCTACAGCGTGGCTCTACCACTCTAAAATTTTTCACATTTAGTCGAATGCAAAAAGTTGAATGAAACTTGATGAAGTCCGAGGTTACGGTTGCTATAAAATCCTTTATAAATTCTGGGTTTCTTCATTGTTTGTCGATGATGATTCTTTCTTTCTACCTGCCCTTATCCTATCTATAATTTCGCAACACATTTTTCAAGCATATTTCATAAAATGATCTGAGTCTCTCATAGTCTCTGACACCCACGATACAGGTTATACCTAGTGTGAGGTCAGGACTAGGTGTGTGACTGTTGGGTGTATTTATTATTATTATTATTAATTAGTTTTTACTACTGGCTGCCTGGCTGACGTCAACCCACCTATGACCTACCACTCGTATTTATTTGCCACTAATTATTTTTGGTCTACAGCTGTTTGTTTCCAGTTTACATAATTGGTGGTTCAACATTAGCTCTTCTTGTTTTAACTGTCTAGTTCTTCTTTGAGAACCCCAGTGCAATATTTCATGATGACCATTAAATTAGGAGGTGCCAAGCGACACTGAATCTTTTTTATGGTGTTCTATATTTGGTTGACGAATATAAATGTAATTGAATTATCTTTTTTACGACTTACAAGAAACGCGTACTCATGTAAAAAAAATCAGATTGCAGTATTTATGGAATGGTAAAGCCACGCTGTAAACAGGTAATGTCTAGAGCACGAATGGGCTGGCTCGCCCGTTTTGATACCACTATCTCACAGAAAACCGACGTAAAGCGGGAGCTGGCTGCTGCGTTTCGTTCGGTGAGGGAGTTTAGTTCCGTCCCAGATATGATAGGGGGCGAACCTATCGCCATCGTCATCATCATCATCATCATCATCAGCCATAGGACGTCCACTGCTGAACATAGGCCTCCACCAAAGATTTCCAGATCGACCTGTTGGAAGCGGCCTGCATCCAGCATCTTCCTGCATATCGGGCACAAATTCCAAACTCCGGGCTGATACTGAAAAATCTAATATCAAATTGCTACCCGGGGATCGAACCCGAGGCCTCAGGACGATAGTCGTACCGCACACGCAATACCATTTCGCCACCGAGACAATTTATAAAATCAACATCAGAAAACACCACGCACTGATCAAAAGTAAAAGATAGCTGAAGAGTAAAACGTATCGTAGTATGGGTGTTTTTGTAATAGAGGAATAAAAGAAATCCAATTCGTATATATTATTTATTTTTTTGTAATGAATAGCATTATGTCTTTGGCTGATATTGTAGAGTTCAACAGATTCTTGTCAGTGATTGATACACCAAATGCATTTAACATCTTTCTCTCTTGAAAACGTGCCAATCTGTGAAAAAGTGTGATTAACAGTTCATATTTAAAGGTTGTTCAGATACACAATTTTCGTATTGTCCTTATGGTAAATTAGACCAAAACCTACTAAAAATAGTGACTGATAACGATCTTACTGATTTCTTAATTTTCCGCGAATGTTATACATTGAAATAAAACTAGTTTTACGGATTCTATCACGATGACCGTGACCACGAAGACTGCAAAGCCTTCGAAACGTTGGGAATAAAAATTAAAACCAAATTGTGTTAGAATCCGTAAAAACAATCTTTTAAACCCTGATAAATAATTGTGATTTGTTTACCATATATGACTGTATCAACAGGGCAATATAATAATAAATTGAAGCCACTTGAAAGACTCCTCATAAATTAAATCCCAAAACTACTTTACACAACGGCCTAGACAAATCCAAAGAGCCTGAATGTAGCCTTAATGTTATATATTTACTTTTTCATCTTAATAAATGTATTATAAGATCTTAGCACTACTTAGATTAGTCTAGACTGTAGAACATATATTTATTCATTTTTGTGTTATATGATCGTAAACACATTGCTGTATAGAAAATGAATTGAGTATTAGTGGAACAAAAGCTGGTTTTAAAAATAAAAACTATTTACAGCCTAATCAACACTTCTGAGTAAAAGTTATTTGTTTGTTAAAAACGTTTCTTTAATAAACACTAAATGCGTATTTCTGAACTCTACAAAGAACAAACAAAATATTTTTAGATTAATTACGTCAACATATTCAACTTCAATTTCATGAAGTTGAAAAGGAGAATTGAAAACAGGCATAAAATGAAAGCACAGATTCTAATTAGGTTTGCTCAGGGGCTAATGAATATTAAATATTTCGAAGTTTATTTTTTTGTATTAACAAAGCCCGACCATCCCAGCCTGATAATAATGAGCATTGTAGTGATATCACTAGAAGTTAAGAATGTTCCACTAAGATTTCAACTACCGCAGTCATGGTACAGAATTCATCATACTTTTCGAGAAGCATCATCGTAGATACTAGAGGTATATAGACAAACAAACATCACCTATTTTACACTCAATTACTTAATCAACCGGCCAATAAACTAACATCAACCCTTTCTGTTGTGACCTTTAAATAACAACACTGTCGTCGCGTCGTCGAGGAAAAATAACATTCTGATATTCTGTCATAATGAAAAAGTCGTATCTGACATTTTGTTCGAAACACATACGTCTTTGTTCCTTTATAACAGAATGTCAGATACGCCTCTTTTCCTCACAACCACAGAATAGACGATACAGTTGTCTCTATAAATAGATTCTGTAGCTCCCGAATATTTAAACATGTTAGTTTAGGGCCAAGGGTCTAGTTTACATTGGACTTACTGCGCCAGGTGTTGCAATTCTCATAGTGCATGAAGCAAAAGTTTTCGAAATCTCTATATTCACCATTATAGTTTTGTGCACAGATGTGTTGATTTCTGAAATAGTTATTATTACGATTTTTTTATGTCAGCAGCCCGTAGCTCGTTTTTTTTATAATTCACGTTAGCGACCACGTAAAATAATTTGTATGAAAAACGTCAGTTCCCCACGTAACCGCTAGAGGCGTTCGGGTGTTTTCCATATGAATATTTTAAGGAGTCGATAGCGAGAGATATAAAACAACTCATGGTGAGCCTACTTTACTACTACTACTGGTACCTACAACTGCGGCCCGAGCATGAATATTTTTGCCAATCGAATTCGTATCGGGCTCGAGCTCGAGCTCTAATCGAATTTGATTGTCAAATATTCCTGCTCGGGCCACAGTCTTATGTGAAAATTGAATACTGACACAATAAAATTAACATATTATTATTAATTATCAATTAATGATTCATCATCATCATCATCATCAGCCATAGGACGTCCACTGCTGAACATAGGCCTCCCCCAAAGATTTCCAGATCGACCTGTTGGAAGCGGCCTGCATCCAGCGACTTCCTGCGACCTTTATCAGGTCGTCGGTCCACCTTGTAGGTGGACGTCCTACGCTGCGCTTGCCGGTACGTGGTCTCCACTCGAGAACTTTTCTGCCCCATCGGCTATCAGTTCTACGAGCTATGTGCCCTGCCCACTGCCACTTCAACTTGCTAATCCTCTGGGCTATGTCGGTGACTTTCGTTCTTTTACGGATCTCCTCATTCCTGATTTGATCACGTAGAGAAACACCGAGCATAGCCCTCTCCATAGCTCGCTGAGTGACTGTGAGCTTTCTAATGCGGCCCATAGTTAGAGGCCACGTTTCAGTGCCATAAGTCATCACTGGTAACACACACTGGTCGAAGACTTTTGTCTTGAAGACAATTAATGATTACTCACAATTAAATTATTATTATACTATTCCCGTCCTATACGGTTAGTTTACGCACGTTTGATTATCTTATTATAGTGGGCTATAGTCGGTGGAGATAGCCTAGGGGCAGCTTACCTTTACGCTTCCTCTTAGTGACGTGACATTTTATGAAAGCTTGAATTATGAAACAAAAATTGACTGCCTCGGTGGCGTGGTGGTATTTCGGTATGACTACGGTCCTGAGGTCTCGGGTTCGATCCCCGGGTCGGGCAAAGTGATATTGGATTTTTCCATATCAGCCCGGAGTCTGGAATTTGTGCCCGATATGGCGATAGGCTCGCCCCCTATCACATCTGGGACGAAACTAAGCTCGGCGAAATGTGGGTGTTCTAGTTGGCTAGTGCACCTCTGCCTACCCCTTCGGGGATACAGGCGTGAGCTTATGTTATGTCATATTTCTTTTAGTACCTATTGTGGGTATTTGTGTACGGGGAAAATCAGAGGATACATGTATAATGTAGGCAACATGTTTGTTAGCTATAAACACTAAGGAACTTAAATATATATCTATTACCATAAATAACTTGAGGAGGCCTATGGCCAGCAGTGGACGGCTATAGGTTGAGATTAACCCTTTTTAAAATCAGGCTGATTCCAACAGGTCAATCTGGAATTCTTTGGGGGAGGCCTATGTCCAGCAGTCAACGTCCTGTGGCTGATGATGATGATGATGGATCACCATCATCACCATGATCAGCCTTCACCAGAAATTTTCATCAGAAAATCCTATCAAAATATAACAACTATACTGAGAAATATATGGTAACTCACTTGTAGGCAGCTGGACATTTATCTAAGAAATTTTTACAACCATGGACAAAGAAGTCTGTTACCCAAAACATAGTGTCCTGTGGGTACTTTATTACTGGTTTTCTATATTTTTGACGGAAAGGTGATGTGCTGACAGCCATTAGAATTAAACACGCTGAAAAACAAATGTAATTAAGAAAGGTTTGTAGAAAGGCATTGAGTGGTAGAGCCACGCTGTAGACAGTTACGTCTACGGCGCGAATGGGCCGGCTCGACCGGTTTGATACCACTGTCTCACAGAGAACCTACGTAAAGTGGCAGCTCGCTGTCGCGTTTCGTTCGGTGAGTGAGATTTCCGGTGGCCCAATTCATCCCCTACCTTTCCCAATCCCTTTTCCCTCCTCTTTCATTCTTTTCTTTTAAGTTGGTAACATGCCCATGATCCTTTTTGTGTCTTGGGTATCTAATGGCGGTGGAGATCACTTACCATCAGGTGACACATCTGCTTGTTTGCCAATCTCTGAAATAAAAAAAGACTGGGCTGAAAGGGAGTTTGCAACATGCTTCAATAAGTGTCTGCGACTGCCTCGGTGGCGTGGTGGTATTTCGGTACGACTACGGTTCTGAGGTCTCGGGTTCGATCCCCGGGTCGGGCAAAGTGATATTGGATTTTTCCATATCAGCCCGGAGTCTGGAATTTGTGCCCGACATGGCGATAGGCTCGTCCCCTATCACATCTGGGACGGAACTAAGCTCGGCGAAATGTGGGTGTTCTAGTTCGCTAGTGCGCCTCTGCCTACCCCTTCGGGGATACAGGCGTGAGCTTATGTTATGTGTTCAATAAGTGTGTTGCGGCGACCCCATATTAAGGTAGGAAAAGGGCTGGTGGAAAGAAAGAATATTAAATTTTTCAAACATATTCACGTCACGAACTATTTTTTATCCTAATATAATCGGGGTACATTAAATACTTTACCGACGCAGCAGCTCGCCATTATATAAATTTCCTTTGAAAATAACCTCAGAAGTAGTTTGAAAAATATAAACTCAACTTGCGAAACAGCACCGGTTAAAGGGAGCTGTAATAATTTTATACGTTGATCGTAAACAATCAAATGTACTCTTTAGGTATTGCTCACAATGGAGCTAAGCTATATATTATTTACATTTATACTATACGCCCGCATGAAAATTTCATCTAATCTAAATATAAAGCATATTATGCTATTACCCCAGGTCTATTCTGTATGTTCTATTTTTAAATTTATTTAAAACGAGAATTAGCAATCAAACCACCATAAATTCACAAAAATATTGTATAAACGTTTCATTTATAATATTATCAGGACTTTCTAAATGTTTTCTTTTGTACATTTTGTTATTACAGTCTAATTTGCACTTATGCGTTAGATCATATCATGATAAAGGTCACAGGAAGTCGCTAGATGCAGGCCGCTTCCAACAGGTCGATATGGAAATCTTTGGGGGAGGCCTAGGTTCAGCAGTGGACGTCCTATGACTGATGATGATGATGATGTTAGGTCATATCCCCCTTAATACGCCTAAACATCAATAACAAAAATTTACACCGTTCCGCGTGTGGTTTGTTGCGTCATAAAAATTATAAGATATATATGTAAATATTGTAAAATAAACAAATATTTCGTAAAAAAAGAAAAATAATTTATGAAAAGAATTTTATATCTTTTGCTTCATGTAGCATGGATCAGTGTGCCGCAGGCCCAGTACTAAACCATAAATTTTATTTATTTCATTAAAGTATACAAAGTGAGTGGATGTTCAGATTTCAAGCGTATTTTATATTTCGTATTTCTTGAAGAATTTAAAAATTATGAAGATCTTTAAAATACCTATTATAAACTTCACGTGACTAGTATCAGTAATATGGTTTTAACCTGTGGTTTAAACATTATGTAACGCGTTTAATTTTCGAACAAACCTTTCCTGTAAAAGAAAATCATGAGAATTAAAGTAATTTTAGATAACATTTATGGCTCAGGATGTTCTAAGTTGCTATGTAATGGATTCTAGAACGACTAAAGACCGACAAAAAATATTACTGAAAAATTTTGCATGGGAAAAAATCTAGAACACACTCCTAAAACTCAAAATAATACTAACGTATTATTGAAAACATGTAAAAGGAGGGGTAAAATTGTAGATAGTAGAGTTTTACATCATAAGTGACAGCTAAAGAAAGCTTGCGCCGACAAACAAAGGCTGAGATCGATAGAGCGAACTTCGACTAAGTCTAAGTCAAAGTAACAAACTCAGTGAGGATTTGGAATTGTTAAATCGAACTTT
The DNA here is from genome assembly GCA_036417725.1 of Clanis bilineata. NCBI lineage: Eukaryota > Metazoa > Arthropoda > Insecta > Lepidoptera > Sphingidae > Clanis > Clanis bilineata. Next base: position 7,847,293 of record CM071162.1, on the reverse strand, counting down.
GACTTAGTCTGAGTCATTTTTATAAGAAAAACAGACTGTCAGACAGACTAAGCAGAGATTTTCTTGTAAAAAATTACTCGGACTAAGTTAAAATCCTCACTGAGTTTGGTTCTTTGACTTAGACTTAGTCACAGTTCGCTCTATAGATCTCAGCCATAGTATTTCAGTCTTGAATAATCAAATTTATAAAAATATTCAAATACCAACGACTTGTAAACTACGGCTTTTTGAAGTCGGTTGGCGTTAGGCACGCCTCTATCACATCTGAGATGGAAATGACTGGCAAAATAAAATGTTCTAGTTCTCTAGTTCGCCTCTGCCTACCCTTTCGGGGCACAGGCGTGAGACTATGTATATAAAAAGAGAAACTAACTGACGTATCAGCGTAAGGCCGAATATAATAAAACTAATAACGTGCAATTTTACACATGACTTTTTTATGACGTAGGCGAGCACTAAGAAATGATTTTCGGAAATTCATCCTCTATGACCCCCTACGACGGGGTAAAATCTCACGCGGGCAAAACCTATCTATGTATAAAAAATAAGTCGATTTCAATCCGTATTTCAAATATGTTTCATTCATTGCAGAAACATTTTCATCCTGCTCGTTGTAATGTATTAGCTAAAGAATATACCCGAAGCTAGAAGGTAATTATTTCGTTAAATATTTACGAAACAGGATAAGGGTAGGTACACTACGATCTGCACGGGTGTTCGTTAACCCTCAGGTTGAAAATAAACTGATCCCTCTCCATTATTTAATTATCTAGTAAATGGTTCGTGTGGGGTGACTTTTAAAAATGTTGGTAACTTGGTATGCTTCATGCAACAGAGAACAGTTTTCAATTATCATAAGTATATTTGACTGCCTCCGTGGCGTGGTGGTATTTCGGTACGACTACGGTTCTGAGGTCTCGGGTTCCATCCCCGGGTCGGGCAAAGTGATATTTGATTTTTCCATATCAACCTGGAGTCTGGAATTTGTGCCCGATATGGCGATAGGCTCGCCCCCTATCACATCTTGAACGGAACTAAGCTCGGCGAAATTTGGGTGTTCTAGTTCGCTAGTGCGCCTCTGCCTACCCCTTCGGGGATACAGGCGTGATCTTATGTTATATTACAAGTTTTTTTTATAGTAGTGATTGGCACACGAGCAGGTGGGTCACCTGATGCTAAGTGATCTCTACCATCCCTAGACACTCAAGACTCAAATGTATACGGTATAAAGAGTATCCGAGGTATGTTCACGGTGTGTACTATTTGTTCAGTTCTTTCGTATACCGACACCATCGCCATCTTTTCTAAATCTGTATGATGACACATTTGGAGTAAAGCTTATTAGAAAAATAATCAATCAAATCAATGGCGTGACATACAATCATACAAAAACAAAATAATTTAGAACCTTATAATTCTTCAACACTGCTCGCATAAACCTGTCCAAGTATTTCTACAAATTGCTACGCGTAACCATTGCGTTTGAGTAATATGTGGTTTTCTAATATTTTCCGTGAGCCTCACAGATGGAGCCGATCTTTCCATGATTGGTGGAAAGCAATGGTGAAATTTAAACATTACGACTTACGTGCCTTCGGAAAAATAGTTCTAGATTAAAACATCTGTAGTCAATTAAGAGAAAGTGAAACTTAGTTTTACTGTTGTAATGAAAGCTGTAAAATAATTCCCTTTATAGGTACCTACTGCAGGAAAACGATAGAAAGTTAATATAATTTATTGTCACAAACAGCTTTTTCAGCTTATTTATCTATGCTACCTTTCTTTCTTTCTACCTGCCCTTATCCCACCTTAATGTGGGGTCGGCGCAGCACCCTTTTTAAGCATGTTGCAGAATATATTTGGCTTCGTTTTTACGACCGGCTGCCTGCCTGACGGCAACCTCCTCCGACGGATCTTTATCAACGCTACCGCACATATACAATATGTTGCTATTAAATAAATAAATTTATATTTCTATGATGAAAAGTATATGATACACGACGAAAGAACAAAAAGCATATCGTAGTATTATAATAATGGCTGAAGGCTGTCTCCACGAAATCTCATATATCTTGATATAAAATAAAAGTATTGATAGAGTTTTTCACATTGCAGATGATGAGATATTTGGCATGTGTACTTACCAAATCCAATATCCATATATGTCATACTAGTAAAAGATTTTATCCAAGACTTACGTGGTTTTCGTTTGCAGGATTATGTTGTGATTTTTAGTATTTTGTTGGTTTAAAGGCGTGTTTTTTAAACTATGGGTCGCGACCTTCAGTAGCCCGAGCACGAAAAACTAATGTTAATGTATTCGAGTTCGGTGCGCACTGATGACGTTTGGTTAATATTTCATACAAATTTCATAGACGCGCATCGAGTTCGAATACATTTACGGTTGTCAGAAATTTTCCTGCTCAGGCCGCTGGAGGTTGCGGCCAAGACCGAATTGGTTTGCGAAGTACTTGTAAATGTTGCATCAGCTCTTACCCGTTGAGTATAGGTTGAATTGAATGAGGTTGTAAATGAATTAATTTGGATAGGAAAGTATAACGTCAGGCCTGTATACATGCTATCCTAATGTGAATGCCAAGGAGATGATCTGAGGATAAGTCTATACTCTACACAGTGGCCTTTTGCGTTTTTGTAGACTTCATGAACCTTCGAAATTCTTTGTGGAGAATTCACCTATATGAATCGATCCTCTCAAAATTTTCCTTCACCATCATCGAAGCGATAATTAAACGTAAAACCTTGTGTCCATCGACTCAGCATTACAAGCGAGGCACTTTCAAGCTACGGTTGATTCTATCCCTCCAAATTCTTAGTACTTTAATTTTATTCAAGGTTAAATTCTCTTCCATTAGCACATGCCTTTATAAGTAATTCTTACTTGGTCTCTGTCCAAAGATCTCGGATTTTGTAATATATCAACACAGAACAAATTTCTTCCAAAGAATAATCTTATAAAAATGCATGATCTTAAGTGGAATTTTTGAAGCATGTTTACTATTGTAAATGTCTAGCTTTCTGCTCACAGATTATATATTCTAGCGAGTTTACCCTCTTTTCCCAAAATACGTGTATATGTGTGAATATAAAAAATCTATCACTTGCCTAACCAGGGGATCGAACCCAAGACCTCAAGACGGTAGTCGTACCGCGCACATAATACCACGTGCTACCGAGGCCGTATACTAATTATTCGACAAATTATTATTTGGCGGTTGGTTTAAATATGAACCCGACATTAAAGCAAAATTGGTAAGCAATATTGATAAAAATAACTCTCATAAAATAAACACACCCAAATGCGAACATCAAAAGGTTCGTTACATGTGCCTGGATTCGGAAGACCGAAGAATCATAAAGGTCGCGGAAATTAATACACATTTTCGATATTTAATAAGGTCGAGGCCAGTATTAGAACTGATGTCAGATGTTATCAACATTGGCTAGAACAATTCCTATTACGTACCGTTCAAGATGGCGGCATATTGCTGGGGTAAATTAAGTTGGGACGCATGGGTTGCGAAATTATCTGCTAACATAATGTTAAGCTCATCTAATTTATTTCAGAATGGTTCTGTATATAGTCTTTTTTTAATCTTCCTTTAAGATAAACCTTCTTAGGGCGACTTGCACCACTATTACTAACCTACAGTTAGCCTTAACCTCCAGTTAAACTGAAATAGAAATATATGAAGGACATGTAATTCATTACATGTAATTAATTAAATGTCATCATTTATTATCTGTAATTGCATGTAGTACATTACATGTAATGAATTACATGTCCTTCATATATTTCATTTTCAATTTAACTTGAGGTTAAGACTAACTGTAGGTTAGTAATAGTGGTGCAAGTCGCCCTTAGGAACTATTTCCATCCAAATCCATAGCATAATAATAGAAATTTTAATGTAGGTTTTTTTTACCGGTACGTTTTCACGGTTAAACCAATAAATTATTTTTGAGGAAATTTGGTATGAAAGAAGCGACAGGAATGATATTAAATAAAAGTTGTTCATAAGCACCTTACAAAATATTATCCGCAATCACGCAAATCAGCTAAAGTCGATATAAATTAATAAATATATACACCCCATAGTCACACACCTAGTCCTGACCCCACACTAGATATAACCTGTATTGGGGGTATCAGAGACTATGAGAGACTTTCGGCCTCACAACACCCAGATTTGAAACAAATATCTGTGGGCCACACAAACATTTGTCTCAATGCGGGAATCGAACCCGTGGCCTCTCGCTTCATAGCTGGCTACTCGCTCGCTGCGTCAAGGAGGCTATCATATAAAAGGAACGATTCCGAAAAATCTTCCTCATGGACGGAACCGTTAGCAAAACCTACATACTACATAAGCTCACGCCTGTATCCCCGGAGGGGTAGGCAGAGGCTACTAGCGAACTAGAACACCCACATTTCGCCGAGCTTAGTTCCGTCCCAGATGTGATAGGAGGCGAGCCTATCGCCATATCGGGCACAAAATTCCAGACTCCAGGCTGATATGGAAAAATCCTATATCACTTTGCCCGACCCGGGGATCGAACCCGATAGTAGGGGAGCCCACGATGCTAAATGGGGATTTACTCGAGCGTCGTAGAGACCTATTGGGATGCAAAGCTTAGATGATATGAAGAAAAAAATGTTATATGATATATACCTTTACATCGGTGGGGGAAGCGGCTATAGATTTTTAAATATGTAAAAAAAAAACTGTTGCATGGACATCCTCGAGCGCGTCAGATATTGATAGCATCAATGCCCTACGTATTTTTAATAATGTACGTATGTTAATCTGATCGTTTGCATGATGCGAGTGGTTGTATTTAAGGGCCCATACTACCTCAAATGGCTTATTTTGAACCCGGATAAAATCAACAATACTGCAGCTTTTACTTTGTAATAAATATATGATAAAGTTGAGGGCTTATGTGAGTGAACATGTGTGGCGAAAAAACGATTCCTTAAAATTTTCTCGATAGAAAAAAATTGCAAAGTTACCTCTAAACCGAATTAATATCCCGGATTACTCATTACATACTTCAAATAAGATCGTGAAATTTTGTATAGTAAGTTAGTTAAATAATACGCATAGGTTATGTGTTTTGGATTTTGAAAATAATTTGTCTTTTTATTGTAAGATCCAATTATCTAAATTTTCGCGTTTTGCGCACCGTTTTATTCATGACCGCCCTGCCGCCCGGCCCGCACACATTCCCGCTTCGGCTGTCAGACGGGGAGGTTGTGTCGCTTGCTGTCAGCAAAATAAATAAATATAATTTATATATCTGGGATACTTCATCAATTAAACAACGTATTGTAGGTGATTATAATGATGATAACGAGAATATTCTAATAAATAAGTCAGTATTTTCTAGGTTTCCATTTACCTGAATAGTTAGTAGATTAGAAATCCAGTCGCGTGTCAGCGGCGTAAGTTTAGCAAATGTCACGGGCCCTCTACTATTACACACGGTTAGTTAGAACATAAAGTATTATGTACGAAGCTGAAAGTTGTTTATTATTACTGTATTCGTAATAATAAACAACTTTTATTCTTGCAATTTTTTCAGTATACTTAATACTTTCACAGATATTGCCAAACAAAGTTTTATTTTTGAATCCAACATACAATTATTAGGTATATGTATATTAAAAATTTAAATATAAAGTATTTATATAGCAGTAACACGATTGCTCGTGGGTCAGGGTAAGTCATCTCCGCCGCCCATAGATAGAGACACCCATGGCAAAAAATATCATGGGTACATTGCTAACCTAAAAGGAGGGGAAAAGGGATTGACAAAGAGATTGGAATTGGACCACCGGAAATATAACTCACCGTACGATATGCAACAGCGTGCTGCCATTTTACATCGGTTTTCTGTGAGACAGTGGTATCCAACAGGTCGAGCCGGCCCATTCATGTTGTAGACGTAACTGTCAACAGCTGGGGTCTTCCATTAAAAAAATATAGTGTAATTTAAGCTTTTTACATAATGATTGACGCTGACCTTTCGACACTCAATCGTCCCCTATATATATATATATATATATGTGCCTTTTAATGTTGCAAGGGCTTGTACAAAAAATAAGACGAATAAATAGAATAACCATAGGATTGATTTTTTTGTTTTCTAAATTTTTGCACATAATGTACGTTCGGAGCAACCTTAAACAGTTGATATTAGCGGTTTAATACTTTTGTCGTGGACAAACGCGCGATTTGACGTCACGCCGTATACTTACTGAAGTTTATATACATCTAGGTTTGCCCGTGCATATTACCGCATAATTATATTTTTGCGACGAAATTTAAGTTATGTTGGTGCCACACGGTGTATTCCTGTTAACTTTGATTTCGTATAATATACAAAGTTTGTCGTAATATTTGTAAGAAACTGAAAGTATACTACAGAACTCATAATAATGAACAAGAATATATCAGTAAAAATTACAATATACCTAATACTTTCATAGATATTGTCATTCGTGAACGATTAGATAGATAGATAACTCTTTAACACCATAGTACGGATTAAGTAAACAGTACAGACAGAACTTTAAACTATAAAATGTTACAATAGGCTGTATTATCGCTTGAAGCGATCTCTTCCAGATAACCTTCTGAAGGGGTTAAAGGATCAGCAGATAAGCGGAGGTGTAAAGTAAAGGTTTTTTATGGTCTAGGCATGCCGATATATCGGATAAATGGGCCGGAATACTTTTTGCATTACATAAACATAAAACATAAACATAACATAAGCTCACGCGTGTATCCCCGAAGGGGTAGACAGAGGCGCACTAGCAAACTAATACACCGACATTTCGTCGAGCTTAGTTACGTCCAGATATGATAGGGGGCGAGCCTTTCGCCATATCGGGCACAAATTCCAGACTCGGGGCTGATATGGAAAAATCCAATATCACTTTGTTTGTTTTGTAAACTCCATTTAACATACCATTAAACTCAACATAATTTTTATAAGTACGAAATCTTAAGAAACAAAAATCTTTAATAATATGTGACATAATACTAAAACAGCACAAAGAAGTAATTAACTCGCTCGCTTACCCCTTACTTTTAAAACGACGCGACTTTAGAACGCAACAGGACCAGTGCAATACATCATTTGCCCAGCATATGGAGATATACATGAGGCCATATATATATATATATATATAATAAGGTCGTGTTATGGTGTGATATAAAGGAATGTTCTATAAAAGATGCAAAAATGACTGTTATTAAATGGTTATTTACCCTTGACTACTCTGAAACCGAAGATTTCCTAAAGATTATGAATTGAAATATATTCACACACGCCCACACACGCATACCCATCCCCACAAACACACACATCCATCCCCACACACACATACGCACGCACACACACACACACACACACACACACACACACACACACACACACACACACACACATACGCACGCGCACACACACACACACACACACACACACACACACACACACACACACACACACACACACACACACACATATACGCACGCGCACACACACACACCATGAGAGCCAAGCCTCACTATGGAGGACGTTCAGCACCGTGTGAAGTGGAAGCGTTTAAGTAGGAAGACGGCTCTTGGCAGAAGGCCGGGATAAAGCCAGACAGAAAAATATTTCGCAGGGCGCACGCCCTACCAACATCTAAGCTACCAAGATTGTTTTATTTCAATAATTAGTTTAATCTGTAATCATTATTTAAGTGGCTATTAATGTGGTAACTTCATGATTTTGTTACTAAATCGATGATTATCTAGTGACAATGTGCTGTATAAGTCCTAGATAATAATAATTAAAAGACGCATAGTAACTATATCTTAGTTAAAATTACAGTGTGGGGGCGCGCGCATTGCGTAAGCGGCACCTATTTTGCCGATATGTAATCGTGGGATAGGTAGTTTACTTTTTATATGAAATAAAAAATGTCCTACTATTAAGATGAGATACGCTCGTGGCCTCCTTGGTCTAGTGGCAGCATATATGGGAGGTCGTGGGTTCGATTCCCAGGTCGGGTAAAGCGAATTTTCTAATTTAATTTGCCCGGGACTGGATCCTCCGGAGGGGGTTGACGTCAGGCAGGTAGCTGGTTAAACTAAAATCTTAGCCAAATCCTTTCTGCAATATGCTTGAAATAGGGTGTTGCACCGACCACTCATGAAAGTGGGTTATGGTAGGTAGAAAGAAAGATTAAAATGGCGTACGCTATCTACGGTAGAAATATTTAATAATGATACATTATGTTGGCCAAGGCTCTGTACACACTTTCCGACTAACCCTATATATTTTTTTATCACCTGCCTTTATTCCATCTTTAAATTTATTGTTCCGTTGTATAAGGATAAGGAGTCACGGCAAGACTATCAGAGTACGTTCTTAGTGTTGTCAGCAAATTATATGCGAAAGTTCTGATTGAAATGGGTAATGTATGAGACGAATAATAAGTTATAGAATGTACACGCGGGATTTCGAAAGATTATGGGATGTGCGGATTAGATCTTCTCCCTACGAAGCTTTCCGGAAAAATTCTCAGCCAAAGAACGAAAAGTCTTTTGCACCTTTGTAGACTTGGAGAACGCCTAGGACGAATTACAGACAATAGTAATAATTATGGATGATGCATTTAAAAGGAAAGGAGAAAATTAATGTAAGTAAGACGAAAAGTATGTTTTTTTTAAATAAATGAAAGTATAACAGAGTGCAAAATTATGATACGTAACGAGAGAGTATAACAAGTGAAAGACTTTGTATATCTGGGTTGTATATTTATAAGTGATGGGAAGCATGATAGCGACATTAAAAGACAAGTATGTGCAGGTAATCGAGTTAATGGAGCGCTGAACACCTTTATGAGTAGCTGAAAGGTCTCTAAAAAGACACGATTGGCCGTTCATAAAGAAGTGTTAGTGCCCACACTTATAAATGAGAGTGAAAGTTGGGTGTGACAGAACAGGCATGAAAGTAAGATCAGTGGGCTCACTGGTGGACTCTTATGTCATTCCTATACATTTATTCTATTAGTACGCTATATATAGCGTACTCTTATCTCATTCCCATATATTTACTATTCTATTCGACTAGCGCATAAGCTACTTGGCTAAGCCTGTAGGGTGGTGGAAATGAGAGCATGAAGGAGCATGTGTCGCGTGATAGAGTGTGGAATAAAATGGTGTTGGATCTCTGTCGAGTGAAAGAAGATGTAGTGATAAGAAATTGAAAGGGATGTTGAGATGGTTCAGACATATTGAGAGGATAGATGATAGGAGATTATGGAAACAGTGACAAAAGACGAGTGTGCATGGAAAAGTCGGTATAGGGCGACCGCATCGCACTTATATTGGTGATAAATTGATGATATATTTACTACAGAACCGATAAAAAACTAAACCGACTCTAATGAGATCATGATAGTAGATGAAGCGAAAGTAGTATGTCAGAATCGGGCGAAGTGTAAATCTATAGTCTCTACCTACCCCTATGGGATACAGGCGTGATATTATGTAGGCGTACGTTTATTACACCTCAGTATGGAGTCGACGCAACACATTGTTAAAGCATGTTGCAGAGGTGTTTGGCCTTAGTTTTTACAATGGGCTACCTGTGTAATGACCCACCCATAAAGTCAAAAACGCCTGCTCGATCTGGAAATGGATTCCAGGACCTCATAGTTCACACCCGATATACGCTACCAATAGTGAATAGATCAATGAGGCGAGTTATAAATACTTCAGGAGCCATGTATTAATTAATTGCTATGAGTTTTGGAAAAAAAGGACGTGATGGAGACTATAATGGGGAACCTGCACGAAAATTATAACCAGAAATTGTGTTGATAAATCAATAAACAAAACCTTGAAATGTGCTATGATGAAATTTGTAGTATAAAATAATTGATATTTTACGAAATATCTTAATTAGAAATTACGTGTAATGGAACGTTATTACAAAACCCAAGTGACGTCGTTGCATTAGGCAGTTTTTCCACGTTGGGGTATTTTTCCCAATTTTGCGGAAAACTGTTGTTATGTTTAGTATGGTACTTGATGAATGAGATTTCAGAGGTCCTCCTCTTTCCAAATTATTTTCTTCATGTAACTTTCCCACCTCTCCGCTCAGGATTCAAGGGTGCAACTTATTTTTACTTCATTATTTAATGAAATAGCTTCAACATTTTTGGGGAAATTTTTGTTCGGCATGGGGAAATTTTAAACGATAGGCAATTATAGCGGTTCAAACGTCATTCCAGATAATGTCACTAGCCGTCAGTGTCAACTAAGATGTCAACAAAAAGGCATTTTTAAGCTGTGACGTCACGTCCTTTTTTAGCGCGGGGTTTTGTAAATCATATTTAGACTTGCGATAATTAAATGATTTGTGCATATTTTTATGTTTTTGTTTCTGGAGTGTTTATTTGAGACGTAGTTCTTTGCAATGAACCAATAAAAAAATTACACGCAAGTTCCCTATTGGAAAGGTCCGACCGGTCACTCTATTAGGATTTCTGATTGGTGTGCGCAGTCTTCAACATAGATGGATGTCAAAAATTCTTCAGAGTCGGAACTCTTATATGAAAAATTGAGGAAACTCCTGAGAACGAGGGTTAACTCAGCCGCGGACGTCTTAAGAACCACCACGGGAATACGATCAGCCATGCTCGACTTTCGAATGTCCAAGATTCAGGCTCTGGCCTGACCGCATACAGGTTAATATGGATTCATGTAGTACTCCACACACGCTGCGCCGGTGCAACGTCCAGTAGCGTGGCTCCACCATTGTACAAAATCGAATTTGAGGCAAAGGGTTCAACTCAAAGATGAGTGTTATTTTACTGTGGTTATCAAGTTTACGCAGTGACTGCAGATTAAGCTAGTAGAAACTGCTTTACATTGCGATGACGAGTCACCAATAGCTCGATTTCCGAGATAGTTTTTCTGTCGCCCTTCAATTTTGCATAGGTATTTTCCCTTGGCCCTCCTGTTGGATTCGAAAGCTGTACGTAACTTTTCTTTCCCTTCCTTAGATATAGGGCTCCAAGCCTTAAAGGTGACATTTCACGCCAATTATGCGGGCTGTTTAAGACGTGCAGTGACGGCGCCGACATTGTTATACTAGCTGTGATATACCCTGGAATTCTGGTATTGGCAGTGAATCATATAATTCCCAATATCCACATCCTTGACTTAGTCCGTAGAGGTGTGAGGATCATCGGGTATGAAATAAGAGTTTTCTTCATAGAAAGAACGCAAAGAACTGACGAATACACCTAAATTATTTTGGTTAAGTACACGGATTATTTATAAAATCTTTGAATGGCAATATCTATGAAACATCAGGTATATTGTCAATTTTGCAAATATAAAAGTTGTTTATTATTACGAATCCTGTAGTCTTCTTTCAGTTTTCTACATACATTGGGACTAACTCTATATACCACCGCTAAACATCAAACACTGGAGGAGCCGCTTAAACCTATCTGACAAGAAACTGTCCCCATCCAGTGGAGGAACATTGACATCCGTTTCCCTACAGGTTTGTCAACGGAAGTTCCAGCAAGGAGAACTTATAGCACAGGTGGGCTGTGTGACTGGTTAAGAGGACACCTAAACCAAAGTTATCTTGTAAGAAAAGTTACCTGATGGTTCGATGATCCATGGCTCAAACATAACTTTCTAAGCCCGACAGACAGCGTCAGCGCTGACACGCCATTGAAAAGTTTTTTAATTGTACTAAAATAAATTGTGCCTCGATTGTGTGTTACAATGTGTGTAAACTCTACCTCCGGGGTTTAGTTGTATTTAAGTACGACTACCATCCTGAGGTCTTGGGTTCGACCCCTGGTTCGGGCAAAGTGATATTGCATGTTTTCAATATCAGCCCAGAGTCTAGAATTTGAGCGCTATATGACAATAGGTTCGGCCCCTATCGCATCTCGGACGGAACTAAGCTCGGCGAAAGGTGGGTGTTCTAGTCGCTAGTGCACCTCTGCCTACTCTTTCGGCGGTACAGGCGAGAGCTTATGTTTTTGTAAATAAATTGTCCTAATGCGTCGTAAATGCGGGCCCGCCACGCTACGTCACTTGTTTGTCTTATCAACACCGCTTGACATCCTATGACGCCATTAGTGTATGAGCAAGACAGCGTACGATAGCGCACTCTAGCAGGGATAGGTAGCGGGTGCAAAATTTGAATTTGAGCTGAGGTACCATGCGCTCTTAAGGGTTGAAAATGAAAAAAAAAAAAAATTATCGAGCGCGTCAGATTTTCTAACGGAGTGTTAAGTGCACCAAAAAAAAGCTCTCATTCACTAATCTGACGATTTCGATGGGACGCAAACTCGCGGCCATTTTCATAATGTGCAAAAAAAATTCGCCATTTTGAAATACTCAAGCGCGTCAGATTAAGATATATATGGTTCATCTTTATGTTCTAAACGTACTGTCTCATAATTTATTTATTTATTTATTTATTTATTTATTTTCAGGGAACATACGGTGATACAAAAAACAAAGCTATACAAATCACTATACACCAATTACATGTTTCCACAGATAGGTATTTAAAGTAGATAATTAAGTAGAGCGCTTTCATTATATAACACAAATACAGAGGTACACATTAACATACATACATGTAATCCTACCTAAGATATATTAGATAATCTGACGATTATCTAGAGGGATTGGCCTGATCTGACAAAAAAAAATTAGAAAAACGGTTCACCTTAAAGGCCATCCCTGCAACTTCCCGCTAAGTCCATTCTTGGGCTCTTAAAATTGTACTTATGACATTTTTGAGCTCAAAATATAATTTATGTGATATTTTGAGCTCGCTGAGTTCAAAGAAATAGAAATTTCATAGAACACTATTTTTGGAATTTTCAAACCGCAATAACTTTTGAATGGATCAACCGATTTTCACGCGGTTGGCGGCATTCGACGCAGTTTTATCATCCTCATAAGTAATTTTGCAATTTTAATTGATCGAACCACAAATTTCGGAGTAATCCCGAAAAAACCCTTTTTCGGGTTTCTTTCGTTCACGATATCTCTCGAACGAATCAACCGCTTTTGACCAGCTAGGTGGCGATCGACGTGGTTTTTCAAGCTCAAAGGCGGATTAGTTTTTGAAGTTGATCGATAAAGCCGGTTAAAAGTTATTCCAAAAAAACCACTTTCAAAATTTTTTTTTTTTTTTTTAATCATTGAACTTAATTAATTGAAAAGCTCAGGAAGCAGAAACCAGAGTGGGGACGGAGTGAGAGAGTAATAGATAGAGAAAGAGTGAGAGAGGAATAGAAGCGCGGAGAAAGAAATGTAGGCATCACGCAACTGCACGCATTTAACTTTATCAAAATTTTTTTATTATTTCGGCTTGCGGAAATCGTCAGATTATATATTTTTCATTATTCTTGAATTATTTCCTTCAAAATAAAAAAAAAATTAGCTACGTTCGAGAATGTCGAGATGACGTTTTTTTTTACAACTTTGTTGCCCTCCCCTTTTTTACGTCACTCTCAAATTGTCAGATTAGTGGAATATACACTTTTTAGGATGTAATTAACTCACCCTACCTTAATCTGACGCGCTCGAGAATTTCTGATGGTCAATTTTTTTTTACTAATCTGATCCTGTATCCTTCACGGGCGGCCTTATATATGGGCCTCATGTTTTGTGGAGGTACTTAACCGGGTACAAGGTATCCCCCTGTATATTAATCTGTCGCGCTTTAGTAAATCCCGAAATCCCCGCTTGGGCTCCCCGCTTGGGACTACGAGACTTCAGAACCGTAGTTGTACCGAAATACCACCACGCCACCGAGGCAGTCAGAGCATAACCTAGTAATAATTATAAATGTAAATAGTTTACTGTATCTTACTTGTGATAAAATTAAAGCGCTACAAATAATAATATTAACTGTTGATGATATCGAAATCAGTTGAATTATGATTTGATTAAAACCGATGGAAAGTTCAATGGGTTTAATTAATGGAAGAATTTGCAGAGCTATATTAATTAAATCTAGTACGTGCCAATGTGATTCGACATAATTTCTGACGAACTCGCGTTTCAGTGGAACGTTTTTCATAGCATAATATTATGTTTAATAAATGGTACAGTTAATGAATCTGCCTATTATATTATCTATCTATGAATTTAGTTAATTGAAACTATGAATTTAATTCAATTTACCGTTGTTATTTTGAATGAATTAATGAATACACACATACATAATCTCACGCCTGTATCCCCGAAGGGTAGGTAGAGGCGAACTAGAACACCTACATTTTGACGAGATTTTTCCGTCCGAGATGTCATAGCTGGCGAGCCAATCAAGATTTTCGATTAATAAAGCTTGATATTTCATGCAAGACTCAGACAAAAGTTTACGTATTTGTACACATATATATACAAGTGTTTCATACTTGCCGTATCTCGAAAGAGTCGAATACGACTTATATATATCATGGAAAAGATAAAAAATACCGCGTCTAATGAACTTACTCTTGTTCTTCTATGATTACAAATACTTTGATACGACGTTGAAAAAACTACTTTAAAAATAAAACATACTTCGAAACGCTGTAAATAGTAAAAAATTGACACTTTTAAAAATTTAACAGGTAGGTAGGCCTAAATCGCTTCCAGTATTTTCTAAATACATCCTTGTTATTTTTTTTGGTTTTTCAAGATGTCTGACTAGCTATTTTTTTGAGTAATGGATTTATTAAACACTGTCGTTGGCAAAATCATCAAACTTTGATGGAGGCCATATTTTTTAAATAAAGAAGAAATACATCCAATAAACGACGTACAATGTTACGTTAACGTGAATATAGTTACGACGCGACGTTGGTTTCACGTTAATTCAGAGTGATTTGATGTCCCCAAGAAACTCACATCAGATACACCGTTTTTGCTGCTTAGGATTAAAATATCGATTGCTGATCTCATCAAAAGTCGTTCATAAACTAACTTTAGAACTTATTAACCTATTGCAAAAAATGATTTTTAATTCAAAGAATACGCATTCTTTATATAGAATTAATATCTCTTTTGGTTTAAAAATTATGATTTTTATAGGTTTTTGGCTCTTCTGTAAAGTTGGATTGTTCGAGATACTATAGGCCTTATAATAATATACAAAATCTAATAATTATGAATCAAGCTGATTATCTTCAAACGGCTGAACAGATTTTCTTGTATCATGGCTAAAAACACGCCCGATGAAATCACCTATCAAACAAAAAAACTAAATCAAAATCGGTTCATCCGTTTAGGAGCTATGATGCCACATACACACAGATACACAGAGTCACAGATACACATGTCAAACTTATAACACCCCTCTTTTTGGGTCGGGGGTTAATCAAACTTTTTTAAAAACAATTTAGCTGAGCGAATGGCTAAGAATAGCCTGTCACTTTTTTCCTTGTGTCACACTGTGTGAAAATAAAAGGGACAGGCTATTCTTTAAAATTTGCTCAGTTACACTATTTTTATAAGTAAGGCCCTATAAGAATGCTTTCGACCGTCGATATGTAATATATGATATAAAGTATATTTACGACAAACCTACTTTATTTTCACCCACTACCTCAGTGGCGTAGTTATATTGCGTGTACGGTACGACTTCGCCACCGATTCTTTCTACCTGCCCTTATCCCACATTATTGTGGGGTCAGCGCAACACACTATTTTAAGTATGTTGCAGAAAGGATTTGACAGTTTTTACGAGCGGCTGCCTGTCTGACGTCAACCCCGTTTGGGGATCCAGTCCCGAATAAATTAAATTAGAAAATTCGCTTTGCTCGACATGGGAATTAAACCCACGACCCGGTTCACAGCCCATATATCAAGGAAGCGACTTCGCCACCGATACTGTAATTAATACCTTATGTTAAATAATATACAACGCTAACTTTCATCGTTTCAATGTTTTGTTTCCCGGTTCGAAAATAATAACATCAGTTTGGAGTTTGTTCTGGAAACGGTTTGTTTACAATATATTCAGAAATTAGTTTTTTGGACCGCTAAATAACATACTTGTGTTATGAATATCGGTTTTGCTATTGAAAATTATACGAATATTTCGTTCTTTGCTAATAATTCCAAATTATTTATCAGGTAAATGGATTTTGGGATACTTTGAGGTAATTTAAAACCCTTGCCATATATTTTATTTTATTTAGAAGGTTATTGATGTCAAAAAGCGCTGGTTAGACGTTTTGGAGGAAGATATGTGAGCCAATGGCTTCACTATGGAGGATGCTAAAGACCAGGCGAAGTGGAAGCGTTTAAGTAGGAAGGCGCACCCTGGCAGAAGGCCGGGATAACGCCAGGCAGAAAAAAGATTTAGAAAGTCTCAAAACTGGCGTCTCCTTGGACTGGTGGCAGCGTGTATGGACTGTAGACCGGGCGGTCTTGGGTTCGATTCCCAGGTCAGGAAAAACGAATTTTCTAATGTCATTTCCAGGGAGGTTGCAAGCAGCCGGTCTTATATACTAAATACCAATTCCTTTCCGCATGCTTGCCAAAGTGTTGAGGTGGGAGCTATTATTAGCTTACGTGATAAATTTCATTTCGTTTCATTGCTTTTACTGTTACTCTCGAACCTTTGACTATAATATATCAACGTATCAGTAATGGTCAAGTAAAATACAACCTTATTTAAGCTTACTTGTTACTCTAGTAATCCATGAAATAGGCGGTTATTCAACAGTCGTGTTATTACATTAAGATAAAAACTTAACAGACCGAGATCAAATCCGATCGTGACCCAATTTACATGGAACCACCCTTGAAATAAACTCTATCGAACATAAAAATAATTTTGAAGATCGGTCCACAGTCGGCGGAGATATCGCGTAACATACATAAAAAAAAGAAAAATTCGATCGATGAATTAGAATTAATCGAAGTTTGCTCCATATTGTATTATGGTGGACTCAACTTTAAAAACATACATAAGCTCACGCCGGTATTCCCGAAGAGGCAGACAGAGGCGGACTAGCGAACCAGTACACCCACATTTCGCCGAGCTTAGATCCGTCCTAGATGTGATAGGGGGCGAGCTTATCGCCATATCGGACACAAATTCCAGACTCCGGGCTGCTATGGAAAAATCTAATATCACTTTCCCCGACTCGGGGATCGAATCCAAGACCTCAGGACAGTTATACCTAGTCTTACCGAAAACCATACGCCGTCAAGGCAGTATTTATGTATAAGGTAAATGAATTTTGAGCTAATTTTGAACTATCGTCAAATGTTTTATTAAGAAGGTCTCATTACGGTCGTCTCCTTAGTTTGGTGACAGCATGTATGGGCTGTTGACCGGGAGGTCCTGGGTTCGATTCCCAGGCCGAGCAAAGCATTTTTTCTAATTTGATTTCCCCGGGACTAGAACCTCCAGAGGGGGTTGAGGTCGACAGGCAGCCAGTCGTAAAAACTAAGCCAAATCCTTTCTGCAATATGCTTTAAAAATTGTATTGCGCCGACCGATTATGGCAGGTTGAAGAAAAGTTTATAGGTGTCTTAAATTTATCACGTATATTTTCCACTGATGCAATCTAGGCGTCCATGACGTGGCAGATAAACTGCAGGAATGTTGCTTGAGATGGTATGGCCATTTTGAGGAAACCACAGGAGTACGTCGGTTGCATGTGTCTGGTCCAAATCATACCAGGGGTGCGTTCCCGTGGACGGCCCAAAAAGCGCTGGTTAGACGTTCTGGAGCAAGATATGAGAGCCTCACTGTGGAGGATGCTCAAGACCGGGCGAAGTGGAAGCGTTTAAGTAGGAAGGCGGATCCTGGCAGAAGGGCGGGATAACGCCAGGCAGAAAGAAAGATTTTCCACTGATTTAAAAATAAAAACTATAAACTAAACAATATCCATACAAAACTACATTTTTACAGCGCACCTGGGCTCAATAAAACAGCTCCTTATTATCATAAATGTTTACTTTACGAATGCACTCTACAGGAAAACGGGCGACGACCCCAAGTATGTAACGTATATAGAAAATGTAAGTGAAATTTCATACGTAGGGAAAATCACCTTATTATGTTACTCTAGGGACGGATTAAGGTAGACATTAGGGGGTTTATAGTGCTTATTAATTATAGACCGACTTCAAAAAAGGAGAAGGTCCTCAATTCGTCTGTATTTTTTTATGTATGTCATGCGATATCTCCGCCAATTAAGGACCGACTTCCACAAAAGGAGGAGGTCCTCAATTTGTCTGACCGATTTTCGACCGACTTCCACAAAAGGAGGTCCTCAATTCGTCTGTATTTTTTTATGTATGTTACTCGATATCTCCGCCAAATGTGGATCGATTTTCAAAATTCTTTTTATGTTCTGTAGTTTATTTCAAGGATGGTCCCATATAAATTTGGTTACGATAGGATAAGTTTTGAATAGGTCCGTTAAGTTTTTAAACTTGTCATTGTATAACTTTAAGGTTATGTCTTGTTGAGGCTTTTTTATGTTACGCGATATCATCGCCAAATGTGGACCGATTTTGTAGGATTCTTCTTGTGGGTGGTCCTATACAAATTTGGTCAAGACCGGATAGATTTTAAAGGCGGTCCGTTAAGTTTCTAAACTTGAGATTATTTACAAGGCACGTTTCGATGTGTCGAGACAAGAGTACGCGACATGAAAGAAAAAACCGCGGAGCACATTATTGAATTTATAAATGTGCTTATTCCTATTTGACTCAGAATATGCCAAGAAAGGTAATTTTTAACAGCCTTTTCTTCATGATTTCTTAGGTTTACGTGAATGTTATTCATTGAAATTAAACTATTTTTACGGATTATATCACGATTTGGTTTTAATTTTTATGCCCGACATTTCGAAAGCTTTGCAGCCTTCGTGGTCACGGGTCAGACTGAAATTAAAATTAAAACCAAATCGTGATATAATCCGTAAAAATAGTTTAATTTCAAAGCCTTTTCTTCATTAATTTAAATATGTTCGTGTTCCTCTTCTTCCACCTGCACTAATCCCACTCTTGTGGAGTCGGCGCTACGTTCAAGTATGTTGCAGAAAGGATTCAGCTGTAGTTTTTATAATTGGCGGCGCGCCTAAATTCATAACTCTCACGGGAAGTACCTTAATATAAATAAAAAATAACATTAGGATGAAGACTTACCATGCCATACCTAGTGTTTTATTAATAAAACAACTAAAAAGAAACGAGTAAAACCGCATGCGAATGTAAAGTGCGCAACAATTTGAAATTATCCGGATCGTATTATCTTTGTTCCACTACATTGGCTCTAGATCTTTTGTAGATCATTTATATAGCGAATCAGAAGCGCCGGCTTGACATTGATCTGACAGATGTCGACGCGCGCGCATAATAATATTATAATAATTAAAAAAAACAACGGTTATATTCATTGAAACAAAATACTATTTCATTTATATTTGGAACAAAGTTTAAATTTGGAACTTGAGTTTCGAAGTGCAGTGCTCTGGAAATCAAGTGTATTTGTTACTTATTTCAAGTAAGTGTTATCGTGTGTTTTAAGTTGAATTATCTTTTTCTACATTAAATAATTATTTTTTGAATGTCTAATTTATAATCTTAATACTAGAGGTAGAGGTATTTTTAAAGAGCATAGGAAAATAATAAAGTGTACTAACATTTCCGAAACCCTTAACATAACTATATTTCAGTCAAATGAAAACAACTAACCATGCATTAATAATTTCTTACCTAGTGTTACTGCACTAATTTATTAAGGAGTCTGCCAAGTTCTTAATTAATGTTTCACACAGCGCACTTCCGAGGAAGGAAGTTTAATAATAAAGTGCTGTCGTCTTGACATAAGTGACGTTTAGTGTATCTCACTAAAATAGTGGTTTCCTTTTAAATTAAATTAGCCCTTAGGACATGGAAAAGCGACTTGTTTGTACATGATGGTAAGTGTAGTCTTCTATTATTTAGAAACAAAATAGCAATATCAGCGGCTCGAGCAGTATGTTTGACTATCGAATTCGTATAGAGCTCGCTGCGCACTGATGACGTGTGGTTAATATTTCATACAAATGTGACGGACGCGCATTGTGCGTGATACGAATTATGTTGTCAAAAATATTCCTACTCGGGCCACAGTACACACAAACAAACTACGACATCCGTGTAGAGATGCGTTATCCTATAGGAAAGTTTTTGAACTATTTCTAGCCAGCTCTTTCTTTCTTTTCGACAGACTTCCATAAAGGAAAAGGTCCTCAATTCGTCGATATTTTTTATGTATGTTACGCGATATCTCCGCCAAATGTGGACCGATTTTGTGTTCGATAGAGCTTATTTCAAAGGGAGTCCCATATAAATTTGATTACGATCGAATTCGAAGTCGGTCCGTTAAGTATTTAAACTTGTGATTATTTAAATTCTTTTTGTTCTCGATAGAGCTTATTCCAAGGTTAGTTCTATATAAATTTGGCCACGATTTAATGAATTTTAAACCTCTGGATTTCCTTTGTATCATTTTTGTCCTCTGTCTTTGAGTTAACATTATTAATCATGGAAACTCATTACGGAACCAAAGTAAATACATCACTACACATTTGTATGTGATAGTTAATTAATATTTTCCTCTACGTTTGCTAGAAGGTTATTAGAATGTTGGTAAATTAATATCATCTTTGTCCAAATACTGTTCATATAATGCTGTTACTGATATATGATATAGGGAGGTATCTATGGAATCACATTTAATTAGATCGGTATTATTGAGTTCGTAATTTAGGGCTGCTCGACTGCCTCGGTGGCGTGGTTGTATTTCGGTACGACTACCGTCCTGAGGCCTCGGGTTCGATCCCCGGGTCGGGCAAAGTGATCAATAACACATTTTTCCGCATCAGCTCGGAGTCTGGAATTTATACCTGATATGGCGATGAGGCCCTATTACATCTGGGACGGAACTAAGCTCGGCGAAATGTGGGTGTACAAGGTGGCTAGTCGTTTCTGCCTACCCCTTCGGGGATACAGGCGTGAGCTTATGTTATTACTTGTGTGTTAATTTAGGGTGATTTGCAGCTCTATTAATAATCTAGACTTAAACCTAAACTCGATTTATCCTACAGCTCACTCCTATCTTTAAATCAAGATTTGGGATAAATGGAGATTTATCGCGGAGCGGTATGATGTAACCAAATGTCGGGGATGCCTATTGAGCTTGATTTGGAATGTCGTGTAGATGGGTTACCTGATGATAAGTGATCTCCACCGCCCATAGACACCCAAGACACGAAAATGGGGGCGTTATCAACGTAAAAGTAGGGGAATAGTGATTAAGATAGGGAGGGTAATTGGGCCATCGGAAATCTCACTCACAGAAGGAAAAAGCGAACTGCCACTTTACGTCGGTTTTCTGTGAGACAGTGGTATGAAACGGGTCGAGCCGGCCCATTCGTGTTGTAGACGTTAAAATATTTTTTGAGGTTTGTTATTCTAGTATTTAATGTCATAGAAGAGATCTATCTATCTCTCTGCCGTAAAAATTCTCACAAAATATCTCGACCCACTTCCAAAACGGAGAAAGTCCTCAATTCGTCTGTATTTTTTTATGTATGTATTTTAGGCGATATCGCCGCCAAATGTAGACCGATTTTCAAAATTATTTTTGTGTTCGATAGAGCTTATTTCAAGGGTGGTCCCATATAAATTTGGCCACGATTTGAAGTCGGTCCGTTAAGTTTTTAAACTTGTGATTATTCTAATCATAAAATTCGGATCAGAAAGTAGATATTTAGGTTAATGAGTGTGCCAAGAAAAGTATAACGGAGAATTGATTTCATAATGCCTCGAAATAAGCTGAGCTTGTAAAACTTTGTTATTGATTGTGGAAACGTGCACGGTTAATGTTTTTAGTTGAAAACTTGGGTGCAAGCAGGATTTATAACCTAGCGTAATGTGGTATCATGTGTGAAAAACGTGGAACCCATTTATTGGTATTTTGGTGTTTTTTATCCGACCTCGGAAAACTGATTGAAAGTGGGTGGTGAAGTGATAAACACATAGTCCAAATTATATCATATCGAAAAAAGGACTGGTTACTAAAATTCTTCATCAAATTCCAACTACTTGCCCCAATCAACAATCAAGTCATGTCCTAAGCTTTAAAATAATCAAATATACATTGGCTGGTCACTACGGCAGATCTTAACCAGCATGATTCTGTATGTTTTTCTCAAAACATTACACTAAAACACATACACACAACGATGATTGTCTCCTGCTCGTAAAACAATGGACCATAGATAAAAATAGATGTTTTTTCTAATATGTCGATAAAAACTAGCGCAGGAGACGCGGCTTTAGATCAACAGAATATATTTTATTGTTGCTTTGGTGCTGTGGAACTGTAAGTCTGTAAATCCTTGTAGTTCCTAATACTCAGAATATAGATTAATCTATTGTGGTGTAAATTTATCTATAAAGAAAAAAACTGACCACATTACCTTAGTGATTGGTCATAAGTTATTTTAACCCGCCGGAGGCGTCATATAAATACGTTACATAAGCGTATAGGCCACCGGAGGCCGAGCCGCCCGTGAATATTATAGATAAATTGTATTTTCTTATAACAATGCTTTAAGCTATATCAATCTTTAAACAATAAGTTTGCATTGAAATTAATCACATACCTCAAATGTCAAAAAAATTTACTTACCTATTTTAGAGTTTGCGAAACCGTGTCTCATATGTGGATTTAACTGAAGTTTCGTCTACCCATAATGTTGACTTAATTACTTGTTACGTTATGGAATACGATCGCCTTCTTGGTCTAGTGGCAGTATAAATGGGTTGTGAACTGGGAAGTCCTGTGTTCGATACCCAGGTGGTGTTTTACCCGGGACTGGAGCCCTAGATGGGGACCGGCATCGGGTTGGCAGCCGGTCGTAAAAACTAAGCCAAATCCTTTCTGCAACATGCCGACCCCACATTAAGATTAGGATAAGGGCAGGTAGAAAGAAAATAAGTTATGGAATACGGGTTTCCTTCTTCAATTCACAGAAAAATCGCTAAAATTGTAAATGATCTTATAATCCCATAGTGGAGAAAGTTCAACCTAGTTTATCTAAATACAGTATTACAAATTGTTTTATGGGTGTACTATACATGTGAAATAATTTAAATTAACTTATTTCACAAATATAATAATTTAAATTAACCTCCGTGGCGCAGCGGGCGAGCAGCCGGCTGTTAAGCGAGAGGCCGCGGTTTCGATTCCCGCATTGAGATAAATGTTTGTGTGGCCCACAGATATTTGTTTCAAGTCTGGGTGTTGTGAGACCGAAAGTCTCTCAAAGTCTCTGATACCCACGTTACAGGTTATACCTAGTGTGGGGTGAGGACTACTAGGTGTGTGACTGTTGGGTGTATTTATTATATACGAGTAAAGACCCGAAATAAATTATCATATATCAACATTTATCTTGGTGCGGGAATTGAACTCTAAGCATCTTGCTTCACAGCCGGATACTCCCCCAGTGCGCCATGGTGGCTGTCAAACATTTTTCAATTGTTGGGCCTTACTTATAAAAAAAAATTATCTGAGCAAATGGCTAATAGTCTGTCACTTTTTCCTTGTGTCATATCGTTTGAAAATAAAAGGGACAGACTATTCTTAATCATTTGCTCAGTTAAACTGTTTTTATAAGTAAGGTCCAATAACTACCTCCTTTTAGGTTGGCAACGCACCCATGATTCCTTTTGTCTTGGGTGTCTATGGGCGGTGGAGATCACTTACCATCAGGTGACCCATCTGCTCGTGTGCCAGTCTCTGCTAATGAAAAGAAAAAACAAACACTATAAATACTACTAACAGCCACAAGGGATTAAAAATATAAGTACAATTAAAAACCCTTACAAAATAAAAACCATTACTAACCAGAATTTGACCCTCTTTATTGCTAAGTTTGTAGTAGAGGTAGAATAGTAGTCGATCCCAAAAGGCAAATTGTAACTTACCTTAAAGTTTTAAGTACCATTCAAACTCATTAAACACTAAACTTGCAATTATTGTAGTTAGAAGTTTTCCCTAATGAAGACTTAGCGCTGGCAATACATTTAATTATTGGAAAGCCGTCCGCCGTACCCGTAAGCGGATATTTACCCTAGTTAATTTAAATAAGTCACACGCACGATACAGTTTACGTTAAAGTGAACATAAAGCAGCTTTTGTGAGAAAATTTCCAACTTATTATGTACCGGTTGTACTTTTATCCAATGTATTAAGACAAGTCATTTAAATGTTTAAAAGACGCTTCGCGATAAATCTTTATCTATCCCAAATCTTGTTTTAAAGATAAGAGTGATCTGTAGGATAAATCGAGATAAGGTTTAACTCTGGATTAGTAATAGGGTTGCAAGTCGCCCTAAACTATTAAGGCCTTTTCAAAGTAATCCTACTCTTTTTTCAACGTCTGCCCTTATCTACAGACCTTTCTCCGTCACATTTTCGACCGACTTCCGAAAAGGAGGAGGTCTTCATTTCGTCAATTTTTTTTTATGTAACTCGATATCTCCGCCAAATGTGGACCGATTTTCAAAATTGTTTTGGTGTTCGATCGAGCTTATTTCAAGGGTGGTCCCATATAAACTTGATCACGATCGGGTTTGAAGTCGGTTCGTTAAGTTTTTAAACTTGTAATTATTAAGCAAGACGTCAATCTATTTTCAGAAATATGCGGTCACACCTCACTTCGCTGCTCCTCGTCATCGCAACTCTTCAAAGCATTCATACAACAGAAGAAGGATACTTAAGATATGTAAAAGATGGCTGCTTCCTCAGAGGCGAGGCGCTCTCTTGTATCAAATACAAGGCTCTAAAAATAGCAAAAGAAACAATTTTCGAAGATTATCAGAATTCAACAATAAACGCAACGCACATGATAAGCTTGGTGCCTTTGGACGATGAAACGATAAAAGAAATGTCTTTAAAGGATTACGCCCAAGTCTTTTCCAACGAGCCAAAGAGTTTCTTGTCTGAATGGGCGGAATTGGCGAAATACTTTATGAAGCTCGTTCAGGACTTTTTCAAAATGAAAGGGTTGAGAGTCGCTCTTCCTGACGGCGCACGGACTGTTGAAGACGAAGACAATGATGATGGTGAGTTCAATTATCAATCCATTAGTAACGCAATTTATAAAATAGATATTTTTTTTATTATCACAATTACAAAATCCGTATACAGTAAAATATTTATACATAGGCATTAAAACGACGACAGAGGTTTGACAACAATGCTTAATACTCTGCATCAAATAAAACAACGAACACACAGTTTATCTATCTATCTGTTTTGTGTCGATGTATACAAAAAGAAAAAACAACGAATATGTAACAAGAACTAAGTAAGCACATAGAGGTATCTATAAAAAAGCATTAGTTCTGAAGAAAGTGTAACTTTAGTTTCGATTTAACATTTTTCTCGATTATGCTGTCTTTAAGAATCGAGATAAATCTTCTGTGATATATTGACGGATATACGATAAATTATAAGGGTTTTACCAATTACGCGTAGATTCCGAACCACATTATTAGCTGACTGAAATTAGATAGTCTGATAATTTGAAAAAAAAAAATTGCATTCATTTTTGATTCGCTAATTAGTATTGCTCTAATCAATGGGTTGCTCTCAATGTCTCACTGTTAACAACTGCTGGATTATTTTTTGTGCCATATTTAGACATTTCTCTTAGAGAATTACAACCTTCCACTTTTTAGAAGCTTCCATTACGTATTTAATAAATTACCTAAATGGATCGCTCTTTTCCTAATGATCTCGAATTCTCAGTACTGTTGCTAATCTCCGTATGAATTTTTCAAGACGTCTTTTAACGTTCGTACGTTGTCTTTGACGTAAATTCAATTTCCTTGTCGTTTGATTTCATTTATTTTTAATTTATGTAGATGCTGTGGTACACAAAAACTGCATGCTTATATACAAAGAACTTGTATACAATTTACTTTTAAGGCTTATGCGCTTAATTAGTTAGTGAATGAGTATAGTCTAGTTTCTTGTAAAGCGTTATTTTCATTTATTATAAGCATAGATGCTTTATTAAAAAAAAATCAGGTAAATAACCATACTTACAGTAATTATACTTCAAATATTTATTTTGTATTAACAGAGGAATACTAAACTCTTCGAGTAGACACAAAATTAATATATAAAATACTAAAAATGTTATGTTACTACAAATCTCTTCGACCGTACTAGAAAGTTACTTTTGCGGTTACTATAGCCGGTTGTGTACAGGCTGACCACAGAGCCCCTGATCACTCCTCATTAGGGCTGGCAGCAAATTCAAATTGAATTACTGGATTACAACCCATGCGAAGTGAATTAGGATCTAGTGTCTAATCTTACTTTGAGATAGGATTCAGAGATAATTGAACGAAGTATTCGTCTGAATTAGTAATATGATAAAATAAGTAGAGTCTAATGCAGATGTTAAAACCACTAGCACTGACTGAGACGTTTATATGAATACGTTTCGAGTACGTATTCGAATCGAGTTCCAATGTTTAAACTATTCTTAAATTTTTTAATAAACGAAACGGCCATTAATTCCTTCTATCATTAGTTTTTTTTATTGTTATTACTATACGTAAGATCACATTGTCATAACGGATAAGGTACGATGGGGTTGGCGTACCCTTGTGGATTAAAACCCCTTTAAAAATAAAGAGAAAAAAAAACTATTCTTATATATTTATTGCTATATCTATACAATTTTTGAATAAAAATGACGCGAAATTGTTCGTTTACACACATAGACTCATGCCTGTATCCACCATAGGGTAGGCAATGGCGAAGTAGAAAACTAGGCCACCCATATTTACGGAGCTCATTTTCATCCTAAATAGAAGGAGAACCTATCGCCACATTCAACTTTCAGACTTCGGGCTGATACTGAGTAGAAAAGCTCAATATCATTTTGCTGTCCCGGGGATCGAACCCGAGACCTCAGCATGGTAGTGGCACCGAAATACAACCACACAGCCGAGGCAGTCTTCACAATGTAGTCTCATATAATGGCTTTTACTATATTTTCATTGCCAGTATTTTCTATACAAAAGTTTAATAACAAAATTTGCTATACTTCCTAAAATAATTAACAAAATTAGATATCTATATTAAAGACTACTTTGATCTACGTGCCAACCAGTCAATCTATAGATCTCAGAAACTCTTTGAACAATGGCGCAATTCCGTTTCCTATTGTAGCTAGAAATTAAAAACCACAGCGTAAAATCTCAATCGATATTCATTACTACCCCTTTGTACGATAAGGGGTAAACACAATGTTTCATCATCAAGCAATTTGTTCCGCCTGTTGTGGTAATGTTGAAGGTTAGTA
Source organism: Clanis bilineata (assembly GCA_036417725.1). Taxonomy (NCBI): domain Eukaryota; kingdom Metazoa; phylum Arthropoda; class Insecta; order Lepidoptera; family Sphingidae; genus Clanis; species Clanis bilineata. The sequence goes on along the minus strand of CM071162.1, from coordinate 7,819,830 downwards.
TGGCCCTGACCTTAGTATAGCACGTGTCTATACAGTAAATATTGTACAGAACTATGTATATACATACACAATATGTTTGCTAGTTAGTTGTTTCATACTGGGCGTAACAAGCACTGGTTCGGTAGGCTGTTTAATTGGGGTTCTGTGTAGTTTTGCTTAGGTATAGTCCACATCGAACTTGTATTCCAAGGATGTATTTATATGGCCAGAGAAATGAACCCTTAGGCCTCATTCGCACGAGAGCTTTTTATTTAAAAAAGCGTTTCAACATGTTTCATCTCTGTTCATACGAGTTCTTGAATATCATTCTTGTCTTGTTTCTAATAAGGTATATTCTACTTACGCCCCAAAACAAAACGCCGCGTTTTAAAAGCGCCGGTGTTTGAACAACTATACTAGAACTCATTTGTTCCATTTCAACGCTTTTTTAACGCGCGTTGAAAAATTTCTCCTGCGAATGAGGCCTTAGTGCGAGTTAGAGTGATTATGAGTTGATACAAAAACACACGGACTTTCACATTTTCAATGTAAAATAGAAAATTGGGATAATTCGTCAAAATCTCTAGATTTCGTGAACAATTATTGCTTCTTGCTAACGTTTTTACTTGCTGGTGGGTTGTAATAATGCTTCCTAATAAGTAACAATATTTTTTGTCACGTAGAATTTCGACAACAATCAGTATTCTAAGCTTAGTCCACTTTTACTTTATCAATTCGAATTTTGACTGCCTCGGTGGCATTGGTATTGCGTGCGCAGTTAGACTATCGGTCGAACAAAGTGATACTGCATTTTTATATTTTATCTAGCGAATTTAGCATCTCTGGATTTAGTATATGAAACTCTCACAGTTAAAGTGGTTAATTATTTTCTTGAGTGTTTCGTATTCGTATTCAAGTCATTATATTTCTTTAAAAACAATAATACCATTGTTCCCATATAATCATATGAATTTATCCTAAAACAATATCCATTACAATAAAATTGTTACTTATTGAAAAAGTTTTCTAGAAAACATCAAAATTTAGGGATACTGGGGTCGTTCTGGATCCCTTTTTGCCATTGAAAAACTATTTAATCCAGTCCTATTCCTCTATTGATAGGCAATACACGTTTCCAAGGACCCTATTTAGTACATTAAAAGCCATGGGCGTGTAAGACTAGATTATAAACATGTGATGTAAAAAAGTAGATAAAAGTTTAATGTTATATGTTTTTTTTTGTATTATTGTATATTATCTGCATACTATAGTGAGAATTAAATTTGAAGATGAATTCAACCAGACTACTACGTCACCTAAAGCGCTATCTGCTTGCTTGATTTTGGTAGAGCCACGCTGTAGACAGTAACGTCTACAGCACGAATGGGTCGGCTCGACCAGTTGGATACCACCGTCTCACAGAAAACCGACGTAAAGTGGCAGCTTGCTGTCGCGTTTCGTTCGGTGAGTGAGATTTCCGGTGGCCCATTTCCCCCCCTCCCTTTATAATCCTTTTCCTTCCCCTTTCATTCCCTCCTTTTAGGTTGGCAACGCACCCATGATTCTTATTGTGTCTTGGGTGTCTATGGGCGGTGGAGACCACTTACCATCAGGTGACCCATCTGTTCGTTTGCCAGTCTCTGCTAAAAAAAAATATTATATCGATGTAATTGTCTATGACATTATTTGTGAGAACAGAATTTGTTGTATTCATCGTAAATATTGATCAACTTACAATATCTTAGTCGATCTGGAATTCTTTGGGGGAGGCCTATGTTCAGCAGTAGACGTCCTATGGCTGATGATGATGATGAATCCAGAATATTAGTAATAGAATGTTAATCCCAATATCTTGACCCGCATTGTCTCTTGTCAAATATCGTTCGAAATGACCATTCAAAACGTAATTGCAATAGATTCGGCCCGAAAATACCGGACCGGAAACAATCAGGTTGGAACGTGGGACCGACCTGCGATCCGATGACAGAACTAATGCTTGTGTAATTGGTTATCGAAATAGAGCTGTAGTACTTGTACATTTAAAATTAGAGATACATTTTAGGTTATTATCTGATTAGAATAGTATGACGGCTGATAGGAAAGTGTGCCAGAAAAAAGCATATTGCGCCAACCCCAAATAAAATGGAACAAGAGCAGGCAGATGTTCAATTTAGAAGCTGTCTTTTAGTTAATCATAAATAAAAGCGTGGTAATAAAATTGCATCATAATATTGTATCAGCGTAATTATAAATATCCCAGAGACCAATTCTCACAAAACAAAAGCGTCATAAGACCTGGAACTGATATTTGCGTTGGTTATCTTAAGAATAGAAAACATTGATAAATCACATTTAGACTCAAACAGAAAAATTACGCGTGTCAACAGCATAATTTCTAATTAAAAGATTTCAACAAAAATAATCTCGATTTTGATTACTTATTTATTTACTTTTGTATTTTTCCAGCAGCTCGTGGTAAGAAAAAGAAGCTGGCTGTGATCATCCCACTTCTGACATTACTTGCTACTATGAAAGTCAAATTCATGCTGATACCTATACTTCTAGCAGTAATGTTGATCAAGAAACTGCTGCTAATAGCTGCTCTGCTGCTGCCGAGTTTGTTGACCACATTGAAGGCTTGTAAGGTAAATAATGATTATAATTTGTAATATCATACTCCAGTGGAGGCTAACGTCAGGAAGGTAGCGGCACGTAAACACTAAAACAGAATCTTTACTGTAACTTGCTTAAAAATGGCTTTGCGCCAACTCAACTGAGTAGTGAGATAGAGATATATGAAAAAAGGCACACACTTGTAGTCGTTTCAAAGCCTTACAAAAGGGACTAGAAGATTTTCAATTAGAATTAGAATCCGCCATATAATACTGAAACATACCATTAGCAAAGTACATTAGTATATCATTTGATTGATTTACTAATGTACTTTGCTAATGGTATGTATGTGATCCCCATTTACTGAAGTAAAAAGTTTTGAAGGCACTTATGATCAAACAGAACCTATCCCATAAGTAATAATAAATTAAAGAGTAATGGATATCCAAACTTTGCTCAATATATTATGAGTGAAAAAGCACACCGTCATTCCATAAGCAGTCCCAAGGCAGTAATTACAAAAACAGCAGGCCAAATCAAATATTTTTATCCAAACATCCATTTAGACACGGATGAAGGCACAAAGCAATCGCACTATTTCCAAACTTTATAGGCCGAGCAGACCACAGAGCATTAAGAACTTGAAAAATTATGCGTAGAAAGTTTTCACGTATAAAAACCACGCCAAATGAGAAAATGTGGTGGAGACTAATATATTGAACTGGTTTACTGTAGTCTATAATAGGTTTAAAGTAACAGTGCGTTGATTAGTTTTAGTCAAAGAACTATAGAATTTAGGTTCAAACTTATCCGTAATACAAACTTACCCTCTGAATTTTGAGAAGTTACTTGTATAGTTCTTGTTAATTAAAACTTGATTGAACTGTAGGAAAACATCGTAAGTAAGTTTACATTCGTACAAATTAATTGTCCTTAAGAAGAACATAGGTATGAAAAGTCTGCAAATGTATACTTTAGTTTGATCCATTTTATTAGTAAAAGAAGCTATAACAGTAGTATTTCAATAATTTAGAGTACGTATATGATCCCATTCCAATTTGGGGTCAGCGTAAGTTGCAACACAGTAAAAATCTGTTTCGTTTTACTCACGTCTTTATCTCTTAAAAGTACCTGATAAATCATCTTCGAAAAATCGTTTACTCGACCCAGAATTGGATTCAGGATCTCCGTCCACCCGTACACTAAAGAACGTAAAAGATTTGTGTAATAACCCTACAATTTTTAAGTGAGTCAATATCAATTTGCAAACGGATATGAAGTTTTCAATGCATTAGGTTTATAAATGTGAAGAACAAACATTGTTATCAACCACTCGATGATGCGAAGCTTTTAAAGATAACCCTCGCTTACCATTTCAAGTAATATATTAATCCGTGCACTTATTTATTGTTGATAAAAGGTTATACATTGAATGTTGCGGTGTATTTTTAGATATTTTTTATTGTTTTTAGATTCAACGTAAGCCACGCGATAGGTCACATTTTATTTTTGTATCCTTGTCGAGAAGACGCGGATTATGATACACTATTTCATGGTAAACTAGCATTTCTTCGCAGTTCTGCTTGTTTAGGTCAATGATACTTTAAAAATTGTGCCCTAAAATATAAATGTGTACACTCAATCATATCGAATATCGATTATTAAAATATCAAATCAAAAGTAACCTGTGTCAGTCATGTAAATAAATTATCTTTATTCACAAAATAATAACTAAATGCCTTGTTTCGTTGCCACTTAAGGATTAACAAATACGTATTAGAATTTGAAATCGGCATAACCAAAATAAATGAAATATTTAAAATATAGCAAAACGATACACGGATTTGATCCAGTAGCCCGAGCACGAAAAACTAATGTAAATGTAAATGTATTCGAGTTCGCTGCGCACTGTTGACGTTTGGTTAATATTTCATACAAATTTCATAGACGCGCATCGAGCTAAAATACATTTACGGTTGTCAGAAATGTTCCTGCTCAGGCCGCTGATTTTAACTTAGTTACATAAGTTATACTGATACATGTAAATCAATAATATTTATACCATCCTATTTTGTGGCCATGATTTTGCTTGCTTTGAAGCCTATCCCGATCTATATCTCGATAAAAAATAGCCTATATTCATATTTATAAAATATCATTGCCTATGTTACTTTCTTTGTTTTATCAATAAAAAAAAAACGCGTGAAGTTAAGATTAAGCCAACAAACGAATAATGACTATTTTAGCGTTAATAATTCTAGTATAGTTTTATTTAAGAGCTTTATACCTTAAGGTAGAATCAAAAAATATATCTTCTCCATAAAGTATACGCTCCCGTATACCAATATCTATCGTTGCAACTGTTATCTTTTTATTTGCATACATATCAATGTGGCAGCTATTAAAATGCTTTATATTTTCCATTCCAGCATCACCATCCAATGACGCACTACTCATACATCGGAGCCAGCGATTCAAGCGACTATAATTCAGATTATAGTAATAGTTATTCTTACTCCTCTGGTGGAGGTAAAGATTGGGCTGCTAATAGGGCGTACTCTATGCCTAAACATAGACCGAGCCCTGCTCCTATGTACGTCACTGCGCCAGGATCTATTGCTTAGATCTAAGCTTAAAGGAATACTTCCGATCATTGCGTTAAGCGACAAACGCGCACGTTGACTAACTCCCTACTAAATAAAACTGACACGCGCGTTTTCGTGTGCTTTGATGAAGAAGTTATAAAATTCGTGCGACAGACGCACGCTTTTGTCGCTTGACGTGACGGTCCGAAACCACCATTGTTTTGTACAAATATTTTATTTGTAAACTAAACAGTATTTACCTCAAAGGAGTTAGCGTGTCGTATTTTGTATTATCGTGCTTATCTTTTTGGTATATGCATTTTTATCTTCAAATATAGATTCACTGTTTATTTGATAAACCTCTATTTATGAAAAATGTAGCCCGATCATGGGTTATTTGACATTTCTCGCTAGCGACTATCTATTTGTATAAAAAACGTCAAGTCGCTCTTAGTTGTTATTCTGTATTATATTCTCGATTTAATTTAAAAATGTAAGGTAAATTATTATTTATTTATAAACTATATTTAAGGTTTACAAAATGTAATGCTAATTATACGCAATAATAATTTGTCCCTGACTTCTAATTTTTCTTCACTAAATAGTTTATATGAATATACTCGTCTTTATAAAGGCTTTTATGTGAAATGATAAAGAAAATATTGTTAATCTTGTAATAATGCTCCTGGGATTTTTAGGTAATAGATGTAATCGAATTGTCGCCTCCTTGGTCTCGTGGCAGTGTATATGGGCTGTGAACTGGGTTCCAGTCCCAGGTCGGGCGTGGTATTTTTCTAATACTACTTTCCCTGGACTGGATCCCCCAGATGAAGGGGTGCCGTCAGGCAGGCAGCTGGTCATTAAAATCTAAGTAAAATCCGTTCTGCAACATGCTTTAAAAAGTGTGTAGCGCCGACCCTGCATTAAGGTGGGATAAGAAAGATGTAATCAAATTATAACCCGAGGTGGGGTATAAGTGTTATTAGTACAACTTTCCTGCAAATGTCGGCTGTTTACCAGCCGTAAAAACTAAGCTGAAGCCTTTCTGCAATATGTTTGAAAAAGTATGTGCGTCGACCTCACATTGTGGGCATAAGGGCAGATGGAAAGAAAAAACAGCAACCACAGACGTCAAGAAAAAGAAGGACACCATTTTGCTTGTAGTTAAACGGATGCCACAAAGGTGCCACGCACGCAAACACGCCTGTACAAAAGTGCGCTACGCATACACATACATGTTGATAGATCGAATGGGCCGAAAACCCTGCTTCACTTTCAATGTTCCTAGCGCTCCGTTCATCTTTTTTACGTCCGTGACAGCAACATTGAAATTTGTATTTTTGCGATTCTTTGAAATAAAATACAAATTAAAAGAGATGTAGGCTAAAACTAGTTGTTTACGAATACCTGTTAGGACTTAGGAGGTCAAATGTCCTCGGGTACATTAGGACGATGAAAGGTTTTGACGACCTATGACGTAATTTAGTACGTAATTTAGACTTGCTTATTTATTATCATATAAATTGGAAACAAAGATTGAATGTATATAGTAAGTACAGTTTCTGCAATAGAAATGGACGGGCTCGACCGGATTACTACCACTGTGTCACAACAAGTTGAAGTGGAAAATTGTTGTTCCGTGTCGTACAGTGATTGATCTTGGTGAATTCCAAATGCAATGGGGAACTTGCGCAAAAATTATAATGAGAAATTGTGTTGATAAATCAATAAACAAAACCATGAAATGTGTTATCATGAAATTAGTAGTATGAAATAATTGATATTTTACAAAATATCCTACTTATTACGTATAATGGAACGTAATTGCAAAACCCAAGTGACGTAATTGCATATGGAATCTAGATAAGTGTTTCCAGTTGAAGTATTTTTCCCAATTTTGCCAAAAATTGTTGTTGTGTTTAGTATGGTAATTGTGAATTAGATTTCGGAGGTCCTTCTCTTCATTCTTCCTCATTTTTACTTCGTTATTTAAAGAATTAGCTTAACATTTCTACGCGGTTACGTCACGTCCTTTTTTAGCGCAGGGTTTTGTAAGTCATATTTTGACTTGCGATAATTAAATGATTTGTGAATATTTTAATGTTTTTGTTTTTGGTGTGTTTAATTGAGACCTAGTTCTTTACAATAAACAAACAAAAAACATGCAATTTCCCTATTATACATTTCATTGACAACCCAAAAAGCGCATGCTAATCATTCTAGAGGTAGACTTTCTAAAGAAACTTTATATATACAGGAGCTAAAGTCCTCTTTGCTGACGATAGATATGATAGCGAAGTTTTTTTTTTGTTTTCGCGGGGAAAGCGATTTACCGCTACCGCCGCGCCTGGGGAGAGACACGACGGTGATATCGGGTTCGCGGGTTTAACGACCCAACGTTGAGCCGCCCGGGAGAGATGGAAATGATCCAAGCAACCGTTGGGCCGAGTCCCTAACACTATGTACACCATACACCGTCAATACAGACTAAAAGCCCTCGGTGGTCCTCTAATGAATACGTTATTAGGTAGGTAAACTAGTTTTATCATCGTAAGCTCCTATAATACTTTAAGAGCAAATTGTACACTGAAATTGTACCGGCGACTTAAAATCAACAAATACGCATCAAAATACCTTTATTCTAAGGCCCTTATTCATAACAAAATCTTTATCGAAAGTATAAACCTATATTAGTTAAAATGCATTTGAAGCCTATGAAAAGAACTTCAAACTTGAAACAGCGGATCGAAATCGGCCATGTTTTCTTTAACGAACGTTTATAAGTTCCGCTAACTATTTGTACCGATTATATCACGATTTGGTTTTAATTTTTAATTTTTATGCCCGACGTTTCGAAAGCTTTGCAGCCTTCGTGGTCACGGGTCAGACCGCGATATAATCCGTAAAAATAGTTAATTTCAATGAATAACATTCACGTAAACCTAAGAAATCATTAAGTTCCGCTAAGTTATTATGAATAAGACCGTTAGCCTATACCTACTTTCCGAAAAGCGGCTTAAAAGTTTATCGTCATACTTTTGTTAGGGCGACGTAGATCCAACTCCAAAGCATTGTATTCGCAACTTCCAGTTCTACGAGTGTTATATGTGTTTATGTTAAAGTGCGATCAAGTACCTTCTGGGACCGTACACAAAATACATAAAGTAGGTTTACTAAATCTGGAAAGCGTCATTTAAGTCGAGCCAGTATTCCACACGGTTTATGTAAGAATAGGTAGATACGCTTATCAAAACATGCCGTCTACCTCTAGTGTTGTTTCTGATAATACATTCCAATCGAAATGGCTGTATTTATTGCTCTAAAAATCTAAAAACAGGTGCCACTTAAAATATCAGTTGTGAAAATCCAATGAATATTATAAACGTAAAAGTTTTTATGTGTGTATGTTTGTGTGAAAGAGTATCACGCAAAAACTACTAGATGAATTTTGTTGAATCTTTACAGTTTTATAAATTATACATCAAAATAACACATAGGCTATTTTTTATTCCGGAAAATAAGTTTCACGCGAACGGAGTCGCAGGCAACAGCTAGAATCTAATATTTCCAGGAAATATTATTATTAATCTCTAGGAAATCTCTACGCATAGTTCTAGCTAGGCTGACTAAACTGATAGCGAACTATGTATTGTTTTAAAGTACTTATTAAATTATATAAATTGAGATATTAGGACTAAATTGAAGGTTTGTGTATACTAATTATATATTGTTTTATTAACTAGGAAAAAATCGTTGCAATTGAAAATGTATAACAGTCTAAAATAAAATAAAGTAAAATCCTTATATTTAGGCTTCGTATTTTCTATCTGATATAATATAACAGTTAAAAAGAAAGCAAAATAAATTGACGCCTGACAAAAACTTGGGCGCAAGATTGAATGATACAAGGTAGCAATTTCGCTAAGAAGCTTTTATAGGAGCCTTTTTGTGCCATGAACACATTTTCTTGAGACACCAAAATTGATTTAGGTAATCAAGATGAACTCAGTGTAAATCTAATACTTCGGAAGCGCTTTTGATGTATTAATAATACGGGCGGCTATATATCACACACGTTATATTCCTAAATTATATATATTCATATACATTAAACCTCATAACACAAGTTGAAAAACTTACGGATTTAAAATTTTACCGATCGTATTGATTTTTTTTATCTGGGCACGACAAAGTGACTACACTGCACAAGATGGTAAGTGAAGTGCAGTCCAAAAACTAGCAATGAATTGCATTATTATAATGCAAGAAACAATGAGTTTATCACTGATAACAAAAATCGTACTGACCTATTTTACTTCTTTACACTCCGAATCCGGAGGGGGAAGAAGGAAATTGAGGGGCTTGCGATAAGACTGGTGGATGACCGATGCAGATACAGTCACAACACACACACGTCCCAACCATCCATCAAATCATGCCGAAGCCCTTCCAGAGAACACAAAAAAAATAAAAACATAAGCTCACGCCTGTATCTCTGAACCTACTACCTATCCAAGAGACGCACTAGCTAACTAGAACACAAAAATAATCTTGTAAATCGTTCCATAGTTGGCGGTGATATCGTGTAACATAACATACGTACAAAAAAACAGACAAATTAAGTACCTTCTTTTTTTGAAGTCGGTGCAAAAGGAACAGACGTTTGTGATTTTTTTATAGCAGTGACTGGCAAACGATCAGGTGGGTCATCTGATGGTAAGTGATCTCACCCGCCCATAGACACTCAAGATATAAATGTATTATGTGTGCGTTGCCAACCGAAAAGGAGAATAGGGATCAGGAAAGGGAGGGGAATTAGGCTACCGGAAATCTTACTCACCGAACGAAATGGAACAGCGAGCTGCCACTTTACGTCGGTGTTCTGTGAGATAATCGTGTCAAACCGGTTGATCCGGCCCGTTCGTGCTGTGGATATTAATGTCTACAACGTGGCTCATTTTTTTTTAATTAGATTTGAGGGTTGACCCCAGGCAGCCGGTCGTTAAAACTAAGTCAAATTCTTTCTGCAACATGCTTTAAAAGTGTGTTACAAAGACCCCACTATAAGCTGGCATAAGAGCAGCTATAAAGATTAGAGTACTATTAACACTTACTAGTAAATACCTAGAGGCTCAGCTCATCCACTTAATAATAGCGTCTGTTGCAGCCTCTCAATATTTAATTATTTCTTTAGGATTACGTACGCAAAATACAAAAATGTTTATTCACACCTACATTCAAGGCAAATAAATGATTCTGATTCTGATTCTGATTCTGATTCTGATTCTAATTATAATATTAACAAATTCCTGTATGATATAACTAGCAATTGTTAGTTAAGCGTAGTAAAGCAATCCATCGAATTGTAGATGTGCTGATTAACTTCGTCAGGCGCCTTTTCTTTACTTGTAAAATTAGCAAGTCATTACATTACACTTTCTTACGTGGTCGTTGACGTTTCATTTAATTTAAACTATTTCTGATATTATCCTTGAATAGTAACACAGTATTATTCAGCGTCTCTAATTCCACATGTCTCAATACTCCATTCTCCATTACCACATTTATTGTTGACCACCATAATCTGACCGACTGCATTGTTGCTCATGTTGCCTCGCTTTGACGAGGCACTGATGGAAGTCTTACAGAATGAACATTTTCATCAATTACGCTAAGTGTTACATTGTAAATTATAATTTACACACATATTATCCGTTATGTATGTGTGTAAGTGATTAATAAATTCTCAATAACCAAAGATTTCTATGTATTTACTAGACAAGCTGTTTCGAAGTAAAATTGTGGCACATGACGGCGAATGTTTGACGTTTCACGGCTAAGGAAAAGAACAGATTTCTGTAGTGAGTTGAGGTCGATTAACATACATAACAAAACATAAGCTCATGCCTGTATCCCCGAAGAGGTTAAGCAGAGGCGCCCTAGCGAACTAGAACACCCACATTTCGCCGAGCTTAGTAAATAAAATTAAATAATGTTTATATGTAAAACACTCGAACGCCTCTACGTTACGCGGTTACGAATTGAAATGTTGTTTTTCATGCAAATTATTTTACGTATTCGCTAGTGAAACATGTCAAAAAACTCATGGTCGAGTAACTTTTCGCAGCGAGCTCGAAACGAATTCGATTGTCAAAAATATTCCTGCTCGGGTCGCAGATATGGTGTCATGATTTTGCCGTTCTCGGATGATGGAAATATCGCCGGCAAGTCATAGAACATTGCCTTAACATTTTGTCTGAGACTGGAAAAATCACTCATTTTTACATTATGTATTCGTATACATAATAGATTAGCTATCGCGACGCTCGGCATTCGGTTCGCGTGTTAACATGTCGTGTTACTTTCCACGACCACTATTTATAAGATTGTTTCGTCTTGAAAGTACTTTTTTCAACAATTTTCCCCGATGTAATTCGCCCGTTAATAATTCATGACGTCCGTCGACTCTCGATGTTTTCATTGACAACCCCAGAGAGAATTTTAGTCAGCGTTGCCAGATCACTACATAGTATAAAATAAACTTCGTAGTTATAGTTTCGCCATGTCCGTCTGTCTGTCTGTCTGTCTGACCACTATTTATCTCAGAGACTATAAATACTAGAGGGCTGTAATTTAGCACAGTAGTAGCATATATCATGAACTTCAAAGGAAAACTATAGCGGCTAAGCAGGTTTTACAAGTTAATGAGTAATAGACGACCAAAGTGAAAAGAAAAAATCGTAAAAGTTATTTTTAATATCGCTTATATGAAGTTGTTAGTTATGTAAAACAGGTAGTAAATATGAGTTTATGGACCATACACTTAAAGTTATGTCTAATAAAATTATATTTAAGTGACAATTACCCTTACTTCGGAACCCTGTATTGTGCGTGATCAGATATGCAGCATGCACTTGCCCGTTTTTTTTAATAGATAGAGTGATTTAAGAGGAAGGTTCATATGTATTGTAACATAAAAAAAAAAATGTTATCGATTAGTTAAGACTACGTTGGCAGAACGACTCGTGTTCCTTGGGTAATTAAAAAAAAAGAGTTCATTTGACATTATGTTTTGTCAGATTGACAGATGAGTTATTGAGTTATTTAGATGTCGATCGGTATGGTTAATCATGTTAGTAATTGCGATTTGTGATTTGGACTTTTGTTTTGCGTCATGGAGTTTTGTCTATTGCCTGGCGCAAAGGTATAAAAAGCTCGGCCTCCCAATCGGGCGTTCCCTTTTTTGAGAGCTTCGGTCTGCGAGCATCGATTTCGTTGGTGCCTCAAGGCGGGGGCCGCAGCAGAGACCGATCGACACCGACAGCGCTCTCATGCAGCGCTTCGGTACCAGCGGATAACGAGAAGGTCCTAAGGCTGAGGTCGGCAGCTTGGGACATCCATCTATAGGCATCCTTCGCGTTCCCTCAAGGTATGGACACGTGTATTTTCCTTTGTAGTCACCAATCACATGGTGATTTTGTGTTTCAAAGGTTATAACCTGGAATTTATTGGTTCCAGGGGCCTTCTTGGATATTACTATCCTTTCTGGATGGTCTCCATGGTGTGGACTGCATTGCCTGGGTGAGGTGCGGTCCAGAGCCGGCTGCGTGGGTGACTGAGCGCGTGGCCGCGTCGTGTTGGTGTCCACGTGTTTGGTGGATCACCCCATTTTATATGAGGTTGTGCTCGGAGTTGGCTGCGAGTTCCACTCCGCAAACCCCTTTAGAAGGTACCTCCGTATTTTATTTCCAGTCTGTCCCGGAGGCTGGTGGCGCCCCTTTTAGTTTCCTTTGTATTTGAATTTGTGGTAACAGTTTACTATCATAACATCAAAATTAAATGTACTCGAGCATTGAACGATAGCAAAACCAGTAGGCTCACGACCCGCTCTGTAATTATTTTATACGACCCGCTCTGTAATTATTTTATACGACCCGCTCTGTAATTATTTTATAAGAATAAAAATAATATAATTGTAATACTGGTGATATTTTAATAATATATAGATTGTATGAGAACATCTCGGTCTTTGGTTTTTAATTTGTTTTAACCTGTACACTTGTTACATTACACTTTTACATGTTACAGTGGCGCCCAACGTGGGGTGATTTAATGGTCGCATTTTCGTTTATTTGGATGATATAGTAGTTGCCAGTTCGACGTTTGAGGATCACATTTCATTGCTTTCCCAGGTTTTGGACAGGTTAAGATCAGCCAATTTGACTGTAAATTTTTCAAAATCTCAGTTTTTTCGTAGCGAATTGAAATATTTGGGCTACGTGGTTGACGAAAGAGGCTTACGTACGGATCCAGCAAAGGTTAAATCTATTGTGGATTACCCGACTCCGTCCTGTCGTAGGGATGTGAAGATGTTTTTGGGGACCGCTTCATATTATCGTAGATTTATCAAGAATTTTAGTTCAATAGCTGCTCCGCTACACGCTTTAACTAGTACCCGAAAAAACGCTCCTCCTTTTGTTTGGTCTGAGGAAGCTGATCTATCGTTTCATGAATTAAAGTCTGCCTTGGTCTCTGCTCCTATTCTGGCTTGTCCAGATTTCACCAGAGCTTTTACTGTGCACTGTGATGCATCTGGGTATGGTATTGGGGGCACTTTAACCCAAGTTTTGGAGGATGGACTTGAACACCCTATTGCTTTTGCCAGCAGGTCTTTGAATAGGGCGGAACGCAATTATTCGGCTACCGAAAGAGAGGCGCTAGCAGTAGTGTTTGCAGTTGAACATTTTCGACCTTATTTGGAGGGAGGTCCACGTTTTAGGATAGTTACCGATCACTCTAGCTTAAAATGGTTTTTCAATTTAACTAATCCCACCGGTAGATTAGCTCGTTGGGGTTGTCGTTTGTCTCCTTACGATTTCGAAATTGTGCATCGCAAAGGGAAGGAAAACGTCGTACCCGACGCGTTATCGCGTATTGTTCCGGTATTGGAAATCCAGAAATGTGAATGGTATAACAACCTTTTTCAAAAATGTAAAAATTTTCCCACCTCTTGTCCAAATTATTGTATTGCCGATGGTAAACTCTATCGATATTCTAAAAGTAAGTTTCGTTGTCCTACTGATTTTGATTGGAAAGAAGTCATCCCTTCTGACCAACGATCAGACTTGGTGAGGTCGTGTCATTGTGATCAATTGTCACACTTGGGTGTTTACAAAACGTATAAACGACTGTCTCTACACTACTTTTGGCCAGCCATGTACCAAGATGTAATAAAATTTGTCAAGGAGTGTGATCAGTGTTCTGCGTACAAGCATTCGCAGAAACCACCTTCTGGTCCGATGGGTAACCCGAAGGTCTGCTCACGTCCATTTGAAACTGTAAGTATGGACCTGATAGGGCCTTTGCCGCGTTCCAGGTTAGGACATACGTTTATTTTGAGTGTGGTTTGTTGTTTTTCCAAATATGTCTTATTGTTTCCCCTTCGACGTGCTGTTGGTAAAAATATTGCACAGCGTCTTGAGGATGAAGTGTTTCTTAAACACGGCATTCCACGTACAGTAATTGCGGATAATGGAACGCAATTTACTGGTAGTGATTTGAAGGCTTTGTTTCAGAAGTACGACATTCCTCAAATTCATTTAACACCTCGTTATTGCCCTCAGGTTAACACCGTAGAGAGGTATAATAAGACCGTAATGACGGCTGTGTCAATTTTAGTCAAGGACGACCATCGTTCCTGGGATACCACGTTGTCTAAAGTTCAGTTCGCCTTAAACAACACTGTAAATGAATCTACGCGTTATACTCCCTACTATTTGGTGCATGGTCGTGAAGCGATCGCTTCAGGAAAGGTATACGGAGATCCTAAGAACTCTCAGGTGAGCCTAACCTGCGCTTCGCGCGACGATTATGCAACTAAATTGGGTAATCTGAACGATATTTTTACAAAGGTTGAATCTGCTTTGGAAAAGGCTCACGTCCGAAGTTCTAGAAACTACAATAAAGGTCGGAGTACTGCCGAACATCAGGTAGGCGATATTGTTTGGAAGAAAACTTTCCCTTTGAGTGATGCGGGGAAATTCTTCATGGCGAAATTAGCACCTCGTTATGAAAAATGTAGAGTTGTTTTCAAACACTCCCCCTTGGTTTATGAACTGGAGAGTGTTGCAACTGGTAAAAATTTGGGGTCCTGGCATATCCAGCACCTCAAGAAAGTTTAAATTACTTTCTTCTCTTTTTCTCTGGTCATTGGACGCGCAACCCGATTTTCGTGGATATCTCGCTGCGCCGCCAATGTCTCAGTGCCTTTTGTAAGGAAGTCAGTACCTGACTGTTAGCATTTGCTCGTAGTATTTTTGCAAATGGCTAGCATAGTGTCTTAGGATTGGCTTGGAGAGTAGTAATGCGATACAGTCTCTGCTGCTTTAAAGCAAGTGACTGGCCGCAGTATCGTGTTTTTTTTATTTGCCTTATTATGCTGAACTATTTTTGTTAGCATAGGGAATCCATCGACACATTGTCGTGGGTTCGATTTTGGTGTTTGTTTTGTGTCGAGTGTCACCTTTTATTGGTGTGGTAGCTAACCTACCACTCGATACAATTATTTTTTTTTTGTTCTTGTTGATTCTGTAGTTGTTGGACGCGCACCCCGGTAGATACTGTTCGCCTCGATGCGTCGCCAACGACTCAGTAGTAACGAGTTTTGTAATGTTGAGTGTTATATTTCATGTGAGTATGGTAATACACTCACTAACGCTCGGCAGTTTTTTGTTGTTTTAGTTCCGGTATCCTGTAGTAGCTGGACGCATAGTCCGATTGGTACGTATCATCTCGCTATGTCGCCAGCAACTCGGTCCGTTGATTTGTGTTTTTTTTTTTGCTTGTTTTAGGTCAGAGTTGTGGTCTTGGGTTGTAGAGAGCTGGAGGACCAGCGTTAAATTTTGCAAGCAAAATTTCCCTAGGGAGGGGGGTACTGTAACATAAAAAAAAAAATGTTATCGATTAGTTAAGACTACGTTGGCAGAACGACTCGTGTTCCTTGGGTAATTAAAAAAAAAGAGTTCATTTGACATTATGTTTTGTCAGATTGACAGATGAGTTATTGAGTTATTTAGATGTCGATCGGTATGGTTAATCATGTTAGTAATTGCGATTTGTGATTTGGACTTTTGTTTTGCGTCATGGAGTTTTGTCTATTGCCTGGCGCAAAGGTATAAAAAGCTCGGCCTCCCAATCGGGCGTTCCCTTTTTTGAGAGCTTCGGTCTGCGAGCATCGATTTCGTTGGTGCCTCAAGGCGGGGGCCGCAGCAGAGACCGATCGACACCGACAGCGCTCTCATGCAGCGCTTCGGTACCAGCGGATAACGAGAAGGTCCTAAGGCTGAGGTCGGCAGCTTGGGACATCCATCTATAGGCATCCTTCGCGTTCCCTCAAGGTATGGACACGTGTATTTTCCTTTGTAGTCACCAATCACATGGTGATTTTGTGTTTCAAAGGTTATAACCTGGAATTTATTGGTTCCAGGGGCCTTCTTGGATATTACTATCCTTTCTGGATGGTCTCCATGGTGTGGACTGCATTGCCTGGGTGAGGTGCGGTCCAGAGCCGGCTGCGTGGGTGACTGAGCGCGTGGCCGCGTCGTGTTGGTGTCCACGTGTTTGGTGGATCACCCCATTTTATATGAGGTTGTGCTCGGAGTTGGCTGCGAGTTCCACTCCGCAAACCCCTTTAGAAGGTACCTCCGTATTTTATTTCCAGTCTGTCCCGGAGGCTGGTGGCGCCCCTTTTAGTTTCCTTTGTATTTGAATTTGTGGTAACAGTTTACTATAATAACATCAAAATTAAATGTACTCGAGCATTGAACGATAGCAAAACCAGTAGGCTCACGACCCGCTCTGTAATTATTTTATACGACCCGCTCTGTAATTATTTTATAAGAATAAAAATAATATAATTGTAATACTGGTGATATTTTAATAATATATAGATTGTATGAGAACATCTCGGTCTTTGGTTTTTAATTTGTTTTAACCTGTACACTTGTTACATTACACTTTTACATGTTACAGTATAATACATACATAATATACTAATATTACACGGATCGCTAGTGTAATATAAAAATATCCTCAGAAATTTGGTAAAAGAAAAATTAGTAGATGAACAGAACAATGAACTGGAAGACTTGTTTTAGGTGAAAGTCGACAGAATATTTTAAGTACTTACATAGACCCCAAAAGCTTAGATTTGGCAATCCAAACATCAATAGATTTTTAAGAGAATTTAGACCTATCGAATAATCAGGGGAGATTTCGCATCTTTTATTCCATCACAATATAATGGGATAAAGGGAGTTAGAAAAACGCTGTGTCAAAAGAATTGAATGGATTTGCTGATGGTAATCCACGAAAAATAAGAAGTAATTGGAAAATGTTGTTTGATATCGACGTTAACATTTGTAAAATAGGATACTGGGAAATTTTAATCCATTTTAAGATTGTTAATTCTGCGTTATATTGCCTAATCTTATTGAATTATTTGAATAGCAACGTAAATGCTAAGCATTTCAAGGATTCAAGGATTTATACAATTGCGTGAGTATTCATCGTTTTATAGTTTCAATTGTTTTTGTGACAAAGTAACATCAATATAATATACCCTAGATGCACAGTTCTTTGCAAATATCCTCCTAAAAAGTGGTCTCAGAAATAAAACAAAGAAAACGATCACAAGTTGTAATTAAATCAACACAAATATAACATGTTATAAAGTAGGTTTTTAAACGAAATGAGCAAGCGTTCTTTAATTTGAATTTTGAAATTTACAATTCTATCGACGTCCGACTGTAGGCAAAACAAGTGCTTAAGCACTTCTTTGCTGTCCCATTTTCCGAGCGTCAACTGTGCATCTAGGTAAATAATATATCGATGCAAAGTAACGATAACATTGTGGTAAATTTGTTTACGCTTTTCTTGTGTCTTTGTGGGGTTGCGACGGCAAGACTTTTTTTCAAATATGTTGCTGAATGGATTCAACGTCATTTTTACGATCTTGCCTGATGTCAACCTCTGGTGATCCAGTCCCAGGAAAATCGTGTCAGAACAACACCGACTTGATCTCGGAATCGAAACCTGAACCTCCCAGTTCGCAGGCCATATATGCTGCCACTGGACTAAGGAGGCAACAAAAACTTTCGTAACTTTATATGTATATTTATTACGATTATATACGATTTAATATATGAGATGCATGCACAAGGTCACGCCTGTATCCCCGAAGGGGTAGGCAGAGGCGCACTAGCGAACTAGAACACCCACATTTCGCCGAGCTTAATTCCGTCCTGGATGTGATAGGGGGCGAGCCTATTGCCATTTCGGGCACAAATTCCAAATTCCGGGCTGATATTGAAAAATCTCAATACCACTACACAACCCTTATTGACTCAGTAATTTACAAAAGTATCCTCTTATACAATATACTAATTAACACTCATAAACAATGCTCGTCCTTAGCCCTATATTCACTTTAACGTAAGTGAAAATAAAATTTTATTTTAGTAGCAAATCCAATATCGTTAGGCAAATTAAGCTAGTAAAATACGATTAGTTGTTAATGAAACTAAGGGACCGTTACATTGAAGATGTATGGCGAGAGACCCACTTGATTCATGATCGATAGCCTTCATTAGTTTATGATAATATCGTAGAATTACTGTGGTTTTTGGATTAACTACAAAAATATTTTTTTTTTATAATTTCACGCAATATCTCCGCCAAGTATGGACCTTTTTTTGTGTTTGCTCAGAGGGTGGTCTCAAGTTAAGATTGCTTCAGTTTTAAAATACAATACAATAAACATGTGTAGTATAATTCTTACATAAGTATTTAAGTGATGGTACGTTCGGGCAACAATTTTCGTATCAACTTATTTTTCGTGACTTGGACTCCGGTCTATGAAAATGTAGGGAATGCAATCCATGTATGGAGTGCGCACCTCCCTAAAAGGTCCTTATTCTCTATCACCAAACATACATTTAATGCACTCATGTCATTGACTAAACGAAATTTGTATGCAAAAATATTGTTTATATCATTTTCTTTAAGTATGTTTTCAAAAATGCGATGAGGTGCCTTACAAACTCGTTTTGATAGGCATAGAGAATCAGGCCCCAGGGAGACTTTTGCTACATTCCATATATTTGACAAGAGAGATAAAAAAGTCACGGCGAGAAAAGTTGCCCGAGCGCGCCCACACTAATTAGTAGAGGTAGATTATTGTCCGAGTCTGTGGACAGCTTGTTGTTAACTGAGGCAGACTCCCGTGACTGAGGTAAATATAGTTAATCGTATAAAAGCTGCTAACTTGTTACTTGACAAATGGCAAAAACGTTACGTTTATCACGCGAAACGAAATGTCACCTTTTTGTGATACGAATTAAAGTTTAATGACGAAAGTGAAATTGGACAGTGATTTCGTATTAAAATATACTTTATCAGTTCAATTAACGAAACATTATCGCATGACCACCCATTTAGCTTGGTTGTTGATTATTAAGAAAAAAAATCAACAAAAATATAATAATAAACTTCTATAATAAATACATAAGAACTATTCAGGTGAGCCTCACAGTGAAGGGTTATGAATAGAAATAACTCTTCACAGTCCCAGATAACAATTCTAAGTTAATAAAAGTTAGTAAAATCATATTTCTCCAAAAACCCCTCAACACAATTACTTGTTTCAGAATTTTCTATGAAAGTGCTCTTTATCTTTTTGTATTTTCAGATTTTTCTTCTTTATTGTTTTAGAAGATACATACCTGTTCAATAGAAGTGAAGAACTTACTTAAGTCATATACAACAATTTATATCGTCGACATAATTTTAATGTATTAAAATCCATGGATACGCCCCAAGCATCTCTATACTGAATAATATCAGTTATATGTATGAAAATTCTTCATTCTATTCTTCAACTCTAATTGTATTCTTTTGTAGCTATTGCCCGCGACACCGTTCGCGTGGAAATTACTTTCCAGGGTAATTTTTTTTCGCCTCTAGAAGTCTGAAGTCTAGCCTATATATTAATCCAGGGTCAGCTATCTCCATACCGAATTTCATCAAAATTGGTACAGTCGTTTGAGCGTGCAGAAGTAACACACTCAAAAACTTTAGTCTTTATTAGTGTAATGAATTTCATATCACCATTTACCATAATATAAAGGTTCATAGTGTAAGCAAATGATAATAATATATTTAGATAAAATAAATTACAGAATGTAATACACAATCCCAAAAAAACATTTCATCTCAATTATTTATACAATTATAATGTTTAATTATATTTAATGAGCGCAGATCTTGGTTGGCCATTTGGCCTGTATTCCAACGAACTAATAAAAAAAAAGAGGATCAGCACGTGATTCCCGCGAAAAAAAAACGAAGAAAGTTTGACATTATCCTAAAAAGTATTCTTGGATTTTGGAAATATGATTGATACCTACATGAGTTTTGAGGCTGAAATATAAATCATAATTATTGGACACTTCTGGGACTATTATTTTTACAATAGAATGTAACTATCATCAAAATTTCAATCACACATTAATCTCAAAGTAAAATAGCTGTAGCTTAGGTATATTGTATAGACCGACAGAGAGACGTATAGTAGGACTTGAGAGAATTTATTTGTTAGAGTCGTTTTTGATATTGGCTGCAGAACCCTAAAAACCATTGCATTTATATTATGTTTTAAAAATTCACACCAATAAAAACGTAAATACACTATGCGCTATAATAAACTACATCGGGTCGTCCATATCCTCGAAGAATTACGACTTTCATGTCTCTTTACTCATTCATTGATACTTTCATATTAATATGTTCATTTTAGGTGAAGAGCCACGCTGTAGATAATTTTATCCACAGGGAATATGGCTGGCTTCAGATATATTAACCTATTTCACAGAAAATACTTAAATGGCAGTTGTCTTTACGTCTCGTACGGGAGTGGACTGTGGATTAGGAGATTCCCGATTCGAGTCCCGCAACGCGCAAATTATAACACGACTACCCCGGTACCGCATCTTTAAAGATGGTTGACGTCATGCAGGTAGTTTCTTCAGTATGCTCGAAAAAATGTGTTTCGTCTAGCTTAATTTGAGAAGAACAAGAATAGTGTTTGAAGTTTCTATAATTAAGTCTAAATTTTCATCTTTATTTAACCCCGAATACAATAACGTTACTCAACTTAAACGACCACTTATCTTCATTATTCATTATACAATGCAATATGCACCATACAATTTTGATAAGATGGTCTCAAATGACCTAAGACCATCGATATATTATTTACATAGATGCACAGTTGACGCTCGGAAAATGGGACAGCAAAGAAGTGCTTAAGCACTCGTTTTGCATACAATCGGACGTCGATAGAATTGTAAATTTCAAAATTCAAATTAAAGAACGCTTGCTCATTTCGTTTAAAAACCTACTTTATAACACGTGCTTAGGGTTATATTTGTGTTGATTTAATTAGAACTTGTGATCGTTTTCTTTGTTTTATTGCTGAAACAACTTTTTAGGACGATATTTGCAAAGAACTGTGCATCTAGGGTATAATATATTGATGTCTAAGACGGTCAAATTTTGAGTAGCGTTTCGGGCATAAGATACACTTAACATTCAAGCATTAACGATAAGCTTAAATGATTTCCAAATCACTTTTTGCCTTTAAAAGAGCAGCGATAGCTCAGTTGGGAATGGCACGTACTGCCGAGTGACGGAGGTTCGCGACCAACCCCAAAATGCAACATACACTTCTGACTTTTTTATGTTAAGTGTGTTTTCTTTGTAAATTATCGCTTGCTATAACGGTGAAAGAAAACATCGTGAGGAAACCTGCATACCCGAGAATTTATCCATAAGAATTTCGAAGGTATGTGAACTTCACATACCTTCGAAATTCTCGGACTTCACATTGTGAAGTCTACCAACCTACATTAGGCCAGCGTAGCAGACAAGGCCTAACCCCTCTGAGTAGAAGAGGAGGCCTGTGCCCAGCAGTGGCACAGTAATTATACAGGGATAGTATTATAAATATTATTATTCTGACTCTCCTAAGCATCCATAAAACATAATGCTACGACACAACAAATACGCCTCGGTGGCGTGGGTGTATTTCGGTACGACTACCGTCATGAGGTCTCGGGTTTTATCCCCGGGTCGGGTAAAGTGACATTGGACTTTTTCATATCAGCCCGGAGTCTGGAATTTGTGCCCAATATGGCGATAGGCTCGCCCCGCATCACATGTGAGACGGAACTAAGCTCGGCGTAATGGGTGTTCTAGTTCCCTAGTGCGCCTCTGCCTACCCCTTCGGGGATACAGGCGTTAGTTTATGTTATGTGTTATAAAACATAATTACCAAAACCTTGTAACAGGACATACGAATGCGGGTCATATTAACGGACACAAACACAGACGCATTATACCATATATAAGCCCCACTGCATGTGCGTTCTTGCGTGCTCATATAAACTGTATACCGTGTTACATTTCTGCATTTGCCTTGCACCATTGAGACGGTTATTAAAAGTGTTAGCACTAGGTGTTAGTGAAGTGAAATTATCGATAGAATAATGAACGCGTTGTTGATATCGATCCTGCTCTTCGGCATCGCCAGGTCGAGTGAAATTGATAATGATGTGAGTTGCTTTTAATTAATTTGATTTTGTCACTTTTGTGTGCTATTAATAATTAAAAGTGATTAATTAAATTAAACTCTATCAAAATAATAACAAGTTTCTTTGAAACAAAGAGTACTGAACATAATTTTTATACATCGATGTGGGAAATTAGGAAAGTCTGACTCGCTTTTTTGTTAGTGTGAATTTTATGCTTACAAGTCGTCGGAAAATAGGAGTGAATTTATTCGAGTTTAATGTTTTAATCAATTTTTAAATAATGTTTATACCTATTGGTTAATAATTGTTATAGAAAGAGATTGGTAAACAACTAATAGTTGTAAATAGTAATGGTTTAGCGTAATCCCATCTCAGTTATAGCTGAAATAAAAAAGTAAACTTTACAGTTTTCAAGATGTTTAAATCGACCTCGGTATTCTTATATTAATTGGAATACGAGAATAAATTTGAAAATGTAACATTGACTACAAATTTGTTGGTACACCGTTCGAAACTTTTTCTGAAAATTTACAACCATATATGTATAGCTATTGTCTAATTTAATTATCGAAAGTAAACAATGGTTTAATTGAATTAATTTACTATAGTTGATACAATTTGTTCTATCCCATAGGATTTACTCCAATAATGAAATTCTAACTACTCCCATATAAATTTAATCCCGTGGTCGCCTCCTTGGTCTGGTGGCAGCATATATAGGCTATAGACCGGGAGGTCCTGGGTTCGATTCCTAGGTGGAGTAAAGCGAATTTTCTATTTTAATTTGTCTGGGACTGGATCCCTCATAGGGAGTTAATGTCAGGCAGGCGGTGGTAAAACTGAACCAAACCCTTTCTGCAAGATACTTGAAAAAGTGTGTTCCGCCGATCCCACATTAAGGTGGGATAAGGGCAGGTAGAAAGAAAGATTATAGTTGATACAAATGTATGCAATTATAGTTATTGGTAGTATAATGATTCCATATGATGACAAGCGTCTATTGACTAGGTA
Source organism: Clanis bilineata (assembly GCA_036417725.1). Classification (NCBI taxonomy): domain Eukaryota; kingdom Metazoa; phylum Arthropoda; class Insecta; order Lepidoptera; family Sphingidae; genus Clanis; species Clanis bilineata. The sequence goes on along the minus strand of CM071162.1, from coordinate 7,795,994 downwards.
TCTAAAGCAATAGAGAATACCTTCCCATCGTTTTTCAACCGATTTCAAAAAAAGGAGAAGGTCCTCAATTCGTCTGTATTTTTTTTATAAAACAGAGACTGGCAAACGAGTCACCTGATGGTAAGTGATCTCCACCGCCCATAGACACAAAAAATCATGGGTGCGTGGCCAACCTAAAGGGAGCCAAATAGGGATTGGGAAAGGGAAGGGGGAAATTGGGCCACCGGAAATCTCACTCAACGATCGAAACGCGACAGCAAGCTGCCACTTTACGCCGGTTTTCTGTGTGACAGTGGTATCAAACTGGTCGGGCTGGCCCATTCGTGCTGTAGACGTAATTGTCTACAGCGTGGCTCTACCACTCAAATATGTCGATTTTAATGTATGTTACTCGATGTCTCCGACAAATGTGGACCGATTTTCAAGATTCTTTTTGTGTTTAATAGAGCTTATTCCAAGGGTGGTCCAAATATATTTGGTCACGTTTTGAAGTCGGTCCGTTATGTTTTTAAACTTGTGGTAATGGTTCTTGAACAGCGGCCTGAGCAGGAAAATTTCTGACAACCGTAAATGTATTCGAACTCGATGCGCGTCTATGAAATTTGTATGAAATATTAACCAAACGTCATCAATGCGCAGCGAACTCGAATACATTTACATTAGTTTTTCGTGCTCGGGCTACAGTAGTAAGTATGTTGGCATACATAGGCTGAGAAACTTTGAGGTATTGGGTGCTAATGCTAGATTGAGTAACAATAGTGTTAGTTATATTGTACACAAAAGTTAGTAGTAAAGTAAAATTAGGTAAACGAAAAAAAAATGTTTTAACCCTTTTAGGCCTAGTTCAAATCTAATTAAAATAAAGTTGTCGCCTCCTTAGTTATGTATCATATTATGTGGCCTGTAGACCGGGTTCAATTCCCAGGTCGGGCAACATGATTTTTCTAATTTTATTTTAATTAACCACCACGGGTTGACGTCACGCAGAAGCCGATTCCTTTCTGCAACATGCATGAAAAAGGGCTTCTTTAAATCCAATTTGTTTTCAAGACTGTCTCGGTGGCGTGGTTGTATTGCGGTACGACTACCATCTTGAGGTGTCGAGTTCGATCCCCGAGTCGTGCCAAGTGATATTCGATTTTTCCATCTCAGCCCGGAGTCTGGTATGTATCCGATATGGCGATAGGCTCGCCCCCTATCCCATCTGGGACGGAACTAAGCTCGGCGAAATGTGGGTGTTCCAGTTGGCTAGTGCGCCTGCGCCTACCCCTTCGGGGATAGAGGCGTGAGCTTATGTATGTTTTTTAAGGATTGCCATGGTAACCAAACACGTTAACATAAAAGTAGAGCTAAACCAGGTTTGAAGTTAATCAACGTTTAATGAAAAGGTCCACTATTTTTGTCACGCTATTGCTTAAATACATTACATGACGACTCTACACCATATTATCTCGTCGCATCGTATCATGAACCAAGGATATTCAACAGTACATCGACGGAAAAACAGCACGAAACTTGTGATCCAAAAGTTGTTACCTAGAGGTAATAAGTCAAGTCACGCAAGATCGTGCCAGCGTAATAATGTTTTACCAAATAAAATGATCTTACGTGATTCTAGAAAATTGCGGTGTAAATTAAAAGCGCCCTCGCATTGAAATAAGTGGCGTTACTGCCGTTTGAGATCAATTTTTCGTGTGGAAACTTGTTCGATAGCTCTATAGTAATATTAAATCTCTTTGCTATGAACTGCCTCAATTGCAGGCATGTACTTATTCTATTGAGGTCCAGCTCGCTTATTGCTGTAATTTGAGAAATATTTTCCCAATAGACACTAGACACCCAGATGTGATTTGCAAAATTTTTAATCGATAGCGTTAAGAAATTTCCACCTCCTTGGTTTAGCGGGAGAGTAAATGGGTTGTGGATCTGGTGTCCTGGGTTTGAATCCCATTTCAGGTAACACATTTTTTTTATTTGGCCGGGATTGGGGAGAGTTTGAGGTCAGTCGTTTGAAAAACCAGATCCAATTTTTTTTTTCAAAACTGGAGTATAATAAGGCAATTAGTAGAAGAAGAAGGGAAATTTAATATCAGTTGAAAAGTGCGAAGGAAAGCATGGCGAAGAGGTTTTGTGTTTTATTGATGTGTAAGTCGCTTGAATTGTCACCCACAAATTCAAAAAAATATATACATACATACATAAGCTCACGCCTGTATCCCCGAAGGGGTAGGCAGAGGCGCACTAGCGAACTAGAACACCCACATTACGCCGAGCTTAGTTCCGTCCCAGACGTGATAGGGGGCGAGCCTATCGCCATATCGGGCACAAATAAAAAAAAATATTTATTTTCAATTTTTATTGTCCACCAGAAACATACAGAGTTAGAAAATAAAAACATAAAAATGATAATCGAGTACAATTGGCGGTCTTATCGCTCGCAATATCTTACAGACAACCATGGGATGGATATAAATGCCAGAGAGAGAAAAAAAAAACAAGTTGAACAGTGGCTCGAGAGTTCGACCATGAGTTTTTTTTTGCATTTCACGCTAGCGACTACATAAAATGTCAACGTAATATGTATGAAAACATCAATACCCCACGTAATCACTAGAGGTTACGTGGGGAATTAGAGGCAATTGGGAAAATAGAGGCATTAGGGTGTTTTTCATATAAATATTTTACGGACTCGCTAGCGAGAAATGTCAAAAAAAACTTATGCATGGCCTACTGGAATAATTCTGACAATATAATTCGTATGGCGCTTGTTACACTGATGACGTTTGGCTAATATATCACACAAATGTCAGAGACGCGCATCTCGATACGGATTCGATTTTCAGAATTATTCCTCTTCTATAGCCCAACCATGAGTTTTTTGACATTTCTCGCTAGCGACTTGTCACGTAAAATATTTATGTAATATTTAAATATCTCATGGTTGAGTATCTGGCTACTGAACATATGTATGTATATAGTTATTCTCTGGGCTTAAATCGCCACTTAATGCTTCACTATCTTTTTTATATAGGGTGACAACTAAATTTACGTCAGGAAGCCAGCCGGTCGTAAAAACAAAGGCAAATTCCTTTCTTCAAAATGGATGTTGTGCTGACTCCCCATGGTCATAAAAGGCACGCAAGAAGAGCTACTACAACATGGGCGCTACGAATTAGAAGCAGAAGAAATAACTTTATTTGATCATCGCTACAAGGCACAAGTAGACATATACTCGTGCTAATACAAATTAATTACGGCGACAATACGTGCTGCACCCGCCGAAACGAAAGCTCTATGGTAGCGAGTTAACTAAGAATCGCGTTTTGGTATTTAGCTCTTTCCAAAGATTGTACCATGGTACAGGTTGAAGGATATTGTGGCAGTATATTACGTGGCATTATGAGACTCCAAAAGGTCGATCTGGGAATCTTTGGGGAGGTCTATGTTTAGCAGTGGACGTCCTATGGCTGATGATGATGATGCTGAGACTTACCGGCCTTGCTTAATTCCTTCTGAGGAACGATTCACAAGAAAATAGTGTTCGAGAAACTGCTTTCCCCAACTAGGATTTCGAGCATATATGCTACCAGAGCTGTCATTAGATCAAGGAGGTGGAAATTCCTAATCTTATGTAACAAATAAAACGACAATGCTTATACCTAATCTTGCAACTTTGTTTTTGTCAAACCATAATGTGTTATGTTCAATATTTTTTTCCTAATTACGTAAATTCTAGCCTACATATTTTGTCATCATAAATTCATAGAACATTAATGATACAAGGTCTACCAGTATACTTCGTGACCGAATTTTTGACATCATTATGAAATATTTTACCTATGCAGGTATTATTTCACGTCCTTCGATTAACTACGAAGCCTTCATTGTGATTTGCATATTAGGTATTATTTTATTAGATGAATTACGTGTTACAAAAATTACTATGCCGGCATTATAGGGGTTTCCTCGTAATCTGTTATTTTATGATTGGAACTTACCTATAATGTTAGAATTCAAGCCCACATATTCATCATTAATTCTCAAACTGTAAATTCCTGCATGTTTATATTTGTTTACTACTTTTTTGTGAACCATTAACAATAAACTCTTAATAAGATACAACTTTAAACATACAAACATACATAAGCTCACGCCTGTATCCCCGAAGGGGTAGGCAGAAGCGCACTAGCGAACTAGAACACCCACATTTCGCCGAGCTTAGTTCCGTCCCAGATGTGATAGAGGGCGAGCCTATCGCCATATCGGGCACAAATTCCAGACTCCGGGCTGATATGGAAAAATCCAATATTACTTTGCCCGACCCGGGGATCGAACCCGAGACCTCAGAATCTCTTCTCGTCTTTATAGGCAGTCACAACTTTAAAGTTTTCTTTTATTAACAACTATTTCTATCGAATATTTTTATGAACCAAGATTTTTCACTATTATGCTAAACAAAACTTTTAATCATATAATACTAATGGGTTCCAGAATATTCTACTAATCAGATGTATTAGATCTTGTTTAACCAAAGGGCATAAGCTCCAAAGGTTATAACAGAAGATCATTTTTGACTGACTTCCAAAAAGGAGAAGGTCCTCTCAATTCGTCTGTTTTTTTATGTATGTTACGCAATATCTCCGCCAAATGTGCACCGATTTTCAAAATTATTTTTGTGTTCGATAGAGCTTATTTCAAGGATGGTTCCATATAAATTTGGTTACGATCGGATTTTAAGTCGGTCTGTAAAGCTTTTAAACTTGTGATTATTTCTAGTTTATTTGAAATCTTATACTGCGGCGCTGTGATTAATACAATCCGAATTCATAATCCACTTAACTAAATCCAAAACGTATGCATTATTAAATTAAAGCAACATTACCATTTTCGCTAATTAATAGCTATTTGCGCGGTAAGCAGTTAATATTACAAACGCACCGATTAATTAGATTAATTATATAGATGTAAACTTTGATTAATACAATGTGATTCCTGCGAATGAAGGGAAATTAAACAGTCTGCTGTGAATTGATAAATTATCGGACTTCTTATTTTTTTCTTTTTGGTTAAGTTTGTGCAGCTATGCTGTAGTGGACAGTTGTATCTATAGCATGATAGCCGAATTGACTGTTTTGATATCTTTGTCTCACAGAATCGATGGTTCGCTGTTGCGTTTCGATCGTTGAATTATTTTCATTGAGTCTTGTCATATCTCTCAATTCCTGTTTACTTCTTAACAATGTCTTTCGACCGACTTCTAACAAGGAGAAGGTCTGGAATTCGTCTTTATGTATTTTTATGTTTTATGTATGTTACGCGAAATCTTCGCCAAAGGATGGTTTTACAAGATTTTTATGTTAGCTTATTTCAAGGGTTGTTCCATATACATTTGGTCATGATCAGATAAGTTTTAAAATCGGTCCGTTAAGTTATTAAACTTGTGATTATTTCTGTTATCTGTTTTCCAGTAGGCCAACCAGGGAGCTTAGACAAGTGGCTTATGCGCTATTCGAATAGAATAATAAATGTATGGAAATGACATAAGAGTACGCTATATGCAGCGTACCCTTATGTCATTCCCATACATTTATTCTATTTGACTATTCTATTCGACTAGCGCATAAGCCACTTGTCTAAACCCGCAGGCCTACTTACATATCTATAATTTGAAAATATTTATTCCAGTTTCTGAAGTTACTGCTGCTAGATTATTACGTAGTATAATAATACCTATTATTATAGGTTTTCGTACGATAACGATAATATGTCTTATTTATTATACGGTAAAGAAGATTTTTCTATTCCCTCGCCTCTAACGTGCGATTTTGCTCTAATTGGGACTTTATTGAGTTTATTTTCACATCAATGTTTTTTAACATTCCGAACGGTATGATCATTACTAACCAAGTGGACTGTACTATAGCGGTAGTATTATACGTCTGATTTAATAACATTCACAGTTAGGCGATGCTTCGATCTAATTTTCATTTACCAATAATTACAGCATTATTTAATACGATATCAATCGCGGTAACTATATTATCACAAGTTTAAAAATTTAAAGGACCAACTTCAAATCCGGTCGAGACCAAATTTAAAGGAACCTCCCTTGAAATAAGCTCTATCGAACACAAAAAGAATTTTGAAAATCGGTCCACATTCGGCGGAGATATCGCGTAATATACGAATTGAGGACCTCTTCCTTTTTGGAAGTCGATCGATAACTTGAAGAGTGACACTTTGATTGTAACTTGTTACCTCTTTAGCCTAGTGACAGTGTATATTTTCTGTGAACCGGTAGGATATGGGTTCAAATTTAAGGTAGGCAACTGTTCGTAAAAAAGTAAGCCATATCCTTTCTAAAACATGCTTCAACAGCGTGTAACGTAAACTCTATATTTGACGGAGTCATGGGTAAGTAAAAGAAGAATTAATGTTTACTTTTATCACCAATCTTTTAAAACATGGAGGATGAAATGGAACGCATAAACATCTATGAACTACGTCTGCGACAAATCCGCTCTACATGCCTAATTCTGCCCTACATAATTTGTTGTGAACTGCCTTTCATTATATAATCGCGCCTACACACCGGGCCGAACGATGGCGAACGAATCATGCCTGTTTCATTCGCACAACAGCGAAAGTTTGTTTGTGTGAACGCAACAGGTATAAACTCTTTCACCTTCGTGCGGCCAGTGTGTACCCGCCATAATAGTGCTCAATATTTTTTGTTAATAATAAATCAGAAAAGTCACAATGAACTTAAATAAATTGTGAATAAAGTTCAAAATGCGTAGTCCCAGTTATCGGAAGCCAACCTAAGGGTACATTTTGTGCAAGCAGATAAAACGAATAGCAAAAACGTTTACACTATTAGTATGGGCCACAGTCGATAAGTCCTTTAATAGACGAAGATAGTAATTGCCGAACTCTTATCAGATACCTTTAATCTGTCACACTGCTCTCAACGGGACGTGGCAAGCCATTTATGTTAATGCTATATATCGACAAAGCGTGAAAGGCCTTTGATTTTCTTGTTTTAACCTTTTGTGATATTCTTATATTTGAGTATAGTGCCTTCTTCTTTGTTTCTTTCTACCTGTCCTTATCCTAACTAAATGTGGAGTCGGCGCAACATACTTTTCAAGCATGTTGCAGAAATTTGGCTAAGTTTTTACAACCTGCCTGCCTGACGTCAACCTCCTCTGAGAGATCCAGTTTCGGGTAAATAAAATTACAAAATTCGCTTTGCACGACCTGGAAATCAAACCCAGGACCTCCCAGTCTACAGCCCATATGTGCTGACATTAGATCAAGGAGGTGACCTAGTAATAATTATTGCTAATAATTTATTTAGTTTCCCTTGGTATGACCAATAAACGTAAACAATAGTAAACACCTATAAATATTCTTCTTTAATGTGGGCCGTACAATGGCTGACGGGACTCCATAAGATAATCATTGTAATTATCTTCCAACCCTCGGTTAATGGAAGCCATAGTAATTTTTGCTCAAGGAATTGTCTTAATTAAGCTTTCTGTGCTAATTTGCTAGGACTGCCTTGGTGGCGTAATGGTATTGCATGCGCGGTACGATATTCGTTCTGAGGTCTCGGGTTCGATCCCCGGGTCGGGAAAAGTGATATTGGATTTTTCCATATCAGCCCGGGGTCTGGAATTTGTGCCCGATATGGCGATAGGCTCGCCCCCTATCACATCTGGGACGGAACTAAGCTCGGCGAAATGTTGGTTTTCTATGTAGTTCGCCAGTGCGTATCAGCCTACCCTTTCGGGGATATAAGCGTATGTTTGCTAGGAATACATAGGGACATGAATGCAATTTTTATACGTAGTCATATCAAATAATATGCACGTATGATTAATTTTTTAATTATATTGTCATCACATAGAAAAACAAAATTAACATATTTACACGTAATTAAGTCCAATTCTTTTTCAAAGTCAATCTTCAGGTGTTATGTACTATTTCTTAATATTTTAGTCGATATTAGTTCTCATTATGTAAGCCGATGTTTTTTCGACCGACTTCCAAAGAGGAGGAGGTCCTCAATTCGTCTGTTTTTTTTATTTTTTTTATTTATGTTACGCGATATCTCCGCCAAATGTGGACCGATTTTCAAAATTATTTTTGTGTTCGATAGAGCTTGTTTCAAGTGTGGTCCCATATGAATTTGGTCACGATCGGATTTAAAGTCGGTGTATTAAGTTTTTAAACTTGTGATTATTAAATAGTGCTGTTTTGGTCGCAGACAACATAAACTGGGAGGAGCCGTGTTATATGGATCCATTGTATCGTCAATAGTTGTCATTTACCTTCAAAATATAATACCTTACCTCATACACTTTGCACATATGGGAATAGTTCCGGTAGTTATTAAGTAGCGCTTAAGTAATAAGCAGAGAGCGTAGTTGTAGTAAAATTATATTCAATTAAAACTACTTACAGATTCTGATTTCTTGGTCGAGTGGCAGTGTCTGCACTTTTTTTATAGCAGTGATAGGCAAACAAGCAGATGGGTCACCTAATGGTGAGTGATCTCAACCGCCCATAGACACCCAAGACACAAATGTATCATGGGTGTGTTGCCAACCGAAAAGGAGGGGAATGGGGAGCGGGAAAAGGAATGGGGAATTGAGCCACCGGAAATCTCACTCACTGAACGAAACGCAACAGTAAGCTGCAATTTACGTCGTTTTTCTGTGAGACAGTGGTATCAAGCCGGTCGAGCCTGCCCATTCGTGCTGTAGACATTAATATCTACAGCGTGTCCCTACCACTCAAAAACTAGACTACACTGTTTACTAGATCTCATTAAAGTCGTAAAAAATAAAATCCTTTCTGAAATATTATTGACCTCCCAAAAACGCGAAAATGCGATGAAGGCCTATGAAAGAAGAAATAAAACAAAAACCAATAGGCAATTAGTATGACACATTAAACTATAATTATCTTAAATTGAACTAGTTTTTAAATAACTCAATCATTATTTATTAAACATACCACAATACATTGTGAGTTTCTGTTTTGAAACCACTTTTCATATGTAATATATGAAAAGAATAAAAGAAAAGTTTAAGTAGGTGATATTTTACCACTTTAGTATGCTATTATTATTATTATAATAATTTTCCAGCTTAAAACCACTTTCGTTAATAAATAAAATAGACACATCGCCATTGTTCAATCTGCATATTAGAACATTTAACAATCAGCTATCACCGCTAATTATAATTTCACTGAACACTTTCCTGACATCGCTGGCTCGATTGACTCGGCCCGTCACACTATACGTTCGTATCAATTATACTTGGAAAGTAGAAAACTAGATCACGGGCCGTTCTGCGTTCCCAGAGCGATCGGCTTTGCTTTGTTGTTAAGGGGAGTTTCATTATGCATCCTTGTTTATAACATACTTATACGTGCGACAAAATTTTGAAAATCATCTTTCTAAGTAACATCTTTCTCTTCTTATAGACCGACTTCCCAAAAAGGAGAAGGTTCTCAATTCGTCTGTATTTTTTTATGTACGTTACGCGATATCTTCGCCAAATGTGGAACGATTTTCAAAAGTTCTTTTTGTGTTCGATGGAGCTTATTCCAAGGGTGGTCCCATATAAATTTGGTCACGATTAATTTTGAAGTTGGTCCCGTTAAGTTTTTAAACTTGTGATTATTTGTCACTATCTAATACAGTAAAGACTAGAGTTTTAACTGGTTCTTATAAGTCTTACTTATCCTTAACTTAGGGTTTTATCCAATACACTCTCCGATTTAAGGGAAAAATGTACGAACTCACAAGTATAAAGTTAAGTTAAGTACTGTTTGACATTTCTTATAAGCAAGAAGGTTGTTCAACAATGGATATACTGTGAATGACGATGTTGAAGGAGTTTGGAATTAATTCTTCCAGGTGTTCTCATCTCGTTCTTTGTCATTTTAGACCGAATGTTACTTTAATATTGTGCATGATATATTAAAAATACTTCTATCATAAGACTTCAGAGCTTGTCTTTCATCAGCATAGCCACCGAAGAGAGCCACCCATAAAAAGGCTGCTATCCACTAATAAACTAGTCCTCCTATTTATCACACCAACATTTCTTCCTTTGCGCCAGTCTCGCCAAATTATCTTGATCATCTATGCTGCCTCCCATTCTATATTCAAAGGAGCTGTTATAAGATTTATTCAAGGTCCTATGATTCCATGACAAGTTAACCGTAGCAAAATTGTAGCAATAAATGAAGGAACACAGCGAAGGCGTGCCGGAAACAAGACCGTTCCCAAGGGCAAACCGACCATAATTTAAACTAAAAGCGAGAGGACGGTCGCGTGTACCGTCTGTAATTTATCCTTTATGGACGAAGTTTGGTGTCATGAAAAATAATGATGCTAAGCGTTAGCGCAGATACGCATCTCCGTTTAATTGTTAAAGTTAGAATTGCTTAAACAATACAAAGAAAACTGGAGAAAGGATTTGGTTTACATCTTAAGACCGGCCGCCTTCCTGATTCTAATCTCGAGGAGTGTGATGCTCCACCTGTGATTCGAACCTAGAAATTTCCAAGACTCAGTCCACAGCCTGTATACGCTGCCACTACACCATGAAAGCGGCCGAGAATACTATTCTCTGCATTATTATATTAAAATAAAAATAAATAGGACATACACCCAACAGTCACCAGTTACTAGTTACCAGTCACACCAGTCTTGACACCACAGTAGGTGTAACCTGTAGCGTGGGCAACGAGAACTACCAGAGACTTTCGGTTTAACAACACCCAGACACGAAACAAATATCTATGAGCCACACAAACATTTATCTCTGCGCCCTTTCGCTTCACAGCCGGCTACTCGCCCACTGCGCCACAGAGAATGCCAAAATGAAAATTAAATGAGATCTTACTGATTTACACCATGAGGAGCAGTCCCTACGATAGAAAAAAAACATAAAGATAATGAAGACCAAACTAATAATAATAACACATAAGTATAAGAAGGCAGTATTACTGGATACGGCACGAATTGTGAGGAGGTTCCTCAGTCTCAGTCCTAACCGCCGGTGGCTTGGGTCTCAAGCCTCGCCATCGGAGGGGAATATTTTTAAATGTATTTTTATTTTTATAGCGTATATTTCAAAATGTAAAAAAACTTTAAAAAAAAGAGTACATAACACATAACATAAGCTCACGCTTGTATCCCCGAAAGGGTAGACAGAGAAGCACTAGTGAACTAGAACACCCACATTTCGCCGAGCTTAGTTCCGTCCCAGATTTGATAGGGGGCGAACTTCTCGCTATACTGGGCACAAATTCCAGACTCCGGGCTGATATTTAAAAAAAAGAATATCACTTTCCCGATCCGGCGGGTCGGACCCTAGACCGTAGGATGGTTGTAATAGTTTTATCAAACTAAAGCATCAACACAGAAAAAAGCGTATGAATAATGCTTCACCAAACACCAGTAGACTAAACGTCGCCTATACAAAAAGTTGAGTTGGATGATTTCTGATAGCGACTTTGCATGTTTTATGATACTTGCCTCTAACTTCAGTTTTCAACAAACAACTGTTTAGAAGTTTTGGGAGTACGACGGACGCAAGAACTTTTCGCAGTATAATGAACACAAAGTTTTCAATATTGTGACGTTTTAATATTTTGTTGGATATTTTTGTTCCTTAATTACTTTGTTGTTTTTAATTCTTTTTTAAATAATATTATTTTAATTTCATTCCACACTAGGATGTACCACACCTTCAGACGTCGTGGTACGATTCAGATCAATTACGTCCAGTGTATGCTCGCTCTAGAAAATTCAATTGTATGTTCAGAATTACAACTTTCTTACGTTGTTATATATATTTTTGTTACATGAACTATCGTTTGCACATACCAAATAAGAAGGAATGGTCTAATTCTATCTCTAGATATGACTTAACCATCGCCTTAAGCTATGTTTACATGATAAAATTAAATGGGCGTTGCACTTAATAGCAACAATGTCATTATAAAGATCGTTTCGACATGCGACATATTAGAAAAACACTTATATTTTTATTAACGCTGCTTGTTTAACTTAAGAATACTAAACTTTAAGAATGATGGATACATGACCCACTTAAAAGGAAGGGATTAGGGATTGGGAACGGTTTTTTACATTTGACGGATTTGGACAACCGGAAACATCACTTACCGACAGAGACGTGCACAGCCATTCAGCTTATGGTAGACAGAAATGAAAAAAAGTTGCAAAAAAAAATTCTTATTTCTTGCATAACCTCGACCATCACCATTACTATCAGGATCGTTCCTTTTATCGACTTAAAGTAAAATACGAGCGCGGAAATTCTGAAAATCAGTTTTTCATAGTCATTCTCCCTTTAATTATCAAATTGACAAGGTAGACAATGTCTCTTTGTCTATATGGTATGCACGCCACTGCTTACCGAACGAAATACAGCAGCGATAAACCATTAAGACAGTGGCGTGGAACCGGTTGAGCTGACCAATTCGTTCTGTAGCCCGAGCACGAAAAACTAATGTAAACGTAAATGTATTCGAGTTCGCTGCGCACTGATGACGTTTGGTTAATATTTCATACAAATTTCATAGACGCGCATCGAGTTCGAATACATTTACGGTTGTCAGAATTTTTCCTGCTCAGGCCGCTGTAGACATAACATACAGAACATATCTAATGGAAAAAGGATGGCTTAAGTAGGGAAATTAAACACACTTGGCAATAGATATTTTATATTATCATCTATTTAATTTTTCAAGTTATCGAGGAATTTTTAGTAAAGGCATTATTGCTACGTACTAAGCTTATTAATACCGTCTATTAAGAAATGAGTATACACAATAAAATCGTATATACCTACTGCTTTTCACCTTGACTGACTTGACTGCCTCGGTGGGGTGGTGGTATTTCGGTACGACTACGGTTCTGAGGTCTCGGGTTCGATCCCCGGGTCGGGCAAAGTGATATTGGATTTTTCCATATCAGCCCGGAGTCTGGAATTTGTGCCCGATATGGCGATAGGCTCGCCCCCTATCACATCTGGGACGGAACTAAGGTCGGCGAAATGTGGGTGTTCTAGTTCGCTAGTGCGCCTCTGCCTACCCCTTCGGGGATACAGGCGTGAGCTTATGTTATGTTTTCACCTTGACTTCCATGTAACTGCGGAAGTAATTCGAAAGTGTTATTGTCTTGATTCTCAGAAAACGAGAGCTATTTGAGTACAACTATCTTTCTTTTCTTTTTACGTACCATTATCCCACCTTAATGTGGGGTCGTCGCAACACACTTTTTTAAGCATGTTGCAGAAAGGACTTGACAAAGTTTTTACGACCGGCTGCCCGCCTGACGTCAACCCCCTCTGGGGGATCCAGTCCCGGGTTTGAGACAAAGTATAGGTGAGCAAATTTTTTTTCCGAACACGAGTCACGACAAAACTATACCTGATTATAAGGTTGTAGTATACAACGAACCATTTTTGATAACATGCTACGTGCTCTATTTAGAACTAGATCCTTGGTTTGCGATAAATAACCAATTAAGCTACCAGTGAATGCTATAATGATAATTTTATATAGAAATCCATTATAATCAATAGAATTATTAGGTATTTTTGATTTTTTTTCAGAAAAAAATACAAAATATCATACAAATACACGACAAAATCGATAGCTTGTAGAACAATAAAATTTCATTTGAACTATAAAAATGTTTATCAAAACAAACATGATAGGAAACGAACGAAAAGAATAAACAATATTTTCGTGGGTATACAAAAAGAGCGGTTTTCCTCATCAAAGTGGCCGTTCCATTGTATTTACTTTATCTACACACCATGAAACGATTGCGCAGAAATGTCTGTTCACTGAATATTTTCCGCGAATTAAATCTATTATCTTGTTTAACAAAAGCCTATGTAACTTTTTTTAGGCACTGTTTTTAAGTCGGGTGGATGATTCTAACACGATTTTCCCGGGACTGGAATCCCCTAAGGGGGGTCGACGTGAGGCAAGCAGCCGGTCGTAAACACAAAGCCAAATTATTTCACATGCTTGAATAATTACAAGTTTAAGAACTAAACTGACCGATTTCAAAATGTATAAGGAATAAGCTCTATCAAACACAAAAGAATCTCGAAAAATCCATGTTTGGCGGAGATATCGCGTAACAGACATAAAAAGATTCATGTATTCGCAACATGATTTGGTAGTGGTAGAGCCACGCTGTAGACAGTAACGTCTATAGCACGAATGGGCGGGCTCGACCGGTTAGATACCACTGTCTCACAGAAAACCGACGTAAAGTGGCAGCTTGCTGTCGCGTTTCGTTCGGTGAGTGAGATTTCCGGTAGCCCATTTCCTCACTCCCTTTCCCAATCCCCTTCCCTCCTTTTCCATTCCCTCCTTTTAGGTTGGCAACGCACCCATGATTCTTTTTGTGTCTTGGGTGTCTATGGGCGGTGGAGATCACTTACCATCAGGTAACCCATCTTCTCGTTTGCCAATCTCTGCTATAAAAAAACTGTAAAAAAAAAGAAAATCCAGGAGTAAAAACAAGTGTAATACATTTTATAGATACTTTAGTCAATCGACGTTTCTTAGTCATAATCGTAAATATTCATTTCGTATTTTCCGTTTTCTCGGTTGTTTATATACACGTCCGTATTGTTTATTGATGTGATTCCGATAGTAAACATAAAATCAACTATGTTACTATGTACTATATATGTATTAGCTCATTTTTTGCTGTCGTAAACATATAATAGAAGCATTTCTAACACATTTTTCTGTGTGTGATCTCCACCGCCCATAGACACCCAAGACACAAAAGTAATCATGGGTGCGTTGCTAACCTAAAAGGAGGAAATGGAAGGGGAGAGAAAAAGGGATTGGGAAACGAAGGGGGGGAAGTGGGCCACCGGAAATCTCACTCACCGAACGAAACGCGACAGCAAGCTGCCACATTACGTCAGTTTTCTGTGAGACAGTGGTATCAAACCGGTCGAGCCGGCCCATTCGTGCTGTAGATGTAACTGTTTACAGCGTGACTCTACCACTCAAAAGCTTACTGTTGTAAAAAAAACTTAATATCACTTTTGCCATACCCGGGGATTGAACCCAAGAACTCAGGACGGTAATAGTACCGTAATACAACTACGCCACCGAAGCAGTCAAATTTCTAGATACCATGGATAATAATAATTATTGTCACTTCATCGAACAGTCTACTAACTATGATGATACCTAATTTGTTATTTATACGGATGTATAACAAAAAAAATTATATCGTTTACAAGGCTTCGTTATACAATTTGGAGACAGAAATCTCATGATATGGTCTTGATGTTGACATACTCGCTAATTGTAGATACTTAATTTGTGCAAAATACACTGCCTTTGTATTTCAATAATATTTTCCTATATAAATAGTTATTTAAACATTGTAGTCCTATTGGTCTTCATCTTTCTTTCTAACTGTCCTTATACCACCTTAATGTGGGATCGGCGCAACACACTTTTTCAAGCATGATAAAGAGAGGATTTGGCTAAGTTTTTACGACCGGCTGCCTGCCTGACGTTAACCCTCTCAGAGGGATCCATTCCGGGGAAAATTAAATTAGAAAATTTGGTTTGCCCGGCCTCGGAATCGAACCCAGGACCTCCCGGTTCACAGTCTATCTATGCTGCCACTAGACCAAGGAGGGGATTATCTTGCTAAGTAACACTTTTGATCTTATAATACTAATGGGTACCAGCCTCTTCTACTAATCAGATGTATTAGATCTTATTTAACCAAAGGGCATAAGCTCCAAAGGTACATCATGTTTTCTTGTTTATTTGAAGTCTTGTAATGCGGCGCTGTGATTAATACATCATCATCATCATCATCAGCCTAAACTCGTCCACTGCTGGACATAGGCCTCTCCTAATGCACACCATTGAGCTCGGTCTTTAGCTCTTTGCATCCAGTTTTTGCCCGCCGCTTTCCGCAGGTCGTCACTCCACCTGGCCGCAGGACGTCCCACCTTACGCTTGCCGAGGCGCGGTCTCCACTCAAGAACACGAACACCGCAGCGGTTATCGGTTCGACGTGATATATACAATCCGAATCAATCCCTCTCTGGGAGATTCAGTCCGAGCAAACCAAATTAGAAAAACTGCTTCTATTATAGTTTTAGTCCTCATAAAATATAAAATACATTGCATAATAAATATTTACCGCTGTAGCAATTTATGATTCAGCCACTGTCACTCGTAATAAAATTGTACTTCACCGAGTTATATTTGCTGGACTGATCTCCATTTTAAAAATATTTTGCATTCTGAATTCTGATAGATCGAAACTTCGATTAAGTGAGCATTGATGAACAAAATAATCTCAATAAAATCATAAAAATGTTTTCTACAATCTTAAAAACTTTCATTTCCAAGAAACTAATTCCTAAGACATATAATTGGAAAACTAAATAAGTAATACCTAACATTTGAATATAAAAATAAAATGCCTAATCATCGAAAAAAGTTTTGAGAACAAATAATCTTTCGCTTTTTATCAAAAACGATGAAAGCCTTACCTAAAAGTACTTTAACGATGAAGATAAATTAATAAAGCAGCCTCGACAAATTCAAAGTATACAAGCTTTTTAGGAAAAAAATGTTAAGCCTTTGTGATTGATTTGGAAACTTTTCAATATTATTCTTGATAAGTCAAAGACGCGTCTCCTGTAATAGATTTTATGAACAGTATATATCTTTTATTGCGAACATTATTTATTATTTTATTATGTTATGTTGTTTCAAATCACAGAAATATTAATTATTATGTTGCGTTATGGCATGTTTTTGAGGTCATGAGTTGTGGCCGCTTCCAACAGGTCGATTTGGAAATCTTTGGGGAAGGCCTATGTCTCGCAGTGCACGTCCTGTGGCTGATGATGATGATGATGAGGTGTTTTATAATATTTACGCAAATAGAAGTCGTTTAGGTATACATTCTGATTTTATGGGGTTGACAGTCCTTTCCGAACTAAAGCGAATCGCCAAAAACCGCAACATATCCCGCGAATTGACCTCCAAACTTCAAATAGAAGATGGCACTCCGTAATGATGATGAGCCGCAGAATCTCTTGACTGCTTTGACATAATCTAGGCACCAATTAATGTTCTAAACCATAAAATGCACTTAATTCTAAACAATGTATGAAAACACGAAGTTGAAAAACTTCGCATTAAATGATAAAAACATTATGTTCAATATAAAACTATTTTTCTCTATTACCTTAATTAAAGTAAAGTCTCTTTTATTTGTGAGACTTAACCTCCTTTTAGGTCGGTGAACGTTTTCGTATACTCTACTTCTTTTATTAATTAATGATTAAAATTGGTTTTTAAACTCTCTCCTCCTATTCTAACAGTGATAAGAACTAAAACGACTCCATTTACGAAACTCGTTTTGAAAAATTAAACTTTCATTCCAACCAATCATTGAAATAAAACTAAAGATTCAAAGTTAAATGAAAACGGCGAGTGCTTCTTGGAGATTGCTCCGATTTCCCTTTTATCTTTAGTGGAAGCTTTTAATGTTATTATTTTTAGTTTCAATTACATTTTAAGAAGTGGGTTCTTAGCTCCGACTTCATTTTCTTTTATGCGGTATATTCTATTTAACTTCATGGCTTAGTTAATAATAGTTGTAATTTGTTTGGATACAAATCTATAAATACTTCATACGTCTTATTTTTGTATATTCCTGACATATACATAAACTGCGTTGTGTCTTCTAAACTCTTTATGCATACTAAGCAAGCTGTACAAAAATTAACTGCAGTTCGAGCAGGAATATTTTTGACAAAAGAATTCCTGTCGAGCTCGATGACGTTTGGTTAAAATTTCATACAAATGGCATGGACGCGCATCGAGTTCGATACGAATTCGATTGACAAAAATATTCCTGCTCGGGCTACTGGAATATTAAAAAGTTCATAATGTCGTTTTAAACATTGATATATTATGTATTGGGACAAGCAGTATACGTTTATTTGGTGTATCGGTTAATTTACATATGCTAACAGCATTATATCGTATAGCATTATGTATCGGTTCATTTATGCTAACAGCATTATATCGTATAGCATTATGTATCGGTTCATTTATGCTCATAGCATATTTATAGCATTTCATAATACGTGAACGATGCTGTATCAAGATTAAGGCTTCGATATCGGTACCAAAAACGATTGGTCTCTTCTTGAAGGTTTATATCAACAATCAATGCTCAATTATTTCATAATTTACTATAAGTTGTAAAATATAATATAATGTTTATAAAAGATCTAATCCCTTCACAGTAAATAGTAAAATAAAAGTGTGCATTATGGTCAAAGAAAGTTGAGGTTTAAATAGAACTTAATTAAGGGCGACTTGCACCACTATTACTAACCTATGGTTAGTCCTAACCTTAAGTTAAATTAAAATAGAAATATATGAAGACATGTAATTCGTTACATGTAATTAATTTAACGTCACCATATATTATCTGTAATTAGATGTAGTACATTATATGTAATGAATTACATGTCCTTCACATATTTCTTTTTCAATTTAACTTGGGGTTAGAACTAACTGTAGGTTGGTAACAGTGGTGCAAGTGGGCCTTAGACACATAATACACATAACACAAGCTTATTCTGTGAGTAAATTGTAATAGTTCCAAAGTAGTTCTTAAATGTTACAGCTTAATGGTTTAGTAGGTACTTTCGCGCTTCAATAGAGACTTTAATGTTCGTAAGCCGTCTGTGTGTTAATTAACTATGAACATTTATACGAAAAACTAGGATAATAAGAAAATTATTTTAAATAACTGACTCGGTGGCGTGGTGGTATTGAGTGCGCGGTACGACTACAGTCGGTCCAGCGGGTTTAGACAAGTGGCTTATGCGCTAGTCGAATAGAATAGTTGAATAGAATAAATGTATGGGAATGACATAAGACATGACATAAGGCGGCGTACTCTTATGTCATTCTCATACATTTATTCTATTCGTCAATTTTTTTCGACTAGCGCATAAGCCACTTGTCTAAACCCCCAGTTCGGGCAAAGTTATATTGGATTTTTCAGTATCAGCCCGGAGTCTGGAATTTGTGCCGGATATGGCGATGCGCTCGCCCCCTATCACAAGTACTAAGGAACTAAGCTCGGCGCAATGTGGGTGTTCTAGTTCGCTAGTGCGCCTCTGCCTATCCCTTCGGGGATACAGGCGTGAGCTTATGTTATATTGTTTTGAATTCACATTTATGCCCTTTTATTCGTGTCCTGTAATGTCAGAGCACTATGTTTAGCCACCGCAAAGTTGGAATAGTGTTTCAAGCACGTTGCAGAAAGGATTCGGCTATTCGGACAATGCCTTATATTAAAAAAAAGTGTTTATGGTCATAGTGTTACAAATATTTTATTAATCCCCCTGTTGTTCGCTAATTGAATTATCTCTCGTCATCAATATATTATACTTAAACAACGACAAATGATAATGATAGGAATTTCCGTATTTTCGAATATTCAGTCGATAGTTTTTCGTGATCGGCTGTTTTGCGGTAAATAGCCTACAAAAAATTTACCGGCAAAAATGTTCGTGAAATGCACGAATATAAATATGAAAAAACGCATTCCGGTTGCGTAGCTTCAAACAATTGGCCTATTGGACGCATGCAGCATAAAACCTTGAAATCTATGTACGATTGCTTTTATGTAAAATTTAGCAATAGGAACTACTTTTACGAAGGAAATGATTTATTCAGGCTTATATAACCACTGTGAAGATTGCAGAAATAAATATTTAAATAATTATGCTAATTTTTTGACTAACAAATCCACTAAAACATAATTATCCTTCATGGCCAATGAAGCCCTAAAAACATCTCGGCAATTTTGATATATTCGACATAATCAGTCACAGGATATTCACTGCTAAAGTAAGCTCTAACGAAGAAAAAATTAATCTTGAAAATCGGTGCGTATTTGGTGGAGATACCGCGTAACATACATAAAAAAATACAGACGAATTGAGGACTTCCTCCTTTTTGGAAGTCGGTTGAAAAGTTCTCATATTTATTGCCAATAATTCTTCAGTCTGAGTTCAAGCCAACATTAAAAGCAGATTTCTCACTCATTACAGAGACCGTCCGAAGACACGCTCAAGCGAGGGCTGAGCTCAAAATGTGCCGCCCGAGAGACCTCCGCCTGCATCGCCCACGAGCTTGTCACATACGTGGATAGGATGCTGCGAACTGCCTCTGTGCAGCTCACTGACGACCTCATGATTGTTGACGAGAGGTGAGCGATTGAATTTAATTCCAGCAGGTCGTACTGATTTCTTAAGTTTACGCGAATGTATAAATTGAAATAAAACTTGGACTGTCCGACCCGTGACTACGAAGACTGCAAAGCCTTCGAAACGTCGGGCATAAAAATTAAAACAAATCGTGATAGAATCCGTAAAAATATTCCAGCAGGTCGATTCTCTAAGAAACGCCACAACGTTGCGATCGACGACGATCTCCCGCAGCGCACATCGTTGAGATCGACGGAGCGTTCAACGTTGTTGGGTCTTAGAGAATACCATTTTACATACATTTATGTCAAATGCCTCGCGCAAGAGAGCTAGTTCGCATAAGCGCCGTCATCACTCATAGCGCTAGTGCATGGGCTTTGTACCTTGCTGAATACAAAAATGAAAACATCGTTGCCGCAACGATGCCGCAACGTTGTTCTCACAAATGATACCTTAGAGAATAGCTGACTACATTTTTATTGGGTTACAAAGCCAGGCGAGCATGAGGTCGTTTATGGACAGGCAATACTGGAATCGGTGTTCATTGACAAGAATTTGTGGACATCTAAAATAATGTTTAGCGCATTCCTATGTTTAATAATTGCTTCCAATGCCTCAGTGGTGTAGTTGTGTTGCGGTACGACTACCGTCCTCCGGCCCTACAGGAATATTTTGACAATCGATTATCGAGGTCGCTGCGCACTGATGACGTTTGGTTAATATTTCATACAAGTGTTATAGACGCGCGTCGAGCTCAATACGAATTCGATTGTCAAAATATTCCTGCTCGGGCCATAGTGCCAAAAGATGTAGACTCTTAATATGAAAACCTACCAGTGAACAAAGCTTAACTCTGTCTGAAAACTTTTGTTCATGATACGTGTAAGTTGGAACACGTCGTATCGAGCACATTTAAGTACATGAATACTTAAGTATCGCATGTCGATATGTATGTTAGATATTAAGCATCGAAACTGCATTTACTAACTTCGGCTTAATATCTTTCATGCCAATATTTATAGCGGCTTTGAGCAAGTGATGATATTTACCCAAGACGACGTTTTAATTTTCAATAGATAAATTCACTTTTAGAAACAATTTTATTACGTTACTTTATACAAAATATACTTTATAAGCAGTAATATTATGCCATTATTATTTGAGTATGTAAGTAGCTTAATTGAAAAGATTTATTAATTAAAAGGGTAATTAAATTATAGTATTTATTCGATTTAAATTTAAACACAATGAAACGAAAAATGAAATACATTTCAATTAAGCCGGAAATGGAATATGCTCATCGGAAATAAAGAACGTTTAATTTAAAATAAAGCTTTTTATTTTAACATTCAGAATATTGAAAGTTGAAATACACGCATGATATTTTTGATACTGATACATGATACTGGCTGTCATGTTTTCAAACCCGAAGGAAAAATATATTTAAACCAAGATACAAAACAAAGTGATTATTTTGCTCTATTATTTTCCTTTAAAAGAGCAGAGGCGAGTCAATGGTCTGAAAAATCAGAATCGCATTCTATTTGCGTCTTCCCTCTTTGGAATGTGAAGAAGCATAAATATCCAGCATCATTCTGGTAACCACCCATTGTTTGTTTGTTTGGTCGCTGGTTTTAGATTGTACTAGGGTTACTATCAAGTGTAGTGTAGTCACTTTGCCCGGCTCGGGTAAAAAAACTACAAATGGATTGTTTGTTTCCAGTCATGGCGCAGCAGCCGACATGCCAGTCAACTCAGAATCTCTCGGCAGAGCAGGAACCTCTCTACAGGAGCAAGCACAGCAAGTTATTTTCGACAAGCTGTGGAACTTCGCCACCACCAGGTCGTTGAGATATAGGCTGCTGGAAGGCGCTGATCTAGTCGTGGCTGGCAAACAAGAGAACGATGGAAGCTTCGGTGTTGGTGAGTTGGTTATTTTCAAAGATATGAGATGCAGTAGCAGCGGACAACAGTAATGGACGTTTTGTGGTTGATGATGATGATCTTAGTTCGATGCATTAGAGGTATTGTGTTCCGTATGGAAAAGGAACAGTATTATTTGAACTCCATTAAGATGCCCATATATTTAACCATGGTAGAGAGGGAAATGTAATACAAAACACTCATACAAGAGCACGGATCATATAAGTTGAAAACAATAATGTTTTGATGTGGTTTTTAACGTTTTCCATTGTATTCTATCTATTTGCCTGAATGGCACAGCATGGCTGCAACTAGCTGGGCTTTAGTTTAACATCTAGCCGCCTCCCTGAAGACAACCTTCTCTGACGTCTTAAGGAAATTAAGTGAGAAAAACATGTGTTGCCCCTAATTGACAGCCTCCGTGGCGCAGTGGGCGAGTAGCCGGCTGTGAAACGTGAGGTCGCGGGTTCGATTCCCGCACCGAGACAAATGTCTGTGTGGCCCATAGATATTTGTTTCGGGTCTGGGTGTTGTGAGACCGAAAGTCTCTCGTAGTTTCTGATTCCCACGACACAAGACTTGATCTTAGTGTGGGGTCAGGACTATGTATGTGACTGTTGGGTGTATTTATTTATTGTTATTTATTTATTTATTTAATTATTAAGAAAAGGAAACGTAAAGTTTATTGAAGAAACTGTAAGAAACTCGATCCGTTGTTACAGCTTTTAATGAAATGTGTAATTAGTAGTTGTGTAAACCCGAAATACCTTAGTCCAGTCAATCTATTTAGGTACAGATTTTGGGTTCAGCAAGTTTACTATTTACTACTTTAATGAAGGAGACTGGTTTATTACTGGTACGGTCGTAAAGTTAGCATAAAATAGATACAAATTTCCCCGAACTTAGATCGGCGTGTTTAATTTATTTTGTCTACTGTTTCTTGTTTACTAAAAGTAATACCTAAAAGTCCTTTGTTTTAATTTAATAGCAATGTTTTATATATTAAATATGCACATAAATAACTGCATATTTCACAGGAAAATATCTGAGACTAATCTTAAAGACTCTGAATAGCTTTTGTCTCAATCGGTAGTGACTTTTTATACTATTCTGTAGTTTGTGCCTATATCACCTACTCTTTAATTAACATTACAAATGATGAAAAAGACAGTATATTGTTTAGCTAGACTAGGTAGTTAAATTTATTTATGTACAATATTTTATTTTTTCAGTGTCTATTAAGTACTTGTGCTTACCAAAAAATACCTTATTAATTAGTTATCTAAAATCATATATGTATTAATCGACTGTCCTCTTATTTTCAGGAGTATCAGTAAAAGCAGCGAGACCAATGGAAACTGGTAGAAGACAGAACAAAAACATGGGACCTTTCTTAGCAGCTGCTGCGATGAAGATAGGTCTTCTCGGAGCGCTGTTCTTCAAGGGTCTGACACTGATGGTCGGGAAGGCTCTACTTATCTCCAAGATAGCCCTGCTGCTCGCCACCATCATCGGCCTCAAGAAACTGTTCTCTCCTCAGGTGACAGATTAAATGGTGCATGTTGCATGATTAAACGTGATCAAGCGAAACTGTTATTTTATTTGCACTTGCATGTGATGCATGTATTGGAATTACATTACACTTCTTCTACACCACGTTACTAGTAAAATCATCAACCTCCTGCCGAGGGCCTTAGATAAAATTATGGTATTTACTCTTTAACAAGCATTATCACTTTAATACTTGTTACTATAATAGATTTGATGTTATGGTCTTGTACGTATACCTAGTTTTAAAATCATGAAGTTTTAAATGGACAACTAACTACACCATGTTGTATCAATAAGTACGTTTTTTTGATGATGATGGCTTAATTTATAAATTTAGAACTACTAATTTCTAGTGCTTTTTGGTCAATTCTGGATTATAATAATTGGAATTGAATGATGTATCATACATAACTAATGATTTTCCAAAAAAAATATTAGCACTGTTTATAACGCTACGATCATTTTTTTACATTTCATACAATGCACCTTTTACCATTTTTGAAGTTTAAGAGAAGAGTAATAAAGATTGTATTATTTTCCATTCCACTAGCAATACGATGTTCCTTTTACTGTCAGATTAATAATGCAAAACTGATTATACCTGAGGAACTCTATTATTTGTACAGATTAAAACTAATAGGATATTAAATAATAATAATATAATTTTTAATTGGTACGTCACGTTTAGTTGTAGATAAAATATTCTGCCTTATCACGATTGAACATTTTATGACGTGTTTTTTCAATTGTTGAATACTAGTTTATGCCCGCGGGTTCCTCCGGGTGGGTCTCTACTGGTAACATCATCTAAACCACCGTCGAACAACAAAATTCACACATTGTAAGTTACACTTATATTTTAGGTGCAATTGCATTTTCCTGTCTTCGTAGATTTTCAGTTAAAACTCCACCAACGCATTTCGTAGATTATTACGATGTCTTATAAGAATCTAGTTTATTTAGCTTTTCTGTATGCATTTTGAATACACTATTTTTTACTGCCTTGGTGGCGTGGTGGTATTTCGGTACGACTACGGTTCTGAGGTCTCGGGTTCGATCCCCGGGTCGGGAAAAGTGATATTGGATTTTTCCATATCAGCCCGGAGTCTGGAATTTGTGCCCGATATGGCGATAGGCTCGCCCCCTATCACATCTGGGACGGAACTAAGCTCGGCGAAATGTGGGTGTTCTAGTACGCTAGTGCGCCTCTGCCTACCCCTTCGGGGATACAGGCGTGAGCTTATGTTATGTTATGTTATTTTTGGCATCATTATCAGCTATATCTTCATCAATGGCTTTGGTACATTAAACTGTACCTATATCTAATATTAAAATACATTTTAGAATGTTATCAGAAAAGTAATTCATCGTAAAATTATTTATTATCATTGCTTTATATCTACATAGCGCGTTAAAACTAGACAGACAGTGTATTGAACCGTGAATTATCAAATTGCGATAATCAGAATTTATGTCTAATATAATATTTTAAAGTGATTAATATTTCATTTGCGCTTCAGTTCTTAGTATCTGTTATGGTTAATATAGTTTAATATTTTTTATGAATGAATATATTATGAATCTTTCCTTCCACATACCCTTATCCCACCTTAATGTGGGGTCGGCGCAAAACACGTTTTCAAGCATTTTGAATACAATATTTGGCTTAGTTTTTACGACCGGCTCGGCCGTTTCCTACCTGTCGTCTGGAGGATCCAGTTCCGATCGGACCGTCAAATTCTTTTATGAATATAGGCAAAGTAATTTTGTAACAATAAACCGCTTTTGCCGTTATATTGGTTTTATAGATGTATCTTTGGAAACAATAATTTGGTAATCATAACATAAACATAAGATCACGCCTGTATCCACGAAGGGGTAAGCAGAGGTGCACTAGTGAACTAGAACACCCACATAGTATACTAGAACACACACATAAAACACCACAAATTTGGTAATCATAGCAAAATAACATTTGATTCAAACAGGCTTATACATTTCTCACTAGCATGATTTATGTTTGATGTATTTTCCTAACCTAATTACTTGTTATCATTCCAACCTCTCATTATAAAGGTCTGAGGTATATCAAAACATATAATATAACCTTTCTGGCGTGTACGACTTATTACCTCCCTGGGATCCTAAAATAACATTAGATGTAGCGAAAACTGTACCTGTATACGTTAAATTAGGCGTTACATAAAATGCTTATCTTTGAGCCAGACACGACAGAAAATATTAAGGGAACTTTCCAAAAATAACGTAAAATAAGAGATTTATTTTATGCGTCTAGCGGCCTAGCCGATAAAACTCAAAAAAGTTGTGTTATGTCATTTGAGAGTGCCTTATCTGTTAAAGATGTATGGCACAAAATAATAAGTGGCCGTGAAAATGAGTAGCGTTTCAGTATTAGTTTCTAATATTCATAAATTAGTCGATGAACTTCCTGCGTCTATCAGTGGACATTGATAGGATAAGAAGCGATAGATATAGGTACTCCCAGTATTATACGAATGATGATAGCAAACAATTACAAAAGATAATTTTCAGAGAGATACGACGTTTTCGAAATTTTGTTTCATTTCTCAGGGGGCCTACCACCGCGTCTTATGGCAGTATCATTATAATCTTGCTTGTACCAATTCCCGTATAAAGTAAGATTATAATAATACTGCTTTAAAACCTGGTGGCAACTCCCCAGTTACTCAAAACTTAGTAAAACCTTATTTTACTTAAAACGGACTATTTTTAACGGTATTTCATTCTTTGATATTATAACACATGCATTTAATGCACTAATACTATATGACTTTTTATTACATATTAAATTCTCATATATTTCGTGGGTGGACTGCCTCGGTGGCGTGGTGGTATTTCGGTATAACTACGGTTCTGAGGTCTCGGGTTCGATCCCCGGGTCGGGTAAAATGATATTGGATATTTCCATATCAGCCCGGAGTCTGGAAATTGTGCCCGATATAGCGATAGGCTCGCCCCCTATCACATCTGGGACGGAACTAAGCTCGGCGAAATGTGGGCTTTCTAGTTCGCTAGTGCCCCTCTGCCTACCCCTTCGGGGATACAGGCGTGAGCTTATGTTATGTTTTATCTTTCGTGGGAAATGCTTCTACACACCTAAGAGTTCTCCAAATTAATTGCGAACCAATGTGGGGACAACCTTGAATTAGAACCATTGGTGGATTAAATAAATAATATACCTCTAATATTCGAGAAAGGTCAAGTTAAAAGTACCCTAAACCGACGTG
This sequence comes from Clanis bilineata, assembly GCA_036417725.1. Taxonomy (NCBI): domain Eukaryota; kingdom Metazoa; phylum Arthropoda; class Insecta; order Lepidoptera; family Sphingidae; genus Clanis; species Clanis bilineata. Next base: position 7,768,885 of record CM071162.1, on the reverse strand, counting down.
CATGAATGTAATGAGACTGAATGAGGCGAAAGAGGTATGTAAGGATCGTAGCAAGTGGAAATCCGTTGTCTCTGCCTACTCCTATGGAAAAAAGGCGTGAGTCTATATATGTATGTATAAATAATACTTATATAATAAATCTGTTTAGCGCAAATAAAAAAAATACCTTTTTATTTTTTATTTTTTTATGGCCCTACAGCTGCTTGCCTAACCGAGTCGGCAAATTCAGCCACACCGGTCTGTTGGGATGAACGCAGGTGCGCCCAACCCATAAAGTTAGGTGACCACGCTGAGGGCAACCCACTAACGGGTTACGAACCTCGGCTCAGGGCGGTCACTGAGAGGGTGATGTTGAAGACATCAACGATTAGGGGAGTGTGGACGTGTTTTCCTAACTATCCATTTCTGTCATCGGCACGCGGGCCGGAATTGTTAACAGGGTCGGGGGGGCTGCTACTGGGAGCGCGGCGTGGTCCTCGTCGGCGGGGACGGAACATCGGTCGTGTGGAGTGTGGGAGCGATTTAAGATGCTCGATCTTACGTTGAATGGCCAGAGTGATGGCGTCATCAGGGTCTGACAAAACGGATCTAGGACGTCTCCATTTCGCACGGTCAAATGGAGTGTATATTGACGCTTGACGGACAAGCGTGTTTGGGTGGTGTGCCGCCCGATCGAAGTAGCGTCTGCTAGCCATCTGCATAAAATGCCTGATGGTCGGCAAGTTGGTGTCCACGTGGAGGTCGTGGTTACGTATGTACCACGGAGCGTTAAGCGCTCGTCTTAAAAAGACGTTTTGCAGGACTTGCATACGCTTAAGTCGAGCGGGCGGTATGTGAGCGAACACGGGCGACGCGTAAGTCATTATCGGTCTAATACACGTTGTGTAGATCCTAATCTTGTTGCGGGCTGACAACTTGCTCTTACGGTTTAAGAGAAAATGTAATCGTGCTAACGCGATTGCGGCTCGCGCGCGTACCGCATTTACATGAGTGATGAAGTTCAGTCTCCGATCAAGGTTGACTCCTAGATATTTGGCGTTGTTGGTCCAAGGGATAGCCTTATTGGCCATGGTGACTGAAGCGTTAGGCTTTTGGGTGAAAATTCTCTTGGTAAAGAGAATTGCCTGACTTTTGGCGGGGTTGACAGTGATTCGCCATTTGCGGAACCACTCACCGAGTTCATCGGCTGCGGTTTGCAAAATGCGAATCACTTTGTCCGGGTCTCTACGTGAAGCGTAGATTGCCGAGTCGTCAGCGAAGAGCGCTAGATGGGCGTCTTTCGGTTTAGGGATATCGCTTGTGTATAGCGAGAAAAGAAAAGGGGACAAAGCGGAGCCTTGCGGGACTCCGGCAGTGATGGTGTGTCGGGAGGAAAGAGTTCCCTCCACGCGATATTTGAAACCGCGATTCGACAAAAATTCTCGTATGATGTGCACGAGCTGTGTGGGCACATTGAAGGTATACAACTTGTAGAGCAAGCCGTTGTGCCACACTTTGTCGAATGCTTTTTCAATATCAAAGAAAAGAGCACCGGTAGGGTTTCCGCGCCTAAAGTTGTCGTGGACATGCTCCGTGATGCGGAGGATCTGATTCACGCAACTGTGCCTACTACGAAAACCAAACTGCTCTGGAGGGAGCAGATGGTGAAGGTGGGCGACTATCTTGATGCGATCGAGGACGATTCGCTCGTAGAGTTTACCCAGAGCGCTGAGTAAACTGATGGGACGGTAAGAGGAGGGTTCGAAAGCGGGTTTCCCCGGCTTGTGAATACCTATCACAACCGCCTCTTTCCAGACGTCTGGAAAGAGGCTGTTTTGGAACGCTGCATTGAAGATGTCAGCGAGAATTTTAACTAGATGCTCCGGGAGCATTTTCATGACTCTATTGGATATACCGTCACCCCCGGGGGCTTTTCGTCTTTTGAGCGCCTTGATCAGAGAACTGACTTCTTCGATTGTCACCGGCGCGAGTGGGTCGGGCGGTTGGTCGACATCCGGGTCGACGTTTGTCGGGCGCGGACGCGGAACCGGTATCGGTGGCGGCGGGATTGCGTTCCTACTTTCGACAAAAGTGTCAACCGCAACGAGATGCTCTGGGTCAATGGGAACTGAGGTGAGTGAACATTGAGCCTCCAGGCTGTCGGCAAGCAATTCCGCTTTCTCGTCGTCGTCAAACGCCGGGCGTTGATTCGGACGATTGAGCGGGGGCATGGTGACTGTATCATTTCTCCTGAAGGAACGGCACAACTGCCAGAAAGCCTGGTGAGTTGGATCTAGCTCTGATAGGTGAGTTTCCCACCTCGAATCGACGGCCTCTTGGATGCGACGTTTGGCCTCGCGTTGGAGGAAACGCGTTAGATGCCGTTGATCCGGGGAGGGATTCGTCTTACAGGCTCTCAGCGCGGCGTTTCGCCTCCTCACCACACATTTCACGTCTTCGGGAAGGTGCCAATGGCTAAGCATAGCCTCCGGCACCCTCTCGGAGCTGTCGCTCACGACGTTTTGGATATGTGTGGTGAAGGAGCGAATCGCGCCGGACGTCTCTTCAGGAGTAACTATGTTGGTCGGGATCGCGGAGAGATCAGGGGATGAGGTGTCCTCGAGCTTGGTGCCTAGGAGACGCCAGTTCGTTTTCACCTTCATCGGTACGTTAGGACCTGTGTCTGTGGGACCGTTTATAGGGACTAGATCTAGGATCACAGGTCTGTGGTCAGAGTCCAACTCTTGTAGCACCTGCATGGAACGCACGCGTAGGCATACGTTCCTTGCAAGCGCTATGTCGAGTATGTCAGGTCGGTGATTGTCGTTAATTGTACTATAATGGGTGGGTTCTGATGGAACTAGAATTTCCATATCAATAGTGTCTAAACACCGCTCTAGTGCTGCACCTCTGCTGTTGGTAGAGTTGCAGTTCCAGAGCGTGTTCTTGGCGTTGAGGTCGCCCGCCAGAAGGACAGACTCCCCCATGCTCAGTAGGGTCGAAATTTCATTGGAGTGAAGCTCCTTTTTGGGTGAGAGGTAAGCCGAGATGATAGTGATCGGCGGATGTCCTGTCATTGCTAGCCTGCAGACTGAAGCCTCAATGTTCGTCAGGTTTTCGGGGGGGTCTAGAGGTATGCAGTGCAGGGACCTTTTAAAGTATATTAGGGTGCCACCAAAAGGGCCAGTAGTGCGGTCGTTCCGCACCATTTTGAAATTGGGGATATTAGGGTTTCGGTGAGCAGGTTTGAGGAACGTTTCCTGGATGAGGAAAACGTCCAGATTGTTATCGCGGACAAAGTGTGCGATTTCGGCACATTGGCCGCGAATACCATTGGTATTGAAAAAGCCCACTCTGAGGGAGCGAGGCTTGGTCCGCGACGGGGGGAAAAAATATTATTGTTGTTAGCCATCGGAAGGCGGTAAAATTAAGTCAGCGATGTAGGATCGCTGTTCCCTATACAGAAGTTCTAAGTCAGACACCAGTCTTGCGTCCGGGTGGCCCTTGGCTGCTATTTCCCTTATTTTATCAGAGATAAGGGTGTAGTAGTCGATCGGGGGGTTTATGATGGCGTCGTAGATGGCATCTACTTCAGCCTTAGAGAGTGTGCGACCCGCCGCGGTAGGGGGTGCAGGGTTTTTGGGGCGCGGCTGGGCTGCCCTGGGAGGGTTAGCCCGGGAGGCCGCAGGAGTGGGAGCTGGAGCAGGAGTGGTAGGAACCGCGGTGGGTTGACTGGGAGTGGCGGGAGGTGTGGCCGGGGTGGCGGGAGTGACTCCGCCGAGGGCCTGGGTGGTGGCTGCTACCTCTTCGGCTTGCTTGCTTGGCAACTGCCAATGGTTGCGCGCCGGGATGGGTGCAGGGATGAATTTAGCCTGAGGGGCCTTGGGGGGTAGAGCTTTAGGAGCTCGGGTCGGTTTTTTGGGGGCATGCGTGCACCCACGATAACTAGCCGGATGGCCTACTTGGCGGCAATTGGTGCACGAAGGCGGCTCCGTGCACTGGGTCCTATCTTTGGGACGTGGGCACTGTGCAGTTCCATGATTTCCGAGGCACTTGACGCACCTGGCGGGCATGCGACAACGCAGCGATGAATGGCCATACAGTTGGCAGTTGTGGCACTGCCCGATTAACCGTTTGCGGTGGGGGGTCTCCACGGTGAAGCCGCGGAATCCAAGAATGTCGCTGATGGCGAACAGATGTTTGGCATCAGCGGGGGTCTCTAATTCTACGAGGACCATCTCGTAGGGCTGCTGAGAGGCGTCTGCGCGGGCGGGACGGTGCATACGGGTAACCCGGACGCAAGAGATGCCTTTCTCTTGAAGGCCTAGTATGACTTCATCGGTCGACATTTGTAGGGGGATACCGCGTATCACGAAGCGGTAGGTGCGCTCCTCGGGGAGGGCGTAGGTATAATAGTTGACGTCTGCGGAAGACATCCACTTAGTAAGGGCGCGGTGGTCGGCCACCGTAGCCGGCATGACGGTGACTGTCTTGTGGAGGCTATTCCACCTATTGTTTCTCAGAGTGATGCCCTGAGACTGTATTTTCGCGAGAAGGGTGGGTAGGGAGCTACCATCCGGGACGCGGATGTTGATCGGGGGAGGTTTTTTGCCCTTTGGCTCAGAGGGAGCGGAGGGCCTAGAGGGTGCGGCTGGTGAGGACGGGGGTGAGGGGGATGCCGGCGAGTCGGTGTCGAAAGCCGGCGCAGAGGGCGCCGGAGTTGACACCGACACGGCGGTGGTGGCGGAACGCGGCTTCTTCCGCCTCCCGCGCTTCACGGTCGTGAAACCGTCGTCATCCTGCTCGGATGACGATGATTCCGACCGAGAATCGCCGGAGGTTGATGAAGCCGCGGGCCTCTTGGTGGATGCGGGTGGGTCGGTTTCCATCGCCGTAGCGATGTGCCCCGAGGGAGCGGTGGGCGAGGCGGAGGGTCCGTCGTCCGTTGACGGGCTCTCTGTCTCGTCGGCAAAAAGGTCCGGCATAATCTCTCTAAAGAGAGTTTCGATACGAGCCCACGCGAGTGGGTTTTCCGCCGCCTTCGCGAGGGCCACGACAAGCTTCTGTTTTGGCGGGGCCATCGCGAGTGCTTGGGAAATTGGTTAGAAGGCGCGAGTGTGTTCCGACGCGGGTGCGTTCCGCCCGGGAAAGAACACACAAGAAACCGGGCGGCGCTCGCACTGACGTACGGTCGCGGATCGCGGGTCGCGGGTCGCGGTGGGACGCGTGAATTTACGTCCCCGGGTGGGTGTGCCCGGGGCTGAGTATGTGAATGACCCTCCTCGCCGGGTATAGGCGAGGGGGGGTGTACTTAAAATTAGGTGTGTCCTAAGCTGGTATCCCTTTGCCAATCTTAATGTGCGAAAGGGTTCCTAACAGCCCGTGCACCGTAAGTGGTATTGGTCCGAGGACCGCACACTCAACCGGATACACGGGATGGAAATCGGGATGGGTAGGGTTGGGAAGGAGATATGCGGGGGAAGGAGTGGTGTGCCTCCACTGATTCCTTGTCCGCACCCGTCCGGCTTGCTTCAGCCCTGAGGGGGCGTGGCGCGGGCCGGGTCACCGCTAGCTATCGGCTTGTTGACACCGTGAGGTTTACCACCGAGCTAATTCCCTGAAGGGGACAATAAACAAAATACCGAAAATCGGGCTAATCCCTGTCCTGAAAAGGACGCGGATGGGCCCTTTGTCTGGTAACCGACAAAACAAAGCAGAGCTTTGTTTTATGGTCGGATTACCGAGACGGCAGCGCGGGGCTGCAATCCGACCTGACAAACAGGCCGGTAATCGGTTGTAAAATCACTGCAGGTGCAGTGACAATACGTCCGAGAGCGACCGCTGCCAAGAGCGGAATGATGAAAAACAATGTAGAGAAAAACATTTTTATAAGAATCAGGAAAATATTTTTCTCTAAGGTTCTTAACAATATTCAATAAAATAATACTTGGTTATCATGGAACTTATCGAAACTCATTTGCAAACACGACTACTCAAGACAGATCCGCAGAGATTTTTTGAAAAAAAAGTTAACATCTCAAAAATGGTCACACATTTAGGGCGAATTACACAACTATTACTAACTTACAGTTAGTCCTAAGCTCAAATTATATTAAAAAAAATATACGAATGATATGTAATTAATTAAATGTCGTTCATATATTTTCTCTAACTACATGTAGTATGTTATATGTAATGGATATAACTTAAGGTTACTGATTCGGTGGCGTGGTGGTATTTCGGTACGACTACGGTTCTGAGGTCTCGGGTTCGATCCTCGGGTCGGGCAAAGTGATATTGGATTTTTCCATATCAGCCCGGAATCTAGAATTTGTGCCCGATATGGCGATAGGCTCGCCCCCTATCACATCTGGGACAGAACTAAGCTCGGCGAAATGTGGGTGTTCTAGTTTGCTAGCGCGCCTCTGCCTACCCCTTCGGGGATACAGGCGTGAGCTTATGTTATGTATGTAACTTAAGGTTAGGACTATTGGTTAGTAATAATGGTCCAAAAAAGTTATTTTTTATTGTCGAATATACCTCTCTTTAATACATTTGAAGTAGTAAGTAACTTTAAGTTTGTCGTGTCATTTACAGGACACACTGTATATGGACACGTCTACTCTCAGTAACTTCGACTCATTTAACGTACCAAAGGAGCTATAAAAAGAGCAGAAAGAGTATAAAACGCCTGAATGTTTGAAATTCGAGACAACTTGCAATGTAATAAAATTGTACGTTACATTTAAAACAATAGATATTGGCGACAATATTGTAGTATATGAATTACGTGATCTACAAAGTAAAGTATTAGTAATAAAACTAGATGAGCTTATCTAGTAACTATTTGCTATTTTTATCTAGCAATTACCTTTTAAATTAATTGGTATTGTTACTGCAAAATTTTAATTTACCGAACTGTCGAAATCCATATTTTTTTTTTATGAGCACGAAAGTAAAAAAGCGACCACTGAGTTTATCGCCGATCATCAGAATCATGCTGGGCTGTATAAATCTTTGTTCACGCTTCCATGAGTAAGGCCGAGATCTGTAGAGCGAACTTCGAACTCAGTGATGATTTGGAATTTTTAAATTGCACTTCAACTTAGTCCAAGCCCTTTTTTACAAGAGTTCGTTTCTTCGACTAAGACTTAGTTGAAATTCGCTCTATAGATCTCAGCCTAAGACATTTACCCCGTCTACTAGATGTAAAAGTCTTATAACTCTTAAATTACCTAATGGTTTATAAAATTCTTTTGAATGATTTCTAAAAATATGAAGAAAATCTTATTTTACATCCGTAGTATTTTCTTATACTCTGTCATCTCTATATTTCTAATAAGTTCATCTACTTAGCAAGCTGTATGTGACAAACGCTTTTAAATATTAATATACCGCTTGGAATGAAATACTGCTCCATCCACAAAGAAAAATTATTCACACTCACGCTTTCTCAGACTCAAATCTGGAATCCACCTGGGATCGGTGTACATTATTCTGATGCCACTTTAGAAGAAAACGCTTAAAGTGTCATAGTGTAAGAGTGCCTTTGATGGTTCGATTTTGTATTTTATATTCAGCTACTAAAACTTGACAAACTTAAGGCGTGTCTCCTGCAGCTGTTTTTTTCCTATTTATTCAGGAAAAGGACTGCGTCGGTGGCGTGGTTGTATTTATATTACTACCGTCTTAAGATCTCGGGTTCGATCCCCGGGTCGGGTAAAGTGATATAGTCATTTAATATTAAGAACTCAAGTTCATATACTTTACAGGCGCTCATCAAAAAGGACTAATCACGCGGTGAATGGGACTTGACGGAGTAACAGCGGACTTACCTCAACTAATGAACAATAACAAAACGTTGCACTATTTTTGACGTTACATCATTCAGAAATAGCAATGTTCATGAGACGTGGAGACAATGCATGAAGCATTCATTCATTCATTCATCAATCCATTGCTTTGTATTGTCTGTACTTGCAGTTCTACACGGTGCCTCATTCCATTAATGAATGAGTTTGATGGACTGTCTCGTATAAACGTTCCTCTATTACCTATCAGTAAGCCTCAAAGACTGATATTTTGACAGTTACATTCATTTTGACATATGTAGGGGAATATTTAAAAATCGTACCTTTTTAAGGTACACTAAGGACAAAAAGTCTCGTAATTTAGTACAATTACTATAGACGTCAAAAATAGTGCAATAATGGTGTAACAGTTGACAATTTAATGAAGATCTTAGGGAACTATGCAGTTATATTAACACAAAATAAACCCTTGAAATGGTGTAAAAAGCTAATGTCAATGAAGGTAGAAGTAAACTGAAAATAAAAGAAGGAAAATTGCATAACAGTATGGCAATTAAACCGTTGCAAAGGTATATAGAAAGAATAAAAAATGCTTTCAAAGCCTGATATTATTTTGCTGACTGTTGTACCATAAACTAAGTACATACCGATAAATAAAATGTAAATAACACGTATTTATTTATTTATGTTTAAGTTGTACTTTACTAACTTAGTCATGCTGGTTTCGCATTTAATACATAACACAGCATTTGTCTCATAATAAATATTATTAATTTATTTAATTTATTCGTAATAATGTACTAACAAATATTTATTGATTAAATGAATCGATCATTGAATATGTTATGTCATTTAACTACGCCTAACTGAACTGTAAGCTTATTATAGAATATTATCATCAGGGTTTTTCAATTTAGTATGAGTCTGGAGTCTGGAAGAGTCTGGAATTGGTGTCCGATATGGCGATAGGTTCGTCCTCTACTACATCTCGGTCGGAAATCAGATCAGCGATCCGTGGTTATCCTAGTTCTTTAGTTCGCCTCTGCCCACTCCTTCGTGGATACAGGCATGAGTTTCATTATGGTACTTGCTTTGTTTCTTAGTTATATCTATAACCAAACTGCAATTAAATATTTTAAGGACCGGTTTTCCTAGAACCAGACAAAATAAATAAATAAATAACACCTAACAGTCACATAGTCCTTACCCCACACTAAGCCCTAGTCTTGTGTCGTGGATATCAGGAACTACGAGTGACTTTCTATCTGACAACATCCAGACCCGAAACAAATATCTGTGAGTTATGTAAACATGTCTCAGTGCGGGGACCGAACGCGCGGCCTCTCGCTTCACAACCGGCTCCGCCTCCGCTGCGTTACGAAGACTGGGAATATTTCAAAATCTAATTGAATATTTTTTTACTTTCACACTCGTTTTATGTTGTGTAAATTGGAGAAGGCACGACCAGGCATATCATAATAAAACTGAGATGATTGTTATATCGTTTTCTTGATCTTTTTAGTTTGTTTAGTAAATCAATAAAAATATTATCGATTATTGCTTTGCTAAGCGGCTGCCTAAGAGTTAAAGATAATTAGTTAAATATCCTGTTGCTGGAAGGTAACAAGCGCAATCTCCGATCTATAAACAGTTTAGCTTAATTTTATATCGCCCATTCGAAGTAAATTTTTCAGATTTTGATGTTTTTATTGCAGAGACTTTGAAATTTTTGCAATAGGTATTAAATAAAGGCTTTGATTTGTGACTAGCAAACAAGCAGATGGGTCACCTGATGGTAAGTGATCACCACCGCCCATAGACACAAATGTATCATGAGTGCGTTGCCAACCTATAAGGAGGAAATGAAATGAAATGAAGGAGAGAGAAAAAGGGATTGGGGAAGGAAGGGAGGAAAATGGGCTACTGGAAATCTCACTCACCGAACGAAACGCGATAGCAAGCTGCCACTATTACGTCGGTTTTCTGTGAGACAGTGGTATCAAACCGGTATAGCCGGCCCATTCGTCCGTGCTATAGACGGTACTGTCTACAACGTGGCTCTACAACTCAAAAACGTAAGTGCTGATTGTAATAAAACTAGTATTTGGACGACCTACACCTTAGACCTTCCCTGACCATGAAGGATGTAAAGATTACGAAACTTCGGGACTAAATAAAACAAAAACAAATCGAGATAGAATCCATAAAAACTAGTTTATTTTAATTTGTAACATCCACGTAAATTATATACTGACTATGTGGAAATGTAGGAGTGCTAGGTAAAGGCTCTAGATATTCCGATAATCGTAAAAAATATTCGTGCTATAACACTACACCACGATTTATTGAGGCGGGTCATAAATACAAGGGTAAGCTTGGGACTAGTGTCATATGCAAAAAGTAATAAACAAGAAAGTATTGCCATATTCGAACCATAAAAGTCAAACGAGATATATCTTTGACGCATGAGGGTAGTCTATTAACTTTATCATCTGCTTACTTGCGATTTTTGTAGGTTAAAAAACAAGTGACAGTATTATTGTGACATTCGTTATTATTAATGCTTTTTTGAAAGGTTATTTATGTCATTTATATTTAACACTGTATGCTAGTATAGCAGCTAACGTTTTTATGAAACACTAGCTTTTGCCCGCAGCTTCATTCGCGTATTAATTTATTCCAAACTACAATCAGTGGCGTGCAGTTCATATAGTCAAAGAGACACTGTCTACCTAGGCAACTTACAAATTACAAAATTAAAGAAAAATTTCATCACTAAAATCAGATTTTCGCAATAGCATCACTCGGCTTATAGTTAAAATTGACACGGGAATGCTTATATTGAAGCAAGAATTCGAGAAATATCTTTGCATGTTTCTTTGTCTACCCTGATCTGAATGTCTGTGCACGTCACTGACTACAGTCTGTCTCTATGCCAAACATCCAGATCAGTTAGTAGGTATTTTCCGTGATAAAAAGTAACCATGTGTTATTCTGATGTATAATAATATATGTAAGTGTAAAGTTTCATAAAAACCCATCCATTAGTTTTTGGGTGAAAGAGTAAAGGGTCTCCTGCACTTGTTTTTATCGAAACATTACACAAAAACACATACGCAAAACAACGATTCAGCTGTCGCCTGCTCGTAGAACAATGGACCATAGATAAAAAATACATGCTTTGTTGTAACTGTTTGGTGTAATTTTTTAGTGCAGGAGACGCGGCTTTACAAACACACAAACATACATACAAACTTTCTGTCATTAGTAGGATTAGTATGAACGTATCGATTTTTACACGTAAAAGCTACAATAGGAGTAATATCAATAGAATTTCACCACCATTTTCGGTTCACTACAACCACTTTACTAAGACGTAGTGAAATTACAAACTGAATACAATTTCACTTTACATTGACTATTCATAATACTAAGTTCCAGATTCGAGTATTCCAGATCAGTAATGAATAACATTTACTTGTAATGGACGGCCTTGAAACTAATGAGGATTGATTGATTAATAGATCGTCCTTCTTGACATGTTATTTCAAAGGAGAATGCCCATCCTATATGGGAAAAAGTATTGACCTCAGGATTATTGTGTCAACATCAAATTATGTCTATTCTACTCTAAGATGTCCATAAATACTACTGTTGCAATTTGGGTTCAATTGATATTAGAGTTTAAGAAATATTTGAAAAATAAAATAAAATACATTTTGACGTTCATCGTACACCTTAAATTGAATTACAAAGCAATACCCTGATTTTCTATTGCAAAACGTATGCACCAATGATATTTTAGTATCCACTAAGGTATCCACATTTTAATTATTAAGAAACTATGGCCTAAACCTATCTAAATAGGAAAAATATTGGGTATTTCTAACACTATCTTCATTTCCATTGAACGACAGTTAATAATATTATGACATTCATGGTGTTTGATAACATTATTATTGTTCTTTTTGGAAAGACTTGAAGTATACAGCTTCGAATTAAAAAGTATTTAACCTAACGTGATCGCTAAAGTAGGGATGTAATTTCATAATATCGTCAATAATAAATGAGAACTTTTGTTGGCCTTTACATAAGTACCTATATGAGACTACAGCGGCCTGCCCTAATGTACGTGAGATTTAAGTGTGTTTATTATATGGGTGGCTTATTTATAGCGCAAAATAAAAATGAACCATTGCGTTCACCATGCAGAGTCCTTGCATTTTCTTCGGATTTGTGGATTTCTTCATTGTGGATGTTTTATCACAATGCAAGTTGTATACAAGTATTGATACAAACAACACATAAATTATTCGTCGATTCGTTTATTTTACATACGTATATAAGCTCACGCTTGTGCCAGAAGGGATAAACACAGGTGAACTAAAACACCCACATCGTGCCGAGCGTATTTTAGTTGCTTTGAGTGACTTGGTGCTCTGAGGGAAGAGCCTGTGGCAACAATTCCCAGACAATTCATATTATGATTTTGCGGATTGAAAAAGTAGAAACACAAGCTATGATGTCTATGACGATTTGCAGCTTAAAAGTGCTGCATTTACCTATTATTTAAATCTAGCACTATTTCGGAATGGATTTTTACCGGAAGAAAATTCTGACCAAGAACTCATAACGTTCCTCTTCTGACGCAGCACATAATTTACATTACATTAATTAATACATAATTACTATCTTAATTCTTTCAATCTAAGGATGGATATAGTAATCTTTGAATATATAGGTAGGTACTTCCGAACTAGGCTAAATCTACGCTAAATACATTTTCTGAGAGGATTACGATGTCAGTGTTTTTCTCTGTTTTATTTTTACGCCCCAGTCGTGATGACCATCTTAATGTATGCAGACGCTACCGGGATAATCTTCATCATACAAGCGAAGCTACGAGCAAATGCTAGTTGGTCGATACTTAAGTAACGTTTACCTAAGCAGTGAATCTACACATCTCTAATTCATAATACGTGATATCTAGACTCTTTAATGTATACTTTATCGATACCTATACACTATGGTCCGTTGCTAGGGCGACGTTGGTTTGTTATTCAGGTAATCTGTCAAACTTACGAGAAGGGGTTGTTTAATATAAGGGTATGTGGCCACGAGTGATTTTTCGTCACTTTTGTACTCTTTTCAAATGTATGAAATGTGAATCCATACTTCCACCTCTATACATTTTCAGCCTATAGAGACGAAACAATCACTGTGACAAAAGTCGCCCGATGATGACAAAGGCACATCGCCATGACGACGTCTCGGGTTGGATCCCCGGGTCGGGCAGTGATATTGAATTTTTCAGTATCAATCAGTCCGGAGTCTGGAATTTGTGCCCGAAATGGCGATAGATTCGCTCCCAAATTTAGCAAAGATAATTACAAAGGAGAATGCCCATATCGAGTATACTTTGACAGATATATGTAATAGTTTGTGTCTCGACAGTGATACTACTGGGCGAAAGAGAAAAAAAAATCATAATGTTTGGTGCGATTCTTAGCTAAATCTGTAATGGGAAACAAGAATAATTAACAGATCTCTGCAATAATTAAATACACCATTTTTCATTGTTACTATGGTAACTTGTCAATAATCAAACGGTTCTTGAAATATCAAATGTTAAAAAGCTAGTGCACATAGATGACTTGTTACCGTGACTCTTGTGCAATCTCGAGAAAAGCATAGGGAAATATTCCAATATCACCCAGTCGTCATCTCGTCGTCGCCTCGTAACTTCACGCATACTTAAGAGTACATACATTGACTCATGCCTGTATCCCCGAAGGGGTAGGTAGAGGCGAACTTAAGAACTGGAACACCCACATTTCCCCGAGCTCACTTACGTCACATATGTGATTGGGGGCGAGCCTATTGCAATTTCGGGCAAAATTCCAGACTCCGGACTGATACTGAAAAATTCAATATCATTGCCCGACCCGGGGATCCAACCCGAGACGTCATGGCAATGTGCCTTCGTCATCATCGGGCGACTTTTGTCACAGTGATTATTTAGTCTCTATGGGTTGAAAATGTATGGAGGTGCGAGTATGGAGTCACATTTGATACATTTGAAAAAAGTACAAGAGTGACGAAAAATCACTCGTGCCCACATACCCTTATTAAACAACCCCTTCTCGTTATTTTGACAGATTACCTCAATAACAAACCAACGTCGCCGTAGCAACTGACCATAGTGTATACGTATCCAAAAAGTATACATTAAAGAGTCTAGATATTACGTACTACGAATTAGAGATGTGTAGAGTCATTACCTAATTAGACGTTACTTAAGTATCGATCAACTAGCATTTGCCCGTAGCTTCGCTTGTATGATGAAGATTATCTCGATAGCGCCTGCATACATTAAATAGTCATCATTATTCACGACTGGGGTGGAAGGTGGTAAAAAGAAAACAGTGAAAAACACTGATATTGTAATCCTGACAGAAAATATACTTAGCCAAGATTTAGCTAGTTCGGAAGTACATACCTATATATTCAAAGATTACTACGTCCATCCGTAGATTGAAAATAGCAAGATAGTATTAGGTCTAATGATGATGTACCGTAGCTCAAGTGAACAGTATAATTATGTATTATCTAACGTGTTGCGTCAGAAGAGGAACGCTAAGAGTTCTTGGTCAGGTTTTTCTTCAAGTAAAAATGCCTTCCGAAATAGTGCTAGATTTAAATAATATGAAAAGGCAGCGCCTTTAAGCTGCAAATCGTAAAACCTGGGTTTTCAACTTTTTCAATCCAAAAATCATAACATAATTGCTTGGGATTAATCAATTGTTGCGACGGGCTCGACCGAAGTAACACAAAGCAACTAAAATACGCTCGGCACGATGTAGGTGTTTTATTTCACCTATGTTTATTCCTTTGGCGGCACAAGCGTGAGCTTATTTACGTATGTAGAATAAACGAATCAACGAATAATTTCTGTGTTGTTTGTATCAATACTTGCATACTACTTGCATTGTGATAAAACAACTAGGTGATTAGTGCTATCACCTGTGCCGAAGAAAATGCAAGGACTTTGCGTGGTGGATGCATTGGTTCATTTTTGTTTTGCGCTAAAAAAAAGCCACCCATATATTACAGAATTATTTGCATAACTAAAACACACTTAGATCTGACGTACATTACGCTAAGGCTACTGTAGTCTCTTATAGGTAATAAATAGTACATTATAAAAAAAAAACAGGCGAACAAAAGTTATCGATTATTGACGACATACATATGTGTATACCTCTATATATATGGCGTGAATAATCAATTACTTTTGTATATTACATCCCTACTTTAGCGGTCACGTTAGGTTAAATACTTTTTGATGTCAAGCTGTATACTTCAAGTCTTTCCAAAAAGAACAATAACAATGTCATAATATTGTTATCTGTCGTCCAATGGCAATGAAATGGTGTTAGAAATTCCCAATATTTTTCAGATTTAGATAAGTTTAGGCCTGTTTAGGCCATAGTTTCTTAATAATTGAAATGTGGATACTAAAATATCATTGGTGCATACGTTTTGCAATAGAAAATCTAGGGAATTGCTTTGTAATTCAATTTAAGGTGTACGATGAATGTCAAAATGTATTTTATTTTATTTCTCAAATATTTCTTAAACTCCAATATCAATTGAACCCAAATTGCTACAGTAGTATTTATGGACATCTTAGAGTAGAATAGACATAATTTTATGTTGACACAACAATCCTGAGGTGAATACTTTTTCCCCTATAGGATGGGCATTCTCCTTTAAATATATGCCTCGGTGGCGTAGTTGTATTTCGTTACGACTACCGTCCTAAGGTCTCGAGTTCGATCCCCGGGCTAGCCAACGTGATACTGGGTTGTTTCAATTCAATATTAGTCCGGGGTAGACTAGCCCCCTATTATAGCTGGCATTCACTAGTCCGTCTCTGCCTACACCTTCGGGGATACAGGCGTGAGCTTATGGATGTATATAGAATCATAAAATGCGACTTAAAATTGATCCAATCTTGACCACTCTTGAAATAGGCTGCATCATCATCAGCCACAGGACGTCCACTGTTGGACATAGGCCTCCCCCAAAGATTAATATAATAATTAATTAAGATAATTAATAAGCTGTATGCAACACAAAAAATAAAAGCTTTGAAATAAGTTTACATTTACCAGAGATTTCAAATGACACACATACATAAAAAAATACCGACTAAATGAGGAACTAAGTTGGAAGGTAAAAAACGATCCAAATTATTTTTTGTTCCCCCACTAAAACGTTAGTTATTATGAAAAACTGATAAAAATATTTTTCGAATCGAAATATTTAGTTTCCTGTATAAATACGATATAGAAGCTTTTTCTGGTAGGTACAGTTACTCGTGCAATATTTAATAATATGGTATTTAGATTCCCTCGGTTTGAAAACTTTTCCAGATACAGTCATTCGAGAAATATTTACTCATACGGTAGGTTTCAGTCAATTCCAGTAGCTCTAAAACAAACTGATGTTTATTTCTTTGCGTAAATATAAAACTCAGACAGCTTTCTGGTTATAAACCCATATTTTATTAAGTGAGTAAAAAAGTGTCTACTTGTGATCATATGTTTCGCGAAATTGCGAATCGGCGTAGAGACAGTCATCCCGAGGAAACATCTTGAGGAATATTTATGGTTACTGGGATCATACCAATAAATAAATGTTATTATTTATTAAGTACTCCGGAGCACTGCAGGTCGATTCTCTAAGAAACGCCACATCGTTGCGATCGACGACGAGCTCCCGCAGCGCACATCGTTGAGATCGACGGAGCGTTCAACGTTGTTGGGTCTTAGAGAATACTATTTTTCATATATATATAAGTCAAACGCCTCGCTCGATAGAGCTAGTTCGTATAAGCGTCGTCATCACGCATAGCGCTAGTGCGTGCGCTTTGTACCTTCCTGAATACAAAAATGAAAACATCGTTGACGCAACGATGCCGCAACGTTGTTGAACCTTAGAGAATCGACCTGCAGGACTCAAATTTATTTGTAAAGGACGTGAAACTGCCTTAATGACCAGTTATATATTACAACCACCATTCTGGAGTCTCAGGTTCAATGCCCTAGTCGGGTAACGTGATATGGTTTTTCTGTTCAACCCGGAGCTTGAATATAAGTACAAATATAAGTACATACATAAGCTCACGCCTGTATCCCCGAAGGGCTAGGCAGAGGCGCACTAGCGAACTTGAACACCCACATTTCGCCGAGCTTAGTTCCGTCTCAGATGTGATAGGGGGCGAGCCTATCGCCATATCGGGCACAAATTCCAGACTCCGGGTTGATATGGAAAAATCCAATATCACTTTGCCCGACCCGGGGATCGAACCCGAGACCTCGGAACCGTAGTCGTACCGAAATACCACCACGCCACCGAGGCACTCCAATATAAGTATTCTTTTTTAACTAGAATATATAATAGGAAAGGTTCTTAAGGTCCCGTCTCCTTTTTATGAGAACAATGATTTTTACTCGGCGTGAAGGGTTCTGATTGAAAATAAATCGAATTATCTTTGCGGTTGGATATGGCATGGCGTGTCAACTCTATTCATCGGATTCTAGATAAAATTTTACTTCACCATGTTCTCCTTTACACATTTTATCCATAATATATTGCTTTAATCGATAGATAATGGTAATTCTGGATCAATTTTAATTCCCCATTATTACAACTATTGAAATATTAGTAAAACATGAGTTATAAGAGGAAGAAATTTTAAGGAAATGTATAAGAGTCTAAGGGTGAGATCTTCCTCTATAGAGCGAACTTCGACTAAGTCTAAGTCAAAATAACGAACTCAATGAGGATTTGGAATAATTGTTAAATCGAAGTTTGACTTAGTCCGAGTCATTTTTTACAAGAAAAACAGTCTAACCGACAGACTAAGCAAGGATTTTCTTTGAAATAAAACTATTCTTACGGATTCTATCACGATTATGTTTTAATTATTATTCCCGACGTTTCGAAGGCTTTGCAGTCTTCGTTGTCACGGGTCAGACTAGTAGAAGAATCCGTAAGAATAGTTTTATTTCAATGTATAATATTCGCGTAAACTTAAGAAATCAGTAAGGATTTTCTTGTAAAAAATGACTCAGATAAGTCAAAATCCTCACTGAGTTAGTTTCTTTGACATAGACTTAGTCGAACTTCGCTCTATAGATATCAGCCTAAAAGTTCCGTAAATGTAAATACATCTACAATATACAACTTGTACACACAATAATAAATTTAGATAAAAAAGTTACTGTCGTCTCCTGAGTCTAGCGGTAGCACATATGGGCTGAGAACCGGAACTTCTTGGGTTCAATTCCCAGGTCGGGTGATTTTATAACAGGATTTGCCCGGGACTATCCCTCAGAGGGTGGTGGACGTTAGACAGGTAGCCGGTGGGAAAAACTAGGCCAAAGTCTTACTGCAACGTGCTTGAAAAAGTGTGTTGCGTTGAACATTGAGATGAGATAAGCGTAGGTAGAAAGAAAATTAAGCCAACATGAAACTTATAAGATTGTACGTGTACAAATTCTACGAATCTAGCTCTCTAGATTTGTATTACGAGTATTTTCAACAAACATTTACAACAATGATGTTCTATCTGATTTATGTTTGTATATGTGGTTTTGGGTTTACACGTCGGTTTTGACTCGAGATTAGTCTAAGGATAGTTTACTTAGGTCCCAAATCCAATAGGGATACCGGTGGATAAACAGGATTTTGCGTCAACATCGCAGCTTTTGAATACTAAAAACGATGACTACCGCCTGTACTGTCATTCACAGCGGCGTGCAGTCCACATAGACAAAAAGACATTGTCTACCCTGACAAATCGACAAGGAAATAAAATAAATCTTAACTAATACCGATTTAAAAATTGCCGCGCACGGCGCACGGTTTATCGGTAGGTACCAGCGGCGCGTGGCGCGTACGACACGGTCAGTGACTGACCTTGCACTGATGAGTCTATGATACGTATTTCTGAAGAGCTCAATTTGCACGCATTAAAGCTGTTTTTTCTATGATCACACGGTTGTGTCGACCGTAGTGGCGTACGCTTATTGGTGAAATCAATGCACAAAAGTCAAGATTTAGATGTCGCCTCCTGTCAAACTCAAGTATAGTACGAACAATTTGAAAATGCGTTCACTTGTCATGTTATCGTCATGGTACAAGTACAATAAACTGAATCGTATAATAATGTTCACTCATGATCGATACATTCAGCATTCTTTCGTTCGTTCTCCAATAAATTTGATGTTGTCTTGTTTATTTACTATTTAAAGATTTTTTGTTGAAAACTTGTAATATATATTTTCATTGAAATGAAGTAGGTTAATAATAATAATATAAACATTTGTTTCTTCTGTGAGAATTGTGGTAAAATGTGTTTACTAAATGCTATTTTTCGAAACTTTCTTAAGACGAAAAAATCTACTATTTGGTACACAGAGGACAATCGAATTTCAAGTGCAACAATGTATTAAAGTGGAGTATGAAATGCAAGTATTTATTTATACACAAAGTAAAGTTACTTATATGGTTATGATAACTATTTATTTGTAGCTACTAGATAGTTAAAGTACCTACATGTAATTGTGGTGACCCATTTGACTCATCATGAAAGCTATTTTGCGGATTCGTCTTTTAGTTTCATTTAATAACTTTAACTCACCATTTTATTATTTACTAAATAGTTGTCATATTATTAATTAAAAAGATATGCGTCACGAATGTAGGAAAATTTTGATAACCTACATATTTCTTTGTTTAAATGCGCTAATGTCTGGTATTAAAGCACCTAGAATAACATAAGCTCACGCCTGTATCCCCAAAGGGGTAGGCAGAGGCGTACTAGCGGACTAGAATACCCACATTTCGCCGAGCTTAGTTCCGTCACAGTTGTGATAGGGGTGAGCCTATCGCCATATTGTCCAGACTCTGGGCTGATATTGAAAAAAAAACAATATCCTATTAGGAAGGCAGACTATTTCTGAATAAATAGGTTACCTTTTTGTAGCGGGAAAAGACACAAGGGAACTTTTATTAGTATCTATACCACTTATGGGAGGAATTTAATATTTTGCCTACCCTATGGAATATGTCTGTGCACGTCCCTGGTCATTCATAATTATTATTATATGATAAGTATTATTATTATTTTGTGTTGTCTAAATGTGTCGTCCCCTATACTAAAATCATAAAATGAAGGATGTATTCTTATTGTTGGACCATTCACATTTATCTCTTTTCTTACGGCACCTTGCACCACTATTACTAACCTACAGTTAGTCCTAACCTCAAGTTAAATTGAAAAAAAAATATATGAACGTCATGTAATTCATGACATGTAATGTACTACAAGTAGTTACAGAAAATATATAAATGAAATTTAATTCATTACATGTAATGAATGACATGTCATTCATATTTTTCTTTTCAATTTAGCTTGAGGTTAGGACTAACTTTAAGTTAGTAATAGTGGAGTAAGTCTCCCTAAGTAGATATTTTTTTGTAATTTTGACCTTGGTGCTATCCAACGTTGACATTGGCAGAATCATCGCAAGAAGAAATGAAAAGAAGAAAATGAAGAATTATTATTGTTGGACATGAATTTAAGCGCCAATTTATATAGTTAATATAGTTAATTTGAAGCTGTAATATTATTTTTAACACTTTATGCATAAAGAGATCAAACAAGGTGGTCAAGTTTTGAGGGAGCTTTCGAAGAGCTTTTATATACTAACTTAGGTACTAACCACTCGGTATTGAGACGTGTTCACAGAGTGAGATGCGATTTTATTCTGTTTTCATAATATTACATTCTTAACTCTATACTTAGCCCCTTACTTATAAAAATACTTAAACGCTGCTTATCTTTCAGCACAGGTTGTCCCTTTCATTTTTAAACAATGTAACGCACGGAAAAAAGTGACAGGCTATTCTAGCGAAAAGACAAGCAATAATCACAACTTTAAAAACTTAATTGACCAACTTCCAACATACCGATCATGACCAAATTTATATGGGACCACCCTTGAAATAAGCTCTATCGAACACAAAAAGAATTTTGAATCGGTCCACATTTGGCGGAGATATCGAGTAACATACATAAAAAAAATACAGACGAATTTAGGACCTCCTACTTTTGTGGAAGTCGGTCGAAAATATTTTTATAAGTAAGGCCCTTATTATATCATCATCATCATCATCATCATCATCATCAGCCATAGGACGTCCACTGCTGAACATAGGCCTCCCCCAAAGATTTCCAGATCGACCTGTTGGAAGCGGCCTGCATCCAGCGACTTCCTGCGACCTTTATCAGGTCGTCGGTTCACCTTGTAGGTGGACATCCTACGCTGCGCTTGCCGGTACGTGGTCTCCACTCGAGAACGTATATACATTAGAGAAATCATACACAGCGTCTGGGCGTTAACGCTGACGTGGGTGGCGCTAGGGTAACCATAACTAGAGCCCTATGCCAACGACATTCTGTATTATACACCTACCAATTTTTTCAGTAAGCTTATCCGCATGTTATTTAATGTCTTTTGTTTATGGACTTTTTAGGTGTATTATTATAAAATATTGTTTTTATACATTCGTTTTGTTTTTGCACAATGAAATAAATATTTTATTGTAAATAACAAATAGATTTCCCTCGCGGCTCGCCTTCGTGGAAGACTTTCTTGTAATCTCTAGAATAATAAGCTTGTACCGCTCGCCGCCCATGAACTAATCTCTGCAAGTTATTATGTTAATTCCTTACTACGATATCGTATGATAGAGCTGATAACATTTTGCATTTATAATAATTAGTAGTAGTGAATTATGTTCAGTACTCTTTATTTTTAAAAGTTTTTTCTACATTTAGTAGTGAATTATTATTATTAATGTGTTCGTTTTTCCCATTGGGGTAAAGATAAAGTGCAGTAGATTTTTCGGTACCAAAGTATATTTCCCAGTAAATTTTTCAAGTTTTATTAACTGAGATTTATACCGTTTATTAACCGTGGTCAAATATAATAAATAAATAAATAACACCCAACAGTCACATCTCAGCGGCCTGAGCAGGAAAATTTCTGACAACCGTAAATGTATTCGAACTCGATGCGCGTCTATGAAATTTGTATGAAATATTAAACAAACGTCATCAGTGCGCAGCGAACTCGAATACATTTACATTAACATTAGTTTTTCGTGCTCGGGCTACTGCACTATGTATGTGACTGTTGGGTGTTGGGGTCAGCCCCACTGTACCTCTAAGATACGAGTTTTGTGTCGTGGGTATCAGAAACCACGAGACTTTCATTCTCACAACACTCAGACCCGAAACAAATATCTATGGGCCACGCAAACATTTGTCTCGGTGCGGGGATCGAACCCGTGACCTCTCACTTTACAGCCGGCTACTCGTCCGCTGCGCCATGGAGGCTGTCAAATAAATATTATTTTATTTATTTATTTTATTTTAGCCATTTGTGGCCCACTACTGAGCAATTTATTTATTAATGGATATTATTTTAGCGGCCTCCTTGGTCTAGTGGCAGCATATATGGGCTGTGGACCGGGAGGTCCTAGGTTTGATTACCAGATCAAAGCAAATTTTCCTGTCTGATTTGCCCGGGACTGGATCCCTCATAGGAGGTTGGCGTCAGGTAGGCGGCCGGTCGTAGAAGACAGGTCGAATCTTATTTGCAACATGCTTGAGGAAGTGTGTTGCGCCGACTCCACATTAAGGTGGAATAAGGGCAGGTAGAAAGAAAGAAATAATGGGTATTATTTTACCTCAATGGGGCTTATTTATAAAAACATTTCAGCTGAGCTAATGGCTAAGAATAATCTGTCCCTTTTATTTTCAAACAATGTGACACAAGGAAAAAAGTGACAGCCTATTCTTAGCCATTTGATCAGCTAAACTATTTTTATAAGTAAGCCCCTATATGTATGGAACTAATTTAATTTCCATGAATTCCTTTAAAGCCTAAAAAGGACGCCACGTACCAAGTGTATACGGAACCTCATCTTCTCTACAATGAACATCAGCACCTCCAAGAGTGGCACAGACACCTGGACGATGGCGTGGCGAAATATACTAATCCAACAAACGGAGTTTGAATTATCACTTACTATACAGGTATACCTAGTCGTTATATATATTCAGTGCTATAGATTAAGTAATATTTAACCATAAATACTTATATAAATAAAAATATGAATAGTAAGTTTACCCGAAACATTTACAAATAGATTCTTAAAAACGATTAATATTTTGACTGTTATTTGTTGTTATTTATTTGTTACACTGTATGGCAATAACAGCGATATATGATGTATGTCCAGCAGTGTGAATGATGATGATGATGATGATGAATAACAGCGAAAATCTTGTGTGTTAACGACCGACTTCAAAAAAGGAGGAGGTCCTCAATTCATCTGTATTTTTTTTAATGTATGTTACGTGATATCTCGCGAAATCTGCACCGATCAAATTTATTTTTGTGTTGGATAGACCTTATTTCAATGGTGGTCCCATATAAATTTGGTCACGATTGGGTTTGAAGTCGGTCCGTTTAGTTTTTAAACTTGTAAAAAAAGTCAAAAATAATAACAACAATTACTTCAGCTGACAGCTCTTTATTAGTTAGGTCCAAAGCCACCTTAATCTGTTTTACGTCAAACAGATTACAGTTGTTCAAATTCCATCATTTTCACTCAGTAACAATTGTTCATGACTGTATTGTTGCCAACTGTTAATCAAGAAATAAGATTATTGAATTTCCTGTTAAATTGTTTACGTTTCCTTCAATTTACAATACATAGTACAAATCTGTCAGTAACAATTACTGTAAATAAATTAAGTTTTAAGTAAAAGTTTGTTCAAATATTGTCTTTTATTTATTGTTTAAAATGTCATCTACATTGCTAACATTAATTAAAGATAAACCCAGGCTATGATATGTTTTACCCTCAAACCCTTTCAAATTAAAAAGGCGGGCTTTGTTCTACAATATGTATCATGGGGAACACGTAATAACTAATCTGGATATTGTCACAATACCTACATACCTACCCACAATAATTTTATTTTCGTAGAATTAGGGCCACTTGCAGCTCTTTATTTATCACAAATCTTGATTTAAAGATAAGAGTGACCTGTAGGATACATCGAAATAAGGTGTAACTCTAGATTAGCTCATAGAAATATTCTAGTATGTAGATTAGTACTAGCGCTGCAAGTCGCCCTTAGTAATAAAGTAGCACTGCTTTTACACGAATTATAACATAACACAACATAAGCTCACGCCTGTATCCCCGAAGGGGTAGGCAGAGGCGCACTAGCGAACTAGAACACCCATATTTCGCTGAGCTTAGTTCCGTCCCAGATGTGATAGGGGACTAGCCTATCGCCATATCGGACACAAATTCCAGACTCCGGGCTGATATGGAAAAATCCAATATCACCTTGCCCGACCCGAGGATCGAACCCGAGACCTCAACACCGTAGTCGTACAGAAATACCACCACGCCACCGAGGCAGTCACACGAATTATTTTATTTATAAATGCAGGCTAGCAGGCTACCCTTCTTGCAGTAAGTATTTACCGTTGCTCATTCGTTATGCCAGGGGCGCTGCTAAATTACTACATACTGTCGAAAGAAAGGAGTTGGCAAGAGAAGAAGATTTATTGGCCAACAAAATCCAACTTAAAAAAATACTATTTACAATTTAAAAATACGTGTTTCGTCATATTCCTGAATCTATCACGTGTATCGCGGTAGCGTGGTGTGAAACTTTTTAAAGGGAATACTGGTACTAGTCTTTCTTTTACTTAATACCTATTATACAAGTAATACATAATTTGGTAATGGTTAACTGGTTCAAATCGTTGCATGGACGCTTCGCTTCTGATGTATAGCTTCCACAGTCTCAATTTTATTAGCAGAGACTGGCACACGAGCAGATGGGTCACCTGATGGTAAGTGATCTCCACCGCCCATAGACACCCAAAACACAAAAGGAATCATGGGTGCGTTGCCAACCTAAAAGGAAGAAATGGAAGGTGAGAGAAAAAGGGATTAGGAAAGGAAGGGGGTTAATGGGCGACCGGAAATCTCACTCACCGAACGAAACGCGACAGCAAGCTGCCACTTTACGTCGGTTTTCTGTGAGTGGTATCAAACCGGTCGAGCCGGTCCATTCGTTCTGTAGAAAATACTAATTACCACTCAAAATAATAATTACCACGAAATTAATAATTAAGTTCGTTAACTTACCTTTGCCGTACAGTGAAGTTATCGAATAAATTGCCGGAATACGTATCCCCTCCTACAACATTGGGTCCTTCATACGGAGTGTGAAGAAGCCTTTATGCAGGCCGGCATGATGCTCATGACCTCCGATGGACATAAGGTTTATTAGTGGTTGCTGGTGTTATTGGACCGCACATCGCTTACCATCAGGTGTGTGGTCAATTTGGCGTACTCGGATAAAAAAATCTAACAATCAAAGTACAACAATATTACTCATAAAATATTCGTTTTCTCTGGTGGGTGCGAACTTGTAAAGCCGTAGTAAGAACTCAAAGAAAATTCCGCATATTCAAAGCCTGCAGACAAAGTCTGAGCAATAAAATATTCAAGATTTGAATCTTTCCACACAAAAATCTGTTCACGGTGTAAGCTAGAATCTATCTCGAGCGATTGTGCCTTCAAAAGAATTCAGGCGCGGATTTCGGACTAGACTTTTCCTCAAATGTAAATGCGATTTTAACTCAGAACTCCAGTAAACCCACCAAAAATGCAATTTTAACAGCAGCAGAGGATTTCCATAACTTCGACATCGATTGCTAAAGGTTGGTTGTTTTAGTGTTTTAAATTAACATTTATTTCATAATAATTTCAACACATATCTGGTCTACAAATTTAATAGTAAAAAACCTAGACAAAACATTTTTATGTGGAGTTTTGTATTTATCATGTTATTGAAACTCAATAACTATAATTACAGGCAATTTTTCACATAAATAGATTAGCTCACGCTTGTATCCCCGAATATCCAGAGGCGAAGTATATTTACTTCTTAATCTAGTAACTCGTACAAACTATAAGGCAGAGCTTTTGTAATACTTTTGAATATACATCTTAAGGTAGAAAAATTAAATTAAGTTATAAAAAATTCAATCTGAAAAAATAAATAACCATTTGGCATTTTTCTAACATTTTTATTCAGTAAGGAATTTTAAATAAATAATAACGGCTGAGCTACAATTTACCTTAAAGTTAGGAAAGGAATAATTTCTCACAAAAACAAAATTAATACTATAAAGTACAAGAATTATAGCGTCTCATAATTCTACTTTCCAAAAAATATATTTAATCCCCTCCAGACATAGCGATGAATATAAAATATTCAAAACTCTTTCCTCCAAGGGATTTAAGACTTTCTACTACTTTAGCAAAAGGCAAAGTGCTTCGAATAATTCAAGCAAATGGAGAAATTACGTAAGCATTTTATCTGAAAAGCTACCTGGCTAATTACGCTACGTACGCTTAATGAGCGAACAATATGAATTAGTGACGTGGATTAGATAGCATTTTTGAATACTTACTGAAGACTGCCTTGATGGCGTAGCATTACGACTACCGTCATGAGATCTCGGGTTCAATCCCCGGGTCGTACAGTGTTATTATATTAGGTGTTTCTATTCAGTATTCCGCCAGAGTCTAGAATTTGTGATCGATATGGCGATAGGCTCGCTTCCTCTCAGATCTGGGACGGAATCTAGCTTGACGAAATGTGGTGTTCTAGTTCTCCAGTTCGCTTCTGCCTACGCATTTGGGGTACAGGCGTGAGACTGTGTGGATAGTTACTACATCATTAGTCTACATAGTAGGCATCTCTCTGTCTATAATGAACCTGAGGACCGAGTACAAATGATTTTTATAATCGATTCGTGATCGAACTCTTAACCAAATGTCATCACGCGATACATTATTTTTCAAAATTATTCGTGATTGTTGTTCAGTTCGTGTTGTTCTGATTTTTTTTGAAGCCATATTGACAAGTGAGGAATGACAAAAATTACTCCTATTAGGGGCTTATTATTTAATTATAGAGGTCTGTGACTTGTTACTTTATAACTGTGTAAACTCATCGTATATATGGTACTTCAATCTAATAAAAAGATCAACAAGCACGATCTCATAGTTTAAGTGTAACATACCTTTGTATTTAAATTAATTAATGTAATAAGCGTGGGCAGTAACTGCAGTTCTAAAAGCAATAACTTTACATCAGACTGAGTTTCGTTTAAAACAATTTCGACAAAATTCGAAAATAAAACAAGGAGATAAAAAATAACATTTTATTCCACTAAGTGCTGAATAAATAATCCTTACTTATAATTAAAAATAAATTACAAAATAAAGTCGACGGGCTCGCGCTGTTATAGAAAATAGGAATCAGTCTTAAGAGGTGGGGGTAACTCGCTGCATTTTAAACTATCTGGATGTAACTAAATCCGGTAATCAAATTGTTAATGAGCCATTTAAGCTAAAACACTGCGAGTTAGCTAAAGCTAAATGCCAGGTCATCACATTTATCACACGCACGGATCAAGAAGGCGTGATGACCTGACATTTAGCTGTTTGTTTACAATCGTCACTTGATCCTTGAAACAGTCATATGTCCAATTTTGTTACGTTGCCGGCGGTACTGTGACCGGTTCGTACATCTGAGGCATTACGTACATTGGCATGCTCATTGTGTGTGCGGGGGTCAGCGGCGGTGTCGGAAGGCCGAATAGGACTCTGAAGTAGCGCGCGAGGTTCCATAATACATTGGACGTCTGCGGTAGCCTGCATAACATAATCAATATGCAATTAACATAAACACGATGCAAATATCAAAATAATTGACCCATTCACAAGAGTCAACAGTGATGTTGGCTCCCTAGAATGTTCGGAATTTAGCGTTCAAATTGTTCATAAATTCATTTTTTTATTTGTAGACACTATTCACACGTTCAACCATAATCATTAAAGTGTTTCTACTCTCTATTACTGCTTAATATTCCATCTACTCAATACAGACAATGGAAGTAAATTGAATTGACAAGTGGGCGAAGTTGTACATAACATTAACGAAATTTGAGAGCTAAATTCCTTCACAATCTCCATTGATATTTACAAAAATATTCCCATTATAATATAAACCTAACTAAACTTAAGTATACAAACCACCACCAACGAACTAAAATATAAATGCATTATATATTATGTAAATGCAGCTAATATAATATGCTTTACTATGCAGCAAGCTTTCATATAATATTTAATTTACATAATAGTGATTTCGGTCTTTAGTTCAAACATTTATACTAGTTTCATGTTCTTTTTAAGATTAATATTCTTTATTATATGCATCAAAAAATAGATCTACCTTATTTATACATTAGGATTCTTCAAACGCTGCTATTATTTGTCTCATTCCCTAATTTAGTTATATTGATGTCGGTTGTATTCCGGAAATTGAATCTAGCCCTGTTTCTATTCTTTCTACGCATTCTGCGCCTTTTCTTATTATGTGGTTTGTGACGAAAATGGTTTTTGCGAACGATAGTATTATTTTCGCGATTAGTATGATTGTATACTACAATAGGTTTCCATTCACTTTCACTTGCTACAATAATATTATCTGATTTTAACCCTTCTCTCCTATATGGCAAAAGTCTACTATTATTAGGTTTATAAAACATATTAGGATTGACATAATATTTAATTCTAGGGTAATAGTATGTTCTTGGATAGTTATATTTATACTTTTTAGTCTTAACATAATCATTAAGATCTTTGTTATACTTCAGTCTATTGAGATTGACTTTAATATCATTAAATTTCTTGGGTTTAGGCTTTCGATTAGCCATTTTCCTTTGCGCGAAATTCCTTGGCTGAGGTATGAGTATCTCTCTCGGTCTTTTGATTTCTAATTCTTCAGCTGGTTCTTCGTAGTTCGCCGTAGTGGAGACTTCAGCATTGAGACCACGGAACGTCGCCGGCATTGCGTCGTACACGACGTTGGCTATCGGATTTATGATACTTTTGAACCCATTTAGGAGTGGTTCGAAGAATTTCTGCAGTTTCGACTTACCGTCCCATCTCTCCGCGGCTCGCGTTGCATTTACGAGTTGCAGTGTCGTTGCCTGTTGCGACTGCTGAGCGCTGGCGTCATTATGGAGTATTTCGTGCGAGTGCGCATGTGCTCCCATTGCGGTGGGGTTATACATCTCTGGTGACGCGAACTGTGGGCTCACTCCGCTAACGGAGTATGCGTGCGATGAGGCGCTTGGGAAATCGATCGGGTATTGCGAGTAAAGGTATGGGTGGTTATGTAAACCGACACTGGAATGCAAAATTTAATATTGTTAGTTCTGTCTATAATTATCATTTTTTTGGTTTTCAAATCCATGTTGTAGGAAGTCATGTCGAACTCGATGTATTGTCGATAGTATACCTCATCAGTCAACTTTATAACGTCAAATCCGATAACAATCATTCGGGTCTTTATGTCGTCACAAACAACTCATTGATTTATGACAGTCATAAAATAATTATTGTTTCCGTTTTGTTACTATCATTAGGGTAAGACAGAATCATCTAAAATTGATAAACGTTCCAGGAATTAGTAGTGTTACACAGATATAGTTAATTAATTAGGTTAGCATGGCTTCAATCACGAATTTTAATAATTTTGTGTGTTGGATCCGTTTTGCATAATAATGTCAAGTTTTCATTTCGTCTATTGTTAAACACAAAGTGCCTCAGACGTTGATTTTCATATTTGAATTGCAAATGACTGATTTTTGGAGCCGAAAATATTAATATTCAACGGATCGTGTAGCTGATGCCACAATTTGTAATAACTTTGAAAAGTCAATCACACCAAGATCATTTACTTGGTCTACGATTTTATTTTTTGGAATAATTTTGTCATATTAGATTTTTTTTGAAGATTTCACATAGGTTTCTTTATTTTCATTTTTTACACAAGTATCTACAAATCTAGCTAAAGCGTGTAACTTCAGGGCAGGGTGCGAATCTATTACATCTAAGCGGTAGAGTATAGGCCTTATCTATAGAAATTGTTAGATTATTTCTTATTTCTTTTGTTAAGACAAAACGTATTCCTTTTTCATCCAAAGGATTACCTTATCGATCTTGTAACAACGTGCTCAGGGGAAAAACTGCGATGGCGCTCAAATTCCAAGTTGTACAATCACAATTCGTGTTTGCTTTTGAATTTGAAAAAAATCACACATAAGCTACTTTGTATTAAGATTTGTATTCTAAGGTGATAGGCTCACCTCTAATTATATAATAAGCAAGAAAAAGGCCCGGCAAGATATGTGCTCTAGAGAATTATCTCTAATTCACTTTTCTCTACCCTTCCAGAAACACAAGCGTGAGCTTAGGTTATGTGGGCATCCAAATATTTACCATAACAATGCTTTATCAAATGGGATTTTTCTCCGGAATTGAGTTCGGCCCCGTGGGAAGTCGTTCGATTCCAAACCTATAAAACTTTAGATAAAACCGATCTCGTTGTAAACTGTACTTTTGATAGTAGTTTCTTTCCAGTTTTTATATAAGGTCAGATACTGAACAGTTATTTTTGGCTTACCCTTGTTTTTTTATTCTATTGTATTCATCGTTACCATAATATTATTATCAGTTACAATCACTGCTACAATAGTTATGGTATTGGTTACCGTAGCTTTGAATAATGTTACTTCTAAATATACGTCCAATAATAACATATCTAAACTAAAATGAAAAGTAGGTATACAAATGAATATTACAACTGTTGCAAAATGCAAAACATCCTGATCATAATCTAAGTACATTTATACAAAAAGTTTGTACCACTATAATCTGTATATTATTATATATTTTTTTGTATATTCTGACTAAAAGTTTTCACATATGTACTATTAGTAGTTTCTAATATAGGTTTTCTGTACGTGATATTGTGTATTATACTTGCAAAATACAGAAAAATACTTACAAGTGCCAAGTGCGTGTCGATTATACTCGTATGTCATTGTCATTCAGTCTTTTGTCAATAATATTGTAAAGTCTAAAGACATAAAAATCCACTTTACTGTATTCGGTCGTCAAGATATTGTGAATATCGATGTCATATTCGATCGATCATTGCCGTGTGATCGATGTATATGTGATAGTATGTCAATTTAATTACTTTTGTTCATAAATTTAATAAAACGTTCTACTTCATTTAAATTCCATAATGAGTGAACTAAGCCATGGCTTGTGACATGCTTTCACATAATATTGTATTCCATACAAAATATTCAATTCAAAAAGATGTTAATTAGCACAACATAGTCACAATCTCTTGATACCGCAATTATGTTTTTAACGTAAATGTGGTTTCGTTCTATGTACGAAGAATTAGGCTGTCTAGAAATATTTGAAGACTTACTCGGATTAAAAATTAACAAAAAGGATACTTTTTGTTAATTTTTATTTTTATATAAAGTTGGGATGGTCGCCTCCTTAGTCTAGTGGTCGCATGTATGGGCTGTGGACCCCGGGAAGACCTTGGTTCGTTCCCAGGTCGGACAATGTTAATTTTTAAATTTAATTTGCCGGAGGCTGGATTCTTCAGAGTGGATTGCCGTCAGACAGGCCGCCGGTCGTAATAACTAAGCCAAATCCTCTCTGCAATATGCTTGAAAAAGTGCGCCGACCCCAATTTAAGGTGGGATAAGAGGAGGTAGAAACAATTTTATTGTAATTGTTAGTACAGCCTTGTTACACAACTGACTCTTGATTTACTATAAAACTATATACAATGATTATTATGGTCAATGAAAGTGACTTTTCCATTTTCAAAACAATATGGCCAGTTGACTCACCCGGTACTATACGAATCGTAGAGCTTCTTCATGGCCATGCCGACTGTTACCAAGAGAGCCATCTTGCTGGCGATGAAAGCCTTGATGGTAAGAATGGCTACCAAAGTGAAGGCGAATATCACAGCACCAGCAGACTTCATGCCGAAGAGTAGTGGAACTATCACTTGGAGGACCTTCTTCTTTTGTCTGCGTCCTGGAATTAGGAAAAAAACATTGATGAATGGCGACTGGTTTCTCCTTGTCGCCTCCTTGGTCTAGTGGCAGCATATATGGGCCGTGGACCGGGAGGTCGTGGGTTCGATTTTCATGTCGGGCAAAGTTTTCTACCTCTAATTTAATTTGCCCGGGACTGGATCCCTCACAGGGGGTTGACGTCAGGCAGGCGGCCGGTCGTAAAAACTAATCCAAATCCTCTCTGCAACACGTTTGAAAAAGTATGTTGCGCCGACCCCACTTTAAGGTGGGATAAGGGCAGGTGGAAAGAAAAGTAAGTATTGTAGATTACATATTTAAGAATGCCGTATTGAAATTTTAAATCTTATTGCACTAAATAGTAAATACACAGATATGATGCATGACAGTGATATCTGTTATGTTAACTTTTTCGGCTGCAGGATTTGCATGGATTTTCGTGAAGCTTGATAAACGAGTCACTATTCTGATTTTGCCTAAATCCTTTATGTTTGAATTCGTGACCTGAAAACGTTGTTAGATTTTTGTACTACATCAATCCAACAAAACTTAATGCTTAGATTAATGAATGCGACCTACGGTTATGACTAAATAACAAATGATACTCAACATCACACACGTAGTCTTGAGCTCATACTAAGGCTGGGATCTATAGAGCGAACTTCAACTAAGTCAGTCAAACAAACGAACTCAGTGGGTATTTAGAAGTTTTAAATCAAACTTTGACTTCGTCTGAGTCATTTTTTAGAAGAAAATCTTTGCATAATCTGTCGGCCTTTGTTTTTCTTGTAAAAAATAGGTCGGACTAAGTCAAAGTTCGATTTAAAAATTCGAAATCCTCATTGAGTTCGTTTCTTTGACTCAGACTTAGTCGAAGTTCGCTCTATAGATCTCAGTCTTAGAAAAGAATCTCGTGACTCGTATGATGTCGAATCAGGAAGTTCGAGAAACTTTTGGTGCTTTCGGTCCCACAACAGTCTCAAAAAAATGTGAATCACATAAATATATTTTCTCGACTATGACAGGAGAGATTGTGGTTTCGATTTAATATTTATTTATTTTTATTTATTACACTTTATATAAATTGTGTATAAAGGCGGGCTATAAACCAACCTTAGGTTTATGTTTATCTCATCTGCGAATATATTATTTCGGGTGCTTTGAGACCAAAAGTTTCTCGTAGTTCCCGCAGGTCGATTCTCCAAGGTTTCATTTGTGACAACAACGTTGCGGCAATGATGCTTTCATTTTTGTATTCAGCATGGTATAAATCGCAGGCACTAGCGCCATAGCGCTAGTATGCATGATGACGTCGCTTATGCGAACTAGCTCTCTTCATCGAGGCGTTTGACATAAATGTTTGGAAAATGGTATTATCTAAGACCCAACAACGTTGAACGCTCCGTCGATCTCAACGCTGTGCGCTGCAGGAGCTCGTCGTCGATCACAACGTTGTGGCGTTTCTTAGAGAATCGACCTGTTGATACCCACGACACATGTATCTATGTGTGGAGTCAAGACTATTTATAAGACTGTTATGTACATATTGATTTAACGAACAAGCTATCAAAATTGTATCATAGAAACGTGCAAATATCTGCTACAAAGAAGATGTAAAACCTGAATTAACATCATGTTCTGATTAATTATTCACGATTAAGATTCGTGTTAAATCCGATCATGTATTATCATCTTAATTAACACATACATTTTCATATCGACAGCGGAAGATTGTTTAATATGCAATTCCGTGTAAACATTTGCGTTGTAAAAACAGTTTCGTGCCACACACTAGGTGAACTCGCGCCGCAAAAACAATTCAAACAGGCAAACATGTTACACAGCACAGTATAAAAATTAATCGTTTTTGGACTTTAGTTCTATTGCCATAGAGTCTCATATCAAATTGATAAAATAAATTGGCAAGATCATTAGAGCCGCTCGAAAGCCGATGGATGTCAGATTCGTGTCCGGCTCCAATGAAAGTTTGAACAGTAATCGATTAAAAATTGTTTGGAATGTGAGAATATGAGATGAGGAAACGAGCGTGGCCAGCGGATATACATTGTTAAAATTAGAGCGACTTTGGTGATTAGTTTTTTGTCGTACAATTCAACTCGAAATAATATCAATCTCTACTTCAAAATGTTTCTTTTTAATACAGTTTTGGTAACAACAAAATAACCGTAACGTTTTGTTAAGAGAGTGTAAAGCTGTGATATAGAAAATAGATAACATAACATAAACTCAGGCCTGTATCCCCTAGTGAACTAGAACACCTGCATTTCACCGAGCTTAGTTCCGTCCCAGATGTGATAGGGGGCGACCCTATCGCCTTATCGGAAACAATTAAATTATTTTTTGAAAACAGATTTAAATAGTTAACCTTTAAATTTTCAGTATCAAACCGCGGTAGTTGTGTAACAAGGCCCTTGTGATAGTTTAATCAAATTCGGTGCAGCAGTTTTCAATGTATGGAATAATAAATGTGTACCAATCAATTTTTTAAGTATAAATCGGTTTAAAGATAAGTTTTGTTGACTATTATTTCAAGTCCGTTTTTTCATCAAATGATAACAATATATTTTTACGAATTGTAGTTGTCACGAGATATGACGACATAACAATCCAATAAATGACCATAAAAATCTTTGAAAACAAAACATTTTAGGCGAGACAATATTTTTTTATAACCCCAAATCGTAACATCAAATTTATACTCGCTTTTGGGAATATTTATGAATTTATAGAGATTATAAATTCGAAGCATTGGAGTATCAAAATTTATTATAAGTCAAGACGTAGGTTACAACCTAATAATTGATTTATGCCCTTTACTGAACACGGTTTGGCTTGGACGAAATGATTTAGTGAACCTTAAGATTTATTTTGCTGAGATTGCGATAATATTTGAGTTCAATGTGTTAAGTATTATACTAATAATCACAAGTTTAAAAACTTATCTGACCGACTTCCAATTTACTGATCGTGACCAAATTTATATGGGACTACCCTTGAAATAAGCTTTATCGAACACAAAAAGAATTTTTAAAATTGATCCACATTTGGCGGAGATATCGCGTAACATACATAAAAAAAAATACCGACGAATTGAGGACCTCCTCCTTTTTGGGAAGTCGGTCGAAAAAATAAGCTGAGATCTGTAGAGCGAACGTCGACTAAGTCTAAGTCAAAGAAACGAACTCAGTAAGGATTTGGAATTTTTAAATTGAACTTTGACTAAGTCCTAGTCATAAGAGCCAATTGTTTCACTTTGGAGGATGGTTATGACTGGGCGAAGTAGAATCGTTGAAGTAGGAAGGTAGACCCTGGTATTATTCCAGGATAACACCAGTTACAATCACATTTAAAAATTCAGTACCTACAATATAACAAAATTGAATTACGACAAAGGTTTGCAAAAATGATATAGATTAAATCCAGTAGACGCAATGTTTATGAACAGAGAAATTACACCCATCTAAGAAGGTGTGAATTTTTTTGATATGATCACCCAAGGCTACAAAAATCATATAAAAATACTTCCAATAAAATGTTACTGCAAAATCTAATCATATGCAATAAATTACAAAACGGTCATAAAACTGAAAGAAAATTCAAAAGGGAAATAAATCTTATGACGACGAAGCGTAAATCACGATCAAATGATAGTTAAGATTTTGTCTCCGGAAAGTATTACGCTTCGTTACACCAAATTTTATTTATTACAGAGATTTATAAAAGAGGGTGTGAAAAATTTAATTGTTTGTTAAATAAACTGATATTTGATATGTTGTTGAACTAAGAATCACTCTCAATACTCTTAACTCAAGGTTCAACATACCACGTTGGATTTAACCGACTTAAAAATTTAGGAGGAACTCAATCCGTATTTCCGTTTATTTAAAAATAATGTGTACTGTGTAGAATGAGTTCGATGATTCATTTATTGTTGATGAAACAGTATTATAGTTCAAAAGGTATAAATAAATAAATTTAAACAAAACTTAGAAAACCGACTTCAAACCGTATAATAATTTCTCTGTAGAGTCAATTTTAGGGCCAATATAGATCAAATGAAAGGGCAAGTTTTAATAAAGTTTATTTATTTTTATGATACCCCCATACTTGTCCCAAACAACAGTTAAGTCATACCGAAAGTCCCGAAAGAGAACCGGAAGTACACTGGCTGATTCTGGAACGCGAACCACACAAGGTGTGTGGGGTATCTATGGCAGATTTTAGCACCATGTGTACGGTGGTCGCCATCCGGTCAGATACAAATATCCTACCACCGACAATTATTAATTAATACTAGACCATAATTCATTGAATTTTTAAGTTTGAACATTATTATGGTTCTTTTGTCAAAGATAAAATAAAATAACTTTATGCACTTCCTTCCCATATAAACTTTAACTGTGTCAAATTTCACGTTCATACGTTCGCGCAATTCTCTTAAAAATGTGTACAAAGTTTTCGCTTCACATATTAATATATGTGAAGCAAAAACTTTGTACACATAACTTTGTATACATACATAATATGTATGTCTAGATATACAAGAATATATGTTATATTCTAGTATATCTAGACATACATATTATAGTGCCAGATCGTACAAGGGCTGCGTTCCCATGGATGGCCTAAAAAGCCCTGGTTGGACGTTTTGGAGGAAGATATGAGAGCCAATGGCCTCACTAGGAAGGATGCTCAAGACCGGGCGAAGTGGAAGTTAAGTAGGAAGGCGGACGCTGGCAGAAGGCCGGGATAAGGCCAGGTACAAAGAGGTACACGTGTGTTTTCCCCCTGGATATCGACTACCGAATGTAGAATACCTAAGTAATATATTAAATGATGTTTTCGACGTTTTCCGTACCACGGACACATTATAATATTTCATACAAACGCGTATTCCGACCCGAGATAAAATCATATAAACGGAGCTAAGTGCCCGTATTAGCATGAAGTAATATTTTTATGTAAAAGTATTTTTTATGTTTATTTTACGAGAACATTTAGATATGATTCATAAAATTGAAGCATAAACCTACCTTATAATATGGAATACTTGAAACATATGATTTTTTGTGTTCCGAAGCCAAATGTCAAAAATGGAACCCTTATTATTTCATCATGTCTTCTTATTTTTTTTTTTGTTATGTCCATCTATTTGATCACGGATTAGCTCAGAGATTATTAGTACTACAAAACTGTATTTGGCATGAGTATACATACGTGAAATAAAATCTTGAAAAATATTTTTTTAGGGTACTTTCCCTACACGTAAAGTAGGGGATGAACATTGTTTCTCGATTATCTCATGGTATGGAGTATCGTTCGATAGGTCGTTCCAAAACATTTCGGGTTTGTTAAAACCACTTTTTGATTTACTAATTTGCGAAATATTAAGCTTTAAATTCAAAATTTTTGTTATAGTCAATTGTCCGCACCACCTACCAGGTAAACGGTTGGCTCTGGATAATTAAAAAACGTCACGGTAGGTCGCATATAATATAACGAATAAAAAAATAGTATCACGGCTAAGCAGACTTTACTAGTTAACGAGTAACAGTCGACTAAATTAAAAAGTAATTATCTCACGATAAGGGCAGAAAAAGACCACACCCCTCATTAAATCACACTAATGTGGGCTTAGCAATATATTTTTAACATATTGCAGAAAATGCTTTAATTTTACCTTACCTACCTTTAATTTTGCGGTCACCTACCTGACGTTGACCCCAGTTCAGTGAATTCAGTTCCAGACAAATTGTGTTAGAAAAACCGCTTTGGCCGTACTGGAAATCGTACTCAAGACACCTACATCCTAAATAAATTGTCTTTAATCCAAGTAAGCGAAATACATTGTTGTGTGCTTTGATAATAATAAAAAAAAACTAAAGTGATTTAAAATAACACTTCTGATTTTAGATACTGAAGAAATATAAAGGAAACAAAAATATCATCATCATCATCATCATCAGCCATAGGACGTCCACTACTGAACATAGGCCTCCCACAAAGATTTCCAGATCGGTCTGTTGGAAGCGGCCTGCATCCAGCGACTTCCTGCGACCTTTATCAGGTCGTCGGTCCACCTTGTTGGTGGACGTCCTATCTATATAACTAATCACGAATTAATTACTGAGTTCTCAACGGCGAACCCACGTCAATTGCTCAATGTGCTCTATTTTCCTAATCGGGACACAGAGAAATATTTAAAGAAAGTGTTTCACTAAGTCATTTGTATCACCGTCTTATGATTTATTCAGTAGGTAATGCGCAAATACCTTACCATAAATGTATAAATCTACCGAGAACGAAAAGTAAAATGTTCCAGAAACTGAACATCACGCACAGCACGCTATAATAGAAATTAACGCGTGCTTAACCGATGCTGCTGTAATTATTCGCTTTTTAATTGCATTTCTTCAATAAGATTTTCTAAATACACAATTGACGTACATAGTTTTATTTCAACTAATGACGCATAATGATCGAAATTCGTAATTTATTTTCATTATTTTATGTTGACTGCTCCGGTGGCGTAGCGGTGTAATGTGATATTGGATTTTTCAGTATCAGCCCGGAGTCTGGAATTTGTGCCCGATATGATGATCGCCCCCTATCACATGTGGGACGGAACTAAGCTCGGCGTAATGTGGGTGTTCTAGTTCACTAGTTTGCCTCTGCCTACCCGGTCGGGAATACAAGCGGGAGCTTATGCTTTAGTGAGTTACTTTTCGACTGACTTAAAAAAAGGAGAAGGTCCTCAATTCGTCTGTATTTTTTTTATGTATGTTCCCCGATATCTCCGCATGTGGGCGGATTTTCAAGATTATTTTTGTGTTCGATGGAGCTTATTCCAAGTGACCATATTAGTCATGATACACGATACAAGTCACGATCGGATAAGTTTTGAAGTCGGTCCGTTAAGTTTTTCAACTTGTGATTATATCAAAATACATACATACATACATAAGCTCACGCCTGTATCCCCGAAGGGGTAGGCAGAGGCGCACTAGCGAACTAGAACACCCACATTTCGCCGAGCTTAGTTCCGTCCCAGATGTGAAAGGGGGCGAGCATATCGCCATATCGGGCACAAATTCCAGACTCCGAGCTGATATGGAAAAATCCAATATCACTTTGCCCGATCCGGGGATCGAAATACCACCACGCCACCGAGGCAGATTATATCAAAATGTATTGACTTATAGCATTTTTTTTTCTTTTAGATCAGCTGCGAGTGAACTTCTATGAAGTAAATACGCAATACCTTTCAAATAACTTTTCAACAACTTTAGTGATTGAAATTGGTTAAACAGCCAATTTATGTTAGCGTACGTATGAATGTTTTATTTGTTTTTGTTAATATATTTGGAACTTATTGTATAATATTTTTAGCTTTCTATACTCCTTTTCTGCGTGCGCAATAAACTTAAAAGGGAGTATGAAATTTTAATGCACATCATTTGCTTCTTAATTGTTTGCTATTGCTAATGATTCTTAAAAACTTATTGAGAGTTATGTTTATTATTATTTCATTTATAATGCTTGATTATATTTTTATTAGAGTCTCTTCCTTAGGCTAGTGGCAGCATATATAGGTTGTGGACCAGGAGGTCTTGGGTTCGATTCCTAAGTCGGTCAAGGCAAATTTTGTAATTTAATTTGCCCGGGACTGGCAAAGGTCGTCTTGACGTTAGGCATGCATGCATCATGCAGTCGATTGTAAACACTTTGTCAAATACTTTCTGCACCTTCCTTAAAAAAGTATGTAGCGCCGATCCCAAATTAAGTTGGGATAAGGGCAGGTAGCGAGAAAGATTATATTTTTATTAGAATAAAAAAAGTTAGGATATATTAATAATAAGTCGAAGGTTGGAGGAACTACGAAATACTTCTAACATTCAATTTTATGTAGGTGTTGGAATCGAATCTGCTGCCTCTGTTTAAAAATAAGAAACTCGCCTATTGCGGCACGAAGGCCACAAAATTAAATTACGACTCAAATTCATTGACCATCAGTATATTTAAGCTTCTAATTGGTATTAAAACCCTTTTATTCAAAAAGTCTAAAAATAAGTACAAAATGGGAAATTGAGAAGACTCCCAAAAACACAATATTCTAAAAACATCTAAAAGCAAAATAGAGAAGACAAGACTGACAAGGACGATTCTGAAAATTTTCCTTAATACCGCTTGTAAGAGCAATTATTGTGTTGAGAAACATAAAAGCAAAACGGGCAAGTAAATTAATAAAGTAAACATTTTTCCTGTCAAATATCTATATTGAATATAATTTTGTTAGTTTGTCTGTTTATGACTTGGAAATGACAGCCCTTTGTTAAGTTTATTTAGTTGTTTTGGTGTAAATAGATAAATGAAAGTGTATTTTCATTTAGATGGAGCTGGCGATAAAAGAAAATTTTTAGTTAGAATTACATAAACATAAGCTCATCCCTGTATCCCTGATGGGTAGGCAAAGGCGTAGTAGTGAGCTAAAACACCCATATTTTTCCGAGCTTAGTTCCGTCCCATATGTAATAGGGGGCGAACCTAAAGCCGAGTTAAAATTACTTTCTTTCTAATACCAAGAATTGCCTTCCAGGAAAGTATTACTTAATATGTATAATATCATGGACTGCCTCGGTGGCATGCGGATATTTCTGTACGACTACGGTTCTGAGGTCTCGGGTTCGATCCCCGGGTCGGGCAAAGTGATATTGGATTTTTCCATATCAGCCCGGAGTCTGGAATTTGTGCCCGATATGGCGATAGGCTCGCCCCCTATCATATCTGGGACGAAACTAAGCTCGGCGAAACGTGGGTGTATTAATTCGCTAGTACGCCTCTGCCTACCCCTTCGAGGATACAAGCGTGAGCTTATGTATAATATCATATTTAAAATTATCTAACAATGTTACAGTGGAAGTTTTAAATACCAAAAGTGTTTAAAAGGTTTAAAAGGCTTTAAACTCTATGTTCTGAATGTGTTTATTTTGTAGAACGAAATTTTATTTGTAATCATTCACGAAAACAAAGTACTGAAGGCTATAAACAGACCGATGAACATCCCAACGGAGCAGAAAGCAACTGCCCAAATAAAATTCTGCATAATTTATAACTCAGTTAATTTATTTTGTGGTGTGGTCATTTATATTAAAAATGGATGTGTTTAAAAATGGACTACTGGAAAAATATTTTATTCACGATGGACGTCAATCAAATATATCAAAGTATTTCCCGATAATAGTTTGTAGTGAAGTTGTGGTAGAAGTGTTGAAGTAGTGGTGTGGTAAATAATTGTGGCATCGATTATAATTCTCTAGCTGAAAAATTAAATAGGCAGATTTTGGGAATTATGGCTTGAATTAAGGTCAAGTTTCTGTAGTCAGATCGGTAATAAGATAAATTAAATTTCAATGTCCGTGGTCAGGTTGGTGTCTATTTAATAGACTCTACATTTCTAAAACAAAATTACAAAATATGTTGAGGAACCGGTTCTACAGCAGCTATGATTAATGCACTCGGATTTTCCAAAATATGTTTTGGTGCGAACTAAAGACGCGTCATTTGACGATAATCCATCAGGTTGATTACGTAATTGTAAAATTTTATTATCATCTAAGCTCCTATTTATTCAGACCCAAAGAGAATTGTTATTATACCTCCATCTTGTTTTTCTGTGTACAAATATTTTTCTGAAAAATAAGCGCGTATTTATTCATCTTCTTCACTGCAATTATGTAAGTCTCAAAAGCTATTGAAATGATAATTGTATTTATTTTATTGTATTGGCACGTAGCTCTGAAAATATTCTACAAAAATAGTATCTTTTTTCAACAAAATATATCATAAGTAGGAAAAATAGTTTGCACTGAGAAATATCATACACAGTTAAGTTCGAGAGGCTGATTAGTCATTAAATTAGTTTCATGCTTATTGCTTTAACAATTTGTTTCTTGGGATATAATTTATGCTTATTGCTTTAACAATTTGTTTCTTGGGATATAATTTTAAGACATTAGTTAAATATCTGATGAATGATATGATAGTGAATATATTTTTGTTATATTTTTATACTCTTCTGTTCAATTTTGAACCACCCGTAAGCCCCCATACAATGCTGCAATTAACATTTATATAATGAATGTAGAAACGATCACGTAATTTTAAAATGCGTGGTGTACAATAATATTTTTCATCATTTTGTTTATCGCTCTTTCATATTGCTATCAGTTTGAAACCAGCTTTATTCTACGCACTCAAACATTATTTTATCTGAAATGGTTTATTATGACAATGCTCATAAATTTTACATTGCAAAGTATTTTATGAGTAGCCATGACCCTACAAAGCGACCTCATCAAGCGATAATATCGAATTTGTTTTTAAATTCGTAATGAACATCGAAGGTACTATGAATACACTAGAAAATATCTGAATGCCTCGGTGGCGTGGTTGTATTTCGGTACGACTACCGTCTTGAGGTCTCGGGTTGGATCCCCGGGTCGGGCAAAGTGATAATAGATTTTTCCATATCAGTCCGGAGTCTGAAATTAGTGCCTGATATGGCGATGGGCTCGCCCATTATCACATCTGGGACGGAACTAAGCTCGACGAAATGTGGGAGTTTTAGTTCGCTAGTGCACCTCAGCCTACCCCTTGGGAGATATAGCTTATGTTATGTTAAAATATCTGAGATAAGGTCGAGTGTTATTTGAAGTACGTTACGTATACAAAAATATTATTTAATCCATTTTCGACCGACTTCCACAAAAGGAGGAGGTCTTCAATTCGTCTGTATTTTTTGTATATATGATACTTATATCTCCGCCAAATGTGGACTGATTTTCAATGTTCTTTTTGTGT
Organism: Clanis bilineata; assembly: GCA_036417725.1. NCBI lineage: Eukaryota > Metazoa > Arthropoda > Insecta > Lepidoptera > Sphingidae > Clanis > Clanis bilineata. The sequence continues at coordinate 7,726,041 of CM071162.1, read as the reverse complement.
TCGATAGAGATTATTTCTAGGGTGGTCCCGTATAAATTTGGTCACGATCGGTAAACTGGAAGTCGGACAGTTAAGTTTTTAAACTTGTGATTATATATGTGAGTCAAGCTTTCTTGTATTAACTGCGCTGTATTTTCCATTGCTGTTACGGTAAAAAATCACTTACTTAGACCCAGTTTCGGCATTTTGTCCTCTTCTTTTTCTTCTTCTGCCTTACTGCTAGATTTCTTCGAACTTGGTTCCGAAACATCTGGAAATGAAAATTTTGAAATTAATGTTAAACTAAGGAAAACATTGAACATAATATTCACAAGTTTATAAACTTAATAGACCTTTCAAATTTATGCGATCATGATCAAATTTATATGGGACCACCCTTGAAATAAGATCTATCGAACACAATTCAAGAACACAACACAACCTTGCAAATCGGTCCACATTTGGCGGAGATGTCGGGGAACATACACAAAAAAATACACACGAATTGAGGACCTTCTCCTTTTTTGAAGTCGGTCGAAAAAGTACAGAGGAATTGATTGCCTCCTTATTTTGAAGTTAGTTGATCAATAGTTACGTTGAAAGGATCCATCGAACAGTCGAAAGTAAGTCAACATAGGCATTTTACACAAAACGGGTAAATAAAATATGGCGGAGCTTTCAGCGTCGTACGCTTAGAGGCGTTACTTTATCTATGTACAGGTGTACGTATATTTTACGTACTTGAATTTAAACATTTGCCCAAAAGATCAACACTCTCTCTCAACTTATAATAATAAGTTAAAAGTGATAAAAATACTATACCTAATAAATCGAAAATTTGCGTGGTAGCCCTTTATGTGTAATATTGGACGAAGGTTAGAGTGATATAAATCATTGTAAAAAATGACGGGTGCTTTAAATTAAAATTACTTTACTTTTAGAAATAGCTATTAATAGAAAATTGGTGACATTTTGTATTTGGCACCGCTCGATTCTTACAATGATTTATATCGCTCTAGACCAAACTCATCGGTCTTTGATTTGTGTGACAATTTTCAAGTTCATCAGATGTTTGGAAGATGGTGAAAATCACGTTGAAATATTCCATTACATAGATACATAGATTGATAAATACATACAGATGCAGCTAATACAAAGCGTGTGAAATATAAAAAGAACAATTTGTTTGTATGAGAATTGCTGCAAAAAACCTCACTTATGACTTTTATAAAAATGTAGGACGTTTTCGAGAATTTGCTGTTAGCTCTAGCGTTATGTATGTATGTCGATAGCGGATAAACTAACGTGTTCATTCGACGTTAAATGTTTCTGGACTATTTATTTTGTGAGCGTGCGGAATAAAACTTTACAAAATGTCATCAATTATTAATACAATATGGTTTTGATCCTCAAATTCTTCGAAAAAGAATAGTTTGGATAAACATAGTTTGGATGAACATAGAATGCAATGAACAACATGTTTAAAATTAACCAATTTTCTATTAGAAAAATTATACAGAAACAAAATATCAATGTTATGAATTTAATAATAAGAACTATCTTGATAAAACGTTGTTAAACTGTAGTTGTGGGAATAACGCGAAACTTTTATCGCCAGAACTTCGCGTCTTTGTTTAGAAGTCAAAGGCAAAAGGATACATAATAAGTAAATAAAAAAAAAACTAATTTCTGTTCTATTGTGCGATTTTCAAAATATGAACAATTATTGTATGAATGAACCCTCTGTAATCTGTATTATTGCATCAATGCAGATCTCGTAGAAAATAATATTGTCAATAATAATTTTACTTTTTGTCGGCTTTTAATTTTTGAAGTTCTTTAAAACTATATCCTGTTTTAATATCAGTTAATAATTCTTATTGTATTTTTCCATATCAGCAATAGTTATTGGATTTTCCATATCAGCCCGGAGTCTGGAATTTGTGCCCGACATGGCGATAGGCGCGCCCCCTATCACATGGGACGGAGCTAAGCTCGCCGAAATTTGGGTGTTCTAGTTCGCTAGTGTACCTTTGCCTACCCCTTCGGAGATGCAGGCTTAAGCTTATGTTATATGTAGAGGTAGTTATATCTATCAAGTAGGAAATCAATAAATTGCTGATTCGCGTGAGTAATGGGCAAGCTTGAGCAAGCATTGACAACAGTAAGTTCCGCAATCGTAGATCAACTTTATGGTGATAAATTAGACGGTGATTCAGTTAATCACGCTTAATCTAGGGTAGTATGAGACGCGCTGCACCATATACAGTTATTTCTACAACACAAATGAGCCGGCTCAACCGGTTTGATACCACTGTCTCTATATAAAGTAAGAATGCTATTTCGTTGGCTTTTTTGAGTGATTTCCGGTGGCGCAAATCTCTCATTCCGCTACCTTTCTATTTTTATTTCATTCTTTTAAGCTGGCAACGCACACTGCTTGTAGAATTCACTTCTATAAGGTGCTCACCTGCTCGTTTCGTAATCTCTAGCAAAAGGAAATTACGACATATAAATACAAGGGCAGGTAGAAAAAAAAATAGAAGGCATAAATATACTAAAATAATGATGCTTAGGAAAAGTAATTTGTGGAACAAAATATTTTGACTGAATTAAGTTTATGAAAATGTCAATACGGCAACATTTTTCGCTTGACTAGTCCGGATCCTTATTCCCCATGACTATAGTAACGCATAACGCAGTCGCGTTACGTTAACCTAAATATTTTTTAAAATATCGGACGTAAAAAAACGACGAACGGAGCGCTAAGAACATTGAAAGCGAAGCAAGGTTTTCGGCCCATTCGATCTATCGACACGTAATGGCGGTGATTGAGTGTGTTATGAGTGTTAATGTGTACGTAGGGCACATTTGTACAGGCGCGTCCGTTTAACTATAGGTGAGATAGTGTGCTTCTTTTTTAAACGTCCGTGTTTAAAATTGATATACACCCACATCATCTCTGCATCATCAACAGGTATGTAGATCGGTAGAGAACGCTTCTAACATGTCTGCCTCTACATATGTTTTGCATAGAAGGATTAAACGAATAATTTAAGGAATAATGTTCTTAAACCGTTATATCTTTATACTCGTTTTAAACAATAGAATTCCGAATTAGACTCCAGATTTTGCTGACACCCACTTATTTGTTATAGCTTCACTCATTAAATTAAAAGCAGTCATGAAAAATATGCTTTTACTAAAAAACATTATAATTTGAAGCATCTTTTAGAGGTAATATAATATTATTGAGAGGTAAAAATACACTGATACAGAATAATGCCAATAATAATTAATCGTTTGAAAAGGTTTTTGAGTGGGCTATTAAACTTTGGTAATTTATTAGGTTTTATTCAAATTAATAATTAAATAATACAATTATGAAATAAGGGATCGAAGCGTAATAGCTGCCATTTTACGTGAGTTTTTTGTTATTGGTATTGAGCCAGTCGAGCAGGCCCATTGATGTTATAGACATGACTGTCTACAACTCAAATATAGCCAATTTATTAGTTATGGCCTAGTTATGGCCTAGTGGTCGTCCAGTGGTCGAAATTCGACCATAATTCATTTAATTTTTAAATTTGAACATTATAAGGGTTCTTTCTTCAAAGATAAAAAAATAGCTTTATGCACTTCTTCTTCATATAAACTTTAACTGTACAAAATTCCACATTCATCCGTTCAAAAGAGGTTATTAGGTTTTACATAGTGTTCGCTTCACGTATTAATATATAGATATAGAGAATATCGTAAAACTGTGACTAACATAAGCTCTCGTCTGTATTCGCGAAGGGATAGGCAATGCCGAATTAATGAACTAGAATGCCCACAATTCGCCGTGCGTGATAAGGGGTGAGCCTAATTTTAGCACCATATTAGGCAAAAATTCCAGACTGATACTGATACTCCGGGCTGATACTGAAAAATCCAATATCACTTTGCCCGACCTAGGGTAAGACCTCAGGACGGTAGCCGTACCGTGCACGCGATACCGCTGCGCTACCGAAGCTGTCTTCAGTAGAATTGTGACTTGTATTACATTCAATTTATTTAATTTATATTTATTTATAAAAAAAATCTTTTTTTTTTTTTTTTTTTTTTTTTTTATAGCAGAGATTGGCAAACGAACAGATGGGTCACCTGATGGAAAGTGATCTCCACCGCCCATAGACACACATGACACAAAAAGAATCATGGCTGCGTTGCCAACCTAAAAGGAGGGAATGAAAGGGGAGGGAAAAGGAATTGGGAAAGGGAGGGGGGAAATGGGCCACCGGAAATCTCACTCACCGAACGAAACGCGACAGCAAGCCGCCACTTTACGTCGGTTTTCTGTGAGACAGTGGTATCTAACCGGTCGAGCCGGCCCATTCGTGCTGTAGACGTTACTGTCTACAGCGTGGCTCTACCACTCATCTATTCCTATCTACGCAGCGCGTAATATGACAGGCACAGAATACACATAAATCCTTATGATTTATTGTGTAAAAAATGAATGGCTTATGTGTGGCTGAGTGGGTTATATCTGTAACAAACGAAATAAATGAAGAGCAAAATATGCCTTTTAAGCCACGTCTACACTACGTGCTGCTAAGTTGGAATCGGACTTTATGATTAAGGATGTTATATCTGACTTGGCCCTTTAGAGTACCACGGCTCAAAATATTACGCGATATCTTGACCATATATTTTTTTTTGAATTTTTGTATTTGATAGGGCTTACTTAATACAGGCCCGAAAAACATTCAATAGTAAATAGACGGGACACTAGCGCGAAATTTGTGATCCAAAATTTGTGACCTCGTGGTCATAAGTCACTCAGAAGTATTTGAAACATACGCGAGCATGGTCGTGCCAGCGTACTAATATTTAGACAATAAAATTGTCTTACATGATTCTTGAACACTTACAGAACATTGGAGAGTGTAAATTGTAATAAGCATCGAATTGTAATTAGTGGTAGATGGCGTCATTGAGGTTAGCGGTTATTTTTTTTTGCATGGAAACTTGCTTGATAGCCCCTGATATAGTAATATAAAATATCTTTGTTAACCCTATATAAAATTGAATGGAAACCTTGAGTGGAAATCATGGGGGAAAAAGCGTCCTAAATGAAGATCAAAAATGCGCTGGAAAGACGACGTAAAGAAGGTCGCCGGTTTGAACTGGATACACAAAGCATAAAGCCGTGAAAATTGGAAGTTGGTGAGGGAGGCCTACACCAAAATGGTTGAGAGAGGTTGAAGAAGAAGAAAGAAAATTGAATGAAATGGGGTATGAAGTTATTAATTTACAAAGCTCTTCAACGTGTACTTTCCCTTATGAATTTTAGTGTATTCAGACTCCAGATGTTCGAGCTACGAGCTACAGGTCCGGTACGAGTATTTTGTTCGAGTCTTACACAAAGTTAATTTATTTCAATACACGTGCAAACGAAGACTATAAATATGCAATGGATCCAGAAGATATGTTCACTTGAAGGAAATTCGATTTAGTTTTTAGCTCCCGATCAGTAGCGTGCAGACCATAAGTATATAGACACTGTCTATCCTAACAATTTGCTTATTACATAAACAATACAATTCACGACCAAAAACGAATTTTCGAAATATCCCGGCTTATCTTTTAAATCACAATAACGTTGATGATGTTAGTTATGATGATATAGAGAAAATTGTTTTTAAACTTGCAAGTTTTTGTCTACCCTCATCGAAATGTCTGTGCACGTCACTGCTCCCGACCGTTATAGAAATAATAAATAAACACAATCTATTTAAGATATTAATCTTAAGCTGGTTAAAAATAACTTTATGTTCGTTAGACGGTAAATCAGGATCTCTTAAGTATTTATAGCAAGTAGCGACCCTAGATTTAGAGTTTGATTGCCTAGCATTGAAAAGGACCAACATATTTACGATGGCTAAATAGGTGACATAAAATAAGTACAAAGTAATGTAAGTAATCCAGCTTCATATTATACAGATATTTCACTGAAATATATGATTAATTTGTCGATCTGGAAATCTTTGGGGGAGGCCTATATTCAGCAGTGGACGTCCTATGGCTGATGATGATGATGATATGATTAATTAACGTCAACGTTTGAGTAATAATAATAATACGTTAAAATTGATTATTATTTGTTTATTTATGTATATTATTGTGTTTAGTCCTTGTTCTCATTTTTTTTTCCAATCTGTTCATGCCTACCTATAATTTATCTCTGCACCACCCTGGGTTGACTGGTAGAGAATGCCTTTGGCATTAAGTCCGCCTTTACATCATAATGTGTAAAAAGTTAAATAAATAAAATAAATAAATAAATAGGTAAAAATAATTCAGAACCATTAATAGTTTTTGCAGAACCCATTTTCTGAATCTGGAACACGGCTTGGGAAACAAGGATACTATTACATGTTATATTTTTGTTCCCTTGCTTATTACGTGAACAAATTACACTCAGGATTATGTCATCTTCTATAATCCTGGTTATATTATGAGTGGGTAAGGAATGTTTGTAAGTCCGTGAATTAGGATGTTTGTTGTCTTAAATGTCTTCTTCTTTCATGTCCATCGCTAAATGATATCCGGGTTTATTTTCTGGAATGCAGGCTGCTTCCAACAGGTTGATTTGGAAATCTTTGGGGGAGGCCTATGTTCAGCAGTAGACGTCCTATGGCTGATGATGATGATATTTTCTCGAGTCAGAAACTTGTTAACTTGATCTCTCTATGTCACCTTACAATGATTGAGTTTTGGCACATAATATAACTAACCTGGATAAGCATTTGCTTTTATGCTACCTATAGTTTTGACGGTTTCACACGGACGAAGCCGTGAGCAAGTTACTGTGTTGTAATTTCTACGATCATTACTTTTGTGCCATCTGCGTCCAACAGCTCCTCATGACCTTTATCAAACCTTTCGGCGGTCTAGTGGGAGACATATTAAAAATACGTTGAGTGTAAGTAGCTTAGTATTTTAGAGAAATATGAATAAAAGACAACTAGATGTACCCCAATAAATCCTTTGACAAATATGAATTTAAACGAGAAAAACTCTCATAAAAAATACAAATTGTCAAGCTATTCGTAGCTTACTTTGTGCCAGCTATGTTACATTTTCTTTCTTTCTTTCTACCTGCCGTTATCCCACCTTAATGCGGGGTCGGCCCAACACATTTTTTTAACATGTTGCTGAAAGGATTTGGCTTAGTTTTTACGACGGGCTTCCTGCCTGTCGTCAACCACCTCTGAAGAACAAAGTAAATTAGAAAATTCGCACTGCCCGACCTGAGTATCGAACCCAGGACCTCCTGATCCACAGTCCATATATGCTCCCACTAGACCAGGGAGGCGACTAAATTACTTATTGAGTAGTAATATTAAATTAATGTATATTAATTATAATTGTAATTTGTATTTGTTGTTGATTTATTTAAATAAACTAATTATTCAAATTGTATGGCCAAGTTATATTGCAAAGGACAATATCTCTTCCAACAAAATCTACTAATCATTTAACAAAATAAGGGCGACTTGCACCACTATTACTAACCTACAGTTAGTCCTAACCTCAAGTTAAATTGAAAAAGAAATATATGAAGGACGTGTAATTATTTACATATAATGTACTACATCTAATAACAGACAATATATGATGACATTAAATTAATTAAATGTAACGAATTACATGTCCTTCATATATTTCTTTTTCAATTTAACTTGAGGTTAGGACTAACTGTAGGTTAGTAGTAGTGGTGCAAGTCGCCCTAAATGATTAGTAGATTTTGATGGAAGTTGATCTATTGCCAGCGTAAAAGCTCTAAGGCTGGATTCGAATTACAATTTAAGTACACGGATTTCCTAACACATTTTGCCAGAAACTAGATTCCTAAGATGGGATAAAGGTACCTCAGGCAGCCGGATATAATAAATATAGTTAAATCCTTTCTGCAACATGTTTAGAAACTGGTTGCGCCGAACACATATTCGGTAGGTTAAGGGCATGTGAAATTTGGCCTTCTGTTAAAACTCTAGCTATTGGATAACAAAAGTATAACTTATGCTTCCAAAGAAGTCAGAGAAAACAGCAGAAATCGAAACAAATTCTTGAACAGGAAAGTAGATAGTTTTCACAGTAATACAAGTTAATTAGATGCCGGCATAACATGCGTACAAATTGTCACGCGTACACACTAGCAGACACGAACAAGCATAAACAGTCTAGGTTTTGAATATTTAAGTGATTTCGCTATACCTAAAGCAAGATTTGTAGAGGATTCAAATCTTGACAGGCGTTCGAAGTAATGATTGATTGATGAGACGAATTGCCAAAAAAAACGTTCTACATAAAACGCTTGTTAGATTTCTATTCTGGAGTATTCTTATAGGTTGGTCTGGAAATTTTTGAGGGAGGTCTATGTTCAGTAGTAGCTATGCCGTGGTTAATGATGATGATGATGATGATGATTACTCGTAAAGGCCTAATTTGTGTTTAAATAAATGTTGGATGTTTTTAAATTATATATTGAGATGTATAATTCACATATCAATATCCAGTACACATATTAATATCCTGTCAACAAAAATACGTTTATGTAAGGAATTTAGGCAAGTAATACCTTAATTTAAGACAAATGATAATATAGAGGTATATCTTTTAGAATACTCTATTACAATTTTAAGGCATCAGTGCCGTTGGCACATAATATCCGTTTGATATTTAATAGGACATACATTTTAGTATGGTATGAAGAAAATATTGTAGAATAACCTATAATGACGAAATTTTTATAAACACTAAAATTATTGATTTGGGCTAAATTATGTTAAGAGTAATTGAACATTAAAGTTAGCCACGATGTAATACGACTAAAAGCAAAACAAAGATTACAAAAATGTATTTAATCAAATCAGGAAAGTATCTAAAACTTTTACCTATATTCGTTTTGAAACTGTCCAAATTTGGAATGTTTAGGAGCCCCAGAGTATTTTAAAGTCAGCTTATATTTCATTAACTGTTGCTAGTAAACATTTATTAAACTCTAATTAAACACGCCAATTATACTTGTAAAGGGTTGAACTTCCTAATTCCATTACTCAACAATATGACATAACACATTTTGAATGTATCCAACTACCTTGAGATCAAACAAACAATGTCTTTGCTTTCAAAGCTAAAACACATAAAGGATTAAATCTGTCTTCTCTAGTACAATGTTTACATATCAAAGACGCCTTTGTGCCAATCGGTAATGGTGAAATTGAAGATTTATTTTTCATTGGAATAAAACTATTTCTTACGCTTTATTTTGCGATTGTTTTGTATACAACATACAAAATAGTAGCAGCGATAGCTCAGTTGGGAATAGTACGGCCTGCCGATACGAGTGTCTGAGGTTCGAGACCAACCCCAAAATGGAGCATAAACCTCTGACTTATCTATGCTAAGTCTGTTTTCATTGTGAAATATCGCTTGCTATAACGGCTAAGGAAAACATCGTGAGAAAACCTTCATACGCGCGAATTTCTCCACAATAATTTCAAAAGTATGTGAGTATATTAACTCGCATTAGGCCATCGTGGTAGACTAAGGCCTAACTCCTCTCATTAGTAGAGGAGGCCCGTGGCCAGCAGTGGGACAGTAATATTGCAGGGCTAATATTATTATATTATTATTATTTGTATACATTCTAACTTGTCTTTAATTGGTCGCATGTTATGCTCACGTGCTTTCCCATGGAGTTCACGAATTATGTATCCGCCATCAATGTAGTTTTAACCATATCCACGTGGCTTTTTCTTTGTTTCATATTTTTTGAGAAAAAAAATTGGCATCGTAAGTCATGACATACTTGGTACGGAAACTCATGACATTATCCCAAACTAGGTCATCATAATTATTCCGGTATGTTTCAGAAACAAATACGACATGAAGCTTTATATAACTACAGTAAAATACTTCGTCTACAATGTAAATGAAACCTAACTCCATAATTGCATGATGTGTGCATCAGAGCATAGATCCAGTGAAAATTATAATTAACAAGCTTGTGATGGATCTTCCAATGGAAAATGTTTATAGTTTCATGCTTTTTTGTAACTACATCTAGTTAGTTATTATTTTGTACTAAGATATGTTTATTAAGTATATCTAGATGTTCATCATCTCATATTATCATTATCATAATCCACAGGGCGTCTAGTGCTGAACTCATATTGTACGTAGATAATTGTGCGTTTGCATATAGAGGAAAATCTTTAGGACTACTGAACCGATTATAAGAAAATATTTGGCTAATAAATATTCTATCCTCGATTGATAAAACCTACTTGTTACTCTGTAAAAAAAGACTTTTATTGCGAGTGGAACGACAAGGAATAGCTAGTATTTCACATAAAACGATATGATTGTGAATGAGCAAGCATTGTAAATAATTGAGCCTCATTACTTGAACCATGATTTTTGGCGTGATTTAGAAAATAGATTTCATCCTAATACACTATCGAATTCTCAATGCATTCAATCTATTTTCCGAATTTATTAAGCACATGATTGAGGACTCTTGAAATATTATCTGGAGTCTAGACAGTAAGAATGAGATAATATTCAGTGCAATGTGACGCTCTCTAAATTAATATCTCACCTTTAGCAGTCCTGCTCTCGTACACTTCCAATTCCAGCTTGTCACTACTATCGCTTGGCTGCGAGATCCTAAACGTGAAGTCGTTCCAGTCGAAACTGAAGGCGTGACTCTCTAGAAAACTCGTTAGCAGCCCTCGTCTGGACCTCGCTTGCCTCGTTCCCAATGGCTCGATCGTCATCAGGTCGAATATCCTCACCGCTTTCTGCTGCCTCAGACTCCTTATCATATCCCTGGCTGCATGTTCTATACACGTTGCGTTGTCACTACAGTCCAGTCGTACGACAGCCGCTGCGCTGCCGACCAGCAAGAACGCGACAAATGAAACTAAAGGAGTCATTTTGATCACAATGTCACATGCACTGCACACGTCGTCAATCCATTTGGTCACGCCCGTACCACCCTCATCGGTAGTTGGTTCAATAATGAGACCGGGTGTGGCGGGTGGATGATTTTTATCCATCGTCACGCTGCACTGACCGCAGCTTGATGTGTGTGCATTATTTTTTTCATTAACTCCATCGTGTTCCTTCATGCGACTTTTCTTTATCAGTCATTCTTGTAGTCAATATTGTCCCCTCAATCAATTGTGGAAGGTGCAATATTGTGTGTACGTAAGGGTATAAAAACGAATCCATTTCGCTGTACACAATATGCCGTTTGTTTAATAGGTCTGGCGCATTGATATTTTACTTTCATGCGTAGTGTTCGCAAAAACAATGTGTGACAGGTATGGTGGAATGTGAATTTCATCATACAATACCTACTAACTGTGAGAGGAATCCAGCTTTCCAGATTCGACATCTTGTACAAAATTACTATACTTTGATATGTATTTTTTACAGTTTAGCTAGAAAATATTCGATAAGATAAGCAAATCCACAAGATTATGAAGATATCACTTCAATCGTTGGTTGAGAGTATAGTTGGAACAATAATTTAATCAGTAACGCAACCGCTTGCTGCTGCAGTTGCAGAAGTTCATAAACCAAAAACATATAACAAAATGCTGTGAGAAATTTTCAGAAAGTATGTGGAATAGCTCTTCTACATTATATTTAGCATACAAATTAACGTGAAGTAAGTAATAGTCCTTGCCTATTCCTATTGCTTTTTCTGCGGTAAGTATCAGTTTGGCTGTGTCTATGGAGTTGTCTATATTCATGAATGACGGCAAACAGATTTAATATTACTAATTACAGAAGGGCTATAAAGTACGTATGTTTTCATACAAAAAAATGATCTCAAACGTCAGTAACGCTATCTATCACTTATTACCTTCATTACTTTACCTTATTCACACCCCTTTAGACGGGGAAATTCATTTACTGATCTCTCCAAGACAGCTCGAAAGTATGTTGGAACAATTTACACCCTAGAATGTTCAAGAATCACGTAAGACTATTTTATTGTCTAGACATTATTATGCTGGCATGACCTTGCCCGCGTTTGTTTCAAATATGACTGAGTGACTTATGACCACGAGGTCACAACTTTTGGATCACTTACGATGTTATCCCATCTGTATACTGTTGAATGTCTTTGGGTGACAGTAACTACGTACCAATAAAATTCGATCCAAATCGAGTTACAAAGTGCAGTAGTTTCGCGTTATAATTACAGGTCATCTGCCTTCGTAAGCAGTAAATTAAAATGTGTATAAATATTGCTGGATTTTCTAACCGTACAAGTATTGTAAAAATGAAAACTAGTTTGTTCTTTTATCACAGAGCACGCCACACATTGTATCTGCGAGTTAGCTTATTCGGTAAAACATTTTATCTGTTTAGAGTTTTTCTCCAAGTTTGGCGTTGATGATAAGCCTTCAGGATTTATGGTATATTTGTTGAAGTTCTGTAAGATGATCCATATGTGAAATATCAACTGTTTTTCTTATATTAAACTAGCTAGTGATCACGGCTTTAACTCCTTGTAATATTCTTATCCTTAGAGCTTATATCACTCATCATTCTAACTCTTCCAAGCAATAGATGTAACATACATATTTATGTAATCATTTTACCTGTGTTTATCCTATTCAAATGTAGAGTTGGTGTAACATACTTTTTCAAGCATGTTGCCGAAAGGATTCAGCTTAATTTTTATGACTTGCCACGTCAAGTCCTTCTGTGGAGTTACTGTCAAAACTTATGTATGTAATATATAAATCAAATGGTGAATTACAAGTATTATTTCACGTTGAGTTATAACTGATAACTTTTATAACTAAATCATGGTTTAACTGTAACCGCGGCAATTTTCAAAGAAAATATTATCATAAACGATAGGCACAATCAATAATAATTCCCGGACACCCAACAGCTATACACATAGTCCTGACCCCACGCTAGGTATAACCTATATCGTGAATGTCAAAAACCACGAGATCCTATTGGTCTCTCAACATTCAGAATCGAAAGAAATATCTGTCACACAACATTTGGCTAGATGCGGGAATCGAACCAGGGGCCACTCACATATATTCATTCAAAGATATAAGATATATGAATGTGTAAGAAAAAATCATACACTTTACAAGTCAGGACGCAGGCCTTTGTCAACAACAAATACTATTATTTACATGCGTATACAATCTGGTTTCGTAAACAGAATTCTTTGTGTATCTCAAACTAAAACGAATTTAAAGTTTGATCCTACAACATAGACCTGAACAAATATTAGCAGAATATGTCAATATTGAACTGGTTACGCAATTGTATGTATTTTTTATTTCATGGGATCATCTGGGTGAAATGTCTCATCGCACCTTCTATCTTTCTACCTGCCCTTATCCCACCTTACGTAGGGTCGGCGCAACATACTTTTCCAAACATATTGCAAAAAGGATTTGGCTTCGTTATTACGACCGTCTGAAGTCAACTCCCACCTAGCAGATCAAATTAGAATAATTTATTTATTTATTTATTTATTTTATTTACACTTTTTATACATTGTGTATAAAGGCGGACTTAATGCTAAAAGCATTTTCTACCAGCCAACCTTAATAATCGCTTTGCCCAACCTGGAAATCAAACCCAGAACTTCCCGATTAACAGCCATATATACTGCCGCTAGACCAATGAGGTGACATGCCTCTTCGACACTAAAGAAAAAGAAAAACAACATCCAAAATCTGCTTATCATGAAAACTAGTGTATATAGCTGCCAACTATTGCGTTACGTCCGGTGTGGTAGACTTCCGTTTCCAATTCCTAATTCCTTTGATATTTTCCATTGATATTATCATCAAGTGACAACGCGTTTATAGGGATTTTGACGGGAAGTCTGACAGGGTGGGCGTCGCTTGTTAAAATTATTTCAAATTATTGTTTGGAGTTGTGTTTGTTGTTAAATGTGATATGGTTTTATGCACAAAAATTCAGCGAAGATGGACAGTATAATGTGAAAACGTTTGAATCGGTGATCTTTGATGAGATTTGCTTGGTGCGTTGGCTGGCTTTGACCGGTCGATTTGCTGAGTAAAGGTAATCTGAGGGCCACCTCGCTGGAAGGAATTGCCGCCATAATCCCAGCAGGGCCTTGAGACCATCCACATCTGTGTCTCATGGTCATTGTGAAAACTTGACAATATTAATATTAACACAAATTGCTAGGCTTACCTTGACATTGGCTAAATCATCGGAAATGCGTGGAAGCCATTATTAAAAGAAGAAGAACGCGCTTATAATTCTATTGGCATTGTGGGTATCTACAAGCAGTATCGTCTAACATTCTTTGCCATAAAAATATGCTTTAGTATATCATTTTTCGTATAAAAAAGACTTCTATATATTACTAGACAGGTAGATCGTTACATAGATTTTGCGCACTAAGTTTTCGTCAATTGACCACAACTCACTATAAAGATCTGCTCTTTTAATGCCTCCAAATGTCAAACACTCGCCGTAAAATTACATAATTTTACTTCTAAACAGCTTGTCTAGTAATATTCATAGAAGTCTTATAACGTTACGTTTATTACCATCAATTCTATTATGTTACGAAATCAAACATTTGTACAATATCAAGCGTGCATAATACGCACATTTAGGAAGTGTATAATGGAACAGGAATGGAATCGATGCACGCAGAAGTAAAAATCAACAACATTATGATCAATTTCCTATACCAAAGAATATGGAATTCAGACTAGCCATGTTACTAGTTAGTCGTATGTTAAATTGATAAAATCTTGGCAAATATCTCTGTGAAACTGTTCTTTATTTTATTTATAAAATTAATAGAATTATATTTTATTGTTTATTTCCCATTTTATTTTCTCGGAAAAACAGTAAGCAATTGCTACTATTACATCCTTAGTAGTTAAAAAAACTGTAGTAGGGCCGTGTTGCAGTATAAAGCTGAATATGGTTTATTATCGTTGGCTTCATCATCATCAGCCATAGGACGTCCACTGCTGAACATAGGCCTCCCCCAAAGATTTCCAGATCGACCTGTTGGAAGCGGCTTACCAATTGTAAAATTATTTATAAATTATTTTCTTTATTGTAATTTTTTTTCTTTCAAAAATAAAAAAAAAACAGACAATTCGGAAAATAGGGTAAAAAACTCTACCTTCCGAATTGTCAGG
This sequence comes from Clanis bilineata, assembly GCA_036417725.1. NCBI lineage: Eukaryota > Metazoa > Arthropoda > Insecta > Lepidoptera > Sphingidae > Clanis > Clanis bilineata. The sequence continues at coordinate 7,710,820 of CM071162.1, read as the reverse complement.
TCTTTTATTTGACTATTCTATGGCTACTTGTAACGCTTGACATATCGCACGACAATTGTGTGCGTATAATTACTGGCCAGCGGTTTCGTCCGGGGCTTCCGTTAAATGGCGGAATAAAAAAAAGTTAGCTTACATTTATGTATTTTATTATAACGCAAATGCATAGAGTCGGTAATATTCATTTATTATAATCACTACTCACTCAGACGAATTTGTGTTAGTCTCCATGTTAGTTGCTAAAAGAGGTTACCATATTCATAACATAAGCACACGCCTGTATCCCCGAATGGGTAGGCAGCGGTGCACTTGCGAACTAGAACACCCATATTTCGCCGAGCTTAGTTCCGTACCAGATAAAGGTGTAGACATAGATAGGGAGCGAGCCATGTCGGGCACAAATTCCAGACTCCGGGCTGATGTGGAAAAATCCAGTATCACTTTGCCCGACCCGGGGATCGAACCCGAGACCTCAGGACGGTGGTCGTGCCGAAATACAACCGCGCCGCCGAGGCTGCAGGTACCACATTCAAGTACAACAAATTAAGAGACTGGGGTGATCTAATTAATAAAAGTAACAAAGTGTACAATGTAATCACATTTACAAAATGTTATAGCATAATGCTAAAAATACAGACAGACTGTTCAGCATTATTCCTTTCTACCTGCCCTTATCCCATCTTAATGTGGGGTCACACTTTTTCAAACATGTTGCAGAATTTTGCCTGACGTCAACCCTCCTCTAGAAGATCCAATTCCGGGCATATTCAATTAGAAAAAAAAAAAAATAATAAATACACCCAACAGCCACACACCTAGTCCTGACCCCACACTATGTATAACCTGTATCGTGGGTGTCAGAAACTATGAGAGACTTTCGGTCTCACAACACCCAGACTTGCAACAAATATCTGTGGGCCACACAAACATTTGTCTCAATGCGGGAATCGAACCTGCGGCCTCTCGCTTCACAGCCCGCTGCGCCACGGAGGCTGTCAAAATTGCTTGTTCAGCATTAAAACAATAAAAATGATGAACTTCTCCGTGGTTATGTTATTTTGTATTTAACTAGAATAATTTGTATGCTTGTTCGTGTTGTGAATTGCATATATTTTATGCTAACCTTACTCTAAGATTAGAATAATTATATGCCAACGAGAATAATCTAAGATGCCAACAATACGTTAGGTTGTGTAGGACGTGACAAAGATTTGACGTTGACGTCATGAGTCAGAAGATTTCTCGGAAATAATTACTAATGCAAGCCATGCCTGCTCACAGTATGTATGGGAGGTTATTCACATTTTCAACCAAGAAAAGGTCCTCAATTCGTCTGTATTTTTTTATGTATGTTACACGATATTCGATAGAGCTTATTTCAAGGGTGGTCCCATATAAATTTGAAGTCGGTCTGTTAAGTTTTTAAACTTATGATTATTACGATTTCGGGCCACTTGCAACTTCGTCATAAATCACTATTTATCCCAGATCTTGATTTAAAGATAGGAGTAAGCTGTAGGATAAATAAAGATAGGGTGTAACTCTAAACTAGTGCTGGAAGTCGCCCTTACTGATTAATTAAACTATGGCCTTCAGAGGGGGGTTGACGTCAGGCAGCCAGTCTTAAAAACTAAGCCAAACCCTTTCTGCACAATAAAGTGGGATCAGGGCCGGCGGAAAGAAAGACTGAATAATGAAACTATAAAGCTTGAGTAGATTTTTTTATTGTATTAAGTATCGCCGGAAGTAATAACATAGACCGGATATGAAAAAGAGAGTTAATTGCTTGTTACTTGTTTACTTAGTATTCGTTGGCATAGTTTTATTATTCAATTTATAGGACATGTTCAAATAAATTTAATTATTCTTCCACTGCTTCGGTGGCGTAGTTGTATTTCGGTATGACTACCGTCCTGAGGTTCGATCCTCTGATCGAGCTGAGTGATATTGATTTTTTTCAATATCAGCCCGGAGTCTTAAATTTGTGCCCGATATGGCGATAGCTTCGCGCCCTATCACGTCTGGGACGGAACTAAGCTCGGCGAAATATAAGTGTTCAGGTTTGCTGGTGCGCCTCGGGACATTCTGTTAATAATTCTTCTTGTGATATTTTATAAACCTAGTGTAAAAACTAACCGATTTATGTAATTGTATATACTTACATCATCGATATATTATTTACCTAGATACACAGTTGACGCTCGGTAAATGGGACAGCAAGGGAGTGCTTAAGCACTCGTTTTGCATGCAGTCCGACGCCGATGGAATTCTAAATTTCAAAATGAAAATTTAAGAACGCTTGCTCATTTCGTTTAAGAAGCTACTTTATTACACGTGCATAGGGTTATATTTGTGTTGATTTAATTAGAACTTGTGATCTTTTTCTTTGTTTTATTCCTGAGACCACTTTTTAGGAGGATATTTGCAAAGAACTGTGCATCTATGGTATATTATATTGATGACCTACATGTATATCAATGTCTTGGTAGTTCTTGATTGTACCTTGCGGAACAATTATGCATACATACTTATATATAATATATAATAATGTATGCGAAAATAACTATATATCTTTCTGTTAAGTTTAAAGACAACTGAACCCTTTTTGATACCGTAAAAAAGTTTAAATTCTAGGGAAGGACACAAGCTACCTTTTGTCTCAAAAAATCAGACGGAGGTGAAATAAGGCATGAAATGTGAAGGGATGAAAAAGAAAATCTAACAAAAATGTATGTCTACTCACGTATATCAGCTTTGTTGTTACAACGGGGATGATTCAAGAAAAGACATTTACTGGGGAGTATCTTTAGTAAAATATAGTTTCATTCATAATTCCATGGAGTTTTTGAGGCGATGATAAACAAAATTTCTCTTTTGGTCATTACAAAACCCTTTTGCAAAAAACTTATATAAATCAAACATTGACAGGTGCTGAAACTAGTATAGAAACACGTCTACACTCAGTTCAGTAGAAAAGGACAGCAATACGTAAACAACGCGCGTGAAGAGTGAAAGTGCAATGCTAGAAAGTCAAAAAAGTATACAAAACAATCGATTTGTTTCTTTTTCGGAGCACAATGAGTACGAAACATCGACTTCTTATCGATTTATTTGTTGAAATCGAAAGTTATTACAGATCGCAACACGGGGCTACATTGTACTGCATTCGGAAATAAAAAAAGTAGAGTCGATTGAGTAACTGCTTTACATTTTAGTATTCGGAGCATTATAATATCGTCTAGCTCAGTTGGTAGTTACGGACTACCGAGACTAGTGTCGGAGATTCGAGACCAAACCCTAAGAGCACACACCTTTGACTTTTCTATGTTAAGTTTATTATTATGAATTATCGCTTGCTATAACGGCGAGGGAAACCTTGTGAGGATGTTTTCATACCTGACAATTTATCCACAAGAATTTGGAGAGTATGTGAAATTCTGAAGTCTATCAGTCCGCATATGGCCAGCGTGATAGATTAAAGCCTAGCCTCTCTCATTAGTAGAGGGGCCCTAACATGTAAAGTATAAGAGATAAAATGGCATTAATTTTACTACATATTAAGAATTCGTATCAAGACACAACTAATTCAAAAATATAAAAATAATTAGTCAGGGGTCGGGATTGTGAATATAATATATTATGGGCTTTGATTGTATCTATTTATTATTTACTACTTCCACCTGCCTTTACATTACATAACATACGTAACATAAGCTCACGCCTGTATCCCCAAAGGGGTAGGCAGAGGTGAACTAGCGAACTAGAACACCCACATTTCGCCGAGCTTAGATCCATCCCAGATGCGATAGGGGGCGAGCCTATCGCCATATCGGGCACAAATTCACCTGCCTTTATTCAACTTAAATGTGGGGTGCGCACTGTTGCAGAAAGGATGTCGCTTTTACGTCAGGCTATCTGCCTGATGTCAACTCCCTCTGGGGAATGCAGTCCAATAAAAATTACGTCACATTGCACAACCTGGGACTCGAACCCATCCATCGGTCCATAGCCCGAATACACTAGACCAAAAAGGCGACCTTATTCATTACGTATTTCATGTTAGTTTAATCTAAACACCATGCTAAAATGTTAAGCTGCTATTAAATCTTCAAACATCGCTTTACAGAGTGTCGCCAAATGACCACAAATGGCAGTCAGGGATTAACGCTCACTCGAATGTGAAACGTAAGCGCGAAATTTATGTTACCATTAAGGGACTGACCACATCAAGCAATGCTTTATCCTCTCACAGATTAATTGTGTCTGAGGGAAATAAAAGGTTTTGTATCGAATACTTGTAAAGTACAAAGATTATTGTATAAAATGGTTTGTTGTTGCTGGTTTTGATTAGTGTTTTACCGGTGGTGCCCAGCAGTGGGTCTGTGGTCGCCTCTTTGGTCCCCTGAGAGGGGAGATTACAGGGCTAATATAATTACTATTATTTCGTAATAGGTTTCTACGAGAGTCAATCTGGGTAGCTACAATAGCCAATCTATATTTCACGTCACAAAAATCTCGTGGTGAATGAAGCATGCAGAAAATACGAGTCTATAATAATCACAAGTGTAAAAACTTAAATACCGACTTTAAAATTCAAAATATGATCGATACCTATTATTTCACATATTATGTTGCCTTGGGTACTTTACGTTATACTCAAATTATTCATAACATGATTTCACAATGTCAGCTTCAATTTACTATGTTTTTTTATAGAGACTGGCAAACGAGCAGATGGGTCACCTGATGGTAAATAAACTCCACCGCCCATAGACACATAAGACACAAAAAGAATCATAGTTGCGTTGCCAATCTAAAAGGAGGGTAAAAGGGATTTGAGGAGGGAAATGGGCCATTGTATTTCATTACAATGCGATCTAAGTCCAAGCACTTCAATTTGAATTGTCAACAATAGTCACACTAGGTCAACAGGGCTACGATTTTCACCGTAACGACAAAAAGTGAACCCTTCATTTAATACTTTCTGACTGCACTCTTACCTGCTTCCGATTTAAACCACAGGGAAAAAAACAAAGATCACGTCTAGCCCTCGCTGCTGGCGTTCAACGTTCAATAAACGTGATTTCACTATCTATGGTGTGGATATAAAGTAATACTGGATGAGACAGTGTGTGTTCAATGTTCTTGAATAATTGTTTCTTATATAATTAATTATATTACATTGTCACGGGCGGCTCGGCCTCTGGTGGCCCATACGCTTATGTAACATATATATGTGCCGCCTCCGACGGGTTAAAAAAAGCAGCGATAGCTCAGTTGGGAATGGTACGGACTGGTGAGATGTGTGTCGGAGGTTCGAGACCGACCCCACAATGGAGCATACACCTCTGACTTTTCTATGTTAAGTGTATTTTCTTTGTGAATTATCGCTTGTTATAACGGTGAAAGAAAACATCGTGAGGAAACCTGCAAACCTGTGAATATCTCCACAAGAATTTCAAGGGTATGTGAAGTATACCAACCCGCATTAGGCCAGCGTGGTAGACTAAGGCCTAACCCCTCTCATTAGTAGAGGAGGCCCGTGCTCAGCAGTGCGACAGTAATATTACAGGGCTAATATAATAATATAAATACTGTAACAATGGAATTTGTAGCTGATATTGCGATAGTCTCGCCATCTATCTATCTATATGGGACGGAACTAAGCTCGGCGAAATGTTGGTATTCTAGTGCGCTAGTGCGCTTCTGCCTACCCCTTCGGGGATACAGGCGTGAGCTTATGTTATGTTATTAAACAATAATGTTGTCGTTATATATTTGTTAAATCCTCGTACAATGTAGGGGCAGATAGAAATAAAATGTAAGTAATTATCATGATGTAAAACACAAATAAATTAATGAATTACAAAGCTTTTTAAAATATAATAGTACCATAATATGTTAGTCAGGTCTCCACAATTTTTGAGCGTTATGAAGTTAGGCACTTCATTTATCCTCTTCTCTTTATTCTTAAACACAATGCCCCTTACTTATAAAAATATTTAAGCGCTGCTTATCTTTAACCATAGGTTGTCCCTTTCATTTTTAAACAATATAACGCAAGGAAAAAAGTGACAAGATATTCTTAGCGAAAAGATAAGTGAAAATGTGTTTAAAGGTAAGGCCCTATATTTGTTAATCCGCTAATATCTACAGAGCAACCATAATTATTATTGACGAGAACTATACCTTCCAGTAAACAAACTGTACTTACAAACATAGACTATTGTTTACTTTTATTTTACAGGCTTCTTCAATGTCGAGCTGTGGTGAGTCCATTCTGTAAATAGCAAATACCTAGTTATTTTTATTTATTTAATTGTGTTCATGTTTCTTATTTTGATTATAATGTATACGAGTTTTATGATTTTTAATACAAGCAATGATAAGATCATCAATATTTTAATTTAAAAGGTAAGGGGACATGAAATTTTTCCAAATTATATTTTACCCCCAAGAATCTTGTTCAAATGTTAATAAAATAGCAGATTATTTCCACAAATTTCATTTAACGATGATGAAACAGTAAAGCTCAAAATTGCAATAATGACAAATTAAGTAGCCCTACAATTAGATTTAGATTTCATTATAATTGAGTTAAGTTAGGCACTTGGTAAGTTTTAAGACAGACGTGTTTTAATAAAGCGAAATTAAATTTATGCTATATGTTACATATTGTCAACGTGTTTGAAAATGTATATTTTATTATTTATATAAATAGATTAATGAAATTGATTCACAACTAATATAATATATATCATTATTTTATCTGATTAAATAGAAAAATGGTTTGCCTAGGTGATAACACAGATTTTATATTCCATTATCTCTGTTTATCAAATTGTATTATCTCTAATGAATAAGTAATTAAAGTAGATTATAGAAACCTCAAAAGTTAAACATCAGTAGATCACAAACCCGTACGTATGATTTTCCACTATACAATTATCGCTCTAAAAACGCCATCTTTCGAACAAGCAGAGTGTAAAAACAATCGCGTTGCAGAATCTCTCTGCTATACTTTTTTTCATTCAACCAGCTCGCCGCAGAGCAATTGCTTGGTTTTAGTTGTCATTTTTTTGAAAGCTATCACTATATAAGTGTTTGAATCTCCCTTTCATACCTATTAGACCAACAAAAGTCGACGAAAATGTATCGGCTGGTGTTACTATTTGTTCTTATTTCGAACGCGTTAGGATCTTTCCTCGACGGTGACCTACAATTAGCAGATGGGGTGAAATTAGTCAGCGTACCAGTATCCAATAGTCTAGAAGATGAAGGAAGATCGTTTGGGAACTCGCCTCTTTTCAAAATGGCGAAGTTTCTAGAAGGCCACGAGTTGCGGGTGAAGTTACCGAACCTAATTGAGAAGGAGAAGATAACTCAAGTATTGAGTGAATCGTTGAAAGCGGTGGATGAGACGTACAAGGAAAATGCTGGTGAGTCTTATGATAAGTGACGTCCGAGTGAGAAATAGTGATTGTGAATAATGACTTTTTTACAAGTGCCAATTATAGTGCGGTGTTAGTGCTCCGTAATAATAATATAGTGATTATAAACCTTTTTACTTACAAAAGGTGTTATATAAATCAGCTTGTTTCCGTTTTCCTAAGTCAAATTATAAGTTTCGGGGTTTACATCATGTGTATTTGGGATTCTAGATTGATTATTGAACAAAAGTGGCTCACTGATTGATAAAACAAAAATCTTACGTTCAAAACCAACCGAATAGCATACAACTATGATTTTTCTAAAAGTGTATTAACGGTGAAAGAATAACATCATAAGAAAACCGGGAAACCTGAGAATCCACCTCAGAAATTTCGAAAGTGTAGTATTAAATCTACCCGCATTAGGCCAGTATGACCTCTCTCATTAGTAGAGAAGGCCTGTGTCCAGCCCGCCCAGCATGCGCGCCACGAGATATCCCGATAATCGACTGTCGAGATGTTGTCTACATGTTGTCTACAATATTGTATTAAAATAAACAAGGACGCATGTTAGTGTCCGTAGACAAATAGAGGAAACTGGTATAATAGGACAAAAAGCGTAGACAAAATGTCCTCGTAGCGCGCATGCTAGGCGGTCTGGACATGCAGTAAGACAGTAATATTACAGGGCTAATTAAAAAAAAACAGTTTTAACCAGCGACCCTGACGTTAACCCCCTTATTCATAATAATTTAGTAGAGCATAATAAGACCGCAATAGTACGTTTCATAAAAATTTATTCATAATCGTTCAATAGCGTTAAAACGTTCCAACGTTCCATAGTAAAAATATGCTCGATTCCGATCAGCTGTTTCAAGTTTGATGTACTTTCTTAATGATATTAATTTTGTTATATTCTAGGACCCCATCTAAGATTGATATATATTTTTTATTGATTGTTTCCAGCCAAGACTTCCTATTTGTTTCAAAGCTTGCTAGAGATAAAAATAATGTTTTTTCTGTAACTAGCAACATTGTATTCGATAAACATATTTTAGTTATATTTTAGCTAAAGTAGGCAAAAGTAGGGTTATGCGTTCAATAAGACCAACATTTCATTATAAATATGTATTACAACAGTTTATTGCTTTTTTCATTACACTAAAAGCTGATACTAACACAACTATTATGAAGTACTCGATCTTCTTACTACGGTAAAAATCTTTGCAATAACGTAACGACCGTTATATGAACAATTTAATGTAAAGATATCCTTCAAAAGTAACTTGAAAAGAATATTGTATAAAAATTGTTCTTCAATAATTCCTTTGACATTCAAATTTCCCTTTTCAACTTCTCCTGCGTTTATTCCACCTTTTTCGTGTTTTGAAATAGAAATTCAAAAGAGATACTCAATTCAAAAAATGACTCATTCAGCGTATTTACATTCAAAGGCTTTTCATAAAAAATGTTCGACGTTCGAATAACATTTAAACATTAAAACATAACATTAAAACTGCGGGATGCAATTTCCTTTTAGATGAATTTCTTACACTTTTGTCCATAAGGTGTTTCTGGAGTGTCCAGCGGCCAGCAGGAAAACTTCTGACAATCGTTTTCGCATTCGAGCTCGATGCGCGTCTATGAATTTTTTATGAAATATTAACCAAATGCGCAGCGATCTAGAATACATTTACGATTGCCATATTTTTTTCAGCTCAGGCCGCAAGTAGTAACCGGAGTAATAATTTTCCATCGACTGCTTGACTATTCGAGAGCGTTCATTCTGAAACTGGGTTTTTGTTGTATCACTGTATCATCTGAACGTCGTGTTGCTGCCTTATTTATATTCATCTTACCATTACAAGTAACAAGAGAATCTACGTCATCATAGTAAATTAGGATTCATGACCCCAATTCTATGGCAAATTAGCTTTTGCTTCAATAACACACAGATTGAGATACACTAACCAGTAAGCTTAGATGAGGATAATATGAGACAGTAATAGTTGTTTCATTGATATCGGATACTATATAATTTCATAGTTAATTCCTTGGTTATTCAAACAACTATTATTACCACGGGCGTAAAAAATGGACGAAGCGCTAAGAATATTGAAAGTGAAGCAAGGTTTTCAGCCCATTCGATCTGTCTATCGACAAGTAATTGCGGCGACTGAGCGTGTTATGAGTGTTAATGTGTGCGTAAGGCACTTTTGTACAGGCGCGTTTCTGCGTGGCTTCTCTGTGGCATTCGGTTAACAACAGGCGAAATGGTGTCCTTCGTTTTTACACGTCCGTGATTATTACTATTCCATAGTCCATAACATGGTATCACTCCGGTTGCTAAATAATAATAATGATATTAGCCCTGTTATTTTACTGTCCCACTGCTGGTCACACGCTTTTTCTACTAATGAGACGTGTTAGACCTTAGTCTACCACGCTGGCCTAATGCGAGTTGGTAGACTTCACATACCTTCGAATTTCTTCTTGAGAAATTCTCGGGTATACAGGTTTCCTCACGATGTTTTCCTTTACCGTTATAGCAAGCGATAACTCACATTAAACACACTTAACATAGAAAAGTCAGAGGAATATCCTCCATTTTGGGGTTGGTCACAAACCTCCGACACTCGTTTCGGCAGTCCGTACCATTCCCAATTGAGCTGCTTTTTGAATTGAATACTATAAGATAAACCCAAAATTTATAAAGTAAATAGACATAAATACATTAAAATATGCATCACAAATAAATTCCATAGGATTCAATTATACGGTATTTTTCCCTTTACCAGTTTCCTTAGACATAACTCCATCTAGAACTGTCCACGCAGAAGTGCTCTTGAGTTAAACGGTTCCATTTTTCTACTGGATCGGTATAAATGGCCGCTGCAATGCTATGAATTTCATGTCGTCTGCAACCATTTTATTTTATACAGCAATAAATAGGGCTATAACTTTGCCTTAATATATTACGTACCTTTTTTTACATAGCAGACAGTGGCAAATAAGCAGATGGGTCATCTGATGGTAAATGATCTCTACCGCCCATAGACACCCAAGACACAAAAAGAAAAATGGGTGGGTTGCCAACCTTAATGGAGGGAATGGAAGGGGAGGGAAAAGGTAATGTGAAAGGGAGTGGGGAAATGGGCCACCGGAAATCTCACCCACCGAACGAAACGCAACAGCAAGCTGCCACTTTACGTCGGTTTTCTGTGAGACAGTGGTATCTAACCGGTCGAGCCGGCCCATTCGTGCTATAAACGTTACTATCTACAGCGTGGCTTTACCACTCAAACCTACTCAACCTACGTCCCTGCATGAAGAAGTCAAAATATATCACACTAGGTGTTGCTTGCGACTTTCGCGTGGATGTTCCATGGGGAAACGTATTTTTTTTTGGGATAAAAAGTATCCTATATTATTCACTGGTAATGTAATTTTCAAAATCGGTTCAGTAGTTTTTGAGCCTAATCATTTCAAACAAAAATAATATTCTCATTATAATATTGGGGTAGATAAGGGAACGGAATAATTTTGACAATATTTGTGTATCCTAGTTCTCAGTATCTGTGCCTATCCCTTCGGTAATTCATGCATGCACTGAGTGACTTACGCCCGAATAGTAAAACGCTACTCAATTTAACGGCTTCTTACATTGATTTTCGTCATGTAATTTTGACAGATAAGGCGACCTTAAATGTATGAACATTCGGCGGTTAATATTCAAAACCAAATACACAATTTAAAATAGTAATAAAGCAATCCAAACTTAGTGTTTGTCCAATAAAACTCAATTTTTTACTATAATTTATGATCTCATAAATCATAATATACGAGAACAAGTGGAAGATTTATGCTCTCGTATTTTTTTCACTCACTATAGCAAAGTCTGGCAAACAAGCAGTTGGGCCACCTTATAGTACGTTATCTCCACCGCCCATAGACATCCAAAACACAAAAAGAATTATGGGTGCGTTGCCAACCTAAACGGATTAGCCTAGGTATTGGGAAAAGGGAGAGTGGGAATTATCCATCGGAAATCTCACTCACCGAACTAAACGCAACAGCAAGATGTTTCCTGTGAAACAGTGGTATCAAACGGGCTGAGGTGGCCCATTCATGCTGTAGATGTAACTGTCTACAACGTGGCTCTACCACTCAACAGTTATGTACATACAGAAGCTCATATAGACGGTTATATTTACAGCACGAATAGTTGTCTGTACTGGTTTATTGTGATTCTTTCTTTCTGCTTGGCGTTATCCCGGCCTTCTGCCAGGGTCCGCCTTCCTACTTAAACGCTTCCATTTTGCCCGGTCTTGAGCATCCTCGCACCTTACATAAATCCAATGTAAATATAACTGGAAGTATATGTTGAATATTATGTGTGTTCATCATCATCATCATCATCGTCATCAGCCTATACTCGTCCACTACTGGACATAGGCCTCCCCGAATGCATACCATTGAGCTCGGTCTTTAGCTCTTTGCATCCAGTTTTTGCCCGCCGCATTCCGCAGGTCGTCACTCCACCTAGCCATAGGACGTCCTATCGTACGCTTGCCTTATGTATGTTATTTGAATTATAAAATATTTTTTTCAGTAACTGGAAGAGGCAAAGGCGGCGGAGGTGGTGGAGTGGCGCTTTTGGGTCTTATGTTTGCCAAGGCGCTTGGTGCTATCGGAATCGGTGGATTAGGTCTTTTAACAATGAAGGTAAGACATAATGTTACATTAAAGCCAAAAACTAAGCGTTAGGGCTCCAGTATGTGAAATTCCAATACCGCTATATCTATTCTGCCAACAGCAATGATGGTGGAACAGTGCAGTGGAGTACTTTGCAGTAGGGAATGGGCATAGTGCAAGTCTTACCGCGTTCGCTTTTCAAACTTGTAAAGTCATAGATATTATAAAGGTAACTTAAAGTAACAATATATGAATGCATATTTTCACCGGCCACCATTTTTCGCAATAAGCTCATATACATATAATGGATCGAGTAGTCTGCGAAACTGAAGAAGTTCTGGGTTACCGATGCTGTTGATTCTCCATCCAAGTCATCACAAGCATTGACACTGCGTCGGTGGGTTTTGTTCCAACATTTGTGTGATGCACAAATATTTGTTCCGAGTCTGGATATTGTGATTCGTGAGACCGAAAAGTATGTCGTAGTGCCAAATTCTCACTGAAAAAGACTTTTATCCTGGTTTGAGGTCAGCATTTTATATATAACGGTATTCATCATCAGCCACAGGACGTCGACTGCTGGACATAGGTCTGCCCTAAAGACTTCCAGATCGATCTGTTAAATAAAGTGATAAAGGTCGCAGGAAGTCGCTGGATGGTGGCCCCTTCTAACAGGTCGATCTGGATGGTAATATTTATTTGCAAGTAATATTGAAGATATTATTATTATTATACAGAACTAATATTATTATTGTAATTCATATTGAAGAAGAATAAAATAATGCCGTAATACCGTTGTAATCACTGGTATTTTCAGCTAACAGTGAAAGTAATTTTAAGAGAGGTTTTGCTTTATTTTTATACTAGTTAAAAACCAATTTGGTTGTTGAAGAGATTGTGTAACAATGTCTATTTTTATTTACAATTGTCCGCATTATTATAGAAAGTAGCATAATCGTAAAAGTGAATTAGAAGTTTAACAATGTCTTCGAATTCAATAGAAATAAAGATAACATCTTACTTGATCCTTCTGCTTTAATATTATGAGAGTAAAAAAGTAATATAAGTAATTTAGATTCACGCATAGTAATAGTAACTTTTTTATTGGTTTAAAAAGGCAGTCGAGTGTCGTCTTATATCATAAGTAGTTCAGTAACTACTGACGACATATAATGAGGAGATTGTTGATCGCTGTTTTTATACGCTTTTTATTACCTTCACTTGTATGTATCTATCTAGGTATCAATGTATCTATGTAATGGAATTTTTAAACGTGATTTTCACCATCTTCCACACATCTGATGAACTTGAAAATTGGCACTCGTTCCAAGGACTGATGAAAATACAATAATTTAATAATTTTGTCCTGGTATCTAAACCAGAATCACCAAGATAACAATAAAATGAAACACTGAAAATTAAGTCACTAGTAAGACTGTAGTTTGATGCTCATAACGTTTTGCAGAGAAAAAAAACTGAAAATAAATAACAAACTCTTTATACTGTAAAATTACTTATTTTTTGCCCTGTTATATAAGCAAGTTTTTTAAAGTTATTATTTGTTTTATTGCTTTTGCGCTTATCATCTTGTCCCCCTTACTCTGGACACTCGATTCGACTTTGAATTCGATTGGGTTTCATTTATTGTCTTAAAATTCCACCGAAATCGAGTTTAAAAGTGCGCTAATGTTGCATTAGATTCAATAACTTGTAATTTGGTAATTTTTACCATGACACCAGACTTTTTAACTCTATTTCGGTGGAATTTTAAGACATTATATGAAGTCCAATTCGCATCGAGTGTCATCGAGTCAGCCCCCAGTTGTAGTCCCTACTGGAATAAAAATCTGGATATTAGTTTTTCAAGATTCTAGTATTACAGAGATAATCATAACTAAGGTGGTGTGCTGTATTTAATTGGTAAAAGTGAATAATTGTCGGCAGTCGACGGACCTCGATGCTCGAGCGCCGTGACGCGGAGAAATTGCTCTGATTCCACGAGATATTTGTGTAATTTATTGGTTTAGCGGTTATCTTGTGAGATATTATTGTTAAGGATGGATTTTATTCCTACATTGATATCATTAAATGTAAAGTTTAGTACTCAAAACGGTTTTAAATTGCCGTATTGATACAAAGTCATTTATTTGGTATTAGTTTATTTTCTGTTTTTCCTGACTTCCTTCTTAAAAGGAAGACCTGCTAAAAGCCATTTGCTAAATAATATGTTTGACAATCGGTTTGCTTAGTGCCTAGAGTGAGATTTTCTCAACGACCTTTTAAAGGCTATAAAAGTTATTCTATTTTTTACGATAGCTGCTATATATAATTATAAGATCCATCTGTTATCGATAATTTCAAACTATATTGATTTCATAAAAAAACGTTAACGCGACCGAAAACGTAAAAAAGTGACATTCGTTACTCGATTGCTTTAGTTTATACATTCAGCAGCTGCGCAATTGACTTGCCTTGATGTTGGCAGAATCGTCCCAAAGGACAGAGCCCTATTCCCAAAAATAATAATAGGCCTTAGTATAACATGGACCAAATAATGATATCAGTAAATAGGGTAGGCCAAGCGTAAAACTAATTCTAAAAACCCTTTGAAGATTAATAGGTGGCCTTATATCAATGCATGAACGTGCCCAGGCATGTAATCGAAAATAGAGAGATGTTTAGAAGTACTGCGAAAGAAATCAAGATATACAGACTAAGACTGCCTCGGTGGCGTGGTTGTGTTTCGGTACGACTACCGTCTTGAGGTCTCGGGTTCGATCCTCCGGCCGGACAGTGATATTGAATTTTTCCATATCAGTCCGGAGTCTGGAATTTGTACCAGATATGGCGATAGACTCGCCCACTATCACATCTGGGACGGAACTAAGCTCGACGAGATGTGGGTGTTCGAGTTCGCTAGTGCGCCTCTGTCTACCCCTTTGGGGATACTGGCGTGCGCTTATGTTATGTTACATATTTCAATGTATCAAGTATATGAAATCACTGAAATATATTAACCGGCATTAGTCCAGCTTAGTTTGCTAAGGCATAAATCTTCTTACTGGTAAAATTACAGGACTCTTTCTACCTGCCCTTATCACTTTTTCAAGCATGGTGCAAAGATGATTTGGCTTAGTTTTTACGACCGGCCGCCTGCCTGACGTCAACCCCCTGTGAGGGATTTAGTCCCGGGCGAATTAAATTAGAAAATTTACTTTGCCCGACCTGGGAATCGAACCTAGGACCTCCCGGTCCACAACCCATACATGCTGCCACTAGACCAAGGAGGACAAAATTACAGGAATAACATTAGCAATGCTTAATTTAATCATAATAATATTAGGATCAACATCACTTAATTAAAATGTATTACGTCCACCAATATTTAACGATGAAGTCACGAACATGATTCCTACACGATAATAAACGATGACATTGCCAAATTATAGCCCCATAAACAAGCTATTACTTCCGCTAATACACACTTATTAAAATATTCCAGTGCTTTGGTAACTGTTGCATATGCATAAGATCGTGAAAATTAGTAGGAATTCCGTGACCAGGTAGTGAAGAATATTGATCAAATTATGTGTGATTAGCTATAAATAGGTACAAATAACAAAGTAGAATAGTCTTCCGCATAGATTGTAGAGAGATATTATTGGAAAGGATAAATAAAGAGATTGGGAAAGATATATTTTGGCCTCTGGAAAATCTTACTATACGAAATGTCAGAATAAGTTTTACGTCAGTGTCTTTTAAGGTAATGGCAATAAGTTATTCGAGACGGCTCATTCCATCATATTATTATGATGTAGCCAAAAGTGCGTACGGCGTAGCTCTATCACTTTTAAATATGTCACCATAGTAGAGCAATAATATTCTATATCGGTTCAATTTCTCCGCCAAATGTGGACCGATTTTCGAGATTCTTTTTGTGTTCTTTCTTTCTGCCTGGCGTTATCCCGGCCTAATGCCTGGATTTTGATCTTCAAGATTATTTTTGTATTCGAAAAAGCTTATTCTACATCGATTACGATCGGACACATTATAAAATGGATCCGTTAAGTTTTTAAATTTGTGATTATCTTTCTACCTTTCTACACTTTGTCAAGCATATTGGAGAAAGGATTTGGCATAGTTTTTAAGACTGGCTGCCTGTCTGACGTTCGTGGGGATCAGCTAACGAGTTTCTGATCAGTATAATTCAAAATATACTACATCCCGATGATATTTTTAAGTCAATTATAAATCACTTCTAGTTATCTAGAAAGCTAACTAAACGTATCTAGAGGTATAAAGACAACGTCTCCCATCTCAATCAAAAGTGATAAATGCGTCATACACTAAAATGTTTTATTGAGCAATAAAATCACAAAGAAACTAGTTCCCAGACGTGATCACTTAGAGATCGGTGTTATGGCAATAATGGGGGTCATAAATCGGCTCTTATAGCCTACAAAAATCTTTCCAAATTTACAGAGGAAAGTATAATATTTTTGCGGTTATAAAACCGGCTTATGTAGAAACTACAATATCGAACTCGGAGTGAGTCGTTAATATTGCGTTGGGTGAAGTGGAAGCGTTTAAGCAGGAAGGCGGACCCTGGCAGAAGGCCGGATAATGCCAGACAGAAAGAAAGAAAGTGAGTCGTTAATATAATTACAATAAATTGAAATAAAACTATTCTTACGGATTCTATCACGATTAGGTTTTAATTATTATTTATCCTCGCCAAAGAATACCGATTCCTCCCTAGGATTATACGTGAGGCTATTGAAATTAAAAAACATCCTAATTTCAATAGAGATGATGGTTGGAAGCTTGCACAAACCTGGGATCCAATTATACATCTTATTAAATCGGAACCCAAAAGACCAGCTGCCAGAACTCAAGACACCGTGAGCTCGTACTGCATAGATCGGAACACAAATAATTAACCTTTTTTGATTTTGTATAAAATTTTTAATGATGGTAGATATTGTAACACTAACCTTTTTTGGACAAATGACACCTCAGTCTGATCCGTGACAACGAAGACTGCAAAGCCTTCGAAACGTCGGGAATAATAATTAAAACCTAATCGTGATAGAATCCGTAAGAATAGTTTTATTTCAATGTACAATATTCGCGTAAACTTAAGAAATCAGTATATAATTACAATACTTTTGTACCTACATTTTTTTTATCCGGGCACGGCAAAGTGACTACACTGCACCTGATGGTAAGCGTAGTGCAGTCCAAAAAACTAGCGACCACTGACAAACACTATGTTAATCCTTGGTCGTGAGAATCATACCGGCCTATTTATTCTTCTTCACACTCCGAATCCGAAGAGGGCAGAAGCAAATCGAGGGGCTTGCGACAAGACAGCCGGATGACCGATGCAGATACAGATACCCCCATACCCGTCTCAACCAACCATCAAGTCATTCCGCAAGCCCCTCGAGAGAACCGGAAGTACACTGGCTGATCCTGGAACGCGAACCACACGCGGAGTGTGGGTCACTCTGGCAGGTTGTAGCACCATGTGTATGGTGGTCGCCATCCGATTGGATACGAATATCCTACTATATTTAGATTTATAATTTAAAACTAAGAATTCCGCAATAACATTATCTGATCAGGAGAGTTACCACCACCTCTTATAGCAGTATTATTATAATCTTACTTGTACCGATTCCCATACAAAACAAACGAAGAACGATTATAATAATACTCCTATAATAGGTCGTGGTAACCCTGCAGATCCCAGCAAACCTACCAATATTACTGAGTTTCTCACAAACAAGGTTGCAGCTAACCAAACCGAAGGTATTAGATCACTTGTGCTCTGTGAATTTCGGTACTATGATCGAATAATCTTGCCCGAAACTATCAAACAGCGTTTGGGCTAGTTGTTTCAAATGTACGAGTATTTGAGCATGCAGCGATCCCAGTTGAATTTATGTTTCACCAAAACTGTATCTATTACTGTACTGACAGGATATAACTTGCTACTCCTACTTCGTTACTAAGGTAAGGACAGCCTCCGTAGCGCAGCGGGCGAGCAGCCTGTGAAGCGAGAGGCCGCGGGTTCGATCCCCGCACCGAGACAAATATTTGTGTGGCCCACAGATATTTGTTTCGGGTCTGGGTGTTGTGAGACCGAAGGTTTCTCATAGTTCTTGATATCCACGACACAAGACTCGATCTTAGTGTGGGGTCAGGACTATGTATGTGACAGTTGGGTGTTATTTATAAGGTACCTTAGTAAGAAGATATCTAAATATAAATTATTATTGCTAATCATTCCACTTCTTATCAAGAAATTATGCCCCTTACTTATAAAAATATTTGAGCGCTACTTATCTTTATACCATAGGTTATGCCTTTCATTTTTAAACAACGTAACGTAAGGAAAAAGTGACAGGCTATTCTTAACCATTTGCTCACCTAAAAATGCTTTTATAAGTAAGGTCCATAATAAACATAAACATTATCATTCCTACTGACTTCAGTCTTTTTGTCGTTTTGCCGTAACACACTTAGTATATATGTACATCGCGTTTAATTCCAATATCCAAATTTGGTAACTCATTTGCCAATACCAACAGGCAAAATTAAAATATAATAAATGTTTTTGGAAACTTCACTAGTTATATATTAACTCTATAGTCGCCTCTGGTCTAGTGGCAGCATGCATTGGTCATGCAACCGGGAGGTCCTGGTTTCGATTCGCAGGTCGGCTAAAACAAATTTTCTAAGAGGGGGTTGACGTCAGGCAGGCGGCCAGTCGTAAAACTAAGCCAAATCCTTTCTGCAACTTACTCCGACCCGACATTATGGTGGGATAAGGACAGGTAGAAAGAAGAAATATTATAATACCTATTCTTCATAATTTTCCAGGCCCTAGCAGTATCAGCGCTCGCTCTCATGCTATCTGCAATCGTCGGAGTCAAGAAGCTCGCATCAAGTGACGATCATGATGACCATCAAGTCATTTACGCAGGTCATCAGGGTCATCACAGGAGAAGAAGGGATTTGGACGACATACCTTTACCTTACAAAGGATGGTCGCAATACATGGCTAAAACGACGTAGAAAATATTAATTTAGTATTTAGAGAGATGTGAGAATTCGTCTGCGGTGCGGATGGGTCCCGGGGGTTGCGGAAGGGGTGCGGGAGGGGGATACAAGTGTCACCACGTCCCAACCAACTTCAATTAACACTTCCACAGCCGCTGGGCTCTTGGTTATTTTTAAATCCCGACGGAATCTCATACTTTGCAAACTATTTTAAATATTTCGTACAACTCTTGTGTAAATGTTAATGAGATAATAGTCAACGTTTTTATGAACAGCAAAATAATGTAGCTTCAGTTAAACTTCATTGAATACAATCAAGTTTTTCGTCTTTTTATAGATAACATAACGTAAACCCATGTTTGTATCCCCAAAGGGGTAGGCAGAGGCGTACTAGCGAACTAGAACATCCACATTTCGTTTAGCTTAGGTCCGTTCCAAATGTGATAGGGAGCGAGCCCGCCATATCGGTCACCTGACTGCCTCGGTGGCGTAGCGGTATTGCGGCGTGGTACGACTATCGTCCTGAGGTCTTGGGTTCGATCCCCGGGTCCTTTCGTAATATTGGATTTTTTAGAATCAGCCCAAAGTCGTTTTATAAATCCAGTATGGGTTACACTGAACCTTGTACGTACCATAATGCATTGGATTTTAACTGACAGTGTAATAACACAGTCATTGAAACATATTGCGTCATTCGAATACAGAAGTTACTAGAAATCCACTGGCCGAAGCAATCGAATCAATCCAATCGATCTCGTCGAATCATGCCAATATGGCGTTATTGACCATTTTTCATCGTATTATATACGGTGTACCTACAATGAATATCCACAAGAAGTTGCTTTTCAACCAACTTCCAAAAAAGAGAAGGTCCTCAATTCGTCTGCATTTTTGTTTTGTTTTTATGTATGTTACGCTATATCTCCGCCAAATGTGGTCCGATTTTCCAGATTATTTTTGTGTTCGAAAGAGCTTATTCCAAGGGTGGTCCCATATAAATTTGGTTACGATCGGAAAAACTTTGAAGTCTGTCCGTAAAGTTTTCAAACTTGTGATTATTATGTTTAAATTTGTACCTTCGCTTATTATCACATTTTAAACATTCTAGATGCCTGTTTTTGTTTATATATACTTTGAACTTTCCCTTGAATTAACATGTAGGTACAAACTAAGCGCTGTTTAATCTAAAAATACCTCAACATTTATTAATGTTAAATGTGAATAAAACTTGTCTAACAACGTACGATAAGATGTTAATTTATTTATTGTTATTTATGAAATAAATTATTTTAATGAATAAAGTGTGTGAATTATAATTTGAAATGATGTTTACTTGCTTTTGTAAAATCCTACGCAATACTCATAAAATCTACTTAATTGTATGCTATATTTATTGTTGATTACAGGGGGGTTACCACCACCTCTTATAGCAGTATTATTATCATCCTACTTGTACCGATTCCCATACAAAACAAGCGAAGAACGCTTATAATAATACTGCCATAAAAGGTTGTGGTAACCCTGCTGCTCTATACTTTACAAATAAGTAGTAAATTCACGAATTTCGTCATAATTAATTTATCGACCGACTTCCACAAAAGGCGAAGGTCCTCAATTCGTCTGTATTTTTTTGTATGTATGTTACTCGGTATCTCCGCCAAAGAACCGATTTTCAATTTTTTTTGTTTTTGATAGAGCTTGTTTCAAGGGTGTTCCCATATAAATTTAGTCACGATCGGTAAATTAGAAGTCGATCAGTTAAGTTTTTAAACTGTGTGATTATTGGTACCCGTCAAGCAGGCAGTCCGTCGTGAAAACTATATTGAATCCTTTCTGCAGTATGCTTGAAAAAGTGTGTTGCGCAGACCCCACAATAATGTGGGATAAGGACAGGTAGAAAGAACGCTACACAAAATGACTTTTAATTCAATTGACATTTTTGTGTAGAAAAAGCAGATTTTTTGGGAGTGTAAATAAGTATTTTAATGTGTAAAAATCCGTTATTTATCTCTTATAACCTTTTTGAAAGAATTATACATCATGATATCAAACAACTGATTTAAACATATGCCTCCCTCAAAGATTTCCAGACCGTCCCGAAACGGCTTGCATCCAGTGACTTCCTGCAACATTTAGCTCGTTGTCGAATGAGATTTCCACTTATCCAATTTTTCCCTTTCCTAATCCCTATTTCCCTCTGTTTAGGTTGGAAACGCACGTATGATACTTTTTTGTCTTGGATGTATATGGGCGGTGAAGATCACGTGCCATTAGGTGACCCAACTGCTCGTTTGTCTGCCTCCCCAAGAAAAATGTACACATTTTTCAATAAACAAAACATTATAAAAATTCGGCTGCTTCTGCTCTTCAGCAAATGAAATGTCTTGGTTATCACAATAAAAATGCGGGTCTATTGTGTATGAGAAGACAGGTTTAGTACAAAAGCGATTGACGAATTTCACCTCATGTCAGGGTCTGCCTTTCAAATAAGGGAGCAATTTTCTTCATAAACCTATTTTATTGTGATGGGCAAAGCGATTTGCGATTGAGAGTTTACTAATAGATACTAGTAGACACTGAGTGGTAACGCCATGATGTAGACAGTAAGGTCTACAGCACGAATGGGCCGGCTCGACCGGTTAAGTACCACTATCTCACAGAAAACCGACGTAAAGTGGCAGCTTGCTGTCAAATATTGCTGCTTGCTTGATGCTTGAAAAAGTGTAGCGCCGACCCCACATTAAGGTGACGTCAACCCCCTCTGAGGGATCCAGTCCCGGGCAAATTTAATTACACAGTTTGCTTTGCCCGACCTGGGAATTGAACCCAGGACCTCCCGGTCCTCAGCACATAGATGCTGCCACTAGACCAGGGAAGCGACATCACCAGAAGTCATTGCTGTGACAAAATTAAAATTACCTTGCCGTCTCAACTAGAAGACCGTAAATAAGAGTTGAAATTGAATTCCGCTCCTCTCTACTAACATAAGTATGGGTTTATATTCTTATTGTAAAAATGTTGAATAGCTTCATTCCAAGCGGAACCAAGCAGCGGGCCGCGTCGCATCATTTACTCGAATTCACTCTTAAATCTCAATGACTTGAAAAGAAGGTAATTCGCCGAGCAAGTAGAGTATTAGTTGGATATTAAATCCCGGTAATTTTTGCTGAGAGGTCTTAAATAAAGAAGTGCTTTTTTGATTTTTTTCATTGAAGTAAATACATACATGATTCACTAACACATTTTTTTAGGGGTAGGCAGAGACATAACATAAGCTCGCGGCTGTACCCTCAAAGGGGTAGGCAGAGGTGCGCTAGCGAACTAGAACACCCACATTTTTCCAAGGTTATTTCCGTCCCAGATGTGATAGGGGGCGAGCCTATCGCCATATCGAGCACAAATTCCAGACTCTGGGCCAATATGGAAACATCCAATTTCATTGCATTTGCCCGACCCGGGGATCGAACCCGAGACCTCAGGAAGGTAGTCGTACCGAAATACAACCACTCCCTCGAGGCAGAGACAACAAATTTCTTTTTGCTATAATTCTTGCAAACATCTTTTGTCCTATAACCATCGTCTTCATACATGCACTTTGGTTTGAGTCCCTTTTTCCTTAATCTTTATAGAGGACATTTATCTGACTTTATACGACAAAACAAAGTAACAAGAACATTTTATTAAAACTTTTGTATTTTGTGATATGAAAGAAAGCTATTGGGCATTTTGTGATAGATTCTTTCCAGAAACCGAGCGCCGGATATTGCTCTGTTCATAGGCGGGAGATGAAAAGGCCAATAAGCTTTATGCTCTTATATTACATGTATCGAATTTAGCGCTCTATTCAATAGAACATACTGATTTTACAGAGAGGTTTTTGACAAAATAACCATAAAATACGTTTGGAAGAGCTGCCAAAGTTGAAGTTGAATGATAGAGTGAGGAATAGCAGCGTAGGAGAGAAATGTGGATTGAAGGAAGATGTAGTGACGAGGATTGAGAAAACTTATATAACGTAGAAATATTTATTGATTTTACTATAAATCCAGGACAACGACGCGGGAGACCTAAAAAGAGACGGCGGGACGAACTGGATACATTCAATAGACGTTGGTTAAACATAGCACATGATCGCGATTCATGGAAGGATCTTGTGGAGGCCTTTGCCCAACACTGGGACACCGCAGGCTATTACGATACGATACGATACTATAAATACAGAGCTTTGATTACCAGAATACTAATTTCGGAATGTAAAGAAGATACTGCTATGTCAATTGGGGCCTTTCTTTTGCAAAGTCGCCATTCTGGTTTCTCTCAACACATTGGGCATGCTTTATTTTTTCGTAGTTATGGCTCGTCCTCTATCTTTTATCTAAGGCCTAGTTTCAAGCTGTAATAATTCATTTTAACCCCGCCATCTATGACTCCAAGGAAGAATTAACAACTTTCACTCATACTTGGCTCAACAAAGTATCTAACTACTGTAACAATGCCCCTTACTTATAAAAATATTTAAGCGTTGCTTATCTTTATACCATAGGTTTTCCCTTCCATTTTTAAACAATGTAACGCAAGGCAAAAAGTGACAGGTTATTCTTAATCATTTGCTCAGCTAAAAATGCTGTTTTAAGTAAGGCCCTATAATTTCAATAGCCACGCCATCTTACGGCTACGTTGTGAAGTGCTATGCTCATAACTCGACTATTTTCCTTAGACGGTTCACTTTCTTCTTGTAGTTGTGATCTTAGTTCCTAGATGTCGTTGTAATCCATACACACTTTTTTGCTATGAATGCCTCTGTGACGTTGTGGTATTACATGAGCGGTACGATTATCATCCTGAGGTCTCGGGTTCGATTCCCGGGTCGGGCAATGTGATATTGGATTTTTCAGTATCAGTCCGGAGTCTGGAATTTGTGCCCATTATGGCGATCACAACTAAGACGGAACTGAGCACGGCGAAATGTGGATGTTCTAGTTCGCTAATGCCCTTTAGGGATACAGGCGTGAGCATATGTACACTTTTTCATTTTTATTGATTTCAATTTATATGTTTTTTTACGATTATATTTACGAATTTACGTAGGTAATTAAATTACAAACCAGCTCAGTACTACTCATAAAACATAACATACATAACATAAGCTCACGCCTGTTTCCCCGAAGGGGTAGGCAGAGGCGCACTAGCGAACTAGTACACCCACATTTCGCCGAGCTTAGTTCCGTCCCAGATGTGATAGGGGACGACCCTATCGCCATATCGGGCACAAATTCCAGACTCCGGGCTGATATGGAAAAATCCATTATCACTGCCCGACCCGGGGATCGAACCCGAGACCTCAGAACCATAGTCGTACCGAAATACAACCACGCCACCGAGGCAGTCTACTACTCCAATTATATACCAATATACATCTATCGATACTGTGTTATTATTTTCGAAAATGTGATACGTAATTGATACAATTTTAGCCCCTGAATACATTCGCACCGCTTAATGTGAAAGTTAATAAGTTAATGATATAGACTATATAGATAGATATAGACTGCCTCCGTGGCGTGGTGGTATTTCGGTACGACTACGGTTCTGAGGTCTCGGGTGCGATACCCGGGTCGGGCAAAGTGATATTGGATTTTTCCATATCAGCCCGGAGTCTGGAATTTGTGCCTGATATGGCGATAGGCTCGCCCCCTATCACATCTGGGACGGAAGTAAGCTCGGCGAAATGTGGATGTTCTAGTTCGCTAGTGCGCCTCTGCCTACCCCTTCGGGGATAAAGGCGTGAGCTTATGTATTTATGTGTATGTTAATGATATAGGTATGTATAGTTACAAAATCACCTTATGAAGTGACTGATCTATTATTAAAAGGTTACATATTTCAGTCTACCTGCCCTTATCCCACTTAATGTGGGGTCGGCGCAACACACTTTTTCAGGCATGTTGCAGGGAGGATTTGGCTTAGTTTTTACGACCTGACTGTCTGACGTCAACCCCCAGTGAGGGATCCAGTCCCGGACAAATTAAATTTGAAAATTTGCTTTGCCCGACCTGGGAATCGAACCCAGGACCTCCCGGTCCACAGCCCATACATGCTGCCACTAAACCAAGGAGGCGACATTATAAGGGTACATATTACTGTATAATTATTTAGTTGACATTATATACAACAATGATACTACCGCGGTAGTACCACAACACTGGTCTAGTAGCAGTAAAGGTTGAGAACAGTGAGATCCTACGTTTGAAGCCAGATTTTCAGAGATTAAGGCTGAGATCTATAGAGCGAACTTCGACTAAGTCTAAGTCAAAGTCACGAACTCAGGGGGGATTTGTAATTGTTAAATCGAACTTTGACTTAGTCCGGGTCATTTTTTACAAGAAAAACAGACAGACAGACTAAGCAAAGATTTTCTTGTAAAAAATGACTCAGACTTAGTAAATATCCTCACTGAGTTCGTGACTTTGACTTAGACTTAGTCGAAGTTCGCTCTATAGATCTCAGCCTTAGACTTAAATACAACGTTTAAAGTCAGTTTCAGTCAGGATATTTCCATTATAACTATAAAGCAACAATTATCGATTTATTCCAAAGTATAAAAAACACGGAATTTGTGCCCGATATGGCGTTAGGCTCGCCCCCTATCACAACTGGGACTGAACTAAGCTCGGCGAAACGTGGTATACTAGTTCGCTAGTGCGCCTCTGCCTACTCCTTCGGGGATACAGGCGTGAGCTTATGTTATAAAAAACACGAATTGTGGTAAGAAGAAAAATATTTCTGTCTGTTAGTACTGCGATAAGATCATTCACCCACACAGTACATGTACGTGCAAAAATGCTTTCTAAATCAAATGACAGATTAAGCTGTAGTAGAAAATAACATGAGTTTAACATTCAACTCACACCGCGATGTGTATAACAGGTTACCGAGTCATGAGTAGTGATGGGGTGCTGTGATTTTAAAACATTTATTTTATCGATATGTCTGTGTATTGGACATTATTCGTTCGGACGTCCATTGTTGCGTTATTATATTGCAAATGTGGACGCCCTGTGGCTGATGATGATTCAAATTTTGACCAAGTTGTGAAGTTTTTGTTTTACAAACTATAATATAAATTGAACGTAACGTAAATTGTAAGAGATATATTTTATTCATGAGATCATAATTTTTAAGTTGACATGTAGTAGAGAAAACATAATAATGGCTACATACATTACGACTCTACTGCTTTATGTAATTTGTTAAAAACAATGATATTAAAAACGTACTTTCTGATTATAAACATTTGGTGTAGATATTACTTTATAATATAGAGGTAAGTTCGAGATTCATGAGTTTATCGGTGTAACTTACACAGTTTTCAAATTACACTCATTATTTTTATCGATAAAACCAATCAATATCTCCCATCCCTATACATCGAGTACAGTGTCTAGCCGTTACAAGTGTGTGACACGGTGACACAGAGATCATCACATTGAAGGAAAAAACTACAATGAGCCAACATCGGCCTGAATACATAAGCTAAGTGCGTTTTTTCAAATGTGGAAATGCGGATGTCGATGTGCGAAGGATAAAAATCGGTTCCTATGTCGAGTGAGTCATGCAGACTCGCAGGAATTGCCTCCAAATTCTTGTGCTACTGAATATTAAAATAATATAAAAAGAATATATATTTACTATTTTTGTGCTTTTTAATAATGCTGCTTCATTTATGCAGTAGGTCTTTCCGCTTTATTATACGAGATTCGGGTAGTCTGGATACCATTTATTTACATCGTTAAGAGAGAAAGCACTGATGTGTTGAAGGACATTAAAAACAGTGAATAAATAGATTGGAAATTATGAGTGCAGTGCACTATACAGTATTTTGTAAAAAATATTTATTTTTATTTTCACCATATTACCTCTATATACCGATCAATTAACTGGATTGAATGTCTTTAAAAACAAAACAAGTATTATGTAAATTAATTTATGGGTATAACAGGTTACCGAGTCATGAGAAGTGATGGGGTGCTGTGATTTACAACGTTTATTTTATCGATATGTTGGACATTATTCGTTCGGACGTCCATTGTTGCGTTATTATATTGCAAAAGTGGATATATATATATATATATATTGATTATTTATATTATCTCTATACTTTTATTTAGTTCATTGTAGTTTCCGAAATCGGCGCCACAAGTCCAATGTATGGAGTTTTAACGATAACTATCATAGTTTTTGAGAAGCATTCATTCGTACTAGGGGTACATATCTCTGTGAGTATCCCTTACCATTGACGACCGTCCCTTACTCAAAAAATTTAATTTAAATAATAAAAGGTATTTTCGAATATAAATATATCTCATAGGTCATCAAACATTCGTCCCATACTTTTTAGGGTTCCAAAGTCAAATGGGGGTGCTTTTATTTGTTTTCAAGATGTCTGACTAGCTATTTTTTTGAGTAATGGATTTATTAAACACTTTCGTTGGCAAAATCATCAAACTTTGATGGAGGCCATATTTTTTAAATAAAGAAGAAGAAATAAAAAAGAAGCCAATGCAAAAATGAAACGCTTATAGTTTCGTCATATCCGTTTGACGGTCCGCGGTTTATTTATTTCTGCCTGGCATTATCCTGGCCATTAGGCCGCCTTTCTACTTAAACTCCCACTACAATTTCGGTGATCCTGTCACTAGGTAAAAATATTTCGTATTTCAAACGGTTTAGACTTGACGACTGCCTCGGTGGCGTGGTTGTATTTCGATACGACTACCGTCTTGAGGTCTCGGGTTCGATACCCGGGTCGGGCAGTGATATTGGATTTTTTCAATATTATATCAGAGTCTGGAATTTGTGCCCGATATGGCGATAGGCTCGCCCCCTATCACATCTGGGACGGAACTAAGCTCGCGCGAAATGTGGGGTACTAGTTCGCTAGTGCACCTCTGCCTACTTCTTCGGGCATACAGGCGTGAGCTTATGTTATGTTATGTTTTAGACTTTTATGTTATATTAATTCTCAATTATTTTAACTTTTGCTGCAAGAAATACTTCCAGAACGTTCCGTGTTGAGTATATAATTCATAGTAATGAGAAGTACAACAGCGGTAATGTATATACGAGTATACGCGAGTTGGACACGAGGTCCGCGCGGTTTCTATCGCTAAGAAGGCCAATGACAGTCAAGTGCATCGTACAGACGGACACAAAAGTACTAGGCCGAGTCTATAGGACACCAACATCCACTTTTTTTATAGCAGAGACTGGCAAACGAGCAGATGGGTCACCTGATGGTAAGTGAACTCCACCGCCCATAGATACCCAAGACACAAAAAGAATCATGGGTGCGTTGCCAACCTAAAAGAAGTGAATTGAAGGGTAGGGAAAAGGGATTAGGAAAGGGAGGGGGGAGGTATTGGGCCACCGGAAATCTCACCTACCGAACGAAACGCGACAGCAGACTGCCACTTTTCGTCGGTTTTCTGTGAGACAGTGGTATCAAAGCTGTCGAGCCGGCCCATTCGTGTAGTAGACGTAATTGTCTACAGTGTGGCTCTACCACTCAATAATAATTAACGAAACCCACTAATAATGAACGAAAAAGACTTGATTGGATCTGAATTACAATGCCCACTTATCTATCCCATAATTTCCACTGACAATGATCAATGTTAAGGTATTTGTTTTTGTAGATTTTAGTTGTTTTGTTCGATGAGTGAGATTTATAGGAGCCCCAATCACCCTTTCTTTCCAATATCTTTTCCTTCAAGATTGGCAACGAAGCCAGGGTTTTTTATAGTATCGTAGATATTTATTATATAGGCGGTGGATATCAGGAAATCTCAGGTGACTCCGCAGTCAGTCTACTATCAAAAATGACTCGAAAATATTGACCAGATTTCGGACCGGAGACCCGTTTTGGGAATCAAAATCCCTGATACAGATCGACACTTAAGCATAAATCTCGCGTTGTTCTTCTAAATATTTAACTCCTAAGGGCCACTTGCAGCGCTATTACTAATCTCGAGTTACGCCATGTCTCGATTTATCCTACAGCTCACTCGTATCTTTAAATCAAGACTTGGGGTAAATAGAGATTTATCGCGAAGCTGCAAGTGTCCTTAAGTGTCGTTCTGCAGGGTTACCACAACCTCTTATAGCAGTATTATTATAATCGTTCTTTGTTTGTTTTGTATGAGAATCGGTACAAGTAAGATGATAATGATACTGCTATAAGAGGTGTTGGTAACCCCCCAGTAATACAGCCTTAGATTGTCAAGTTGTTTCTTACGGACCGAAGCGTATCTATGAGCGAGTGTACGAGTTAAGTCCGGTTGTAATCTGTCGGGAAACTGTCACCGCTGCTCTCCAATAATGATCGCATCCGCCACTGCGACAGGGACATCCCACCGCACGTGAAATCTATTTGTTCTAGAACGTATACTACGTTCTACTCGTACTACGTCCGACCCGAGGATCGAACCCGAGACCTCAGAACCGTAGTCGTACTGAAATACCACCACGCCACCGAGGCAATCGATAAATCCCTATTTATATCAAATCTTAGTTTAAGTATAGGACTGAGCTGGCGTTATACCGACCTAATAATTACAGAGTTTCCTTTTATTCAAACACTGCACTGTTTCTTCGATAATACGAGTATCTATAGTCTGCAGAGGGTGAGAAATTGATATACTTTATCAATGTTTTTGTCACCTTAAACGCAATCCTTTGTAAGGCATTTAGAAATTTACTTAATGCAAGCACATTGAATACAAATTTGGCATTGATTTAGGATATGAAATTCTAAGCCAATGCGGATACATCGAATAGGCGTTTTCAACAGATATTACGCATTAACTTCCATCTGCTTGGTTCCTGCATAAAATGAGTTTCTTGAACTATGTTTGTAATTCATTTGTATTCATATTCTCGACCAACTTCCAAAAAAGAGAAGGTCCTCAATTCGTCTGTTTTTTATGTATGTTACGCGATCTCTCCGCTAAATGTGGACCGATTTTCAAGATTCTTTTTGTGTTCGATAGAGTTTATTCTACGGGTGATCCCAAATTTGGTCATGATCAGATAATTTTTGAAGCCGGTCAGTTAAGTTTTTAAACTTGTGATTATTTCAATATCTTTAAGCAATCGCTTAAACCACCGCCCATAGACACTTGAGACTCAAAAATTATCATGGGTGCGTTGCCAAACTAAAAGATGGAATGTAAGGGGAGGGAAAAGGGACTGTGGAAAGGGAGAGGGAATTGGGCTACCGGAAATCTCACTCACCGAACGAAACGCGACAGCGAGCTGCCACTTTACGTCGGTTTTCTGTGAGACAGTGGTATCAACCGGTCGAGCCGGCCCATTCGTGCTGTAGACGTAATTGTCTACAGCGTGGCTCTACCACCCAAATATGTTATTGTCAACATAAAACTTTTGTATGTGAATGTGTTATTATAGCTAACATTGTATTAAATTTTCTAGTTGTTAATAAGAGTACGTGATCGGACTGCCTTCCGTCACATGCTATCTAATCGATACACTCATTGATTCAGTGTCTATCATCAAATTCTTCTATATTTACTAATTACTAAGGAGAAATTATTGTCTCACTAGCTGTTTCTTGCGACTCCGTTTGCGTGGAAATTTATTTTCCCAGGTTGATATTTTCGTCGCCTCCTTGGTCTAGTGGCAGCATGTATGGGCTGTGGACCGGGAGGTCGTCGGTTCGATTCCCAGGTCGGTCAAATTAAAATTTCTAATTTAATTTTCCCGGGACTAGATCCCTTATAGAGGGATGACGTTTGGCAGGCGGCCGGTCGTAAAAACTACGCCAAATCTTCTCTGTAACATGCTTAAAAGTGTGTTGCGCCGACCCCACATTAAGGTGGGATAAGGGCAGGTAGAAAGAAAGAAAGATAGAATTTGAATAAAATAGTTTTATTGAAATCCAATCTCTATCAAAAATCTTTTGATCAAAATTAAGTCATTATGTTCTACAAATTGTAAACCACTTCAACGGTTACAGCATCGACGTCTGCTGCGAGCAAATCGTTTTCATCTTCATCTCCCATATATTCGTAAAAAGCACATTGTTCTTCAAACAATAAACACTGATAATTTCAAATTTCATTTTCATTCATTTATAACAGGCAAAACCAACAATGGCTAGATGTTCGAATCTGAGCCTTGCTACTATATACCGTGGGTCAGGGGGAAATCGTGGGTAAATAACTCAGGTGATGTCTCCCACCACTTATATTCTATTTGAAGTGCGTGTGAGCAATGTATTATATATATACATGAGATTTATTGAGGGAAAAAATAGAACAATTATTAACATAAGCCTGTATCCACGGAAGGATAGACAGAGGTACACTAGCGAACTAGAACACCCACATTACGCCGAGCTTAGTTTCGTTCCAGATGTCTCATAAAGGGCGAGCCTATCGCCATATCGGGCACAAATTTCAGACTTCGGGCTGATATTGAAACAAATCATATACCATTACCCGACCTGGGAATTGAACTCGAAACCTCAGGACGGTAGTCGTACCGAAATACAACTACGCCACCGAGGTAGAATCAGATATACAACAAGATCGAATATATATGAATAGTAATATATATGAATCAATATAACAGTATATGATCGACAAAAGAGCGCACATTAAACCTTTACTACTGCTTCTTACTATTGAATGAGGTTCTTGAACTGTATTAATAACTGTATGAGGATATTCCCACAATATTTTCATACGTATTAATTGTGCATCAAATAATTACACATCTCGGTGACCTGTCACTATAGGAAATAGTACGTAGCTTTTATTTATATTAGACGGAATCGTGAATTAATCTAGGTTTATTGAGTGGTAAAGCCACGCTGTAGACAGTAGTGTATACAGAACGAATGGGCCGGCTCAACCGGTTTGATACCACTGACACAGAAATCGACGTAAAGTGGCAGCTCGCTGTTGCGTTTCGTTCGGTGAGTGAGATTTCCGGTGGCCCAACCCCCCTTTCCCACTCCGCGTTCCCCTGCTTTTTTGGTGGTTGGCAAGGCACTCATGATACATATGTGTCTTGGGTGTCATTCGCCGGTAGAGATATCTTACCAACAGGTGACCCACGTTTGCCAATCACTGCTATAAAAAAAGTTGAATTATTTCCGAGAATATCATAAACATTGACAAGACAAGACATTTACGGATAACGTTCTGGTGATTCCACGACCCTTGAATGTCATAAGTATAATAATGGCGTATCACCTCCAATTAATAAACCAAAAGCTCCGCCACTCAGAACCTATATCCCCTCAAGACGAGAACGAACAAAGATATTGGTCTGAATGAAATGGTTAATCACTTTGCTGCAGCATAGAGCTGGGCGAATATTTCTGACGTGGCCAGCTCGCAATCAACACCCCGAAAACCTAGGAGCAATGAATTAATGAGCGAGAAGCGTCTGTGACTTCGTGACTGGTTCAGCTTTTTACGTGAAGCGGAGCTCTGCTGAATTAGTATAGCAGGATAGATTATATTTTCAATCCATCTCTGTGTGTCACTGTTAGATGTATTTATTTTATATTTATAAATTATTTTATTCAAAAAGGATTAGCAACAGCATACAGTAATCTTTTCTTTCTTTCTACCTGCCCTTATCCCACTTTAATGTGGGATCGACGCAACACACTTTTTTAAGCACGTTGCAGAAAGGATTTGGCTTAATTTTTAAAACCGGCTGTCTGCCTGACGTCAACCCTCACTGAGGAATCCAATCTCGGGCAAATTTAATTAGAAAATTCGCTTTGCCCGACCCGGAGAGTCGTACCCAGAAACCTCCCGGTCTATAGCCCATATATTATAAATGCTGCCACTAGACCAAGAAGGCGACAGTAATCAATAAAACAAAATATAAATTCAAAGAAAATTATAAATAAAAAACAAAACGTGCTACAAATATGAATCGTAAAATTTCATCGCAACAATTATTTGATACAATCTCATACAATAATACAGAGTTGTGTGTGAATTTTGACGAGGTAAAATGAAACTTTCTAGTGGCTTGCGAGTCAGTCGTAATGCCATATAATCGTGGACGTGATCGCCATCAGGCAGTGTCCAGGCTGCTAGCGAGATTACACATTGTTGTTAAGACTATTTACTTCAGAACTCTTCCAAATTTTTACTTGTTTGCCGCATATTGTCCTAATCGAATTCTATACGTAAAATTTATGATTCATGTTTAGTATTTCTAGCAGTTAACAAGAAATTACTGGAGTAGTAGCGAAAGTTATTTGACAATCTGTAAAAACGCTATCCTCTACTGGTCTGACCACACCTTTAGGCCGCGGACACGAACTCAACGGGCACACAGTTTCAATAATAATAATATTATTTCCTCCGTAGCGAAGTGGTGATGCATAAGGATATGGGCTTGGTAGACAAAGGATTCACTCCGCTCTCACTGGCAAATGAGAATTGGCGGGCACCTGTGGCACTGAGTACCAGGGATCGCAGGGAGGTATGGAAGAGCAAAGAGCTTCACGGACGATTCTGTCGAGCTCTCAATGGGCCCGATGTCGACCAACTTGCTTCCGTATCTTGGCTACGTTTCAGTAACCTCTTTGGGGAAACCGAGGGTTTTGTCTTTGCAATTATGGACGAAGTTATCAAGACGAACAACTATAGGAAATCATAAAGGACGGGACGGTCGACATCTGTCGAGCATGTCACCGACCGGGAGAGTCCATTAGGCATGTTATTTCCGGTTGTTTGTATCTTGCTAACGGCGAGTATTTGCATAGACATAACCTAGTAGCCAAGATCATACACCAGCAACTTGCCTTCGATACTACCTTGTGACTTCTGAAGTGCCACATTACCAAAATGTGCCCCAGCCAGTTCTTGAAAATGGACATGCAACACTGTATTGGGATCGATCTATTATTACGGACAGGACTATAGTTGCCAATAAGCTTGATATTGTGGTAGTAGATTGATTGACGCGCCGGGCAATACTTGTTGATGTCACCATTCCGCATGATGAAAATCTCGTTAAGGCCGAAAAAGACAAAATGTCCAAATACTTAGATCTGGCACACGAGATTTCCGACATGTGGGATGTGGAATCAACAATCATTGTCCCGATAGTCGTTACCGCTAATGGGTTGATAATAAAGAGCCTCGACCAACACCTTAAGAGGCTCTCAATCGGGCGTTGGGTCAAGAGCCAGATACAGAAGGCAGTGTTATTGGACACGGCACGCATTGTGAGGCGGTTCCTCACTCTGAGCCCCTAACCACCGGTGGCTTGGGTCTCAAGCCTCGTCATCGGGAGGGTGATATTTATTTATTTTTATATTTTTAAATGTATTTATTTTTATATAATTTATATTTAAAAATGTAAAAAAAATTAATTGAAATAAATGAGGTATAATAATATTAGCCCTGCAATATTACTGTCTTACTACTGAGCACGTGCCTCCTCTACTAATGAGAGCAGGAGCGATAGCTCAGTTTTGAATAGTACGGACTGCCGCGACGAGAGTTTCAATGAATAGATTTAAATGGAATTGGCCTCGAAGGCAGCGACGCGAAGACCGGCGTACGACCAGTCCTAGCGATACGTAGCGCCGCTTCCCGCGGTCCGCTGAGTTCATGTCCGCAGCCTTACAGCGTTCATGTGAAATTATCTAATTCACAAAACGGCATGTATACCGATTTATTGTAATGAACTATCAAACGCAATAAAAACGAAAGTTGAGCATGTTATGGGTTTTCTTTCAATATGATCTCCATTACGGTAATAGCTTAGCTTGGGTCATGAGCATACTAAGTCATGGAGAAACGCTTGCTCATCACAGTTCGTTATCATGACCTCGATGATATAGTAAAGATAAAACAAAACGTTTTACTAAATTGGTCACATTCTCTATGTATTCAAGCCCAAATATTTGAGAAAAGGTTTAAAATATGTGATTATACTGGTATGTTTTCTGTGAATTATTTTCTATTTAAAACAAATAAATAATAAAAAATTACACCCAACAGTCATACACATACTCCTGAACCCCAATTAGTTATAAAATGTATCGAGGTTATAATGTTCTCACAACACACATACCTGAAACAAATCGGTGGGTCAAACAAACATTTTGTCTCGGTGCGGGAATCGAACCCGCGACCTCTCGCTTCAAATCCAGCAATTCACCCGTTGCGCCACGGAGACTGTTATGCCATAATGCTTTAGGAATTATGGCCACCTCAAAACCATAATATGGTGTAAACAAATGCCAATAAAAATCAATAAACTCTTTACAATAAAATAATACTTTCTGCAGTACAAACATTACTCATATGTCGCGTTTCTTATTTTATTCTATTGTTCTTAAGCGTGTCAAATTTTTACGCCATTCTTTTGGTTTTATTTTTTTGGATCAACACGAAATTTTACTTTCATTTTTATTGTTGTGTAATTTTTTTTCATATTGCTTCGGTGGCGTGGTTATATTTCGGTACAACTACCGTCCTGAGGTCTCGGGTTCGATCCCCGGATCTGAAAAAGTAATATTGGATTTTTCTATATCAGCCTGGAGTCTGGAATTTGTGCCCGATATGGTGATAGGCTCGACCCCCTATCACATCTGGGATGGTACTAAGCTCGGCGAAATGTGAGTGTACTAATTGGCTGGTGCGCCTCTGCCTACCCCTTCGGGAATATAGGCGCGAGCTTATGTTATGAGTTATGTATTTTCATATTGTTATTTTTATTATTACTTTAAAGTCTCAAACCAACAAGAAAGTCATAAAAAATAATAAAAAAGTCATCAGGGGTCGAGTATGAACATTATGCGAACTACATCCCAAAGCTTTGCACCGAACAAAATATGAAGTGGTTATGGTATCCCCACGAACCACTTTAGCTGGGAGATGCACGTGACCACCACGTAATCCAGGGACAATTTTGTCTAGACTAGAAGCCAGCTTAACAGTAGGGTAACTTTTGACAAGCGATTCCATTATCACTACGATTCGGTTTCATTTATTGACTTAAATTTCCACCGAAATCGAGGTAAAATTGCACTAATGTCGCGTTAAAAATTACCAAATAACAAGTTCTCAATTTCAATTTTTAACTCGATTTTGGTGGAATTTTAAGTAAATATCTTATATGTGAGATATTTAAAAGTATAGCCATTAGCCACTTAATCCTCAATCCTTTTCTCTTATGATCGAAAGTTTCCTATCTGCAATTTTGAGTTTATGGTGATTTTCTGATTAAGGTGAATCATTTGTTCGTTTCGACAGGTCAAAAGTTTTGACTCAAAACCCATACTAAAAATAATCACAAGTGTAAAAACTTAACGGACCGACTTCAAAATTTATCTGATCGTGACCAAATGTATATAGGACCACCCTTGGAATAAGTTCTTTCGAACACAAAAAGAATCTTGAAAATCAGTCCACCTTATGCGGAGATATCGGGTAACATATATAAAAATACAAACAAATTGAGGTTCTTCTCCATTTTGCATTCGATCGATAATAAAAAAATACCAATACTGTAGTTTTCGAAGCTAGTTATGATTTTTTCCTATGGCTTATAGGACCAGCATGTACTTAGTCATAATTTCAGGTCCATCTCAACGATCCAAGTTCTGGTATCTGAAAACAGTTGAAGGAAATATTCAAACCCCCCTGGAAACAATATGTTAGTATGATGTTTGAAAACTGGTGCTATACCATCCCCAGACATCCTCTCAAAAACGTTCCAACAGAACTGATTTGACCTTGTTCCTGAGTTATAAAAACCGTCCCGAGACCGCCCCAGTGACACGGCGCTTGTTCTCACGAACACAATGCATAATGTGCACGCATATCTTGAACGTGGGTTATTTGTTCTTACATGCGATCGCGTTGTTAAGGTATAAGGGGAAGTAAGTATTAGGTATTGAAATAAGGTTATTAACAAACCTGACATAAAAGAAATTGACGACTATGATGATGCTGCCTCTTGGCATATTATTGATTAGGTGGATAGATATTACATGAGGTTATTAACAAACTGGACTTAAAAGAAGTAGACGACTACGGTAATGCTGCGTTAGGACAATTAGAATAGATTAAGAAGCAAATTGGACTTTTTGATGCAAAAGTTATAACAACATGAACACGAGTAAAAATTATTGTAATGCAAAAACAAATAAAATAACTTAAAACAATAATAATTATATTAGTAGATGAAGCAGAATTGTCTAACAAAGATATCAAATATATACTAGCGTTCATATTTACAGATAAACGTAAAAATATTTGCTTTGACAATAATGTTGCTTAAGTTAACGAAATTATTCAACAAACGTTTGATGTTTGTTGGTGTTTAACACCACGATACAACTTTAAGCAAAGATTTGCTTTTTATGTTTTATGTACTTAAACTTACGAACATGAACATAGTGAGGTAAAACAAAATAATGACCAGAATGATGATGATGATGGTCCACACACCCATCATTATAATTCCTGTAATACACAGGGGATTACACCAAGTAGGTAAGTTAACTGTAGATAATACGAAAAAGGTAGGATTTGATTAGAATTTCAACTCCCCGTAGTGGCAAGGCGAGAACAAAATAAGAGCATATGGAGTTCGGGCATTCATAAAATATACCATTAGAGTGAAAATACAAGTAGCGATACCTACTGCTATGCTTTTAATCCCAGGAAAAAACTTTTTTTACGGGAACTGAGACCCAAGCAACAGCTATTTCCCGGATGACTAGACATTGATAACGAATTTTCAAGTCATAAACTACTTAGTGTTTAATATTTAATGGAAGTTCGAGCCCAACCCCAAAATGGAGCATATAACTTTGAATTTTCGTTTACTATAACAGTGAAGGAAAACATCGTGAGGAGATAGTGAGAGAAGGTATGTGAAGTCTACCAATCTACATTAGGCCAGCGTGGTAGACTAAGGCCTAACCCCTCTCATTAGTAGAGGACGCCCGTGCCCAGCAATGGGACAGTAATATGACAGGGCTAATATTATAAATTATTTAGGAATAGATTAAGAAAAGATTAAGTAGGACCCATTCTCACTTACCAATAACTGAAACATCTCCACAAAGTTGTTTATCATCTGCACTGATATGTAAATGTTTAATTACTGTGTAACGCGAAAGGCTACTATTGAAAGTTATCTACTGTGACTCATTAAATTATGTAAATACAGAGATCCATCACATAAGAGTATAAAAATAAGATGTGTCGTTGACCTGTGGATAAGTGAAAGGAATTTTGTATAAATCTTTATGAGTATCTTACGTTGTTTAATGGTGTATACGGACAATAAACCTTTTAGATCTGACTCAACTTTTTAGCTTCTCGTCTTCTTCGCTATGTTATCTAAATGTCTCTCTAATCTTTGTATTTCTATTTTAGTATGGAAAATGAGACGATTATTCATGAACTTTGAGCTTTTGTATGAGATTATTTAAATCAAATCCATCATAATATTATAGGCTGACGATGTTCTGGGTCATCATACTTAAAATTAATATTATTTTATTCACTTTAACATCCCAATAATAAGATAATAAAAAATAACACCCAACAGTCATACATAGTCCAGTAGCCCGAGCACGAAAAACTAATGTAAATGTAAAGGTATTCGAGTTCACTGCGCACTGATGACGTTTGGTTAATATTTCATACAAACATAGACGTGCATCGAGCTGAAATACATTTACGGTTGTCAGAAATTTTCCTGCTCAGGCCGCTGACCTCACACTAAGATTGAGTCTTGTGTGATGGGTGTCAGGAAATACGAGAGACTTTCGGTACCACAACACACAGACCCCAAACAAATATTTGTGGGTCTCACACCATTTGTCTCGGTGCGGGGATCTAACCCGCGGTCTCACGTTTCGTTTCGCTACTTGCCGACAGCGCCACGGAGGCTGTCTGGCTGAGATGTCAAGCCTCTAAGGGCGACTTGTAGCACTATTACTGATCTAGAGTTAGTCCTAAACTCGATTTAAATGCACGAATGACATTTAAATAAAAGCTACTAAGTCTAAAGGCGACTTGCGGCACTTATGTAGATAAAATTCGATTCATCCTTAATCTCGATTTAAATATTTGAATGAGCTGTAGGATAAATCAAGCTTAGGTTTAACTCTAGATCAGTAATAGCGCTCCAAGTAGCCCTAGATTTGTAATAATGCTGCAAGTCGCCCTTAGTAATTTTTAGACCTATAATGCCATTTAATGTCGCTGGATGCAAGCCGCTTTTAACAGGTGGATCTGGAAGACTTTGGAGGAGACCTATGTCCCGCAGTGGATGTCCTGTGGCTGATTAATGTTATATAAACTTGGGGGGCTACCACAACCTCTTATAGCAGTATTATTATAATTTTACTTGTACCGATTCCCATACAAAACAAACGAAGAACGATTATAATAATACTGCTATAAGAGGTGGTGTTAACCCTTTTGATCACTATTAGTTAATAGTGAATAATTATATGGCCCTACCTAGCTGGACTCTTGCATAAATTAGACCTACAGTTGAATTCATACCTCTAAAGGTAACACTCTTCCACTTCGCCTATGTCGGCGCCATATCGGAGTAACCACCCAGATCCATGGCGTAATACAAAAACACATGTCTTTTGTATTTTCCAAAAGTCAGTAAAACGAGTCACAGAAGTTCACAACACCACTTATAGCACTTTTTGACAACTAAACTTATTATTACACATTTACACAAAGTAGCACTGCATGTATTAAACATCATTTACACGAAATTACTGTCACTGCTGCTGAACAGCGATGGCTTTAAATAGGAAACTTATAATAGAAATACCGTCCGAGTTTTTGTTAATAATCGATAACATTAATGATTTTCTTTGAAATGAATTTAAAACAAGACAAATAATTATTATAAAAACTAAGAGTTCTCTAGGCCTTTAAATAATGAATTGTTATTAATTCACAGCGTAATTAAAACAACGCTATAACAATGTAACATAAAATTACAGTCGGCGGATATCCGCCAAGCATTATTAATTTAAAGTATGATATTGGTTAATTGTAATCCAAACCTTAAAATCAGATAAATATTAAAATCACTTTAGAGTGATAAAACATAAATTTACGACATGCTTTATAAGTTCAATAATTATTACACAAACATATATCCGGTTACTGAAAGTTACTTTATAACATAGCTTTAAAACAATTTAAACATTCAGATAAAACAGCAAATAATATTAAATGATTAATAGAACGTAATTCACTCCAAAATTACAATGATCTTAGTTTTTCAGATAGTAAGAACTTTATATTTTTGTTTCGTAATTGAGGGTGTAATGCAGATGCGCCCATACCTACTATAATGAGTAACTTTAACAGAAACAATGTATCTAAATGAGATGGAAACCTGTATTGTCCCGTAATTTTCACATTGAACAGGTTTTATGAATGACAAATATTTGCTGTGTCATCAATGTACAATATACAATTAAATGTGGTGAATATACAGTTAACCGAGATATTCGTGGTGATTCAGCGAAATATTTACGTTGTAGCTTACAATGTTGAGATATGAATTATACATGACAGACAGACTAGCTTCTTCATTCATGACGAGGCGTCGTAAGAAGAAAAAGCAGACATACATTCATAGAAGAAGAGAGAACATAAAATAAACAAAACGTAATAGGCTTCCTAGTGAATGCAAGAATTTAATTTAAACAAGGACACAACAAATAACAAGAAATTAACAATAGAATAATTTAAATTATCTTAAAGTATAATAAGAATAATAAGACAGAATAATAAGTGGGATAAGGGCAGGTAAAAAGAAAAAAGAAAGTCGCTCGCTACAAAAAGTATTAAAACTGATTTTATAAAGAAAAAATATCTAAACAGGAGTTGGGCCTCTGTTAGCAAGATATTCTAAATCAATCATTACGTATTGACACATTAATCTGTTTTTAGCAAAACGGGGAACAAAATGACGAAATAAAGAAGTAAAAGCGATAGCTCAGTTGGGAGAGGAACGGCCACGGGCTACTGAGATAGGTATCGGACTGCGATCGGAGGTTCGAGGCTAACCCCACAAAGCATGCACCTCCAACTTTTATATTTAAGTGTGTAGTAATTATGAATGTGCTTGCTATAATTGTAAAGGAAAACATCGTGAGGAAATCGTCCATAAGGATATTATTTTTAACTGGACTTCTTGAGAAACCAAATGTAAACACCATACATGTTATTTAATAGGTCGTATCGCATGATATTTACGTGCAATGGTAATAATGTACGGCCTGAAGTTTGCGACTGAGTCAGGATACTCGACAATTTCTGTACAGACTACCTGCTTTCGCTGTATCCTGACTCGGGTCGCTCATCGTGGTCTCCTTTCTTGGTCAGGAACCTTAAAAAGTGTTATTACAGTTCAAAAAAGTTCAATAGCTAACCGCTTCAAGATCAGATAATTATTTACGCTGAACAATACGATGTCGTGACTTAGTTTATTTTTATATTTTTTGCTACACATTCTTCTGTGTAATCTGTTATATCATTTTGATGGAATGCAACTAATAATAACATTTAGTTTATTAAGTTCTTCTTATTTTTAGTACAATTTTACAGAATCTTCTTTTTAAATTAATGTCAGTCTTACTCAGTCTAACCTTTGACCATGGAGTATATAAAGTTTTCGGTACGTGGGAATTAAAAATAAAATTGCGATGAAATCCGTAAAACAAAAATTATAATTTCGTCTCCCTTTATATTTATAACTACTGGAGCTTTATGTTTTGTAGGAAGACTATGTCTGAGCCATATACTGGTGTGTGGTTTATTTGGATGAACATCGTAAATAAACCTATATATACCTTTTCGCTTTTGTTGAGTATAAGCTTTGTAATTGAATATTATCCGCGTAAGCTATCCGATGCGTGATCATCTGCGTGATAGATAACGCGTGCTCTACGCCTATGATGAAAAGGAAAATAAAAAATAGATATATCTTATTCCATTAGGATGTTGTGAATTCAATTTAGTACAGATTGAACAATGCCCTGAATTTATACGAGAAAGCTAAGTCAAATAAAAAAGATTGAGTTGATAAACCCTATTTTTGAAGGGCTTTGAACTCTTAAACTTTTATTGGTTTAATCTCGGTGCCTCGGTGGCGTGGTGGTATTTCGGTACGACTACTGTTCTGAGGTCTCGGGTTCGATCCCCGTGTCAGGCAAAGGATATTGGATTTTTCCATATCAGCCCGGAGTCTGGAATTTGTGCCCGATATGGCGATAGGCTCGCCCCCTATCACATCTGGGACGGAACTAAGCTCGGCGAAATGTGGGTGTTCTAGTTCGCTAGTGCGCCTCTGCCTACCCCTTCGGGGATACAGGCGTGAGCTTATGTTATGTTATGTGTGTGGTTTAATCTCCTAGTGGAGATGGGCCCACAGCGATGACCAGAAATGTAACCCAGGTATCTTATGTACTCATCAAAATAGCATCAAAAACGTTAATAAGCCGTAATTTTAATTGATGTTCCAATAAGAGGTACATTCAGGAATCATTACAGAGGAAGATCATAATCGAAAGAAGTGGATGTCTCTAAACAAGGGAGCGAATTTTGGCACTTCATTCTCCCTGCCTTTATCCCACTCTAATATGGGGTCGGACCAACACACCTTTTTTTTCAAGCCTGTTTGAATTGTTTGACCAAAAAGGATTCGGTTTTAGTTTTTACGACAGGCTGCCTGCCTCACGTCGTCCCCGCTCTGGAGGATCCAGTCCCAGACAAATCTTATTAAAAATGCCCCTGTATAACATTTTAGAAATACAAGTATGCATTTGAATTACACTGACTGCTTTAATATGCATTTGAACACAAGTGTCGATGCCCAAGTAACCCAGTTCCAATACTTGTGACCAACATACAGTACAAGTTCTTGCTAACTGCTGTTTTATAAAAATTGATATTAAT
This sequence comes from Clanis bilineata, assembly GCA_036417725.1. NCBI lineage: Eukaryota > Metazoa > Arthropoda > Insecta > Lepidoptera > Sphingidae > Clanis > Clanis bilineata. The sequence continues at coordinate 7,667,607 of CM071162.1, read as the reverse complement.
ATTTTTAATTACACAAAACTGATATATAATGCTAAATTCATTAGTCCACATCACTAAGTCCGCTATGCTTGTCGAGCTTTAGATCATTACAATAGATATACCAACACGTATTATATTTGTGTCTTACATTATTTATAAATATAAAGCTAGTTTTAGATTATGAATTATTTATTAATGGAATCAAATTAAATCGAAATATTTAACGGTAACATGGTTATAAAGAATACAAGAATGGTAACAACAACTTAAATATTCACAAATACGTATCGTTATGTAAATTTACTTAAACTTTACACCTCAAAGCTGTAACACAACGCTTACTCATAACTTCTAATGCATAATACTCAAGTACACGACCTTTACAATGACCGCGCAAAGGCTTTCGCGCAACGTTATGAAACCTGGACTTTACTTTTACTCCCGCTGAGAAAGTCCAGTCAAATTCGGTTAAGTTCTTCAACGCCACGAGGGGTGCGGAGACGGTATTTAAGATGACACATTCGCTCGCCGGCGCACAGTTAGTAACAAACGGCAGAATGTGGCGGACGGGTGGCATGCTCTTACTCGCGACTCTGTGCCTCGGGCTTCCCGCACAAGACACACAACACTCAGACAACGACATAGAACTCAGCGACTGTTTACGGAAAGAATCCACATCATGCCTCAAGTACAAATTCTTCTCGTACGTCGACAAGATGATTGGACAGAAAGACAACTTCGCGCTAACCGAGGGAGTGACTGTCGTCAAAACAGCAGATGTTAGAGAAACAGGAGCACCCAGGTCGTTGGATCCAGTATCAAGATTGAAGAGCTACTTAGATACCCATTCAATAAGAGTTGAAGTGAAAGGTGCTGATGTTATCGACGCTGTTTCGAGTGCGGGACGAGCTTTGGAGGATACTGTGTCGTCGTTCGTCGAAGATAACGAAGTCAGTGAGGAGGGAAGAGGGAAGAAAAAGAAGGCGGCGAAGATCCTCGGACCGTTGATGGCAGCGTTGGCATTGAAGATGATGGCACTGATGCCATTAGCACTTGGAGCCATTGCTCTCATAGCTGGAAAAGCGTTATTAATAGGCAAATTAGCGTTGGTACTGTCAGCAGTTATTGGATTAAAGAAGTTGCTATCCCAGCAGAAGCACGTCACATATGAGGTAGTGGCACATCCCCATCACACATCAAGTCACACATCGAGTCATGACTACGGCGGCACGAGTGGTTACGGTTCGGATTCCGGTGGATACAGTAGCAGTGGCGGCGGCGGTAGCAGCCACAGCAGCGGCTGGGGAAGATCACTCGACGCACAGAACCTGGCATACAACGCACAAAAACCTCAATAACTGTCGACCCGTATCGTCAACATTTTCTCTTTGTTTTAAGTATTTATTGAAATCGCGAGTGGAACAACGTTCGACTGAGTTAACTTAAGTTATTTATTAAAGCCATCTTTGTTTTGTTAGTCAGTTCTTGAGGGCACATATTTATGTATATATTGTATATATTTAGTTTTAGTATATTTATAGAGTACCTGGCTTTAATGTTTTCTTAAGTTTATGTTAGATTTTATTTATATGGTTGCACGAGTAATTTATACATATTTGTATGTAATTTAACTTATTTACGTTATAATATTCGTTTGCAATGAACTGGACAAAGATTCTTTACGGTTATTATAAGATGAAACCATGCAATTTATTTTATTTTACATCACCCTGCATTCTGCATGTTATCAGAATAACAGTCTTTCCGATTTAACTAAATACTGATGAAACGATACGATCTTTTCAAGTATTTGGTTGTTATAAACATATTGAATTAACTAAATTATCTTTATCATTACAAAACATAATTAGAAAATTAAAACAAGGTAAAAATATTTAACGACGATAACGACAAACATTCTTCTTAGTTCTACGGAAAGACGAATATAAAAACAATTACAATTTTTCACTTAGATGAATAGTTATGAAACGCATATTTTTTACATAAAGGAAATAATAACTTCACAGATAACTACAAGTTCCTAATTTACTCAAATCATTTACTACACATATATTAGAGTGGTAAAAGTAACAAGTGAAAAGCGGATGTATCCGTTGAAATAATTATATTGCGTTTTTATTTAATGTTGACTTATACAATTAAACAAAATTATTTATATGTAGTCATTTTACAAGAAACATAACATGGTATTCAAAATTATATATCAGAGGTTTTTCCGATATGTTACAATACAGAAATATATCTGTAAAATGAGCAGTAACCGAAAATTTCAAGCTCTATTTGATATTTTTTTATGTTGTAATAATTATTTTCTTAGAACAGGTTGTGATCAGTTACAAAGAGTGTATGTGCACCTAAGCTATGATAGCCGGATGCGGTGTCACAATTCATAAGAAATCGACACATTAACTTGTATTAATTTTAAATGTAACAGCTTGAATTATTTTTAGAATATTTATTCGTTGTTATTACACATAACAATAGGAGAAGATTAGAATTTGGATTGATTTATTTAGATTGGATTTAGTAGAAAAGGCCCGTGCTTAGCAGTGGGACAGTAATATTACAGGGCTAATATTCTTTTTATTCCATATATATTCCATTATGATATATACTTTCATTCATACAAGGCGTGGGAATGTAACACATTAAAATAATTTAAAAAACTTATTATAATTTAAAATATAAAACTGACTTCAGCCACAATATGCATTAAACTTCGAAAACTCAAGACATGTAACCAGCTGATAAGCAAAACATCACAATGAGTAATACCTAATGATAACAAAACCATACTCAAACATATATAAATAATGTTTAAAAACTGTTTTTCTCTAATATGGGCCGTAGAGTATCCGCTACTTGGTCATTACTTGCACGCACTAGCTTTCCTTATATCCAGGTCGGACGCTTGCCCTCTAACACCGGAGAAAGGTAAGCCCGGAGAAATCATACCGAGAATCAACGATCACATTACATGAAAAGTAAAACTAAGATTTGATAGGATAAATAAAATTAATAAGATAAGAGTTTTATTTTACAAAATGTAGAATACCATAAATATTTATTGGGACGCGTCATTTTGAATAACAATAAAAAGTCGGCAGAATGTAAATTGAATGCGAATACAGGAGTTTTTCGTATCATCCAAAGGTTTACTTTAGGAAATTGTATATGTAATATCGAACTTTTGGTCTTGTGTCAACTTATACGAGTTGTGGTTGGTTCAAATCCCGGGTCAAGAAAAGCGGCTTTCCTTAGACGTCTCGCCCGAATCTAAAATATCCTGTGGAAGTTGATGTCAGACAGGTAGCCGTTAAAAGCAAACAAAATCCTTTCTGCAACATGCTTGAAAGAGAATCTAGGACCGATCCCTTATTGAAGTGGAATGAGGGGAAGCTACAAAGAAAGATGTGAAGATATACGCCATAAAAATACTATCTTTGAAAATAATAAAGGATTACCTATTTTGATTCAAAAGACGTTAAAACTTGAACAGACGCAGGCTTTTAGTAATGGGTTTAATCGTCATAATTTGGGTGCAGAATCCTAAAACTGCTACCAACGTTTATCTTCATACAATGTAGATGCAGTAAAAATATAATATCAAAAGTATTGAGATCAATGAGCCGTGATATTAAGTGTGGTTGGATCCGTAATACATTTGATCGAGATTTCACTTGTGATTTAAATCGTTTATTAGATTGATATAGTGATATGATCCGCCGGATACGATTCTTAATGCTAGGTTGTTATCATTGTTTATACATCAGATTTATTTATTTTGTTTTGGAGCTTGTAAAATATATGTAAACTGCTGAAGTAAAGTAGTTATATTTTCTTTAATTTTTTACTTTTTAACCAACTGCGATGTGGGATCGGTGCAACAACTTTTTTAACATTTTGCAGAACGACTTTGTCTTAGTTTTTAGGACCGGCTGCCTGTTGTCCTCTACTTTTGTGGGACCTGGGTTAGATACCAGGATCTTATAGTCTACAGCTCACATATACATGGACGATATTTCCTACTTGTATTAGGAACATTTCTTGTACAAGTCTGGAAATTAAACTTTACATTCTTTCTTTCTACCTCCGCTTATCCCAACTTAATATGAAGTCGGCGCAACACACTTTTTCAAGCATATTGCAAAAAGGATTTGACTTAATTTTCACGACCGGCTGCCTGCCCGACATCAACCCCCTGATAGGTCCAGTCCCGGGGAATTTAATTAGAAAATTCGCTTTGCCCGACCTGGGAATCGAACCCACGACCTCCCGGTCCACAGCCCATATGTGCTGCCACCAGAACAAAGAGACGACCAAAGTTAGGCGACTTTAGACTCAATTACTAAAATAATTCTACCAACAAAATATCTGTAAATTACATTCATGCCCCTACTTGTCTGTAGGTCCAAATACTTGTCTCATTATAAATGCAAATGATATGACCGTAATTAAACGGCGGTACATACTCTCGCCTCTCAAATCCGTACATTCACTTGGAGATAATTGTTTTAAGAATATTTATAATGACTTGAATTCCGTATTTATAGTAACCATATTTTTAATCATTTTTTGTTGCACCCTACTGCCTTCTTGTTCTGCTAACTGTGTATAGGAGTAGGACTCAGTAGAAGTGAAGGACCCGAAAGTCCTGCCCCCTGCAGGGTTACCACGACCTCTTATAGCAGTATTGTTATAATCGTTCTTCGTTTGTTTTGTATGGGAATCGGTACAAGTAAAATTATAATAATACTGCTGTAAGAGGTGATGGTAACCCCTCTGACTCTTGACGCTTGATTCGAATTTGACTTTGATTCGGTTTCATTCATTGACTTAAAATACCACCGAAATTGAGTGGAAAAGTGCGCCAATATTGCATTGGATTGCTTTTGCGAGATTAGATTCAAGAACTTGTCATTTGGTAATTTTTAACATTATGTTAGTGCACTTTTTAACTCTATTTCGGTGGAATTTTAAGTCATTGAATGAAGTGGAATCGAAGTCAAATTCGAATCGAGTGTCAAGAGTCAGGTGGCAGGACTTCCGGGTTCTTCACTCCTACTCCTACTTCTATATACTGTTAGCAGAATAAGAAGGCAGTAGGATGCAACAAAAAATAATTAAAAATATGTCAAGTCAATATGTCGAAGTCAAATTCGAATCGAGTGTAAGAGTCAGAATAATATTCAAATACCAGATCGGGTAAAGTGGTTATTTATATATACAATTTGCCAGGGAGAGGGTTATGACGTCAGGCAAGCAGCTTGTCGCAGAAATTAAGCTTATCCTTTCTGCAATATGCTTAAAATGTGTTGCAGCGACCCCAAATAGGAATGGGATAAGAGAGGCCGAAGAAAATGGAAGTAAGAAAAAAGGATATTCTACCTTCAAGTTTGCTGAACCGTGTCATAAATTAGTATTTAACAATTGATTGGAGTGAATAACTTGGGAGAAAATCTATGATATTTACATGGACCTATAGAAAATGGATATTTATCGTAAAGGAGGCCGGAAAAAGCGGCTGGCTCTAAGCTAGTTTGCTTCACTTATGGTAGCTCCGTGGCCTTATATCCTACTGTCTCCGATATTTTCTAAATATGGCCTAACGTCTGCACTTGTCCGCCATTTTCCAGTTTACATGTCACTGATCGGGTTTACACGTAATTATTATGTATCAGCTTTTAAGTTTAGAGTGACTATTAGTACATTAATTATGTTTATTTTAGAATTATTTCGATGATATGGTTTACAATCATTTAGAAATTTGAAAATAAATAATAGCTTACATAGGTTTTAATTACTATCCTACGCCTATATTATAAAAATGTATTTATAATATTCGTCATCAGTCATCACCATCATTTATAATCTTTCTACCTGCTCTTTCCCACCTTAATGTGGGGTCGGCGCAACACACTTTTTCAAGCATGTTGCAGAAAGGATTTAACTAAGTTTTTACGACCGGCTGCCTGCCTGACGTCAACCCCCTCTGGGGATCCAGTCCCGTGCAAATTAAATTATATAATTCACTTTGCCCGACCTAGGGCGTGACGCTCAATTCGATTGTGATTTCGATTTGGTTGTCATTTGGTATTTTTTAACGTGACATTAATGCACTATTTAACTCGATTTCGGTGGAATTTTAGGTCAATAAATGAAACTGAATCGAAATTTCGAATCGGGCGTCAGGACTCACCCCTCTGAGAATTGAATCTCCATTGTTTATAATATTAAAAATAATAATTGCGTCTAACATGTCGCGAATCACGAAACATAATTCAAAATAAAATATAATAAAAATTTTAAGAAGCTCTTGCAAAATACCAAACTAATAACCATATACCAAATAAATAACAACTATAGTTACAAGAAACGTAACTCAGTGAAAATAAAACACAACATGTTACGCCATCTCGGAGTGGATGTTGGAAATAAAACAAAAAGACATCAACGCTTCACAATGCAAGCGTAGTAACCTTGATTTAAAGAAAATAAGACTAGTGAGGAACAGAGGTCAGACTTTATGAATGAATCTTTATATCATGGTTGATATGTTTATTTTGGTATTATTATTTTCTGATATAGTATTAGGTTCATAGTTTTAATTGTGTGTAAATGAAGTGGGCTATCCCATTTAAAATCACGTAGTGGCACGTCAACAACAAGGTACTTTTTGAAAATTGATTTTTTTTTACATTAAAATAATTTATTTTGTCATCGCCTCCTTAGTCTAGTGGCAGCATATATGGGCTGTGGACCGGGAGGCCTTGCGTTCGATTCCCAGATCGCACTAAAACATTACACAAAACACCTACACAAAACATATTTTTTTTATCTATGGTCCATTGTTCTACGAGCCTGTCATCTACAGCTGAAATCGTTGTTTTGCGTGTGTGTTTTTAAAATTTTGTTTCTAAAAAGCTAGTGCAGGAGACACGGCTATATTTTCAAATTTCTCATAAAACGTAGGTATAGCTGCTACGCGATCTATGTAGATACCAGAAATAAAACAAGCACAAACCACAAGGTCACGACCGACGTAATAACAACCTTGGCAGAGCATTGTCGTATAGATGGCAGAATGAATGAATGTACGTATAGTTTAATAAGTGCGATTACAGATAGGGCCAGCGGCGGTCAAATATGAACTTGACAACATGAAAGTTTGTTGAGACTGATGTATAAGTACAATATACGCAAGATCATGAAGCTAGAGTGAATTTGTACCTATTATATTATTCAGAAACTAAACAGGGGGCGTGGAATGGAAAAAGAAGTGACTGGCTTTCTTCAAACTACTTTTCTTAGTAACGAAATAACCTGACATGTTTATATTTCGTCTAGATTACAAACGCCAATTTTTCATAATTTAAATTAGTATTCACTATCTATAATATTATTTTTTGTATTGTATACTGAAACAGGTTAATTTATAATACATTTTAGTGCCGTAATTTCCACGAATTATAAGGAACTCATAAAACGCCATCTATTGTCCGAAGTGTGAAATAAAACAAGATATAGACCACCAGTACGAACTATAGTGTGGACTTGTTACATTATGCAAGAGCTAGCAAAAAATATTATGCATAATATTAGAATAGTTAATAGACTAATGTCAAAAATAGATTAGCGGTCAACCGCCAAATTTTACAAAAATAAGTTGCAAAATAGCGACATCTCACCAACATTCACATAAACAAACCACAGGTGCTACAGTAACCTTGGCCATAAAAAAAATAAGAAAAATTTTCGAAGACATATTCAAAATAAATTTTATTATCTGTAGCGATATTTATGTAGTATCTATGATAAATTTTAATATTTTATTTAAGTGATTAAATAAAACGAAAATGTATTATCTACCTTATATTTTTATTTGCATTATTATAATATTTGTATTACCAATCAAATATTTTCATTTTATTACTTTGATCCGGCTTTTTATTCATACTTTGAAGTAGCGTTTTATTAATGAAACATTTACTACGCTGAGTTCATCGACTCGAGGACTCGAGGCTTATGCCTCGCCTTGAACTTTTGTTCTGTTTGTAAACAAACTTGGCAATGAAGTTAATACCGCTTATAAATGCTAGATGGTGCTAAATTACAAGTTTTGTAAAGATTGAGCTTTATAAACCGGAATTGAGTGGCGTGTCGGTAAGAATGAGAATCGTGTGCAGTGTTCAAAGAAATTAAAGGGTAAAATTTATTCTTGCTATAATATTTTATTCTATATTAGATTTAAAATCTTGAGATTTAATTTAATTTTCATTTTGAAAAATATATTAAGCTGACATTTATCCGAATTGATCTTCAATTTAGGAACTTCACAGCAGACTGCCAAGACTGCCTGTATAAAACTAAGACCAAAGGTTCTTTAGTACTACATTATCCTACCAACTAACCGATACTTAAAATGTTGAGACTTTTTTAGCTTAAGACTTAGGCTAGGCCACAAGCTCATTTAAAAGCTATCTTTTAAATTCAAGGCCAATGTCTAGTAACGAAGGCCCTCAAAGAATGCTTCACTTTAGGTCACTATCCCCCAAATGGTCAAACGCTGCCTAAATATTTAGGATGGCCTTATCGATGTAAGCACTCGTTATTTTTCAATTTGGCATGGTCAAACAGAACCTATCTCTTCACATTAAATGTAAGCAGGACCCAGTTTAAGGCCCGCTTATTTCGTAAAACGGCATGGTCAACAACCGTTTGACAGCTATTTAAGGCCCGCTTAACTAGCAGTTGATCGAAATTAGTTTGAGATTGCCTGCGACTACTCTCAAATAAAACTAATGTTATAAACACGAAAGTTTGTGAAGATGTATGGATGTTTTGTTACTCTTTTACACCAGAATGGCTGAAGAGATCTGAATGAAATTTGGCACAGAGTTGGATTGAAGTCAGAAATAGCACACAGGCTACTTTTGTCCTCGAAAAAATGTATGGTTTCCGTAGGATAGATTTGTTTAAATAAATAAAATTTCACGCGAACGGAATGGCGGGCATAGGTTTGTATTTAATAATTTCCGTGTTCCGTGTAGTGTTTACCTACCCCTTGATTTCAATAAAATGTATTTTTCCTCAATATCATTATCTAAACTAGAATATAGCGTATTCGAAGAAGCAAAGACAAATAAAACACTTCACAAATACAATGATTAATTTTATTAAATCCGATATCCGATCCGACACTACTGCATGTTGCCGAATTCCTCTCCAATATAATGGTTTTTAGATGGTTCTGATGAAGCCGGCGTGAACTGGGACGTCCTGAATTCCATTCTCAGATCGGGCGGAGTATTTTTTTTGGCACGGACGACAGTCTCTGGCAAGAAAAATTCGAGAAGACTCCTTTCATTGAAACGCTCCAAGTGATATCCTCCATACCCAAACTTCAAAGTTTCCATAATCTCTCCATCTTCGTTGATGTTTATTACATAAAACAAAATCACTTCACATACAACAAACACAGTTATTTAAATACGAAAATAAATATAAACAAACAGGTCGCCATTTGGCAAAAAAATTTTTCGTTTCTTCCACACAAATTATTGGCTAAGGACGAAAGAAACATTCTGCCAAGTGGTAAATATTTTAACAACATAATAATAAATATTAAAAAAAGATCCATTTTAAGTTCCGTTTCTATTATATAAAAATGTGTTTACCTTCACAATAACAAAAGATAGACAGAGATAACATAAACATTACAGAAAAAATTACTACAGATGAAATATAATCGGAATGGCACATGAATAGCAAAAAGATTAAATAAACATGTTTGAATCGTGTATTCTGCCAATTATTTCTTATATATATCTTTTAAAAAAAACTAAATTAAATATAATGATTCTACGTGAAACGAAACAAAAATATCATTTTATTAAAATTTTGTAATCGAGAACAAACTTTTTTTATCTGTAGCAAAATGATTGATCCTGAGCTGATTTTTCCGCCAAGTCTTCTCAAGTGCGTATGACCATGCCGCTCAAAAATTATTGGCTGCTTAACTTTGGGTATTGCTCAAATGACTTGGATGACTGAGCACTGTTTGACCATTCGGCCCTATGTCAATTCAAATTGCAGACACAGCCTATGAATAAGCAATGGTGAAACCGAAAGCTGCAGAATTTTGCCTTTATCGATTTACTTTCTGTGACATTGATGTTTTGGATGTAATAACAGTAGATATACGGCCGGGTTCAATAAACGATCTCAATTTAGAGTGCAGAAAGATCGCGATTATGAACCAATCAAATCGAGTCATTTGACGGAGTCATGTTCAATCTGTGTTCTTATTGGCTAATTCTTGTAATCTATCTGCACATTCGAACTGAGATTGTTTATTGGAACCGTGCGTTAGTCTGTACAGGCATTAACAGTAGATAAGCTTTTGTAACAATATTTGCCAGGGACTGAATTTTCCAAAGATGCGTTGACGTCATGCAGCCAGCCGGTCGTAATAACTAAAATCAAACCATTTCAAAACAGTTGAAGAAATATGTATATTATTATTTTATTCATACTATTGTGTGGTCGCAGTATAATTTTGACTGTCCTTACATAAAGTATCGAAAGTGAAAAGTGCTTAGTTTACGGTAGAGCCATATATATTTTTTTTATAGCAGAGGCTGGCAAACGAGTAAATGTGGCACCTGATGGTTAGTAATCTCTACCGCCCGTAGACACCCAAGACGCAAAAAATCATTGGTGCGTTCCCAACCTAAAGAGAGGGAAATAGGGATTGGAAAGAAGAGAATAAGGAATTGGGCCACCGGAAATCTTAGTCATATTTTTTAATAACTTTATCAGTAATTATATTTTTATGGACATTTCGATTTATGTTTGATACGAATATTAGGAGTAAGATTTTTTTCAACTTTCGATACTTTAAATAAACAATCGAACAGTAACAAAATATCTATATATAATATTTATATTTTGCTACGTATTAAGTATTTTAACAGTCGAATTATGTGAAAACCTTTGCAGCTTGGCGTACCCCGTAACTGAATTTGCGTCACAGACTCGAGCGTTGGTAGAGTACCTTAATTGATTTATATGGTAATAAAATGAGAGAGCATCAAAGTGGCTATCCGGGTTGTTAGAGCTGCGATAGAAAATGTGAACCACTTTCGTGTTCCCATGTAATTTCAATGGTATGTTGACAAATTGGAATTATGGGAAAGTGTTCATTCATCGATTAATCTGCGTGTGAAAACGAATGTTTTGTAGTAACATATTGTTTGTAATAATTATTGTTTTGTTATTCAAACTCTTTATTTTATAGCAATTATTTCTTGTTTTATAATCGCGATTTTTAATTTTATAGGTTATACAATTAGGGCGATTTGCAGCACATAGATATTTTTTTATTTATCTTATATCTCGATTTAAAGTTACGAATAACATGTAACTTAATTACACTTAAATCGAGTTTAGGACTTGCTCTAGATTAGTAAGCAACAGAAGCATTCATACGTTCTATTCATACCTCCATGTACTCTTATTTAGAATTTAGAATTTATAAATCGAACTTTGACTTAATCCGAGCCATTTTTTACAAGAAAAATATACTGACAGACTAAGCAAAGTTTTTCTTGTGAAAAATGACTTGGACTAAGTTTATGATTTATAAATTCCAAATCCTAACTAAGTTCGTTTTTTTGACTTCAGACTTAGTCGATGTTCGTTCTATAGATCTCAGCCTTAGTCTGCGTACACGAACTCAGCAAGCGCGAGAAGCGGCGCGACAACGCACCGCTAGACTGGTGCACAACGCTTGTACGCCGCTCCTCGCACCGCTGCCTTCGAGGCCAGTTCCATATAAAACTATGCATTGAAACGCGCCGCTGCTGCTGCCACTCCGCGCCCGCTGAGTTCGTTTCCACAGTCTTATAGTCGTATTGAATTGCTACGTATTTCAATTGTAAATAAATAATGTATTTTATTGATTTAATTGACAACACTATAAGGCGTACCCAATGGGCGTATATATTTTTATAAATGTTGTCGTTATTACATAATAATGAAAGAATTCACAAGAAAAGGCTTATGTTTAAATCATAAACCTACACTTTTACGACTTCGCTTTTAAATATTTGAAATATTTAAATTTATTACACAGGCTGTTACGATGGCTGTTACGTATACGTCATTATTTAAAAATAATTTTATTAAAATTATTTAAATGTATTATTAAGAAAATAAAATATTTTAATTCTAACTAAATTTTTGTTGGATTTACGTTGACTATGTTTCTTCATTGTTTATGATAAAGGTCGCAGGAAGTCGCAGGTCGCAGGCCGCTTCCAACAGGTCGAGCTGGAAATCTTATGTTCAACAGTGGATGTCCAATGGCTGATCATGATGTTCATTCATTTTAGTAGCATTAGTATTTGGTGATTGGTTGACTTGGTAATTCCATACCATATTATGGTAAGTAATGTTCTTCTAGAATCACATAAAACCGTTGTATGGATTTCAATGAACTATTTTTTGTTGAGTCTTTTGAGTAAGTAACCTAACCTAACTTATGCTTTACACTTTCCGGTATATTTGGATATACTTTTAAAAATATTTTCCAAAAAAGGGGCGTCAGTTTAGAAAAGTAGATTTATCAGATCACAGATCCGTATGAATGTATACGCATAGTTAATTTTTTTATAATAAAACAGTAAACTTTTGATAACAACAATTTTATTTTAAAACATTTGGGTGGTTTAGTCAAAATAACTAAGAAAACAACAAGAAAAAGATTTATACAATATACGAAGAAAGCATCACCTACTTAAAATATATAATATATATATTTACAAAACAATTATATTACTACATATATGTAAAGTTGAAATGAATATGAAAACGTTACATGTATAAAATGATATGAAGCTTATTTACAAAAGCGGCGCAATATAATAAACTTAATGAAAAATATATAATAGAAAGGTATATAATAAACTCAGAAAAAGAAAAATAGACTAGATAAAAATGAACACATAAATTACTAAATTAAGAAAAATAATAGTTAAAGCTATTGTTGATAATTTGTACTATAATATAATAGTTATAATACTTATAAAACAGGTACATTTATGAGTCCGGCGATGCGTGAAAAATCAAAGACAAGATTCACTCGTTCTAAATGTTCTAAATTAAATAATTTAAATAAATTATTATTAAATAAATTAATAACGTTAATATGAGGTCCGTACTAGACTAACCATTCTGACTTTAATAGTCTAATCTTAGGTTTAATTGGAGTAGGCGCTGTAGGCCAGGTTCTGGGCGTCCTGTGATGATCTGCCCCATCCACCATGACCTCCACTTGCACCATGGCTGTAGTGTTCCTCGTGATGAGGATGAGCTACGACTTCGTAGCTCTCATGATGATCGTTCTTGGAAGAAAGAAGTTTCTTCAGAAGTACAAGAGCTGAGGCGAGTAGAGCTGCCTTGGCTAACATCAGACCCTTGACAGCGGCAAAAGCGATGATTCCGAGGAACAGAGGGATGAGTGACTGGATTTTCAGTTGAAGGAGGCCGATGATGGGCAGAAGCTGCTTCAGCTTCTTCTTCTTGCCACGACCTGGGAAAAAGAAAAAATGCTTTATTTTTACCCACAAACACCATTTGAGAATATTAAATACATGCAAGTATCACAAAACAGTATTGTATGAATGTACTGTTGTGTGGTGTATTATTTGGCATGTACTTATAAGATACGACTGGATCCCCCAGAGGGGATTGATGTCAGGCAACCCTACATTACGGTGAGATGAGGGCAGGTAGAAAGAAAGTACTACAAGTTACATATAGCTACATTTATAACCCATCGATTATATTTAACTACATATTGTTCAATAATCAACCACATCCACCTGATTATTCCATTTATGTAGTAATCTCAAGCTAAGAACCAGATAAATGAATAACATTTTTTCGACCTCCACTATACAAGACTATTATAAAAAAACATAAAACCATAGCTGTAAAATCTCAACACCCTACAAGAGCTCTTCAACGCTGGTCAAGCACAGTCATTTCCGGTGGCGAGTGACCACTAGACATACTAAACAGGTACACCGATCTTGATATATAAGGGAAATTTAAAAGTGAAATCGCCATAGACGCGGAAGTAGGCGACGAGGATACGAGAATTCCAAATTGTTTAGATATTGCCTCAATCAGTAGGCACGTCCAGTACTCCTAATTCGCATTCATTGTGTACACTGAAATTTGATGTCACATTGAAATTCACTATGTTACCCATTTTGCATAACACATTTGCGTAGAAAGTGTTTGGAAAGCTTCGTCTACTTAGGAATCGCCTGGAGCGACTTTTGTTCCCATTAGATTTCGATAGTACTTAACGGAACTGTGGAAACTAGTTGGTTCTATGGAAATCTAGCAAAAACTAGACCCGCCAGGTCTGCTTTCCTCCGTGATCAACTTTGTTAATGGTATGGTGAAACTTTAAACCTGTCTGGTTGGTATTTTCTAACATCTTACACTTATGGCTTTTGTCTCGCCTCGTTTACTGTGATACGTCTTGGTGTTGGTGTTGGATAATTTCTATTATTTGTATCTACTGACATGGAAAGGTTATTATGTTAAAGCACATGTTGAGTTATGTTATTATTTATAAAAAGGTCTGAAGTACCATTAGTATGTACTTCCGTTATTATGTCATCTGAATAATTGTTGTTCAAATCATGGTTATGAACAAAAAATAACTTTCTATTTTAATATCCTCATACGAGTTGAACCGGTTGAGTTTTTAATTTACATATAATTTGACGAGAGCTTTATAATAGTGAATTATTTATGTTATCATGTAATTTTTAGATAACTTTTTTTACTTCTCGCTGCGTAATTAGTTCACAACGGTGCGTGCATCTTCAAAACTGGTTATTTTCTCTTAATTTTGTATGACCACCACCGTCGAAGCGATGATATGCGTTATTGGACAAAACCAGTTATTTAAATCGTTATGCAATTAATTGTTTGACATAATCATAAACAGAGAGTAGTTGAATTAGTTACAGACAATGGAGTATCTATGGGTGTTAGGGTAATAAAATTTGCATTTTACGCACTTACTCTAAAGTGGTATTGTATTTTGAACATATATCATTTTCTAAGTAAAGTAGCGTTAAATTTGATGATCGTAACGTGATCATTTTTACAAATTGTTTCAGTTTTGATTAGCATGTCACGTCCAAGTTCTTATATTATTTTTTAATTATTAATTTCCTTGGGTAAAATAAACATTACATTATTATAGAGGTAAAAAAAATACTCATCATTCACAATTTCATAAATATACTTTCAGGACATGAACGTAAAACGACTGCCTCATTGGCGTAGTTGTATTTCGGCACGACTACCGTCCTTCCTGAGGTCTCGGGTTCGATCTCTGGGTGGAGCAAAGTGGTATTGGGTTTTAATTCAGTATCAGCCTGGAGTCTAGAATTTGTGCTGATATGACGACAGATTCGCTCCCACATCTGGGACTGGGATTTCTAGGTCTCTAGTGCGCTTCTGCTTACCTCTCCGGGGATACAATCGTGAGCTTATGTTTTATGTATTTTTATGTTTTTGAAATAAAATGAAAATAATGTTTTATTTCTTTCTTTCTTTCTGTCGCATGTTTCCTAAACACGAACTCAATTGCGCCCTACGGTTAAATGCAGTTAAGCACCTGAGAACTAGCGAGCGTAATATTTAACTTTCACTTGTTTTTTTGTGAGTAACTCGATCCAATAAAACATTGTAATGATACACCTGATATAAATACAGGTTTCGGTAATAAATCAGATATCTTTCGTATTGGTTATGTGATAGACCGGTTCTTCAAAGATATCGTTATTATAACAAGTCATTGAGAGAATTTGTTACGCTTTTTTGATACCTCTTGTAACTTCTATTCTAAGGATTATTACATTTTTGAAGTAAAAGCTTTGGTAAAAGCTTTTTTCAAGTCTTGTATTATTTCCTTTTGTTTATTTTGAAGACCTTATTTATTTATTTATAAATGGATATTGAGCTACGTAAAATTTTATAACCAAAGTAATTTAAATATACTTGTGCAATATGGAAGCTATTTCTAATGGTTTCAATAACCTTTCTATAGCTCAATATTTGGTAACAGACGTAAAATTATATAGTTGGAATATTAATGTTTAAAAGGAAGTGAACAATCAAAATAATATTACAAAGGTGAATGTTTGTGAGTATGGGTGTTTGTATGTTTGTTTCTTCACACTCATCGACTCTAACAATGTTGATCAAATTCGATTTGGAGGTAGCTGACACCCTGAATGAAACACATAGGCTTTATCTAGGAAAATAAATAGAATAGCTCCTCCAAATTTGTAGAGGCAGTCAGAGTGGCTACGGATCGCAACAAGTGGAAACATCTAACAAACCGCTGGATGACGAAGGGTGATCGCGATCTTCAGTAATGAAGGATCGACTCGAGAGAGAGAGGAAAATAAAATGTATCCCGGAAAATAAATTTCCACGCGAACGGATTCGCAAGCAACAGCTAGTTGATCTATAAATGTTTGAAATTGGAATTAGAATTACAATCACCAAAAGGATTATATGGAGCTATAATTAGTGCACCCACAATTTTAAACTAGTTGAATTGACCTAAAGAGAATATTATATCAAGCTTCATCTTACATAACACTATATTTTAGAACAAAATTCAGTCACGAGACTTTATACCTAAAAATGTTTGTGGCTAAACACTTTGAGAACTTTACAGTCGACTTTGTAACACATAACATATTTACTGAATCATTGCGGTGTAGTTTCACTGTTATATCGTTAACTTAATTGCATGGCAACTTTATCAGATTTTTGTCTCTAACTTTCATCGGAGTAAAGACGGCAAAAGTTTCAGCTAACTATGATTTAACATGATTATTAATAGATTCGCTTTTGTTCGTTGCTCTTTCTGTGCTATTATTGTACCACAAGACCAAGATTAGTATTATTCTACGTCTTAATCTTACTCATTATTTTACTGTGTGCCAAGATATCTAACTGTAAGTCATTAAGGTATAATTCAATACCATACATCAAAACGATTACAGGAATGTATGAATTATATCCAGTAAAATTTATGTAATTGAGGTTAATTTTATAGATCATGTATTATTTTCATGTATTATTGATCATGTAGGTCCTTTCTTGAGATTAAATATTTCCTGTTTTACTAGTAGATATTAAAGTGTTTTAATAGTAAAATAATTTCTAGAGACTCTGTAGTAAGTCCGGATAATTCCCCTTAAATAAAATGACAAATTACTATTTCTAATGGGTCACAATATTAATAAATTACTTAGTCCTAATACTTGTTGTTTTCGTTATAAAAATGACTATTGTTTACGTTTCTGCTATCGTATAATGACATGGATTAAAAATTTTAAGATGCACAGGTAACATCCCATCTCTTGTCTTGAATTCTTATGGCTTATTTCCAGATTTTATCAAAATATTTAAAAAAAAATCGGTAATTTAGATTATATATTACTTATTCTTTAATTTGCCTATTTCTAGCAGTGAACGTCCTATGACATGATGATGATTTTTTAATTATTTTCAGAAGTCTAAACAAAAATTTGTAACGTATAGTAATACATTGTTTAAACAAATAACAATATTAATTCATAATACACTGTTATTACAGGTCGATCTGGAAATCTTTGGGGGAGGTCTATGTTCAGCAGTGGGATTAATCAGTCAATAAGAAATATTTAAACTCACCTTCCTCAAGCGATCTCTTAACATCTTCAACGGTGCTTTTCGGCATGCGGAACTGAATCACATGGTTTTCAAAGAAGTCGGCAGCAGCGTCCACTAATCTAGTTTCGACTTGGCTTTCTCTGGCTCTGGGCTCTTCTGCCAGGGGTTCGAACGAGCGACCTGAGCGAGGTGATCCGGAACCAACTAAGGTAACTCCATCAACCAGATTCAGTTCCCGGGCTGAAGCAATATTTTCGACGTATCGCAGAGCTTTTTCCTGTGGAAGAGATTTTGATTTAGGTTAACAAATTCTATTGGATTTATTTTAGTGAGCTGTTTCTAAGGTAACTGTAATGTAATTATAATACATTTTGTTGGAAATAATGAGCTGTAATTAATGAAGAAGCTTTTAATTATTATGTTGATTACAGCTGAATCTTTAATTTAACGTTAATGAATTTTGTTTTCCAATCAAACATCGAATTAAAACTTGTTTGAGATGATAAAATAAATAGAAAATTAAATTATATTGACATTCTTTTGACGGTATCAACTACAATTGAACTGGAGCAAAGTCCTCAGTACCACTATATCACAATCACAACACACCTTCAAACACAATGAGATATTGTCTTCGGAGCAGCTCTTGACGACGCCCATGACCGAGCTGACGACGTCATCGTCACCACCTGTCGGCTTGCAGGTCACCACCGCAACACTAACTAACAAAAGTACGAAGGTCTTCATGGCAATTCCTGCGACACTCCCTCGGCGGTGGTAAGTGAAATGTGGTGATGGTGGAGTGGTAATGCGGTTTTATTTCACGTCCCCCACTGCCCGGTGATCCCGCCGAAAAGTGCGCGCACGCATGCGATGAGGTTAGCGACGCTCAAGTATTTTGTAGAGCCGGCGCGGCGTATGAGTGGAATTTTGATTGAACGTTAATAAGTGTGAGATGTGACTTTATTTGATGTTTTATTGACATATTGGATTAATTGCTGAAGATATATTTATAAAATGTTTAACCCACATTACTATAACATTATAACGTAGCTGAGTATTGTAAATTACGGGTATTATGGTGCGAGTATAACATAAATGTGCCGAAACCGACGTGTTAAAGAAAATCGTATCAGTTGGTCTGTTTTGTGTTTTTTTATTTGTTTACATATTCTTACTCCAAATACTTTAAAAATTTAATGATAATGATGTGATTATATTTAATTAAGTCTTAAAACTCATAACCCGAACATTAACCCACTTGTTCTTCATAAAGGGTATTTAATTGGTATCTAGCTTCTTGAACAGATTGTGACAAAATTTATAAAGTACTAACTTTTATGTTTAACTAAGCCTAAGTCCTGACAAAAATAAAATCATCCAATTGAAAAGCAAAGGCATTTCAATTTAAGGCGACTAGTAGCGCTATTACTAATCTAGCTAATACACCTTATATCGATTTATCCTACAGCTCACTTCTATCTATAAATCAAGATTTGAGATAATCGGGATTTATCGCGGAGCTGCAAGTGGTCCTTAAACCTAATCCTTTTAGATGTGGGTCAAAATTTATTAAAATCATAAATGAAGAAACATTCAAAGGTAAGTCATATCATCATCATCATCCACAGCCTATCTCATCCCACTGCTGGGTATAGGCCTCTCTTTTTTTATGCCATTTACCTCGGTTTTGTGCAGCTCGCATCCAAAATTGACCCGCAACATCGACAATATCCTCGGCCCATCTTGCTGCTGGACGACCTACACTTCGTCTTCCATACCATACCGTGATTATTTTGTTCCACCGGCCGTCACATCGTCTGGCCATGTGCCCTGCCCAACTCCATTTCAAGTTCGCAACTATGGTCCCGACGTCTCGAACCTTAGTTCGCCGTCGTGTATCTACATTGCGAACTCGATCTTGAAGTTTAATGCCAAGCATAGAACGTTCGATGGCTCTCTGTGCCACTCTAATTTGACGCATAGTCCCACGTGTAAACGTCCATGTCTCGGCACCATATGTCATGGTGGGAACACACTGGTTGAACACAAATTTTTAGGCATTGTGGAATTTGGTGAGATACAAAAATTTCGTCTTGTTTCCTAAACGCAGACCAACCAAGCTGTATTCCAAGTGATATATAGGTATCATAGGTAATATTTTATGTCATCAGTCATCACCCCTAGGGTGAAATTCTCGCACATTTCCAATAAAATATTTGACTGAAATTTTAGTTGAAATAAAGTTCGAATTCGTTTTTTTTTATTCGAAATCCACGAGAATCGCCCCCAGTTTCTAGATGTCCATGCCGAACTACCGCAATATAGATTAAATATTCCTTATCTATGATGCCGTATCTAAAACATTTGTAACTCTGCACAGACGCACAGTACTTGCACATGAAGTCCGCCAGGAGTTCTTTGATTGGTCATACAACAGAATCTGAATGATATTGTTCAATGCCCATTTTATACGCAAATTAATATTTATGCGGATGAGTTTCTAAAATTGCATAACGCCAAAACGCAGCTGTGCGGAATCATAATTTTTATGAATTTATAATAACATTGCGTGACTATAGTTCTAATTGTTATTAGGTGACAGGTATAGACGTAAAGCTAAACCTATATTTTTAATTTTATTATCGTATCTAATTGGAGGTTTTGGTTGAAGTCAGAAACCTCATGGCAAAAGAAGCGCAATATTGGAAAGAACGGCGTCTTTAGTTTCGGAAGTCAGAAATAATTTGAATCCCATGGACAACCAGATAGATTTGTTTATGTATAAATATATGGTTATGTATATATGTATAAATAATTAAATACACCCAACAGTAACACTAGTCCTGACCCCACACTAGGTATAACCTGCATCTTGGGTGTCAGAGACTATGAGAGACTTTCGGTCTCACAACACCCAGACTTGTAACAAATATCTGTGGGCCACGCAAACATTCGTCTCAATGCAGTGAATCGAACCCGCGGCTTCCCGCTTCACACCCGGGTACTCGCCCACTGCATCACGGAGGCTGAATGCATTGACTAATGTATTCTTGTCTTAGATTTTTGTTAATATACAATTATTATTTTAAAATTTCATTTAAACAGTCATTGGTCGTCGCTGTGATATTACTCTTCGTTATAAATTGGCTCGCCCCCTGTCACATCTGGGACGCAACTAAGCTCGGCGAAATGTGGGTGTTCTAGTTCGCTAGTGCGCCTCTGCCTACCCCTTCGGCGATACAGGCGTGAGCTTATGTTATGTTATGTTATAAATTGTCGGGATATTTTACGAAATCAAGAAGTTTAAAGACACAACTAGCATATGTATGGCGTATTGCCATAATGAGCTGGGGACCGGTAAGTCTTGGATTCGAAGTCCAGAATGAAACCAAAGAGCTTTTCTACTAATACAACTTGTCCGAGACTGGATTTTCCATAGAGATTTAGCGTCAGACAGACAGCCTGTTGTAAAAACTCAGCCTAATATTTGCTGCAACATGCTTTAAAATGTGTTTTGTGCTGACTCCATATTAGAGTGGGATAAATGCAGTTTAAAAAAGAAGACTTATCAATCAAGAGTGAGTATATACTTCTAAACGTATCGAAGATAACTTACATCTTAAAGCCAGTTTGGAATAAACTAGGGAGTATTCTTACTTGTTACTTAGTAGGCCAGCGTAATGATTGTGGCTTATGTGGTTTGTTGGACAATGATGGCATTATAATTAGGTTTAACGTAGATATTCGAACATGAGAAGAAAAAGCATAAGGTTTTGCTGGTGGTAGAATATTCCTATCCGCCTGGATGGCGACCACCATCCACATGGTGTTGAAACTTGCCATAGTGACAGACAATCCTTGCGTAATTTACGTTCCAAGATCAGATAGTGTACGAGTATATTCGGTTCGCTCAAGGGTCTCGCGATGTGATCCGTTTCTGCATTGGTCATCCACCTGTCTTGTAAATTTGCTTCTTCCCGTGCAGTGTGTAAAAGCATTAATAGGCTGGCATGATTTTAGTGACCATTGATAATCCCATGATTTGGAAGTGGTTGCTAGTTATTTTGACTGGTGTGTAAGCACTATGCTTACCATCAACGGCCTGAGCAGAAATAATTTTGACAACCGAATTCGAATCGAGCTCGCTGCGCACTGATGACATTTGGTTAATATTTCATACAAAAGTCATACTGCCGAATGTTCACACACTTAAGGTCGCTTTATGTCGTTTAAGGCCGCCTTATCTGTCAAAATTGTATGGCGAAAATTAATGTAAGAAGCCGTTAAAGTTGAGTGGCGTCTGACCATTCGGGCGATAGATGCGCATCGAGCTCGAATACATTTATGATTGTCAGAACTTTTCCTGCTCGGGCCGTGGTCGTCGTCGTGGGCGTGGTGGTGTAGTCACAAAATATCACGTCCTAATTACGAGTTTGTTCGAAGACAGCGCGACAAAACATAAAACAAGTTTCATACTCAATTATAATACCAATATCTTTCCCATTTATGTAAAAGTGTATTAAATAACAAAGTTCACATACGATTAATCAAATTGGAAACAGCGGAAGAGCGGAAACATACAATTCTCAAAGTTATACGCGTGTGGCGCAACCAACCGCAATAATTAGTTCTTATGCGTGTTATTAATCACGTTATATGAAACTATAAGAAATTTAAAACCACTCCCACCTTTGTACCAATTATTGTTTTAATTTTTTTATAGCAGAGTCTGGCAAGCGAGATGGGTCAGCTGATTGTAAATTATCTCCACCGCCCATAGATTAAGACACAAACAGGATTATGGGTCCGTTGCCAACCTAAAAGGCGGGAATGGAAGGGGAGGGAGAAGGCCACCGGAAATTAAAATTTAAAAAAATAACAAAAAGAAGAACATAAATAATATATAAACTGCCTCGGCGTGGCGTGGCGTGCTGGTATTTCGGTACGACTACGGTTCTGAGGTCTCGGGTTCGATCCCCGGGTCGGGAAAAGTGATATTGGATTTTTCCATATCAGCTTGGAGTCTGGAATTTGTGCCCGATATGGCGATAGGCACGCCCCCTATCACATCTGGGACGGAACTAAGCTCGGCGAAATGTGGGTGTTCTAGTTCGCTAGTGCGCCTCTGCCTACCCTTTCGGGGATACAGGCGTGAGCTTATGTATGTATGTATGTATTAAATTATTATAGTGCAATTATTATAGTGCATGCAAAGCTTTTTCCTTTATCCCACTAAAATCCACATTAAGGTTGGCGCAACACGCTTCTTCAAGTATGTTGCAGAAAGGGTTCGGCTTATTTTTTACGACTAAATGCTTATCTGATGTCAGCTCCACTGTCCAGCCAACACACCCGCCCAACCTGGAAATCAAATCCAAGAGCTCCCGGTTTTAGCCCAAATAGGCGACTCTAATATGAATAATGATTTTTTAGGCGAAAATAATTACTTATCGTGATTGTATTTTTGAGATAAGTAACTAAGTTGCGTATCGTGTTTGACAAACCGCGTTGCCGGATTCGAATCTAGACCTCCCGTTCCACACCCATATTTACTGCCACTACGCCAAGCAGGCGATAACTGATAAATGGATATGCATTTAATAAGTAATGCCGAGTGCATAAAAATATTCTAAATTCACTCAATTGTTATATCGCTGATTATTAAAAATAATCTAGTCAGTGAAATAATTTAGTTAACACCACATATGTTTTTCCCATTTTGTTAACCTTTAATTTACATTTCTCTCAATAACTGACTATTCAGTACTAAACCGAGGCAGTATACAAATGAGGACGTTGATGTACTAAAGATGATATTGTATTTGGACGTGGTATAACTATAAATTTTAATATTAATTTAAAAATAAGAGGTACGTTCGGAGTTGAAAAAGCTTTAATCTATTCTTGAGTTCTTCAAAATTGTAAAATCATAGCTATCTTACGGGTTTAACCTAGTGAATATAATCGCGCTGTAACAATCAAAATAAATCAAATACTTGCATTTATAGCTGTATCTACCTAACCCTAAGCAGGCAGATCACGTAAAGATAATAGAATTTTAAATGGCTTTCTCTGGGATCCAGTTCTTTCGGAAGATAGAATGCAATATTGATGTATCTGCAGGCTTTGAATATCAGGAGAATTAGTAATTCTGTTATGTATGGTTTTTTCACCTCCCCTTGTCTACTTCAGTGTAGCCCTGTGGGCTGAGACAACACAATTATTTTTTGGTATATTGCAATAAGGATTCGACTTGTTATTTTACATAAGTATCAATATATATTTTTTTGATTTATTTCATGAATATTACCTTAATAATATGTACGCCAAGTGTCCTTCGGCCTACCCCTTCGGGACTACAGGCATGAACTTATGTTTATGTTATGTAATATGCACGCATGACTGCACAAATTACATTCATTTGTTACAAACTGTAATATGTTTAGTTGCATTTTTCGGTTTTATCGATTTATTTATTTTATTTATTGATGTTAATTTTTAATATTTCCTTTCCAATAACTTCGGTTACGTAAAACCACGCTCATTTATAGGTTTGCTGTAACCCAATTACGGTTCTGTTATTTACTAGGGTTTTTCTGTTCTATAAATCGTTCTACAAACGTGTCTGTTAATTAAAGCAAAAGTCCTAGATTAATATATTAAATTAATAATTTTAATTTATAATGAATCATTAATATATTTTATTTGTCTTTCAAACCGTCTACATAATGCCAATTGGCATTCATATCTCGACAATTTGCATTAACAAAACTTACATAATACCGCGTCCATATCGGCAACATTACGTCGTCAAGGAAACGCGAGAACGCACTGAATCGGATGTCACGCCGCCTCACGCGATGTATCGAGCGGAAAATAATATCGATCGCTATAAACTTTCATCCAAGTGTGTAATTTGCTTCGGTTTTGTTTATGATGTAATTGGATGAAAGAAATTTGATGTAAGATGAATTTGGGTCAGTGTGGTCCGCGGCCTTAGCAGGAAAAATTCTGATAATGGTAAATGTATTCCATGATGACTGGGGGGTTACCACCGCCTCTTATAGCAGTATTATTATAATTTATACTACATATACTACTTTATACTTGTACCGATTCCCATACAAAACAAACGAAGAACGATTATAATAATACTGCTATAAGAGGTCGTGGTAACCATATGATGACATTTGGTTAATATTTCATACAAATTTCATAGACGCACATTGGGATCAAATACATTTACGATTGGCAGTAAATTTTCTGCTCGTGCTGCAGCAGCAGGGATATACTACCCTGGCACAATACCAGTGTCAGGTAGATTCGTCTACCTGACGTCTACCCTGTGGCTATTTTAGTCATGTCTCGGGCATGGATAGTTTAAGTCATATTTTCGCAGTCGCATTGGCTGTAGCGCTCAAGTCAATTAAATCACAAGTTTAAAAACTGAATGGACCGACTTCAAAACTTATCTGATCGTGATCAAATTAATATGGAACTACCCTCAGAATAAGCTCTATCGAACACAAAATAATCTTGAAAATCGGTCCGCATTTCGCGGAGATATCGCATAACATACATAAGAAAATACAGACGAATTGAGGACCTCCTCCTTTTTTGAAATCGGACGAAAATCTTGCTCCAATCTTCGAGTATTAATAGACATGAACAGACACGGCCCACCATAAATGCTTAACCTACTTCTCGATAAAGCAAATATAGTTACGAGCGATGGAAAGTTGATCGATCCAGTAATGTCATGCTATGTATTCGTTATACGCGTCTTATGGTACAACGTGAGGGAAAATTCACGTGTGGCGAAATAAGGAACTGATCCGAGTATATGGGTCTTTCTTTAATGGCTTTATAAGTGCCTATTGTTTGCCTCCTTGCTCTAGTGATAGTTTACATGTTTATTTTCACGACCATATTGGGTTTATCGGTGGTCACCATAAGCATGCCGGCCTATTTACTTCTTCACACTCTGAAGAGGCAAGGAACTAATGACATTGCGACAAGCAGGCAGATAACCGATGCAGACACAGTGATATCCTCAGCCCAACCAACTTGTTAAATACATACATAAACTCACGCCTGCATCCCCGAAGGGGTAGGCAGAGGCGCACTAGCGAACTAGAACACCCACATTTCGCCGAGGTTAGTTCCGTCCCAGATGTGATAGGGGGCGAGCCTATCGCCATATCGGGCACAAATTCCAGAATCCGGGCTGATATGGAAAAGTCCAATATCACTTTGCCCGACCCGGGGATCGAACCTCAGACCTCAGGGGAAAGACCTCAGGACTGTACTCGTACCGAAACCACCACGCCACCGAGGTACCAATGTGCTTTGTTATTCAAAGTGTGTGTGGTGTTATGCTGTTCATGGATGGATAGCGTTATCGCATATTATCAGGAGAGCGGCTTATCCATTTCGTTACTGGTGGTTTCTGACTTAAAAATAGACACGACTATCTTGTCGACATGGTTTTATAGTCAGTAAATACAACATTTTCAAGTATAGAAGGCCTCTGTTTCACGCCAATTTACTGCCTTGTGCTCAAATACTGCCTATAAACAAAACAGAAATTAAGCTGATGCATGCATTCTGGAAAAGGCAACCAGCCAAAGGCAGGTTCTTAACTGCCTACTAAAGGTTTTAATTCCAAAATTATATAGCCATTAATGTATCTAATGAAATTTTAATCAAGGAAATTCCCGTAGCTCCATCAGGAACTAACATGGGTATCAACTATCAACCCATGGTTCATAACTCATATAATATTTATGTGGGGTCAGTACTACTAACGCGCCGATCCGTTCATATGTCAGGACACGCATTCGCTTGTCACTGTCATCAGTCATTCGACTGACGCCGGCATCAGGCCAGAAGAATGTACCCCCATATCCAATCGAAACAGCCATTAAGTCATGTCGCAAACGCCTCGGACGAACTAAATATAATATACTGGCTGATCCTGAAACACGATTCAATAATTGTCTGTGGGTGACTATGGCAAGATTAACGTGCCACGTGCACGATGGGCGCTATCCGGAATTGAATATTCGCCAGCAAATTAGTTGCATTTTATCAACTAGAGTTTAATTATTAAATGTGTTCAATAATTTAGAATGCCTCTCCTCTATTCATTTTATTCGAAACTGTTATCGTTTATGTAGGATATTATTATTTCCTTTAATATATTGTTACTACTATTTTTTTATCAACATTCTGTATATTTAACTAAGCTTGGCGAAATGTAGGTGTTCTAGTTCGCTAGTTCGCCTCTGCCTAACCCTGCTGGGATACAGGGGCAAGGTTATGTTATGTTCAGCGGTCCCAGCAGGAACATTTCTGACAATCGTAAATGTATTCTAGCTCGATGCGCGTCTAAGAAAGTATGAAATATTACTCAAATGTCGTCAGCGAGCTCGATTTACGATTGTCAGAAATTTCTCTGCTCGGTCCACAGTATATTTGTGACGTATCATTGTGTACACTAGTCAGCCCCGTCTCGTGCGCGGCGTAGCTCGAGATATCACACTTTGTGAGAAGAATGCTTTAAGAATGCTTTATAGAAGCAAGCACATCTGTATGTAATTAGATTTTAGTGTCCCGTACCGTGCTTACTATTTCTAATGCGCATAGCTTCCGCCACATATCGTGACTAGAAACTAAACAACACTGCGGAATGTAATGTCTATTTAAGTTCATTGCTAAGCTAGCGTAGGAAAGGGTTAGAAGACGGATGACAGCCGGACGGAGTTAGAAGGTTGTATGACAGGGCCCTTTAATTACGTATTTCTGACGAATGTCTACCAATTCTTACTATTACCATAAATACATCCGAAGTACGTTTTTGCGCGATGTTTAGACAAGTAGCTTATGCGCTAGTCGAATAGAATAGTCAAATAGAATAAATGTATGGGAATGACATAAGAATACGCCGCATATAGCGTACTCTTATGTCATTCCCATACATTTATTATATTCGACTAGCGCATAAGCCACTTGTGTAAGCCTCTGATGACAAAAACTAGCTGTTATTTCCATCACTACTAGGGGCACGGCGAAGCCACCTGCGGTAACGTACTTACTATATCTGTATGAATTGAAAACCGTAGGAATTCGTAGTCCTGACTCGAAGGTGTAAAATTACAAGTGTAGTGTATGTGTGGTGAACACATAAACTTCTACAAGTGTAAAACGTAGGTTATAAAGGTAGAATATTTTTGAGTCTTATTCTAAAAATAGCAAAAATATTTGCGCCTTTCCAAACTACTTCGAAAAGAAGACGATTGACAATTTATTCGTATGTTTAATATATAGTATTGTACCCGATATTTCTGCCAATTCTGTCAAATATTATGCAATGCAATATTGGTATGTTATAATTTGAACCGGGTTCACATTTTTACGCTTTGAATATTACGTCAGAAGGCAAATAAAAAAAATTAATTTATTTAACCTTATTTACAATATTATGGTATTTAAACCGGTATTTTCAAATTTTCTACTTATGTCATCCATCCGTTACTTAATAGTCTTCTATTTTTAAATTGCCTACGTAACACAATAAGTGTTATTGACCGACTTCCAAAAAGGAGAAGGTCCTCAATTCGTGTGTATTTTTTTATATGTATTACAAGATATCTCCGCCAAATATGGACCAATTTTCAAAATTATTTGTGTTCGATAGAGACTACCCTTGAAATACAAGGGTAGTCTCATAAATTTGGACCCGATCGGAAATGAACTCGGTTCGTTAATTTTTTAAACTTGTGATTATTTTTGATACCGAAACAGGTTTTAATTTTTTTTATATGAACCTACGCTGTCTTTCTGTCTCTCTGCCCTAAGCCAAGTAGGGTAACTTTGTAAATCTGTATTTAGTTAAAATTATTTTTTCTTTATTTACTAAATTATAAGGATAGACAGTGCAATTTTGTTTATATGTACTTGGTAGGATTGCTCCTTATATATTGTATAAAAATAAATAATACAATACACAAACCAAAAATGTCTACGTCCGGTACTACTACTTGACGCGTTGAAATCTTCGCCATCACGTTTTATATCGCATATGCGCTTTAACTTAAATTCAAGTTTCAACAGACTTCAAAAGGAGGAGATCGTTCGTATTTTTATATATATTACTAGATATATTTTATATATATATTACTAGATATATTTTATATATATATTACTAGATATATTTAAATAAATAAGGCCTTTTTTTATAGATTTTTTTTGTGCTCGATAGATCTTATTCCAAGAGTGGTCCAATATAAAGGTCATTATGACGTGACGTGTTTTGAATGCTAAATTCTTAAGTTTACGGCTCGATCGGTTTCACACCACTGTCTCGCAGAAAACCGACGTAAAGTGCAGCTTGCTGTCGCGTTTCGTTCGGTGAGGGAAATTTCCGGTGGCCCATTTCTCCCCTCCCTTTCCCAATCCCTTTTCCCTCCCCTTCCATTTCCTCTGTTTAGGTTGGCAACGCATCCATGAGTCTTATTGTGTCCCGGGTGTCTATGGGCGGTGGAGATCACTTACCATCAGGCTCACCTCTAGGTCACTATCTGTTCGTTTGCCAGTCTCTGCCATAAAAAAAAATGTTGTACATTAAAATAAAACTATTGTTTACGGATTCTATCACGATTTGTTTTTATGCCCGACGTTTCGAAGACTTTGCATCTTCGAGGTCACGGGTTGGACTGCAAGGTTTAAAAAATTGTTTTATTTCGACGTGTTTTGAAGTCAAAGTAGTACCTATTTGTAATCTATATTATATTTATCAGAATTGAATATCCTTATAAGATATTCTCTATTTTTATACATAAGCTTCATCATCATCATCAGCCACAGGACGTCCACTACTGGACATAGGCCTCCCCCAAAGATTTCCAGATCGAACTATTGTATATGAGTTTGATAGGAACGAATTTTCAGCACCTAACTTTGTTCGCTTCACTTGAAATGCCCCGTATGCCATTGATATTACTTTTTAAAACGTAAATAAGTACATTTATAAGCAATGCTTTCTTAACGAAAGTAATAAACATTGTTCTGTATTATATACTCGTATAATCAAGTTATTGTTTTCTACTCTTAATTTAAGTTAATTATAATGAAAATCATAAGAATCTTATTATCGTTTCAATCTACGAAGTGACCTAAATGTGCATCATTGTCATTATTTCCACGTTAAATGTACTAAGTTATGCGGTCTGTGAAAGTGATCACGATTCGGTTTGCGTTGCGTACCACCTGCGATAAAAAACACACGAAAGTGTATAACGTCGAGCTTGTTATGGCACTTGTTATAGAACATTTTGGGTGTTGTTTGCTTTATCTATTAAGGTAATATGTGTTAAGACATTGATTTTGTATAATAACGTATTCATTTGATTAGACTCTTATAACCGACTTAACTTTTGTTTAAATATTTGTAATTTATCTGGAAATAAAACGCATATCACATCAATCTTATATTAAAATATTGTCTCTACGTTATTTTATTAATTAGATAAGAAAATTGCCTTATATATTTTGTAGTACCTATGTGAAATTAAATCCTGTTGTTCGTTTTGAACAGTAAGTAAGTTTCTGAAAGCCTATATTTGCCTCCACATTAACCTGCTCAGACCGCTCATTCCTATTATTTTCTTGTTCGACAGAAGTTTTATGTCTTCGGAATATGAGATAACTATCATGTAGGTACTTTTTATATGAACACAATTATTAAACACCGTGAAGTACTGGAGGGCTGGGGATCAAATTCCCGTTCGTGTAGACATCATTTATATTTAGATCAAAATAATACGCATATAACCAGGGTTGTAATTTGCGTGCTGTTTTAAGTGAAATTCGCTCCGCGAAACATACGGACGCAACTTGAACTTATTCTCCGATGTTTGCGCTTATGTCTTATGCATTATCATATTATTATGGCATTATGTAATATTGGCCTTTCACGCCAACAAGTCATCTGATCGGCTCGTCCGATTATTCACCCGTATGTTTTCCAAACATAACTTCTTGAAGACTGCCGCCAGACGGGATGTACAAAAATGTATTATAGGTGTCAATGTTATGTAAATCTTACGGTGTTTGTGCTTATGAATATTTTTAATATGACGAAGGCTTCCGACTCTCATTTTAGCTAAGAATAATATCTAGATTCAAAATCCATTACGTAATGAGGTATGATTGATACTGACCTCAATATATTATTGTTTGTATGTATTATATAACAATGTTGCAAACAGATAGCGAAGCTAAAGCGTTTTACTTTACTCTATTATATAGTACTTAGATTATATAGTACGGTGTTGCTTAAATACGTCACATAGATAATGTAAAGCGAAGACATTTTATGCATACATTTTTCTCGATACCGTTCCCGTGACTTCATTTCACTTGCAGCTCCGCGCTAAATCTCTATTTATCCCAAATCTTAATTTAAAAATAGGAGTGAGCTGTGGTATAAATCGAGATAAGATGTAACTCTAGATTAGTAATAGAGCTGCAAGCCGCCCTTAATAATATTGTAACAAGAATAATATAAATAAATAAAAATAATACCCATAAAACATTAAGATAGTCACGCTTATTTCACTAAAAGAGCGAGCATAAGCGCAATATGTGTCCCAAGATCACAATGGTATTTATTACCTTCCTATAATATAATCGGGCGATATACAAAAAGGTTACAAAAACTGGTTGAAACCCGAATCCTCTCGATTCACATAGTACATTGACACAAAACCAAGGAATCCATCGTCGCGTCTAAAAATTAAACCACAACAGTAATTATTCGTTCCGCCAAATAAGAATTTAATCGTTTCGTTTATTGACTTTTCAACAAAGAATCATTACGAGCTAAAGACGAAACGAGTAAAAGGAATTTCATACCGAAATTCCATCAAAGAAAAGTAGCAGTACAAAATAATTATCCAAAGCCGCAAGGTATCCAAAGCGTTTTTAGAAATGGATCTATTTGCCCTGTGTCCGACTAGCACACTTGCGGCGGAAATCTCCTTCAATTTGTTAATGGAGAAAATGGTTTTCTACTATAATTATTAAAACGCCATCTAGTGAAACCTGTGCGCAATTTATAATCAGACAGTTTAATAAATAAGCAGATAACCAGCGGTTGTAGTTGCTGACATTTCCTAATGAATACCACAGTGCCTTAGACCTACCATACAAGTTTGTTGTACCTACATAGTATTAGAAGCCCGCATCCACGAATTCAGCCTTTTCTATAATATTTACCATGGGCAAGCGATTCATCACACCGAAAAAAATATGTATGTGATCCATAATTAATATATCGGGTACAGGTTTTTAGACTCACGTCCGAATTGTCAAACGCTACTCAACTATAACGGTTTCTTACATTGATTAAAAGAAATAAGGCTACCTTAAGTGCATTCGGCGGTTAATGTCTCCCCTAATGAATGATACGCACGAGTACGACACATATTCATTAGGACGATAATAGAATCGGCGACAGTGTGATTAAATTCAACTCTATTTATTTCGAAATTAAAGTACATTTTTATACACCTAGAAATTGTTATTACTTTTATCAAATTATGACGTATTATAGTATCATTGTATTGAAACAATTTTATTTTCATTCTAAGAAACCTATATGATTCAACACAAATTGGCAATCACAAACCATAATTATATATTTGGGAGAAATTGAGTAATTTTCGTAATCAATATCGAATTTAGTCGTGGGAGTGGCTAGACGAGTAAACAAAGAGATTGCTTTCTTGTTTCTATTATACTATGGTTTTTAACTACCAAGCTTAAAGTTGATAATCATGCACTTACAAAGACAACCGCAGTGAGAAAATACTCATATCATTCAATAACGGTTTCTTATGTTGCTTTTATTTTGTAGATGAAGAATAGTTAACCACTTTGGATTTTATGATACAAGTGAGTGTTACTAAGTGGTCAATAATCGTTTATGAACACGCAAAGTACCTTAAGGTCCGTTGCCGAACTTTAATACAAAGAATGGGGATTAAAGATGATGGGATTTCGGAACGTTGACGGGGTTTATATGATGATAAAATATATGGTTTATATGATATTAATAGCTACTTTTAAAACGGAAGTAAGACTGAGTCTTAAATTTATCTTTATTTATGTTTTTTTTTTAGAAATATTTCACTTGTCATAAAACCAAATTTAATATTATTATGTAAACATAAAGGATTAACTCATGAATAAATTTTAATCGAATTATTAAAATAATGCCTTCTTTTAAAATATTGCCCGTTATGTGTGTTGAGAAAGTGAAAATTTAAAGAATTCAGTATTAAAGATGAAAGTAAGAAGGTATGAAAACGAAAGTCCGGCCTGTTGTGCGGTCTAAGATGTGTCGTGTTAACGATGATATTTAAAATTTGGCCATATTGCGCACGTTCGTTCACACTGCACGATTTAACGGAACATTTCTTTTTTGTTGATGACAGCCTCCGTGGCGCAGCGGGCGAGTAGCCGGCTGTGAAACGAGAAGCCGCGGTTCGATTCCCGCATTGAGACAAATGTTTATATGGCCCACAGATATTTGTTTCAAGTCTGGGTGTTGTGATACCGAAAGTCTCTCATAGTCTCTGACACCCACGATACAGGTTACACCTAGTGTAGGGTCAGGACTAGGTGTGTGTCTGTTGGGTGTATTTATTATTATTATTATTGTCTTATGTTCAGTACACTTTATTTTTAAAGATATTTTTTACATTTTTAAATATATGCTATAAAAAAAAATACATTTAAAAATATAAAAATATTCCCCTCCGATGGCGAGGCTCGGGACCCAAGCCACCGGCGGTTAGGACCCCAGAGTGAGGAACCTCCTCACAATTCGTGCCGTATCCAGTAATACTGCCTTCTGCATCTGGCTCTTGACCCATACACCAACCGAGAGCCTCTTGAGGTGTTGGTCGAGGCTCAGTGGTATTAAACCATGGGCAGAAATGACTATCGGAACAATGATTGTTGAATCCACATCCCACATGCGAGTAACCTCATGTGCCAGGTCTAAATATTTCGACATTTTGTCTTTTTCGGCTTTCACAAGGTTCTCATCATGCGGAATCGTGACATCAACAAGCATCGCCCGGCGCGTCAATCGATCTACTACCACAATATCAGGCTTATTGGCCATAATAGTCCTGTCTGTGATAACAGATCGATCCCAATAGAGCGTTGCATGACTATTTTCGAGAACTGGTTGAGGGACATATTGATAATAAGGCACCTCAGAAGCCACAAGGCAATATCGAAGAGCAAGTTGCTGGTGTAGGATCTTGGCTACAAGGTTATGTCTATGCAAATACTCGCCGTTAGCAAGATACGAACAACCGGAAATAACATGCCTGATGGATTCTCCGGGACGGTGGCATGCTCGACAAATGTCAACCGTACCGTCCTTCATGATGTATTTCCTATAGTTGTTCGTCTTGATAACTTCGTCCATAATTGCAAAGACTATTATTATTATTTTTTTTAAACATTGTTTATCTCGAAATATTTAAGATATTTCGGTATAATGAAGAGCACGGGCCTAAGCCAAGTGAGCTTCATGTTCCGGTGGTTGGCTAGTTAAATCTTCTTGTAGGAATTTTCTTACAATGCGACACGTATTAAGAATTGCTGCTTTTTGCATAGTTATATATGTGTTTTCGTGGATGTTTATGACTTTTAAAGATTGTAATAAATGTTTAGGGATGACACCTGTACTGGACAACACTAGTGGCACAATATAAACTTTATTCATTTTCCAAATTCTTATGATCTCTTCTTTTAATTCGGTGTATTTGTTTATCTTTTCGGTTATGGTTTTGTGAAGGTTGTGAGTGTTAGGCACTGCAATGTCAATTAAAAATACAGTTTTATTTTGTTTGTGAATTAACGTAATATCAGGTCTATTATTATGGATGGTCTTGTCGGTTAAAATCGCTCTATCGTAATATAGTTTACAACTAGTGTTCTCCAATACGGGTTTCGGGTTATACTGATAGTAAGGTGTGGGTTTGTTAGGTATAAGATTGTGTTTAATGGCCAGTTTCTGGTGTATGATGTGTACTATTTGATTGTGTCGGTGTGTATAATCAGTTTGTGTTAGAGTTGGACAGGCGCTTGTGATATGCTGTATAGTCTCCGGCTGTCGGTGGCATTTTCTGCATTTGTCGTTGTGTATGTTAGGGTCTCTAATTATATACTTCCTGTAGTTTTTCGTGTTGACAACCTGATCCTGAATTGCTATCATGAAACCTTCAGTTTCAGGAAACAGAGATCCAAGTTTCAGCCACTTATTAGAGGCTTCTAGGTCGATGTGAGCCTGTTCTAGATCGTGCAAATGTCTACCATGCAGTTCTTTTCTACGCCAGGTGTTCAATTTATCTGTTTCGGCGGTTTGTGGTGACCTAGTCTGGAAGTCTACTGATTTTAAATTTAGGGGTGTAAAATTTGTATCTGATTCTATTACGGCTGCATGGATGTTACTAGATTCGGCTTTGCTGTGAAAAAAATTACGCAAATTATTCACCTGCCCCTCCCAAAGAATTTTTAAATCTATGAGCCCTCTACCCCCTTTTAATCGTTTAAGAGATATTCGTTCGATCGCTGACTTAGGGTGTAAGTTATTGTATTTGGTGAGTGTAGTTCTAGTTTTTATTTCTAGCTGATTTATGTCTGTGCGCGACCATTTAATAACACCAAAGGAATACGTTAATATTGGTATAGCATAAGTATTAATCGCCTTAAACAGGTTTCTTGAAGATAATGACTTTTTGCAGACCAGATTGAGTCTACGTATGTATTCTTCACGAAGTTTCTTTTTAATTTGTGTGTGGTTTATATTTTTTGACTGGAATATACCTAAATATTTATATGTGTCAGTAGGATCCATTTGTTTAAAGGTATTTTCACTATGCTCACCATTGGTATCAGGGTTTATGACTTTGCCTTTATGTATATGGAGTATTCTGCATTTATCTAAACCAAAAGACATGTTGATATCATTGCTGAATTGTGTTGTTATAGCAATTAACGAATTTAAAGCTTTTTTAGATTTTGAGAATAGTTTTATGTCATCCATATACATAAGATGGCTAACATCTGTGTTTGTTGTGAGACTGTAACCATACGTTTTACTGTTAAGCAAATGAGACAAGGGATTTAAGGCGAGACAAAACCATAAAGGACTAAGGGAATCTCCTTGAAAAATGCCATTCTCGATTGGAATATTATCAATGGTAATTGGTTGGTCAGAGTTTGATAAAATTAGTCTGGTCTTCCACTTAGCCATGGCATTCTCCAGAAATGTTATGATGGTCGGATTAATTTTGTAAATATGTAAAATATGGATGAGCCAAGAATGAGGTACGCTATCAAATGCTTTTTTATAATCAATGTAGCAAATATGTAAATTTCTATTATGAGTTTGAGCATGTTTAAGTATTGTAGAGTCTATTACTAATTGTTCCTTGCATCCTTTATGGTATTGTCTACATCCTTTCTGTTCTTCGGCTATTACATTATATTGAACTAAATGGGTAGTTATTTTGTGCGTAATACAAGAAGTAATTATTTTGTAAATGGTTGGTAGACAAGTTATAGGTCTATATTGAGACGGATTGCTTGTGTCATTACTTTTTGGCAACATGTACGTTATCCCTTTGGTTATAAACTCAGGCAGTTCAGATGTCCCTTTCAACAGATCTGTGATAATTCGTGAAAGAGTATCATGCAGTTTAAAAAACTTCTTATACCAGAAGTTATGGACACCATCGATTCCAGCAGCCTTCCAGTTCTTTGTTTTTTTTGTAATGGCGTCAATGTCTTCTCTAGTGATATCTGAAAACTCCATTTCTTCTATATGGTTCCATTTACTTTCTTCATCCCTAATCCAATCTGCTCTATTATTATGGTCTCGGTTTTTCTTCCATAGCTCAGTCCAATAGTTCTCGAGAGCATCTGAACTAGGTGGTTCAGAGCGTTGGTTGGTTACTTTATTGTTTAAAGATCTATAAAAACTTTTTTCATTGCTTGAAAATAATTTGTTGTCATTTTTACGTTGTAATGATTTTTTATACCTTGCTAGCCTTTGTGATTTTAAAGATAATTTTTGTTTGAGTGTGTCTAAATATTCTTCAGGTCTGATATTATCTTTTTCATGAGATGAGTGAACTTTTACTGCTTTAAATATTTTTTCTACTTTCTTTATTAATTTTTTTGATCTGTTATTATTGATGTACTGTGTTACTCTGCCTATATCTGCTCTAAGTGTTCTAATGTCATTTTCAAGTCTTACTTGCCACGCTGGTATAATTGTGTGATTGTTACTGTTTCTATTTTCGTTTTTAATTTTGTAACCTAAATTTTCACATATTACTAGAGCACTACAGTATACTAAAGTGTGTATATCTGTTAAATCAGAATCTATTTTATAAAATTTTCCTAATATGTCCTTGTTAAAGATAGCTACTAACATATATAGTCTCTTGTTTTCTTTTAATCGAGGAAGTCTTGGCCTAGTTGTGGGGTCTGTTCCCGTGTAAAGAGTTAGGGCTGTTTCTAATTGATGTATTCAGTTTTGTGTCGTTAAATCTGTAAGTGGTTGATCTGTAATCTGTGTAATTGTGTTGTGTGTATTATGTAATGTTTGTGTTTGAGTGGATGCGTCTGTAGTCAGAGTCTGTAATCCTGTATCTTCAGTCAGAGGGTATTCGAGAAATACGTTTTGAGTGGAAGAGCCAACTACTTGTATTGTATGTGTTAATTCTGTCGTAGATGGTTCTGTACGTGTAGTCTGAACTGTAGTGAGTGCGAGTTCATCCCGATTCAGTTGTTCTGAAATAGATTTTTTAAGGTTTTCTATGACGTTATCCGATAAAAGCTTGTTTCGCATTATGGCTCTTCTTTGGTCAGCAACCCGTTGCGCGGATACGTTTATATGTGGATATTTAATTTTAAATTGGTCAAATAGTTTTTTACAATACATAGTCCTATCTGTTTCTAATTTGGTCACTTCAAGATAAGTACGCATGATGAATAAATTTATATCGTCATCCCACTTCATGCGTATTCTGGGTTTGCCAGCTTTGGTGGTTGCAGGCTGGTTGACAAACGTCTCCTGCAAAACATCCGCGGCCGGAGTATCTGCTCTACTGCTACTCCTACTCCTACTTGACTTACTGTCGTCGGCTGTAGTCCTTGAGGACATTCCCCTACCCCCCGCGTCCCCGACTCCCGCCCAGCCGTCCAGTCGAGAGTCACTGGCTAGCATGCTGTCACGCCCGACACCAGCTACAGACGTGCCCCGGCGATCACCCCCGGGCAGCGGCCCTATACGTAATTTACTTCTTGTCTCCATTATCATCATGGGTTACCTTAACCTTGTTAGCCACGTAAGTTTCTGCTGTACGTGTTGCCCGCCCCCCACGAGGTCAGATGGTCGACTCGGGCGTAAGGTAGGATTTTGGGGGGCTTATTATTATTATTATTATTGTCTTATTATTATTATTGATATCCGAACATGACAAACTGACTTTACTAGACAGATGGTAGATGTAGTGCAGTCCAAAATACCAGCAACCTCCGACAAACAATTTATTTATTTAAAACACTTTATACATTTGATATTTACAGGTGGTCTTAATGCCTGAGGTCTTTAAACTAATTAACCTTTGGGTGCTACGGAGATATACATTAAATAAACAAATAGTAATTTAAGTCCAGTATAAAAAATATTCTATGATATGATTAGTTAGCGTTATGGATATGAACCTTTGGTAGTTTTAGGACCAAATATGCCTTTAAACACAGTTGGGTTTTATAAATTATTATTAGTTTGATAAATAAATCATAATATATATTATGATTGTCAACGCAATTTTACCATAAATGTTATACAACCGAATAATCAGGCTGCAATTTTTATATGCAAAAAAAATTTTCAACTGCTTTTCAGTATTATACATCATGATATACCCTCGTCTGTATTTCTATTATGAGATCATTCCGCAGAACAAATATTTTACGATCACGATATATCGTGTCGTGAAATTCGAACGCGCTGTAACGGACCCCTGTCGTATGCATTTCTTAACTTTCAATATCGATCGATTAATCGCATTCTCTATCCCTTTCGATACAACTTGTTATTGTTCTCGACCCTCTCTATTGTACGATAATTGTTTTAATTGACTTTCTACGTATATACTGTTATATTCGTTGGTTGCCTAATAGAGCCTAGTTTTTCGAATTTGTGAATTTGTTTTGTTAATGATATTAAATAATAATAAATAAGTATAAGTATAATAATAAGTGGTTGTGTTTAGGTACGACTACTGTCTTGGGTCTCGGGTTCGATCCCTGGGTCGGGCAAAGTGATAATAGATTTTTCCATATCAGCTCGGAGTCTGGAATTTGTGCCCAATATGGCGATAGGCTCGACCCCAATCACATCTGGAACGGAAATAAGCTCAGCGAAATGTGGGTGTACTAGTTCGCTAGTGCGCCTTTGCCTACCTCTTCGGGGATACGGGCGTGAGCTTATATGTATGTATGTGTATATGTAAAAAAATGAAATAATATTCATATACCGGAGTGAGGAGCTTTCTTTTTGTTTACCCAAAATACTCATAAGAACAGAGCATACATAATAAATCGACGTTTTGTATTATATTAATGACATTACGTTAGATTAGATTAGATTAGATTATAACTCTTTATTGTACACCACACACATATTACATATTACGTTCTTTTATTCTTTCCATAAATAAATATATTTCACTGGTAAAACTCTCACGAATAAGAGTCCGCCTGGATAGGTACCGCAATATTTTCCTCAAATTTTGAATAATAATTATTGGTCAAACGACTAGTAGGCGGACACTAGTATATAAAAATAATTAACCTCATCAAACTGTTCACATCAAATCGAAAGTTTAGGATATGAATCCGGAACGGTGACCTTCAAAGCGGCGTTTCACTGCCCTTAACTGTTGGGTCAACTTCTAATTTCAACCCGTCTTTCCAGTTCTATTGCGTTTATGGATTCTGTAAGGGTTAACAAGATCTTTTATAATCCGACTTAAAAAAGTAAGTTATCAATTCGACCCGTATGTATGTAATATTCTTAAAATAGCACGATATTCGCATATGTTAGTCTATATAAGCTTCCAGCCAATTCGTTTCATTCGATGAGTGAGATTTTTGGTGTCCCTTTTCCCCCTTCCTTTCCATTTCCTCCCTTCAGGTTGGTAATGCACCCATGATTCTTTTGTGTCTTGGGAACACTCAATTATATGGGTGGTGGAGATCACTTACCATCAGGTGACCCATCTGCTCGTTTGCCAGTCTCTGATATAAATAATCACAAGTTTAAAAACGTAACGGACCGACTTCAAATCCGATCGTGGCCAAATTTATATGGGACCACCCTTGAAAGAAGCTCTATAGAACACAAAAAGAATTTTGAAGATCGGTCCACATTCGGCGGAGATATCGCGTAACATACATAAAAAAAATAAAAAAAATACCGACGAATTGAGGACCTCCTCCTTTTTGGGAAGTCGGTCGAAAAAGCCAAATTTCATAAGTGTATGTACATATGTTTGTATGTATTATAAAATATAAATCGAACTGTGATGTTTTTTTTATTAAATTAGGTATCTTCCAACTTAGGGAATCGTGTAAGTTTAATCAAAATCGATTCAGTAGTTTTGAAGACATGGAATTAAATATGTGAAAATGGAATTGAAAATTTAATATCCTTATCCCTTTTTCATTTAAATATTAAATTTACACACCTACTGTCTGCAATCTCTGCACCATCTTAGGTTGACTGGTAGAGAATGCCTTTGGCATTTAGTCCGCCTTTACATAATTTGTGTAAAAAGTTTAATAAATAAATAAATAATCA
Organism: Clanis bilineata; assembly: GCA_036417725.1. Classification (NCBI taxonomy): domain Eukaryota; kingdom Metazoa; phylum Arthropoda; class Insecta; order Lepidoptera; family Sphingidae; genus Clanis; species Clanis bilineata. Next base: position 7,626,878 of record CM071162.1, on the reverse strand, counting down.
CAAGTTTAAAAACTTAATTGACCGACTTGAAATTTACCGATCGTGACCAAATTTATATGGGACTACCCTTGAAATAAGCTCTATCGAACACAAAAAGAAAATCGGTCCACATTTGACGGAGATATCGAGTTACATACATAAAAAAAGACGAATTGAGGACCTCCTCCTTCGGAAGTCGGTCGATTAATTGGAGAAGTAAGTCTTTGAACTGTTTTATGGCGTCACGTTTGTGGAGTTTTGGGTATTTCCCTTGGAAGTGCCGAAACCCTTTCATATTGAGATGGCAATAAGCATGGCAGTTTTGAACCGATACATATGCGGCATATCCATAGCAGGAATGTTCTATCCAAGAAGAAGTGTCTCATGCAAAAAAAACGAGGTCATCGGGCTTAATTTAAACAAGTTTGACGAATGGAACTAATTTTGAGACACACTTTTATAAAGAGATATATAGATACTATTGAATGCATAAGCTTACACCTGTATCCCCGAAGAAAACTGGCGAACTAGAACATCCACATTTTGACGAGCTTAGTTCCGTCCCAGAGTGATAGGGGGCAAGCCTATCGCCATATCGGGCACAAATTCCAGACTCCGGGCTGATACTATAAAAATCCAATATCACTTTGCCCGACCCGGCGATTGAACTCGAGACCTCAGGGGGTTTACTCTTGACACTTGAATTTGATTTCGATTCGGTTTCATTTATTGACTTAAAAATTCCACAGAAATCGAGTTAAAAAGTACGCTAATGTTGTATTGGATTCGAGAACTAGTCATTTGGTAATTTTTAACGTGACATTAGTAATTTTTAACGTGACTGCCTGGGTGGCGTGGTGACTGCATCGGTGGCGTGGTTGTAATTCGGTACGACTACCGTCCTGAGGTCTCGGGTTCGATTCCCGAGTCGGGCAAAGTGATATTGGATTTTCCATATCAGCCCGGAGTCTGGAATTTGTGCCCAATATGGCGATAGGCCCTCTATCACATCTGGGACGGAACTAAGCTCGGCGAAATGTGGGTGTACTAGTTGGCTAGTGCGCCTCTGCCTACCCCTTCGGGGATACAGGCATGAGCTTATGTTATGTTTTGTTATGACATTAGTACAGTTTTTAACTCTATTTTGGTGGAATTTTAAGTCACTAAATTAAATCGAATCGAAATCAAATTGTCAGCCCCCAGGATATTAGTGGTACCACGCACTCAATACCACTACGCTACTGAGTTGATTCCATTCAACTTCATTAAAATGCTATGGTAATTTATTTTGTAAACAAAATTTTGAATTTTTATTTAATAAATTGTATGTAGAAAGTGTTCGTTCAACTTGTATGCCATTAGGCCGTACCTATAACCGGCCAATTTATTATTCACTAATTCTTAATTTTTAACCAATTGGATTCCGAGAATCGATTCGCTAGTATTAGCCTCAAATAGTTGTTTTATAGTAAAGGAAATCGCAGAAAATAAATGTATTTGAGAATTAAATTATTATTAAAATTGTAACCTATTTTCTTTGAAGATTATGTAAGTGCGTGTTATTTAATTTTTATTTATATTCCTGTAGTAGAAGTCCTGTGGCTGATGATGATAATGATGGTGATATATAAAATGCAAGTAAAACTGAAAAGTAACAACACTTTTTCAAAAAGTAAAGGGAAAGGTTTTAATAAAAACATTATATTACCGCTAATTAAAAATTACATCAAACTGAATTAAAAAACAAAAATTGAGGTAGGTCATTAATCAGAATCGTGTACCAAGATATGTCCAACGCGTAAGCCTTAAGGTCCATATTACAGCATCCCAGTGCAGCAGAGAGTCGCGAGAGCAAACTGCTCCGCGCGCTCAACCGGAGGGGGGAATTGATAAAACTCTATAGCCGACGAAATATCATGCCAATACTTGCCTGACGCCACGCCATCATACTAAATTAGTGCAAAGAAAAATATCAAAATGAAAATAGCTGTAGTACTTTTAGTTGCCGCGATTGTAGTAAAAGCTGAAGACAGTGATAAAACTTTGGAGACAGCGATAAATTTCATTAAGGATTGCCATGGAGACTACATACCTTGCGTCAAGGTATATTTTTATAGTGAAAGTGCAGTGGAAAATGTGTAGTGGAGTGCAAGTAACATACCGTGGACGCGTTCATTACATTCATATTTTGAAAGTGCATCGATCTTGTTTGCTATCGATACCCTTATTTACTGCAACTTTCATAACGTTAAAGTGTCTTAATAATTTCATTGTTAATTGTGAATTGATAAAAAATGATATAGGAATTCAAGATTTTAAAAACCTTTTAGATTTGTTTACATAGTTCATCGTCCATGAGTAAGTCAAGTGATATTTAAATAATCTTCTAACCGAACTTTTTATTTGCAGGAAAAAATGCTCACTATCATCGACAATTTACGAACGGTTAGGAGTATGAATATTGTCGATGGTGTGATCTTCAAGGCAGAATCTGAACCTAAGCCCATCAAGCTAGAAGCCTTGCCTGTAGACCCTTCAGCGAGAGACACCGAAGTTAACTACAGGCTACTGGATGGAGTTGTCAGTTTGTTTGAAACACACGCCTTGGAGATCAAGATGAATAACGAAGACAAAGAGTCTTTGCAAAGGTCTCTTGAAGAAGGTAAGAATAAGTTTTATAAAATATCAATAAAACAGACTGGTATGGCGTCCTTGATCAAACGGCAGCGTATATGTATAGTTGAGCACTGGGCGATCCTGGGTTTGATTCCCAGGTCTGATGGGATTTTGATTCAGTATTTTTCAACCACGGTTTTCCCGGGACTGGATCTCCTAGAGGGGGATGTCACGAGGTAGCCTGTCGTAAAAAACTAAACCGAATCATTTCAGCAACAGACATGAAAAAGTGCGCCGAACCCACATTAAGATGGGATAAGGGCAGGAAGAAAAAGGGAACGGTATATCGATAGCCTTGTTCCGTATCATAAGTATCATGAGACGGGAAAAGCCCTGCAATCCGTGTTGCACCTCTTAGACACAGTTTTGGGGATAATATAAGCGTGGGCTGAATCATGTTATGCAAATACAATACGCATCAATGCAAAGTAAAATGTTTTATAAATATTTTACAGAGACATTGACAGTTAACACATTTATGTTAATGAAATAAGCAATGAATTTTTTTATTAATTTGTCTAAATGAATAGCCCACAATAATATATAAAAAGAGCGCTTCGACATTAATTAGAAAGTTGAGTTTGTACTGAATAAGGACATCCTTTTATTTATCGTCCAATATAATCTTAACTTTTTGTTGTCAGGTCGTGGAAAGAAGAAAGGTGGTGGTGCTATCGGAGGCATCATCGGTCTTCTTGGAGCCAAACTGCTATTAGGGAAACTGTTCATCGTCAAACTCATCGCTTTGAAGGCGTTGGCGACAGCCAAAATCGCATTGGTCCTGGCTGTCATCCTCTTCGTGGCGTGGTGTCTGAAGCAGGACCATACGAAGACTACATACGAAGTTGTGCCACATGCTCTTCATCATGAGAGCCATCATCCAGTACATGTAGAGCATGCGACCCATGATGGTGGTCATGGAGGAGGCTACTCCAGCTATGGTGCTGACTGGAACAAGAACTTGGACGAGGCACAGAATCTGGCGTACAGCGGATACGCGCATAATAATTAGACCAAATATTGTTACTAGGAATATTTTTGTACAAAGATTAATTTATTTATTTATTCTAATTTATTGAATTGTTTGTTAGCTAATTAAGTGTTTTATTGAAAATAGAATGAAGTAAGACTAAAAAGATAGGAAGGAGAAAATAATAAATCAATTAAAAAATAAACTTTTTATTATTTCATTTTTTTTCGATAACCTCCGTGGCGCAGCGGGCGAGTAGCCGCCTGTGAAGCGAGAGGCTCCGGGTTCGATTCTCATACTGAGACAAATGTTTGTATGACCCAAAATTAATGTTTATTTCTGATGTTGTGAAACCGAAAGTCTCTCATGGTTTCCGATACCCACGACATAGATTAAGCCTAGTGTGGGGTCAGGACTATGTGACTATTGAATGTTTAATATTTATTTTGTATATTCCAATCCTCGGTTTCATAATAATGAAAGTACATCTTATTGTTTGTATATTCATAGATTTATACTTAAGTGTGTAAATATCACATTTAATAGTACTTATAAGGCGATTTCCCAGCCGATCGAATCTCATTCGCCTTTCTCAATTAAATAGCTACTGGTTTTTACTGTATCTCACTTCATTAAGTAGTTATTGAGTACATTGCCTCTTTGACCACTTACGTATGTAAGTGAGCTTATGTATGTATGTATGTATATATGTAGGTACATACATACATAAGCTCACGCCTGTATCCTCGAAGGGCTAGGCAGAGGCGTACTAGCGAACTAGAACACCCACATTTCGCTGAGCTTAGTTCCGTCCCAGATGTGATAGGGGGCGAGCCTCTCGCCATATCGGGCACAAATTCCAGACTCCAGGCTGATATGGAAAAATCCAATATCACTTTGCCCGACCCGGTGATCGAACCCGAGACCTCAGAACCGTAGTCGTACCGAAATACCACCACGCCACGGAGGCAGTCCACTTACAATAATAAAATTATAATATTTTATTTTACTCATGGAAAAGTTAGGCAAATGTTAGGCAGGCAGCCGGTCGTAAAAACTTTTCCAAATAATTCCTGCAACATGCTTGAAAAAGTGTGTTGCGCCGACCCCACATTAAGGTGGGATAAGGGCAGGTAGAAAAATAAATTAATATCTTTATATTATAACGAATTGACATGACAGGCTCCGTGGCGCAGCGGGCGAGTATTTGGCGATATTTGTTTCAAGTCTGGGTGTTGTGAGACCGAAAGTCTCCTATAGTCTCTAACAACCATGATAGAGGATATACCTAGTGTGGGGTCAGGACTAGGTGTGTGACTGTTGGATGTATTTATTTATTTAATTACATCGCCGGACGAGCGCATTCACATAATTTACATTCGCTTATTTATTTTTATCTATAAGTTACTATCACATACTATACAAAATTGCCTCCTAATTAACATATTACTCGGAAAACTGATTCGTTCTCACAATTTAAATGTCATTAATAATGATTCTCAACTAATAATGGCAACTGAACTGCCGCGGTGGCTTAGTGGTATTGCGTGCGCTGTACGACTATCGTTCTGAGGTCTCGGGTTGTCGGGATCCCCGAGTCGGGCGAAGTGGTATTGGGTTTTTCTACTTGCTTTCAGCCCGGAGTCTAGAATTTGTGCCCGATATGGCGATAAGCTCTCCCCCTATCACAACTGGGACGGAAGTGATATCAGCGAAATGGGGGTGTTCTAGTTCGCTATTTCGCCTTTGCCTATCCCTTCGGGGATACAGGCGAGAGTCTGTGGAGAACTCAATAAACATTTGTTCGAACAAGATTAAAAAAAAAAAACAAGAAAAAACAAGATGAAAAACATTCATGATTCAGTCTAATTAGAGTATTGAATTAAAACTATTTTCGACCGACTTCCAAAAAGAAGAAGGTCCTCAATTCGTCTGTATTTTTTATATGTAAGTTACACGATATCTCTACCAAATGTGGACGGATCTTCAAAATCATTTTTGTATTCGATAGAGCTCGTTTCAAGGGTGGTCCCATATAAATTTGGTCTCGATCGGATTTGAAGTTGGTCCGTTAAGATTTAAACATGTGATTATTACAGATTCTATCACGATTTGTAAATCCATAAAAATAGTTTTATTTCAATGTATAACATTCGCGTAAACCTAAGAAATCACTAATTAGAGTAATCAATATTTTAATGAAACCGTCCATTAATCCGATTGGTCACTGATATCGGTTTTAGATTAAATACAAAACTAATGTACTGGAAAATAATGGAAAGCTCCGTAGACCCACCATCATAATGGATATAATGATATAACAAAATTGATTTCAATGAGATATCATCACAATCCACAGACATCTGTATACACTATTCATGTATTCACTGTATAAACCGCATTTCTTTGGTCGCATGTTATCTAAACTTGTTTTATAAAAGAAAACAGTGAGTCATTGCTTAATTTGAGTTGTTTTACAAGTTAGACGAATCACAATATTTAAGGAAATAATAAAGTTTAACAAAAACTTAAAACCGACTTCAACATTTTCACACATTTAAGTCCTACAAGGTGGACCGACGACCTGATAAATGTCGCAGGAAGACGCTGGATGCAGGCCGCTTCCAACAGATCGATCTGGAAATCTTTGGGGGAGGCCTATGTTCAGCAGTGGACGTCCTATGGCTGATGATAATAAAATGAATGCCAAATGTCTTAAACTTACTTTATGATTCAGTATAATATTAATTTTTCAAGTAACTTCAAAATGTAAACAAACAACTTTCACTTATTTCTTTATAAAAATAAATTTTTAACCAAATTGCATTTAACTTACCTCATTTCCGTTGTATTTAAATAAGGTTCATAAAATACGCATGCCAAGAGGAGTGGAATCTTATTTTTATACAAAAACGTCTATTATGTATTGCAACCAGTTTTGGCTCTCTCTAATTTATGTATGGTCCACATTTTTATTTGTTACGTTTTGTTGGCTGGGGTAGATGGTTGAACTTGACTTGTTCGGTGTATCAGAGCTAGATATGTTTAAAGTGTACAGAATCATAATCTCTACCTCATGTTATAACATAACATATGCTCACGCCTGTATCCCCGAAGGGGTAGGCAGAGGCGCACTAGTCAACTAGCACACCCACATTTCGCCGAGTCTAGTTCCGTCCCAGATGTGATACGAGGCGAGCCTATCGCCATATCGGGCACAAATTCCAGACTCCAGGTTGATATGGAAAAATCCAATATCACTTTGCATACATATATTATCATCTCCCTAGTTGACTTCGCCTTTAAAATTAATTTTAAAAGTTTCTCCAAACCCATGGTATATACATGATATTATAGCATTGTTACTAGAAATCCCATTCAGACTGTCCCATTTATTGTTTTCGTACCAATTACTGTTTTATCATTCTTTGCGTAGAAAGCAATATTGTCACAGCTCATGAACAATCGCGCATCTGCTGTAGAATTCCTATTAATTTCTTTAAAAACTATTACGTATACACAACTCCTTTAGCATAGTCGACGTTATTGACTGCTCAGAGACCCGTGACCCATATGCTCGTTGCCAATCTTCGAGTATGTTGCAGAAAAATTTCGGCTTATGTTTCTATGACCGGACTGCCTGGCGTCAACCCCTGCTGGGAGTCTAGTTCCGGGCGATAAATCTTAGAAAAACAGTTTACCCGACCCGATTAGAACTTCCAGTCTACACCTCATAAACGCTGCTAAGAGACCAAGGAAGTGACCACAGTTTTTAACATAATATTCCAGCTAACTGAACGCTAAGACTATATTTAACGCGTCATGTCTGTCTCTCGGTGTAGTAAAACTGGTTGAAACTCAAAACTCACTGGAACTACTTTCTATGGTTGGAGTTTCACGTGTTTTCGTCCAATTTCTGCATCGAGAGTGAGATTGTAGTTTTACCGTCGGCATTAGATTGCCTCTGCGTGTGCATTCGCTTTTATTATTGCACCAAGTTTCATACTCAAACATTAATCTAATATATGTGAATATGTATCCATTTTGCTAATGATGTAATTGTTACTACATGTGGTCGACTATTACGTAGCTTTTATGGTAAATACTTCGTTAATGTTTTGTTGATGTTTGAAATCCTTGACTGGTAAAACAGTTAGATCATTAATTTATTCTGAATAGCAATAATTATTTAAATCAATGTGGATATTACTACTGTTTATTATTTTTTCGAGCAATAACCGTATTTTGTCGTCAACCCACGTCAATTTTTTTTTGGGACAAAATGTAGCCTATGTGTTATATTGTAATCTATATAACTGAAATGTTTCATCAAAATCCATTTAGTGTTTGAGATAGTAACACACAAACATACATTAAACTTTCGCATTTAAAATATTAGTTAGATGATCCATCTCTCTTATTTCTTTACGAACTACTGTCATAATTTAAGGTTATACCGGTCTCGGGGAAATATTAGGGAGGGGATACACTTATTCACATCTGCTAGAAAGAGCTTCAATTCAGGGCAATCAAAGCAAAAAAATGTAACTTATATTGAAGTCATCTGCACAAAAAATTATTCAAATTGACAACGAAATGAAGTCGTCGCGAGACGATTTTGTTTTATAATAAACTTGTTGAATCGTTTCATGTGAAAATCGTAATCACTATTTGTATCGCTGTCGGTACGTATTCGCTTCGCTTTTCATTTAACAAGGGCATAAAATTACTATGACACTCAAATTCCATACGACATCGTTACTTGATTTTACATCTAAATCAATTAAAAGTACACATACATACATAAGGTCACGCCTGTATCCTCGAAGAGGTAGGTAGAGGCGCACTAGCCAACTAGTACATCCATATTTCGCCGAGTTTAGTTCCGTCCCAGATGTAGTAAGGGGCGAGCGTATCGCCATATCGGGCACAAATTCCAGACTCCGGGCTGATATGGAAAAATGCAATATCACTTTGCCCGACCCGGGGATCGAACCCGAAACCTCAGGACGGTAGTCGCACCGAAATACAACCACGCCACTGAGACAGTCTATTATATTAATATTCTACATTTATTAAAAGTCTTATTTTGAAATCTGTCTCGTTGTGCCGTTATGTCGCTACGTCATTATGATTATGTTCTCATAAATAACAGCGTTATCAACTCATGCATCAAGAACATCTTGGAAATCTTGTCATTTAGCCTATTTGTTTATGATATAATATACATTTACGACGTTAAGGCTTTATCTGATCAAGCAACAGCGATATGTCCAGTTGATGGTCAATGTACAAATATCTAAGTGGGTAAACAGGCATTTTATCGAGAAAGTGGAAATAAAATAGAAATTTTCATCTGCTACGAGTTGGTGGTATGAGATCGGATATCGTTTGAAGAAGTGTTTCCCAAACTTTTATAGTGTATCTCAATCATATAAGGTTTTGAAGGATTATAATGTAAAAAAATGGTAGGTTATCATCGTGTTTACATTTTTATATCGCAGACATTGCTACAAAGTAGGTCATCGAATGCAAAATAATTTTCATAATACATGTAATACTAGGAAGACTATTTGTCATTCACAATCGACTTCTCTTTTTTTAGTTTATTTAGGCACAAACAGTAAATATATATAATAAGTGACGCATACTTGCTAATTACTAAAATTAATACACAATATTGTTAGTTTACACAATTTTTTTATGTATAAAAAGTGCTTTTTTTTCAAGACCAAAGCAGTGCCCCGAAAATAACAAATTTAACAAAAAATAATTGAGATCTAAATAGAAGACAGAACAAACAGCGTATTAGTGTATTGTAACTATAATAGTTTAGTCGAGGCCCAACAAATTATCCCGTTCAAATCACGATGTATGATGTTAAGAGATATTCTTTAAAATAAATCTTACTAATTTATATGCCTAGGGGGCGAGTACAACATATTGAGAAATGCTGTTCTGTCTCGTTAGCTATTGAACGTCATTATAGTACAAGTAAAAGTGTATGTTGCTTTGATACATCTGTTATAATGACATCTGTTTTTATTTAATTTATGTTTTAACCATCAATATAATATACCCTAGATGCACAGTTGCAAATATCCTCCTAGAAAGTGGTCTCAGGAATAAAACAAAGAAAAAGATCGGAAGTTGTAATTAAATCAACACAAATATAACCCTATACATGTGTTATAAAGTAGTTTTTTAAACGAAATGATCAAGCGTTCTTAAATTAGAATTTTGAAATTTAGAATTCTATCGGCGTCCTACTGCAGGCAAAAGAAGTGCTTAAACACTTCCTTGCTGTCCCATTTTCCGATCGTCAACTGTGCATCTAGGTAAATAATATATCCACAGTTTTAACTGTCAACAAATTATAAGAACACTAGAGATTCGATAATATATAAATACCTCGATATTGTTCGGTTGGTCTTGAATTATAATATTAGTTTGGGATATTTTCAACAAAATATTTGAAAGACTGCCCCGGTGGCGTGGTTGTATTTCGGTACGACTACTGTCCTGAGGTCTTGTGTTCGATCCCCGGGTCGGGAAAGTGATATTGAATTTTTCCATATCAGCCTGGAGTCTGGAATTTGTGCCCGATATGGCGATGGGCTCGTCCCCTATCACTTCTGGGTCGGAACTAAGCTCGGTGAAATATGGGTGTACTAGTTGGCTAGTGCGCTTCTGCCTACGCCTTCAGGGATACAAGCGTGAGCTTATGTTGTGTTTATGTAATATTTGAAACTATTTGCATCTTCGTCCACATAGAAGTAATTTGCAACATATTTGTCTACGAAACGATTTAAATTAAAATAAATATACTCAAGAGTAAGATTTATTTTTAAAGTAGAAGTAACCATAACAAAATTAATATAATAATTATAATCTCTATGCATTGGCCGTTAAGTTTTAGAGGTATATTATCTTAGTGATTATCTGGAAATAATGTGATTACTTACTTAAAAGTGAAAATATGAATTAATATGAAGATGTTTGAAATTCATCTTAAGTACTAGGGACGGTTAAAAATTAAAAAAAAACATTGTCTTCATTTTAGAATAATTGAATAATTATGAACAGAGATAGCATCGGTTCACGCCTTTCTACCCAAAGGTTAGGTGGAGGACAACTAGCGAAACTGAGCTCATTTTCATCCCTGGTAATATTATTAGACTGCCTCGGTGGCGTGGTGGTATTTCGGTACGACAACGGTTCTGAGGTCTCGGGTCCGATCACCGGGTCGGGCAAAGTGATATTGGATATTTCAATATCAGCTCGGAGTCTCGAATTTGTGCCCGATATGGCGATAGGCTCGCTCCTTATTACATCTGGGACGGAACTAAGCTCGGCGAAATGTGGGTGTTCTAGTTCGCTAGTGCGCCTCTGCCTACACCTTCGGGGATACAGGCGTGAGCTTATGTTGTGTGTTTATGTTTATGTTGTGTAATATTATTATGATAGTAGGCAAGCCTATCATCATATCGAGCATAATTATACTGATACTGAGTCTATTATTTTTCTACCTGCCCTTCATCATCATCATCATCATCATCATCAGCCATAGGACGTCCACTGCTGAACATAGGCCTCCCCCAATGATTATCCTGCCCTTATCCCATCTTATTGTGAGGATCGGCGCAACACTTTTTTTAAGCACGTTGCAGAAATTATTTGACTTTGTTTTTACGACCGGCTGCCTGCCTGACGTCAACAATCCTCTGGGGGATCCAGTCCTGAGCAAATCATAATTTCTGAGTGGTAGAGTCACGCTGTAGACAATTACGTCTACAGCACGAATGGGCCGGCTCGACCGATTTAATTCCACTGTCTCACAGAAAACCGACGTAAAGTAGCAGCTCGCTGTCGCGTTTCGTTCGATGAGTGAGATTTCCAGTAGCCCAATTCCCCCTCCCTTTCCCCTCCCCTTCCATTCCATCCTTTTATGTTGGCAACGCACCCATGATTCTTTTTGAGTCTCGGGTGTCTATGGGTGGTGGAGATCACTTAACATCAGGTGACCCATCTGCTCGTTTGCCAGTCTCTGCTATAAAAAAAAAAAAAATTACAAAAATTGCTTTGCCCGACCTAGGAATCGAACCCAGGACCTTCCGGTCCACATCCCATATGTATGCTGCTATTAGACCAAGGATTACTAATATTCAGCAGTAAATATCACTTTACTGACCCGGGAATCGAACCCGAGATCTCAGGAAAGTAGTCGTATTGTGCACGCAATACAACTATGCCAAGGCAATCAAACAAATAAGTTAAATTAAACTTAGAATTCAAAATGTTACTTCAATGAAGGAGAGCAGGGTCTTCTGACACAAGTATATGAATACTTACTAGAAGATCCTAATCTTGTGTCTATTTTTGTAATAAAGAGAGAAATATTTCTTTAAAATAACTTGCATAACATAACATAACATAAGCTCACACCTGTATCCCCGAAGGGGTAGGCAGAGGTGCACTAGCGAACTAGAACACCCACATTGCGCCGAGCTTAGTACCGTCCCAGAAGTGATAAGGGGCGAGCCTATCGCCATATCGGGCACAAATTCCAGACTCCGCGCTGATATGGAAAAATCCAATATCACTTTACCCGACCCGGGGATCGAACCCGAGACCTCAGGACGGTAGTCATACCGAAATAAACTACGCCACCGAGGCAGTCCAAAATAACTTTATTATACTAAATAAACTCCAAAACACAGTATTTGGTTAATTTTGAAAGAATTATAACTTTTAGATCACAAGTTTTGTGCTGTTGTACGTCTAACAGTTTAGGTTGAACCTAGTACCTTAATGGTTCAAAACCTACATATGCAAGTACTAGGCCAGTGAGGCAGTAACCACGTGTTTTATTTACGCCTTACACTAGCGAGCTGCAAAAGAGTGGAAATGTGAATGAAGTCAAAAGAAAGTAGTGAGAGCTTTCACCTATGTGCTGTTGAGAAGTTTTACTATCAGAATATTTGTAGGCGCTACGATTAAACATAACAACGTTAGATCAATATAAATGTATAAACAATTAGTTATGATATAATTACAACTTTAAAAACTATTAAACCGTCTTCTAAGTTCATCTTATTTCGCCAAATTTAAATGGGACCACCCGTCGAGTAAGTTTTATCGAACACAAAAAATAAAGTGAATAAATAGGCCTATAATTGCCAAAGCTATAGCGTAATACATAAATAGACTAGTTTATTACCTCCTTCCTTTGAATTCGATCGAAAATATAAGTTCTTTATTAAAGAAAATATTATTTTTAACACATAGCCCTGACTTTACACTAAGACATGTCTTGTGTCGTGGGGATCAGAAATTAAGAGAGACTTTTAGTCTTACAATATCATAACATAACACGCATAACATAAGCTCACGCCTGTATCCCCGAAGGGGTAGGCAGAGTCTTTAGTTCCGTCTCAGATATGATAGGGTGCGAGTCTATCACCATATCGGGCACAAATTGCAGACTCCGGGCTGATATGGAAAAATCTAATATCACTTTGCCCGACCCGGGGATCGAACCCGAGACCTCAGGACGGTAGTCGTACCGAAATACAACCACGGCACTGAGGCAGTCTTACAATATCCTGACGCGAAATAAATATTTATGGGTTTGAGTTTGCAAAAAGGTTTATCTTGGTTCTATATTGGTATCTTGGTATCTGGGATTGAACCCGCGGCCTCTCGCTTTATAGCTGGCCAGTGACCACTCACCGGCCGCGCATGGAGACTGTCATGTCACAGTGTATGTTGTAAATTGTACTATCGTTTATTTAGCTAGATAGATATGCGTTATCTAGATAATTATCTCGTTTTATTTGACAGCCTCCGCGGCGCAGCGAGCGAGTGGCCGGCTGTGAAACGTGAGGTCGCGGGTTCGATTCCCGCATCGAGACAAATCTCTCTGCGGCCCACAGATATTTATTTCTGTCTGGGTGTTATAAGGCCGAAAGTCTTTCGTAGTTCCTGATACCCACGACAAAATACTTGATCTTAGTGTGGGTTCAGTACTGTGGGGAAATTGGCTTGTGCTAATTACAAATCTTAGCAGACGAATAAACATATTATTATAATTAGTTGGGAACTTTTCGAATATGATTGATTGCTTTTACAAAGCAAAAGATAGTTATAATTACAAGTTAGTTGTTATTGAAAGAAATGTTGAGTAATTTTGCATAAAATGTCTATAGAGCGATGGCGATAAGCTCGCCCTCTATCACATCTGGGACGAAACTAAGCTCGGCGAAATGCGGGTGTTCCAGTTCGCTAGTGCACATCTGCCTACCCCATTGGGGTTACAGGCGTGAGCTTATGTATCTATGTCTATAGAGCTTCTCCTTATTTTAAATCCGAATGTAATTTTCAACGAGTGTTAGAGCTACACTGTAGATAGTCATATCGACAGTGATCTGGTTGAACCGGTTCGACACAAGCATTTTAGAAAATCGACCTGACGTGACAATGTGCTGTTTCGTTTCAATCGATAATATTTCCGATGGCCCAAAGCCCCTTCTACTTACCAATGCCTATTATACCTTTCTTATGAGGTTATTTAAGATTACAGGCGACATTGCCATAATTCTTTTAATACAAAGACTTCTATGTATTTACTAGACAAGCTGTTTAGAAGTAAAAATGTGTCATATTACGGTGAGTGTTTGATGTTTGACGGCTAAGGAAAAGAGCGGCAGGTCGATTCTCTAAGGTTTCATTTGTGAAAACCACGTTGCGGCAACGATGTTTTCATTTTTGTTTTCAGAAAGGTACAAAGGACACGCATTAGCGCTATGCGTGATGACGGCGCTTATGCGAACTGACTCTCGAGCGAGGCGTTTGACATAAATGTATCGAAAATAGTATTCTCTAAGACCCAACAACGTTTAACGCTCCGTTTATCACAACGATGTGCCCTGCGGGAGCTCGTCGTCGATCGCAACGTTGTGGCGTTTCTTAGAGAATCGACCTGCAGATCTCCTTGATTAATGATGATTGGATCATAGATTCTGGAGCGTCACATCACATGACTTCACATAAAGATTATTTTGAAACCTATGAAGAATTCAACGATCCAGTGCCAGTATTTTTGGTTGATGGCAGGCAGATGATGTCTGTCGGAGCAGGGAGCATAAATGTAGAAATACTAGTCCATGGAAAATGGAAGAAAGGTTGTTTAAGTACTACTGGTACTTGGTTTATACCTACATGTAAACAAAATTTATTTTCATCTGGGTCAGCATTAAAGAATAATTTGACTCTGCTCCTCTTCAATATTTTAACATAGCAAGTCGCGGTCAATTGACGGAAACTTATTGCGCAAATTCTATGTACCGATCAGGCTGTGTATCATACATAGAATACTTTGTTTTAATATAGTGTCTATGACCGGTGGAGATCAGTTATTATTAGATAACCTACCTAAAAACACTAATGAAGTCAAAGTAAAAAGATACTTTATATCAACAATAATTGCTCGAAAGTTTCATTTACCGCATAAAAACTATTTAAATTATTATTTTGGTTTTGTACTATAACGGTACGTGAATATAATGTTAGTGAAATTACTTCCATAATAAGTTATATGCGTTATGTGGAAATAAAATTAAGTGTTTTTTCTATTACTTAGACAGCCTCGGTAGCGTAGTGGTATTGCGTGCGCGATACGGCTATCGTTCTGAGGTCTCGGGTTCGATCCCCGGGTCGGGAAAAGTGATATTCGGTTAAGAAAAATAATAGTTTTATTTGAGGTATTTTAATTGATAATCTGTATATTTAATTGATAATGAAATCTATATATCAAACTTTTAATACGATTTGTAATATCTTTATGAGTTGTAATATAAAGAACGTTTAGAAAAATCCACACAGATAGATTTCAAAGATCACATAAGTTGCCTAGGCCTGGTACAGGCTTATGCAAAGGAAATAAGACGAATGATCCGTGCACTAATCACGCAGCATTTGCCTGGGCCTAGGCCTGAGGCTAGGATAGCTCTCAATGATAAAGCTAAGAACTTATATAACTTCAAAGTGAAAAGTGATATTCGGTTTTTCAGTATCCGCCTGGAGTCTGGAATTTGTGCCTGATATGGCGATAGGCTCGCCTAGGCCTCCCAGATGTGATAGGCGTTAGGCCTATCACATCTGGGACGGAACTAAGCTCGGCGAAATGTGGGTGTTCTAGTTCTCTAGTGCGCCTCTTCCTACCCCTTTGGGGATCCAGGCGTGGGCTTGTGTTACGTTTTTTCTAGTTTTCAAAAGTCTTAATGCCTATAGTATAAGTATGGTATAATAGACACTCTTGTGTCCTTCGAGAAATGAAGGAATACTTATTACTTTAGTTTAGATTAAAAAAATGTTTTTAAAATAATATTGATTTCACACTGCACTGCACCTATTTATGAAATTTGTATGAAATATTAACCAAATGTCATGAGTGCGTAGCGACCTTGAATACAGAAATTATTAAATTCGATAGTCAGATTTTTTCGGTTCGAGACAATGTTATATGCTTTTATATGGATAAAAAGTCAAACTGATTTTAAGTTAAGCATTAGGTAATGATTATAATTTAATAAAACCAATTAAATATGAAATGACGGTGTTTGGTTTATTTTATATTACAAAAAATAAATTATTAAATTACCACACATTCACTCTCTCACACAAACAAATAAACTTACACATATGTACATGTATACGATAATATAAGAAAATACATAGAAATAAAACTAAATAGAGATCAGACTTACATATAGAGTATTTTATAGGTACTTCAAATAAAACATAAAATAAAAAGACAAAAATAATAAGATATAACTTAAAATAAGGCATTAGGTAACTTCTATTTTTGGTGTATCATTACATACCCGTTTGACTTAGATATATACTTAAATATATACATTAAACTATATACAAGAGCGCATTCGATCGTCATGACCGAAAAGAAATTTAGAAATAAACGTCAGAAACCACTTTCACGCATTATAAATACAATCACACATAAATAAATAAATTTCTCATAAATTCCGAAACGGATTTAAATAAATATTTGGTATTAATTATTGTAACCCGAGTATGCCATGTTATTGGCCTCGTTGCGAGAGCGAGACCAACCACCCTCCCACCCGTGGCCATGCTCGACGTGAGTGTGCTCAACGTGGGGGTCCCAGCCGTGGGGAGCGACTTCCCAGGTCTCTTCTGTGGCGTGTTTCTTCGCAAGAAGAGCTTTGATGAGGGCGATGATTTTGATGATGAACGCGATCTTCGCGAGGAGAGCGATTTTGAAGAGGGAGGCAGCAATGACCACAAGGGCGAGGATTGCAATGGCGACTGCCTTCGCTTTAGCGAGGATCAGAAGGGGGATGAGAATCTTCAACTTCTTCTTGATGGCCTTCTTCTTCTTGCCACGGCCTTCATCGACTGGAAACAAATTTAAATTTAGATATTTTAATAACCTATCCTAAAAAAATATTCACCAAAAGGTAAAAGAAACGTCAATAAAACGGTACACGCGCGGCGCGGTGCTTTTTCTGATATGGATTATTTCAACTTTCTCTAGGATTTTATCATCATACTTAATCCTATAAATGGAACTATACTTGGAGTATCCTAATACTTTTAACAGATATGTATATACAAAGAGAGATAAACTGAGAACCTTATGATATAATGTAGTGTTTTTTTTTATTGTCAAATTACAATCTAAATCAAACATTTTAATGCTATGTAAGTATTTCTTTACATTCATTATTTGGTACCTAGCAAAGGACCTTTATTATAGTTAAGTACCAAACAACATAAAATATAACATAAGGTCACGTCTGTATCAACGAAGGGGTAGGCACAGGCACTCTAACGAACTAGAATACACACATTTCGCCGAGCTGAGTTCCGTCCCAGATGTGATAGGGGCGAGTCTATCGCCATATCGGGAAGATTTTCGGGCACAAATTCCATACTCCGGTCCGATAAGGAGAAATCTAATAACACTTTGCCCGACCCGGGGATCGAACCCGAAACCTCAGGACGATAGTCGTACTGAAATACAACCATGCCACCGAGGCAGTCCCAAATATTTAATCCCAAAAGGGCTATGGGAAAACTCCATTACTAGAAATGATGTCGAAGAAACTTTCACACGAGTAGTTCGTTAAAAATTTTACGACATCCAATAAGTTGTATATTTTAGAAAATTTATGCATTTAAAGTAGTTGAGCTACATTAAAATATTAGTGAAAATTGTAGTTTGACAACTTTTACAATGTTATAACACACTTTTCTACATGTTTATATAATTTATGTTACACGCCACTTACTATTTTATTATAATCTTTCTTTCTTTCTACTTGCCCTTATCCCACCTTAATGTGGGGTCGGCACAACACACTTTTTAAGCATGTTGCAGAAAGGATTTGGCTAAGTTTTTACGACCGGCTGCCTGCCTGACGTCATCCTCCTCTAAGAGATCCAGTCCCAGGCAAATGAAATAAGAAAATTCGCTTTGTTCGACTTGGGAATCGAACCCACGACCTCCCGGTCCACAGCCCATATTATGTTGCCACTAGACCAAGGAGGCGACAATATATTATAATAAAATAAAATTAGTTACCAAATTATGAAGTTAAGTTGAAAATCCTTCATAACTATTTTCTGATTGTTCAAAACTTTTTAACTATTAGGAATAGTTAATTGTAATACCTTATTTAAAAATCTATTTAGGTTATTTCTATTTAAACCCAACGTGTTGTTAATATTGATCTTTTTCACATAAGTAACTCCTCATACCATAATTAAGTCTTTTTTATTCCCGATCAAAATATACTACTGACCAATTAAGACTTTATATTTTAAATAATTATATTTCGTATATAAAAGTTTCAACTTAAATTTAATTTATAACTACAATCGAGTGCAAGTGTTATTGTTAGTGAATGATCAAGCATAATATTTGGAAGTATTGATATAAATTTCCCATTCGAAAAAAATGAGTATTGAATATAAGGACCAGATCTGAACAATAAATAATTTATTAGGTATCTACTTTTTCAATATCAATATTATTATGCTTACCTTCATCGATAGCCCTGGATTCTTCTTCATCACCACCGTAGCTCAACTCCAGTTCGCTGCTCTGGAATATATCGGCTGCGGTCTCCCAAAGTTTCTCAGACACCTGTTTAGTCCTCAGTGCTGGGTCTGTAGATAGAGTCTCGAGGCTCCTGGCTTCCTTGGGATTGTTGTTGAACAGTGTGATACCGTCAAAGATTTTCAGTTTGCGAAGAGTGCGCACTTTTTGAACTGCTGTCAACGCTTGCTCCTAAAGAAAAATAATAGTTTTATTTGAGGTATTTTAATTGATAATCTGTATATTTAATTGATAATGAAATCTATATATCAAACTTTTAATACGATTTGTAATATCTTTATGAGTTGTAATATAAAGAACGTTTAGAAAAATCCACACAGATAGATTTCAAAGATCACATAAGTTGCCTAGGCCTGGTACAGGCTTATGCAAAGGAAATAAGACGAATGATCCGTGCACTAATCACGCAGCATTTGCCTGGGCCTAGGCCTGAGGCTAGGATAGCTCTCAATGATAAAGCTAAGAACTTATATAACTTCAAAGTGAAAAATTGCATCAACTGCATATTTATCTCCAAACTCCATTTAAAACCGTATCGTATAGACATTCACTAAATCCGGCGATTACACACTAATTCACAAAACACAACACTTCACTTCGTACCTTCAAGCACAAGTAGGTATCACTCTTAGAACATTTTAACAAGGGATCCATTAGAGAGCGCATCATTGGCTCCTCTTGCGACAGCGGAGTACATTGCACTACCGCTAAAACACTCAAAACTATCACGGTGAACTTCATCGTTTCTGGTGTCACACTGATCGAAGACCAAACAAACTGTGATGATTACTGATTGCCAACAGTTTTTTTTATTTAGATCTCCCCCACTTTCATCTATAGCCAAATTAACATTTTTATCTAATATAATACTCATAGAAACTTAGACGACACTATGCCAAAGTGCGTGACATAGATTATTGTATCATTAATATTAATATTTTTTTATATTTCACATTCGATTTTTCTTTTACTATAGGCTGAATTTATGCAATGTGTGTTATATTGTGAATGACAAATTACACTTTCACCGGAATTTGTTGAATTTTAGGACATAAACGTGTCAGATGGTCGGCGGCTTAATGTTCTGTTTCATGTTTGGTGACTTAATCTCAATAATACAAAAATGAACTATCCAAATAAAATATATTAGCAGTAGTATTTTCAACACCGCTACTTGTTGGTGGGGTGATAGATTTTATACATTGTCATCAACTTGACTGGGGTTCACTGTCGTATTCCGTAGAATTGGTCTCTGTCATATCATGCCGCTTGTAATAATTTTGAGCTCAACTCACCAATGGTCGACATGGGGTTAATTTTTCTATTGAGATTATCCCATCATAAAACATGGACTTCACGACACAGTTTTTCGTTACTTTTCCCATCTTAAAACATGGACTTCGCGACACAGTTTTTCAAGCGTGTAGCGTTAGGCTTATTTTCTGATTCTATGACCGGCCATCAAACCCCATCAACCGCCTCTGTGCGAAAACTGCATCAGAAAAAACCATGCCATGTGTTCGACATGGGGTTTAACAATTAAGCTTAGTATTTTTAAAGTATTTCTTTCTTCTTTTCTATCCTATTGTGTCCCACTGCTGGGCAAAAGACTCCCCCATCTTTTTCCACTATTCTCTGTCATGGGCTAGTTCAGTCCATGTAGGCTCGTAGGCATCCAGATCGTCACACCATCTCTTCCTGGGTCTACCACGGCATCACCAGCCGTCGGAAGGTCTCCACTCTGTGCTGAAAATATATAAAATGTATATTTACAGTATTATGTAACTTAGATATTGGATTTTTCCATATCCGCTCGGAGTGTGGAATTTGTGCCCGATATGGCGATAGGCGCGCCCCCTATCACACCTGGGACGGAACTAAGCTCGGTAAAATGTGGGTGTTCTAGTTCGCTAGTGCACCTCTGCCTACCCCTTCGGGGATAAAGGCGTGAGCTTATGTTATGTTATGTAACATAAAATCACCAATCTTATTTTAGTGCTTATTGTAGCTATTGTACACTAATAACGTTCAATAATTGTCATCATATATTATGGTTGGTAGAGCCAAGATATAAGAAATGTCTTCAGTACGAATGGGCCGGCTCGACCGGTTGGATACCACTGTCTCACAGAATACCGACGTGAAGTGGCAGCTCGCTGTCGCGTTTCGTTCGGTGAGTGAGATTTCCGCTGGCCCATTTCCCCCCTTACCTTGCCCAATCCCTTTTCCCTCCCCTTCCATTTCCTCCTTTTAGGTTGACAAGACACCCATGATTCTTTGTGTCTTGGGTGTCTATGGGCGGTGGAGATCACTTACCACCAGGTGACCCACCTGCTCATTTGTCAGTCTCTGCTATAAAAAAAACCGCACAACGAGCTCAATTCAATTGTCAAAATTGTTCTTGCTAGAACCACTAACAACTTCGTTTTACTCCCAAATATGGGGAAATTTTGCTCGAAATAACCAAATATATATACTGTAATACAAGCATCTGCACATTCACACAATATGAAAATAAACTTTAACGTAGTCAGTAAATACTAAGGCATATCTAAGTAATCCTACTAATATCAATTTTATCTTTCTTTCTGCCTGGCGTTATTCCGTCCTTCTGCCAGGATCCGCCTTCCTACTTAAACGCTTCCACTTCGCCTGGTCTTGAACATCCTCCACGGTGAGGCTATTGGTTCTCATATCTTCCTCCAGAACGTCCAGCCAGCGCTCTTTGGGCCGTCCACGGGAACGCAACCGTGGTCCGATCTAGGCCAGATAAATGCGACCGACGTACTACTGAGATTTCCTCAAAACGTAGCCATACCATCTCAAGTGATATTGCTGCATTTTATCAGCCACGTCCTAGACGCCAAGACTACCGTGGATGTGCACGTTGCATATACGATCCAGTCGTGTAACATTGCACATCCACTGCAGCATCTTCAATTCCGCGACGTGGATTTGCCTAACATGTCGCTTAAGGGCAGGCCACGTCTCACACCCATACAGGAGTACAGGCCACTAATATCAATTTTATCCTGAAAAATAAATTTCCGAGCGAACGGTGTCGTGGGCAACAGCTAGTCACTTCCCCTCAGAGGTGGTTCAGCCTCGTGCCGCCGAGCGGTTAATGTAAAATTAATTATTCTTAATAATATGGCCGCTTCCAACAGGCATACCAAGGTAGAGTTCTATAGTATCCAAAAAATAATAAGATGGTTAGGATTGTTTTATATAGTCTTGTGAAAGTCTTATAGATTTGTTGAAACGTGTCTAAGATTCTTCCAAGAAGACAATCAAATAGATAAAAATCTCAAAAGGCATGTGACAATAAGACCTCGTTAGCTCAAGAGCTTTTTCAACGCGCGTTTAAAAAGCGTTTAAATGAAACACATTACGAGTTCTAGTACGGTTATTCAAAAACCGACGCTTTTAAAACGCGGCGTTTTCCAAATGCCGGGAATTGGGCGTTTGGCATACCCCTACAGTAGACGTCCTGTGGCTGTGTAATATATCTTATTAGAAACAAGGTAAGAATTATTTTCAAGCACTCATATGGACAGACATTTTAAGTTGCTTTTGTAACGAACGTTGAAAAAGCTTTAGAAAACCATTGTATGATTTATATATTTTTTAAAGTCAGTGAATAATTTCTATAAAATATGGTAACAAATTCACGTTTTTAAAGTACTTTAACTAATAAGTCATAAGGACCTAAACTAATTGCAAACATTACATAAAATTATTTTGACTAGATTGCTTATAAATAATATTCTGATGCTAATTATTTTGGTACATGCGCTTCGTTTCAGTTCCATAATATATGTCAGATACTATAAAGCGTTTAATACACTGTGATGTAATAAAATATATTCTTCAGAACTCATCATCCTATTTTAAAGGTTATACACAAAAAACTATGACAATCATTTCAACGTATAATTTATTAAATAAATAAATTAATGAGGTACTTGTACATTGCAGCATTCATACACTATAAATAATTCGCACACACACATTCATAAATCAGTCAATTAATTAATTACTCAGTTGACCAGAATACGCCAAGGATTGGGCATCAGTCGCTTGCCTTCCCCAGCCTGACCCGCCTGCTGGTTCGTATGAGTATCCAGGGTGTTCGTCATGATGATGTGGGGCAGAGTAGCTGACGGATCCACTTGAGGAGCTGCTGCTACTTCCACTCTTGTTCAAGAGTTTTCGGATGAGGCTGAATGCACTCATGGCAAAGGCGATCTTTCCGAGGAACACGGCCTTGACAGCAGCAAACGCAATGATTCCAAGGAAGAGAGGGATGAGAGCGGCCAGTTTCACCTTCAGGAGCAGGAGGAGAGGAAGAAGTTGCTTCAGCTTCTTCTTCTTCTTGCCACGGGCTGGAAAAGAAATGGATCGTATTATTTGATGTTATTTTTTTTATTTATACAGATATTGATTTAACAGATAAAATGTTGCATTTACAGAAAATCTGTTAATTTTGTTGATAAAAGATGATCTATCTCTGTATTGCTTTCTTGATATAAACGTAATTACCGAAAATCAAAATAATACAAAAAACAGACCACATTATAATGAAACCGTTTAGTTTCACTCATGATTTGCATCAGCAAAAACGACATCGTTAAGCCTTTTTATAGTTCTCAAATAAACCACAAAGGGCCATCAAAGCTTTTGTTTAAAGCCGATTCGTTCTACAGCATTCGACGTGCAAGAGAAAGCTTTTCTTTGTCCCGGCCTGTGCTAGGTGACACATAACATGCATTGTTACGAGGGCCCCGTGTGTATGATAATGTGTCCATAAATAGAAGTGCTGTTGCTAACTGCCGTTTTAGTACTTCCCTTGACTATAAATACTAAATGCAAGTTTGTAGTGTATTTAAATATTTATGCTTTGTGATCAATCATAAGTAAGATAAAAATAATTTATAAGTTACCTTCATCATCTAAATCCCGGGACTCTTTTTCGGGCTCGGATAAGCGCAACTGCAGTACGTGGTTGTCCAAGAAGTCGCCGACGTTGTCAGCTATCCTTTCGTTGAGCTGGAGCTCCCTGGCCTTAGGATCTTCAACCAAAGGCTCGTAACTCCTCGCTGATCGAGCTGAACCGATGTTGATCAAAGACATGCCTTCGAAGATGTTCATGTCTTTAGCAATAGCCAGACGTTCGGTGAATTTTAGGGCTTTCTCCTGAAACATTTGTAGATTATATTTTTTTTTATGTATTGGATCGTTACTTAACAATTATAAGTTTTTACTTTATTTAGAATCATGTATTATTTTATTAGGTTCAATTTTTTTATTTGAAAACGCTGGGAAATTTTAAACAATGGATTAAAATCTTGTAAAATGTAAATTAAATAGAATTTAATTTTAAATATAATTCAAACTATGAGAAACTGGGGTATCATCATCATGTTAATATAGCCATTGTGACTGAAATTCCCGTTATCAGAGACAATTAGAAATAAAATCCAATGTGTGGAGTCAAACACATCACTTGTCACTTAGCACTTTGAATATTCACTTCAATTCACCTTTAGACATAACGTGGTATCTTTCTGAACGCACTCAGACACTGCACCGATCAAATTTTCCGCAATCCCGTGCTCCTTTACTGGATTACATTTCACTGAAGCCAGGATGGCCAACAAAGCTACTTTCTTCCACATTTTTATTTTTTTGTTTTTGGCAGCTTGTACTTCAACCACCAACGCTGGCCAACTTATGATGACTTCCCAAAAATCTGAATGATTTTATCCTTTGCGCCCCACTACGTTTTTGACTTATGACGTAAAATGTGTGCTTTGTTTGACGTCGTATGCTAACTGATGGCTCGTAGCTCAGTTGGGCCCAACAGACGTAAGGATAAGTAGAAAAATAAATATTTGATGTTAGAAAGCGAAGTTTGCGTTTACGACATCATATACGAGCTCTTACGGCGGCGTTTGTGATGTTAGTGCAAATGAAACGAAAGAAAAAGTGTGATTGTTTGAGTTTTCGTAAGTCTACACAAGAGAAGTGAAAATTAGTGTCGTAACGTGATCATAATAGTATTAAATGTTAGGTTAGAGAAAAAAAAATGAAAATAGATAAAAAATTGTTCACTGTTGAATGAACATGTCCTAATTTAATATGTAGCTATTTTTTAATTCTATAAACTTCGAGGTCATCGTGAGAAACCGGAAATGTTCGAGTGTCGACTCCGAACTGGCTTTCTGTCGCATTATCTTTTACAATATCGTGGGTTTCGCAGTGTATTTTTTATATTAAATATTTTATTATGTGGGTTATAAATTGTTTTTACAAGTATTTGTATGGACAAAGTGTGTTTTTGTGAACATTCTAGTTGAAATATTGAGTGTTAATATTTTTGTGTTGTAATAAGTTGATAATCGTAAGTAATTTATGTTTACAAACCCAAATTAAATTTTAGGCTATAAAATCTCCCAAAAAATAATAAAGTCGAATTAATTCTTTAAAACGAATTATTATTAGTTTTGCAATGTGACTATTATAATGAACGATTTTATTTTGTGAAAAAATAAAATAAGAGGAAATTTTATCTGATGGAAATGGTACTTTTAAAGATAGTGCAGTAATACTTAATAACAATATTTTTAAGTAAGTAAATTATAAATTAAGCAGAAAGCTTAAGTAACTATAATAATGTTGTTATAATAATTTAATCAAGATTATGTTCATTTACTGATTTCTTAAGTTTGCGAATGTATGCATTGAAATAAAACTATTTCTACGGATTCTATCACGATTTGTTTTAATTATTTAAGCTTTGCATTCTTCGTGGTCACGTGTCGACCCGTGATAGAATCCGTAAAAATAGTTTTATTTCAATATGTACATTTAAATTAAAAATATAGATATCATTAAAACATTTCGGATTTAACTTTCAAATTGAGCATCTTTATTCATACTATTTTATTCATACGCTCAAAGTTTTGTGTATTCATTGACAGTCAAAAACAATCGTGTAAGTTCTTGATATAAGATCACGTGTATATAATGGATAGTCAGAGGTGTTACTAGTACATCCACTATACATCCACCTTATTTCTGACATATGGGGTCAACCTGTCACCGTACCCAACATATATGCTGACTCTGGTTGTATAAAGCAGTAAGCGATTTAGATTTATTTTTATTGGGTTATTTCTGTCTGAATATTTGATTCAAAAATGTATTCAATGTCGAGGATTGAAATTTGTACGCGGTATGGTAATATGGAAACTTTCGGGGAGGCCTATGTCCAGCAATGGACGTCATGTAGCTGACGATGATGATGATGATGATGATAGTAATATGCCGATGAAAACAAATTCGGTAACAATTGGGCTTGGCTCTATTTCTCTTGTTCTCCTCCGCCCGCCTCTTTATGAAGTGTAGGTACTCACTTTTTCAAGCATGTTGGTAAAAGGATTTGGATTAGTTTTTACGGATGGTTGCCTTCTTGACGTCAATCCTCCAGTCCCGGGCAAATGAAATTAGAAATTTCGCCTAGCCTGACCTGGGAATCGTACCGAGGACCTCCCGGTCCACATCCCATATACATATTATGCTGCCACAAGGAGGCGAAAGCGCAAGCAAACTAACATCTAGTATTTTTATGTTTAGAACTTTTTATAGTCTCTTCGTAAAAACGTGCATGACTAGCACGAATGTCTAGGTCACAATTATTATAAAACGATTAAATAATTGAGTACAGCCGTAAGTAGTCGCATGATGTAACCCCGCATTGCATCTGAGTGAAAGTCAATGCGTTTTTGCACGAGTCGGTCAGAGCGTGCCAAAGGACCGCGTCCGAATACGTGACGAATCCATCAATTCTGAAAATCATTTTTCGTTTTTTTTTTCTTTTTTTATTTATTAGGGATAGAACAAACAGTTACACACTTATATAAATTAATATAACACAATATAAAATAAAATTGCGTAACCAACACCGATACGCGGAAAAAAATGGCAACTTATTAACGATAATAATAATTATCTATTTTTCTTTTATTAATATGTGACTGATTCTTTTATTAATATCCTTATCCTTTTATAAATTGTATTACGTGTACGACTACCGTCTGAGGTCTCGGGTTCGATCCCTGGATCGGGCAAATAAGGCTTAATGTACGGGTTCTAATTCGCTAGCACGTATCTGCCTATACCTTCGGGGATACAATCCTGAGCCTAAGTATATATCAACTCGGATTCTGACATTTATGCCCGATATATAGCGATATAGCTGTGGACGTCCTATGGCTGATGATGATGATGATAGCGATAGGCTCGCCCTCTATTACATCTGCAGTGTTACCACCACTCTTATAGCAGTATTATTATAATCGTTCTTCGTTTGTTTTGTATGGGTATTGGTAAAAGTAACATTACAATAATACTGCTATAAGAGGTGGTGGTAACCCCCCTGTAAGTGATATTTCATTGTTATATATTATGTAGTTGTTTTTTGTTGATTTTGTTATTTTTTGGTATATATTTAATTTTCTGTTATGAGTTGTCGTATTCAGTTTATACAACTAATGTTTTTTTAGTATACTGTTGTTAATTAACAAGAAATTGCTACTCAAATAAATATTTTATATGATAGATAGTACTATCTATTTAGATCATAGGATCTAAATACTGATAATACGTATACTTCAACATTAAGTCGCTGTAAAATTATAGCTGTAGTTTAATTATTTTATTTTAATGAGTTGAGTGTCAATTAAACGTCGTGTATCTTATTATTTATGCACTTTTTTCTCGACATAATTACCATTTTAATTCAGTACTTTTTTATTTTGTAG
Source organism: Clanis bilineata (assembly GCA_036417725.1). Taxonomy (NCBI): domain Eukaryota; kingdom Metazoa; phylum Arthropoda; class Insecta; order Lepidoptera; family Sphingidae; genus Clanis; species Clanis bilineata. The sequence goes on along the minus strand of CM071162.1, from coordinate 7,599,265 downwards.
AGTCAAAATATCAACAATCTCGTTAGTATAATCAGATCGATTTCTCTATTTTTGAAACTTTATGAATAAACATTTTAAATGTTATGGAGACTTCCGTAGCGAAGTATATTGAGAGATTGTCATGGGATTCTCAAACTTATAGCATGTGACTTTTTATATAATACCAAAATGCTAGCATACAATATAGTAGAGTGATAGCATAGAACGTAAGGATGACAGAAATAAATTATAAGTAGGTACCGTAACCTGAATCGTTATACTTGATATGATGAATTATTTTCTTATGTAATTGACAGCCTTCGTGGTGCAGCGGGCGAGTAGCCGGCTGTAAAGCGAAAGGCCGCGGGTTTGATCCCCGCACCGAGGGAAATGTTTGTATGGCCTACAGATATTTGTTTCGGTTTTGGGTGTTGTGAGACCCAAAGTCTCTCGTAGCTCCTGATTCCCATGACACAAGACTCGATCTTAGTGTGGGGTTGGGACTATGTATGTGACTGTTGGATGTTATTTATTTATTATTTATTTAATTACCGTTGAACACAAAAAATAATAATAATTTTAAGAGACCCTCTTAGGCTGAGATCTATAAAGCGAACTTTGACTAGTCACAGAAAAAAAACGAACTCAGTGAGGATTTGGAATTTTAAATCGAAGTTTGACTTAGTCTGTCATTTTTACGAGAAAAACTGACTGACAAACAAACTGAACATTCGTTTTTTTTAGTAAAAAATGACTTGAAGTTCGCTCTATAAATCTCAGCCTAATTATCACTGCGTTTCGCTTTTACTAAATGTACGAGTCTTTTTTTTATCTCTATGAAATAAATTTATATACTATGGTACCTATGTTGATGAATATGAATATTTCATCATCATCATTATCAGCCACAGGACGTAAATATTAAACATAAAATAATACTGAATGTGTCCACATACAGTGTATTTATTGAAAAAAATTTGCTATAATGTGTATTATCGACCGTTATTTCGATAATGTAAACAAATATCTATCCATTCATTCATTATGTCTAATATTTTAAATGATTGATACAACAAAGAATGTGCGAAGACTAAAGAGAACTAAACCTTTTGAACTAGTGTAGTGTACTGTTATATAAGAAACTAATAAATAATAGTGATAGTGTTATGTGTATAACACACGACCAAATGTTTCTAATTTACCAGACTCTAAGAAAGTGCTAAAGACATAATTCTTAGTTTAATTGAAATATTACGTAGAAAATTAAGTTAGTATTAAAAGTTAGTTATTATTCTCATAGGCTAGATCGTATTTACTTATGAAGAACTTCGTTCTTTATAACAAGGAAAAAAAAAATGTAATTCTATGATATTTTTTTTTATTTGGTGTAATTCCGTAGCAAATATTTTTGTAGAATAGTATACCATGCATAGGTTGAGCTTGTCTTACTTATGAGGTAAGAATTGATAGGTTCTATATTTTTTTATGTGTTTACATATATGGCATAAATTTTATTTAATATAATGAATACCTACCCGAAAACGGGTTTAAAACTGTGTAAGGTTTATGTTATAATTATAACGTATTGTACATTATTATATATGTATCTATATAAATTTAATCATATTAGCATAATTAGTAATAAAATAATGTACTTTTGTGTTCAATAAACATTTTCATAAAAAATATTTGTTTATTTTGTTAACATTAATATTTTGAGTCAAATAGCCCCTTACTTATAAAAATATTTAAGCGCTGCTTATCTTTAACCATAGGTTATCCCTTTCATTTTTGAACAATGTAACGCAAGAAAAAAGTGACAGGCTATTCTTAGCGAAAAGATATGCGAATTTTTTTTATAAGTAAGGCTTTATACCACATAATATTCTTCTCCAGATATCAAGTTTCCTTATATATTTCTTTCTACCTACTCTTATATAGCAATATGGGGTCGGCGCAACACACTTTTTCTAGCATGTTGCTGAAAGTTTTCGGCTTAATTTTTACGCCTGGCTGTCTGCATGCCGTCAGCCCTATCCGAGGTATTAAGTCAAATCTAATTGTAATAAAAATCACTTCGCCTGACCTGGGATTTGAACCCAGGACCTCCCAGTTCACAGCCCGTATACGATGCCAGTGGACCAAGACAGAGCTAATCGTTGTATATTTAGACAGCCTCCGTGGCGCAGCGGGCGAGCAGCCGGCTGTGAAGCAAGAGGCCGCGGGTTCGATCCCCGCACCAAGACAAATGTTTGTGCGGCCCATAGATATTTGTTTCAGGTCTGGGTGTTGTGAGACCGAAAGTCTCTCGTAGTTCCTGATTCCCACGACACAAGACTCGATCTTAGTGTGGGATCAGGACTATGTGTGTGACTGTTGGGTGTTATTTATTTATTTATCTAAACTAGTATTATGAAGGCGAAATATTTACGATTTTGTATTTTTTATTATAACATGCATATACAATATACAGCATATACTATTCTGTAAATGCATAGAAACAGACTTCCTCGGTAGCGTAGTGGTATTGCGTGCACGATATGACTATCGTACTTAGGTCTCGGGTTCATTCCCAGGGTCGGGCAAAGTGATATTAGGTTTTACAGTATCAGCCCGGAGTTGGGGATTCGTCCCCGATATGACGCTAGGCTCGCCGCCTGTCACATCTGAGACGGAACTAAGCTCGGGGAAATTTGGGTGTTCTAGTTCGCTAGTGTGCCTCTTCCTTCCCCTTAGGGGATACAGGCGTGAGCTTATGTGTGCAGAGAAACAGAAGAAGACATTAACTCTATTATCTTTAAGAATTTGTTAAATCGTTAATGGTAGGTAATTATTGAAAAGGTTACGCTGTGCTACAAAAAAGTTAATATACCCAAAATATCTAATCTTACACGTAATTCCTTCGTTACTTTAATTACTATTAACCACTCGTAAGAAAAAACAAGCCATTAGATAAACGAGGGCACTGCCCTTAACCCTGCAGCAAGTACTTTCTATTTGATGGAACTTTGACATATTCGTGTCGCATGTCACGAAGTCGCTGGATGCAGTCCGCTTCCAACAGGTTTATCTGGAAATCTTTGGGGGAGACCTATGTTCAGCAGTAGACGTCCTATGGCTGATAATGAAGATGACGTATTCATGTCGGATGTCATGAAGTCGCTGGATGCAAGCCGCTTCCAACAGGTCGACCTAGAAATATTTGGGGGAGGCCTATGTTCAGCAGTTGACGTCCTGTGGCTGATGATGATGATGATAACGTATTCATGTCGCATGTCATGAAGTCGCTAGATGCAGGCCGCTTCTAGGTCGATCTGGAAATCTTTGGGGGAAGCCTATGTTCAGCAGTAGACGTCCTATGGCTGATGATGATGAAGTATTCATGCCTAATTCAGCGTCCTATAACAGAATTCCTTATAATTATTCCTAATATGACAATACGGGTACAATCCGTAGATACAATACAGCAATAGCAAAGGCTCTATACACTTTACAACCTGATTCCTACCGGCTTCCTTTTTCCGGATTGTCGACATATAAATGGGTTTTATCTAGGCAGTATCTAGACGAGAATGTAGCACTGACTTCCCTTGTATAATTTGTCACCGTTTGCCACTGCAATATAGTATTAAAATAAATAATAATATACGGAGAGGATTGATATTTAATTATTGGATTTTTCCATATCAGCCCGGAGTCTGGAATTTGTGCCCGATATGGCGAAGGGCTCGCCCCCTATCACATCTGGGACGAAACTAAGCTCTGCGAAACGTGGGTGTACTAGTTCACTAGTGCGCCTCTACCTACTCCTTCAGGGATACAGGCGTGAGCTTATGTTATGTTATGTTATGTTTTATGTTCTGTAATCTTACTGTCCCACTGTTAGGCACGGGCCTCCTCTACTAATGTGGGGGGTGACGAATACTCACGTGTTTCTCACACTACACTCGTCCGGAAAGAAAGCGGTGAATCGAAGTGGTTTCTGCGGGTGTGGTCACGACCTTGAATCTGCGTTCGTACATCCTTCAATTTTACTACGCGTGTACATGATGTGAATTAATTCGCGGTCAGTGGTAAGGACTATGACATTGTAAATCCATGGATGTATCATTCGGCTGACAGTGTTACATAATTTGTAAATAAATTATTTTAATTGATTCTTTCTCACGCGTCCGCTTGAAATGAAAATTTAACATATTGTATAATCAAATGACCTACAATACTGTAGGTGTAGCGACCACAGTATAAATAAAACTTTTTGAGACAGCCTTCGTGGCGCAGCGGGCGAGTAGCCGGCTGTGAAGCGAGAAGACTCGGGTTCGATTCCCGCATTGAGACAAATGTTTGTGTAGCCCAGAGATATTTGTTTCAAGTCTGGGTGTTGTGAGACCGAAAGTCTCTCATAGTCTCTGACATGCACGATACAAGTTATACCTAGTGTGGGGTCAGGACTACGTGTGTGACTGTTGGGTGTATTTATTTATTATTAATAATTAAAACTCACAGTGATCAAGTCTAGGGTCAACTAGAGGTGATATTCTGTTTATAAACAGCTATTCACGAAACTTCGCAGGCAGTGCATTTTCAGATTTCCATACACAGTTTGACAATTCCTCACTGATTATGTGTTATTTCTTTAGCGAAATAGCAGTACAGTTACTCAAACTTGCCTTAAATTTAGCTACCGTCTGACAAATTCTGTCACACTGTCCTTACTACTCACTGCCATAGCAGCAAAATATCAGTAGAATTATCTGGTCCGCCTAGAACTAGGCAGTTTAACTACTGCATCGTTTATCCTATCTGCGTACATTCCACGATACGTGGCCCTTTTTATATTTTATGTATGTGTTAAAATCACTTAGTCGAAGTATAAAACGCGTAGTATGTAAACGCCCATAGGCGCGGCACGAGAACTTTCGCGGGCACACCTGTAGCGGTACATCGTGACTGACGATGGACAGGTATGTGTCATATAATGATTACATGAGGTTTGTAAGAGCAACAATTTGCATTGAATGGGTCACTCGTACCGTTGGAAGATATGTACCTACATGGTACTATTAGATAGTATGTATGTTATGCACATGGCGTCCGTGACGTGGCAAACTGCAGGAATGTCGCTTGAGATGGTAAGGGCACGTTTTGAGGAAACTGCGGGAGTACGTCGGTCGCATGTGTCTGGCCCAGATCGTAGTGAAATGAACTGTGAATGTGTGTACCCGACATTATCTACGAGAGACTTTCGCCCTCACAAAAACTAGATCCCAAACATATTTGTCTGATCACACAAACATTATGTTCGGTATGTTTCCTAAAGTTCAACACCTCCTAAAGTTCAGTTAAACAATGTAATAAATATCCAAATGCAGAAACTTATTTAAACACACACATTTGAAGAATAAGACATAATATTATACATTAAAAAAAAAAATTCATTTAGCTCAGATATAACGGCCATACATTACTTACTAGTAAATTCAAATTATTCACCTCGGACGTAAAGAAAAAGAAGGACAGCATCTCGCGGAACGGAGGCTACAGAGAAGCCACGCACACAAACGCGCCTGTACAAAAATGTCCTACGCACACAGACACCATTACGTGTCGATAGTTCGAAAACCCTGCTTCACTTGCTTTCGACCGACTTCCAAAAAGGAGAAGGTCCTCAATTCATCAGTTTTTTTATGTACGTTACGATATCTCCGCCAAACGTGGACCGATTTTCAAAATTCTTTTTGTGTTCGATAGAGATTCTTTCAAGGATGGTCCCATATAAATTTGGTTACGATCGGATTTGAAGTCAGTCCGTTAAGTATTTAAGCTTGTGATTATAATGTTTCTAGCACTCCGTCCATTATTTTTAGGTCGGTGTTATGCACTTAGCCAAAACAATTTACTATACGCCTACAGCTAAATGTAATTCGTAGTTCAAGAGACCACATCTACAATAGACATAACAATCGATGTTTTACTATGTGTGAAAACATTAGAATAACACGCATATCCGTGAAGCTTTCTATGGGCACTTTAAGTGTAAAGTTATTACATACTAGCTGTTACCCGCGGCTTCGTTCGCGAGGAAATATCTCGCGGGAACTCTAGATTTTCGGGAAAAATAGCCCATGAGTTATTCTGATCTATCTTACTAATATTGAAAACGTGTAAATTCCTGAGTATGTATGTATGTATGTGTGTGTGTGTGTGTGTGTGTGTGTGTGTGTGTGTGTGTGTGTGTGTAAGTGTATATATATATATATATATATATATATATATATATATATATAATGATTGTTACTTTTTCACTCAAAAAGTACAACTTTACAGTTATATAGAGGTATATTATAGAGGTACATCAGAATAACATAAAATCTTTTCACACGAACGGAGTCGCAGACAACACCTAGTAAACTATGTAACTCTAAAGTCATCAGTCAACATCAAATTCCATTCAGTAATTTTTGCGTGAAAGAGTAACAAACATACATACGTACTCACAAACTTTTGCGTTTATAATATTAGATTGAAAATTGTGAAAATTGATTTAAGACATAATAAAACGTCACTTAGAAGGTACACAATGTAAGTTTACGTTTTCGTATTATTTTTATTTTAGTTCCTTGTGGTTCCCGCATGTGGCGCTCCTGCATGGAGAAAACGAAAACTATCATAGTTTCCCAAATTGTATAAGCACAGTATCTTTCTTTCTACCTGCCCTTATGCGGGGTCGGCGCAACACACCTTTTAGGCTTGTTGCAGAAAGCATTCGGCTTAGTTTTAACGACCAGCTGTAATGTCAGGTCTGTGGTAGGAGGGGGGAGGTAACTGGGACTTTAGAATAATATTATGAATTTGCTAATCGTCTAACGTTAGTTTACATATTCTAAACATAATATACGAAATTCTAATTTCACTTAATCAATAACAGGCGATAGAAAGTTTGTTTAATTACATATTTCCTCCTAATTATTACGTATAATCTCATAAATATATGAATTATTAAGCCTCTTCTACGACCGATGCGGTGGCTCCAACAGGCTTTGATACAGCGTTAAAGCAATATAAATATTTATTGAATATTAACTTTTTCTGACTGCTTCGGTGGCGTAGTTGCATTTCGGTACGACTACCGTTCTCGGGTTCGATACCCGGGTCGGGCAAAATGATATTGGTTTTTATAGTATCAGCCCGGAGTCTGGAATTTGTGCCCGATATGGCGACAAGCTCGTCCCTTATCACATCTGGGACGGATCTATGCTCGGCGAAATGTGGGTGTTCGCTAGTGCGCCTCTGCCTACCCCTTCGGGGATACAAGCTTGAGCTTATGAATGTGTGTCTAATTTTTACTACTGGCCGCTTTCCTATGGCTCGACCAGATACATTTCTCACAATCATAAATGTATTCGAGCTCTCTGCGCACTGATGATATTTGGTTAATATTTCATACAATTTTCATAAACACACATCGAGCTCGATACATTTACGATTGTCAGAAATTTTCTCGGGCCGCTGGTGTCAATCCCCTCTGGGCATCGATATATTATGTACCCATAGAAATATCATATATATACATTACTAGCTTTTGCCCGCGGCTCCGCACGCGTATTTTGTAGGGCCAACAGAAAAAACTTTTTATTTGTCGATCCGCCGTGTCGTTTTAGTCCAAATATGGGCAACCCAGATATCGATTTTGGAGTCAATCGGCCCAAAAACAAAGAAAATCAAAATGGCGGCCACTTTTGACAGGTTTGAAAGCGGTTCTGTAGTTCGGAACCACTGGCCGACTTAGATATCGATTTTGAAGTCAATCGGCCCAAAAACAAAGAAAACCAAAATGGCGGCCGCATTTGACGGGTTTGACAGCGGTTCTGTCGTTCTGAACCACGGCGTGACTCAGATATCGATTTTGAAGTCAATCGGCCCAAAAACAAAGAAAAACAAAATGGCGGCCACTTTTGACAGGTTTAACAGCGGTGCTGTCGTTCTGAACCACGGTGTGACTCAGATATCGATTTTGAAGTCAATCGGCCCAAAAATTAAGAAAAACAAAATGGCGGCCACTTTTGACAGATTTGACAGCGGTTCTGTCGTTCTGAACCACGGGGCAACTCAGATATCGATTTTGAAGTCAATCGGCCCAAAAACAAAGAAAAACAAAATGGCGGCCACTTTTGACAGGTCTGACAGCGGTTCTGTCATTCGGAACCACGGGGCGACTCAGATATCGATTTTGAAGTCAATCAGCCCAAAAACAAAGAAAAACAAAATGGCGGCCACTTTTGACAGGTCTGACAGCGGTTCCATCGTTCAGAACCACGGGGCGACTCAGATATCGATTTTGAAGTCAATCGGCCCAGAAACAAAGAAAAACAATATGGCGGCCACTTTTGATAGGTGTGACAGCGGTTCTGTCGTTCGGAACCACGGGGCGACCCAGATATCGATTTTGAAGTCAATCGGCCCAAAAACAAAGAAAAACATAATGGCGGCCACTTTTGACAGGTCTGACAGCGGTTCTGTCATTCGGAACCACGGGGCGACTCAGATATCGATTTTGAAGTCAATCGGCCTAAAAACAAAGAAAAACAAAATGGCGGCCACTTTTGACAGGTCTGGCAGCGGTTCTGTCATTCGGAACTACGGGGCGACTCAGATATCGATTTTGAAGTCAATCGGCCCAAAAACAAAGAAAATCAAAATGGCGGCCACTTTTGACAGGTCTGACAGCCGTTCTGTCATTCGGAACCACTGGGCGACTCAGATATCGATTTCGAAGTCAATCGGCCCAAAAACAAAGAAAAACAAAATGGCGACCATTTTTGACAGGTCTGACAGCCGTTCTGTCATTCGGAACCACGGGGCGACCCAGATATCGATTTTGAAGTCAATCGGCCCAAAAACAAAGAAAAACAAAATGGCGGCCACTTTTGACAGGTCTGACAGCGGTTCTGTCATTCGGAACCACGGGGCGACTCAGATATCGATTTTGAAGTCAATCGGCCTAAAAACAAAGAAAAACAAAATGGCGGCCACTTTTGACAGGTCTGGCAGCGGTTCTGTCATTCGGAACTACGGGGCGACTCAGATATCGATTTTGAAGTCAATCGGCCCAAAAACAAAGAAAATCAAAATGGCGGCCACTTTTGACAGGTCTGACAGCCGTTCTGTCATTCGGAACCACTGGGCGACTCAGATATCGATTTCGAAGTCAATCGGCCCAAAAACAAAGAAAAACAAAATGGCGACCATTTTTGACAGGTCTGACAGCGGTTCTGTCGTTCGGAACCACGGGGCGACCCAGATATCGATTTTGAAGTCAATCGGACCAGAAACAAAGAAACAAATTTTCAACCCCTATTTCATCCCTTTATAGGATAAAAAATTATCGCACCCCATTTCTGTCCTTAGTAGGGCTAAAACTATCCTCATACCAACTATCTTAAAAATCCGTTCAGCGGTTTCTGGATTCCCATAAAAACTTTCATCCCCTATTTCATCTCATTAGGGGTTGATTTAAAAAAGTGGCCCATTTGTATCCTTAAACTCAAAGGTATCCACTGTCCCATACCAAATTTCATAAAAATCCATTAATTGGACCTATAATCCCCATACAAACTTTTAACCCTTATTTCATCCCTATAAGGGTTGATGAAAAAGAATGAAGTACTCCATTTGAATCCCTAGGGTCAAATGTATCCTCATACCAAATTTCATCAAAATCCATTAAGCGGTTCCAAAATTCCCATACAAACTTTCATCCCCTATTTCATCCCTTTAGGGGTTGATTTAAAAAAAATAAAGTACCCTATGTCCGTCCTTGGGGTTAAAAATACCCACATACCAAATTTCATCAAAATCGGTTCAGCGGTTTAGACGTGAAAACGCCACAGACAGACAGACAGACAGACAGACAGACAGACAGACAGACAGACAGACAGAGTTACTTTCGCTTTTATTATTTACTTGCTTTTGCCCGCGGCTCCGCACGCGTATTTTGTAGGGCCAACGGAAAAAACTTATGATTTGTCAATCCGCCCTGTCGTTTTAGTCTAAATATGGGCGACCCAGCTATCGATTTTGAAGTTAATCGGCCCAAAAACAAAGAAAAACAAAATGGCGGCCACTTTGACAGGTTTGAGAGCGATTCTGTCGTTCGAAACCACAGCGCGAATCAGATATCAATTTTGAAGTCAATCGGCCCAAAAACATAGAAAAACAAAATGGCGGCCACTTTTGACAGATTTGACAGCGGTTCTGTCGTTACGAACCACGGGGCGACCCAGATATCGATTTTGAAGTCAATCGGCCCAAAAACAAAGAAAATCAAAATGGCGGACACTTGACAGGTCTGACAGCGGTTCTGTCATTGGGAACCACGGGGCGACTCAGATATCGATTTTGAAGTCAATCGGCCCAAAAACAAAGAAAAACAAAATGGCGGCCACTTTTGACAGGTCTGACAGCGGTTCTGTCGTTTGGCACCACGAGGCGACTCAGATATCGATTTTGAAATCAATCGGCCCAAAAACAAAGAAAAACAAAATGGCGGCCACTTTTGACAGGTCTAACAGCGGTTCTGTCATTCGGAACCACGGGGTGACTCAGATATCGATTTTGAAGTCAATCGGCCCAAAAACAAAGAAAAACAAAATGGCGGCCACTTTGGACAGGTCTGACAGCGGTTCTGTCGTTCGGAACCACGGGGCGACTCAGATATCGATTTTGAAGTCAATCGGCCCAAAAACAAAGAAAAACAAAATGGCGGCCACTTTTGACAGGTCTGACAGTGGTTCTGTCGTTCGGAACCACGGGGCGACCCAGATATCGATTTTGAAGTCAATCGGCCCAAAAACAAAGAAAATCAAAATGGCGGCCACTTTTGACAGGTCTGACAGTGGTTCTGTCGTTCGGAACCACGGGGCGACTCAGATATCGATTTTGAAGTCAATCGGCCCAAAAACAAAGAAAAACAAAATGGCGGCCACTTTTGACAGGTCTGACAGTGGTTCTGTCGTTCGGAACCACGGGGCGACCCAGATATCGATTTTGAAGTCAATCGGCCCAAAAACAAAGAAAATCAAAATGGCGGCCACTTTTGACAGGTCTGACAGTGGTTCTGTCGTTCGGAACCACGGGGCGACCCAGATATAGATTTTGAAGTCAATCGGCCCAAAAACAAAGAAAATCAAAATGGCGGCCACTTTTGACAGGTCTGACAGCGGTTCTGTCATTGGGAACCACGGGGCGACTCATATATCGATTTTGAAGTCAATTGGCCCAAAAACAAAGAAAAACAAAATGGCGGCCACTTTTGACAGGTCTGACAGCGGTTCTGTCATTCGGAACCGCGGGGTGACTCAGATATCGATTTTGAAGTCAATCGGTCCAGAAACAAAGAAACAAATTTTCAACCCCTATTTCATCCCTTTGTAGGATAAAAATATATCGCACCCCATTTCTGTCCTTAGGGCTAAAACTATCCTCATACCAACTTTCTTAAAAATCCGTTCAGCGGTTACTGGATTCCCATAAAAACTTTCATCCCCAATTTCATCTCATTAGGGGTTGATTTAAAAAAGTAGCCCATTTGTGTCTTTAAACTCAAAGATATGGACTATCCCATACCAAATTTCATAAAAATCCATTAAGTGGGCCTAAAATTCCTATACAAACGTTCATCCCCTATTTCATCCCATTAGGGGTTGATTTAAAAAAAATAAAGTACCCTATGTCCGTCCTTGGGGTTAAAAGTACCCACATACCAAATTTCATCAAAATCGGTTCAGCGGTTTAGACGTGAAAACGCCACAGACAGACAGACAGACAGACAGACAGACAGACAGACAGACAGACAGACAGAGTTACTTTCGCTTTTATTATTTAGTAAGGATTTAGTAAGGATTCAATATACGTTATTACTCTAAGTATGTACCTAGATGCACAGTTGACGCTCGGAAAATGGGACAGCAAAGGAGTGCTTAAGCACTCCTTTTGCCTACAGTCAGACGTCGATAGAATTCTAAATTTCAAAACTCAAATTTAAGAACGATTGCTCATTTCGTTTAAAAAGCTACTTTATATCATGTGCATAGGGTGATATTTGTATTTATTTAATTAGAGTTTGTGATCTTTTTGTTTGTTTTATTCCTGAGACCACTTTTTAGGAGGATATTTGCAAAGAACTTGTGCATCTAGGGTATTTCATATTGATGCCTTTGGGGTATCATAACGGTTTTTAATGCTGTTCAAAGCTGTGTTCTCCTGTATTTGGTATATTCATCAAAATATGACTATTTAGTTAGATACTATCTTCATTTGTATAATGTATGTACTGCTGGAGAACCTTTTATAAATAAATAAAATAAATAAATGTACGCGGAAGATTTCCGAACGGAGATGGTGTGACGTTTGTGTTTCCGGGTCACCGGAAAGAGTTTGTAATAATGACGTAGTACAGAGTGTTAGGAGTAACGAGTAACGAAGTACGATGTTAAAGAGTGTATCGGTGTATAAAGGTGTTAATGTTCAGGATTTGTAAAAATAATAAAATAAAAGAAGTTTTAAGTTTAATAAAGCCGCTTTATTGCCTTCGCCCTACAAATTCTCGTCCGGGATACGCGATTGCAATATTTTTTTTCGATGGCTGAAAGCAAGACTGACAATTTTTTATCGCTACTGAGAGATTAGTTTTGATTTCTTATGTTTACGCGAATATTATACATTGAAATAAAACTATTTTTACGAATTCTATCACGATTCGGTTTTTTATTTTTTTTCCCATTTTTTTCCAAATTAAAAACCAAATCATGATAGAATCCGTAAAAATAGTTTTATTTCGACATTAATTTTATTAACGTTGACTTACTCAGTTCCCACATACAGTTCCACAGCAGTATTTAAATATTCTCATATATAAAACAAAAACATGAGATCTGAGAAAATGAGAGAGTTACATTGTCAGTAAATTCACACGAATAAAAAGTTACGTTTATAGATTTTACAAAGCTGTAAAAATTATAAATATAATTGAGTCGAGAGAGTAAAAGTGAAATCTATAATTAACCTTTATAAAATCTATTAATTTTATTATCGATTTATGTTAGTAGTGTTGGATCACACTTTGATTTAATGGTTTCCGAATTACGATACGCGTAGAAAAATAGTAAAAATAGTAGCAAAACCATTTAAAAGTTTAAATTGAATTAGATTGGGTTATTATTAGTACGAATTTAAAAAACAAAATTATTTTCAACTAATTGTCAGTGTTTTTGTGGTATGGATTTGTTAAAAAAATTCTACGCAAACGAAGTCGCGGGCAACAGCTAGTTCAAAATAAATGCTCTCAATTTTATGGAGAGAAAAGATTACCAAAACCAAATTTCTTTTTCCATAATCAAAAGTACATAAACACAAGTTTGACCAACCTCCAATTACCGATCGTGACCAAATTTACATGGGACCACCCTTGAAATAAGCTCTATCGAACACAAAAAGAATTTTGAAAATCGGTCCACATTCGGCGGAGATATCGAGTAACATACATAAAAAAACGACGAATTGGGGACCTCCTCCTTTTTGGGAAGTCAGTCGATAAAAAAGCATGGGGCTACTAGCCCTCAATCGCAAGAGAGCTTTTTTTAACGCGTGTTAAAAAAGCGTTAAAATTGGACATACGAGTTCTAGTATATTTCTTCACACGCCGGCGTTTTTTTGAAATGCCGGCGATGGGCGGTATGTAAAATGTACCTTACTAAAAAAAAGATAAGAATGATTTTTAAGCACTCATATAACAGACATGTTGAGATTTAATTAAAAAAACATATATGTAAGTAACAGAACTCAAAATTGCCATAAAATAAATAATGGCAGGTGTAAAAGAAATCAATAAAAAAACAGACATGTTGAGACGCTTTTTTAACTTAGCGTTGAAACAACTCTATATTCTACAAAGCGGTATATTCTACAAACTGGCCAATACCCGGCTTTTAAAAAAGCAGCGTTTTAAAAGCGCCGGCGTAATGTGAATGTGGGCTTATAAGAAAGGTAATTTTTACCTTCACTTTCAAAAGATGGCTAAGAAATCCGGTGATTTTTCTCAGAATTTCGAAAGAGTACCTAAGAACCTGCATAAGGCTAGTGTGGAGGACTATCGCCCAGTCCCTCTTGTTATAAGTTTTGCTTCTTATAAGTTGTCATCATGAGACAAATTATTATACATACATACATACATATATAATACCACGCCTGTATCCCATAGGGGTAGATAGAGACTATGGATTTCCACTTCACCCGATTCTGACACACTACTTTCGCTTCATCTACTTTCATCAATCTCTTCATACATTCGCGTCGGTTAAGGGTACTTTTTATGTTGACTGTTTATGTGTCAAAATATTAAATAGGACTTAAATAAAAACATAATCTGAATTATTTGACGTAAAACTGGAAATTTCTAATATAAATTTTGACTTACATAATACTATGACTATGTTACAATATATCGTCATCAATGAAAAAGTGTGATAAATATTTATATCACTTTCAAATACGTTGTTTTGTTCGTTCATAATGTTTATACGTCATATTATTTTATTAGTATGTTCTGGTATTATACTCATAATAACAAAACTAAAGTATTACTAATCATTAAAACTAATCGAAAAAGATAGTGAAATAAAATATACATTATATAACAAATTGCTTTATTATTTTCACGTGGATCCAACGTAAAATAAATTAACTTAATGTTAAATAATTGTCATAAATGTTGCTTTGTACGCTCTTTGAATATTTACGAAATATAACTGACTCACATCCCATACAACACTGAAACTATTAACAAAAACTAAAAATACATTGTACTATATATAACATGTCTTTGGAACTATGAATTTATATAATACATATTATGTGCATTAATAGATAAAATGATTGATATACATATATGAAATTAACTATATACAATACAAAAAGATAATAAATATACATATGTAAACATAAATTATGGCATGTATAATAAATATATACACATAGCTGGTACACATATAGTCATAAAACCATTTCTTTTTAATAACACAAAATAATTATATATACACGTATGTAATGAAACAGAAAATATTTAAAGAAAGAATAGCATGAACAATGTTCATTGAACATATAAAATAAAATATACAAAATACTGCATAATAACTTACATCAACAGTGGTAGAAATGGTAAGATCAATACATCAAATAGCACAACAACTTACCTACAAACTAGAATAAATAAATAAATTATTTATTGACTTCGTAACTCGTGTAGACTACAAATCGATTTAAAGCCGATTATCGATTATTCCTGTTTATAGTGGGAATAAGCAAGGTTTTGAGCATCTTGAGACCTTCCCCAACCACCACTGCTCTCCCATCCTGAGTGCTCATCGTGGGAAGGTTCAGACCAACCGCTGCTCTTGGACTTGGAGTCAAGAAGTTTCTTGAGGGCACCGAAGGCGGCGGCGATGAAGGCGATCTTGCCGAGGAGGTAAGCCTTGAAGACAGCGAAGGCAATGATACCGAGGAACAGGGGTACGAGGGCAGCCAACTTCAGTTTGATCAGAGCCAAGATGGGGAGGAGCTTCTTCAGCTTCTTCTTCTTCTTGCCACGGCCTGGAAAGAAATTAAGAATAAATAAGTATTTATATTAGTAGTATTTATTTTAATCTTTGGGGGAGGCCTATGTTCAGCAGTGGACGTCCTATGGCTGATGATGATGATGATGATGAAGTATTTAAAAAAATTGGTTCTTTATTAAAATGCGCTAAAAAACTTCGGGATAAGGCTTCTCTTTGGATTTCTCAGCTTATCTATAAGACTTGCAGTCTTGATATTTGTGCGTGAAGTATATTTATAATGTAAATGAATGACTGTGCAGGCGTGTCAATGTAAATAAATAAATAAATAGATGTTTACTTAAATTTTAAGTATCATGATGGACACCCCAATTTAACACAAATCAAAGTTACATATTAAAACACATAAAGGTGAACTTCATCTTCATCAGCTATTCAGTGTATTGAACGCAAGTAGATTGATATTATTTAGCCACAAATATCATAAAATTAAAAATATTCTAATCATCAAAGGTTAATAAGACAGATGAATCTACAACGGTTAACAACTAATTCCACAAAAAATGTCAAAGAAACGGTAAGCTGTGCCACATTCAAACAAATGGAAAGTACAATTTTAGATTTAGTAATCTAATCGACATGTATAGTACTGTAATAGTTAACAGTAATAAACACGTCATCAAATCAAATAAAAAAAATTGAGTTAAATTTAAAGTTATTAAACATTGCACAAAATTATGATTTCTTTTTGAAAGCGGAGTGAAACTTGAAGCAAAAGGTTAATGTCAAAATGGCATTACGCGACGTTTTCAATACATTCTCGAAAACATGTGCTACTATTCGTTGCAGTAGCTATGTTACTTTTAAATTACTAGTATGAAATACTATGTAGTTTTTTTTATTAAAACAAATGTTATTGTATAAAGGTTTTGAGAATAATAATCAAATTTTAATGCTCAATCTTTACCGAAAAGAATTATTATATTTCTTTGTAAGAAAACGCCTATTTCATTAATTTTAAAGCCTTTCTACGACGCATAACAAAACTAATCATGGACGTCGATAGTCACTTATTAGAAATAAGAGACTATGAAGAAACCAACAGATAAAAATCACAGTTAACTACCAGTATCAGTAATTTTAAAATCTCGCGGCGTTTAAAATTCTCGTCTCGTTTGATTCGTCGGCATGTAAAAAAAGTGTTTCATTTATGTAACACACCGGTTGTCCCATACGTAGTTATTGTAATTAATACTTTCTATTGATTAATTCTATTTCCCATGAGATTAGAGACGATAACTCAGTGTTTCGTCACTTCTTATAGGGAAGTATGTTACGTAATTTATTTGAGTAATTCAAAACTGGAGATGATATAATATGTGAGAAATTGGAAATGGCCTATTAGTAGACGTTTGTAAGTATATTTTCAATTGTCCGTGGTTTTCAGAATTTGATTAGTTATGAATTATGTGATAATTTACTAAAATATGACCATGTTTTTAGTGTTCTTTTGAGAAATTATTCATCAAATATACACATAAGCTCACGCCTGTATTACCTAAGGGGTATGGAGAGGTGAACTAGAGTACTAGAACACTCACATTTCGCTGAGCTCATTTTCACGCCAAATTATAGGTGAGTGTATAACAAATATTTCACGTGGAGTTAGTGTGTTGTGCCAACTCCGCATACACGTGGTGGAAAGAATAGAGTTCAAATTCACGGCAAGAGATCATATCTATCTGCTATCTATGAAACTGCGTAAGTTGTATGTGAGATGAAATAATGATATTTGCGTCTTAGATAAACCCATTAATGGTATATCTGCACTTCGAATGAACTGTGATCCAAGCAGGAAAATAACACGATCACGATAACACATAATCACGATCGGATTAGTATTTAACTCGCTGGGTACTAGTGACGTTTGCTTAATATTCCATACAAATATCATAGACAAAGCTTCAAGCTTGATTCGAATTCGATTTTCAAAAATATTCCTGCTCGCGCCTCATGGTCTCACGAGTCTATTTGTATATATTTGTATACGTCTTTTTCCACCTGCCTTATCCCACTTCATTGTTGGGTCGGCGCACTTTTTCCAAGCGTGTTGTAGAAAGGATTCGACTTAACACTATATACTAATATATTTCCTATTGAACCATATGAACTAGGAACCGTTATAGCTTTCAAAACGATGTCTCAAACTAACAATGACGGACAAAAAACCCGTGAGCAAACACAATGTCTCTCAATGTCGTGAGAACATTCACTTGACACCGAACTATTGACATGGCTTCGGAACCCGGCGGAATTGTAGTGTACCGCTTGACTTCCTACTAGGAAGAATTTTTGAGTTTTTGTATTTGATAGGGTTAATTATTGACTTTAATTGACTGTTTATTGTCAATTTTAAAAGGAAAGCTAACGATCAAAACCTACGATAGCTGAATATTTTCTAACACATGTATTATTCAGGCCTATGTTCAGCAGTGGACGTCCTATGGCTGATGATGATGATGATGTTGAAATAAAACTATTTTTACGGATTCTATCACGATTAGGTTTTAATTTTACTTCCAGTAAAAATAATTTTATTTCAAAGTATAATATTCGCGTAAACTTAAGAAATCAGTATGATGATGATGTATTAGTAAAATATAATTTATAGTCGAAAACAATTATCAAGTTCTAAATATCTCTATGTAGATTTATATTATTGTATGTTATGAAAAGTACACTTTTTAAAAGTTCTTAGTAATTTATAATCTAATAATAATTTAAGCATTTCGAAATAATTTTATGAACAATTTTATTTTAAAATATGAAATATTATTTTACGCATGGGATTAAACGCTATGAATAAATTACTTGTGTGTGTAACATTAATATGAAGAAATGTTGTAGTTTCAATTTTGCATTAAGTATGATATTTTTTCGTATCTTTAAACGGAAAATATTAATGGGATAATGAAATGTAATTACAATAACTATTAAATATAATTCACTCTTCATTTTATCCGTGTGTAAAATATATAAATTATTCAAACTTTTTTATGTTTTCAATTTGGGTAATTTTATAGTGAAGTCGTGACGGATAAAGAAAGTAACCATGCAAATGAACTTTGGGTCAGCAATTACTACCATCACGTTTTGACTTTTACATTTAAATGTATTTTTTAATCGAACAATTAAAAATGTTGTGATTTAGGGCATATTTCATTAAAAAAATATTGTATGCATTTCATTTTAAAATCTTCAAACATTTTTGCGTTTTTATTTCGTGATTGTATAAAGAATGCTGACCTTATAATAATTATCTAATAAAATGTAGGAATTATTCAAAAATCTTGAATATGATCGATTTTTAACAGCTAAAAAATTGTAGACGAGTTAGGTAATAAGAATAGACTTTGAAATAATTATTCTCAATTCTATTCAAAAAATAAAGACTCACCTTCTTCTTCAACAGAGTTATCTTCTTCAAAGGCTTTAGGCATTCTTAGCTGCAAGACATGGCTGTCCATGAAGTCGACTACATTGTCCAGGATTCTTTCTTCCACCTGCAGTTCCCTGGCCTTAGGGTCATCGGGGAGAGGCTCGTAACTCCTTGCTGATCTTGGACTGCCGGTCCTTGAGAAACCGATGCCGTCAGTAATAACCAGCTCTTTAGACATTGCCAGATTTTCTGTTACTTTCATTGCTTTTTCCTGTAACACACAAATTAACGAATTATAGAAAAATATTTCAATTTATGATTTACAAGGTTCTTATATCATCTCTAAAAGCGTAGCAAAATTTGTTTTTATATAAAAATGTGTTTACTGTTTAAATTATAATAATTTTATAGAATACAGCCGTATGTAATAAAAAGTCTTACAGATTCTGATTTATTAATTTTGATAAAATAAATATTCCATTTCGTTAAAATAAAAAAAAATCTATTTCAACATGATTAAAAACGAAAATTCGTTGTACTTTTTTACATTTGACTATTTTAAATATTGAATCATTATCGATCAAAAAACTATCATTCATAGCTTCATAAAATAAACCAGAAGTATTGTGTAAAAGATGTAATGTTTCGGCATTTTTCACACAAATATAATCGAATTAAAAAAAATATATTTCATCACGGAACCATCATAATCCTCATTCACATCATCCGCCCATCGCCAATCCAAATATTCCAGAACATTCCAATTCATCCAACCAACAAACGGAACATCCCAGTTATCCATTCACGTCCATATCACGAACTCAAAATCACTTCACTTCACTAGCACTTCAATCCACACACCTTGAGGCACAGCATGGTGTCAGCTTCAACACAATCCCGAAACGCTGAGAGAAACACGCCCAATCCATCTTCTTTTCCTATAGGCACTGCGGCGGCAGAAGCTATCAAACACAGCACCACAAATGACCTCATCTTCCCGATGTCTTAGCACAAATTGTTGAACCCGCAAGTAAGGCCGACAGTTTTATTTTGCGTTCCCCCACTTAAAATTTCCATATGTCACGCACCGAGTCTTAAGCCTGTGTGTGTTGTGACGAAATGTAAATATGAACAAAAGCCTAAAGCATTAAAGCGTATTTAACATGTATTTGTCAGTTAATGGGATACATCTATGTTAAGATGTCAGTGGTGCCTGATTTTATGATCTGCGGAAATGGTTTTCAATTAATTTTCAAATTTCTGAAATTGCTCAATTTTAACTCAAACAGATTTTAGTTAACAATATTTGATTTTATTACTTTTATAAATTTGATGAAACTGTATTTTTGATCCGAAAGATTTGATCAATTTAATCAGTTAATGGGTATGCCTCAATTGATAATTTAAAAACGATGCTTACGTATTTTCAATGATTCTTTACCTCTATCTAATAATCATTGTTGCATAATCATTGTTTACCTCTATCTAATTTATCTTATTGAACACCGAAGACATCTAAGAAATTTCAAAAGTTATAAATATTAAAAGTTAAGTAAGTAGTTAATAGTAATTATAATTTTATCCGTAGAAAACAGATTGCTTAGTATATTGACCCTTTTATCTTAGTAGGTAAGAAACGTAGGAAACATGTTGATGGAGACAAAGCTGACACAAAATGTTTCTTTGAGCACTTAATTCGTCATGTTTAGCACGTAAGCAGTAAACCTACATTACCTACCTACATTTTTCATTACGTTGTCATCTCTACGTAATACACTTACCTTTAAAAATATTTACGTGCTTCTTAACTTCAAAACCTAGTTTGTCCCTTTTATTTTCAAACAATATAATGCGAGTAGAACAGAGACAAACTAGTTTTAAAGATAAGAAGCACGTAAATGTTTTAAAAGGGACATTAACAACAATTGACATCAAAAGTTTAATTCTTTACGTGACGTCACCTGTAACCCAAATATTTGAAATGCCGATAATTTTTCCGGTTACGATGTATGAAGGTTTCGCAAAATTACTTTCTAAAGGCCATCCGATGAACTTATATCACCAATGTTCACACTAAACGATTTCCTATAAATTTTTGACCATTTGTATTCTGTTGTAAATTAACAGACCATTTGGAAGCGTAACGCAGATCGTATCGAGCGAAAGTTTTTAAGTGATATGTACTTAAAGCTTTAAATAGAATATAAACTGCTGAATTATGTTATTCATACAGCCTACAGTTCATCACTTTTAATTTCATTAAAGCGGTTGACCTGCCGCCACCTGCCCATTGCGTAATTTTCAACTTTCTTCAATTCATGAATAATTATGTAATTTTTTTAAAACTTGTATGATACGGTATTCCTTTCATGTCGCCTCATGATCGATAATCGTTGCTTTATGGTACATTGGTGGTCCGATGTGAAAATTCTTGCTTGAATGTTCAGCGTTTATGGCTCGAAATTACCTTTCTTTAACTACTTGATATATGTTATGGTGGATAATTATATGTCTCAATATTTATTGCTTCTTTCAAAACGTATGTGGAGTTAAAATATTATAGGAAAGTATTTGAAGTATGTATACAGCAGATATTTTATATAAACCTTTCTGTTTCTGAAACGGTGATCAAGTTGACATTCAATTGATAAATCATTGTTTTAACACTGCTATCAAAACTCTTAGGAAGCCGAATCCAAAAGCGGTCGCAAAGTGCAAAGAGTCCACACGACTAGCAACTAATTTTGACTTTAAATGAAATTTAACCCAAGATTCATTAATTATGGTAATGATTATCTTTTAAGAATCCACGGGTACTCGTTTGAGAATGAAGATTAACTTACAATGACTGTTGTTGAAGATATATTAGCGATACTGACTTTAAAACTACTTACCGATTTGAATGAAGATATTAATGATGATGCGCAAAATGTGAAGGACTTGCTTATAAAACATATTAACAATAGCTTTGTACGTACTAAGTATCGTAAAGACATATATTAAGTTTATATTAAGGAAATAACATTTACTTTTCCCCGTAACTGTTAATAATAGAAAGCTAAAACATGATGTTATCGTAAAAATATTTGAGTGAACCTATCATGACTGTGCATTTCACAGATCTAGCTGTTGTTAAGGACGTCGAAATACATTTTTGAAGCTTGTTGCAAATAGAATTCGTTGTTTTTACGTCGGGCCCGACGTCAACCCCATCTGAGGCATACAGTTCCAGATAAATTGTGTCAACAGCAGCCTATCCTGGGATTCAAACCCAGATCTTCCCGGCCTACAGCCCTATATACGCCGCCACTAGACCAAGAAGATGGCAATTGCAATGCACATTATACCTTACCAAAAACAAATGCATACATTTTAAAATGGCGTAATCAATGTCTTTGCTATGACATTGTTTTAAAGATCTTTAGCTGGTTTATTATTTTAATTTTAAAATAGACATTAAATTTGTCTTTGACTATGAAACTGTGAGTAAGATAACAGTTATGTTACAAAACCTCTATTGATAGATACATTCAAACAATCACACTTATGGGAGAGAGTACATCGTCCATATTCAACATAGTTACAACCAGCTAAAATCGGACTGTATTCGGAGGTGTTAAATTTGAAATTGGTGTGGCAGCCTCTGAGACAGGTCGAAAGGTTTCTAGAGAAGTGCTTGGCAGTGAGGACGAATCAGTCAATCGCTTCTGGGCACTTGTTGAATGTGTAAAGGGAGATTTCTCTGTACCGTCGTGTGGTGGCGTTAATGATTTATGAGATGGGATTTCCGTGTTGGCAGCTGGCCACCTTTCCACGATTCCTTTACTTACTTATGCAACAAAACCTTTGCATTATACCTATTTAGACATATGATGTCATCTTACTATGATGCCACTGAATGTAAAGAAGAAATCTGAAAGAGACGAACGCATATGTCTTAGACATAGTTTAATATAATATGTAAAGCTACAAACATTTTTATTACATAAAACATTATTTGCTTCCTTATTAAACTAAGTTTTAAATCCGATATTTCTAACGGTGGTTGCTGGTGGTAGAATATTCATATTGCTCTAGATAGCTAAAATAATATGTTGTTACCCTCATCTTGTACGGATTCCCTTCTAGCATCAGTCAGTGTATAGCCGGTGGTACTTCTAATGGGATTCCACGTATATATCGCTTTATTTCTTCCCTGGGTGTGAATGAACAATCTAGGCAGGTCGATATGATTCTGACTTCATTGTTTGCTGTTGGTTTTTGGCTGCATTCACTATCAGGTAACTCTTGCTCGGATAAGAAATCTGGCAGAACGCAACAAAAATTGTGATCAAGTAATTCACATAAACCAATAGGTACCTTACACTTAGATAAAAATATACAAGATTAAGCAGAGAGTAAAACAAACACTGAACAGTAGCGTACAACATGAGTGCGTACCAAAAGTGAATTTAATTGCATGTCATGTTCTCAGATGGTATCTAAAATTTTACAATCGGTAGTACAAGATACCATCGTGCGAAACTAGGGCATATCGTTCGTTTTAAAAACAGCGTGATTATGCGTAAAAACAACATTTATTTCTCACATCAAAAGTTTCTAAACATTAAATTCACCGTAGAAATTAAAACTGACATTATGTACCATGGCGGTTTGTTAGACCAAGGTTTTATATCCACTGAGATGAGCGTGGGATGCTTTGTATACAGAATAAAGATGGAGGTGAATTGATAACCTATCTGCCTATAATAATACATTTCTTTTCAGAAGCACAGTATTATCCATGTTTCTCCTAACTTCTATTTATTCTGTAAAAGCATAAGTCATCCTATGATTATCATCTTTTCTTTGAATAGCATGACGTGCTCTATGCTATTACTGTATTTAGAAAAATTATATCCTGCTCCTTCTTTATCGTTCCCTAATGACTATTGAGGATCGTGATTCCGCGCAAGGACTTCGTCGATGGCCATCTTACATTTAAGAAGAAAAATTATAAGAATTAGAAAAAGAAAAATTATATAGGACACTATAAATAAAATGATTGTATTTAGAGGAGGCTTTTGTCAAACTGTTGACTTTCGCATATAATAGAACTGCAGCCCGAGCAGGAAAATTTCTGACAACCGTAAATGTATTCGTGCTCGATGCGCGTCTATGAAATTTGTATGAAATATTAATCAAATGTCATTAGTGCGCAGCGAGTTTACATTAACATTAGTTTTTCGTGCTCGGGCTACAGTAAAGTAAATAATACTGCTGACATAATACAAAGTTAGGTAGGTATTTTGGCGGAAAAACCTTATCGAATGATTTGGCTTAATAAATCTTGACAATAAAGGAGAAAAGTTCTGTGTATGATTTTCATTGTTTTACTCGTACATTATGTCAGTCGCCTCCTTGGTCTAGTGGCAGCATGTATGGGCTGTGGACTGGGAGGTCCTGGGCTCGATTCCCATGTCGGGCAAAGCAAATTTTCTAATTTAATTTGCCCGGGACTTGATCGTAGAGGGTTGACGTCAGGCAGGCGGCCAGTCTTAAAAACTATGCAAATCCTCTCTGCAACACGCTTGAAAAAGTTTGTTGCGCCGACCCCACATTAAGCTGGGATAAGGGAAGGTAGACTCGTACATTATGTCGTTTGTGGTACTTTACAATGTTGTGTTTTCTTTAGTAGAGATGATGGGCCTTACTTATAAACACAGTTTAGCTAAGCAAATGGTTAAAAATAGTCTTACTCTTGTCACTTTCATTTGCAAACAATGTGACACAAGGGAAAAAGTTACAGGACTATTTTAACCATTTGCTCAGCTAAAATGTTTTTATAAGTAAGGCCCAGTAAGTCAGTCCTACCTACCTCGATTGGTTAAATATAAGAGTTTTATTTAGCTGTTTTATTATATACTCAAATTATAAATTCGGCGATCAGAACACTAACTACTGATGACTATTTATGGGCTAGGGGCTAGGCAGAGGTCTACCCATTGAGAGGTGGGTCACCCAGAGATGAAGACATTAGGTTGTAAATAACTATCTAAATGTTGAAACTAAACATAGCAAACTGTATCAGGAAAACACTGTTCAGTAGAATGACGGGGTAGACTAAAGTGATGTGGATTGAAACCAGCTGAGGCATTTTTACTACATGCCAGGGTCGAGAAACATACCTTATTATGTCACCATTATCAACACTATATCGGAACCGGATACTCGTTGCGTCAGCCAGGCCGACACGCTGTCTCATATCTCGACATTTTCAAAAGCTGAATGAATTTGCTTATGCAATGGTTATTAACTGACGACCCACTCGTGAAAGTTTCTTTATGCATAAATCATGATTTTTAAACACCATCGTTACGTAAATACTCATACGGTGACCGCTCACGTTAATAAAAACTGATCGACTACTTCAAACCATTCATGTTTTCATAAACACTTTGAAGGATGAATGAACACGTACTCTCCATGAATGTATCAGGTATTAAGTTCACCTTTAGACATGTGATGTATATAAAGCTTTAATCTTTCTTTCTACTTGCCCTCCATCATCATAATTAGCCATAGGACGTCCACGGCTGAACATAGGCCTCACCTGCCTAAGGGCAGTGTGGCATAAGTCCCACTTTAATTTAGGGTCGGTGCAACACACTTTTTCTAACACGTTGCAGATATCGGATTCGGCTTCGTTTTTACGACCGGCTACCTGCTTGATATCAACCCGCTTTGAGGGATTCAGTCCCGGGGAAATTAAATTAGAAAAATCCCGACCTGGGAATCGAACCCAGGACCTCCGCAGCCCAAATATGCTGCCACTAGACCAATGCTATATAAAGCTTTAATAAATAAACTCTGAACACGGGCAATTCGCAACCATGTTTCCTACATGAGATAGCTTTGGATGCAAAATTGCTACATAATAATGACAATTAAAATGTTATGTTGGTGCGATATAATTGTGCGGTGCTGATTTTCACTTCTAACTACATGAGTTTTCAATAGTATTGCTTCTCTAGAAAGTATTTTTTTATGTTTGATAGTTTTTCTAATATACGTATTTTGGAGTGTTTCATTTTATAATATACTAAGATTATTTTAAAAAATATATAATCAGCAAAAACCATAGTAATTTGCTTAATGAAATGAAATTAAGAAACATAGAGTACTTTCGAAAATTCTTACATGATGAACAAAAACATTTTAATTAACGCTAATTCAAATAAAAAGTTCGTAAACGTAATGTTTAATTTCCGGTGAATATGGCTTTTTAGAATATTTGGAGTGATATAATAAAAACGAACGTTTATAACTCACGACATCATCGTAAATGGTATGTTCCGATTAATCGTACCATCACTTTTTCAACCTGTCTTACTCCAGGTGACGTTGGTGCAAAAAACTCTTTAATCATGCATCTGCAAAAAGATGTGGCCTTAATATTAACTACTGGCGCCTGACATCAATCCCTCCAGGGAAAACTAATTAATAATTAATCGTTAAAGTGTTGTGAACATTTCCTACCTACCTCCTACCTCTTAGTTTAGGTAATTATACTTAATTCTATGACGTGGCATCAAATCACCAAGGATGATTTATTAAATGTTACATATTATTAAATAATTACAAGTAACATGCAGGGTGAATGAAAACTGAAATGTTAAAGATAAAGTTCCACACTGGGTTGCACAGACTTTCAAAATTCGTTATGCACTCTTGTAAAATATTTTGCATTCCAGATTACTAAAAAATAACAGAGCCTTCCTTATCTTTTCTTAAAAGTCGGTAATGCATCTAGAATTCCTCTATTTTAGGTGTGTAGGTAAAGGTCGTTTAGCACCTAGTAAACTACCTTTTCCATTTTCAACTGATATTAATAAATTGAACTTATCTTCTGATTGATTTCAAAAATAAAAATAAATAAAGTTCTATCACTAGGAATTCATACACTGATTGATTAATTTACGTCAAAATTGATTGAGTTGGTGCAAATAAATATTTTTGTATTTTGTATAAATAGGATATGGAATTCTTAATTAGACTTACAAATAATACAATGCGAGGAAAAACCATGTAAATAAATTACGTGATTTTTCAAATACTTATGTATTCTATTGCAGCAACTGTAAAATTAAGCAATAAATAAAGAAAAAAAAAAATATATGAAAGATAAATCGTATCGTACAATGTAAAGTCGATTGTGGTCCCCTATTATGTTATTAAGTAATATCAATATGGCTTACATTGCAATAGAAAGTTTTATTGGCTAGTTTGTGTCTGATGTTTCATTCATATGTTATTAATATGCGCATACGCTTTTTTATATGCCATCGAAAACTACATTTTGCAATAGATCGGATGTTATAATAACTGAAAGTAACCCAGAATGTATCTACTTGATACCCCGTGGTGTAAGAATGTTTTTGTAAAATATTTCAAAAGATTTTCTAACAAGCTACTTCGAGGCAGTAACTAATGTGTGGAAGAGAGCCTTCGGAGCATTTTAATTGGTATTGTCCTCGTAGGCTATTCTTAGTATTAAAAACTTGGGTGCCTAGGTGTTTTTCATCTCTCCCGGGTGGCTCAACACGGACTGGACATGACCGCGGAACCCAAACAAAATAACTTTTATTAGCAACCGTATACGGCGTGGCTTTACTACTAACAAAAAGTGATGAGAAGCAAAGGCATGCTGGAGACAGTAATGCTTGCTCTAATGGGCTGACTCGATTGTTTTAATACCGCTGTCATACAAAAAATCGACGTAAAGTGGCTCGCTGTTGCGTTTCGTTCGGTGAGTGAGATTTCCGGTAGCCCAATTCCCGATAACCTTTCCCAAACCCTATTCCCTTTCATTAAGGTTGATAACTTCCCCATGATTCTTTTAGTGCCTTCGGTGTCTATAGACGGTGGCCATCACTTACCATCACACTCGTGCTCGTTTAAGAATCTCTGGTACAAAAAAACTTAATGGACTGACTTGAAATTTTATCCGATCGTGACCAAATTTATATGGAAACCTTCAAATAAGCTCTATCAAACACAAAAAGAGTTTTGAACTCGGTCCACGTTTGGCGGAGATATCGAGTAAAATACATAAAAAACATACAGACGAATCGACGACCTTCTCCTTTTTTGAAGTCGGTCGAACCCTTGAGTTTGTTTCGGCATTTCTTCTCAGGGATAGCCACGAAATGCCTAATAAATAACAAAAATCCCTAATAAATATTCAGCAATGAGGAAATCCGACCTAAATCCCGTCGTTGGTTATACATTTTATTTACATATGGTTACAACTTTTTAAGGCTAAAATTTCATGTAAAAAGCTTTAAAATATTTAAATAAAAATCGATTTCAAATGACAAAGATTAATTTCTTATTCCCTTTGAAGTCGGTGCCAGGTCTTCAAAGTCAGATCAAATCAAAATTAAAAGAGGCCATCACCCTTGAGTTTGTTTCGGCATTTCTTCTCAGGGATAGCCACGAAATGCCGACGCCATTATTACTTTATAAATATCTTAAAATTAACATATACTCGTAACTTACATGTGAAAATGGTGTAAAATATCCTATTTGCAGAATAAATGATTTGAATTTGAATTTGAATTTGAAACATCAAACGAAACTATCTTAGCGCCTGCTATTACTTTACCTCAATAATTTCACTCGACGCGCACTTGAAACAAAGTGTCAAGGCTTTCTCTACGCTGGCAGAGTTCAAAAGCACGTTGTGTAAACTGTAGGCGCTCTACGAAATAGCCTCGAACTTATCGAAGTATAAAAGTGATTTTATAGAAGCGATACCTTTTGTAATTTACCATTTTCTATTAAAAGTCATGATGAGTTGATTATATATTTTTTTTATAAATACACCCAACAGGCACACACTAGTTCTAACCCCACACTAGGTATAACCTGTATCGTGGGTATCAGAAACTATGAGAGACTTTCGGTCTCACAACACCCAGACTTGAAACAAATATCTGTGGGCCACACAAACATTTGTCTCTATGCGGGAATCGAACCTGCGGCCTCTCTTTCACAGCCGGCTACTCGTCCTCTGCGCCACGGAGGATGTCATAAGCCTATTCATTTGGTGACAGCAGGCCGGCATTTCTACGTAATAAAAATCAAATGGGCTGTGGACCGGGAGGTTCTGGGTTCGATTCCCAGGTCGAGCGAAGCAAATTTTCTAATTTAATTTGCTCGGGACTGGGTTCCCTTAGAAGGGGTTAACGTCAGGCAGGCTGGTCGTAAAAACTAATCTAAATAGTTTCTGTAACATGCTTGAAAATATGTGTTGCGCCGACCCCACATTAAGGTGGGATAACGGCAGGTAGAAAGAAAGCATACATATATAAGCACATGTCTGTATCCCTGAAGAGGTAGGCAGAGGTAAACTATAGAACTAGGAAACCCACATTTCGCTGAGCTCGTTTCCGCCCAAGATGTAAAAGGGGGGGCGAGCCTATCACCATATAGGGCACAAATTCCAGACTCCGAGCTGATACTGGGTAGAAAAACCCAATATCATTTTACCCAAACCAGGGAACGATCCCAAAACCTCAGAATGGTAGTCATACCGCGCACACAATACAACTACGCCACAGAGGCAGTTCAGACTCCAGCAGAATTTTTTAATCTATGTGGTGATAGGCTCGCTGAGATGGAAGTGAATTTGGCGAAATGCGGGTGTTTCGATACTGAGACAAATGTTTGTTAGCTAATATTATGTCAGTTATGTATTTTCTACTTGCTGCTGCTGCTGTTACATTACTGCTGTATATTGACCGCGGAAAGATAACTAATGGCGATTGGGTTGTCAATGGTCGAATCTCGTGGAGGCTGCGGCTGAATGCAATTGTGTACCCGTGACCTCCACAATAGGGATAATAGAAATGAACACCGCGGGGTTAAATCGGCAAGTCGGTTTAGGCATGTATGTATGTAAACGTTTTTTAGTCCAGTTCTTTATTTCCACCTGCCCTTATTCCCACAAATTGTGGGGTACCAGCGCAACACACTTCTTTAAGCATGAAAATGGTGATAATGATGATGATGAAATGAAATCGGCTCGAAGTCTAATTCGAATCGAGTGTCAAAAGTCAGCCCCCTGGTTCCAAACAAACCAAGTTACAAAAACGTATTGCCAAGAAACCCAGATCAGGGCTTCGAACCCGAAATATAGATAACTTCAAATATTATACATATAAGATCTACATTTATTACAATGTGTAATATTCGCTCAAACCTAAGTAATGTTTGACAGCCTCCGTGGCGCAGCGGAAGAGTAGCGAGAGGCCGCGAGTCTGATTTTTACACAAATGTTTTTGACGACCTGATAAAGGTCGCAAGAAGTCGCTGGAAGCAGGCCGCTTCCAACAGGTCGATCTGGAAATCTTTGGGGAGGCCTAAGTTCAGAAGTGGACGTCCTATGGCTGATGATGAAGATGATGTTTGTGTGGGTGTGTGTGTCCTGGGTCTGGGTGTTGTGAGACCGAAAGTCTCGTAGTTCTTGATACCCACGACAAAAGACTCGTATCTTAGGCTGGGGTCAGTCCTATGATTATGACTATTGGGTGTTACATGTATTGTCTGATTTTAAATAAAAATGTAACTTTAGTTTTTTTTTAATGTATGTATTTAGGTGTGAAACCTTATTTATATAGAGAGTTTATCGCATTCGGAAATGTAAAATTCTTCCTTACGAGGCTGCGTTATAGAATAAAACTAGAATATTATAAAGCGGCTTTGCAAATGACAGTTTTCTAACGTATTTTTGCATAAGGTCGTTTGCGGCAGTATTATATTCAGTTCCGTGGTATTTTGCTTTTGAATGCACCGAAGATAACGGTCATGTGTCATGAAGTTTTAATAAATATGTCGTGATAAATCCTCTGGCGAAAAGGTGGCGAGATGACCTGGATGCCTTCCGCGACGACTGGTGGGAATTTGCTACTGATCGTGATGAGTGAAGAGATAAAGGGGAGGCCTTTGCCCAGCAGTGGGATAATATGGACCTATAAGATAAGAAAAGAAGAAGATCTTCTGGATTTTGTCACCTCCTTGGTTGAGTGGCAGTTTGGACATTCTGTGTCTGATGATGATGATGTAGTTCCATCGCGAAGTAGAAAAATTGTATTTTAAAGTTTTTAACAAAATGGCATGGAAACGAAATACGCTAATGCTTCGTGAATTTCAAAAATGTACATTAGACACATGAGTTAAGAGCGAGTTTCTATCTACGGTTATTTCTTTTTCAGCCAGCATAGTTATGGTAATTGCATAATGTGTTATGATTCATAAAGTTACACACGTAACTAGTCTCGCATATTTTGTTTGTATAATTTATTTGTATTATTTGTATATTGTATACTTATTTATTTGTATATTGGTGGTCCTGTTTTATTTATGTTTATGATAAGCGTTCTTTCGTTAAAAGTACTGTTTTGTGTTATATCACTGCAACTATTATACATTACACATTATTATACATTATTAACTATTATTTGACAGCCTCCGTGGCGCAGCGGGCGAGTAGCCGGCTCTGAAGAGAGAGGCCGCGGGTTCGATCCCCGCACCAGACAAATGTTTGTGTGGCCCACAGATATTTGTTTCGTGTCTGGGTGTTGTGAGACCGAAAGTCTCTCGTAGTTCCTGATACCCACGACACAAGACTAGTATCTTAGTGTGGGGTCAGGACAATGTGTGTGACTGTTGGGTGTTATTTATTTATTATTTATTTATTTATTACAAAATGCATATCAATTAACCGTGGGTGTTCTAGTACCCCTTCAGGGATACAGGCATGAGCTATGTTATATTATAATAAATCGTTTTAAATCTAAAGATGCTTTATCAGATTGCACGATTGTACGCCACTATTAGACTTTCCTGTATTTAGTTGTCTAAGAACCAACAGCACAACGCTACTCATCATAATATAATTAATAATTCCAATGATATCTTACTTTCTTAATTTTTATGAACTAAAATGAAGGAAGTAAGATATCATTGGAATTATTCAACGAGGTCCCTGTACACCCCAATAAAAAATAACAGATCCTCATAGCGTTGGGCGATGTATCTAGAAAGCTAAAATTGAGACGAGTTTCTTGGATAATACTTATAGTAATAAAATCCACAGTAACATTTTCAGTTCTTTATTTGTACGACTCATTGAGAAATATAAAAAAGAACGATGATATGTGCACAAAAATAACATAATTATGATAAAAGTTTAGAAAATAAAATAAGTTATATATTATGTGATAAATATGATATTGAGAAATATATGATGTGTATCATATAATAAAATAAACAAAAACAATAATACAAATAAACAAAAATATAACAAAGGAACAAAAACAAAAACCTCATTTACATAAAATAAATAAAAAGAACAGAAATAAAATAAGTGCAAATAAGAATGACGAAATAATATTATATCACAGATAATAAATAAATATTATAAATAATAAAACATAACTAAACAATAATAACTAATCTATACAGGACTTAGAGAGAAGACTAGACGCAATCCCATAAAAGTTTCAAAATAAATTATTTTTAGTAATAAAAATACACAAATACGGATACCGTATAGGGTGTGAAAGATATACTAATGTAGTATAACGACATCATACAAATTCAGAACGAGGATTTATGGAAAACAACAACATTACAACCCCTTACAAAGGGATGTTCGTTCAATAAATAATTAATAAATACCTTACACTAAATAAATAGTCATACAAACTCAAATTTGAACTATACGACGAATACTCATTAATACTTCGCCTAGTCAGATTTAACGTGGGCACCATAAGCCAAGTTCTGGGCGTCGTCGATGGATCTACCCCAGCCGTGACCGCTGCTGGCATAGTGTTCTTCATGG
This sequence comes from Clanis bilineata, assembly GCA_036417725.1. Lineage (NCBI taxonomy): Eukaryota > Metazoa > Arthropoda > Insecta > Lepidoptera > Sphingidae > Clanis > Clanis bilineata. The sequence continues at coordinate 7,566,348 of CM071162.1, read as the reverse complement.
TGGGGGTGAGCTACGACCTCATAGCTAGTCTCAGTGTGTTTGCTGGCCAAAAGCTTTTTCAGGGCAATAATACCGGCAACTAGAAGCGAAATCTTGGCAAGGATGACAGCCTTGGCGGCAGCAAAGGCGATGATTCCAAGGAACAGAGGGATCAAAGCCATGATCTTCAGCTTGGCGATGGCCAGGAGAGGAAGGAGCTGCTTGATCTTCTTCTTCTTGCCACGAGCTGAAATGATGTAGGTAAAATAAGACATGTGTAACTAAACCTAACTAAGAACTTTGTAATGACTAAATTACATAGATGTCTATGATTATGAGTAGGTTTTACGTGAGTTATAATAGCAAAAAAATTTGTATTTAATGAAAAAGAACTGCATCAGAATTAAAAAAGTTTCGTATATGCTTTCTAAAGTAAATTGAATATAAAATTTGCAATTGATCTTATTAATGTTTGATAAGACCATTTAACATACTGAAATGTTATTAATTGTTAGTTCCTTATGTGCTTTTAAGTTATTTTTTAAGCTCTAACAAAATTTTCTTAAGGATATATCTTTCGATTGCTTTTTTAATGTTCAGTAGGTAGTTGAAGATGAAGATGTTTTGAAGTAATTTAAAAGTAATTTTATTTTTCCACACCATTCCGGATCTTGATCAAATCCTTTGCAATAGTCTTTGAAGCTTTATCTAATTTGATCTATTGAAGAATACCAAAATATATATTTTGAAACGGTTATGTAAAAAATAGTAATGGTAAAGATCCGCTTATTCTAAAACCTGAATAAGAAATCACGCAGCCAAGCGCAGATAAAATATAATATGCACATGTTGGTACCGCAAGTGCATAGCTCGGGTGTATAATCACGTCCTACACATCTTGTATCTTGATCAGGTTTCCGAACACTTTCACATTTTGCTTGTGCACGTGCGACTTAACATTGTTCTTAACAATGGGCACCAGCATTGTTGACATTCAGCCTAGTTGTTTGTTCGTGAGTGAATTTGGAATCTGCATGTCCTGCATTTGTGTTTTACTTTTGATTGTAGCATCGTTACTGGTTTTAACTACATTTTCAGCAGATTTGATTATTTTATTTTAATTGTTTTAGTATTATTTTATGTTCATCAGAGAATATACATGATCATGCAGAGGGTGTTAATGTCAGTTAGGCAGTCCCTTGGCAAATCTAAAATAAATCCTATCTGTGATCTCAAATTTAAACCGCCGGAGGCGGTACATATATATGTTACATAAGCGTATGGGCTACCGGAGGCCGAGGCGCCCGTGACTATTTAAGTGAGATAAGGGCAAATGAAGAAAGAATATTCGTCCTTAAAGGACTAGCCAGGTTTCATTTCTAGTTTAGCTGGTGATCCTTTTGCCATAGATAAAAAGTTGTTTTAATCAGGTATTATTCAGTGTAATGGTGTAAATTGTGATTCACCACATTCATACAGAAAATAATTTAAAAATTAAAGATATAGTAAACCATAGTAAGTCTGAATTAGAATTTGATCAATTTAGAAATGTTGATATCTTGTTTGTATGTTTAATATGTATGTGCTATTATCGAGCAGTGAGCTTTGGTAAAACGTTGATATTAAATTTCCAAACGATGAAAAACGACAGCAATCGTAATCAACGACTCCTACAGCAATTAAAATCATCAAAACTTCGAACAAACATCATCAAATGACCAAATCGCGGGTCAATTTGAGCAAAACCTGATCCGCCAGAACAGACCAATTGGAAAGGCAACTTTCTTTAAAGAAGACACTTGGGAGTGGTTGTTTATGGCTCGATTTCACGATGACTGGCTCACGGCACAACTGGTTCTGCCGGGGTCCCACACGTCTAATGACCGCAGCAGGAATGTTGTTGCCGCTTTCATGTACAAAATGTACGTGCCCGTGTTTTTAAATTGAAAGCTATTGTAATGGGATCACCGGGTTTTTTATATGTACTGCATCTAGGCAGGAACTAGCAATAGTTCTATAAAAGTCACTTTAGAATTCACTCTTTCTATCGTCAAAATGTATTGCATACTCGGACAACAAATTACAATCTACTACGAATGAACGTTGATGCAGAACAGCGTCGTGACTACCAAAATCTTCTATATTAATCTGGCTCCAAAAATAGTTATAGTTTGTTGGGATAACTATTAAAATTGTTGTTACAATAAACAAGTCATTATGAATCATATTAAAAGAGTACAAACTATTTCGTATCTCCATTACAATTGAGAATGATCCGATGTTACATGATGAATTGACTTGGCTGGAAAACAAATTAATTGTTAAATACATCACAGGCTAAATTTAGGGCTACGTCTCGACGACCTACGAACCTGAAAGTCACGAACGAAGACAACTATAAAGTTAGAAAGAATTATTCAAATATAAAATGTATAACGTTACAGATCCCTCACAACACAAAGCCCGCTCACGCTTGACTCTCGACCGGTATTTTAATGTTACATAGAGATTTGCAGGTGGCTTTATTCATAGTCATAACATGTAAGCTTCTTGAGCTGACAGATGATTAGACCATCTCGCCCACACCCGCCGTTGAAACAACTTCAATAAGACAAGATTAATGGCATGCATTTATTGACACTAACCATTGAACTCAGTCTTTGAAAATGTTAAGATATCTTTATCCTGCAACGAAATTAATCAAATAGCGGGAAGTTGGAAAATAAGTCTTCCACGTCACCTGGAAGTGTAGTCTATAGAGTTCATAATCAAAATCTTAAAACCGACTTCAAAATTTATCCGATCTTCACCAAATTTATATCAGTCAATACATAGTCTGATATAGGAATAAGCTCTATTGAACACAAAAATAATCTTGAAAATAGGTCCACAATTGCCAGAGATATCGAGTAACAACCAATATAAAATAATACCGACGAGTTGAGAACCTCGCTATTTTTTAAGTCGGTTGGAAATGGAAAGGATATGAACATATTTATGATGATTTTAATCTATATTTCGGCAACGCAGAAATACCTATCCAAAGCCTAGAGGAAGATATCTGAATAGCTTTAGTGAATGAAATGTAGTACACTATGTCAAAAGAAGTCCTTGATAACGGACAAGTCGATCTGGTAGTACCGTTGCACGACCACGTGACGTGTGAGTTGTAAATACCTCGTACGACCAACATTGAGGAAAAGCGACGTGGAATCCAAACTTTTTAGTTCATCGGGCTAATTGATTGGTTAAGCGGGTTATTTGAAAGCAAAAGTGAAAGTTTTTGGAGACAGCGAAACGCGAAATCTTATTTTATTTATGACATCAATTAAATTTGGGTGTGGAATATTAATAGTCAAAACAAATTAAGTCTATAATTAAGAATGCAGTTTATAAAATCGATTCAAAGATATATATGCTATCAACAATGCAAAACCAACGGAGTAAATGCAAAAGATTAATTAGCATTGCATGCATTGTTCCCAATCAGACCATGGCGAGATGTATGCGAACTGTTACAATCGAATTCACCGAACATATAATGTTAACAGCTACAAATAAAATTTATTACCTAATAAATTATCGCCTCAATAGAATATTTCAAACTTTGTTTATGCTCCAGTAACATTACAATGAAGAATTTTAGTCTAATTTGAAACTGTACATTAGAAATTGCAATTAAAAGCCTGTTTCTGTCAATTTGATCAAATCTGCAAACAGGCAATATCACCAAACAATTGACCAAAGCTTTAATATTGACGGTGCTGTTCAAACATCCAACCACGCATCTAATATACGTTTAGTTAATTTTGGTATTGAACAAGCTTGTGCAAAGCCGTTGACTTTAATTTCATTGTTACCGGTCTGCTCGGAAGTAATGTATTCAATAATATCATTTAGGGAACAATTTAGAACAAGTGTTTATGTAATCCAAGTAAACATCATTTGTATCAAAAAATTAGCTTCTCAATTAAGCTATTAAGTAGTCGCAAAATTTACTTTCTTATCCACAATAAGGCTATTTGTTTCTGTAACGTTCGAATTAACATCAAATAGAACTAAAATCTTATTTATCGGAAGTTAGTATACAACTAGTCTTGCTCCATTAATCCAATATACAAATGCGTTGTGGTCCATTGACCGCTCTTTAACATGCTCTCAGTCGTTGTAACACTTAACTTCTCTATTTTCACCGTCTGCCGCGATCATTACTTGTTCTATTCTTTCGTTTTGTTGACCGTCATATCGTTTTATGTAATGACTGTATTATAAAACGATTCTGATGTAATTTAGATTGTCTGTTATGAGTCGTCCGCAGTCCAAAACAGAACACAAATATTTGCGATCTACTAATATTTGTTTTAGGTTTCAGTGTTTGGTTTATATTATAGGTATGTATTGCCTGTTATTTCTTGTTCTTACACCAGCCCTTGTCTTAAAAGCTTTTAAAACATATTTCAGAATGGATTAAGTTTCGTTTTACGGCCTGACATCAACTTCCTCTAGGCGATCAGAACCCGAGAAAATCGTACTAGGAAAAACACGCGTTGTCCGACCCGGGATTCGAACCCAGGATATCTCGATCCACAGACTAAATAAGTTGCCACTACCTTCAAACATCGATTTGGTTACCATACAGAATATTTGTATTCACATTAACTGGATTTTGATGAGTTAATGTGTGTGTCGAATGGGATATTATTATATTTTACTGGGTGCTACAAAATCTCAATAGCCGTTTTATTGGTTTTATTACTTTTGTAAGCATTTCAAGACTTATTTTGATTCTGGTTGATGTTATCGATTTTTATTTTTAGCTCTTAGTTCAGCATTAAGTAATGATTAAGTAATATGATTTCCATAATTAAATCATAGAAGTTGTGTGGTTTAGTTTCATTGTGTTATTATCAAATTCAAATTCAAATCAAATTATTTTATAATGTCCTTCTCTAATAAAATTTCATTACAAATAACATTCGTTGTTTGCATAATATTAACAAGGAAATTCAAAATCAGTTATGCATTATTAGACATGGGATACATATTTTTGGTTGCTGTTATTATTAATAGTGGACCATAACTTTGTTGGCGTACTAATTAAATATTATGTTCATGCGGTCTAGAATTAAAAATTAATTGCATTACTTGCTGAATATAATTAGTTTGTCTAGGCAGGAGACTAATTAAATGTAAAATCTTACTTTCTATATATTTTTACTTTATAGTGCTATGTTATCTATTATCTGAACTTGCTTGCATCGCAATGCAGATAATGTAACCTACATTTTAATTTTGCAAATCTAATTATTCTTAATTTACTTTAACTGAATCTCGATTAAAATTTATATTAAATTTATCATTATCTTCGTGTATTTACATGAATCAGTACATACCTTCTTCAAGTGACCTCCTCATGCCCTCAACAGCAGACGAAGGGAGTTTGAACTGAACTACATAGTTTTCAAGGAAGTCAGCAACAGAGTCAACCAATCTGTTCTCCACCTGGGCCTCCCGAGCCTGAGGCTCTTCAGACAGCGGCTCCAAAGCCCTAGCGGACCTTGGCGAGCCTTTGCTGTCCAGCGTAACACCATCAACAACCGTAATCTCCCTCTTCGACCTCAAAGTGTCGAGGTATTTCAGTGCCTTCTCCTGCAACCAAAATACAGACATGACTTAGTTTAAAGAACACTGATCACAAACACTTCACAGCACTTCACGGTTCGAACCTTGAGACACAAGGACACGTCACGATCCGCACACTCCTTCACTGCTCCGAGGACGCTCCCCATCATGCCAGGGTCGGCGTCCTGTTCCGCGGTGGGCATCGACCGCACCGCGGCAATGAAAAATAGGACAAGCGTGTAACACCTCATATCGTCCGTTCGAAACTACCCCTACGAAAGCTAGCACAAAGTGTGGTCACAGTGCAAGAAACAGTCTGTTTTAAGTCTCTCACCCCACTCCTTGGCGCGGTCAAGAAAAGTGAGACCAAATGCGGCCGATTAAAGTGGTACCAACGAAATCATTTTATGTTAATGCAACTTGTTGCGTGTACGCACGTTTTTGGGAGCTCATTCATATGTGTGTTGTGCGCTAGTGTGTGTGTCAAGTACACGGTCACGGATGAATGGTTGGACTACTTGCGTGAGATGTGGGCGCGGATGTTCGCACAAAGCGCCTGCGTGCTCTGCGATTTGTCATGTTTTCGTGTTACAGGTGAATTTATTACCTAATACGTTCCGATTTGAAAGCGGTTGTTTGATTTCTCGTGTAGGGAAATTGTATTGTTCTGAATTGTTGATTTACGGGACTTGGACAGGAAAGCGTCTTGTTAGCAAAGAATGTGTCCAGAAGAAAGTGTAACAACCGTATTAACATGTCTTGACCGTACTATCCTTAGCTTTTAAATCGTTTAATTTTCTAGTTTAATGTATCGAGAGAAAATACTGTTCTTATTTTAAACTTACTAGATACTGACTATACTTGTTACTTACAGACATATTGCCCCTTACTTATAAAAATATTTAAGCGTTGCTTATCTTTATACCATAGGTTGTCCATTTCATTTTTAAACAATGTATGGCAAGGAAAAAAGTGACAGGTTATTCTTAATCATTTGCTCAGCTAAAAATGTTGTTTTAAGTAAGGCCCTATATGTAAAGATAATGTAACATTTTCTTATTATCATAGCTAAAGCAATAATTCAAATGTAAATACTTAAAAATATTTTCTACGAATCATTAATTTAAGACTTAGATTTTAATATGTATAGACGAAAGTATAACATGAGAAAGATTTTGATTAAAGCGATAACAAAATTAAACATTCTAACTCCCAAAAATCGCATATTTACATAGGCATAAATAATTTTATGCAAATATAATTTTATGTTATTTAAAGATCGCAGGAAGTCGCTGGATGCAGGCCGCTTCCAACAGGTCGATCTGGAAAACTTTGGGGGAGGTCTATGTTCAGCTGTGGACGTCCTATGGCTGATGATGAAATAATTTTGTTTTGAGTAAAACAATTCAGTAACATAGCTATAGTTTTTATTCATTATTGTACACACTAATACTATGGACTTTTAGTCTGCAATAAAATATTATTATTATTATTATAATCTTTCTACCTGTCCATATCCCACTTCCATATGCGGTGGGCGCAACACACTTTTTTCAAGCATGTTGCATATAGAATTTGGCTCATCTTCTATTTCCGCTTGCTTGATGTACCTTAGACAGTACCTACCAGGTCTGGGGGAAATTAAGGAGGCGACTGGAATTTTACAATATTGTATTTTAATAATATAATTGAATATATGTATAATTAACAATATATATGAAATGATTGCCACGGTGGCGTGATTGTATTTCGGTACGACTACCGTTCCTGAGGTCTTGGGTTCGATCCCTAGTGATAAGTGTGATAGTGCACAATGATATTGGATTTTTCCATATCAGCTCGGAGTCTGGAAATTGTGCCCGATATGGCGATAGGCTCGCCCCTTATCACATCTGGGACGGAACTAAGCTCGGCGAAATGTGGGTGTACTAGTTGGCTAGTGCGCTTCTGCCTACCCCCTCGGGGATACAGGCGTAAACTTATGTTAATATATATGAAAGACCAGACCTCAACAATAAGACTGTACATAATAAAGAATATAACTTTCAGTATAGTCAGTAGAGGTACTGCACTAGTCCAAATTAGCCGAAGATCGATTAACGTACGTAAATAAATACTAACGAAATGAGAGTCTCTCATTTTGAAATCGGTTAAAAAACAAAACTGCTACGGCCCTAACGATTTATTTTATCCCATGACGATATCAGAATTGTGAAGGGGTAATTAAAACCTTGTTGTACAAAAGCTAACATCAGATCACTTAAGTTTTCTATTCCCACGGTGTCGAACAATTGTATTGTTACTTTCCATCTTCAATGTTTTTGTTTACATCGTGTATTAATTGTTCAACAACCTCTTCCATTAATAATGGGGCTCAGATTATAGTCACGTTGATCTAATGGTTGACAGACTTCTTAAACTTTCGAAATTCTTCTAGATAAATCTTAGGTATGCGGGTTTCCTCGCGATATTTTTGTTAACCTATAAAGCAAGTCTTTATGAATTCTAGAAGATCCAGCTAGGGCAAATCGTTTAAAACGTGGGGCTTAAACTGGAACCAAACTTAGGACCTCGAGCCAGCTAATTTACCGACATAAAGCACGTACATATACATTTTTTAAATGTTAATGTATAAAACAGCAGCCATGTTACTAATACAATCGTGATAGCTTTATCAAAGTAACATATCAAGCTCAGAGTAAAATATCTAGTAGAGTAAATGAACTTTCAAAAGCAGTTCTATTACTAAAATATTAGGATAAGTAATATAATTTTTATATCATTGCAACAAAGACGTAAACAACGCTTCGCATCGATTATAATGCGGAAGACGAATTCGTTAAGTGTGGCCACCTCCTAAGACATAACTTGTAATAACATTACTCACACAAACACACCAATCAAATAACATGACAGTCACCAAAAGAATTCCAAAGATAGTTTTTTCAAAAAGAAACAACGTGCTTTCGTGATGCAACCTCGTTACAGCGCGAGCGGCGCCTATTGTGGTTCTTTCTTTTTCAATACGTTGTGTAATTTATTTGGGTCAATAGCAACGATGTTTTCAGTGTTAAAGTGAACAATTTTTGTTCAAATATTTTTTATTTCAGTGAACTTATTTTATTTTATTACGTGTAAAACATACATACACAAAACATAAGCTCACGCCTGTATCCCAGAAGGGGTAGGCAGAAGCGCACTAGCGAACTAGAACACCCACATTTTGCCGAGTTTAGTTCCGTCCCAGATGTGATAGGGGGCGAGCCTATCGCCATATCGGGCACAAATTCCAGACTCCGAGCTGATATGGAAAATCCAATATCACTTTGCCCGACCCGGGGATCGAACCCGAGACCTCAGAACCGTAGTCATACCGAAATACCACCACGCCACCGAGGCAGTCTACGTGTAATAATGTTTTAAGAATGCTGTTTTGCTGTGTGTCTAATTTTGGATCACTAAATAAATAAGCATCATAAACGGAATCTTGTCTCACCTTGTTTTTTTATATATCCGGGCATGGGAATGACTACACTGCATCTGATGATAAGCGAAGTGCAGTCCCAAAAAACGCCAGAATTATGTTGGCCTATTTGTGCTTTTTCACACTCCAAATCCGAAGAAGGAAGATGCAAATCAAGGGGCTTGTGACAAAGATGGGCGACTGACCGATGCAAACCAAGATTGCTCTCAGAAACTCGAAGTAAAGCAGATAGCAAAATTCTGTTTCATTGAATGAAAGTTTCGAGGATTCAAATACCTTTAACCTTTAGCAATCCCCATCCTTATTATTTACTTTCCACGGTGAGCACCAACTTGGCTGTTCCCGTGTCATTAGTCATTATCGATGTATGCAGGCGACGGCAACAACGAACAAAAAAGGTCTTCTACTTATCTGCTTTCTTCAAAAGTATTTTTCTAAAATTACCTTAGTCAAACTTCCAATACTAAGTACTAATATCAGCATCTGCACCTTTATATTATATAGCACTAAGTAAATCTATGAGATAAATTAAAGAATTAAGCTTTAATAAATTTAAATCATTTATTAAACAGCAACTATGCCGAAAAGGGTTTTATAATGTAAAGGACTACTTACAAGACAAAAATGCTTGGGATTGAGCAGCTCACTCTTGACACTATAAGGCTGTATCAACACAATTTTATATTTTACTATTATATTAGTTTTTCTGACTTTGCTCTATTGGCATATTAATATATTTTTATTTATATATATATTTTTATATTTTGAATTATAATTTTATATATCATGTATTGTCTGGACTTTAAAAGAGGCCATAACCCTTGAGTTTGTTTCGGCATTTCTTCTCAGGGATAGCCACGAAATGCCGACGCCATTATTACTTTATCAATATCTTAAAATCAATATATACTCGTAATTGACATGTGAAAGTGGTATAAAATATCCTATTTGCAGAATAAATTATTTGAATTTTGAATTTGAATTTGATATTCTTTCTCCATCTTGCCTTGAGGTCTATCTAAGGCCGCGGACTCGAATTCAGCGGGTGCGGAGTGGCGTGTTTCAATGCATTGATTTCAATGGAACTGGCTTCGAAGGCAGCGGCGCGACGCGAAGAACGGCGTACGACCGGTCTGGTGGTACGTTGCCGCACCGCTTCCCGTGCCGCCACTGCCGCCATTCCGCTCCCGCTGGGTTCATGTCCGCAGACTAATAGTAAGGCTTCAAAGGATCCTTTGAATTCTATCTTAGAGATAACCACAAAAAGTTATACAAAATTATAACTCTAAGAATTGCTTCCAGTTGTTTAAAATCGAAATCACTTTCATTATCAACCCAAGCACATAATGGTGACAGTGACCTTAATTACGACAGTGATTGCGTCTGCGTTCGGTTGTAGCGAAGCAAGATCTTCACCTGGCTTTATATTTTATTTTATTTATTTTATTTTATTTATTATTTATGAGCCTGTTTTATCCCATTGCAGGGCAAAGGCCTCTCTTCCTTCCTTTCACTGATCCCTTATATTTATATTTTATTTAAGTTTTTTATCTGGTAATGAAATCTCAAGCAATGTCACCTCTTTGGTCTAGTAGCAGTGTATATGGAACGTTGGCCCGGGATTACTTGGGTTCGATGCCCAGGTCGGGCGTGGTGTTTTTCTGACACTATTTTTCCGGGACTGAATCCCCCAGATAAGGGTTGACGTCAGACAGGCAGCCGTTGGTACAAATCCTTTCTGCAACATACTTGACAAAGTGTGTTGCGCTGACCCCACAGTAAGGTGGGATAAATGCAGGTAGAAAGAATTAAATGTCAACCGGCTTAAGATATCTAATGAAGGGTGCTGGATTTTTTCTTTCCTATTGAATAGCGTAGTCACACGTAGCGTAGTCACACGTTATTTAAAAACCACCCTTATTATTAGAATATTATTTTAGACTATTCGTGGTATCTTTATGGACATAAACTATTCGTCCACTAATCGTGGACTATTCGTGTACTGTTCGTGTACTATTCGTGGACTATTCATTAACTATTCGTGGACTATTCACAATCAAATGTATTTTTTTTTACCTGGCCTTATACCACTCCACTATGTGGTGGGCGTAACTTGTCCAAGCATGTTACAGAAAAAAATCGGTTTTAGTTTTAAGCCTTTCCTGGGAAATGTTAACAAAACCGTCTGGTATTTGCACCCGGGAACTCTTGGTCCGTAAATCATATACGCTGCCACTGGACCAAGTAGGCGTCGACTTAAAATGGAAAGTGCTCAACGATATTTATGCTTCATCATAAAATATATCAGTCGGTATCATAGTATTGTCACAGCTTTCGCTTATGTTTCTATGACTATGATTTACTGTAAAACGTTGACAATTGAAATTGAAAGCTTTGCATTGTCTCATTCGTACGATTCCTTACATTTTAGTTGATGTGATTCATAGATATATGCATAAGCTCAAGCCTGAATCCCTGAAGGGGTAGGCCGAGGTGAACTAGCGAATTGAAACACCCATGTCTCGCCGAGCTTATTTCCGTACCAGATGTGATAGGGGTTTATGTGATTCAACATTTTAATACCGGTTTAATTCTTTACTTTATATTATCATTTAAGAAATAATCACTAACTTAAGTAAGTGAAAAACCATTCAAGTGAGAATCGGACTCACGGTATAAGGATTCCGTAACATTTATTTTTTAATATTATAAATATATTAACTCCAGTGAATGTTGATACCAGGCAGGCATAAAAACGAAAGCCAGGTCATTAAAACTGAAACCAAACCAAAGTTTCTGGTAATTGATTCTATGAAGGAATATGTCAGGTGCTTTACGAATTCAAAACGACCTGTAGTCACTTGTACCATACGTATGTAGATTTAGCAAAAAAATTCGGTCAAACCCTGCATCGATTTCGTTGGCCCAATTTCTTCGGCATACTTATTCCGAAATTTGGCGACACAATACTATTCTGCATATGTATGAGCTCCTATTGTCCTGTTTCCATACAAACCGTGTATTATGTAACCGCATCGTTTACTTTCCGACGCGAAAGTTGCAAACGGATCTAATTTCAATCAATTATGCGAATAATATTTTGTGAAATTGCATTTTTAATCGATTAGTTCAAAATTTGCATTATGTATTTCATTATCGGCACAGGATTACGTGGCTATGCCGCCAAATAAATCATATTGAAATATTTAGAAACTGTAGCCCGAGCACGAAAAACTAATGTAAATGTAAATGTATTTGAGTTCGCTGCGCACTGATGACGTTTGGTTAATATTTCATACAAATTTCATAGATGCGTATCGAGTTCGAATACATTTACGGTTGTCAGAAATTTTCCTGCTCAAGCCGCTTATTAGAAATGGTTATATACCTCTAATATTGTCGAAGTATTTATAACAAAATAGGTTAATTAATGAATTTTTGTTGTCGCCTTAGTCTAGTGGCAGTATGTATGAGCTGTGGACCGGGAGGTCCTGGGTTCGATTCTCACGTCGGGCAAAGTAAAATTCTCTAATTTAATTTACCCGGGACTGGATCCCTCAGAAGGGGTTGACGTCAGGCAGGAGGCCGGCCGTTAAAACTTAGCAAAATCTTTCTTGCAACATGCTTAAAAAAGTGTGTTGCGCCGACCCCACATTAAGGTGGGATAAGGGCAGGTAGAAACCAGGCGGACCTTGGCACTGGGCCGGGATAACGCCAGGCAGAAAAATAATGAATTTTGTTAAAATAAAAGGCTAATAGAATTTATACAAATCCCGTATTTACAATTTATATACGGAAGGCTATTTTTACGCTCGAATACAAAAAATTAATTAATTTGTCTAATAATAATAGAAAATTATGTTGTTTTCCAAAATACGAAACAAACAGTGAGTACCAATAGTTTATTCATAACATTTGGTTATAATACGATTCAATAATCAAAAACATTCTATGAAACGTTCAAATTAAATTAGTGGAAATAAATAAATAATTTATATTTACAATATATTAAATAACGGTTATGAGAAATAAAATATATATGATACATATAAACTAAAATATATACACTTGATTTGTAAAATAAATATCATTTACAGATATATACATAATAAACTCAATATTTTATTTACATATGTACATTTGGCAATATACTATAATAATAAAAACATAATAGTATATAAATAACTATGATATATGTAATACATTGATGTATTTAAAAGACAATATATCAAATATAAATAGTTTTATAAAATATAGTACTATAAAAATCAGTCAAGGTATAATTAAAATTATAACCGAAGAATATCTCCAGTTATCAATTAAATAGTAATCAATTACCTTTAGTTCTTTAGTACATACAAAAATATACATATCAAAATGGGAGTTAAAAATGTTAGTTATACGGAGTTTATACTATATTTTATGATACATAATTATGAAAAATAAATGTATATTGTTATATTCAAAAATAAAAATATACCACTTACTTTGAAAATTAGCAATGTGATTGTCATTCAGAATTGAAATACTGTATATTCGGTATATAAATTGAAACACATGAAATTAATTTTATACAAATTAGAAAAGAAAAGGTGTGTGTGAAGAATTTTAAAATTATGCCCTTATCTGCAGAAAATAATAAAAATGTAAATATGTCATATGTAGAAACAATTGCAAATAAATATATTATTCTGATAAATATATAAATGTAATAGCGTATAAATACGTTACGTATAATAATAAATAGTATGCCTATAAAACGGTACTCTAAATATTAAAGCAAACTCCAAAGACTTAAATGTATACGTTATACATAAATAATATAAATATAATATATTACTTAATTAAAACTAGTCGTAGGTTAATAAATACTGGCAGACTGTGCTTATTTATTTTCACTCCAGAGTATTTGAGGTACTAAAAAGCTTAGAGAATCGGTGGATTTCTCTCTCTAACTCATTTTTATATTATAAACGTCAATCAACGCTAGTAATAATGATTATATAGGACGACTCTTTTCTTACATTGAGACTATTCTTCTAAGCTCTCATTTTGTTGCAAACATATGAAACTTCAAAGTATCAAATTCCATCTCGTAGTTAAATTATTTACTGTCTTATTCATAATAAAACCCTTATCTTATCAAAGGTATATACCTACTTGAGCTAAAATGCATTTAAGCTTATCAAAGGTTCGATATCATTCTCTATTCTCTGGATAGCTTTGAAACAAACGGAAACCCTGGGTGGAAACAATCAATAAATATATCTAGTTTATGTCATGTGTCAAAAAAAGAAAAATCATATTGACGTTGAAGTAATATTAACATCAAACTTGAAACAGCTGATCGAAGTCGGCCATGTTTTCACTATCGAGCATTGGAACGTTGTAACGCTATTGAACAATTATGAATAACAATTTTCATCAAACGTTCTATAGCGGTTTTATAACGCTCCGCTAAGTTATTATGAATAAGACCGTTAGAAGTTTACAGATTAATAAACAAAATCTCTAATCATACAGTCATAATTCTAAGTGCATTATTCATGTTTGAAGTTATAAATGTAAAGAGCGTTAATTGACGTCCTTATATTTTTCATGTAATTAAATAATTCAATAAATAATATTTTGGTACTTGATACGTATTAGACGATAGTTTCAATGTTTCCTTAACATTCGGATTGCAGGTGGGTATGTTTGGCTACTGGGTGTACGCGTTGTACGCTAAGTCGTGGGATTTCTCGAGCGACCTGAAAATTAATAGAGATGACAAATTAATGAATAGTATACCTCTATAGTATTTCTATAGTATAACTCTCAAAAGGGATTGACTTCATGCAGGAACCTGGTGTAAATCTAAGCAAATATTTTCTGCAACATGCTTGATAAAGTGTGTTGCGCCGACCCTACATTAACGTGGGATAAGGGCAGGTAGAAAGTTTTGAGGAAACCACAAGAGGACGTCGCGTCGGTCGCATGTATCTGGCCCAGATCATACCAGGGTTGCGTTCCCGTGGCCGGCCAAAAGAGCACTGGCTGGACGTTCTGGAGAAAGATATGAGAGCCAATGGCATCACCATGATCAACCATGAACCTTGGCAGAAGGCCGGGATAACGTAAGACAGAAAGAAAAAGAAGAAGTATTTCTATGGTATAGAATGATTCAATATTGTTTTCTTAATATAAAGATCACAACACGATGTCCTGTAAGACATGTAGATTTTTCATAGTGAAAAACGTAGTATGTATCTTACTACTGAAACAAAGGGAAGTCTAATAGGTCAGTAAAGGGAAATCTAATCAAACCAGAACACGAATTTATTTTATAGAACGCTACACTTAAGGGGATTGAAATGTATGAGTATATTAAATATACCTCTAATAATTTATATGATGTAGAAACTATATTTTTAAATCAGATTAAGATACTCTTATGGATACATGTCTAGGTCCAGCACAACATTAGTAAACTATCCTAACTTACAGTCTTGCGACCTAGGTGTGTCAATACGCGTAAACGCTATATTAGGTCATCATCATCATCATAAGTCACAATACGTCCACTGCTGGGCATAGGCCTCCTCCAATTCTTGTGGAGAAATGCAGGTTTCCTCACGTTGTTTTATATATTAGGTACTCAATACAAATTGCTATTCCAGTATGCTGATCACAACTTCCAAGTTGACCTTGTTTAGTGAAAGTGGGGTAGCCCTAGGGCATATCAAGTGAAATTGTATTGCTGGAAACGGCTGCATTATGTAATTATACAACATGTCTTCTAGGTTCCGACAAGTTTTAGCTTGCTGTTCCGTTGAGAGCGTTAAGTGAAAATTTCGGATGCCTAAACTCCTCCCCTTTCGAATTCTCATTCAACCCTCATCTAGTGATGTAGATATTTATGACCAGATATTCATGATTACCACCAGCTATCTTCCATAATTGGGTACTTTACTGTGTTTGATTATAATTTTTTTTTAAATGTATTAGCAAATAAAATAAAAGACACCCTTCTGTAAAAACGACTTCAAAATAGGTTGAAGAATGAGGCAGTAATTTATATATTAAATGCTTTGATGAGCAAGAGTGGGGGCGTAGTGAATATCTTGTTATCCCTTTCCAACCCACGTAACAGTGAATATCCTGATGCTTCTCTTTCCTGCAATTTGCAAACCAAACTTCAAAGATTTATAACTTTTTTAATTTTGATAAAATTTCAATATTTCTTTCTGTACCATATTTGAGACGACGTAAATTTCATATAAAATTAATAAAAAGATAGTCAAGTACCTAGTTGTTAGTAGATTACCCAGCCTATTGCTATCCACTGCTAACCGTAGGCCTCTAAAAGTCTTTGCAGGTCTATCAATGTTATAAAAATAGGCTTCTTTCTAATCCCTGTTCCTTTCCTTTATATGACAAGCGCACTTAATGTGTAGCACTTCTATGAGGGACGGTAATCACCTAACATCAGGTCTTACTTATTTATCTTCATAAGCCAATACGAAAATGAAACATTACCTGCTCCAACCAGAGCCAGAGTGTCCAGCAGAGACGACCACCTCGTGCGCCTCATGCCCCCCACCACTCGGTGACAGGAGCTTCTTCAAGCCTATGATACCAGCCAATACCAGTGCCAGTTTCGACACAATCAGCGCCTTTCCAGCCAGCAGGGCGAGGGCTCCGAACGCAAGCGGCACCATCATGCCGATGATGAGGATCGGGATGGCCAACATTGGGGCCAATTTCTTCCTCCTGCCGCGGCCTTCGTCGAAGGAGAGCTCGTCAGAGCCTGTTGGGAATTTGACCTGGAATTGCATAGAATAACTATTAATCTATGTATATAATATATAATAATATTAGCCCTGTAATAATACTGTCCCACTGCTGGGCACGGGCCTCCTTTATTAATGAGAAGTGTTAGGTCTTAGTCTACCACGCTGGCCCAATTCTGGTTGGTAGACTTCTCATACCTTCGAAATTCCTGTGAAGAAATTCTCGAGTATGCAGGTTTCTTCACGATGTTTTCCTTCACCGTTATAGCAAGCGATGTTTCACAATGAAAATACACTTAGAAAAGTCCAGTAGTATGCTCCATTTTGGGGTTGGTCTCGAACCTCCGACACTTGTCTCGGCAGGCCGTGCCATTCCGAACTGAGCCATCGCTGCTTATTAATCGATAAATAAATAAAATAAGAAGTGTTTCATCACAAGAGTAGTCATAAATAGTGCTTTTGAAATTCTACTGTTATCACTTATGTATTATAAGGGTCACCAAATTAATTAAGATAAAATAACGAAATTGTAAATAAAATTTTAAAAAGATAATTCAGTTACAGTCACAGTTTATCATTTCGCATAACGATAATATTATAATCGCATAACATTCGTCCGTCTCACAAAAGACTTCAACGCGTGTAATCTGGAAACGTGGAACTAATTTTATTGTTTATTAACTTTTGTTTCCTATCAATTAGCTAAACGTTTATATAAAGCGTTATAATTACATAAGACTTTGATTTATAGTATTGTGTATCCAGTTCCGTCGAGTTACAACACTTGAATAACTTTATGACAAAAATAAAAATTATAATAGTGGTGCATTATTGAATTTAATCACCGATTGAACATCAATTTAATTAAAATCGCCTCAAAGTTATTCAGACTTCCGCTTGGAATTTTAATTTTTGTATGGCTGATAATATGATAATTCTACGAAAATCCTAAGATTATCCCCTTATTTTGTAACCCTTCTCATTATAATGCCCTGCGGTGCATTTAGTTTTTACATATGCCTATGTATTATTATTAATGAATCTCAACATAAATGAAAAAAATCATAAATAAATAAATACACCCAATAGTCACAGACATAGGCCTAACGCCAAACTAAGATCGATCTTGTGTCGTGGATATCAGAGACTATGAGAAACTTTCGCCCTCACAACACCCAGATCCGAAACAAATCGGTGGGCAACACATACATTTGTCTTAGTGCGGGAATCGAACCTGCGACCTCACGTTTCACAGCCTACTACTACTCGCCCGCTGCGCCACGGAAGCTGTCAATACTGAGTATGGATCCCCCAAAGGTCAGCTAAGTGACCGATCGTGGAAACGATAGCTTGTTACTAAAATTATGACTACTCTCAAATGATGACCAAAACCGCTCACTACCAAAGCATTTAAATTACTAACAAAACATCCAAATTAGCCATAAATGCAACTCAAAAATCATAACACCCAATTAGTAGCAAAATCGTTTGACGCCAGACATGGCTAATTAGCAGAAACCGCTATCACCGAAGCTAAGTGGGCGGACACACGAGAAAACAGTTAAATAGAGTGTGGCAGTGGAAAAAAAGTGAAGATTGAATTAATTACATGCTATTATCAAGATGCAGTGGGAAAGCGGTCACGGTGCGTCGACATGCGGTATGCATGTTTTTCAATTGCATATGACTTATGCGCATATGCATTGAAATATCGTCTTCACTCAATTATCTTGAAGCTCATGTATTTTGAATACATGATAATTGATGATGTTCCAACGTTGGAGGCAGAGTAATTTTCGAATGGGAAGTCAAAGCTGAATTTACTTCTAATAAACACCTATACTATAGTGATAGCAGCGATAGCTCAGTTGGGTGTGATACGGACAGCTGAGACGATTGTCGGAGGTTCGAGACCAACCCCAAAATGAAGCATACATCTCTGACTTTTCTATGTTAAGTGTGTTTTCATTGTGAAATATCGCTTGCTATATCGGTGAATAGATAATATAATAGTATGTGAAGTCTACCAACCCGCATTAGGCCAGCGTGGTAGACTAAGGCTTAACCCCTCTCATTAGTAGAGGAGGCCCGTGCTCAGCAGTGCGACTTTACAGGGCTAATATTATAAACATCTAACTGTCAAGCCGACAATTGGGTAAAGGCAAGACGGTAAATTCGTGTTCTATGAACTCTTCACCACTGCTATATAATAATAATGGTTCTGACTGATTAGATATAAAATTTCGCTATATAAATACGCGATATAAATTGTGCACGGTGTAAATAAAATTTCACTGAGAATTATTTTTACGAAATTACTATTTTTAGGAATTTTGTTTATTATTCAACAATAATTTGTATATCATTTTTGCAGTTGAATAAAATGAAAAATTGAGTAATTCAGTGTGTCCTTTTCTGGTAATTTATATCAGAACTCTAAAATTGTAACCCTACAGACTTGGAGACAAGTATGGATCTGGTAAAAGAATCGATGATCTAAAATACAATAAAATGTACCTTCATTATGACATTAAGATACATAAAAATAATAATACGCTACCAGTTAAACATACATAATAATTCAATTACATGCAATGATCTATACAATAATAATGAAGCGAATGTTATTATCATGTCATAACCGCTTAAGACGTCGTTATACGATATTAATGGTTTTTTGAACACGTGTTGTGAATAACAATGGTTCGACATTTCTGTTTGTATCATAACATTAGATAACTTGTTTGTTGTTGATCTATTGTTTGTCAGGTTAAGACATAGCTCAAGAATAAATAAACAAATAACAACAGTCACACACAGACCTGTCACCACATTGAGATCGAGTCGTGTGTCGTGGGTATCAGGATCTACGAGAGACTTTCAGTCTCACAATAACCAGACCCGAAACAAATATCTGTAGGCCATACAAACATTTGTATCGATGCTGAGATCGAACCCGCAGCCTCTCGCTTCACAATTGGCACTCGCCCGCCACGGAGGCTGTCAATGTCAATGTAACGATTGGTCAATTTTGATTACTTTTACGACTCTGGAGGAATATAAGAGTTAAATATGATAGGAGTTATGTCACAAAAGGAGAGTGCCGAGAAGGATCGGGAATTATTCGATCCCTTCCACCGGCAAAGGAGACGTAGGCGACGCCAGAGTGACGACTAACTGGCGACTCCCGCCCTGTGGAATGGGTATGTACAGTATGGAAACGTATTCATACTACGTGACCCATTTTTTACAATTTTTGTACCCCCTCCCCTCCTCGGTGACCATCCGTAGTATATGCCAAGACCCCCCTCCCCCTCTATTTGTCATGTAATAATTTATAAATATAGTTTTAATTAATTTTTTGTCCAAGAAAAGTTAAAAAACAAAATATTATTAAGTGTAGCCACCTGTGACTTCAAAAAATGCTAAACGCTACGCACCATATTTGAATATAGCTTGAAAAAGCACGAGATTTCTTTAGAAGATATTGACTACGTGACGAAAACCTAAGACACCTCCACCCCCCGCCCTATCACCACGCGTGGTATTTTGAAGACCTCCTCCCCTCCTGAACCGGTCACGTAATATGGCTACGTTGCCTATCCCCAGCCTGTCATAATAGGCGACTAATAGGGGTCGCAGGTGGCTATTGGTGTAGGGGGTATCAGAGCTCTTCCTATAATCAATTATAATTAATCTAAGTCTACTTGTGAGTTATGTTCTTCTTCATCAATATAGTCTTCTCTAATCGGGTTACTGTCATAGCATAACAAGACTCGGTTAACTTTGTAAGCTAAAAAGAAGATCAATAAAGAATATCAATATAAACATGATAATTCATTGAGGAAATCCAAAAAGAAAATCCTATTATTCTATCAATTGATGCTGCTACTTCTGATATAACAATTAAGTTTAAAAGGACATACCATAATGTATGAAACAAGCTTTGTTTTCAGAAGCTTTGTGTTTCTGATTAATATCATTATGTCAATTTTATCAGTTCTTTAATATATATTTTTTTACCTGAATGGTGTGAGTCCTCATGAATCCAACGATCTTATCAAAGATGAAATTGTCCAACGAGCTCTCGTCCAAGCTCCTCGGAACCGCCTCGTCAACTTCCACGTCATTGACCTTTGCATCCTTATCTTTGGTTATCGTGACGCCACTCAATACCGACAGCTCGTCGCTCTTCGACATCCTCGTTATGGTCTTGGCTAGTTTCTGCTTCAAGCAAGTAGATATGTCGTCGCCACTGCATTCTTTGTAAGTGTCATAAGCAATCTTTAGATCCCCAAGAAGACTGTCTTCGGAACTCCTACCCTCATCCAGTTTGTTATGGGATGTGGTGGCGGTCCTGGCGCTGGCTGCCACCGCCAAGGTCAGGATTAGGAGGTAGTGTGGTACCATTTTGAGGCGGTTCTCACTTGGCTGACGATATGGCCACTGCGTTAAAATGTAGACCACTTGCAGCGTTTATATGCGCTTGGTGTCACGCTACAGTGGGCGATGCTGAGAGGGATGCATCGATGCATTTATGCAGTTGGTTGGGTAGATGGGTGCAAAAGTGTTATAGATTGTGATAGGAAAGGGTGTCAAATTAGCCCTATTGATGAACGTCTTCTGCAAATAAACAACATGCTTCTTTTTAAGAAGATCTTACAAGCAGACAGCGCAACTGATGGCAAGTGGTTGCTGTCAGCTATGGACATCAACAATACCAGGGATATGGAGGCATACCCAATCCGCTGTTTAACATGGAAACAACCTAATTCTATTTATATCATATAACAAGAAGGGGTGATTTTCACCTACGAGAACCATGACTTTTGGTGAATATGAAATGCGAACAATAAGCTGATTCTTCTTTCCGGAGGACCAACATAATAATAAAACTAAAATCCACATAATATATCTCAATTTGATATCAGTAACGCAACCACCTGTAAATACCATTCTTCGGTCACTAGACCTGCTGCTTCTCGACACCGTATTTCAACTGTGAACTGCAGCCACTGCAGGGTCCTGTCTTCAAATCCCGGATCGGGCAACATGTATTTTCGACCGACTTCCACAAAAGGGGGAGGTCCTCAATTCGTCGCTATTTTTTTTATTTTTTATGTATGTTACTCGATATCTCCGCCAAATGTGGACCGATTTTCAAAACTCTTTTTGTGTTCGATAGATCTTATATCAAGGGTGGTCCCATATAAATTTGGTCATGATCGGTAAATTGGAAGTCGGTCAGTTAAGTTTTTAAACTTGTGATTATTTTGACATTATTAGCCCGGGACCAGGTCCTTCAGTGGGAGTTCAGGTAGATTGATCAAAAAACCTAAGCCAAATTCCCTCTATAGAAAGTGACCTATCCCACATTGGTGTGCGATATGAGTTGTTTGACGAAGAATGTACCTATGAATAACGTACTATATATATGAATATGTATCTTAAACTTTATGCAGCTTTGATATTTTTAGCCGAGACTGGCTTACGAGCAGTCGGGATACCTGGGGGGTTACCACCACCTCTTATATCAGTATTATTATAATCTTACTTGTACCGATTCCCATACAAAACAAACGAAGAACGATTATAATAATACTGCTATAAAAGGTGGTGGTAACCCTGCTGATGCCAAGTGATCTCCACCGCCCATATACTTCAGGGAACTCAGCTCGTATGTCTCTGCCCTAAAAAATGACGTCACAGCACTTTTGTCTATGTCAGTACCCAATATGGAGCTATCACACTACACTAGGTTACTATTGATGTTTAACTGTTACAATTTATTAAACTGTATATAGGAACTATATCATTTAATTTAATTCTGAGATCTAATTCTCACAATTTAAAATTAGTTTGTAATTCTAAAATGTAGGATTTTTTTATTTAAATAAAAAACTCAAATACAAATTGTGATTGCTCGATTCCAGAGTAGATCATTCTGATTACATCTGTAGAATAACTTTTAATACTCGATTCGATTATGATTCGTTTTCATTTATCGACTTAAAATTCCAAATAAATCGAGGTAAAAATTGCACTAATCTCGCGTTGATAATTTTCAAATGACAAGTTGTCGAATCTAATGTGGTGGAATTTTAAGTGTGGGGCAGGACTATGTATGCGACTGTTGGGTGTTATTTTATTTGACTTTATTTTTTACTACTGACCGCTTACTTGATGCCAATGTGATAGAAAACCACACGCTACAAGACCTAGAATTTGAATATGGAACCCACAGTCAATTTAATTATGTACTTTTATTACAGCAGAGGCTGGCAAACGAACCAGTGGGTTACCTGATGTTAAGGGACCAAGATACAAAAAAAAGATACAAAAAGAATCATGTGTGCGTTGCTGACCTAAACGGATGGGAATATGGGTTTGGAAAGGGAGGGCGGAGTTGAGCCACCGGAAATCTCACGAACATAACGAAAAGCAACAGCGACTTCACGTCGGTTTTCTATAAGACAGTGATATCAAACCGGTCGAGCCGGCCCATTCGTGCGGTAGACGTAACTGTCTACAGCATGGCTCTACCATTAAAAAGAAAGAAAGACTACTCAGATAATTAATTTATTGAGAAACAATAATCACATGCAGTTCAGTACCATTTTTCCATTCATTCTTTCATAATTCCATACTCTTACTGGCGGAGTAAATACTATTTGATGGAAAGTAAAATAGTAATCACAGTAGTCACGTTTTAATAAACAGAAATTTCTGATTTCTTTCAGTCTCATGTTTTTAATTGAAAAACATCGACAATAGCACGCAAATCAGTGCGTGTGCAGAATGTGATCTAAATTTCGTCATACTAATATCTACTTAATAAGCTCGGCGAAATGTGGGTATTCTAGTTCGCTAGTTTACCTCTGCCTACCCCTTCGGGAACACAGGCGTAAGCTTACGTTATGTTATGTTAATATCTACTTTGACCATCAGACAGTGGTATCGGGATTTTATTTTAGTTGCGGAAATTTTTGTCAGTTCGTGTATCTACTACTCTACATCCTAGGTCAGGCGTGGAGTTTTACTTACACTATTTATTTCCCCCGGGGCCAGCCCCGGGGGAAATAAATAGGGGATCCAGATCCCCCATGGGTAAAAAAATTTAGTCATATCCCTTCTTTAATATTCTTGAAAAAGTGTGTTGCGCTTACCCCGCGTTAAGGTGAGGTAAGGGCAGGTAGAAAGGAAGTATCTAACTTGCAAGTAGTAGACGTCCGACACAGCGCTTGTCAGTACATGGTCTCCATTCAGAACTTTTCTGCCCCATCGGCTATCAGACGATAAATCAATGTCATTCATCAGGTCAGTCTAGAAATTTGGAGTAACTGGGAGTATTTTCAATAGTGAACATCCTGTAGCGGTGATGATGATGAATATATTATTATTTTATATACCTGTTGTTGTTGTTATGTTATGTTTATGTTTTAATATGTTGTCTAAAGGATACGACTTAGTTATTACTACCACTCGCCTGACATTATTTGATTGTCCAGTGCTATCAGTCTAGATAGCCATGGTCACTTAAGGGTCTATGCTTGTGGCGGCGTCATGTGTCAGGTCGATCACTTCCCTGCAACATGGTTGAGGAGGTCGATGTCTGTCTGGACTTTCCTTACATCAATTCAACTTGCCCTGACTATGGAGGTCGCTCAGTGTATCTTGTATGTTATTTTGTCCCATATTATTAGATATCACGGTTTAGCTGCTCTAATTTAAGGTCTTTCTGTATTAGTAGACTGTAAACTGATGTTAAAAACAGCAACGTCAGAGTTTCTTGCCCGTTCTTCTCTGCCAAAACAGCCTTCCGAACAGGCGGTAGAGGTAAAATTTGACGGAATCTAAATAATGTTTGAACATATTATAACATTAATGATCTGAACATAAATGATTTGATTTGATTCGATTAATCGTCTAAACGAACTCGATATGAATTCGATATGAACGTTTTAAATTTAAACCGCAAAATAGTAGAACACTCTACCATTTTTCTTTCCATGCAAACCAATCTGGGTATTCACAAATCCAGAGTAAACAGGTATTTTCTAGATAAATATCCTAGACTGCATCACCACATACCATTAAGTAAAATAACAGTCAAATGTAAGTCTATTTAGCAAAAAACTACCAATTATTCGTGCTCGGGCCTCTGTTCTTGCACTACATTACAATGTTAATAATTAGTGAACAGTGTCTTACAATCCATTATTATCTGTTTTTGTTCATGTAGACGTCACCTCATGACAAATATGCTGTCAAATCCAGTTGTTATATTGATTTTCGTTTGGAGCAAACCTGATGAATATTACTCGTATCTACGATTACAAGCGACAATAACTTTGCATTAACTTTACTATCAACCGTAGTACCATACTGTAGACAGTTATCTATACAGCACGAATGGGCTTCACTGGTTCAAATACTGTCACACAGAAAACGACCATGAAATGGCAGCTCGCAACTTTCGTTCAGAAAGTAAGAGTTCCGGTATTCCAAATACCTCTAATTTCAAATGCCTATTTCATTTCCGTGATCATAGACAAGAACATTTCATTATATCAACTCAGCCACTATTTTAATATTGTTATAAACTATTACAAATGCAAATCACAACGAGTTACAAACAAATTTGCAAGTTCCATTCAAGAAAATAAACTACATAGAGCTCAGTTGGGAATGGTACGGACTACCGAGACGAGAGTCGGAGGTTCGAGACCAACCAAAATGGAGCATATACCTCTGACTTTTCTATGTTAAGTGTATTTTCTTTGTGAATTATCGCTTGCTATAACGATGAAAGAAAACATCGAGGAAACTTCGAAGGCATGTGAAGTCTACAAACCCGCATTAGGCCAGCGTGGTAGACTAAGGCCTAACCCCTCTCAGTAGTAGAGAACACCCGTGCCCAACAGTGGGACAGTAATATTACAGGGCTAATATTACTATATCTCATTCATTAAAGTTACAGATTTATATATGAGGTTTTATAGCGGAGGCTAGCAAACGCGCATAACACTGTTTTATTTACTGCGATTTTTGTATTACAATAACGAGTTATAATGAAATCTAATCTAATCGTATCAATGAAAATGTTACATCAAGATAACCATCAAACCGCTGAGTTTTAACGCACAGTTAACTCCGATAACGTTAGACGTATGTGGGCCGTTAACTGCGATCGTATTAACAATTCAGATGAGATGAAATTACGACGTGCGTGATAAGACTACAAATGTCGGAGAAAATGTGAATACAATCAATAATACGAAAATAATTGACGTCCAAATAGACTGCCTCGGTGGCGTGGTTGTATTTCGGTACAACTACCGTCCTGATGTCTCGGGTTCGATCCCCGGGTCGAGCTAAGTGATATTGGATTTTTCCATATCAGTCCAAAGTCTGGAATTTGTGCGCGATATGCCGATAGGCTCGGCCCCTATCACATCTAGGAGGGAACTAAACTCGGCGAAATGTGGGTGTACTAGTTGGCTAGTGCGCCTATGCCTACCCCTTCGGAGATACGGGCTAGAGCTTAGGTTATGTTATGTTGACGTCCAAATACTCATACACTGATTAATATTTAAGAAGATAAAAATGTATACTTTAGGACTTTAGGATTTTTAAGTACATACAATTATCTACAGCATTAATAAGCGGACTGGACTGGACAGTGGTAATAACAGTGTATCTAATAATTACAAGTTTAAAACTTAACGGACCGACTTCAAATCCGATCGTAACCAAATTTATATGGGACCACCCTTGAAATAAGCTCTATCGAACACAAAAAGAATTTTGAAAATCGATCCACATTTGACGGAGATATCGCGTAACATACATAAAAAAACTGACGAATTGAGCACCTCCTCCTTTTTGGAAGTAATAAATAATAATAATAAATAATAAATACACCCAACAGTCACATACATAGTCCTGACCCCACACTAGGTGTAACCTGTATCGTGGGTATCAGAAACTACGAGAGACTTTCGGTCTCACAACACCCAGACCCGAAACAAATATCTGTGGGCCACACAGACATTCGTCTCGGTGCGGGAATCGAACCCGCGACCTCACGTTTCACAGTCGGCTACTCGCCCGCTGCGCCACGGAGGTTGTCAAGTCTATCGAAAACAAACATGATATGGCAACGTGATCTCTCTAAGCCTAAATTCTGAGATTATGTCCGATTCGACGGCCTAAGCCGTCTTACAGAATAAGCCCCGAGATGTTCCTCCCTAATACACGGTCGCAGGGTACGGAATTTCATTCAGCCGCAACCTACGCAGGAGTCGCCACTTTTCACGCCATTCTTTTTCTTTCCACCTATCTGACATAATTATTTGCTAACAAATATGTTTCGGTGAGAGAGTCGCATGCGCGCTATTCAAATGGTACTAACCCGCTGCGCCACAGACTGGCATAAACGTATTATACATACATACATACATAAGCTTACGCCTGTGACCCGAAACGATATGCAGAGGTGAACTAGCGAACTAGAATACGCAAATTTCGCCGAGCTCAGTTCCGTCCCAGACATTATAGTGAACCCATATCCGTATCGGGTACAAATTCCAGACTTCGCGCTGATATTGATTACAAAAACCCTATATCATTTTACCCGACCCAGGGGTCAAACCCAAACCTCTATACGGTAGTACTGCGCACGCAATACAACCGCCACAAAGGCAATTCAGTGACATAAACATATGAATGAATATAAATATTAGTATCAATTTACGATTGTTCCTACGCGGATGTAACAGCGGTTGTGCAATAAATTAGATGCCTCTTACAATATTGACTTTATTATGCAAAGTAGTCCGCTGAGTAAAAAGCGAAAGTTTAGAAGTAGGACTTCAATATTTATAGATTTTCGAGTTTAATATTGTGTAACTCTGTCAATATTTGATTAGTGGCTTAGCTGGTTGAATGTATTTGGTTAACGGTCTGCATAGTCTAAATATGAAAGGGAAGGGGGATTTGGGTCATCGGAAACCTCACTTACTGAACTACACACAAGCAGCAGGGTTACCACAACTCTTATAGCAGTATTATTAAAATCGTTCTTCGTTTGTTTTGTATGGGAATCGGTAAAAGTAAGATGATAATAATAATGCTATAAGAGGTGGTGGTAACTCCCCTGTAACTCAAATAAGTAAAATATTTATATTACAGAAAACTGACGTAAAGCAATAGCTCAACTATGAGATTTTTGACATTATACGCTAGGATGGATGAAAGGAGGTTGACAAAGCAAATATTTATGGCAAGTGTGAATGGTAGAGTTGGAAGGGGAAGACCTCATCGAACATTCTCTGACCAAGTCAGAGATTTGCTCGAGAAAGGTCAAGTTAAAAGTACCCTAAACCGACGTGCTTGCATGAAGAATGTAATGAGACTGAATGAGGTGAAAGAGGTGTGTAAGGATCGTAGCAAATGGAAATCCGTTGTCTCTGCCTACCCCTATGGGAAAAAGGCGTGAGTCTATGTATGTATGTATACGCTAGCGACTAGGTAAAATAATTTGTATTAAAAACATCAATTCACACTTCCCTACGTAACCGCTAGACGCGTTCGAGTGTTTGTAATATGAATACATACATAAGCTCACGCCTGTATCCTCGAAGGGTTAGGCAGAGGCGCCCTAGCGAACTATAACACCCACATTTCGCCGAGCTTAGTTTCGTCCCAGATGTGATAGGGGGCGAACCTATCGCCCAATCGGGCACAAATTCCAGACTCCGGGTTGATATGGAAAAATCCAGTATCACTTTTGCCGACCCGGTGATCGAACCCGAGACCTCAGGACGGTAGTCGCACCGAAATACAACCACGCCACCGAGGCAGTCAGAGATTGTTCTTATACCATATAAGAATTTGTCTACATATATACAGTGTGTTTCATAAAGTTGGTATCCATAATAACTTCACTTAAAGGGACGATGGCTACCAATCTAACGGTAAAGTTTAAAATTTCGTAATGTTCATAGTTTTGGAATAATGGAAACTTGAATTTGTGATGAACAACTTTTTGCTGGCTCACTGGGTCAGGTGCAGTACATTTACAAACTACCTATGGGGTAAATGATTATTTTTAGCATACACAAAGCCATTATTTTGCTATTTACGACGATTTACAGGTCACATTCCGATTTTAAAATTACCATGGTTAATATTGATCAAAAAAATAAAATATTTATTTTATTTTTTAACTTTACCATTGGACTTTAAATCGTTCTCCCTGTATGTGGAATTGTTATAGGTACCAACTTTATGAAACACACGGTATAGAGGTACATTTGTCTGTCCTACATCAAACGTTGTTAAAGACATAGTACCTGTGCTTAGTACCTTTTCTATTTCTCATAATTATCGCCGTTCTTAGAAACGACTTCTCTCCGTGCATTACTTACAAGTTACAAGTGATGTATTTCCGCTCGCTTCATTCAGTTAATACCAGTTGCGCTTTGCGAGTCGACATACAGTCTGGTTAGTTATTAACACGAAATAATTACACAACTTTACCATGAATTATCCTAAGATGTTTTTATGCGTGCTTTGATAGATAATTTTTATTTTAGTACGGTCACTGTCCATCAAAATTTAGTCTCAACGGAAACTTGAGATCCTGTCTTCTTCCTTTTTCTTCAATTACATTCTTCCATCTGATTCCAAAAATTTGATTTTTTGATTCTAGTACAAATCATTTAAAGTCTAGTACAAGCGTTTTCTTCTTTGAAAAGAAGTAAATATCTTGCAAATATTAAGTAGACACATACATATTATATACCTCTACAGTCACTACATATAGTCATTACATAATAACATGGTAATACCGCTGTCCACCATTGCAATAAATTAATAAAAATATGGTAACTCGTAGACATAGTAGAGATAAAATAACTAATGGTAGGGGAGACCGTGGTATATTGACCTTCACTCATCTGATAACCAGATGAGACATATTTTTATCAAATATAATTTCTTTACAAACACACCTATAATAGCTTGCCAATTGAAATGTGTTCATAGCTATTTTTAATTAAATTAGTTTTTGCTTTCATAACTTCACTCATTTCATAACCGAAAAATTTAATTTTAAAGGGTAGTTTTTTATATGGAGAATATTCCTTGTAAGGCTTGCCTACTAATTCTTCATGGCTACTTGTTAAGAAGGTATGAATAGGTATGTGAATACAAGTAACTACACCGATTTGAAAACCAATAAAAAATGCTATCATAAGAAAGATAATTGAATTACAAAGACAATCGTCTATGCTTAAAACCAAACAATTATGAAAAATAAAAATAAAATAGCCATGAACACTTTTCGATAGGCAAGCTATATTAGCCGTGTTTGTAAATAATTGATATTTGATAAAAAAAAATCTCATCTGGTTATCAGATGAGTGAAGGTCGATATACCAAGGTCTCTTGGACCATAAAGAAATCCTAATAAAGATATTCACCATTTAGGCCTTACGTAAGAACGTTATGTGGCATTCGCGAAACAAAAAAAAACAATAAACGTATACTCAGAAAACAACTCACGTACTTGAAGATGGAAATCATCATATTCGTCAGAGAAAATTGAATGCTATTGTTATGTTACTTGTATATTGTCATAAAAAAACTTGTCTGTCCAATTAGACATATTTCATATTTAAGGAACTTAATGAAGCTATTGTGTGTTTCACCTCGTAACACTTATTTTTAAATTTATCTATAAATTTCATTAAAATATATATTATTATTTCTTACTCAAACAACTTCGGACTCTAAATCTTTATAAACTTTGTCAAAGCCAATCAAACATATTATTCGTACGAAATAAGTTAATTAAATGTTTATCTTTAAATTAACAAAACAGATACTAATAATATAGTTTCTGCGGCCTGAGCAGGAAAATTTCTGACAACCGTAAATGTATTCGAACTCGATGCGCGTCTATGAAATTTGTATGAAATATTAACCAACCGTCATCAGTGCGCAGCGAACTCGAATACATTTACATTTACATCAGTTTTTCGTGCTCGGGCTACAGGTCACATGTCAATCCTAACAAACCGTACATAAAAACATAAAACTCAAACAATTAAGAGAATATAAAGCTAGTCTAACGTCAGTCTAACCCATATTCTTAAATAATGGCATACTAATAAACCACATTCCATTGAGCTGAATAAATTATACGTCATCCTAAAATATTTGTGTCAAACGCACCTACGGCATCCTTTTTCTAAATGGAAAAAAAGTTGAAATGAATTTCTCTTCGCATACGCTCCTGTGTCCGGTTTACATCGGACGCTTTTCCTTTAAAGCGCAAACCAACTTATCTTTCCTACCATTGTATATAACAGCAACCTATTCTCGACTCTAATCACTTATGTTTGAAGTCAAGTAATGTGATTTCCAGTTCTGTATCAGCAAATCTTACTTTGCATTTCTTATACGATGGACAAGGCAAATACCTGCTGCGAAGAATAGCATTCCAATCAATTTTAAACTCTGCCATAACACAATAAGATTAGAAATTGTTTATTGTCTACTAGAATACGAGACAAGAAGATTTATGAACTTCATACTCTAGCAAAGTTACCGATGATACTAGTGAAAATTTCTTTTGAAGTAAATTAGATCTTATTACCTTAAAATAAGATGTTTTCATTAATATAAATAAATAGATTTGCGTGAAAATTAAAATTGGCATCGATATGTGGGAGGAATAATGCGAGGGGAGGTTACGTAAAACACATGAGATACAGAAAGCCGATGGCCTGGATGGATGACTAATGTACCGCGGAACATAGGTCACGACGTCGCAACGAGACTCCAGACCAAACGATATTGTTATACACGGTCTCAATCCTCATGCCCATCATTTTAATCTTGAATTACTCATGGCGGCGTTGTGTACCGGGTCAGTCACTTCCCAGCAACATGGTTGAGGAGGCCGATGGCTGGCATATGAGTCATACTCGTGAACGGGGGCTGCTAGTGTGGACTGGTTTGCTCGGAGTGCTTCAAAATTATGTTATGTTCAGCTTGTTTGCTTTACTCCATAAACCTTGTTAGCTTCGACCTTTGAGTGGACACGCACATCAGGCTCTAGTATTTTTTTGTTTATTACTTAATTATTTTTTTATTGATTTAATATGAATTGTAATATTATATTGACAAAATATAAAAGACCTACAACTGAGTTTCTTGGTGCTTCTTCTCAGACCACTAGGCTTTTCCGAAGCACCGGTAGATTTTGTGACGTGTAAAAGTACCACTTGTGGCCTAATTACTAAATAAACAATTGAATTCGAATTTGTTTGCAATGAAACATAACATTAATGTAACGTTATGAGGAAGGAAGTCATCAAACTGTTACTTTCGTTTTATAACCGGAAATTATAGTAGTATGATAGTAGGACACGAAAATGATTTAAATAATAACGAACTTATACGCCGTATAAATTATTTAAAAAACTTTTTCGAAACCTGGAAGCTTATAATAATTTGTCTTATCATTTACATGTCAGTGACAGTTCATTAATAACTAATTTTATGACAAAACGTGAAATCAAATTGACCAGTGCCAATGTAAAACGACAAAACTATTACATCAGCCACCACTTTTACTAAGGAGAACCGGACGTATAAGAAAAAAAAATACTTTCACTAACAGCATGATAATTTTCATAACGATGTAACTTTGCAAGTTTATGCAAGGCAAAGTGGAACATTGGCTACTTAATTTAAAGATCACTTTTCCACAAACGCTAATAGAGTAAAGAATAAGTATTTAGTCTATGCTGTAAGACAATGCAAAGGTCAAAGGCTCGATACGTTTTGCACTTTAGTACCCTTTATGGTTTCTACGCTAACTCGGTTGTAATTTTAAAAGTAAAAGTTGTATGTCAATCCTACGTAATGAACCGTGTGGAATATAAAGTAGATAATTATGTGTCAGAGCTTAATTAACTTTTAATTTCATTATTATATCATATGTTATCAAGGTTATAAGGTGTAATTAAAGTGACTTGCTAAATATTATGATGTATTAAAATGATTAATTCAATACCATCGGCTTGTTGATGATATCAATAAAAATTAGCATTTAAACTACTATTATTAGCGTTACTATTTCATGCATCACCAATATGTATTCCCTTGCTAAACATATGTATATAGATATCGATTCCAAATCTTAGTATTAAGTTTTCGTATTAAAAATAATTTTCACCTCACTACTGTCTATTATTATTTGTGGAATCCATACTGCATTTCCTTCTATTCATTCTACCTATTAAAAAAATCATTATTAATTGTTGGCTATTTACTTTTATTTTCTGCATTAATTATTGTCTGAATAGAAAGAGTTTCAGAAATGCCTAATCAGGATCGAGTTAATTTTAATCACACGTAATTATTTTCATATTACATATACATATATCCCCAATACCCTATTAGTTACATACTCTGCCAAAACAATAATTTACCAATCTCCCAATGATTTCAATGCATGCAATATTTTCGTGCAACAACCATTATAATGAGATCATTACACATTACATAAGACACGTAACGCAGATTTCTCACAGATACGCAAATCTGCATCGAATTTTCACTCTATTGTATTTCATGTGAAGTCTCTGTGACGAGTGCACTTTGTTCCTCACGAAAACAATGGCAAAGTTCACCCAGACATAACAAGGAAAGTCTATAAAACGAACAAAGTTTTGTTCAAATTCTGTTATATGTATTACTCAATCCATAGGGAGCAGTTCTTCATTGCAATTATAATTGCCATGTTCGTTAATAATTACAATATAATTTTCATTTAAAAAATAAGTGAAGTTGTTAAAAATGGCAACTAAATTCGTTTTAAGAACTGTTTTTGTATTAGTGTTATTAGCTGAAGTTATACCGATACAACTGTCGCTTCAAGAAGGAGAAGAAATTAAAGAAAACAATGTTGATAACTCCAAATTGAACGAATGTATAAGTGTTAGAAGGGGTGCGGAAATTGGTGTGTGTTTTGGAAAAGAACTGCTAAATAAATTAAACAACTATGATGAAGCAGATTCGTTTAGTTTGGCCACAGGTGTGTCATTAATAAGGGATGAAAAGATTCCCAGAGATATTGGAAGCTTTCTGGATAAGGACCCAATGGATTTTCGGTATGATATTAATATTAATTTGTTTATGTTTATTTA
This sequence comes from Clanis bilineata, assembly GCA_036417725.1. Classification (NCBI taxonomy): domain Eukaryota; kingdom Metazoa; phylum Arthropoda; class Insecta; order Lepidoptera; family Sphingidae; genus Clanis; species Clanis bilineata. The sequence goes on along the minus strand of CM071162.1, from coordinate 7,532,266 downwards.
CTATTTATTTCTGGTTTGTTGGCTTAAGGTTTCTCAATGAACTTAGGAAACTAAATGTACTGTTTACGCAGTAGCTCGTTAGATACAAAACCCTTTAAGGTTGCGTTTATATGCCTTTCTTTCTTTCTAACCGTTGTCGTTATCCCGGTCTAGGGCGCCAGACGCTTCCGATTTGTTTGGTTTTAAGCATCCTCCTCAGTGAGACTATCAGCTCTCATATCTTTGTCCAACACATCCAACCAACATTTTAAGCCAAGGATTTCGAACACATCCCTGGTATAATAGATTGTTCACATAATATCTTTATATTTCTATTCAAATTATTTTAGATCAATAATAGAAGACGCAAGTCACCTAATTTCTAAAAGATCTCTCCAATGGGACATGAGTGGCTTGTACCCTGGCTTAGTTATGAGGATTGGTCCAACATTAGCAAATGGAATTCTCGAGTTTGTGGTGGACCCACGGATCAAGGATCGTTCTTATCATCAACCGTATGGTGAAATATCTACTGGTAATTTAAACTACTTGTTTATGTTTTATAAGATTATATAAAATGACAACACGTCAGAAAAAGTGATAAATGTTTTAATTATTAAAATAAAATTAACCTGCATTTATGGACACTTTTATAAAAACAATTGCTTTTAAGTATATTCAAAACAGCGCCATCTTTGTTTCCAGTCAGTAACTTTTCCAACCTTCACTTAGGCTCACGGCGACAGTGACACTGAACTTGACTTTGAAGCGTCATCTACCAACATCATCTTAAACTACATGCTTACAATCAAAACTATTTTCATTTCCAGGAAGATTACTAGCGAGGAATCTGCTAGTCCCGTTCCTTTTGGGTTTCAAGTTCCAACTTTCAACTCTACTACCATTGTTATTAGGATTAGTGCTGCTGGCTAGTAAAAAAGCCTTTCTATTATCCAAGTTGGCTTTACTAGCTATAACAGTGTTTAGTGGTTATGGTTTTGGAACGTCGTTTGGGGGTTTTAATCCATCTCTTTCCTCATACACGTCTTACGAGCATCCCGTGCATTATACTGACCATCATAGTTCTGGAGGTAAGTTAATTGTTCAAAAATACACTTGACCAAATCTATTTATAATCGTAAGTTATAATGATGTTTTTATAATGTGAATAATCAGGATGGGCATATTGTTTAGGGTAGTTTTTGGTTTTGTAAATCCGTAGTTTTTGGTAAACACTGTACATGATGTCTCCGCACCAGAAAAAAACACATGCTTCAATAGATGTAATAGCGTATATAGTACTAATATAACGCACTGTATTAAATACCTTCACACTCCAGGAGTAAGAGTAAACCAGTGAGATAATCTTGAGGCTCAATCCGAAATATTATGAATGAAATCAACCAATATAACCCTGCATTAGATCTTTTATCAATTGATATGGTTGGCCTACTGTTAATAGATCGTGTTTAAAAATAGTTGTTACATAACCATATAACGCTCGGTTGGAAAAGATAATGCATGATCTTTCATGCTTATATACAAATGGCTCCAATATAGGAGCTAATATTGCCATAGTTTTCTAAAATAGATAGGTCAGACTGACTCAAAACCTTTTCCGACGACAGGTGCATTAACCACATGTCGATGTTATGTAAAGAACCCCAGCAATGATGCTTTTCGTTTTAATTATGATTAAATGGACTCAAGATGACTTAAGTGTAAGTAAAATCTTGAAGCATAGCAGTAGAATAAGGCCTCTCAAGGATGGAACGATTTGTAATAATCCAAATAATGTATGTATGATTTCTAAGGTGTATATTAACAAATAACAACTCGCATGGTGCTTGTTACTTATGATTAATGGTTGGATTATGTAGTCAGCTTAAACTGATGCAACTTAAGGAGTTCTTGATCTGAGTTTATATATTTATTTTATTTGATTAACATAAGACCTTCAAATCCATAATATATTGGTTGACGATCGTGTTTGTTCATGTTCTGTGTAATAAATTGAGTAGTCTCTCCTAATTTCAGTAATGATGTTTGAAAAAGTGTTGAAATATTTAATTTTCCAGGATACTACAAACATCCTCATCATGCTGACTACAGCTATTATAAGGAAAAGTCTGTGGAACCGACCACAGGTGCACCCATAACTCCAGATGAACTCAGAGAACGACTCGAAAGACTCTTTGTTACCAAGAAGGATGAACCACTAAGAGATGAAGGCAAAATAAGAACTAGCAGAAACTTCGCTTGGACACCGATTAATGCTGGTTGAAATTACAAACTCTATTAAAAAAAAGATGAGTGAAGCTCTCGGTGACGATAACTTTAATATAAATATATTTTCTTTAGTAACAAGAAATATTAATTTAACAGCCGTATTTGATGTCTCGATTCATGTCAACTCAAAAGCTATTAAATTCTCTTCTAGTCACCCAAATTTGTAAATGGGGTACTATTGTTTATCAAATAACCTTTATAATTTTAATGGAGTTCAAAATTAAAATAGTGTTATAATTTATTAGTAAACTTAGAAGTGTGAGATCTAATTCAGCTGACTATTGAATTAGGTAATAAAATGTGATAGGTACTCTAGATTTTCCAACATTGTAAGTAAAGTCAAAATCGTGCTAGGTATGTTGATTAATGTAATATCTTCTTTGACTTGTATCTTTAATTAATAGAATAATTGGTTATGAGGAGGTTATACTATTTTCTAAGTTTTTTCTAAATAAATCAGTTGTAAAATACTTTCTTTTTTTAAAACCTCATAAATAGGCCTAACTTAAGTAGCACATAAGCCACTTGACGTGTATATCGACATCCTGTACAATGCGATTACACGCTCTGAATGGTTCGAAACTGCACATAATGCGTTTGCGACGATAGGAAGCCGTTCCGACTTTTATTCGTTAATTAGACCATTTTTCAAATCGCCTTCCGAAAGTTAGAGGAGGAAGAAATTTATTGCGTGATTAGGAATTGATTATTTTATGCTTTTTGTTTATAATTGTGAAGGCTGTCATACTGTTTCCTATGTTACTATCGGTAGTATTTGTGCATTTATATAGAGTATATTATAGAAAAAACTAAGTTTTGCTCGCGGTTCAACCAGTGTAGCAGTTTTTTCAATCATATTCTTAGTTGTTCCAAACTTCGAACACTAAAGTTACTCTTTTAAAGATTGTATTTCAGACATATTAAGTTACAAAAGATTTGCAAGACTTCATATCTCTCATTTTCGTTTGTTAGTCTTACAATATAATTAAATATATTAATTTGCTATGCCTACAGTCTGTCAAAATAATTAATAATACTATAAAATTATGTATGATCATCATGATCAAGTCACATAATAAAACATAGCTTGCAATAAGGTGCGATAATCAATAAACTGAGGAATTTTCTTAAAACTAGACATGGTTTAAGATATGACACATTTATTTCCATAATGAGTGAGTACTCACTCACTAACTCATTAGGAAAATAAATGTTTTATAATATGTACAGGTCGATCTGGAAAATTTTGGGGGAGGCCTATGTCCAGCAGTGGACGTCCTGTAGCTGATGATGATGATGAATATGTATAGTTTTACTAACTCATGTAGGTAAAGTAGTCACTATCATAAAATAAAATCAATGTTTTTAACTTGACAGTATGGATACGTTGATTGATTTCGACAATGACAGTTATGGTTAGAAGCAAAGTTAACTTATGCTATCGATGAAGTTTGTAATTATCAGAATTTGTCTATTTTCAAACTACTATCCAAACATAGTATAGCATTCGAAAAGCCATGTTACTATGTAAACCACTGAAGCTGCAGCATTAATTTATAACAGTCCACCTCTCCGTCTTGAAATATACTTTCATATTTTTTCAACAGAATACCAAGTACGGAATGATTTCATCGCGTGTGTCTTTAATGTTTACAGATGATGCGTGTGCATTCACGGGTTTCTTATAGACGGGTCTATGGCCCTGGTCAAGGACCTAGTCATGTTGTTTTGTTCGGTATTCAACCAGGATGAGACTTGGTTTACCTTTAAATCTTCATTTATGTCAAAAGATAGAGGTCATCTACTTGGTTTAGTACCAATACACGTATGGACCTGTGGACTAAAAACAAGCCAAGTCCTTTCTACAACATTATTATCATCATCAGCCATAGGACGTCCACTGCTGAACATAGGCCTCCCCCAAAGATTTCTAGATCGACCTGTTGGAAGGTCACAGGCAGTCGGTGGATGCAGACCTTTCTACAACATGCTTAAAATATGTGTAGCGTCAACCCCTTATTAGTGTAGGATAATGGCAAATGAAACAAAATTTATGTGTGATTGCAAAAGCGTTAAAAATAAATTGAAAAATATAACTCCCAAATTGTCAAATCAAGTTTCGCTATTTGGAAGTGCAAAACATGAAATAATTTCGGTAAATCAACATTCAAAAAGTCTTCATATTTTTATAAACATGAAGTCTAAGCGCTTAGATAAATCGAGATTTATCCCGAATCTCGATTTAAAGATAGGAGTTAACTGTAGGATAAATTAGGTTTAGGTCTAACTCTAAATTAGTAATAGCGCTGCAAGTCGCCCTAACAGTTTAAAGATATTTATTTTACCCTCATAATTATCCATAATCGTCTAGATCTTTATATGACAACGAACATCGTGTAACCACGCGAGTGGTTATCTGATTCATTTTTTCAGGGTTAATCAGTCTGATTGATACTGAACTGTTACATAGCGGGCCAGTTTTGCTCCAGCTATTTCGAGATCTTATTTATTATCAGTCTGAACGGTGTTCAACTCACGCGAGTGCAAACCCGTTCATTATATTTATAGATTGAAGATGCTCAATTAGAACTAATTATGAACGTAAAGTAAAGTATAAATTATAATTAATTAATACATAACATACATAAGCTAACGCCTGTATCCCCGGAGGGTTAGGCAGAGGCGCCCTAGTGAACTAGAACACCCACATTTCGCCGAGCTTAGTTCCGTCCCAGATGTGATAGGGGGCGAGCCTATCGCCATGTCAGGCAAAAATTCCAGACTCCGGGCTGATATGGAAAAATCCAATATAACTTTGCCCGACCCGGGGATCGAACTCGAGACCTCAGGACGGTAGTCGTAACGAAATACAACCACGCCACCGAGGCAGTAATTGATTAATTAATAATTGATCTATGACACTACTGTACTACTACAACGAATGAAATATGATTGCTAAAACTCAAATAAAGTTTGGGGCATCTATCAGTCTATTTCCAAATGATGTATTGAAGTTTACGTACCAAAACTAAATTATTCAAATGAAACGACCTTTAGATTTTTTAGCATTTCACGCTAGCGATTATGTAAAGAATTTATATAAAAAACATCAGTTCCCCACGTAACCGCTAGAGGGGTTCGGGTGTTTCCAATGCCGACACCGGCTCAGTGTTTCGGATCCCTAGATATCGATTATGAACTCAATCAAGATCAAATAGAAAATTTATGGGTGTAAAAAATATCGCACCCTGTGTTTCATATCAAATTATAAAATCCATAAGTTCATAAGTTTTCTGAACTCCCATAGAAACTTTGATCCCTTATCTCATCCCTTTAGGGGTTGATAAAAAAATTAAATACCCCATTTGTGTTCTTAGAGTCAAAGGTATCCTCATACCAAATTTCATCAAAATTCATTAAGCGGTTTCAAAATTCCCATACAAACATTCATCCCTTTAGAAGTTTTAAAAAAAATTAACGAACCTTATATACTTTGGGTTAAAAAGCTATCCTCACGCAAAATTTCAACAAAATCGGTTCAGCGGCTTAGCCGTGACAACGCCACAACGTTACTTTCGCATATAGTATTACGTATGGACTTTTTGAAGAACTGAGAACTTCCTTTTTTTGTGAAGTAGGTAGGTCAAGAAATCGACAATCAGTCAACGACTTCAGAATATAATTCGCAAAAATCAAATCTGACTCAGAAAATAGACTAATGCCATCTATCGAAAAAAATGTGAATCACTTTTAGGCATTGTAGAACACCTAACAGTCACACACATAGACATAGACATAAGCTCACGCCTGTCTCCTAGAAGGGGTAGGCAGAGGCGCACTAGCGAACTAGTACACCCACATTTCGCCGAGCTTAGTTCCGTCCCAGATGTGACAGGGGGCGACCCTATCGCCATATCGGGCACAATTTCCAGACTCCGGGCTGATATGGAAAAATCCAATATCACTGCCCGACCCGGGATCGAACCCGAGACCTCAGGACGGTAGTCGTACCGAAATACAACCACGCCACCGAGGCAGTCGTCACGCACATGATTCAAATATATCCATATCTTTTGATAGAACTAATCGATTTCAATAAAACAAAGCCTAAATCTTATTCCAAGATAATATGGTCTACGATTTCCTATCGAGTTCTATATAACCCCTACATTAGTAGTTTTCAGACAGTCAAAAATTCTAAAAGGAATAAAAATGTATTATATTACTTATTCTGAGCTAATTGGGGGCAATTCGTTGTTTTGCAAATCTAAGCGATGTACAGACACGCGAAACTTACATTCTTATTATATGTATTGAATATGATAAATTGTAATTTATTTTTTCTATGTATTGCATATTAGGCATGTTTGAGCATGTAAATTTGAGGCAAATAATCAATCATTTATTATAATTAATTGATTGAATTAAATACGCCACTTTAGTAACAGTTGGCATTATTTAAATCATTTTTAAATGTAAACAATAGTTATACCCAAATAGTATTCACTCCACAAAAGATACGATTCTTATGTCTCAAAACCCGTAGATATCTCAAAATATGTAAATCTATTTTGATTTTTCCATATCAGCCCGGAGTCTGGAATTTGTGCCCGATATGGCGATAGGCTCGCCCCCTATCACATCTGGGACGAAACTAAGCTCGGCGAAATGTGGGTGTTCTAGTTCGCTAGTGCACCTCTGCCTACCCCTTCGGGGATACAGGCGTGAGCTTATGTGTGTATGTATGTATTAATACTTGAAATTACTAATATTTGCATTTTAATTTCTTTCTTATTTTTGTTCTCATATAAATATCATTCAGTCGGGCGGTCAGTCGGTTTCAGTCGGTCGTAAAACGTAGCCAAATAATTTTCTGCAATATGCTTGAAAAAGTGTGTTGCGCCAACCCCACATTAAGGTGGGATAAGGGCAGGTAGAAAGAAGATAAATATGATTTTTGCTTTTTTAATAGTCATATTACTAAATATTGCGTAAATATATACGACAATGTTAGGCATTACAAACTTCAGAAGAATATGTAAGTTATATAACCGACCTATACATTCGTATAATAAGTGTGTGAAATACCACTGAAAATGATATAATAAAATAATACTAAACCGAGTTTAACAAATCTTTATTGTTCACTCCCATTGCTCTTCTCACCGACCGATATTAATTTTATTCATATTTCCATCATCTTTCCTTTGTCAAACACACGATCATCATCATCATCATCATCACTTATTACAACTAACATAACACTAATAATATGGTTACATACGGTACACGATTATTATTCATTTAATGATGCTTAAATTATAATAAATAAAAGGTACTCGCGTAACCACCTTGTAGATGTCCCATATAGAAACGTAGAAAAACTTTACCTTTACTTTATCTACTTAAATTAAACAGCACCATACATATCGTGAATACATAACGCTTATAGACTATTTTTACAAAACTGGACAAACAAACGTTTCGAAAAACGAAAATGCACAATACCCGTCGACTGGCCTAATTGATTAATTAAATAAATAGTTTAGATAACAATTATTAAATTAATATAATAAATTATTTGTTTACGAACTACTCATATTTGGTGCACTGATTAAATAATTATCTTAATACACCAATACATTAATCCTATTTACATTGATAATGCAATAAATATCCTTAACAAAATATTCTAATCATAAAATAACATGTTTACGTTACTACTGTCGTATATTTTTGGCTATAAGCTATCGCAAATATTCCAAAACATAGAACGTTTCGGTTGTTGCATCGTGCGCGTGGTATGCCGTGTCATTGCATTTGTATTGGAGTCGTAAGTCTAGAGATTTCCAACCTACTGCTTCTTAGCGTAGGCTCTGTAGGCTCGGTCCTGAGCAGCGGCCTCGTCTTCCACACTCCTCCTGTAATGGCCGCCTGGTCCTGTAGTGTCAAACTCGCCTCCGTAGTGTGAAGACGAATATGTATGACTTTGAGATACCTGCGGATGTTTCACGATCTCGTACGTGGTTTTCTCATGAGATTCTCCACCAGACACCAATTTCTTCAAACCGATAATCGCTGATAATAGCAGAGCTATCTTACCGATCAGTAGTGCCTTTCCAGCAATAAGAGCGATGGCCTGGAACGCTATGGCGAGGAAACCCCCTTTCAGAGCGAGGCCGGCGATGATCGGTCCAATCATTTTCTTCAGCTTGCTCCTGGCTTCGTTGATCGATCTTCCCACATCCTCGCCTAACGATGATGGAGTGATGACCACGCGATGCGTCTGCGTCAGTTTCGTTGTCGCCAATTGCAAAAGTTTGTCCACTTGTTCCGATGGTAATGAATTCATATCTCCTTCAGGCAGTACGGATGGGAAGGATCTCCCCACATCAGACCGCTTTACCATAGTCACTCCGTCAAGTAACGGCAACGTCTCCATCCTGGCCGCTCGGTCGGCAACCCTTGCCGCCTGGATCTTCAAACATTTGAAGATCTCCTCAGACCCCTCGCACTTCTCGAACATCTTCCCGAGGAACTGGAAACTCGCGAAGGTGTCAGCCGAGGCTAGTGTGAACACGGCACATAACAGGACAATACCGCGGCACAGCATCTTGTTGGAAAACCGCGGTTGTCCCGTCACTAAACGCGCCGGACCGATGTCCAGCCAATGCGGTTGCGTCAATTGAAATGTGAAGAAAATACATGTGCACTGGCATTTATCTATTTTCACCGGGAACTGCATTTATCTATAAATCTTTTAGAGCGTGCAATAGTTGCATCGTGTGGATGCGCGGCGATGTGGTTGTGTGCTGATCGAAGTTGTTGGTGTGCGTGTTACGGAGTATGTGTGCATGGTAATGAATTGCGGACCCCGTGCGAACGTTCCCAGTTCAATGTCAAGGTTAGTGTTGTTACTTTATCCTTCGTAAAGGAAATATAGGTAAATAAAATGGTTAAATTATTTTCGATTATTTCGAATATTATATTTCGATTTGATTATTTTCGTCCGACTTTGAAAGAAGGATGGTAATCATTTCGTCTGTAGTGTAACGCATATCTCCGCCAAATGTATGTAGATCGGTTATTCTCCAATGATTGTTCCATATAAATTTGGTTACGATCGGATAAATTTCGTAGTTGGTCAGATAAGTTTTTAAACATGCAATTATAAAAGCTGTGTTTTTAAATAAAATATGAAAATTAACTAGATCTAAAATATCTACATTACTAAAGTGATGAAAATATTTGCAAAATAGAGATAAGGCTGATTGAAATTATAAAGCTGTGACACCAAGACGCCATAAGACGGTGTGCCTTACGTATGCTTTAAAAATCCAAGCTTATTTCTATTAGATCTCAGATGAAATTTACTCTAATGAAAGTCAATATAAAGCACATACAACTAATATGCAACAGCGGCCCAAGCAGGAATATGTATAATAATCAAGTTCGTATCGAGCTCATGACATTTATGAAATTAACCAAATGTCATCAGTGCGCAGCGAGCTCGAATACATTTACGTTTGTCAGAAATTTTCCTGCTCGGGCCGCTGAATCTACATACTGATATTAACATGAGAAAACTGATTGTCTATTTTCAATCAATAATTAATCAACTTTCATAGGTACATATTTAGAACTGTATTCGTTATTCACACGCAAATAGGTGCCATAAAACATTAATGGCTTCACCTAGCATAGATGAAAATGTAAATAAGTACATTAAAATGGTCCAGTTGTTATCTTATTTACATGATAAAAAACTATTATTGTTGAGTTGGTTGAACGCTGATTAATGCCATATGTCTTGGGTGTCTATGGGCGGTGGAGATCACTTACCATCAGGTGACCCACCTGCTCGTTTGCCAATCTGTGCTATAAAAAAAAATATATAAAATATCTGTGACTCCTTATTTCAGACGAAATTGAGGAGACATGTTCAGTATATTCGATTTCAGAAACCGGAATCGTTTATCAGCGGTGATAATTAAAACTTCCGTTCTTTCTACCTGTCCTTATCCCACCTTAAGTGGGGTCGGCGCAACAACTTTTTCAAGCATGTTGCAGAAAAGATTTGGCTAAGTTTTTACGACGGGCTGCCTGCCTGACGGCAACTCCTGTGGATGATAACACAAATAAAACTTCCGTTATTTATTTAATGTTTTGGTCATTCAAGATTTTGGTAATTAAATGTTTAATAACTAGCATGGCTTTTATTTAAAAAAAAACTAAATAATAATTTGACAAAATCTTAAAAGCTACTTTAATATTCAATAATAATAACATACAAAATAGATCAACTGCATTAAAAATGAAAGTCATATTATTATGCAATAATCGTTATCCCATTGTTAAAAAACAAAGCTACGTTTTCTTTATTCCAAGATTTTTTATTGAAGGCCTGACTTAGAATAGCGACATCTACTGACTAGATACTGTACTACGTTGGTATAAAAGTATTCGAAAGTATTAATTTTGTATAATATTTTACTTTTAGACAATATGCATTACTTTTCAAAGTGTTCGGCTACAAAAATGCTCCAGATAATGTGTAATGGCTATGTAATAAATATCGTCTAAAAACTTAAAAACCTCAAAACTCCAATCAAGACGTCTAAGCGTCTTGTTTTTGATGTCTCGAAAGGAAAATAATGTTTACCTAAAGATTTTACTCTGTACTTAATCTTTAGTCTTTTTAAAGATGGTTAAAAGTGTATGATTACACTGTGTCTTCTTCTTCTGCCTCCTTATCCCACTACACTGTGGGGTCGGCGCAACAACTTTTTCAAGCATGTTGCAGAAAAGATTTGGCTAAGTTTTTACGACGGGCTGCCTGCCTGACGGCAACTCCTGTGGATGATAACACAAATAAAACTTCCGTTATTTATTTAATGTTTTGGTCATTCAAGATTTTGGTAATTAAATGTTTAATAACTAGCATGGCTTTTATTTAAAAAAAAAACTAAATAATAATTTGACAAAATCTTAAAAGCTACTTTAATATTCAATAATAATAACATACAAAATAGATCAACTGCATTAAAAATGAAAGTCATATTATTATGCAATAATCGTTATCCCATTGTTAAAAAACAAAGCTACGTTTTCTTTATTCCAAGATTTTTTATTGAAGGTCTGACTTAGAATAGCGACATCTACTGACTAGATACTGTACTACGTTGGTATAAAAGTATTCGAAAGTATTAATTTTGTATAATATTTTACTTTTAGACAATATGCATTACTTTTCAAAGTGTTCGGCTACAAAAATGCTCCAGATAATGTGTAATGGCTATGTAATAAATATCGTCTAAAAACTTAAAAACCTCAAAACTCCAATCAAGACGTCTAAGCGTCTTGTTTTTGATGTCTCGAAAGGAAAATAATGTTTACCTAAAGATTTTACTCTGTACTTAATCTTTAGTCTTTTTAAAGATGGTTAAAAGTGTATGATTACACTGTGTCTTCTTCTTCTGCCTCCTTATCCCACTACACTGTGGGATTGGAGCAACGCTCTTTATCGAACATTTTGCAAACTGGATTTAGCTTAGTTTTTACCACCGTCTGCATGTCTGACCTCAACCCTTTCTTCTGGATTCTGTCCCGGTCAAATAGGGTAGTATGAACCGTTTTCTCGACGTAAGATTTGAACTCAGAAACTCATAGTTCATAGTCCATATACTCTGCCACTAGACCAAGGAGCCGCAAATTACAACTAATAATTGAAAATACTAAACATATTGTAAATATCCAAGTTGAACGACACCACACTTCTGATTGTTTAATTAATCTTCGTGATCGCGTGCATTCAGTTATGTAATTTAGTTGATTTATGAATTTTTCAACCATTTTAAAGTAACTAGTTTAAATGAACCGAGTCTTACATGAGCTTCTTTATAATAAACAGGTCTACTAATATCAGGCGTATAATGCTGCACGCTATGATTTTCAAACGACGGAACTAATTTTATTAATAAGAGTGAGGAGTAGGTAATGTAAGTAGATATATTACATAGACTAAATGTTTGCATGTAATTGTCAATTTCTGAGTGAGATTTCCGGAGGATTAAATACTCCTTCCGGTCTGGGTAACAGACTACATTTTAACTGACTTTAAAATGGATGAGGCAACTTGACATTAAGAAACTGTGTTAAAAGTGCCAGAACTTGGTTTAGGTTAATGCTGAGATCTATAATGCGAATTTCGACTAAGTCTGAGTAAAAAAACAACTCAGTGAAGATTTGGAATTTTTAAATCTCTAGAGCTATTTCTATACTCAGGTTATTTAAAATACGATTTATAAAAAAAATACTAACAAATCATTTAAAATTATGACGGTCTGAGGAAAATAATTTAAATCCTTTTTAGAAGTTTTTGGTAAAAAAAAGTAAATGTTTAACTTAATTATATTTTCAAATGTGTTTTATTGAAGGACAAATCAAGAGTATCCAAAACTGAAGAGATTGATGAAAGTAGATGAAGTGAGAACCGAGCGAAGCGGAAATCTATAGTCTCCGCCTACCCATGGGATACAGGCGTTATATTATGTATGTATGTTTAAAGTTAGTTTTATGTACATAGCTTGATAGCCTTAAAGGTGAAAGTGCAAAATTTATATTCTCTTCCTAAAAAATATGTCAAAGCCACGCATAAAGCGATGATAATGTCACGCGTTGATGACATTTATGATGATGACATGCTATGATGATTTTTAATTCAATTCGACATGGAGTCAGACTGTAATGAATGTCAATCACATATTTCTTTTATGGAATACTAGCTGTTGCCCGCGACTCCATTCGCGTGATAACTTATTTTCCGGCATAAAAATTGTGTGTTAAATCAGGGTATCAGCTAACTCCATACCAAATTTCTTTAAATTTGGTCCAACTGTTTGAGCGTGAAGAAGTAACAAACATACAAACACACAATCTTTCGCATTTATATTATGTGATTTTTATAATAAGATACCATGTCCAGCACAAGAACAATGTTCAACTACCTGCAAAGTAAACAGACGACCTGATTAAGGTCACAGGAAGTCGCTGGATACAAGCTGCTCCCTCAACATGTCGCTCTGGATACCTTTGGACTATCTTTCAGCAGAGGACGTCATGTGGCTGATGATGATGATATTGCAAAATGGATTCGACTTTTTTTTACCCCTGTCGTTAATCCTTCTAAGTATCCAGTCCCGAGCAAATCCTGTTTGAAAAACTGTATTGCTCAACCTAGGATTCGAACCCAGGACCTCCCTATCCACAACCCATAACATAACGAAGCCAAACTACTACATACATTCGAAAAATCATTACTTCTCCGCGGCAATCCAGTAAAAAATAAATATCTTGACAATAAAGACATTCAACAGCACATATGTAGACGGGACAATAGCGCGAAAATTGGGATCCAAAAGTTGTAACCCCGTGGTCATAAGTCACTCAGTCGTTTTTGAAACATACGCGCACAAGGTCGTGCCAGCCTAATCATGTTTAGACAATAAAATTGTCTTACGTGATTCTGGAATATTCACAGAATATTCTAGGGTGTAAATTGTAATAAATCTTTGGGGGAGGCCTATGTTCAGCAGTGGACGTCCTACGGCTGATGATGATGATGATTATGATGAAATTGTAATAAGTGGTATATGGCGTTACTGACGTTTGAGATCACTTTTTTTGTATGGATATTTGCTTGATAGCCCCTTTATAGTTAAAATAATAATAATAATAATAATAATAATAGCCCTGTAATATTACTGTCCCACTGCTGGGCACGGGCCTCCTCTACTAATGAGAGGGGTTAGGCCTTAGTCTATACCCTATATATAACCCTTTATAGTTAGTGGTATTAAATCTCTTTGCTTGACAAGAAGAATCATACAGTCTCAAAGTACAATGGGCGTCGTACGGAATGCCAAAAGTGGATTCATTTCCTCAGTTTTAAAAGCTAATGAGGGAAGCCGGTATAATAACAATTAAAAGTATTTAAACCAACTTTTACATTTGCATTTACTTTCTCTAATAACATTATTATGTTCCTTAATATTTGCTTTAGCCCACCTTTTAGGGTTCCGTGGCTAAATGATAAAAATGGAACCCTTCATGAGTTTTACGAGATGGCAAGTAGTCTCCATTGCCTACGGTCATCAATATATTATTTACCTAGATGCACTGTTGACGCTCAGAAAATGGGACGGATGATATAAAATCGGATGGATGATAATTTAAATGCAGCTTTACAAAACCCTTAGCAAAAACACATCGACAGCTCAGCAGGGAATGGTACGGACTGCCAAGTCGAGTGTCGGAGGTTTGAGACCAACCCCAAAAAGAGCATACACCTCTGACATTTTCTATGTTAAGTGTATTCTCATTGTGAACTACGGCTTGCCTTAACGGTGTAGGAAAACATCGCGAGGAAACCTGCATACCTCAGAAAAATCTTCACAAGAATTTTGAAGGTATGTAAAGTCTACCAACCCGCATTAGGCCAGCGTGGTAGACTAAGGCCTAACTCATCTCATTGGTAGAGGAGGCCCGTGCCCAGCAGTGGGACAGTTATATTACAGGGCTATTATATTATACACAAAACATTTCACGTGCAAGGGTACAAAGGTATAAGCAGAGAGGCGCCTTATACACCCACAACTCCCACAGAGGATTTTCAGTCTCATGATGATATCTGTTACAAGCTTACCATCGGCGCAACTTCCCCTACGATAACCGAAACTGCCTCGGTGGCGTGGTTTTTCGGTACGATTTCCGGCTTCAGGTCTCGGGTTCGATCCCCGGGTCGGGCAAAGTGATATTGGATTTTTCAGTATCAGCCCGGAGTCTGGAATTTGTGCCCGATATGGGGATAGGCTGGCCCCCTATCACATCTATGCTCAGTTAAATATTGGTATTCCAGTTCCCTAGAGCGTTTCTGCCTACCCTTTCGGGAATACAGGTGTGAGCTTATGTTATATGTATGATAACCAAATGTAGGATTCAAACCCAGGAGTTCAATGTCTTCTTAACCTCTAAACCAATCGGGCGATTATGCGTTATAACATGTCTGTTATATTAACAATGAAATCATAACATAACTCTCAGGCCATAACAATACGTTTTATATTTATGTATGCAACAATTAACCATCCAAAATCATTTTTAAATGTAGATACGATAGTTAAACACGTACATTCTCGTATCAAGTATCACAATTAAATCTCTAACGTCAGTTTCTTTAGTAAAAGTGAACTAAAGCTTAACTAATGCTTTCTCTTAACTGTTATGGGATTAAAGAGAACTTAACAGGTATAATTCTTTCTACCTGC
Source organism: Clanis bilineata (assembly GCA_036417725.1). Taxonomy (NCBI): domain Eukaryota; kingdom Metazoa; phylum Arthropoda; class Insecta; order Lepidoptera; family Sphingidae; genus Clanis; species Clanis bilineata. The sequence goes on along the minus strand of CM071162.1, from coordinate 7,516,673 downwards.
CCTGATCCCACCTTAATGTGGGGTCGGCGCACCATACTTATTGAAGCATGTTTCAGAAATGATTTAGTTTAAATTTTATGACCGGTATGCCTGCCTGATTAACCCCCATCTGGGTCCAGTCCCGGACAAATCAAATTAGAAAAATCGCTTCATCGGACCTGGGTATCCAACCTCCCGGTCTACAGTCTGTATATGCTGCTACTAGTCCAAGGTGGCGACAATCTAAGGAACTTGACAGGTATATGTTGCTAAAATCATGTTCTTTTCGACCCTAAATTCGTAAAATGATTAATTATAATAACCAAGTTCAAAAGCATAAACCCGACTTAAATATTCATCATGTCTTAAAACCAAAATTATTATACCACACTTGAAATAAACACAAAAGTAATTTTGAAAATCAGTCCACATTTGGCGGACATAATATTATTCAGTACCTATCATTCATAAAAAAATACCAATGAATTTAGAACCCCTTCCTTTATAAGTCAGTTGGTAATTAATATATCCGAAATGGTAAAGCAATACCATTTTAAGTCAGTTGATAATCTATGGGAAATGGCACAGCCATACCATTTTTTTTGGGTACAGGATTAACACTGTCCTACAGAAAATCTAGTTGAATTGGTATATAGTGTGTACCGTACACACTGTGTTTATCAGTGGTCGTTAGAATCATGACGGCCTATTTATGCTTCTTCACACTCCAAATCCGAAGAGGGAAGAAGCAAATCGAGAAGCTTGCGACAAGACAGGCGGATGCCCGATGCAGATACAAGGATACCCCCATACCCGTCTCAACTAACCATCAAGTCATGCCACAAGCTACTCGAGAGACACCATGTGTACGGTGGTCGCCATCCGGTCGAATACGAATATCGTACCACCATCTCCTCTCGACTACCATTCCTTTCTTTAAGGTCTGCCCCAATTTCATGGGCGGTGGTGATAAACCGACGGTAGACTTACTTGCTTCTTTATCTGGAATCTTTTTCTTTTTTTCCATTTGTCGTTATCCCACTTCAAAGTGGAGTCGACGTACCACGATTTTTCAAGCATTTTAAAGATAAGATAAGGCTTAGTTTTAACGACCTCGTGCTTACCTGACGTCAACCTGAATATTTTAATCCTGGAGGTTAGATGCCATATTAAAAATTCTGATGATAAAATTACTAATTACCTATTGTTATACAGTAAATATACCTAAGGGCTAATAAAATAATTTTTTTATGTGTGTGTGTGTGATTATGACACAACAGAAGTTAAATTAACTGACGAAATAATAGTATTACTATTATATTATTAAAACTATGTGCATAGTTTACAAGTTCGTTTGTAGTAAATTGATTCACTTTAAGCTTACAACGTAATGGATGCGGCATATTTTACTGTACAAAGTAAATTACATTTTTAATACGTGATAAAAATAGTTCAATTCATTGTTAATTCATCGTATTAATGTTATTACTTATTATATACTTAATATAAGTTGACTTAAATAAATCTTAATATTTATAGACACACTTACTCATGCTGGATATTTTTTCTGAAATAATAGGCTCCTTCTAGAATTAAAAGTGTCACATGTGACAAATTGGATTGTCATCATAATCACGTATATCCATTGCTATCGTTAATTTAATAGCGATCTCTTCCAGACAACCTCATGCCAAAAAATTATAATTAATGTTATAAATCACACATAGGTACATAGGCTTACGCGTGTATCTTCGAAGGGTTAGGCAGAGGTGAACTAGAGAACTAGAATACCCACATTTCGCCGAGGTAATTTCCATCCCAAATTTGATAGGGGGCGAGCTTATTCATACCTTAGCTTAGGTCGATCTGGAAATCTTTGGGGGAGGCTTATGTTCAGCAGTGGACGTCCTATGGCTGATGATGATGATGATGAGCTTATCGCCATATCGTCACAATTTCAAGACTCCGGGTTGTTGAGTAGAAAATCCGAATATCACATTACGCGTCCTGGGGATCGAACCCGAGACCTCAAAACGTACCGCACACGCAATATAACTATACCACCGAAGCAGTCAAGGCATGCTAAATAATTAACTTTTTAAACAATTCATTTTCAATATTTTTGTTGTTGAAGTTATATACGTTTGTCGCCTCCTTGGTTTAGTGGCGGCATATATGGGCTGTGACCCCTGAAGGTTGTGGGTTTGATTCCCAGGTCGAGCAAAAGCAAATTTTCCAATTCAATTTGCTCGGGACTGCATCCACTAGAAGGGGTTTACGTCAGGAAGGTAGTCGGTCGTAAAAATTAGCCAAATCCTTTCTGCAAAATGCTTGAAAAATTTGTTGCGACGAAGGTTAAGGTTAAGGTGGAAAAAGGGCAGGTAGAAAGAAAAAGAAGTTATATACGCTTCAGGTGCAGTGTCACTTTGCCGTGCTCGGATGAAAAAATGCCTTATCCAAGTCTACACCACGCTAAGCCATTACCTTAGAACGCTCCATTCATACAACGCGGTATCCCCGATGCCAGCGGTATTACGCACCCTATAAATACACTCACCGTTTGCGCACACGCCGCCAGTGTTTACCATCTTCTCGGACGAAAAACATCCAAAATGAGGCTGTATTTACTACCCCTTCTCCTGACCCTCGTGGCAGCAGAGGAGATCAACTACTTCCTGAAAGTGTACGAGGATTGCCAGAAATCAGATGGCTTACTGCCGTGTTTGAAGAAGAAGGCCATTGTATTCTTCGATAGGGCTTCACGGATGGAGAAGATTCCTCTGATTGATGGAGTGGATGTTGTTAAATCTTCGAATGTAAATACTGTGCCATTAAGCGAGAACGAGATTGATGTTGTGCTGCCGAGGAATATACAGGATAAAGATGAAGCGTTGACGCAGATGCTGTGGGACAGGATTGCGACGTTTGCGAACTCCAGGACGGTGCAGTTATCACTTCCTAAGATTAGCGGTGAAGAGCTGAATAAAGGCGTCGAAGAAGGTATGGAAACTTTGAATATTATTGAAAAAGAGTTTAAAAAACATGAGAAGAATCATCATCATCCAAACCAATCATACTTAGTTTTGAATTCGTGATTCAATGAAAATATAATCGAATCATATACTTCATTTGATTACAGTCATAATATATTGTCTCGTAGCTTATCACAAAATCTGATAAAGGTAACTTGTATTACTTTTATTATAATAATATCACAGTGGTATCAATTTTAATAGGTACATGTTTTCCAAAATTACCAAAAAAATATCCTAGCTATGTTCATTATTTGTGATTATTATCTAATAACGCTGGCGAAATGCAGAAAATGTCTTAATAATATTGTAATGTTATTTTTTTTACCCATCTTCATTATATGGTAAATAGTAAATACTTAAATAGCAATAAGAAGGTAATTTAAATAACTACTTAAAGAATTTATTTAACGAATGATTCCCAACTAAAGTTCAAATAATAGTTCAAGTCTAAACCGACAAATGACAAAATGTATGAAAGTAGATGAAGCGCAAATAGTATGTCAGAATCGTGGGAACTGGAAATCATAGTCTCTCCTCCGACTACGGAAAAAGGTCTAAAATACCTTTATAATTAAAGTGAAAGAATTTTTAAAATAGGTTCAGTACTACCAAAGATTACTTGTAATAGACAGGCCAAAGCCCAACGAACCGTTAAATTAAAATAACAACCGCAATTATTCAAATAACGCCATCTAATAATCGAAAACATAATTAAGGGCACGTGTCACGAAGTTTATGATGTCTCACTTACCCATTCTCACGTAAAATTCCCTATTGTCTATGACGCGAATGTTTTATGTTTTTTGGAGCGAAAATAAAGTTAACATTAACCGCTCATTTGAGGTGTTTATCATTTTTATCACATTACAGTGTGTTTAGAAACTACGCGCTGTTTTCATGTAAAACAAAATGACGGGTTATTAAACATAGTATGTAATTGCTGTGGTAGGTATAAAACATGTCTTAAATATTAAATTTATTTTTGTTTTGGTTTTGATTGATGTGGCATGTGAAGAGAGTTACATTGTCAGTAATAGGATAAACAGGATTGTCAATGATGCTGAACAAATACACATCAATATAATTTATCTCCGAAGACCTATTGGTAGCGTACATAATACCCAAGATACTAATGAAACCCTGGATACAATTTCCAGACCGGGTAATAACAGTCTGTGTTTTAGTTTTACGATAGGACAAAATGGTTACATAATATTATGATTTGTTGGATACAAAAGCGTATCAACTAAAAAATAGCAAATTTTAGCAAATAAGGCTTATTACCTTCGATGATACAGGCATGACCTTATGAATGAAATCGTAGTTTGTTTACACTTAAAACTTAATAAAGGTCAAGAAATGTCCTTGTAATTTCACGAAACTAATCTTGTAGGTACTTTCACTGATATGGCTAGTTGTGTGTTTTATTAACATTAAAGGTTTTTTAAGAATTGATAGCCAGCCAAATGTACTCGTATCTAGGGTTCTATTCAATATAATTGGTGGATAGAGTAATCTTTATATAATATCATTTTTTTTAATACAAGATCATCATATTCATGCAAATCACTGATAGTAAATAAATATTTTTAATAATAATAATATGAAACCCAATTATGTCAATTTACTTCTTATTACTCCCATGACCTTCTTATTTCATTGTCAAAATTTTGACCATAAATACGAAAAGTTAAAGTTATTATAAATCCAGAACCGAAACAGTCATAGTAATAGTCATACTCCATACTCATCCCAAATCTGTTAATTATGCGCTACTTCATTCTCTTTTAGAACAAAGAAAAAATCGACCTAGCTTTCTATATAGCTTACAAAAACACGCATGCGCTTATTGTAAATTTCCTCCCACAACTATTATGTTATAAACATTATTCTAAACAACATCCATCAAGTTAATAGTGAACCATTCTGTACGATAAGCCTCAGAATGATTTTTGCTATCTTCAGAAAAGACCGTTAAATTATATGTCGTTTTAAAAGACATGCTCTAGTTTCTAAATGCAAAAGTTTCTGACATATTGATCTAGAAGAATCTACTCTTAAATATATACCTCTAGAAACAGTGTTGGTAGGTCGCAGAAATAAAATATATTCCTGCTGTTAATACAATAATATATCAATCCTGCTGTAGTTAAATCGTTAATGTTCGATTCATCTATCATCATCATCATCAGCCATTTGATGACTACTGCTGTATATAGGCCTCCCACAGGAAAATTTAAATCATTGTATACAATGTCATAATTTTAAAATAGCATGAACGAAAGTTCGTTTGCAATCACTGTTGCTTTATACAGTGCTGAAGCTAATTAGCTTATTAGATTTAGTGAAATTGTCTCCCATTTACAAAAAAGTGAATATTCACAATTGTAACCATCTTTATTTGTACTGTTGCATTACAAACAAGCTTATCAACAAGCAAACATTTTAGCTACGTGTTTTTTGTATAATCATGTATCAAAAAAAGCTCCTCTGGTAAACAACGTCATCGTTATAATAAAAGTCCGATGCATTTTAATGAACATATCATTAAAACCTAATTTCTACATTAGTTTTCATTGTAAAAAAGTGCAGTTTCATTCTTCTTAACAAGACTATTGCTCTTATATTTAAACGAAGTATAGAACCTTTTGATAAAATAGCTGGATGCAGGTCGATCTTTAAATCTTTGGAGAGGTCTATGTTCATCAGTTGACGTTCTATGGCTGATAATGATGATGATGAAGATGATATAACCTTTTCGATTACTATTATTCCATTTCGAATTACGTAACATGAAAGTGTTGACAAGTAAAAAATTAACAGAAAAACAACAAGTCTCTACAAAATAAGGTTCTAAAATTAGGTTGTTATTCTAAAATTCTTGTAAAATGGAAACTTAGTTAATAAGTGGTAATCTTAAGTTAATAGAAGAAATAGTAAATGTATTACGATAACATTAAGATATTAATTGAAAGTTACAGAAATCTCACCGCTCGTGTTACAATATAAATCGGTCTGTTTTGTTATATTTGAATGGTCATTGATCACGTTTAACGCACTGTTTTACTCTTTATTGTTAATAATATAAAAGTCTTATAATAGAAGTCACGAATGCCTATAGAATATTATTGTTATTTTCTTACCATTTATTTTAAATTACACTTTCTATGTCGTTGTTTGTGCAACACAGATTGGAGATGAACTCTCACCCTATGACTCGCTTCATGAGAGGTGACGTCAATCTACTAACGACTTTTAGAAATTTGAGTATGTTTAGATTTTTTTTTATAGAAGATGATATATATTTAAGTAACAATTAATTTATATTTTTATAGACGTTTTTAATAATTGTGAGTACTATGGCTAACTTGGCTAAGCTATGGCTAACTACAATTACTTCAAAATATTGTAACAAAACTTTATTTCATATGTACTTTATGTAGTACATCAGCAACTAGGTTAGACATATTGGGGCTCACTTATAAAAACAGTTTAACTGAGCAAATGGTAAAAAATAGTCTGTCCCTTTTATTTTCAAACAATGTGACACAAGGAAAAAAGTGACAGACTATTCATAGCCATTTGCTCAGCTAAACATTTTTTATAAGTAAGGCCGTTAATCTCTAAAACGTAATAACTAAAGCCCTTTCTTATATTCATCAATCAAATAAGCATTTCTCGATTAAATATAATTATTGATTTAAATTTTCTAGTTCCTCATTAACAGTCGAACTGATAAAATTACGCAGGAAATTACTTTACAGAAATGCAACAAGCACCGAAGCATTTTCTTTAATTATAGAAAAGAAAGCAACACGCAAATTTTACTCGCACTCGTGCCGCAGTATAAGTTTTAATTTATACCTACTTAAATGTTTTAATCACCTCCTTAGTCTTGTTAGATATATATGCTGGTGGCTTGTTTGTCCTGGATTCGAATCCCAGATTGAGCAACGCGGTTTTCCTAAAATGATTTTACCAGGAACAGATAAATACATCTTTTCCTGGATATTAAGTAATTTTTATATTACTAAGACTGCCTCGGTGGCGTGGTGGTATTTCGGTACGACTACGGTTCTGAGGTCTCGAGTTCGATCCCCGGGTCGGACAAAGTGATATTGGATTTTTCCATATCAGCCCGGAGTCTGGAATTTGTGCCCGATATGGCGATAGGCTTGCCCCCTATCACATCTGGGACGGAACTAAGCTCGGCGAAATGTGGATGTTCTAATTCGCTGCGCCTCTGCCTACCCCTTCGGGGATACAGGCGTGAGCTTATGTTATGTATGTATGTATATTACTAAGACTAATATATCTTCTAATAAACATTCCAGGTCGTGGGAAGATGAAGAAGATGATGGGCATGATGATGATGGGAGCGGCGATGAAGATGGTTGCCATGATGCCGCTGGCGATAGCTGGACTCTTCGTGTTGGCGGGGAAAGCATTGATAACAGCTAAGGTATTATACAACTAAATCTTATATCCTTAAAACAGACTTTTCATAATCGCATCAATCATGAAGCGTTAGGGATACGAAAGCGGCATTTTCATGTATATTATACAGAATGAAATCTATGGATGAACATTAACAGAAGCCTCACAGGTCTTCATTATTTATTGTTTCAGATGCTTTTGTAATATTAGTATTAGTTTGTACGAATGTTTTCATTTTAGAGTAAGGGGTTTACAAATTCTAAAATGGTTCAAATAAATAAATTAATAAAACTGATAAGAATCACGTCACATATGTACAATCTTACACTTGACGTGACTAAAGTCTACCTTTGCTAGATCTCTAGTTTCTCGCTTTGTTGTTGTTTCATCTTAAAACATCTATATTAAATTTTGACAGTGTTTTTAAACTCAACGCGTTGATGAATCTAATACTACTTACTACATGAATTATTGTTTTTCTCAACTCAAATCTGAACAGAACAGCTCTTATACTATGATTACATTGCCGTATCTAACTTGACCTCGGATAGGATAAAAAGATTGACGTCAATATTAATTTGCTTCTAAGAAATGGGGTCTTTGTATTTATAAATACGCATTACAATGTATATATGAATATTTAGGAAAATGGTTTTAATAACGCAAGTAAGAACAAAATGCAAGAAAAATTATGTCTTAAAGTAAGGGAGGTTCACAATCCGTATTATTTTAATATAATTATGTTATTTTTGTATAGTGTAGATGGGTATTTAAAATGTACTATAATACATACACACTTAGGTCTATTGCTTCGTAGAGATCTTTAGTTCTCGCATTTTTTTTATTTATATGCTAGACCTAGGTATAATATAAAAGTAATTTTATTATGATTCTAAAATCAAGATCATGAAACTTCTAATTATAATAATAATATTAGCCTGTAATATTACTGTGCCACTGCTGGGCACTGGCCTCCTCCACTAATGAGGGGGGTTAGGCCTTAGTCGACCACGCTGGCCTAATGCGGGTTGGTAGACTTCGCATACCTTCGAAATTCCTGTAAAAAAATTCTCGAGTATGCAGGTTTCCTCAAGATGTTTTCCTTCACCGTTAAAGTAAGCGATATTTCACGATGAAAATACACTTAACGTAGAAAAGTCAGAGGTGTATACTCTATTTTGGAGTTGGTCTCGAACCTCCGATAGTTGTCTCGGCAGTCCGCATCATTCCCAACTGAACTATCGCTGCTATTCGAAACTTCTAATTGCGGGTATATAATTATCCAAAGTTTAGAGCGATTCTAAGCTATTTGGAACACAAGCACAAAAACAAAACTTTTTTTTTTGTTTTTGTGTTTTCTCCATAAATAAAACCGTCTTTAAACATCTAGGCAGTACGCACACATATAATTACATTGTTAATGGTTCTATCTTATCATCAAAAACCATAAAAACAATTACATGTTACCAAAGAAATAAGCAAGTAAGATCGGTAACGACGTCCATTATTATAACAGAACAAATTAAAAGAAACTGAATTGCCGAAAACGTGTAATTAAGATGTCATCTGAAAACTACAGTTATTCGCGTTGGAACTTTCACGATGTTCCATGACTGAATGTCGTTTGAAATGCGGAATACCTCGGCCATTTGCATTGTTTTGCATTTGAATATTGATTTAATATCACGGTTCCCTGGCTTTGTTATTTCAGTATTGATTTAATAAATTATTAGTTGACGTGACTTGGAAAAGGTCTTGTTTTTGTTATTCACTGCTAACTTAACTGCTCTTTATTTGAATAAGCATCATTATATTAGGAGATAACAAAGACTTTAAGTATACTACTAGACTGGCTGTTCGGTACATAGAATGTGCGCACTAAGTCTCTGTTAATTGACCTCAACTGACTGTAGAAATCTGCTCTTTTCCTTAGCTGTGAAACGATAAACACTCGCCGTCATGTGCCACAATTTTACTTTGAAACAGCTTGTCTAGTAAACACATAGAAGTCTTTGGGAGATAATAATATATCTAAGTATACCTCAGCTACAGTATATAACATAGGTCTGAAATATTCGGGTCAGTCTGACCCGTGACAACGAAGACTGCAAAGCCTTCGAAACGTCGGGAATGATAATTAAAACCTAATCGTGATAGAATCCGTAAGAATAGTTTTATTTCAATGTATAATATTCACGTAAACTTAAGAAATCAGTATGAAATATTTGATTTAAAAAATAATCCCTACAGCTATATTCATAGTCTAACTTGCTGTTCTGCTCCAAATCTTGATTTAAAGATAGGAGTGAGCTGTAGGATAAATCGAGATAAGGTGTAACTCTAGATTAGCAATACCGCTGGAAGTCGCCCTTACCCCATATAGCTTCAAGCAGATCCAAAACAAACTTTTGCTGACGACAGCAATAACATTAATAAGCGTGGTATAGAGTTGAAAAATCAATTCAAAAGCGACAATTGAAGCAACGTAGTAATATAAAATATGCACATCCGTATTAGAAGACAACATAACATAACATAAGCTCACGCCTGTATCCCCGAAGGGGTAGGAAGAAGCGTACTAGCCAACTAGTACACCCACATTTCGCCGAGCTTAGTTCCGTCCCAGATGTGAATAAAAGAAGACAATAAACCAGTAATCAAGTAGAGAAAATAAGCCTTTACAAAAACTACAATTCATTCAAGTGGTATACATCGTGCCATGGGAATTATATCAATAGGTTACTACTTACTGCCTCTGTGGCGTGGTGATATTACGGTACGACTACGGTTCTGAGGTCTCGGGTTCGATTCCCGGGTCGGGCAAAGTGATATTGGATTTTTCCATATCAGCCCGGAGTCTGGAATTTGTGCCCGATATGGCGATAGGCTCGCCCCCTATCACATTTGGGACGGAACTAAGCTCGGCGAAATGTGGGTGTTCTAGTTCGCTAGTGCGCCTCTGCCTACCCCTTCGGGGAAATAGGCGTAAACTTATGTATGTATGTGTTACTACTTACTCACTGTTCTATGAGAAAGTAGCCGCACACTGCATTAAGTATAATCACAAGTTTAAAAACTTAACGGACCGACTTCAAATCCAATCGTGACCAAATTATATGGGACCACCCTTGAAAGAAGCTCTATCGAACACAAAAAGAATTTTGAAGATCGGTCCACATTCGGCTGAGAGTAACATACACAAAAAGAAATACCAACGAATTGAGGACCTCCTCCTTTTTGGGAAGTCGATCGATAAATTGTTATTAATGTAATAGAGGTATTATGTAGTCGTTCTTTCTTAACACCTCAATGTGGGGTCGGTGAAATACACTTTTACAAACATTGTTGCAGATAATATTCGGCTTACTTTTTACGACTGCCTGTCAAAAAAACCTGTCCGACCTGGGAATCGAAGCCAGGTCCTCCAGGTTCACAGCCCATATTTGTAAGATTTTTTCGTAGTCTTTGAAGACGTGCCTTTAATGGGTCATTTTTAGGGTTGGCAAGCCAAGTGAAAAAGAAGGAACCCTTATAGTTTCGCCATGTCCATCCGTTTCAATAATAAGATTTTCATTTGGAGAAAAAGTTTGATGCTTTGACAGGTAATGTATAAAATCTGTTATAACAACAAAATGTACAGAAAATACAAAAGCTGAGATGCGACGATGTCTAGTGGCATACTTATAAAATAACACCTTACTACCGCTTGGGGTTTAAGCATTAGATTTAAAAGTTGTGGTTATTATGAACATTACCTTCTTACGGTTTGCAAAAAAGAAAAAAGTTTAAATCGAAAAACAGTAGGGTATATACAAGCTTTAAGATTCTTTGTGTGTTCGATAGAGCTTATTTCAAGTGTGGTATAGAGTTTAAAAATCAATTCAAATGTGACGATTGAAGGAACATAGTCATTTATAATATGCATATACGTATTAGAAGACAATAAACCAGTAGAGAGAAAATAACCATATCAATTTGGTCACGATCGGATTAATTTTGAAGTCGGTCAGTTAAGTTTTTAAACTTGTGAAGGAATCGATAACTTATTTTACTTTTCCTATGGCTTCGACATGAACGTAAAAAAAAGATGGACGGAGCTCTAGGAACATTGAAAATGAAGCAGGATTTTTTACGATGGCCTTCGATACTTTTTGCATAACGAAGTAAATCTAATTTATCGACCGGTATACCAAAAGGAGAAGGTCCTCAATTCGTCTGTATTTTTTTTTAATAATAAATTAATAATAAATAAATAACACCCAACAATCACATACATAGTCCTGACCCCACACTAAGATCGAGTCTTGTGTCGTGGGTATCAAGAACTACGAGAAACTTTTGGTCTCACAACACCCAGACCCGAAACAAATATTTGTAGGCCATACAAACATTTGTCTCGATGCGGGGATCGAACCCACGGACTCTCGCTTCACAGCCGGCTACTCGCCCGCTGCGCCACGGAGGCTGTCAAATTAATGTATGTTACGCGATATCTCCGCCAAATTTGGACCGATTTTCGAGATTATTTTTGTGTTCGATAAAGCTTATTTCAAGGGTGGTCCCATATTTGGTCACGATAGGATAAATTTTGAAGTCGTTCGGTTATTTTAGGTCACCATTTTTGATCTATCTGTTAAACATTTGTGTGTAGATTTATACTTTACTTTCTTTCTACCTGACCCTGTCCCTCCTTAATGTAGGGTGTGCGCAACACACTTTTTTAAGCATGTTTCAAGCAGGAAGGATTTCGCTAAGTTTTTACGACCAGCTGCCTGCCTGACGTCAACCCTCTCTAAGGGATCCAGTCTCGAGCAAATCAAATTAGAAAATTCCCTTTGCCCGACCTGGGAATCAAACCCACGACTTCCCGGTCCAGGGCCCATGTGTGCTGCTACTAGACCAAGGAGGTAGATTTATACTTTAATATTTGAAAAAAATACTTTTGTCCCCAAGAATACTTTTGACAATCGAATTCGATATCATGCTCGCTGCGCATGGCATCTGGTTAATATTTCATACAAATCTCATAGAATTCATCATCAAGATCGATTCGAATTCGATTGTTAAAAATACACACGCTCGGACCACAGTTTGATACAAAAAAGCATTCCCGACTAAAATAATGATAATAGATAGGAGAGATTCCGACGGTACCAATCTCCCGAAGCGTTATTTCATTAAAGATAGAAAGGAACGGCGTTCTGTTTTATATCCAGTATACTTCGGTCACGAAGAGAATTTCTTACTTCGTTTACAAACGAGATAATAGTATATATCGTATACAGATACAATATTTAGAACTATTTGAAAATAAAATATTTTTTCAATCTAATCTAATGTAACTACATAGTATAAACGCGAAAGTTTATGAATATGTATATACCTCTAATATGTATTTATGTTTGTTCCTTATTCACACAAAACAACTGAATGGATTTTGATAAAACTTTACGTTTATATAAATTATACATCAGAATAACACAATAAGATACATTTTATCCCGGAAATGAAATTTTACCCCGAAAAAATTCCAAGCGATCGGAGTCGTGGGCAACAGCAATGTTGTATATAATGATATAGACAGTATTTAATATACAAGTATAACAAGGAACGTTTTAATAGTAAATTGAATGAAAGGTAAAATGTAATCTTACATATGACCCTGATGATGTGATAGCTCGGTGCAGTCAAGAAGAAAGTACAAAAGGTCAGACGTGCATACAGACACAAATTGCACTTTTTCTCCAAACATTAGAGAGATCATCATCATGATTTGAGTCTGAAAGTTTGAATGATGAGAGGTAAAATGGTTTATAGTATTATTTACCTTATTGCCAGTGTTAAACACACTTCGGCGAAGTATAGACGAAGGCGTTATTGATTTGTTATATTTAGAATTTATTATATTCTGCCCATAACTTCACGTGTGTATCTCCAAAAGAATAGGTAAAGGAAAATCAAACCCACATTTCCTTGACCTACCCTAGTTATAAAATTTGTTTTATACAAATCTTCACATATACCTTTATGTATAGCAACATTTACCTCAAAACAATATTATTATAATATCTTGGTATACATGTTGAAGTAAAACTGAATCAATAATATCAAACACGAGTTTAATAACTTCATTTTCGACAAAAAGTGTCTCCCACGTAGCTATTACTTTCTCATTATTCTTCTCATTTCACACGCAAATTGTGTCAATAGAATCTATGTCATAGTAATCGGAAGTAACATAACACATACATACATAATATATGCTAACGTCTGTATCCCCGAAGGGGTAGGCAGAGGCGCACTAGCCAACTAGTTCACCCACATTTCACCGAGCTTAGTTCCGTCCCAGACGTGATAAGGTGCGAGCCTATCGCTATATCGGGCACAAATTCCAGACTCCGGGCTGTTATAGAAAAATCGAATATCACTTTGCCCGACCCGGGGATCGAACTCGAGACCTCCAGGACAGTAGTCGTACCGAAAAACAACCACGCCACCGAGGCTGCATCGGAAATATCATAATACTATATGGAATTTACTATTAAACTTTAATCATTCTTTAGCCAAGATATTGGTTTATCATCATCATCATAAACAGCCATAGGACGTCCACTGCTGGACATAGGCCTCACCCAAAAATAGTGCTTGATGCAGGGCGCTTCCAACAGGTCAATCTGGGTATTGGTTAACTTAAGTAAAAAACATAAAACGAATTAATAAACTTTTCCATTTTTGAAGTCCTGTATAAATAAGATTCATTTGATAAAACCATTTATATTTAGGCAAAAATCTAACACAAACATAAACTAAATATATTGCTCGTGATACCTTTTATTATAGCTTTTTGCCTAAAGTTATATCACCTTGAAATGAGACAATGCACTCGAAAGTCCAACATGTCTGAGTCAGTCTGGAAAGAATCGATGAACAAACGAGATCGGATGATACACGAATACTGGTTGATTTCCATATTTTATGGATATAAATATTATTGAATATATCAGAAACTTCTCGTAGTAGATAGTTGAATCATAAGAACAACAATTGAATCATAAGAATAATGAAGTAGTTATTTAGGTCATATTTGAGATCACCTATCCGGATACACTGAGCCTTACTTATAAACACAGTTTAGCTGACATTTGCTAAGAATAGCTTGTCACTTTTACCTTGTGTCACATTGTTTGAAAATAAAAGGGACAGGCTATTCTTTACTACATGCTTAATTCAACTGTAAGTAAGGCCTTTATAAGACTTTATTATCTTTACTCAATTATAAATCAAGAAACTATAATTTAATACATAATTACTACAATCAGCCACTTATCAAGTGGATTTTGTTCACGGTTTTACTCTTCTAAAATGTTTAGTATCTTATTTTCTGGATTTAAAGTGTCCTGTCATAAGTCAAACTTAACTATATTTATTTAAACTAGTTTTAATTGTCCTACTTCTTGCATTAAATATTATAACTATTCTATATTTGTTTCAACTTATGTCTGTACTGTCATATTTCCTAGATTAATTGTAGCTACTTTGTGTCACATCTTTATGCGAACTAGAATTTTTTACTGACCTATTTCCTGGATTATTGGGGCGACTTGCAGCACTATTGCTAATCTAGTTATTCCTAAAATCGAATTAACCTACGTGTCATTCATATATTTAAATCGGGATTTGGGATAAATCGACATAAATATGTGAGCTGCAAGTCGCCCTAAATCATTGTCCGGACTTTAAAGTATCTTTATTCAAAAAGTCATATCGATGCTTTGCTGCATGAATAAAATACATAAATAACACAACCCACTTTCGTATCCATAATATTAGTGCTGATAAAATCTAGCTCTTCCACATGGAATTTTAACAAATAATATTTCCAGACACAATCACTAAGATTGTTGCTAACTACTTGATTGCAGGAAAGCCTCGGGAGACATATTTACAATGATTGCAGCCTAGATTCCGAAGACTAGGCTGAGAAGGGTATTGGATTATACAGTACTTGAAACGTAATGAGTGAAATCATGAATTCTTGGAAATTCATGAATTGCTGTTTAGCATTGGTTTTCTACAGATGTCTACAACAAGGAATTGATATTTATAAATACTTCTACACGTAAATAATGAATCAAGTCGGCCCTATTAGCTACATAATATTTAGCTCTATATTGATTTGTAAAACAAAATCAAAATATTTTCATTTTATTACCACTTAATAAATAATTCGGTCTGTGTAGGTAACTGACTTAGGTCCATTGTTGGCTTTTCTGTTCAAATAATTCCACTTCATCTGGTCTTCAATATAATCAGTAGTAACACCATTAGCTATCATATTCTCGTCTAAAACCTCAGACCGGCACTTTTTGGATCGATTGTGGCCAAATGTGATTTACCAACTCTGATCAATTTGTATTCCAATCGTACAAAAGTCCGGGAATTTTTGTGGCTCGAATATTTAATGATGTTACTTTGAAGATTGTAACGAACGAATATTTAAAAAAAAAATTAGAATATATTGTCACGCTAAAAATACAACTCAATGAAATTTGGTACTTTAATAAAATGATACTATATAAGCTCACACATGTATCGTCGAAGATGTAGTCAGAAGCGCACTAACCAACTAGAATACTCACATTTCACCGATCTTATTTCCGTCCCAGATGTGATAGAGAAGTGCCTATAGCTAAATGATACTAATATTTTAAAACATCGCTTCTCAACAAAGGGGTTGCACTATCTCAGGTAGCATTCAAGAACACGGGGGAGGAGGTGGGGGGTCATGATGTGTTAAATAGAAGGATTGTTTACTAATAGTTGTTTTTTTGTTCGAGACAAAAACACTACAGTTTGTGGTAAGCGTAGTGCAGTCCAGAGTACTACGTTACTAGAATCATGCCTGCCTGGATACCTCAATACTTCTCCATACCCCGCTTAAAGGATCCGACGTTGTAGCAAGGAACAGATAAGCCGGTAAACTGTTCCATAACTTAATGATACAGCGTATGAATTAGCGAACTTCTGTATTCCAGTTGAGATGAAACAGACCACGAAGCTGTGACATTTGTGGTTCTACTAATTGTATTTTCAATGTAATTGAATAAATTAAAAAATAAGCAAGTCAAATAATATTTCCATAGCTCCCAATCTATATTTTAAACCCCTGTGACGAGGAAGTCATAATAGCTTTGCCTCAACTTTTTGAGCGTTTTGGAAGTCGCAGCACGAAGAAGGTTGACAAACGATTCTCATAAGATTCTCTCGAGTATTGTAAAATAGTGTAAATATAATTTCTTGAATGTTGAACCTTAGTGAGCTGGTTGCAACCAACATGCGTACTCTTCGATAGCGTAAAGTAGGTTTATGTTCTATTACACGATTACGATAAGTTATTAAACCTATATTCACTTTATTTTTGCTCCTAGTTTGAAGGTAGTAGTAGTACATTATGGGGAAAACAGCTTCTTTTTATCCGGGCATGGCAAAGTGACCACACTGCACCTGATGGTAAGCGTAGTGCAGTCCAAGGTTTATCAGTGATCGCCAGAATCATGGCGGCCTCTTTATGCTCCTTCACACTGCGAAACCGAAGAGGGAAGAAGCAAATCGAGGGGCTTGCAACAAGACAGGCGGATGACCGATGCAGACACAGGGATACCGCCATACCCGTCTCAACCAACCATCAAGTCATGCCGAACACCCCTCGAGAGAACCGGAAGTACACTGGCTGATCCTAGAACATGAACACAGAGTGTGGGTCAATACGGCAGGTTTTAGCACCATGTGTAAGGTGGCCATCTGGTTGGATACGAATATCCTACCACTCGCAAACAATAATAAGTATTTCTAACTCATGCTTGACAAAAAAATTAAATATATCGTAATTATTTTCACAAAAAAGGAGCAAATGCTTCCTAAGATGGTTTCTGTATATCTTTCCGATGTCCCCATACTGTCTAATTAAAAAAAGGCACTCAAATTCGAATAAAGTCATTCGAGATCTCGGGTTTGAGCTAATGACCAAAACAATTCTTTGGACTAAATCATTATTTGCTAATGAAATTACTCAAAAGAAGCTTCTCTCTTATTAAAATTATTTTAATGGTCCATTTATCTTTATCATATCTAAGAAGGTTATTCAATATATTAGAAATATTATAAGAATCACATTCGCTAGCAATTCATACGAAAAATGTTTGCTGTATATTAAGGAAAATAATTTGTTTATATCTGTTACGTGACTGTGGTCTCTAAGTTGAGAGATGTAAGGACTATATTTCTACATTCGGTGGACAAATTAAAAGGAATTTAATAAGTTTTGTGATGTAGCCGGTATTCGATGAACCATTGCGTTATGCTTTAACGATGTACCAAAAAGTGTTGCCGCGTAATGTTGTCCAGGAATTATTAAACCATAAATTTCAAAATTTTACAAAACTATTTTAACTTCAATGAAACTTTTAGAGAATAAAAAAAAATCATGTTTTAACTGGGACAGTATGGGCAAATTGAAAACTATAGGAGATACACAGAATCCGTCTTAGGAAGCATTTCTCGTTTTTTGTAAAAATAATTACTAAAACCCCATAACAGTCACACATGTCCTGACCATATACAAGGATTTGTCTTTCTACCTGTCCTTATCCCATCTTAATGCGGGGTCACGATAACTAGTATTATGACGTCTGTCAGGAAGTACAAGATATTCTGTCTCATAACGCACAAAAAAATAATTCTAAATTCAAATATTCCGACAACAATGATCAATACAGATAATATTATTCCCCGAGCAGCAACACAGTATTACCACAGACAGTCACCACAATGCCACGAACGGTGGCGGTCGCTTACTTGCTTACATCACGGGAGAAGCTATGCTTGTCGATCCAAGTAAATCTCGTGCGGCTTTTGCATTCAAAGCCGTTCGAGATTTACTTAAATCGATAGTATAAGTAACTTCGGACGAAAATCTTGTTAAACACGATCGGGAGTTGATGGTAATTAATTTGAAATATTTATTTTATTTAATTTTTGACCTTGATTCATGTTGAGGAAAGGTTTAGATAGTGGGTATGTGATCTTTGGAATATGGTTTAAAATGCTGTTTCTATTGGTTTCTTCTCGTAATAATATTAGCACTGTAATATTACTGTCCCACTACTGGGCACGGGCCTCCTCTAATGAGAAGGGTTAGGCCGTAGTCTACCACGCTGGCCTAATGCGGGTTGGTAGACTTCACATACCTTCGAAATTCCTGTGAAGAAATTCTCTGGTATACAGGTTTCCTCACGATGTTTTCCTTTATCATTATAGCAAGCGATTCTCTTATTTTGTTATAATTTGTGCACATGTCAAACAGATAACGAAGCACATAATCTGTTGAACATAATCTCAAACCCGAAATATTATAGTTTGTGATTGTATTTATCAAAATACTCATATAAATCAACACTATATCACCATATTCACGTCATGTTCCATTATAATTACTATTATCGACTTTAACCATACTTCAAATGATTAGATTATAATCAATAATGAAATATTGCCATAACTGCAAATGGTTACAGTACATTTAGCGCCGTTCCTAATTGTTTATTGATGTTTGATGAGAATAACAACACCTCATGTGCACCAATAGCAAAACAATGATTCATATCGCAATAAACAATACATTTTTAAGAAACAATGCAAAGGAGTCACCAGTGAATGTGTTTTACAGGTTCTAGTAATTTTAAAGTAATAAGTCACTCTTTGATTAGTATAGTTACCGGAGCCGATTGCCGAATCAATTTTGGATGAATAAAATAGAATTTTTATCGAGTACCTATAAATAGTATATAAATAGTATAGTTGGGGGAGGCCTATGTTCAGCAGTGGACGTCCTATGGCTGATGATGACCTATAAATAGATAAATAATAAATACACCCAACAGTCACACACATAATCCTGACCCCACACAAAAATCGAGTCTTGTGTCGTGGGTATCAGGAACTACGAGAGACGCACGGTCTCACAACACCCAGACCCAAAACAAATATCTGTGGGCCACACAAACATTTGCCTCGGTGCGGGAATCGAACCCGCGACCTCACGTTTCACAGCCGGTTACTTGCCCGCTGCGCCACGGAGGCTGTTAACAAATCTTTAAATCTCAAAATTATCTTTAAGCAAATCATATACCAACTTTTACATCAAAGTAAATGATTTTAACTATCGACGCCAGCACACTAATGTTTCGATTACCAGCATCTGACAACTAAAACAAGTGGAACACGTTTCAAAGAATTTGTGAGGTCAATGTCCGCTGCACTACCAGACTCTAAAACCAAATTAGTTGAGCGATAATGTTATCAACAGTTGTTACAAATATTATGCGGGTTGTGTTATTTTATTATCTAATGAGTCTCCCGATTTGTTTATTGTTCTTGTATTTTTTACATATTTTTTATGGCAAATACTAGCAAAAGAGCCAATGGTTCACCTGCTAAATGATATCCACTATCTTTACCACCCAGACTTGAAGCAAATATCTGTGGGCCACACAAACATTTGTCTCAATGCGGGAATCGAACCCGTGACCTCACGTTCCACAGCCGGCCCCTCACCAGCTGCGCCACGGAGGCTGTCAAGGGCAAGTAGGAAGAAAGCAAGAAAGACTTATAATAAAAACGAAAACCATTTTCGATGAGGGACCTTTATGCCAGCAAACGGATTGCTGCATTTAAGTTAACATCTCAATCTCTTGTTACAGATCGCGCTCCTACTAGCAGGAATCATTGCTCTGAAGAAACTCATGTCCCAGAAGGGAGGCGGCGGTGGTGGTGGTGGTGGTGGTAGCAGTCACCACGAGAGCCATGGCTGGTCATCAGGTGGAGGCGGCGGTGGCTACGATAGACGCGCCTTTAACGACGCCTCTGACTTGGCCTATTCGGCGTATAGAACACAATAGCTCAAATAGGACTAGCTAGGACTAAAAGCCAATATGGCCTATTTGAAATAGGCAATATTGGGGCGACCTATTTAGCTTAAGACTTAAGCCAAATAGGTCGATAAAAATCTGTAATTTAAACTAAAGATTCTAACGTAGCCTTTTTAGTTCTTTTCTATTTCTTTTTTTATTTAAAAGTTGACTGCTTAAAAGGCTAATGTTTGAACTATCTAAGTACACGGTACTAAATAATTTATTTATTGCAACTTAGACTTATACGTTATTTATTATTAGGTAATAACTTACTTTATTTTTAATTATTTATTGAATACTAGAAGATAATTGTCCAAAAAAGCCTTTAACAATGTCATTATAATAAAATCAGCTTTAACAATAAAACGATGATGAGGCTTTAAAGGTCAATTTTAAGTACTTTTATAAAGTTTTTTTTAATAAACTAATTTATAAATAAATTATTGCTGTTATGGTCTGAAAGTTATTGTAAAGACGTAGGAACTTAGTAGAAAATATATTGTACAGATTTAAATAAATTCATTTATTTGATCATCTCTGCCTTTTTCTAACATCTCTTATATCACTAATAAGTACTTACATCGTACCACTACCCACCAGTATTCGTTTTATGAATAAAACAAAAATATTATTAAAAAATCGTGTTGTTGAAAAATGACTCTGATAAAATTTATTTGGCCTAGAACTTGAATTTGGTAAGGCGACAGGCTCGTTCTCTATCTCGGAAAGGGACGGTAATAAGCTCAGTTAGGTGACCCAGTTTTCTGATTTAACCTATCTCTTTGAGACAATGATGAGGTTATGTATATGATAAAACCATTTTGGCGTAGTTTTATGAAAGATTTTCGCGAAGCTGTCCTGTCTAACGTAAATCTATCGCTACAATCCCTTGCATATATTTTTTAAGAATTTAAAGTTTTGTCTGACTTGGAAATTGCGATTGGAGTCACATTATTTCAAATGTATGTACTAAACTATCGTACGACCAAAGTTGCATAGACGAGGTTTGTATTTAATAAAAATCATTTTAGGACATCATGGTATGTAACCGAAAATCGTTTTGTACACAGTAGTGAGACTGAGAAACCCGAAATACCTACAAACCTCCTCGTAGGTTGCAGTAAAAGTTGCACTGCACCCACGATTTCCCGAGCTTTGTGGATAGGCGATTGTGATAACTTACCTTTTTTATCATACAAAAATCTTTTACTATTATTTATTTTTTATAAACCCTCGAAACAACTTTTTTCAATTGTCAAGCCGCATCGGTCATAAACGTTTTTTATTATACCTTTCATCATCATCATCATTATCAGCCATAAGACGTCCTTATTATTATACCTTTAGCGTGATAAAATCACTCAATATAATCACGGGTTTAGAAACTTAAAACGACTTCAAAAATATACACGAGAATCTTTGAACTAAGCTCTAACACAAAAAAATCTTCAAAATCAGTCAACAGTCAACAGTGCCTGGAGATGTCAAGTAACATGCATAAGAATATACTGACGAATTTAGGATCTCCTGCTTTTGATGGTTATTGATAAAGGACTGTCTCGGTGGCGTAGTTGTATTGCCCCGTACGACTACCGTCCTGAGGTCTCGGGTTCGATCGCTGGATCGTGCAGTGATATTGGGTTTTTCTACTCAGTATTTGTGCCCAATATGGCCATAGGCTCGCCCCATATCACATCTGGGACGGAAATGAGATCGGTGAAATGTGGATGTTCTAGTTCATCTCTGCCTCTGCCAGGGATACAGTGAGCCTATACAGAGTGTTTCATAAAGTTTGTATCAATAACAACTACACTTAAAGAGGGGATGGCTAGCAATCTAGCGGTAAAATTAAAAATTTCGTAAGGCTCATAGTTTTTTAATAATGGGAAATTTGTGACGAAATTATTTTTTCTGGCTTGTTGGATCAACTGCAGTACATTCGCAAACTATTGGGTAATTACATTATTTTTACCATACATAAAGCCATTCCTATGCTCTTTGCGACGATTTACAGGTCGCATTCCGATTTTAATATCCCCATGCTTAATAATTTATCAAAATATTAAGTTTAATTTTTATTTTTTAAGTTTACCACACCTAACATTATTATGTGGAATTGTTATTGGTACTAACTTTATAAAACACCCGGTATATTATGCATGATGAAGGTCTTAACGTATCAAATGCCGTGATATTACAAATCAATAGATTTTCTTCATATTGCGTGATGAGAAGCCCTTACAGCGAGCAACGTTCTTCAATTTTGGTAATGTAGCACAAATAGGTAGTAAGTTAAGTAATAGAAATGTAATAAAATTAATAATTTATTATATTACTTAATGGCGTGCAGCTTGAATGGGCTGTGGACTGGGAAGTACTGGGTTCGATTCCCAGGTCGAGCGGGAAATAAGTTTGGCTAAAACTGGGGGTACCAGTTGCGTCTCTGTCTACCATTCTGGAAAATAACAGTCTTAAGTTTGTATGTATTGTTCCTTATTTCGAATAAGGTTATCTTTGTGGGTTAGATTTTTGAAAAATCGCTTCTTAGATTTATAAATTGTTAAACAGCGGCATCTATGATGCGACACGTAAACTACGACGATAATTTCAAACTAAGCAACAAGACCATACTTTAGTTTATTGATGTTCCAATTTATGTTCTATGGAAATCATATTAATGTATATAGAGGTAATTTGATGACCAATAAGGCCAACTCGGAATAAAAACCACACTCGATTCTTTTTTTAAACATCAACGGTCCTGATTCCATACTATGGGTAACCTGTATCGTGGGTATCAGAAACCACGAGAGACTTTCGGTCTCACAGCATCTAGACCCGAAACAAATATCTGTGGGTCACACGAAAATTTGTCTCGGTGCGGGAATCGAACCCGTGGCCTTTCGCTTGACAGCCGGCTACTCGCCCGCTGCACCACGGAGGCTGTCAACAAAAATCAACCATTTTGTCTCATACATTAACATAGGCTCACGCCTGTATCCCCGAAGGAGTAGGCAGAGGCGTACTAGCGAACAAGTAAACCCACATTTCGTCGAGCTTAGTTCCGTCCCAGATGTGACGGGGAGCAAGACTATCGCCATATCGGGCACAAATTCCAAACTCCGGGCCGATATTGAAAACTTCCAATATCACTTTACACGACCTGGGAATCGAACCCGAGACCTCAGGACGATAGTCATACCGAAGTACAACCACACCGTCGAGGCACTCTATTTTGTAAAATGCCACACCTCAATAATTACATCAAACACCACACACCATATTATAATCTACAACATAACATAAGCTCACGCCTGTATCCCCGAAGGGGTAGGCAGAGGCGCACTAGCGAACTAGAACACCCACATTTCGCCGAGCTTAGTTCCGTCCCAGATGTGATAGGGGGCGAGCCTCTCGCCATATCGGGCCCAAATTCCAGACTCCGAGCTGATATGGAAAAATCCAAAATCACTTTGCCCGACCCGGGGATCGAACCCGAGACCTCAGAACCGTAGTCGTACCGAAATACCACCACGCCACCGAGGCAGTCTAAATAATCTACAAAACGATATATTTCCTAATTTGTTTAGTTCATGCGTCGCTCCGTTAATTGTGTGGAAGCGCACGGCTTCCGTTCGTGTCGCGTTTTTCACATTTTAGTTTACGCACGATCGTTCCGCTAATGAGCGACGTTTTAGCAGATAGTTTCGTATTGGCGCTACTTTGACGCTGATTATATCGTTTTAACGCTAGTAATAACCATAAATAAATGATAAATTCACATATACCTTACATTCAAATAAATAATAATAAATAAATAACACCCAACAGTCACATACATAGTCCTGACCCCACACTAAGATCGAGTCTTGTGTCGTGGGTATCAGGAACTACGAGAGACTCAGTCTCACAACATCCAGACCCGAAACAAATAACTGTAGCCCATACAAACATTTGTCTCGGTGCGGGGATCGAACCCACGGCGCCACGGCCTCTCGTATTATAGCCGGCTACTCGCCCGCTTCGCCACGGAGGCTGTCAATAAATTTGTACATAAGCTCACGCCTGTATCCCGAAGGGGTAGGCAGAGGCGAACTAGAGAACTTGGACACCCACATTTCGCCATGCTTATTTCCGTCCCAGAAGTGATGGGTAGAGCCTATCGCCATATCGGGACAAATTCCGGACTCCGAGTTTATAATACCCAGCAGAAAAGTCAATATGATGATATTGATAACTTATTGATATTTCAATGTATAACATTCGCGTAAACGTAAGAAATGAGTATCAATATAGTGACATAGACTTTTCTACTAATTCGAGCCGGGGATCGAACCCGAGAACTTTCGGCGGTAGACGTACTACGCACGGTATACAACTACGCCATCGAGGTATGATATTCATATAGCCCCTTACTTATCAAAATATTTAAGCGCTGCTTATCTTTAACCATAGGTTGTCCCTTTCATTTTTCAACAATGGAACGTAAGGAAAAAAGTGACAGGCTATTCTTAGCGCAAATATAACCGTTTTTTTTATAAGTAAGGCCCATAGACTCTGGAACCAAAATCTTAGTAAAAGAAGACAAACACCAGTGAAGTTACAGATTACTTAGCTAAGCTTGACTAACGCCCGGTTCCAATAAACAATCTCAGTTCAAATGTGCAGATAGATTACAAAAATTAGCCAATAAACACAGTTTTAACATGACTCAGTCAAATGACGTGATTTGATTGGTTCATAATCGCGATCTATCTGCACTCTAAACTGAGATCGTTTATTGAAACCGCCCGTTAGACTCCAGTGCGATGTTATTATCAAATATGCAATTCGATAGTAGAATTTTACCAATACAGAAATCACAACAAATGCCTGACTATTAGTCAAATATCGTTTGTGTCATTAGACGCCTAATTAATCGGCACTTTCTGCAACTTCATTTATAATTTTTCGTTTCGTGTCGCCCATATTGCGTGGTTATCAATCAATGTTGAATTAACAATGATAATTTATGATTAGCGGTGATGTCGCCCCCTTGCTCTGATTGCAGCGTATATGGGCTGTGGACTAGGAAGTCCTGAGTTCAAATTCAAGATCAGGCAAAGAGGTTTTTCTAATATAATATTTTCTCGGAACTGAATTCCCCAGGGCAGGCAGCTGGTCGTAAAAATTAAAACTAAATCTTTAACATCATACTATTGTCTCATAGAAAACCGATGTAAAATGATATCTCCCTGTTGCGTATCGTTCGGTGAGTGAGATTACCGGTAGCCCAATTTCGCCCTCTCCTTCCCAATCCCCATTGCCATCCTTCAAGATTGGCAACGCGTCCATGATTCCTTTGATATTTATGGAGATCACTTAATAATATCAGGTACCACGTGCTCGTTTTCCAGACCTTGCTTCTAAATAATAACAAGTTTCAAAACTTAACTGACTGACGACAAAACATATATGATCGTGACCAAATTTATATGGGACTATCCTTGAAAACAGCTCTATCGAATAAACAAAAGAATCTTGAAAATTGGTGCACATTTGGCGGAGATATCGTGTAACATACGTACATAAATACAAAAATAATTACAATTGGACCGTGTTGTGCAGAAATGATCCAAGCCACATTTCTTTTTTACATCAATATGGTCTATAATGGCTTAGACTTTAGATCATGTTGGCATCAATAAAAAATGTGGGTTGGATCATTTCTGCACAACACGGTCCAATTACAGACCGACTTCAAATCCGATCGTGACCAAATTTATATGGGATCATCCTTGAAATATGCTCTATCGAACACAAAAAGAATTTTGAAGAAGTCCACATTCGGCGGAGATATCGCGTAACATACATAAAAAATACAGACGAATTGAGGACCATCTCCTGTTTGGAAGTCGGTCGAAAATACAGACGAATTGAGGACCTTTTTTTTGAAGTCGATCGAAAACACATACAATTTTCTTAAGCAAATTTAAAAATAACTATCTGATGAATTATAAGGATATGTTATTTTCATTTGGTGCCCCAAATGGCAAAAATGTAACGTTTAACAACATTTTCATAATGATGTCATCTTAAAACGTAATATTTACGACATAGTGATATTGATAGCTTCGTCTAGTCAGCTCAGTAATTCAACTCTGAATTGATATTACGTTCATACAGAGTACAGACGTAACACTCATATCTTTTACATGAAACCTTACAAGATACAAGTAAAGCCGCGTCTCCTGCACATGTTTTCGACCGACTTCCAAAAAGAAGAAGGTCCTCAATTCGTCTATATTTTTTTTATCTATATTACGCGATATCTCCGCCAAATGTGGACCGATTTTCAAAATATACTTGTGTTCGATAGAGTTTATTTCAAAGGTGGTCCTATATAAATTTAGTTACGATCGATTTTGAAGTCAGTTCGTTAAGTTTTAAAACTTGTGATTATTTCGAAACAAAACTCAGAAAACACCTACACAAAGCAACGTATTTGGCTGTCTCCTGCTCATGGAACAATAGACCATAAACAAATATTGTAGAAATACCGTGTTTTGTGTAATGTTTTAGTGCAGGGAACGCGGCTTAAGTATTGGCTTTAGATGCTTTTAAGAAATGCTTGAAACATTGATACCTTCTTTATAATACCTTGATACATTCAGAAAAATGCAGTACTTTTTTTAAGAAGTGATTAAAAATGAACTTAGATTTTCAGTGCATGAGAGCATAATTTCACTAATTAACATACATAAGCTCACCCCTGTATCCCCGAAGGGTTGGTAGAGATGCACTAGAGAACTAGAACACCCTCATTTCGCCGAACTTAGTTCCGCACCAGATGTGATAGGGGGGAGCCTATCGCCAAATTGGGCACTAAAATCAGACTGGTAATAAAAAAAGTCAATATCACTTTTCCCAACCCACGGATCGAACCAAGACCCCAGGACGGTAGTAGTCCCGAAATACAACTACGCCACCGAGGCAGTCAGTCAGTCATTAATTACCTACTCAAATAACTATGCCCAAGCTACCTTCTCCACTTCTCGACTATTATTCCTAAACAAGGCAGGCAGAGGTTTGGTTCTCACCCTAATATTTCCGTCTATAAGTCAATGGTAACGAGTTACCATCAGATGGATGATCAGGCAGATCAAACGGAGTGTGAAGAAGCGTTTATGCAGGCCAGCATGATACTGGTGGCCACCGATGGACACAAGGTCTATAGATGGTGGTTGTTATTTTTAGACCGTACGTCGCTTACCATCAGGTGTTGTGTGGTCACATTGCCGTGTTTGGATAAAAAAAAAATATTACCTTCATAACCTCATCCTCTTCCATAAAAAACGTAATACTAACATAGCAGTCAGAATCCTACCCCACTGAGCAGAGCAGTATGAGAGTTCCCAAATATATGTGGATAAAAGTCAATAAAACCTCATTGTCGAATGAGTTTTTTGAATGTCAGCGGCGTACTACATAGCAGCAGCAGATCACTCTTGCTTGAGAATCTATGTTATGCGATTATAAAATATATTTATAATATTTCGAGGCAGCCTTGTAAGTGTCAATATTCTGTTTTACTATTCTATTCACGAATTGTGTTATAAAAAAATAATGAACATTTCAAAAAAAAACTCTTCATCTAACTTGGGCTTAAGATAGCTTCCGCCTCCCTTTCCCAACCTCTATTGCCCTCCTTTTAGGTTGGCAATGCAATCATAATTCTTTTTGTGACTTGAGTTTCTGCCATCAGGTGACCCACCTGCTTGTTTACCAGTGGCGCTATATAATAAGTATGGGTTATGACATACAAATACTACAAAGTAACAAAATAATCAAGTTTTGATCATAGAGCTACGTAACCCTAAAAACAAGAATACCGTGGCAAATAGCATATAAAATACAATGTTGTTGACGTATGGAACATAAATTACCATTATACTTCACTGGTTACTGATTCAATTAGCACAGAATGAAGATAAATAGTAAAGCAGGCGGTAGGCTGCTTCCAATAGTCGGTCTGGAAAGCTTTGGATATCTTGTAGCTGATGATAATGAAAATACTTAAGAAAACAATAACAATGTTAAAACATTGTATCACAATAAACTAAAAGCTCCGCGGGGGATTATTGACGTTAGGCAAACAAGTAAAAACTAAGTCGAAATACTTCTTCTGCAACATGCTTGAAAAAGTAGGTTACGGCAACCCCAAGACTTAAAGTATAAACAAACAATAGCGTCAACACATTTCCTTTCCATTAAAAGTTTTCATCGTTCCTAAACAATTAAACATTAAGCATACTGATTGCTTGCTAAAACAGCGGAACGTGAAAAAGTGTTTTTAATTACACTTAATGATGACGTCGATATTATTTAGTACTGTCGCACGTAAAAGTTGTAAATCGTTGATATGTTTAGGAAATTTATGTAACTGTTAGATAATGCACTATATATATTTTAAGCTGTAAGGGACCTGGACCATTAGTATGATTATGATGATGTCTCTTATATTCAAACGTTCAAACTGTGGTGATGGATGGAGATTATTGGCCATCAAAGATTGCTCGTTTGCTGATCTGTAGTACTGATTCTGTAATATTCAGCTTAATTTTACGACCGGCTGCCTACCTAACGCTAACCTTCCTTTGCGGGATCCACTCACGAGTAAATCGATTTAGAAAATCATCCTCACAATCGACTCGCACCCAAAACCTCTTGACCAAGACCTAGACCAACGTGGCGTTTGATAAATAAATCACCACCTAATAGTGGACATCCAAACTTCTCATCGGATATTCTAGCATTTTTGTCCTCTTTATTCTAGGTACAAATGCTTTCATTATCATTTGTAAATATGTTAAGCTCACGCCTGTATCTCTGTAGGCAGAGGCACACTAGCCAACTAGTAGACTCACATTTCGCCGAGCTTAGTTCCGTCCCAGATGTGATAGGGGGCGAGCCCATCGCCATATCGGGCACAAATTCCAGACTCCCAGCTGATATGGAAAAATCCAATTTCACTTTGCCCGACCCGGGGATCGAACCCGAGACCTCAGGACAGTCGTACCGAAATACAACCACGCCACCGAGGCAGTAATTAAATCTTATTTTTTAATATCAAATAATATTGTGGCCATGACTGCACCAATCGCATTTGCCGTAAGCACTCAAGAAAAGCGAAGATAAATAGCAAATATTTATGAACATTTTGTCATTATTAGTTATAACTGTAACAGAAATTATTCGATTTCTCGTCAAATAAGCATATTTTCCGGCAGTTATTTACCTCCTGAACCTCTTACAAACAATTTTTAAAAGAATCATTCATTATGTTTGCCGATTTCTCTAACTAAAATATTTCGGAATGATCAACATATTTTTTTTATATCAGGGATTGGCAAACGAGCAGATAGGTCACCTGATAGTAAGTGATCTCCACCGCCCATAGACACCCAAGATACAAAAATAATCATGGGTGCTTTGCCAACCCAAAAGGAAAGAATTTTAGGGGAGGGAAAAGGGATTGGGAAAAGAGGGGGGGAAATGGGCCACCGGAAATCTCACTTACCGAACGAAAAGCGACAGAAGGCTGCCACTTTACGTTGTTTTTCTGTGACACAGTGGTATCAAACCGATCGAGCTGGCCCATTCGTGCTGTAGACGTAACTGTCTTACAGCGTGGCTCTACCACTCAAAGAATTAACATAAAATGTAAAAATTAACATAATAAACATAAATATGTTAATATTACCCAAATGGTGATATCAAGTTGTTTGACCTATCTTTTTGGATTTCGATTTACAATCACACAAACGTACAACCACATAGCTTATACTTGGTTAAGAAACAAAATCCAAACATGTTGATCCAAACCTAAATGATAAGCTAAGTTGATAAGTAAGATCACAATAGAGGAATGAACCTTTGATGACATTTCTCGTTTAAGTTAGAGTATTACAATTTGGAGTCAAATTATTTCGCCCAAGATACGTTCCAGAGACCAGTCGCTGACATGAAAATGGCAATAATGATACGACAACAAGACGGCAAATTGCCCTACAATCTATTGGAGAAAATTGGTATCGGAGTAAAGAACCATTACCGGAAGAAGCGACGCGTAGTACCTCGAGTGATAGCACGCGACGCGGTTTTTATTTTGGTGACTTTTGTATATTGTCCATATCGGAATCGTAGCCCGAGGAAGACAACAAGCCCGTCCGACCGTGAACAGTCGGGAAAAACGCAACTTTATACTTACACATGTATAAATATAACGTCTGCCAACGATAGTGATTCAGTTTTACGCGATCGCTCGCAACAAAATGGTGGTTCAAACGGGCGGGGTGACATTCTAGACGTTAAGATCCGAAAGTGAAGTGGCTGCAATCGGTGACATTTGATTGTTTATTGATAAACAAACAATCGGACAAAATGGAGGTGAAATTGCAGTGGCAGACTTTAGTGTTGTTATACATTGTTGTTATGTCAACAGCTGATGATTACGAGAACAAACTGACGAAGCTTTGGTCGCTGTCCGGTGCATCAAATAGTGATGGTTCCGCTGTAGTGAATGTGACACGTGCATCTATTGTGATACAACCTTCAAGCTATACTATCGATCAGCACGACAAGGCTCCCCAATATAGGAAATTTACGTTCAGACCTCGAGCAATACCTTTAATGCGGGAACAGTCCCAAGTAGAGAAGAGCATATATCCACAAGACGCTGTGAAACAGTTTAAATCTGATATACTTTTCCCTGGTAATTACATGCCAATTGCCAAAGAGAAAAGTAATAAGAATCTGACAAAGGATTCTGTTTTAGCAAGAGCAATGCACCACGGCCCTAGAGTAACCATACCATTAATAAGAAATGAAGAATTTGAGAGCAGAGCTTTAGAGGACTATGAGGAACCGATTATAGAGAAGCCTGAAGAATTCTTGGAGCCAACAGCATCTAGAAGATCATTAACTTGTGAGTATGATATACATACAAAACATCTTAATATTTCTTCTACCAGCAGCTACTTACGCATCTTCAGTCACAGAAGTCATGCTTCCTTATTCAAAATCTAAAAAGTTACATCAGATACGGACGAGTCCGTTACTACAAAACTTTTAAGTTTGGGAAAGTTTGGTAGTTTTACTTGAAGATGGTCTTTTTCTTAAAGATGTTCTTTCCATATCTTCGTAAAGTATTTATCTTTCCACAATCAAGCGATACACAATAATTGCGACCGTTTCAACAACTACGATATTAGTACCTAGTTAACATAATTATATGATTACATAAACGTAGTGACACGTATTTACAAACGCCTGGAATTATCATTTATTTTCACTTATGTTGATTTGCAATGCTTGAATACTTTGCTTAATTATAATGATCTTTATGTCTGTTCCGTATTAAAACTGTAATGAATAATCTATACTAATATTATAAAGCTGAAGAGTTTGTTTGTTTGTTTGTTTGTTTGTTTGATTGAACGCGCTAATGTTATATATAATACTTTTGCTACTCTTTTACTCTATTGTTGGTGTGAAAATTTTGATGTTTGTAAATTAGAGGTATATAGTAACAGCATTTGCATGTTGGTTCAACGATCATGCATTAACGGTGCTATATCAATTTAAATTAGTGCATATAAATTAAAAGACCTATATTTAGATCATGACCTACATTAAGATTTGGATACCTTTTGATATAGTGCGTTTCCTTAGGATACCTACGACTTTCACGTAGATGAAGCTGCGTGCAAAAACTAGCATATTAAGATTAATCTTGATCGCGTTCATTGACATAGGTAGATCAGTCGGTTAGTAGGTTTCAGGAACTAAGCTGTTATTTGATAGACATATTCATATATGTAGGTAGATCATAAACGTACTGTTAATCTAAAATTCTAATTAGTAATAATTACCAACATCATTATTACAATCGCATTTAAATAAAGTATTAATCAAGACACAAGGGATATGCCCGCTGGGGTAATTATGGATGCAATTAGTTTTACATTTCTTTGAAATTTTATACTATATTTTTATATAAAATCCCCCCTATCATTATGCCGCTGCTGGACACTGACCTCGTCTACTATGGAAAGGGGTTTTAGTCTACCACCCTAGGTTAAAGTGGGTTTCCAGACTTTAAATACCTTTGAGATTAATAACTTTACAGGAACTTTTGAATCGCAAACACTTACACCCACACAAATAGTGATGTTTGAATGGAATGTTAAATCGAACTTCACGGTGTTTAGGCTAGTATGCGACCTAAAGATCAACGATGCACTAATTGTTTGAAGAAATAGAAATTATTAGTTAAAGAAATACACTCATGCTATTTGTTTACAATTTATTGCTACCAAAAATCACGCAATCACAGCATGTCGTCGAACTGAAACGCATAAACAAGAAGCTGTTTAACATCACGAACAAAACAGAGCTCAGTCTACCGTATCATTTTGTCAATCCAGCCACGCGATACAATATTTGCATTTTATAGTCTACAAACGGAAAAGATTGCATGTTTCGAAAATTCAGGGTTAGGAGAGAGTATTGACGGGTTACCTGCTGTATATAACAAAACTATATTTGTATATTGATAGTTTGGGCTTTTATGCTATCTTAAGACGTAGTTTATGCATAGACTATAATATATATGATATATAGTCTATGCATGAGCTTGTAAATGTTATGAAGTATTGATTTGGATGAAGTTATTCTGTACATTTAGGTTACTAGTGATATACACAAACCGATTGTCGCAATAACAAAGCAGGAATTGAAGGCATCATCTGTAGTATAAATATATGATTCAAGTCCTTATAGAATTTAGAGCAAGGTCATATTAATAGATCATGTCCCCTCTGTTTTACAAATTATTTTTTGGAAAGATTTTTATCGAAGCAGAAGAGTGAAATATTTTTTTATAGTCTCTTAAAATTATCTAAACTTGCAAATATTAGTATAACACGTTTCATATAACTTTACATTATTTAGCGAAGTCCTACATTTACAGTGCTCCTCGGTGCATAAAAGGTCCAAAAATTCATATCTATTAGTAAAATTACCACAGTAAATTACAAAGTCACCGGTAATGCTATTGTAGCCGTAGCATTCAAAGCGTGTAACTTAGTAATTTCTATTTATGTTCAACTTTCAGCCCAAGAATTTAGTGTATGAGTTATCTTCGCAAACCGCCAAGATAAGATTAACGATTGCATTTAGCAATATCGTAGTGCGTTACACTAATAACCACACGCATTGTTATAAATCACAGATACTATCAGGTTTTGTTATCGACATGCGTTTTTATTGTAGTGCCATTTGTTAATTGGCTATAATAGTAAATAAGCTTTTGAATTGCAGCCATACTGTATTAAGATAATCACAAGTTTAAAAACTTAACTGACCGACTTCCAATTTACCGATCGTGACCAAATTTTTATGGGACCACTCTTGGAATAAGATTTATCGAACACAAAAATAATTTTGAAAATCGGTCCACATTTGGCGGAGATATTGAGTAACATACATAAAAAAATACAGATGAATTGAGGACCTCCTCCTTTTAACAGATCGACTTCCAATCCGATCGTGACCAAATTATATAAGGGACCACCCTTGAAATAAGCTCTATCGAATACAAAAATAATTTTGAAATTCGGTCCCCATTTGGCGGAAATATTGCGTAACATACATAAAAAATACAGACGAATTGGACCGTGTTGTGCAGAAATTATCCAACCCACATTTTTTATTGATGCCAACATGATCTAAAGTCTAAGCCATTATAGACCATATTGATGTAAAAAAGAAATGTGGCTTGGATCATTTCTGCACAACACGGTCCAATTGAGGTCCTTCTCCTTTTTTGAAATCGGTCGAAAATAGATTTATTATACTAAATTAATGAATGTTTATAAATATTCCAGATTTCTTGGGTCTCGAAGATGAAGACGACCTAGAAGAAGAAGATGACGGTGAATTTGAAGTGGAAGAAACTGAAGGATTGACGGAAAAAGAATTGAAATCAAAAAATAAGAAAAAGAAAAAATTGAAACCAAAGAAATTGAAAAAGTATATGCTGCCTTTACTGCTGGCGTACAAGATGAAGTATTTCGCATTAGTCCCGGTTATGATTGGAGGTCTGATATTGCTGATTGGTGCCACAGGGCTCGCAGGATTCTTCTTTGCATTGTTCGCGGCGGTCATGGGTCTACAGAAAGGAGGCTATTGAAGAAGATAGAATAAAGTCGACGAACTCGCAGTTGCCATCCAAACTAAGTAGGAAATTCTTTTACTGGATGAATTAGCTCAATTTTAACTAGCATTAGGTATAATCTCATTGTTAGTTTCTTCACAATAATTTATATTTTCAACCGATCTAATATCAATGTTTAAAGAAATTGAATCACTTAAATTTTTGTTCTCAAAATTTACTCCTGTTACCTGAATGTCCTTTGATCTTTTATTTCGGATTTACATATCAAAAATATTTCTAATTCTAGGGTAAGCTCGCGCTGATGTAAATATTTCAAATTATTATTATAATATAATTTTAAGTTATTTATTGTAATTTATTAATATGTAACTAATAAATAAATAATAGACCAATGTAATGAAAATGAATTACGTAGTTACCATTGAATAACATAAAACAAAAGATACATTTTGTAAAGCTAGCGATTACAGTAATACATAAATTATACACACTTATTTGATCGCGTCGTCTCTTTCATTTCTTTAAGTATACAAAGAATAAGATACTAATATAATAAGTATAACAAAATAATAATACAGTAACAATAACACGAGGTGAAGTAAACCATATTTTATAGTCAACTTTTTATTATGTTGGATTTAACTGTATTTATCAGATGTATCATAATGAGGCGAAAATATTATAACAGCCTCTGTGGCGCAATGGGCGAGTAGCCGGCTGTGAAACGAGAGGGCGTGGGATCGATTCCCGTATCGAGACAAATGTTTGTGTGGCCCACAGATATTTGTTTCGGGTCTGGGTGTTGTGAGACTGAAAGTCTCTCGTAGTTCCTGATACCCACGATACAAGACTAGTATCTTAGTGTGGGGTCAGGACTATGTGTGTGACTGTTGGGTGTTATTTATTTACTATGTATAACAGCGATCACATATTATATCTACCCCTACAGGAATTCTAGTATGAGCTATATACATAGAATAGTTGATAGTAATATGATCGTTCTAACAGAAAGTTGATTGCATATTTGTAGAAATTGTAGCTAGGCCTAATATTAGTGGCCTAGTGATATATTTTCTTTCTATAAAATAGCATTGGCGTAACCAGTACTTTGTAAGTAAGGAAAGTCGAAGTCACTAGATCTTGATGTTTAGAGTGAAACTATTGCAAGGGCCGATATTTCAATAGCCATCGTAATTTTATTTAGTGAATTATTTTCACAGTAATTATATCGAGAAACAATTAGTATGTCGGTGATCACCAGAATCATAAAAGGCATAAATGCTTCTTCACATTCCGAAAAGGAAAGAAGCAAAGAGAGGGGCTTGCGACAGGTCAGGTAGGTAGAAAGAAAGAATCCCATTAAAATTTAATATTACTAAAAATAGTGGGGCTATCAAGTTTTCACAAACAAAAATTGATCTCAAACGTCAGTAACGTAGTCTACCACTTATTACAATGCGAGGACGCTTTTTACAATTTACACCCTAATGTTCTAGTATCACGTAAGACCATTTTAATATATTCTTTTAAAAAGGTAAACATAAAAAATACTGAAATCACGTTGACTTATTACCTCAAGGTAACAATTTCTGGATCAGAAGTTTCGTGCTTTTGTCCAGTCTAGGTACTATTAAATGTGTTTGATGAAACCATTCATATATAATCACAAGTTTAAAAACTTAACAGACCGACTTCAAATCCGATCGTGACCAAATTTATATAGGACCACCCTTGAAATAAGTTCTATCGAAAACAAAAATAATTTTAATCTTTTCACATTTGGCGGAGATATGGCGTAACATACAAAAAAAAATACAGACGAATTGAGGACCTCCTCCTTTTTGTTAGTCGGTCGAAAAATCTATGTATTTTTAGTGAAGGTATTCCATTAACAATTAACATTGATCTAAACATGACGCATGCATAAAAATATGCATCGAATCAGAAACCTTCTTTACTGATGTAGTTTGAAAACTACCAAAAAGCTAGGTAACCCTAACAAAAATAAAATTAAACCAATTTTTGTTTATAATCAAAAGTTAAACACCGTAACAGGAGGTCTCTACATAGGCCTGTTATTTGTACAATTGCGCTGCGCTCCACTTCCCTCAACAATTGATATTCCAGACATTTTGCGGTAAATATTGATGACATTTATAATGAAGATTTTAAGTTTTCAAGTGGTATATACGGGTCACTGCGTAAGAATGTCGAGTAAACTTCACTTATAACTATTGCCTTATTTTAAATTTTGACTGCCTCGGTGGCGTGGTGGTATTTCGGTACGACTACGGTTCTGATGTCTCAGGTTCGAGTAAAGTGATATTGGATTTTTCCATATCAGCCCGGAGTCTGGAATTTGTGCCCGATATGGCGATAGGCTCGCCCCCTATCACATCTGGGACGGAACTAAACTCGGCGAAATGTGGGTGTTCTAGTTCGCTAGTGCGCCTCTGCCTACCCCTTCGGGGATACAGGCGTGAGCTTATGTTATGTGTTAATTTAAATATTTATTTATTGAGGGATTTTCGACAGAGTTCGTTCTCTAAAGTTCTAAAAGAAGAAGGTTATCAATTAATCTGTTTTTATGACTATCTCGGTGGCGTTTGTATTTCGGTGCTACTACCGTCCTGAGGTGTCGGGTTCGAACCCCGGTTCGCGCAAAGTAATATTGGATTGCTCCATATTAACTCAAAGTCTTGAATTTGTACGACATCTGGGACGGAACTAAGCTCGGCGAAATGTGGTGTTCTAGTTCACTAGTGCACCTCTGCCTATCTCTTTGGGATACAGGCGTGACCTTATGTTATGTGTATTCTACTGGATATCTTGGCTTGGATTTAATAAAATTAGACATGTAACACCCAACAGCTACACACATAGATATAACATACGAATTTTGTATCCGATAGGAGACTATGAATAAGCCTATTTTGATATTATTAGGAACCTGTAAATTCGATCTGAGTCTTTAAGGATTACAGGAGAAGTTCACCATGAGTGCTCATGCATCAGACGACCCAAAAGGCGTAAATCAGATGTTTAGGAGTAGAATATGAAAGTTACAAGTTTTGCTGTGAAGGATGCCCAAGCCCAGGCGAAGTAGAAGCGTTTAATCTGAAGGCGGACACTACCATTAACGGCAACGTAAAGCCAGACTGAAAAAAAAGAAAAAATATTAAAGACCTATAAGATTTGCGACGTCTCGGCTAAACCCAAATCAACTTTTGTAAATCACACATACATTTGTCTTAAATCTCGAATCTCTTGCGAATTCCTGTCCTGTGCACGTGATGAGCGAACCTAATGCCAAACCACACAACTCCAACGTTGAGTATTACATGAGGGATTCTTGGAAAAGAAAATTCAAACACTAATTGTGATTGCCACACATGGGGTTCAAACCCTGAACTAGAACCCTGGAAGCATACTTAAACTGAATAATCACAAGTTTCAAAACTTACCTGACCGATTTCCAATTTACCGATAGTGACCAAATTTATATGGGAACACCCTTGAAATAAGCTCTATCGAACACAAAGATTTTGAAATTCGGTCCACATTTGGTGGAAATATCGAGTAACATACATTTAAAAGTGGGCAGGGCACATAGCTCGTAGAACTGATAGCCGATGGGGCAGAAAAGTTCTCGAGTGGAGACCACGTACCGGCAAGCGCAGCGTAGGACGTCCACCTACAAGGTGGACCGACGACCTGATAAAGGTCGCAGGAAGTCGCTGGATGCAGGCCGCTTCCAACAGGTCGATCTGGAAATCTTTGGGGGAGGCCTATGTTCAGCAGTGGACGTCCTATGGCTGATGATGATGATACATTAAAAAAAACAGACGACTTGAGGACCTCCTCCTTTTGTTGAAATCGGTCAAAGATCAGGATATACTGGGTTTCATTTTAAGTACGTTTCCAGTTTAGCAATGATATGATTACCTATAAATAAAATACTGTTTGATAAACAAACTTATAGGGCCTTACTTAAAACAGCATTTTTAGCTGAGCAAATGGTTAAGAATAATATAACCTGTCACTTTTTTCCTTGCGTTACATTGTTTAAAAAAGAAAGGGACAACCTATGGTATAAAGATAAGCAGCGCTTAAATATTTTTATAAGTAAGGAGCATAGGGTACTCGTCATGTATTAACAAGCTTTCTACAAGTGAAAATACATTTTCTTAATTAGTAATTAAAGCGAAACGTCATAGGCAAAGTACATGTCATTAATTCAACGCTTCATAGGATGTTATGTGCTCATTTATGCTCAGTATAAAAACTGTGTGATACTTCATGTCAACGCCATAACAATCGTGGTTAGGAACAGAAAATACCATGCAAAGTATTGTACAAACCTGCACTGTGGCCCTAAATTTATTTAACAAGTATATAATACACAAATTATTGGTAATAATAGCAAATTACTAATTTGAAAGTAAACTACAAAATAAATAACTACAGAAATATATCTCACTATCATATCACAAACCGCCTAAACATCCAACTCCAAGAAGTGAAAAACAATGTTTTTTGTATCCTGTTTTTTTTTCATCAAATCTTTTTGAAATTGCTAGAGATTTCTAAAAAGAACCTTCATACCTTCTAAGAACCTTCATATAATCGGCTTAATCCTTCAAATATGCTTCCGTACTCCCGTGGATTAATTCTGGACAACGCAAACAACTACGGCATTGTAAAGACAGAAACGGTGTTTGGGTTCGGTGCCACCAATCACGAAAACTATGTGAATAGCAGCTTCGACTCTCCCGAACCTTTGGAGTGGATTTTTTCTCAAGATTTCGCTCCCAGATCTTTACAAGGTAATTGTTATTGCTTAATACTTCTTTGTGTTTAGTGGAAGATTAAAATAATTTATTGAAGACAGTATAAAATATGGTAATAATATTATTATTTTATTTATGGCAACGTAATGCAGGCAACTGGTCGTAAAAACTAAGCCGAATGATTTCTGCAACATTCTAAAAAACTGGTGTTGCATACATTGGGTGGAATAAGGGCAGGTAAACAGAAAGATAATAGATAATATTAGATACAACATCAATATTTACGAAAATTCTGTCTTGTTGAGTAGTTAGATGGTTGCTATATATATAACGATTTTTAATGCGATAATCATATTAGTTTTAAAAAGAGACATTTCTTTAAACTACTTAGTTTAGGCTGGAAAATAGAAAATGATACATGAAAAGTTTGTACTAATTAACGTATATAGCAAATGGTAAACATTTTATCAACAGCCGAATCTGCTTCATCAAAAGACAAAAAAACACCAAAAGCACCGACGGGCAAAAAACATCGCAGTAAGAAAAAGAAGAAAATAAAAAAGCATAACAAAATTGAATATGATCGTACAGGAAGAGGCAAGAAGTGTGTTTTTAAAGTTGTGAATAAAGAAAAGAAAAATAAGCGAGGAAATAAAAATAGCATACGGAAGAAATACATGATGCCCATGATATTAGGGTTGCTGGCTGCAAAAAGTTTGCTGATACCAATAGCTTTAAAAGCTTTGGCATTTGTTTCTGCTAAAGGTAAGAATGTCATGATTATTATTGCAGTACAACAGGCTTCATATTATTAACTAACTAAGGCACATATTACAGAATTGACTTGGTGGCGTACTTGTATTTCGGTACGACTACCGTCCTGAGGTCTTAAGTTCGATCTCCGGGCCGGAAAAAGTGATATTGAGTTTTTAAATTCAGTATCAGCCCAGAGTCTGGAATATGTACCCGATATGGCGATAGGCAAAAAAAGGTAAAGATAGTAAAGGTCGCAGGAAGTCGCTGGATGCAGGCCGTTCAACAGGTTGATCAACAGATTGATCTGGAAATCATTGGTGTACGCCTATGTCCAGCAGTGGACATCCTGTGGCTGATGATGACAATGATGATGGCGAGAGGTTTGCCCCCTATCACATTTGGAACGGCACTAAGCTCGGCCAAATGTGGGTGTTCTTGTTCGCTAGTCCGTCTCTGT
The DNA here is from genome assembly GCA_036417725.1 of Clanis bilineata. Classification (NCBI taxonomy): domain Eukaryota; kingdom Metazoa; phylum Arthropoda; class Insecta; order Lepidoptera; family Sphingidae; genus Clanis; species Clanis bilineata. Next base: position 7,476,033 of record CM071162.1, on the reverse strand, counting down.
CTACCCCTTCAGACATACAGGCGTGAGGTTATGTTGTGTTTATTACAGAACTGTAACGAATGAATTTATGTTGGATTATTTTTTTGCCAGGTCTGATGATGGGATTTTTCTCAACCGTAATGGCATCAGTTCTGAGTCTTAAAGGAATGTTTGAGAGTGCACACGGGTACCAAAACCGTAAAGATGATACCAAAACTCAAGTGGAAATCATACAAGTCCCTTCGAAAACTGAAGACCACGTATATTATGATGAGCATTATAGAAGAGGAGATTTTGTACCAGTATCTTCTACTTAATATTATATCCCTCCTCTTCTCAATCATAATTTTTCCTCCTGCTATTGCCGATAAATTTTGGGAGAGACCTATGTTCGGCAGTAGAAATCCTGTGACTAATGATGAATCATGATGAGGAAATTGTAATTTTATAAAATAAGTATAGATGCAAGAACTGTATCTCCTAGACAGTATGTTAGAGTAACCACTGACCTCAACTTTCGGCTTACCGGCATAAAAAGTAAATGCTGTATGTCGACTTAAAAGCCTTAAAATGTTGCTTACGCAATTAGTTAAGAAATTATTTATTGTCTTAATTAATTATTATATTCAAATGATTATTGTTTGTGTTATTAATACCTCTTCTAATAAATTAGATAATTATAATGGAACAATATTCTCTGCTCATGCAGGCTCATTCATATAATAGACAAAATTATATACAGTGCAGGTGTAGCTTTATCACATACAATGAGCATGTTGATGCTATTCCGGGTATACATTTCCACCAATGGAAATATATGATTTTTGAATCTTAAAATTCAAACAAATCATGATGTTATGACACTAGCCACAAGGCCACTGAGACATCCCATGCTAAAATAAAAACCATCCATATAGCTATTGCTTTATTGAATTCATAAACACCACACTACTTGTTCACTGAATGTTACATCTGTCTTCGTAGAAATGAGCGCTAAACGGATTGTCCAGTGCCAACGTGCTCTCTGCTATTTTATCCCTCACTCTGTCTGACACTGTGTAAATACCTCCCATCATTTTCCTCACCCCACGCTCAATGTATATCCTCGGGTTGTGCTTGTGGAAAAACGCCTTCATCTTCTTGTGTCTCAATAACATCTTCCGTCTCATTGGGTGGGGCCGACTGAACACTGATCGCTTCTTCTTCGGAAAGATCTTTCTTTTTCGTTTACCCATTGTGGTGCCTTCAACCGTTGGGGTCTTTATTCATTTCATTGCTGTTGGGATGTTTTTTATTGATTTTAATAAAATTTTACATGTCCGATTTATTGTGTTTGATTGTGTCAAATATTTTGCCCGAATTTCCTGTAGTGTCGTTTGTTTTGTGGCCAGTGACATAGAGCATTAAAGAAGGAATCATGTTAACACTATTCTCAATTTTGGATATATGAAAAACATCCAGTAATTTTAACTTAATAGTAAGAGGTTTAAGGAATCTATGTAAAATCTAAAGGGCAATCCTACACAAACGAAATAAAAATTCTTTATCATAAAATTTCTGATGGAATTCACACATTAGTAAGAAATCTATAAAACTATAATCTCTGGCATATAAATAAGTAGTATGATATAACGCGTTAGTATGCCAACGCACTCGAAACCTGAACGTTGCGCAATACTCATCCAATGATATTACCAACGTAGTATATGCAAAAGAGAAATAAAATATGTTTAATAAAATTACTGAAAAAAATCTGGATCATATTATTATTATGTAAAAAATAATTTCTCGAACTTAAAGTCAATCATGATGATTGATGAATCACCTTGAAGTTACTTATTAAAGTCGATTTTTAAATTTTATTAAACTTAATTTTTGATTATAACTATAATGTAGAATAAATATAGGCGTAGTTATTCGGTGTAGTGGAGGATTTAACCCCAATGGAAAAATGAAACAAACTTTTAAAAAAAAATTCATCAACATCAATATTATTTTTGAGTGGCCACGCTGCAGACAGTTACAGCACGAATGGGCCGGCTCGGTTTGTCTCATAGAAAACCAACGTAAAGTGGCAGCTCGCTGTTGCGTTTCGTTTGGTGTGTCAGATTTCCGGTGGCCCAATTCCTCCTTCCTTTCCCAATCCCTTTTCCCTATTTAGGTTGGCAATCCACCCATGACTTTATCGTGTCTTAGGTGTCTATAGGCGATGGAGATTACATACCATAAGGTGACCCATATGCTCGTTTGCCAGTCTCTACTATAAATCGAGTCAATCTGCCTAATTTGTAAAGCCGTTCGAAGGTATCCAATTTTCTATTTCCCCACACAAACAGTCCATTTTCTCTCTAAAACCAATTTACATACATATGTACATAAGTTCACGCATGTATCCCCGAAGGGGTAGGCAGAGGTGCACTAGCGAACTAGAACCCACATTTCGCCGAGCTTAGTTCCGTCCCAGCGTGATAGGGGGCGAGCCTAAAACCAAATCGGGCAAAAATTCCAGACTCCGGGCTGATACGAAAAAATCCAATATCACTGCCCGACCCGGGGATGGAACCCGAGACCTCAGGACGGGAGTCAAACCGCAATACAACCATGCCACCGAGGCAGTCAAATCAATTTATTTACAGATTTTCTATATACTACGTGCAGTGAATAGAAAGTAAGCAAAGTTCATTGTCGCGACCTTGAACGCATCCAGCAGCTATGTACGGGACGTGGAGAAAGTTGCCTTGACCTGTTTGGAAAGTCCCATCCTATCTCTGTTTTGGAGAAATCTGACTTCAACCCCTCTGAGGGATCCAGTCCTGGCAAATTAAATTAGAAAATTCGCTTCGCTTGACCTGGGAATCGAACCCAGGACCTTCCGATCCACAGCCCAAATACGCTGCCACTAGACCAAGGAGGCGACATACGACAGTAAAATATTATTATTGATTAAAAATGTCTCAGCATAGTCATACCTTCGATCAAATGGCAGCGTATATGAGCTGTAGATTTGGAAATTTTGGGTTTTCAACATGATTTCCGAGAAGGGGCTAACTTCAGATAGGCATCTGGGCTTAAAAGGTAAGCCGAATACTTTATGCAGTATGCTTTAAAATTGTGTTACGCTGACCGGGACCAAGAGTAAGGATAAGGGCAAGTACTAGAATAGCATTTTTAAGTAATAGTTTAACACACAAACGCTGTGCGTAATTTTCTAGCCACGGCCTATGGAATGACACATCTCAATAAAACTTGGTACCAAACATATTGAATAAGTTTTGACATTGAAATCAAAAGGATATATTTTGTATATCCTTGTGAAAGCTTACTAACTTTTCCTTATCACATAACGTATGACAATGTAAGTGCCAAGAATTCCTGTGGCATTAATGCTATATACAATGATTTCACTCGTGTATATTATGGTTTTGGCAACAAGTAGCTTGTGTAGGTAAATTGAAAGACTTTATACTGACGCTAGTACTTTTTAAACTTTTTTGAATAAATTACGACATTGATCGTTAGAAATACGAGTATTACATGTTATACATATCAATAAATATACTGCAAATTCCGATTTTAAGAATGAAATTTCACTTCATTTTAACTTATTTATATTTTGAACAATAATCTGGGCTACCGTTTCCTCAAAGCATAACATAATATGAATGGAGTTTAACAAAACATAGCGCAACCTATCCACTTTGATACTTTTTCACGATTTTGAAGATAATTGTATTTTTTTTTCTTTTACCTGACATTTAATAATAAATAAAATACATACGAAAAATAAAATAAAATAAATACGAAACAGTTAATTGCCATTTTAGGTACAAATCAAATTACAAGCTAGTTATATTTCATACAATTATTCCTAGTTTCAAAGTTAGCTACATCGATGTTTATAGTTTTCAAGTATCACGAGGCATTTGAGAATAATACAATAATTACTCTCAGTGACTTTGTACAATTTCGACATTTAATCAGACGTAATAATTTCTTAGATATGTACAAATAAAATTAGATATCTTTTAAATATACGAAATTAAAAGCTGTCTGTTGCTGCAGATAGAGTTTGTGAAAATAACTTACGGAATACAATACTGGTTACCAAAATTACTACACGAATTCTCAAAGAAAAATGTATCAAGCATCAAGACCGTTCGTCCCACACGGAACGAATTCGGATGAGTCTGACCCAACAAACGAATATAAGCCGTCAATATCCCTAGCGCTTCTCATTTGGTCCTCGGACGCGGAAATAACAACTCCTCTACGGGAATATTAGGGAACATTCGGAAAATGCGTGTGGTGTGTTTGATATTATTAGTAGTGGTAGCCTGCAGCGCCGCCCCTGGACCGAACAGTGGAGATGATGGCAAAATTGAGCTGTTTTCTGGAATAGTTCTAGAGAAGTGAGTATAACGTTTGATTAATTTTACCGTATCAAAAAGGTATGGAGAGGCTTCTTGGTGATAAAATCGCCTTTTGTAGAACCACAAGTAATTTTGTCATACAATCATTGGTTTTTACAATAAAGAGTGTGAATTATATTGTATTCAATTAATAGACTGGACTACGGCTAAACCTCTCGATTGTAGAGGAGACGCGTGATTAACCAGAAAATAATATTAAAAGGCAATTACAATTTACTTTATCAAATAATAGCCAATTGAATGGGGCGATTCGACTAGATCTATCTATCTACCACTGTTTCACAGAAAACCAAGGTAAAGTGCCAGCTTGTTGTTGTGTTTCGTTCATTGAGAGACAGTTCCGATTCCGGTGGCTCAGATCATTCTCCTTCCCAATTGCTAATACCCTTACTTAAAGGCAACGCACCCATGATTCTTTTGGTATTGTCCCTATAGGCAATGGAGACTATTACTATTACCATCAGTAGCCTAACCATGGGTTTTTGACTACGTAAATTTTTTCTATGACAAACATCCAATCGCCTCTAGTGTTCGCGAGATTAATTAATGTTTGTCATACAACTTATTTTACATAGGGTGAAACGTCAAAACACTCATGGTTGAGTCTCAGGTGACCCACTTGTTCGTTTAGTTTCTGTTATAAAAAACTTTCCCAGACAAGTGAAAATCAGAATAACTGGACGTGTCAGTGATTTGTCATGCACGGACACCGTATGACAACCGTTACGCACTGGTCACCGTTGAACCAGATAATACATGGTCATTTGTTGTACTGAGACAGTGAAACGAAAGGAAAAGTTTGTAAAGTCCTACTGTGGTCGTTCTGACTAGGTACCTTAACATATAAGGGCCTATACCTGCGGAGGCTACGGCTGCATGCATTCGCGTATTCCGTGGTCTCCGACACAAGGGTGGGAGAGGTAATTGCGGGGTTTTAGTCGGTAGGACGGCTCAGGCCGGTGAGTCCGACATACCTTTGAGCTCTGCCTCGGAGAGATCCGTAAATGAATTTCCCCGTGTTAAAAAAAAAAGGTACCTTAACATGGGGTGAATAGAAATTTGCGAGAGAGTAGAACATAATTATGTGGATTCCATATTTGGATAGGTCGCTTTCTTGATCTAATGAGAGCGTGGACTGAGAACCGAGGTCCTGTGTTCGATTCCCAGGGCGGAGAATTCACGTTAGACAGCCAGTCCTAAAAAACTAAGCCGAATCATTTCCACGACATACTAACAAGCGTGTGTTGTACCGACTCCCCTGCATTCGCAATAATTTTGGCGTATGTTGTTATATTTAAATCGTGTACAGCGTGTTATAAAATTAACGAATTCAAGCAATTAAGTGTAGACCGAATGTAATTCATACAATTTTGACAGATAAGGCGGCATTAAACGACATAAGGCGACCTTAAGTGTATGAACATTCGGCGGTAAAAGTTTAATAGTACATCAAAAGCCATATTGCATGGATCCTAAATGTCCTCAACACGTGTAACATAAAACTATTTTTATCACAGAATTGTTTTCGAAAAAGGAAGATATGAGAGCCAATGGCCTCACTAGGGAGGATGCTCAAGACCGGGCGAAGTGAAAGCGTTTAAGTAGGAAGGCGGACCCTGGCAGAAGGGCGGGATAACGCCAGGCAGAAAGAAAGAAAGAATTGTTTTCGAGTTTAAGTTATTTGAAATAAACAAAAACTTTCAACTTTTGTTGAAATTATCTGTCCTCAACATTCATAGCGACTTGTTTATCATCCAGTTGCCTTGCCTATAAGTAAATCTTGTCTATTTTTATAGCACAGACTGACAAACTAGCAGATAGGTCGACTAATCGTTAGGTGACTCCAACTCACAATACCATCGACACCCACAATACCAAAACCATGCCACAGACCCAATAGGCCATGCCATAACCTTAAAGCAATTAATACGATTGGAAAACACAGAAAATTGGGGCCATCGAAAATCTCACTCACCTAACAAAACGTAACACCGAGCTTGCCACTTTACGTCAGTTTTCTGTGGGACATTGGTATTAAATCAGTCCAGCTCGCTTATTCGCATTGTTGTTATCTACAGCGAAGCTCTACAATTATAATTTGGGAGCATTGATCCAGAATATGAATATTAATCATAATTATTTCAACAGGGACACAAACGGCGAGGACAAACTCAACGTCAAACTCGAGCCCAGAGAGCTAAAAGATGCTGTACAGACGTTTGAAGAAGGTAAGATAATTAATATGATGCTATATTATAATGAGGAAACTATGAAGAATTTGTTTACTTCATAGTCAAGTCGCAACTAACTAGTATTACTGTATAAATCTAGACGAAATAACTATTATAGAATTTTAGAATAAAGTTCAGCACTATTGCCCATCTACAAATGATAATAATTTACATATGTTGCTAGCTGTTGTACTTATTTGACGACTAATAAACCTCGTTTCTGGATAAAATAGCACAATGAAGGAGTAATTTTTAGAAATGGTTCAGTCGTTTAGGCGATTATCCATTTCATAACTGCCAAACTTATAATAGTATAGATAATCACCAAAATACGTTTTCGAGATCACACGCAATACGAAGAATGCAGTGTCCATCGAAAGAAAGTCGCCGCTGCATCGAGCAGGCCATCGACCTGTTACGTGAGATCATGTAACGCGCGGTCAAGGCCACCTCGTGCGGTTTATTGCAACCGTTCATTTCAATTCAGTTATATTATTAACCCACTTCAATAAAGGAGGAGGTTCTCAACATACACATAGACTCACTTTTTTCGACATAAGAATTTCGAAAGTATTATATGTTCATAGTACTAAGAAGTCGCTGGATGCAGGCCGCTTCCAAGTCGATCTCGAAATCTTTGGGGTAGGCCTATGTCCAGCAGTGGACGTCCTATGGCTGATGATAATGATGATGAAGTGTTCATTATCGACCGACTTCAAAAAAAGGAGAAGGTCCTCAATTCGTCTGTATTTTCGCCCAACTTCCAAAAAGGAGAAGGTCCTCAATTCGTCTGTATTTTCGCCCAACTTCCAAAAAGGAGAAGGTCCTCAATTCGTCTGTATTTTCGACCAACTTCCAAAAAGGAGAAGGTCCTCAATTCGTCTGTATTTTCGCCCAACTTCCAAAAAGGAGAAGGTCCTCAATTCGTCTGTATTTTCGACCAACTTCCAAAAAGGAGAAGGTCCTCAATTCGTCTGTATTTTTTTTAATGTATATTACCCGATATCTCCGCCAAATGTGGACCGATCTTGAAAATTCTTTGTGTTCGATAGAGCTTCTTTCAAGGGTGGTCCCATATAAATTTGGTTTCGATCGGATTTGAAGTCGGTCCGTTAAGTTTTTAAACTTGTGGTTATTATGTATGTCATGCGATATATCTGCGAAATATGGAGCGATTTTCAAAATTCTTGTTTTGTTCGTGTTTATTTCAAAGGTCCCGTATACATTTGTTCACGATGGAATCAATTCTAAAGGCGATATGTTAAGTTTTTAAACTTGTAATTATTTAATTGTTTAGTGTTTGTCTAGTGGATAGCCCTCTCATCCTACACTAATATTATAAAGAGGCAAAGTTTTAAGTTTGTGAAATCTCTTGAACTACAGGACCGATTTTGAAAATTCTTTCACTAGCAGAACTAAATATTCCTGAATGATTAAGCTATTTTTATCCAAGAAAAATGTACGATGCGAACGAATTCCCGAGCAACAACTATTACAATAGCGACAAAAGGTCATGCCATGCCAATTTGCATCTAAAATTTGTCTTTAAATTTTTTTATATCCCCTAGCCCGAGGTAAAATCAAGAAATACACGCCTCTCCTGGCCGGCATCGGAGTGAAGGTGATTGCCGTGGTGGCGCTCCTCTTCGGTGGCCTCACACTCATGGTTACCAAGGCGTTGGTGGTCGCCAAGCTGGCGTTCCTCGCTGCCGCTGCATTAGGCGTCCAGAAACTGTTGAGCGGCGGAACACTTAATGGACTTAGTGGAAAGGTACCCATACTCTAACGAGACATGTTTGTTAATTTGCTGTTTATTTTTCATTGTATCCCCCAGTGAGGATGACGTCAGGGAAGCAGCTGGTCGTAAAAACTAAACTGAATACTTAAGCCGCATCTACTGCAGTAGATAGTCCCGGGCGGCTCGGCCTCCGGCGGCCCATACGTACTTATGTAACAGATATGTATATGTGCCGCCTCCGACGGGTTACAACATTACACAAAATAACTACACAAAACATGGTATTTCTAATTTTTTTTGTTTATGATCCATTGTTAAATGAGCAGGAGACAATGAAAAACCTTGTTTTGTGTACGTGTTTCGAAAAAACATGTGCAGGAGACACGGTTTTACTGCATTATGCTTGAAAAGTGTGTTGCCCTGATCCCCCATAAAGTGGGATGAGGGCAGGTGAAAAGAAAGTTTATTTGTCATTGTGATTTTAAACAGCTTTTATGGTACTTTATATGGCCGATTGTGAAACAAAAGCCGCGGTTTTGATTTCCGCGCCAAAACAAACATTTATATGTATTGACGGTTATCAAAATCCTACATAAATGCTACTTCAAACTTCAAAGAGAGATGAAGCAAATCGAGGGTCCTGCGACAAGACAGGCAGATAACCAATGCAGACACAGAAACTAAATAATATACCTTCTCCAACCAATCATCAAGTCACTTCGCAAGCCCCTCAGGAAAACTAAACTTACACTGCCTGATCTTACGACGCGATCCACGCAAAGAGTGCGTAGCACTATGGCAGCTTTAAGCACCAAGTGTCACCAGCGGTCAGCGGCTCGAGCAGGAAAATTTGACGATCGTAAATGTATTTGAGTTCGATGCGCGTCTATGAAATTCGTATGAAAAATAAACCAAATTTCATCCTCCGCCTCCTTGGTCTAGTGGCAGCATGTATGGGATGTATACCGGGAGGTCGTGGGTTCGATTCCCAGATTGGGCAAAGCGAATTTTCTAATTTAATTTGCCCGGGACTGGATCCCTCAGAGGGGGTTGACGCCAGACAGGCAGCCGGTCGTAAAAACTTAGCCAAATCCTTCCTGCAACATGCTTCAAAAAGTGTGTAGCGCTGACTCCACATTAAAGTGGGATAAGGGCAGATAGAAAGAAATAAACCAAATTTCATCAATGCGCTTCGAGTTCGAATATATTGACGATGATCAGAAATTTTCCTGCTCGTGCCGCTGTTCACCATCGGGCCAGATATGAATATCCTACCACTAGCAGCCGTACATTTTAAAAGCCAATAATAATCAAATATTCATTCACAGATCGCCAGCTTCCAGTCTTCACCCCAGTCGTGGTCATCGCCGACGGCATCAGCCGCGTCCTACCCTTACGGTAGATCAGCTACAGACGCCAACGATCTTGCGTACCAAGCACAAATTTAACACCTAGAAACTATTCAAAGCCTTGTTAGACAGCAAAACTAATGAGTGACGAAGCGAACCAAGTGGATATAATTTCATCATCATTATACAATCTTGCAGTGGCCGTGAATCCATACACGATTCCTTGCGGCTTACCTTTGCGAAATGTTCTGTTGGTAAACAGGTAGTCATTCAAAATGAAACTAGTATCGGCTTATAGTGATGTGGATAATCCATTAATAATCGATTATAGTAAATAATCGATTATTTTTTAAAGATGTATGTATTATTATATTATTAACCGACCGGGATGATTGGCGCTCACTTGGGGAGGCCTGGGTCTAGCAATGGACGGCGATAGACGCAGACAATAATTGACTAACCGATTAATCGATCACTTTTTTAAAAATAAATGAATAATCGATTATGCAAAATTTTCGATTATCCACATCACTATCGGCTTGCCTGTTAGACATTTTCATCCTTCGCCACAGCAACCTACTAACCTACTGCTGGGTATTTTCGGATGCATTTCGCGTCAGTTTTGAGCAGCATATTATTGAGTTCCACACGATTATTAGTTCTCGTATACTACATTACATAATCACAAGTTTTAACTTAAAAGACGGTGGTCCGTCTAAGTGTGCTTGGAATAAGCTCTGTCGACACAAAAATAATTTTAAAAATCCGTCCACATTTCGCGGAGATATCGGGGAACATACATAAAAAATACATACGAATTGAGGACCTACTCCTTTTAAAAGTCGGTCTACAAAATAAAATCTGTCGCCACTCCTTCGCTTTGCTGTTTGACATCGGTATAAAGGTGATAACATAAGTATAGTAACGTGACGGCATAATAAGCACGAGAGACAAGTCCAATAGAAGAATAAAATGTAATGATGCCTCAGTATATTAAAATTTCACAAAATATTCATTAGAAATCGTTATTTATAATAGTTTTGAGATTGCATATCTTAAAACTATAATATTTGAAATTATTTTATAAAGTTTAAAAAGGAATATATAAATATTTAAAAAAGGAATATTTAAGTATAAAAGTAGGATTAACGATGTTATGGTGCGGAAGGTGGTGGTTTTACCAACTTTCTGTTTGGTATTAAATATTTAAGTAATCTCTTTAATCTACGAATTACCGGAAATACGATATTCTAAAAAGAAAGTTCAGTTCCAAATCAAACCGGTATTAAAAATCAGTAATTTAATTTAAATAAAAAGGCTTTATATTAACTTGCGCCTACCTACTTGATGGCTAATGGTTGCTCATGAACATCATCAACGCTATAAGCACAAATAAGCTTACTTAGGCAGTGGCCTACAAAGGCAAGAAAAGATATGGGGATCAGGATCGCTATCCTATCTCGCTAGATATTCCCGACTCCAAAATCATATTCATTCACTTATTATAATAAATCTTTACTGTTGTGGATTTTTCAAGCTTGCCGTATACATACTGATTTCTTAAGTTTACGCGAATATTATACATTGAAATAAAACTATTCTTACGGATTCTATCACGATTAGATTTTAATTATTATTCCCGACGTTTCGAAGGCTTTGCCGTATACATTTTTATTCACAAATTATTTAATATTATATTTCATTTATAATTTGTGGTTCATTTAAAAAAGACTTTTTATTTAAAAAGGTATAACATATATTTTTTTAAAATACTCGAGTAATTTGGTACAAAGTAATATTTTAATATAAAATTTAAAAAATCTTGCAAAATAATTCCAATGATCTTTATATTTTTAAGATTAGAAAATAAGATTTTATTTTATGGTCGAATGCTTTTACTAAAGTTTTTAATTATTTATATAGCTGAATGTAATGGTGCATGTATCGTTGTGTTATTTAAATTTAGTAATATTATTTTTTATACTTTATTATAAATTGGTGGCATTAACATACGTGTAAACGCACAATTGTGACTAATATATTTAATTAGTTGTTTAATTATTTAATAATTATTATAGATTAATGGTGTGGTTTTTTAAAATAATTAGAAAATATGAAAATGTAAAATTGAAGAGTATGGAATGTGCAGGGTATGCGATATTTTCACAATGTATAATTGTATGAATGGAAATATTTACGGGTGTTTTTAAAATCATTATTTAAGTTAATCTATTTTATAGGTATTTATAAAAAAATCAAAAGACTGTATTACGTAGGTATAAGATGTGATTTTATACATAATAAATTATAAAAACCTAAGATTTTTGTTACTTCCCGGCATAGTAGCCTGCTTTTCACTATAATTTTTAATCAGAAGAAATACAATTAAATTCCCTATTTTGAAAAACGAGAGACTTACTGAATAAGATTACAAGTCATTTTGGCTACAATACTTATCTCAAACACGATCTTACGGATATGTAACGCCATCTATGTATAGACTGGAACAACATGAAATACAGAAATAGTACCTCGTATTTCCCGGCGTTAGATTTGTGTAGAGGTATATATAGGCGGTATAATCGCTTTTAACCTTAAAAATAATATTTGTTTTTTTTTACTTCAGTTCGCTAAAATGACTATACTTATTAAAGTAAAATAATTTACAATGTCTTCATCCATTCCAAATATGAGTTGTACCATAAGTTATGCCTATAACCACTTTGGTGTGATAAGGGGCGAGCCTGTCACCATTCAGAATACAAATTCCAACCCCTCGTATCGCTTTTGCTCTTTAAGTGATATTTGAAATTAAAAAACTCAAACATAAAACATTACAATAGTCAGACTTGTGATTTGAACGCAGAATCCTCAGGTTTTCAATCTTAGTGTGCTCCCACTTGATTAGTGAGGCGGTTGGTCAATAATGTTAGCTATTGAGAAATATCCCGCCCCCAAAAACCCTCTTAATTGTAACGGCCCAAAGATATATTCGCACGTTACAAAAAAATCTTCAATAAAAGTGACGGCAAATAAAATATAAATGACAATGAAATAATGTGTTACTACTTATTGAAAACTACACTAAAGGTAACATTGATCTTTCTGTAGGAAATATCTGAATATTTGATACAAATTTTATACTTGATTAGCTACGCTACGAGATGTGAGTATATAATTATTAAGTTGATCCTAACTGCAAGACGTTTAGAATAATAATATAAGGTAAATGAAACGATTGCGCAAGTTTTCAGCATAAAATTTTGTATCTTAATTTCTGTAGTAGTTGGTTGTACATTGGTAATGTATTATACTACTAGAGAACTACAAGCTAATGAGCTTGAATTGTTGTTAGAAAATATAATATGTCATACTTAATGTTATAAATAAGGACAAATTAAATTGAAATATCAACATTGCTGTTATTACAAAATTGTGCTCCAAAATATTTATAGTCAAATTACAGAACTATGACGAAATCATACATTCAGATTATACTCGGGATGTAATTAGCATTCTTAATGAACTTTCACCATCGCTGAAAAACATGAAGTCATCCTCCCGTCTCGACATTTTAGAAACTAAACGAAGCGAACAGGCATACACACTTTTATACTAGTTTTCATTATAGTAGAATGCGTAAAAAAACGACACAACATCTTCACACACACATATACACGACGCTGTGAGTACGACGATGTATGTACACGCCTTTCACCCACTCACACGAAGAAACATAGCCTTGGAACAGTGAAAACAATAGAGTTCACTTTGAAACTACATTTATTTTAAAATTTTAAATGTCACTTAATACTGAATATTTTATAATATTACTGGACTTTCTTTCGTCTTTTAGTCATCAACTAAATAGACCATTATTCTGTACCATCGCTTCTTAATAGCTATAGAGCAGAAAACGTTTTGAAAATATATCTTTAAAATGTTATATATCAAATATTCAAATAATTAATGGGTTAGGACAAGTCAACATATTTATGGTAAAGATGATTATTTACATTTCTTTTACAAGGCAATGTACAACTGTTTACAACTCACACAGGAATAAAGCTATATAGAACAAAAATTGATTGAGTTAAAAAATAATTATTATTATCAATGGATTTATTTAATCTAATTATTATACTTTGAGTATACTTTACTCATTTACAAACTACTGATTTACGTACGAAACAAATATTATTTTTTAAACAATTTTTTTTTGCTGATATGCTCTCAAAAAATACAACTCAAAGTCCTCTCCGCAGCATTCGCAACCGTCATTATAAAGAGAGCTGACTTTCACCACGCCTACTGGCGCAGGACGCTTGTGTGCGTTGCACTTTCACTAACACTACATTCCTCGAGTGTTTGTCATCGGTTTTCTTTAGTGATTTTACATGTTTTCAACTTGTGTTATATGGATAAAATCATTCTATATATCAATGTTAGGTGATGTAATTATATACAGTTTTAATGCTTAATGTTTTTATCTCCCTAATATTGCATTAAATGATAATGCAGTTAATAATAATGCTTCTAGATCAACCAATTATTAAGCAAAGATTTTCTTGTAAAAAATGACTCGGACTTAGTAAAAATCCTCACTAAGTTCGTGACTTTGACTTAGGCTTAGTCGAAGTTCGCTCTATAGATCTCAGCCTTAAAGGATACCTATGTCAGAAAACAAATTCGGAATCAAATTAAACTGAATATAATAACAAATATGTAAATCTTTGCATACACAAAAATATTACACTCAATTACTTTCACAGTGTTTAATACAAACAATGGGGGGAAAATGGGATAAAATCCGTTACATTACCTATAGTCTACATGGATTCAAAACTTACATATTCCCATTATACCATCGGTAATATTGATAGTTATTTCTATAATTTTAAATACTATGTAACTTTATTTTTTATCAAGTATCCTATCTAAGGAAAGAAAGAAAGAAAGAAAATGTTTATTGTCACTGAACGCATGCAACATCAGTTACTAAATGAAACTTATAAATAATAAATAAATAATCAAAAAACAAATATTTAATATAATAACATAGTGCATGCGTACATCTATAATTTCATATACCTCTATTATCATATCATCTAAGTACATTTGTATTTAGTAAATACATATTTTGTCTCAATGATGTAAAATGTATTGTGTTCTGTGGCTCATAAAACAACAATTAATTTAATTTTATATCACTGTAGCATTCAGACAGCACGATTTTAAAATAAATTGAAATATTTTTACACAGCTCCAAGTTTCCTAACATCAAAGCATCTTTAACGAACTTAAATATTTAATTTAATAATATATAAGAATAAGTATTCTGTATACGTGTAATTCAATTATTTCACGGTACATTTTAAACAATTGTAATATTGTGCGGTTTGGGGAAAACACAAAATTCACATCAACATCACCTGTCATCGTTATTAAGTAGAAAAAAAACATCTTTCACCGAGCACGAAATTTGGGCCTCACTGCCTGCGTCCGCCTGAGCACCTTTCTCTCGCTTTCACAGTGTGAGATCGAGTAAACATTGTGCCCTCAATGGTCTAAGAAACACATACATAACAACCTAACCCATCATCGAAGATCACTGGAAAATTAACTCTCTACCCTCTATGTAGAGTCGTAGATTGATTGGCATGTAAATGGTTTTTAGGCGTGGTATACACGTGCATATAGAAACAGGTGGAACAGAGATTTCCGTTTTTTTTTCAGGTGTGGCTGTGATTAGATGCCCATATACTTTTATGTGGAGTTCTTAATATATATGATTGATGATTGTATTAAACGAGGAAATGTTGTGACAATTACAAGTGTATCATGATGTATTTTTAACTGATTTAAAGTCTCAACTCGTCTTGATATTTTATGTATGCTCATTGCGAGCAAATGTAAAGCGATTTTTAAGATTTAATAGAGGTTTAAATGTGTTACACCGACCCCACATTAAGGTGGGATAAGGGCAGGTAGAAAGAAATAAGGAATAGAGCTTGCTCCAAGAGTTCCTTTGCAAATATTGTCAAAATGTAATAAAGGAATACGAAATAAACAAAAGTATTGACATCGCCATTGGGATTTTGAATTGAGTTAGTTATTCTTAGGCATTTCAGGCAGTTATTTCAGGCAGTCGTAAAAACTAAGCCAAATCCTTTCTGCAACATGCTTGAAAAAGTGTGTTGCGCCGTCCCCCCATTATTAAGATAGGATAAGGCCAGGTAGAAAGAAAGACTAGCTTACGACTTCGTTCCAGTGGAAATGTATTTACAAAACTATCCCACGGAAACCGTATTCCATTCCATATAACCTTTTTTCCGGGACTATATGCTATTTTAGACTATAATCTAACTCTGTGCTAAATTTTACCCAGATCTATTCAACCGTCCTGGCAAAATATTCATTTTAGCAATGTTATTGCTTCATATTTTACCATATTACTTTTATGTCGAGGTATTTTCTCTACGACTTAGCTGTTATAATGTAATATTATGTTTTAAAAACAAAACTTTTTCAGTTCCATGGAATTGATAATATTATATTTTATACTATTGCAATACACCATAGTAATATGTATATTTCATAATTGTAACAGTGAAGGAAAACATCGTGAGGAAACTTACTACCCGAGAATTTCTCCACAAGAATTTTGAAGGTATGTAAAGTTTACCAACCCGCATTAGGCTAGCGTGGTAGATTTAGGCCTAACCCCTCTCATTAGTGGAGGAGGCCCGTGCCCAGCAGTGGGACAGTAACATTACAGGGCTAATATTATTAATATACTTCATAATTTGCCCTTGAATTTTCCATTTACCCAAAAAAAATTTGGTATTTATCACATTATTTTTCTTCTCATTTACTTCAAAAGAAACCATCTTTACCATAGAAAATCGGAACCCATACGTTTCCGAGAAGCGAGCGTCGAGATCCGAGTTGTGAGATGTTTCGCAACCAGCCGGATGTGTTTTTTACTCAGACGAAGGTGAAAGTGTACGCCGGCCTACACTGTTCGAAAGTGTTGTGAAAGCAGACATGGGCGGCCAGTTACGCGTTTTGATAATTTACGCGTATGATTTAGTTAATGAGTTATGGTTTAGGGTTACAATTATATGGAAAACTGGACACACAGATATAGGCACGAAAAGTCCACCCACTTCATGCGTAAGTCATTTCCGCCCCATGATATTATCATAGGGGGTGAGTCTATCCAGTGACGTGCACAGGCATTAAAATTAGGGTAGACAAAAATCTTGGGTAATAATTTCTTCCATTTTTGCTCTACTACAACCATCATAATCATCACCGTGTTGATTCAAAATATAAACCGAGCACTGCTATTTCGAAAATCTGTTTTGGGTGTTAATTTTTAATTTAATTATCTATTTAATTACCAATTAACTTATTGTCAGGATATGTCTATCCAGACAATAAGTTAATTGGTAATTAAATAGAGACATTGTCGTGTCTCTTTATCTATATGAGTTGCACGCCACTCAGTCTATCGTTATATAGTACAAATTGCAACTCACATACACGTCCTGCCATTACTAGCCACGATTCCAACAGGTCCATCTGGAAATCTTTGGGAGAATTTTGTAGTTTATGATGATGATACACATCGTAATATTAATAATATGACTTGGGTATTAAGTTATTAGGAACTATAAGCTTTTCGGACTCAGTTTATAGTAAAGAAAATTTCGGTGTAATTTTGAGCAATGAGAAAGCCATTGCATGGATAAAACGGAATCATTAGTTATGGCAGATGTCCCAAGAATAGTTGTATATAGGGTGTTCATAATCAGGTGGTGTGATCAATAAATAACTACAGAGGGGATAGCTAGCAATCTAGCAGTAAAGTTTAAAATTACGCAAGGCTCATAGTTTTTGAATAATGGAAATTTGAATTTGTGACGAAAACATTTTTATGTACGGCTCATTAGGTCAGCTGCGGTATATTTGCAAACCACCTATGGTGTACTTAATTATTTTTAGCACACACGAAAACATTCGTATGCTTATTGCGACAAATCACGAGTCGCATTCCTAATTTAAATGCTACATGCTTAATAATTGATTAAAAAAAGGACAACTTTTTTTTACTTTAGCATTACGTTTTAAATCGTCCTGTATGTGGAATTATTATTGGTACCAACTTTATGAAACGCCCGGTATAACGTTACTATTTTTATAAAAAAAATCTCCATAGACACCAATAAAAGCAAGTAAATCCTAAATACATTGCAGACTATTAAAGGAAAGGATTGGCATAGGGCCTGGAATTTGTGCCCGATATGGCGATAGGCTCGCTCCCTATCACATCTGGGACGGAACTAAGCTCGGCGAAATATGGGTGTACTAGTTGGCTAGTGCGCCTCTGCCTACCCCTTCGGGGGTACAGGCGTAAGCTTTTGTAGTTGTTGTTGTATATATAACCCTAGGGTAAGAAAGAGGTTCTGCGGAGGTTAAGACATCATGCAATTGAGCATCCCATGGTCTTCGCAATAGGAGAAAGAGAGAAACTCTGCGAGGTTTAGTTAGTACAAAGGCTTTAGATCTATTAAACTGTGATCTATAAAGCGAACTTCGACTAAGGCTGAGTAAAAAAAAACAAATTCAGTGAGGATTTGGAATTTTTACATCGAACTTCGACTTAGTCCGAGACATTTTTTACAAGACAAATGGATTGGCAGATAGGCTAAGAAAAGATTTTCTTGAATAAAATTACCCGGACTTAGTCGAAGTTCGCTCTATAGATCTCAGCTTTAGTCTGACATAACTCTAAGCTTCGGCATGGAGAGATTCGTTAATGGACCCGGGGAAAAAGAGACAGCCAAAGGTAAAACCAATGCGTCTATATCGCTTAGCTTACCTCAGTCCTATTTGAAAATTCAATAACAATTGATTTTGCATTACCTAATTCCATATTTCATAACCGGTCACCTGACCACGAAATTCAGTGACAATTGATTCGTACCATCGTGAAAATCATTTGTACAAACACTACGTAACTGAGACTTTCATTTGGTAGTGACAGCATCCTTGTAAGGTTGCGTCACAACATGGCGGCCGTGAAAGTCGGTCGTTGAACCCGGAGCGGCACACTTGACTCGTGTGTACGCTCTCAGTTGATTACGTGCATTTCGTATACTTTAGATTTGTCGGTATATATTTTATTTTCAAGTCACTGTTATTTTTCTACCGACTTCCAAAAAGGAGAAGGTCCTCAATTCGTTTGTATTTTTATGTATGTTACGCGATATTTGCGCCATATGGATACCGATTTTCAAAATTTTTTTTGTGTTCTATACAGCTTATTTCAAGGGTGGTCCCATATAAATTTGGTCACCATCAGATGACTTTAGAAGTCTCTTAGTTAAGTTTTAAAAGTTGTGATTATTTAAAAGGTACAAGACCCTTTTCATAACAAAAAGTTTCTTAATGGTGTTACCGTTAGTTATACAGTCGGTCGAAAAAACGAAACCGAATTCTTTCTACAACATGCTTAAAAATTTGTTGTCTTAACCCTTTATAGTAGAATTATGGAAGATGGAAAGTAAGATCAAATTAATTTAGAGATGCCTTCAAAAAGGCTTTCGTCTTTATTTTAGTATACAATACTGCAGGAAATATCTTAAGATTGAAATAAAATTCAAACAAATATATTTTTTCCTTTTTTTTCCAGTCGGCTAATCGTCCACTGTGCAATCATGGAAAGTGACAAAAATTAAAATTTTCCTTGGATCCGTCAATGACTTCAACTGTAACGTAAAACCACTCTTAATTATATTAAAAAAAATCTTGTTCAAATAATAAAAATATGCATAATAAATGAATTCGTATGAAAAGAGAAAACTACATGGGAAGCATTTCATTAAAATTTATGAATATTTGTTCAAAATGTTAATACTTTATACCTTTTCACCGTAAACATTCATAGTAGGTATAATGAGGTTATGTCACATCTCACCGAACTTATTTCCATCCCTTCATGTGATAAGGGTCATCCCTTGGCCCTTGTCACATGAAGGCTGGCTCAGGCTCACGCCCATCATCATACCAGGCCATTCCAGCTTTAGCTTTAAAAAAAGGTGGTCCTCAGTTCGTTTGTTTTTTTTTATGTATGTTACTCGATAGCTCCGCCAAATGTGGACCGATTTTCAAGATTATTTTTGTGTTTGATAGAGCTTATTCCAAGGGTGGTCCCATATAAATTTGGTCACGATTAGATAAATTTTGAAGTCGGTCCGTTAAGTTTTTAAACTTGTAATTATTAATGTTTAAAACTCTAATACAATGTGTTTGCCTGGCCTGGGATGTGAATCCACACATAACGATGTTCATGTTGTTTGTTCACCTGTGTATAGTATCACTGGATCGATAATGTGGAAATTAGACCGAAAAAAGAGAGTGAATGTAAGAGTTAATTCACCTTCTTTACTACTTCTTTATTTATTTTTAACTATACGTAAATTACTCCATAGCCTACTAACTTTAAAAGATAACATCCTACGCATGAGGCGCCTTACTCAAAGTTACTACTTTGAGTAAGACGCCTCATGCCTCATATCTCTATCTGCTGGATACTACAGTACCCAGGTCTAACAACCCATTTCTTTCAAATACTGACGCCAAACTTCCTAGAACAGCTTTTACGTTGGTATATAGAGCAAACAATAAATGGGAACCAGTAGAGCAACATCTCTCCCATAATAGTATATAACACTATGTACTGACGTACACACACTTTCACATCCCCACGTGTGTCATTGACACTCACATTGAAGCACTTGTCGGGCCGGTAGCTTGACCAACTTTTTTGTCGGCGGGGAAAAGCGGAACTAAATATTACTTAAGTGCTTATAAACGGCGGCGCCACTAACGCTCACAGATATGCTGGATGTCTAGATACGAAATGGTTTTCGAATGACTAGGTGGATATGACTAAACAGATATTTTGACGTAGCCATATTCGACCATTGATAATCGTAATGTCACTCAACATTTGATATTATTTAAACAGCACTGTACCAAGTCTAGTGAAGTTACTTGTATCACAACTTATAAATGTTTTTATTAAGAAAACGATAAAATTGAAAAAAGTAAATAATGCAATTATTGAAGAAATAGATTATCATGTTTTGAAATTAATAATAAAAAAAATAATATTAGCCCTGTAATATTACTGTCCTACTGCTGGGCACGGGCCTCCTCTACTAATGAGAGGGGTTAGGCCTTAGTCTACCATGCTAGCCTAATGCGGGTTGGTAGACTTCACATACCTTCGAAATTCCTGTGAAGAAATTGTCAGGTATGCAGGTTTCCTCACGATGTTTTCCTTCACCGTTATAGCAAGCGATATTTCACAATGAAAATACACTTAACATAGAAAAGTCAGAGGTGTATATGCTCCATTTTGGTTTTGGTCTCGAACCTCCGACACTTGTCTCGGCAGTCCGTACCATTCCCAACTGAGCTATCGCTGCTGTACTGCTGTTTTGAAATTAGCCAAATGAATTCATAACATAAAATACTGTAACTATACCCCGAATGTTATAGGCAGAGGTACAATTAGGTGTACAATATAATTTCTGATTAATGATAAGGGACGAATTAGCTTCATTGGGCACGAATTCCACACTCAGAAAATATATTATGAGATAGTTATGAATTTTAAATAGTTCTCAATTAAAATTTTCTGAAATAAATTATAATTGCCTGGCCTGGTATTTGAAAACATTCCCTTCTTACAATTTCTCAGCCTAAGTACTCGTATGTGGTCACTAGAATAATACTAATATCTCCATTTTGTGATCTGCGGTTTATAAAGTTTATTAGTAAGAAAATAATAGCTTATTGTTTATGACATTCGTTAAAAATACCACATTTTACTAGAAAATAGCCACATAACATGCTTTATTGTCATATATGTAGTTGATTGATAGTAGTTGTCAGATATGTTACTTATGCTAAGTTTAAGTTCAGGTTGTCCTTCTTAAGTGATATTTTTTTGTGACAGACACGCTGCTCGGCTAAACTTTTAATCCTTTATGAATATAGCTGGTAATATTTATCTCTTATACAAATTGCTACGAAGTTTCCTAAACAGATGGCCCGATTTTCCATCCTGTTGCGTTTATTAAATACATGTATTTATGTATTTGGGATGCGCGATGGAATGTAGCACCCAGTGGCACGGATTTCTGATGGACTCGTGTCTGGCACGCTCCGCGAGCGTTGTGGCACGTCCGTACAGTTAGAAACGGTAGCGTGATGATATACTGCCTCGTACTGGAATGTAGAGTCTTGTTCAATCACCATGTGATGATCAGATTTAGGTACAAATATTTGTTTGGTGTGAAAAACCGATGTAAAGTGGCAGTTCGCTGTCGCGTTTCGTTCGGTGAGTGAGATTTCCGGTGGACCAATTACTCCCTTTCGTTTCCCAATCCCTATTTCCCTCCCATTAGGTTGGCAACGTACCCATGATGCTTTTTGTGTCTTTTAGTCTCTATGGGCGGTGGAGATCACTTACCCATCTGCACATATGCTATTCTCTGCTATAAAAAACTTTTAAATAAATTAAAATGTGTTTTACTTGCATTTTATATTATATTTTAAACTAACAATTTTATTGAATAAACCTGAAATACATGTTATCAATACAGAATATGAAATCCGCATTCTGCATACAAAAGACATCAACGCGTTTCGAGGATCGAAATGCAATTTGTTGTTGATTGCTTAGGTTATTTTATCATTCAATACATTATTCATCATTAAAAGATAAATTAAAATCAATAAATTATTAAACAAGATCCCTTTTTTACATCGTACATTAAAAAATAAAATTCAATAAATGAACGCTACGCCCGAGGAGAAATCAAAATATTAAAAAAATATCATTATCAAATATGAACGAAGATAGGACACGAAACTAGTAACTCAATAAACACCATAAAATCTTATGTAACATACACAGGTGCTAACTTTCACCGACTTTCATTTTTTCTTGTACCTACGTTGCCAAAACGCAAGTAAATAACGACTTTAAATCTTAATACTTGAGCTTCTTTTCGTTTACTATTGAATCTTTAAGTAACACATCAACGGTTTGAGATATTCTTTCAGTGTGTTATGTAATTATTGACAACTTTCAAGAAGTGGTTTAGGTAATAGTTGCACTCGTTTTATTGTAGAGATACCCGTTCTATATTTGAGACAGTTTGTTTTTATTGTTTTTTTTTTTGCTAAAATGATAAAAAGAAAAAACTTGCGTTATGATATTAGAATATTAATAAAAACATAAAATAATAACCCCAGTGGAATGTTGACGTCAGGCAAGCCCGGTCGTAAAAACTAAGCCAAATCATTTTCTGGACATGTTTGAAAGAGAAAATTAAGATGGGATAAGGCCAGGTAGAAAGAAAAAAATAATATTAAAATGATAAAAACAATCAATAAAAATTACAAATCACTTCATGACTTCAATAATATATAGGAATGAAAATAATTATATTATACCAATGTTTTATACTTATTTCTAATGTTTTAATTAAATATGTATAATAATAAAAATTATAATTTTATTCATTTTACCATAATCTTTAAGTGAGGATACTTATGGTGTCTTTAATACCACTTTAATTAAAATAAAGAAAGAACAATTTACATAATAATTTTCTTTTATATAAAAACAAATTTTATTCATACAAAGCTATAATATTATTCTGTCTTCTTTAATAACTCCTCATTCATTCATCAACCATTGTGCGCGCACAGATTGTGTCAATCATTTTACAGTAAGTTTAAAACTGATTTTTATCAGAGTTCTTCTTTCATACTGTTCTGGATTTCAGTATCATATGAAAACAATTCTACATTAGGCATAGTTTACTTTATTTTAATCTTTCTACCTGCCCTTATCCCACCTTAATGTGAAATCGCCTCAACAAACTTTTCCAAGCATTTTGCAGAAAGGATTTGGCTTAGAATTTGCGACCGGCTGCCTGCCTGATATGAACCTCCTCTTAGGGATCCTGTGCCGGGAAAATTAAATTAGAAATTTCGCTTTGCCCCATCTGGGAATCGAACACAAGACCTCCGGGTCCACAGCCCATATATGCTATTACTAGAGCTAGACTAGCTAATTTACTATATTTTAATTACTTTAATAATTATTGTTATTTCAACACATTATTACTATATTATTGTTTAGACACACAAGTGTAAATTATCATAAAACAAAAATTTTCAAGTACACAATACTATTTTAAACTTACAATACTAGTAGCGCCATCTGTTGACACATATACAATAACTTCCTCTAAGCGACTCTACCACCATCTCTTGACACACTCTCAACATTAAAACAAACTATACAAAGCAAATAGTAAAAAAGAAAGACAGTAATCATTACTGACCGCTAGAGAGTGCTGTTTTTTTTTCTTTTGTTAATCTTGTAGAGCGCGATGAAAACATCACAAAATGCAGAATCACGATTTCTTTCACTGTAAATCCGATTACGTATACCTGACTGAAATTATTTATTTAATTTTAACAAGTTTTAAATTAAAAGCCGAAGATTTGAAAGTCACACGATTATTATTTTGTTTTTTTTATAGCAGAGACTGGCAAAGGAGCAGTTAGATCACCTGATGGTAAGTAAACTCTAGCCCCCATAGACATTCAAAACACAAAAATAATCACGAGTGCGTGGTCAACCTAAAAGGAGTGAAATAGGGGTTGGGAAAGGGTGGGAGACGAGAATTGGGCCACCGGAAATCTCACTCACCGAATGAAACGCGACAGCGAGCTTTACATCAGTTTTCTATGATACAATGGTATCAAACCGGTCGAGCCGGCCTATTCGTGCTGTAAACGTAACTGTCTAAAGCGTGGCTCTACCACCTAAAAGATATAGGTTAGAAAAATGCTATCATGTTTTAGGCTTTATTGTTATGAATAGAATTAGAGAGACTATCCCGCCTACAAAATCTTATTGTAACTCCTGTAAGGCAAGATTAATTATGATGAGTACACCGGCCTTAGACGCAGCACGGCGTTCAGCCGCACAGAATAAATGGAAAATATTCAGACGATCGCTGGACCAAGTTCGTAAAACCTCCCATAATATCTCGTCTCTGCATCTCTTACAAGAAGACTGGTAGAGAATGCCTCGGGCATTAAGTCCGCGTTTATACGTGTGATGTATATAAAGTTTTAATAAATAAATTGGTTCGATTCCCACATTAAGACGAATGTTTGTGTGGCCCATAGATATTTGTTTCAAGTCTGGGTGCTGTGAGACCGAAAGTCACTCATAGTCTCTGACACCGACGATACATATTATACCTAGTGTGGGGTCAGGACTAGGCGTGTGACTGTTGGGTGTATTTATTTATTATTTATTTAAATAGAGCAACGCACCTTGGAATGCTAGGTATTAAATGAAAAATCATAACCCAACAGTCACACATAATTGTAGTTCTGAGTATTAAATGCTGGTACTCCAATATTAACCATGCGACGAGGACTGTGTAGTGGTTTAAGGTATTTTTTATTATGGGTACCTAAACAATAGAATTAACTCAAACGTGATTCCGTTTCTTCGGTTAAGCCATTTCCAGTCTCACCTGACCACACAATTGGTTTTTATTACTTGAAAACTATCACTGTTTGTAAAAAGTAAACAATTTTACTTGAGTTGACATTGGGCTACATTATGTCCATCGCCAACATATTATTTCGGTAAAAAATGGCAGAATCTTGGGAACTAGTTATTTCTTAAGTTTATTTCAAACAAAGAGATTTAATATTACTAACTATAGAGGGGCTATCAAGCAAGTTTCCATACAAAAAATATGTTCTCAAACGTCAGTAACACCATCTACCCCTTTTTACAATTTATTACAATTTACATCCTAAAATGTCTGTGAATGTTCAAGAATTACGTAAGACAAGTTTATTGTCTAATAAACATTATGGGCCTTACTTATAACAACAGTTTAATTAACCCGTCAGAGGCGGCACATATATATGTTCCATAAGCGTATGGGCTACCGGAGGCCGAGCCGCCCGTGACTATTTAAGCAAATGGTAAAGAATAGTCTGTCTCTTTTATTTTCAAACGATGTGACACAAGGAAAAAAGTGACAGACAATTCTTAGCCATTTGCTCAGCTAAACTGTCTTTATAAGTAAGGCTTATGCTGGCACGACCTTGTGCGCGTATGTTTCAAATACGACTGAGTGACTTATGACCACGAGGTCACAACTTTTGTATCACAAGTTACGCGCTGTTGTCCCGTCTATGGATTGTTGAATGTCTTTGGTTTTAAAATTTCATGTATTAGAATAAAAAAGCAAATTTAATTTTTTTTTTTATAGCGGAGCTTGGCAAACTAACATGTGTGTCACCTGATTGTAAATAAATTCCATCGCCCATAGATGCACACACAACAACAAAAGAATTATGGATGCGTCGCCAACCTTACAGGAGGGCCGAACGGGTTGGTAAGGAAAAAAGGGGAATTGGGCCCTCGGAAATCTCTCTCACAACAAAATGTAACAGCGCAACTTTGCGATTTTCTATGAGAAAGTGGTATCTAACCGGTCGAGTCGGCCCATCCGAGCTGTAGACGTTACAGTCTACAGCGCGCTTCGAAGACAGATTTGTTCGTTTATATGTTGACCTTTTATTAAATATGCAAACAGATTACTAACACATAATTCTATTATTTAACGACTTCCATTGGATTACAGCTAATAAAATTATCATAACCATTAATAAGACGGTGTAAAATTTCACGCCTGTTAAGAGTATATATAGTATATAGTAGTGCATAATTTCAACCTTATAGTATTATAATAATAGGAGCTCGTATTTTCAATCGATTTCAAAAAGGAGGATTCCCTTTTGTATTTAAATCATTATCATCATCATCAGCAGCCACAGAACTTCCACTGATGGACATAGGACTCCCCAAAAGATTTCCAGATCGACCTGTTGGTCTTTACTTGACTTTATTTTAATAATATTACGTATTTCGACAAATTTTGTTAATTTTTACATATACTTATTATGTTGCATAAAGGATTCGTTTTTAAGACAATTAAGCTCTAACTTCACTAGAATAACTACTAGAATAGACTAGCCCCTCTCATTAGTAGAGGAGGCCCGTGCCCAGCAGTGGGACAGTAATATTACAGGGCTAATATATGTATTATTATTTTATTCACTAGAAGAATAGTAGAATACATTTTATTGTAGCATTCGATGGTATTTGGTTCGCCTGTATAAATAAATAAATACACCCAACAGCGACACACATAGTCCTGACCCCACACTAGGTTTATAAAACTTGTATCGTGGGTATCAGAAACTACAGGACAATTTCGGTCTCACAACACCCAGACCAGAAACAAATATCTATGAGACACAAACATTTTTCTCGGTGCGGGAACCGAACCCGCCGCCTCTCATTTCAAAGCCGGTTTCTGGCCCGCTGCGCGACGAGGCTGTCCAGTTGTAGGTATACATTATACATAAGGTATGTAAAAAAATTATATGAGCGACTTGCAGATCTATTACTAATCTAGAGTTAGTTCTAAAGTTATTAGTTAGTAATTTAACATATATATGATTCGTATATTCAAATCGAGATTTGGGATAAATTGAGATTTATCTTAGAGCTGCCAATCGCCGTAAGAGCTAAATTATACATAGCAGTAACACATTTACCAGTCTCCATAAAGAGTGTACTAACTAAGGGAAAGATAAAAAGTACCCTTAATCGACGCGAATGTATGAAGAGATTGATGAAAGTAGATGAAGCGAAAGTAGTGTGTCAGAATCGGGCGAATAGGAAATCCATAGTCTCTGCCTACCCCTATGGGATACAGGCGTGATATTATGTATGTATGTATAAAGAGTGTATTCAATTTAAATCTAAACAATGTCTAGACTAAGTGTCGGTGCCTAGTAAAAGTCATTGCAGCATGTCATGCAAGTTTATATGACAAAAAGCTATAAACATTCACGTATATAATTCCGATGCGTTTTTAAATTCACTATTGAAAGGAACAGTGCTTTCGTAAAACGATGGTTTCTTTGCTATTTTCACTAGCGTACTCGCGTTAATGTTTCTGATTTTGAACCAGTTCTAATAATAATACGTGTAATTGTATCGAATATGGGCTGTTGACAGAAAGACCTTGACTTTGAATTCCAGGACTTGAAAATGCCAAATCGTTTCTGCAACCTGCTTAAAAATGTAGTTTGTATATTGGAATATGTAAGGGTAAATGGAAAAAGATTAAATCTCTATTTGCAGTGAAAAACTATGAGCCTAGATAAAAGAATCTTTGTAAGAGACCTATGTTCAGCAGTGGACGTCCTGTGGCTGATGATGATGATAATGATGAAAAGAACCTTTACGTCTAATTTCCATACAAATTGTAACCTAAAACATTAGCCATCTCTTAACATCATGTCGTAAAAACCGCTTTGCCCGAAATGACATTCGAATCAGGGTCTTCTGATATACGCGGCCACTAAACCAAAGACGACCAAACCAAATTTTTCTTTCTTTGTAGTTGGAGCAAACATAGTAACATATCTTTACTTATTAAATTACATTATGGATATTAATGAATTCATATTTGTCCTTTTATATTGTGCCAACAACAATAATCATTTCTTTCTTTCTTTTATCTGTTTTCCGTTTTTTATTTTTCTATATTTTATTGTTTAATTCATTCTATCTTTCCTTCTATCTTTCTTTTCTTTTCTTTCTAAGATTTCTAAGATTGCGATACTTGAGATTTGAACATTTTGCCATCATATCGCACCCCATATACACTGCCACTAGAACAAGGAGGCGACAAAACCAAAGTTATTTAGCTAACAACTATTTATATAATAAAGAACTTCCTCCATTTCTTTATTTCCATGTTTCATTTTCATATCTTCTTCTTTGTTCAATTCAAAAGTATCAGTAAATATTTCCAAATAGCCTCGATTGATACACCATCCTCTTTACATTAGTAAAATATGCAACATAAGCTCAACAATATTGTTAATAAGAATAATGATGTTAAAACAATCATCAGTATCAAAAGTTTTGTCCTTACTCCGAAGTCAGGCCGTCTCGTCCGCAAAAATTCACGCTCCACGAATATCATACTAGACAACCGGCTATTAGACACACACCAAGTCCCAGGCCCGAATACCGTACGCGACAATTTTGATGTCCCCCTGTAATTGTATGTTTGTAATAATAATTGTGACGGAAAATTACAATTGCCATTCCTATGTCATTCCGCTTTTTAATTTCTCTCTATGTTTTGATGGTTTAACACATACATAAGCTTGCGCCTGTATCCCCGAAGGGGTGGGCTGCGGCGCACTAACGAACTAGAACACCCACATTTCGCCGAGCTTAGTTTCGTCGCAGATGAGATAGGGGGCGAGCTTATCGCCATATCGGGCACAAATTGCAGACTCCGGGCTGATATGGAAAAATCCAATATCACTTTGCCCGAGCCGGGGATCGAACCCGAAACCTCAGAATCGTAGTCGTACCGAAATACCACCACGTCACCGAGGCAGTTTTTTGATGGTTTAAGTTGTAGGAAATATGTATTGATGGTCCAAATGTATGTACCACAATGGTAAAAAGGAGCTCAATAGTCAAATGGCCGCGTAGATAGCTATAATGAAAACTGGTGAAAACAGTGCAATTAATTTCTAGGTTGAGCAAAATGAACTCCTGTTTTAGTGTTGTTAAAACATCATCATCAGCCACAGAACGTCCACCACTGAATATAGACCTCCCCAAAGACTATTGTGTTCTTATATTATTAATGATTTTTGTTTGTTTTGTGCCCGATATGGCAATAAGGGGGCATAGGGAGCGACCCCTATCACATCTGGGACGGAACTAAGATCGACGAAATGTTGGTGTTCTAGTTCGCCAGTGTGCCTCTGCCTACCCCTTTGGGGATACACGCGTGAGCTTATGTATGTGTGAATGTATGATTTTTGGTTTTCAATTTGAAAATTCACACTTTTACTTTCTGTCTGGCGTTAAATTTTTACGTCCACTGCTGAACATAGTCGTCCTTCAAAGATTACGCGATCAAATCAGAACTGAGGAGACCGTAGGAGAACAAAAGTCACTGATATAGCCTATATTACTCGCTGATAATTTAGCTATAAGAAAAAGATTTATTTGTTGAGACGAATTTTAAAAAACGCGGTCCAGTATTTTTAGAGTATATATTATTAAAAACAAATATCTCCTTATAATATTCATTTTGAATGCAGAAACAATGTTAACATTCACTCACACTTATCTTTTTCCTACACTAAAAATTAATATAAAAAATAAAAATACGCATGAAAATCATCTACAAGTCTGCTTACACGCTCTCGTGAAGAACACCAGTCAAAATAAAATAAGTAATGTGAAAGAAATAAGCATCAATAGTGCAACATAAAAGCGACCGTCGGCTATTGGTCTAAAGCTGCAATCACAATGCAAATCAACAGCATCACACTCATTTTGCTAACGACCCTATGAAGATGAATGTAATGGGCAAGCTTTATTATGTTGTTCCAAAAAGTATACAGCCTCTAGCATTTATTGAAAATAGAACGTATTTCTGTGTTAATACAGTATTCAAACTGCTGGTCATGCTTTTACAAATAGCAAATAAAACATGGCCAATTCTGAGTTGAAGACCAGAACACAACGAAGCTGGAGTAATCATCTGACCACTAAATAAGAAATATAAAAGGATGACAATATAATAGAAGTACACTGTGTAACCGTGATTTGACCGGTAAAGACGTGTGTGTTAATCAAAATGTTCAAAGTTACCATAATAGTTGTTGCTCTTAGTTGTGTTGTGGCATTACCGAACCCCGAAAATACTGAAGCTAAGGTCGACAAAACCCGTGCTTTGAAAAAGGAATGTGCTAATGGAATTCTCAATCCAACATGTCTTAAAATTGGAGCTATATCTCTTATTGAAAAATTAAACACTAAAGAAGAACTGGCTTTGATTCCTGGAGTGAGCCTCGTTAAAGATGGTGAAGAAAATCCAGAATTGGAATCAGTTGCTGCTGAGCTTGCAAGGTCTTTGTCATCTGAGCCTGACGAAAGACTGGACAAGTTCCTTTTTTACAATGTTGGGACATTCTTGGACACACATTCAGTGAAATTGAAACTTGCTGATGTATCTGCTGTTGAAGAAGCGAGGAGTTTGGTCGATGAGGGTAGACGTAAAGGCGGTATGGGAGGGAAGAAAGGCGGTATGGGCGGACTCATGGCAATGGCTATGATGATGAAAGGTATGTTCTTTTTTCATAAATAGGGAAGTATTAGTCGCCTCTTGTTGCAACGTATATGAACTGATGGACCGGAAGGCCTGAGGCCTTCAAACTCAGGCCCCAGGTCAAGCAAAGTGGTCTTTCTAACACGATTTACCCTGAATTTGATGCCTTAGAGAATTTCGACGTCAGGCGGGCAGCCAATCCCAAAAACTGAGGCGAATCCCTTCTGGAACATACTTTAAAAAGTATTGCGCCGACCCCAAAATAAGTGGTATAAGTAGTAAGTGGTACAAGTGCAAGAAGATCTTCTGTCGTATAGTTATTATAATATTTATTAGCGTTGCAGTTGCTAACTTTTATAATTTTAAGGATTAGTTATGGCTATATTGTATTGATAACGAATTTTAAAATAATGACAATCCACCCTAAAAGTTCTACGAAGAACTATAAATAGCTATATATGTAGGGTTATATCTAGCATAATAAAAAAATTAGTCTTATCTTTACATAATATTGTTTCCTTATAAGTGCCAAACATTTTAAATCTCAGGAAAAAGATGCAAAGTTGTATTTACTTTGAACCTTTATATTCTTGACTATATATGCGGCGTTTTATTATTTTGGTTGTTAAGTTTAGTTGTCACATATTTTGTTCAGTTTCCTCCATTTTAATTGTGGTCTGTGCTTGACCGGTTATCAGAATGGCATGTCAATTCGTTAAAGTTTAAAGTATTATAAATGCGAAATGTGGGTGTTTTTAGTTCGCTAGTGCACCTCTTCCTACCCCTTCGGGGATACAGGCGTGACCTTATGTTATGTGTGTCATCATCATCATCAGCATCAGCCATAGGACGTCCACTGCTGAACATAGGCCTACCCCAAAGATTTCCAGATCGACCTGCATCCGGCGACTTCCTGCGACCTTTATCAGGTCGCAGGAATGTGTGTGTATTATAATATTTTTATACATCATTATTTATGAATTCCAAGTTAGTAATAAATAATTCAACTATTAAATTGAAATGTTTTGCATGAGCTCGCAAAAACGCGTACTCTAGTCAACGAGAGTAAAAAACTGATTACCTACAAATCGTATGGCAGACTCTGCTTAAATGAGAGATAGTCGAGTAATCGTAGAAATGATTATACTCACAAACATGTTATACTCCAACTCCATCAAGGTATTGTACTTCGTATGAAATAGCTCATAGTAGAAACTGGCAGACGAACAGCTGGGTCACCAGACAGCAAGTATACTGCACTGACGATAGGTGTCTATCGATAACAAATAATCACAAGTTTAAAAACTTAACTGACCGACGTCCAATTTACCGATCGTGACCAAATTTATATGGGACCAGCCTTGAAATAAGCTCTATCGACCACAAAAAGAATTTTGAAAATCGGTCCACATTTGGCAGAGATATCGAGTAACATACATAAAAAAAAATACAGACGAATTGAGAACCTCCTCCTTTTGTTGAAGTCGGTCGAAAATCAGGGGAGCGTTGCCAACTTTAATGTATGGGAATAAAATATTACTTTAACAAACTAAATTTAAACTCTTCTGTGGAACAACGAACAAGCAAGATTAAATCTCAATGTTGTTAATTGAACATTCGTTTACGGTAACAAAAGCACACGAGCGTGCCACTCGTTTCGTTTTTAACAATTTCCGATTTATTTCAAAAATTATAACACAAAACGCAAGTCATGCATTTCTTTTTGACGAGACGTTACGTCACGTTATCAATATTTTTATTTTGTTACTGACATGCTCGATCGTCCGAAGATGAATCATTATAAGCTGTACCGTCTGATGTATGATTGTAGATATTAGAGACATATCAACCGTGTCCCCGTAATCCGCCTAACGAACTTCAATTCGTTGTAGCATGTTACTTAAAGTATAAAAACATGTACTATGCATATTGACTCGTCAAAATCTTTTATTTTTAATTGCTATATGTAATATAGCAAGTCGCCTCCTTGTCTCTTTGTCGCCTTGGTCAAATGGCAGCATATATGGGCTGTGGTCCGGGAGGTCCTAGGTTCGATTCCAATCCGGCAAAGCGATTTTTTTAATTTGATTACCCCGAGATGTGTATGTATGTGTGTGTGTATGTGAGAATCCCCTAAAGGCGGTCGTAAAAACTAAGTCAAATAATTCCTGGAACATACTTGAAAAAGTTTGTTGCGCCGACCCCACATTAAGGTGGGATAAAGGCAGGTAGAAAAAAACTTTAAATATAACAAGTAAATAATTGCAATATGGAAATGACTCGTCTATTTCTCAAGCCTATGAATTATTATCGCCTATATGACGACATAAGCATATCGCTTATCTAACAGTAAGCACCCCAGATGTCCATAAATAGCAGCACCAAATAGAATGTTGACATTATAATGCGAAATTGGGTTGTTTTTATACTTAACCCTTCACGAAAATCTTCATCATCCGAGCAATCTGATAAAACAATAACAAAATACGTGATAAAGGTAAATTAAACAATTTAAGGATCCAAAATTGTAGGTCATGATTCTGCACCTAGATAACATTATTACTTGAAGTTGTAACGAAAAAAATAAAAGGGATATTTATGAAATAAAATTAAAAGCTTATGCGATTTGACTAAAGTATACATGTCCAATTTTAAGTCAAAGTAATATTCTTACTGCATATATTTTTAAAATCTTTATCCGTTCTATAAAAGCTTGTCAGTATAACTATAATTAATTATTCAGGAAGGTAAAATATGCGCTGTGTTATGAGGAATTCACTGATAATTTAGTTTCAATTAATATGACAGATTACCATTTATAGTTCAGTTCAAATATGTTGACTAAAAAAAGTAATTAAACCACATTTAATTAAATTGGTTTTAAAATTGTTTTAATGTAATTGGGGACAACACAATTACCTTAATAATAACAAAACGTTTCTTAATAGCCATAAAAAAAACAAAGAAAAAGCTGACTCCATTCATACAAACAATCTACAACAATATTCAAAGAAATGATGACCAGCGTCATTATCGATAAATTAAAAACTCGTAATAATGATTCTACGTCTCTATCCTCCGTTTCATCAATGAGTGCAAGTAATCTGAAAACCTTAACCTCAATTCACACAAGAAAAAACATCCTAATCAAGCTACATACGATTGAAAATCGCTCGACATACGCCACAGTCAGTCTTCTATAAAAATAATGGATATAAAAGTGCCCAGTACGAATTATCCAACTGTGTGAGACATATATAAATTGCATGGAGCAATTGTTTTATCAAACTGTATCAAAACTTCATAACCAACGGACGTGCGCAAGATGTATCGTGCGGTAGCTTTTTCGTTTTTCGTTGTGACGTCAGCGTTGCCGAACCCTGAAATTAGGGATGCCACTTCGAACTCGATTGAACCACAAGAATCAGCTAGAGCTATGGGCAAGGATTGTGGTGGAGGAATCTTCAGTCCAACATGTTTGAAAATCGAAGCTATATCGATGATCGAGAAATTGAATGGTAAAGAAGAACTACAGTTACTGCCTGGAGTGAGCATCGTGAAAGAACAGAACAAAGTCAATCGGAGTAGATCTGAGGAATTTGCTGCTGAACTAGCGAGGGCTCTACCGTCAAGACCAGAGGAGAGACTGGACAAGTACCTCCTGTTCTCTCTTGGAAGCTATTTGGACAGTCACACTGTGAAGTTGAGGCTGATTGATGATGGTGCGGCGGAGGAAGCCAGGGCCTTAGTTGGTGAAGCGAGGGGTAAAGGCGGTTTCGGGGGAGGGAAAAAAGGCGGTATGGGAGGACTATTAGCTGCCGGTTTGTTAATGAAAGGTATGTCATAAATCACATTTTAAGAACTCGGTTAAAAAAAACAGAATTCAACACATTACATAAAGAGGATTATTTTATAAATTTTGAGAAACGAAGCTTAAAAAATTTCAAATAAATAATAACAAAATTTCATATTTAGATCCCAATCAATTAGAACAAAGCTTCGCGCAGTAATAAATTATTTTTATTAAAAGTTTTATGTGAAACAGCTTTTTTAAGTAAGATTCTTCATACTCGCATAAGCTTACGTATGTTACTTTAAAGAGCGGTGGATTAACATACGGTTGATCTACACAGCAATCACCCAATTTAATTATATACACAGGAAGAAAATCTTATCTTGACAACTACTTATTTTGAATTTATTAATTTAAATTAGTACAAATAAGGATACTACTGACTGCCTCGGTGGCGTAGTTGTATTACGACTACCGTCCTGAGGTCTCGGGTTCGATTTCTGGGTCGGACAAAGTGATATTGGATTTTTCCATATCAGCCCGGAGTCTGGAATTTATGCCCGATATGGCGATAGGCTCGCCCCATATCCATCTGGGATGGAACTAAGCTCGGCGAAATGTGGGTATTCTAGATCGCTAGTTTACCTCTGCCTACCCCTTTGGGGACACAGGCGTGAGCTTATGTTATGTTATGTTAAGGATACTAATTAACCCGTTTAAAGCATATTAATTACAATATCATTACTACAATGTAAATGGTGTACAACTGCCCCCTTACTCCTAACACTCGATTAGATTGTGATTTCGATTTGGTTTCATTTATTGACTTAAAATTCCACCGAAATCGACTTTTAAAGTGCGCTAATGTTGCACAATATTCGAGAACTTGTCATTTGGTGATTTTAAACGTCACATTAATGCACTTTTTAACTCGATTTCGGTGGAATTTTAAATCAATAAATGAAGCCGAATCGAATTCAAGTTCGAATCGAGCGTCAGGAGTCACCCCCCTGAGGTTACGGAATTATCATTGCAGTTATAAATAAACAGACTGCGGTTAGTAAGAATAATCGGAGCGTAGAAATAATAGGACAAAATGGCATTCCATTAAACCTACGACATTTTACTTTTACTCATCAGAAAAATGTACTCACCAGAGATATTTCCATAATTTGACATCGCGTCATAAAGAAATCTGTTTAAAAAACTTCTTCATATACATTTCAAAGGCTGTGAAGTGTATTGTAACTTGTATGGACTTTGAAAGGCCAATTTTCTTTTTCTGGCCACCAAATAATATGGAACATCTTATTTATCAATTTACTGAATATTTAAAATTCATTATTACACAAAAAAAAATCCTAAAAACTTTGTGTCGTGAACTAGGGAGAATCTATACTAATATTACAAAGTGCATATATTTTTTATTCTTTTTGTATTTTATATATTTATATGGGACCACCCTTGAAATAAGCTCTATCGAACACAAAAATAATTTTGAAAATCGGTCCACATTTGGGGGAGATATCGAGTAACATATATAAAAAAATACATACGAATTGAGGACCTCCTCCTTTTTGGAACTCGACCGAAAAGTATGTTGCACCGACCTCACATTAAGGAGGGATAAAGGCAAGTAGAAAGAAAAAGATCAATTGATCTGTCTACAAACCTAATAACAACGTACACTATAGAAAAATAACTGAACTATAACAATTACTTTAATAAGATAAAAGAAAGTAAAAGTGGTAAACAACCGATCAAAATTATTAACAATAGCAATATTACGAACGAAAACGAAATCTAAGTCCATTATGTCAGGTTTTTTTTTATTTTTATTGCATTTTCCTAAATTGTTAGGATTTTTATTTGTGTACAACTTTTCAGCATGTTATACTTATATCACTTCCGCCTATTGTAATGTATAGACATGTACTAAATCTTTATACTTAATCATATAGCCCCTTGCTTATAAAAATATTTTTAAGCACTGCTTATTTTTAACAATAGGTTGTCCCTTTCATTTGTAAACAATGTAACGCAAGGAAAAAAGTGACAGGCTATTCTTAGCGAAAAGATAAGCGAAAATGTTTTTATAAGTAAGGCCCATTGTCGGCTACTTAATCTGGGGCGGCCACCATATGATCTGTGGATCTGGAGATCTTGGGTTCAAAAACCAGGAAGCGGAATAGTTTGGGAATTGGGTTTTATCAACACAATTTGCCTTGGAACTAGATTCCTCCGGGAGTATAAAGTCAAGCAAGCATCAATCCGTAAAAACCAAACCGAATCCTTTCGACAATATGACTGAAAAATATTACCGCGCTAATCCCACATTGAACTCGAATTAGGGCAGGTGGAAAGAAAGATTTTCGTATAATGCTTAGCTAACCTAACTTTTCTCACGTAGGTTTTCCTGCGTTGTGTATAAAATGTCTGCTTAACGCCAATTCACGTGTTGTATTATAGCAAAATATAAGAAATAATTTCTTAGTGATTCTCTTTGTATTGTAGAAATAAAGTGTAACTTCTTTGGTTTGAGGACTAAAGAATTATTTATAAACATTTGGCACTACCTTACGTAGTAGCATACGATTAAGGTGTTACAATATTAGCAAGAGTAACAATTATTTGGCGCCTGCATTTATATACCTATATTTTGCGTTATGCCATTCTATTCTTAACATTATTCATATCCATCAGCTCATCTCATCCATTATCAACTATAGGACGGTTCCAACAGGTCGATCTGGAAATCTTGAAGAAGGCCTATGTATAAAAGTGTACGTCCTATGGCTGATATCAATATATAATTATAATAATAACATCATTCAAAAAAAGTAGACATAAGAAGGTAGCATGGAATGCGGCATTTTCAGGCGAATTAACCAAGACAGGATTACACACAAGATCGACATAACATGAAACTCAAGATTGTCGCATTTGTTGCTAACTAACAGACTAAAGAGTAACAACAGGCTTACCTGATAATGGATAGAAGCGATGAATGGATATAATCGATGTTCAAAACATTGCTTTAGGGAATTTTGTGTGAATTTTTGCTGTTTTAGTTGTAAGCAAAAACAAAGATTCTTTGAACTTAATAATCGACAAAAAGACAAGACAAACAAGACACCGTGAGCTCGTACTGCATAGATCGGAACACAAATAATTAATCTTTTTTGATTTTGTATATTTTTAATGATGGTAGATATTGTAACACTAACCTTTTTTGGACAAATGACACCTCAGTCTGACCCGTGACAACGAAGACTGCAAAGCCTTCGAAACGTCGGGAATAATAATTAAAACATAATCGTGATAGAATCCGTAAGAATAGTTTTATTTCAATGTATAATATTCGCGTAAACTTAAGAAATCAGTATAGATTATTTGAGTAATTTGGTAATAAATTATATTTGAAAAACCCACTCTTTCAACAAACACAAACAATCGTGTCCCAACACCATTTTGTTTGGAACACATTTTCCAGTCCAAGTATTGCTGGAATGTTAAGGCAATGAACACCATCCGCAATATAATATTATATCATGAATTAGATCTTCCATCTCTAAAATATCCGACACCGTATAATCTCCCTTGAAAAGGTATAGACTAGTTTTCTGTTCATTATATGACAGAATTCAATTCCAATACCAAATTTTTCAAGGTTTTTATTGTATCTATGGATAACAAATACATTTTGTTCATATCACATTCCATGACTAACCTTGCCACCAAGATATATTCATAAACGTTTCAATTAAAATTTCTTCCACAGGTACACTAATGTCCGTCGGTCTCGGCGCTCTAGCACTACTAGCTGGCAAGGCTCTCATGACAGCGATGATGTCTCTCCTGCTCTCAGCCATTGTGGGACTTAAATCACTATCAGGTGGCCAGAAATCGACAACGTATGAAATAGTATCGAAGCCTATATACAGTCACTCACATTCACACTCGACAGCCCATGAAGATGTGGGTGGTTATGGACATTCGGGATATGGCAGAAGTTTAAACGAGAAAAGACGTTAAAACACGAACATTTCTGAGACTCTGATCGACTTTACCGACTTTACGAAACAAAACAAGATAAAATGATAATGAACTAATAAGCAAAATACCATTGGAGACTTCTTCGTGGAACGAAAGCTCAATTTAAGATTATTGGTCGATGTAACAGCACAGTTATTATTTTCTTGTTTGACTTCGAACGAAAATAGGTAATGAACGAGATGCAGAAGTGGACGGTTAATATTAAACATAATTTATTGTTAGTTAAGACTTGTTACCTAAAAGTCATTTTGCATTTATTGACTGTTCTTTATAAAAGCAATGTTTAAATGTTTTTAGAATAAGACGAGTTCAGTACTGTTTTACAATATTGTGTTTACTTTAAAGCAAATTTCTATTAATTTATGAATTATTTGTTTTAAGTACAAATTTATTGTAGGGCAATCATTTAGTTTTTGTCATGTGATGTACCGTCAATACTCATATTTATTGAAACTATTTATTTGTAGTTTAAGTCACACTACTTCATTCATTATTCTCCTTTATGTTTTATTGTATTACATTTCCATAATTATAAGCTTGTCATTGTATTTACTTATAAAAACCAATATTTCTATATATTTATCAGTACTAACGTATATCTGTATCTTACTTCTTTTAAATCTTTCACGTCTTTTTATTTTTTTACGACACTGTGATTATTTATTTATTTGTTATTATTATTTTTCATATATATACTTGTACAAATGATATATCAATAATATTATTATATTCGGTTTTATATGTATATTGTACTATTGTACGACTCCTGGGCACCAGCCTCTCCTTGTGAGGATAGTGGGATTTGTCCTAACACTGGCCTAATGCAAATGAAGATTATGGACTTCACATACTTGTGTGGAATCATTGTAACTTTTTATTTATTTATTTTTTTCTTATATATCATATGTACCTTCCATATATATCTTATGTACCTTGGTTATAAGTGGAATTTGTTATTTACTATTTTATACAAGTTATTCATAATATTTTTATATCTACTTATTAATATAAGACATATTATTCTCCCTTATTACATCTTATCTTATATCTGTTTAAATTATATACAAAGCGTTAAATATTATATCGTTTATATTATATTTTGTCATATTATCTAATTATATCTCTCTAATTTTCATTGACGAAGATTTTTTTTGTATTTTCTTTTATATGCTGTGATTATGTATTATGTGATATATTTACCTCATATTGTTATATTTAGATATTGTTATTTATTATGTCATTCATTTCGCACCCAAAGAAAATAAATTATATAAAACATATGAGTGTTTTCTTGTGCCTAAGCTAAATAAATATTTTATGAAATGCTTAGAATATATGCCAGATCCACATTTTACCATCCACCAACACTTTCATGTCACCTGTCAACACCCTATGGTTTATATCCATCATTAAAATAAAATAAATGATAGATATAAACTATATTAATTTAATATTTAAGGTATAAAAGTATGGAGTAAAATATTGTAGTACAACTCGCTTGGTACTACTTTTATTGATAAACCTCAGTGTGCCTTTTATTTATTTTTCATGTCCAATCGGAAAGAGAAAGCCGCATAAGCTTGGTTTTATTTTCAATATCACAGTATTATATTATTGACAGATATGTAATAATCACCGCCTAATAAATTAATTGAAAATATAATTAATTTAAAATCTCGCTTATTAATCTGTAAATTTTTCTATCACCATCATCGTCATAGAACGTCCACTGCTGAACATAGGACTTTAACAAATATTTCCAGATCGATCTGTTCGTAGTTGAATTTTTCTAGACATCCATATAATATTAAAGTGACAATAGGAGCAGTTTACCTGACGTCATTTGGCCTAAATATACTACTAGCATTATTTTAACCCCAGATTTAATTTAACTCCATCGAATAACAAAATAGGTACTCTACTAAAAAAAGAACCTTATCACTTCTTCTTCTTAGTCGGTATCTTCATTGTTGGTGTCTTGGCGTCACCAGCCGAACGAACGTTCGCGAATCTACGCCTGCTGCCTTCATACAAACAAACTTTCGCTGTTGTGTTAATGAAACAGGCATAGATTCGCGATAATTCTCTCGATTGAAATATCTCGTGAAATTGATATAGATCTGTTGAATACCAGTGTTTTTCAACTGAAAAATATTCTTGTTACTTTACTTCTTTATTGCCTGGTTTGCTACCGACCTTATGTATTTGTTCATGTTCACTCTACCTGTGAAAACTTTTAAATGGCCTTTCTTTATTTATTTACTTCTAAATATGTTGCACTAGCTGTAAGTTTCCCGAATACCATAATATAAAATAAAATAAATTCGTTCGGTTGGTGTGTACCTGGCATCTAGCTCCTATCTTTATCTATCTTTATCTCATATCGTACAGTTTTAGATGCATTTTTTTTTCTATAAGCACGCCATCGCTAATGATTTCTTGGATGGAATACACTGAAGTCACGGATCATACTATGTATGTAAAAGAAACATTGTAATATTATATCCAGATTAAGATAAAACAAATTGATTTAAACAGTGATATTAGGAAATTCATGATTTACATGATTATAAAGTACGCGAAGATCTAGGGTTGTTCTGAACTGTCAAAATACTAAATTCATATTGAAATATGTAAAAAAAATCTAAAGTATTAGAAGACAAGGTTAAAAATGTATTCGCCTTTTTTACTCCTATTAGTTGAGGAAATAGTATTCAAAAATGTATTCCTGAATTTTTAAAATTCGAAATTTTC
Source organism: Clanis bilineata (assembly GCA_036417725.1). Taxonomy (NCBI): domain Eukaryota; kingdom Metazoa; phylum Arthropoda; class Insecta; order Lepidoptera; family Sphingidae; genus Clanis; species Clanis bilineata. The sequence goes on along the minus strand of CM071162.1, from coordinate 7,434,347 downwards.
AAGCTGCTTACTTTAATAACCGCAATTTTTTTATCATAATATAAACCCTACACATGTTACTAATAAAAGCAGCTTTGGTTTTATAATGAAATAATAAAGATTATTATTTCATTATAAAACCTAATTTCGAGAGGTTCCTAGTTAAATGTCGTAGATCCAGCACTAATCACATGCCAATTGATCGGGGTCGAAAGTGCTTGTTAGAGCGATGGCCTCGTCCCCTTGTTACATAAAGAGATGCAAATAGGCTAGTCGAGAATTTGTGCTCTTGTTCTATAGCCAGTATCATCATTATCATCAGCTACAGGCCTTTTTTATAGCAGTGACTGGCAAATGAGCAGGTAATTTACCTGATGGGTAAGTGATCTCCATCGACACCCAAAACACAAATGTATCATGGGTGCGTTGCAAACCGAAAGGAGAGGAATAGGTATTAGGAAAGGGCGGGTGGAATTGGGCCACCGGAAATCTCAGTCACCGAAGGAAACGTAACAGCGAGCTGTCACTTTACGTCGGATTTCTGTGAGACAGTGGCATCAAACCAGTCAAGCCAAAAACATAGGCCTCCCCAAAGATTTCCAGTTCTATAGTGTAAAATTAAAATAAAATAAATATGATTCCCTCTCTAACTCATTGTCTCATCAACACCCATCCTAACTTTAAACCCAGAAAAATAAAATTTAGGTTCAAAGTTTGGAGAAAAAGAAAACGTAAATATAAAAAAGAAAAACGTGGGAAACGAGGGAGCAACCGAAACGAAAAGACTCTTTATTAAAAATATATATATAATTTGTAGATCATTTCTAATCAAGTAAACTAGAAGGCACCAAACCAATATACCACTACGTAACAACATGTAACCCAAACAATTACAATTTGTTTGGGTTTTTTACCACCTTAGAGTTACATGACGAATCGACAAGTCATAAATTATTCAATTTAAATAACTCAATCTCTATTACAGAGAGCTGAACCACTTTCGACTTTTCTATTGTCCACAAGAAACACTTGATTCGGTTTTATTTCAACGAAAGCGCCATGCTTCCGAGCCAACAATAAACGCTCCAAATCGTTCATTTTTGTTCTTTTAGCAGTTTTCTAATCATCATAGTCTTTTTACTATTCATCAGTATAAAATAAATTGAAACCTGATCGGAAACATCAGTTGTCTGTGGTGGTTTAAACGAAATGTGCCAGCACTGAACGGGGTGGAGTGATATTGACTACAATGATTAGCAAATATGTTGTGATCCTGGCCGCAGTTGTATTGTGTTGTGTTTACGAATCAAAAGGAGTTATTGATGGACCAGAAACCAATAATGTTGAAGAAGAAAATAAAAACGTATCAAGTACTGACCGCACGGCAAGGTCAGGACCTATGCAAAAAGAATGCACTAGCTTACTAAGTTCAAAATGCTTGAAAATTCACATGCTCTCATTCATCGAGCATTTGAGCTCCCGTGATGAACTACCACTCTTTCCTGGTTTAAGCATTGTTAAAGAGAACCAGACCACTAACTTAAGTCCTGATGAAATGGCTGCCGAGTTATCCAGAGAGTTTCCAGGAAAGCCGGACGAGAAACTAAACAAATTCTTGTTATATCGTTTGCAAGACTATTTGGATGGTCATTCCTTGAGGTACAGATTGCTCGATCCTCAAACGACGAAGGAAGCTATGGAAATGGTGAAAGGAGATAAAGAGTCTGTGGGAAGAAAGTCAGGAGGTGGCGGCGGACTTGGTGGTGGAAAGGGAGGCGGCGGTGCTCTGCTGGCTGCTGCTCTGATGATGAAAGGTATTTGGAAATCAGTAGTATATAACGCAAAAATATAGCCGAAAAGAGAATCTGCGATTTCTTTATTCATCTTTTTGCTCTATTATTTCATAATTCCATTGACAGTTATTTCATTAAGCTAAGAACTATTAAAGTTATTTTGATTACATACATTTATTAGGACTATATTTCCATTAATTCCATACACTATGTTATGAAACTCAATTGTTTACAAAAAGAAAATAATACTTTATTGTTATTTATGTAGATAACCATGGATATACAACATAATAATATCTTTCGTGACTAAAACTGATCTATAACTATCTTTATAATTAACTAAAAGTACTAACTCTATCAACATTCCAACAGTACAAAACTTAGATAACACTCATTGCTTTTCCAGGAACACTGGCCGCCGCAGCATTAGGTGCACTGGCTCTTCTTGCAGGCAAGGCTCTCATGACAGCCCTGATGTCTTTACTGTTATCAGCCTTAGTAGGGCTTAAGGGACACGGCGGACATAAGTCAACAACGTATGAGATCATCACCAAGCCTGAAGTCTCTCATCATCACTCTCATAGCCACGAAGAGCATCATGAGCATGAACATGGTCACCACGGAGGGTATAGAAGAGCGTACGATCTAGGATATAACAGCTACATGCCTTACGAAACCACTACTAGTTAGAAATAGTACAATTAGTGACAGCCTGTGTATCGTCTGCTTTATTTATTTCAATATAATATTCTATTCGCTTACCATATTGCCCGAGGGTGGACTTTCTGCCTTTCTTGTCCCTGTCTCCCTATTACTTGAGGGGACGATAAAACCTCGGAAAGGTGTTGGTGCACTAATTATTCCTCGAACTCTTTTAAGACATGGGATTATTTTTAATGCTATGTATGTAACCTCACATTGAGGGAACCTTTAGGACTATTAAGCTTATTTATGCCTTACCTTTTTTTGCTTTTCTATCGTTTTTTATTTGCAAATTTTTATTTATTCATAATTCTGTGCTTTATTTTTTGCATCCTTATTATACAGGCTAATACAATAATAAAAATAATATTATTTAAGTTAATTTATTATTGTGTTTGTTGACTTACGATTTTAGTTGATAAGGTATTTATTGATGTATCATATTTTGATTTGTACGTTTGTTATTTGTTATAATTTACTGTAATGTTTTCTATTATGTATTTATTTTATAAGTGGTAGACTAAGGCCTAACCCCTCTTATTAGTAGAGGAGGCCCGTGCCCAGCAGTGGGAAAATAATTTTACAGGGCTAATATTATTATTATTTATTTATATATTGTATGTGTTTATAAATTGATTGTTTTGTATAAAATTACCCACCGTATTGTTTTAATTACAGTAATGTATCTGTTATTTTATGCAATATACCTCAGTTATTTTTATAGACTATTCTTATAATAATATATTTATTCTGATATTTATATTTTTATGCAGTATGCATAACTGTGATATTTCTTCTATTTATTACGAAAACTTATTTATTTACGGTAAACCAAAAATTATTTATATTAGATTATATTATTAGATATTTAAATTTTATTTGCTCAATTTAATATAATATATTTTATATTAGGTTGATTATAATTTTTGTCTGCGTTAAAATGTATGCATATTATATGTAAATAAATTATTTAAATAAATGAATTGAATTAAAAACTTCCCTTAGCGTTGTTAAAAATAATTTGTTGGTTAATTATAACATTATCAATTTTTGTGTAGTTTTATTGAAAGCGATATAAATGTTTTTCTCGTCTGACATTGACTTTCACTAAGCCATTACCAATGGATGAAAAGAAAACATTGCTTTCCTAACGACTATCATTAAGAAAATGCAGTTTCTCTCATTTCTAGTAGGTACCTACTTCAGACTATTTGCCATAATTATCTTAATTAAAAATACCTACGCTATTCCATGCTCGCTCGGCTGCCTCGGTGGCGTAGTTGTATTTCGGTATTACTAGTCTCCTGAGGTCTCGGGTTCGATCCCGGGTCGGGCAAAGTGATATTGGACTTTTCCATATCAGTCCGGAGTCTGGAATTTGTGCCCGATATGGCGATAGGCTCGCCCCTTATCACATCTGGGACGTAACTAAGCTCGGCGAAATGTGGGTGTCCCAGTTCTCTAGTGCACCTCTTCCTACCCCTTCGGGGATACAGGCGTGAGCTTATGCTATGTTATATTACGCTATTCCATTCAACTATGTTGCCATACATGCTTTTACAACTATGTAACAAAAAAAAACAACTATGTAGCAAAACACTACATGCTATCATACAAGTGAGAGAACAGGATTAGCTTTGTTTTTTTGGCTGACCTATAAGTCAGCTTGGTACACCTAGCTTAAGTTCTAATTCTAGCTATGCTGACAGTCTTGAAAGATAAGAACCCGTTCAACCCTTAGAAAATTAATGGCTATTTTTCTGGTTTCTAAATGAATATTAATTTTGCTTCCATTCAACCGATGAACTTGTTTTGTATAATAAAGCCATCTGCAATCTTGACCCGAGTAATTTAAAATTTTAAGTAATGCTTGTTCATCGTAATACAATCTTAATACTAGATACAACAAAAAACATAATTGTTTACCTTAATATATTAATTCTCTAGGACCTTTGCATTCATTCAAATAAAATAATTTAATGAATCCATAAAATGTTTAGATTATACATTGTCTATACATTGATTAGATTCCGTCGACATTTTTCTCTACCGCCAGTTCGGAATGCTGGTTCGTCAGAGAAGAACAGGCAAGAAACTCTGACGTTGCTCTTTTTGAATTTATCTTAGTACGTATAAACAACCGCAAACCTTAAACTATTCATTATCTAGTCATGTCAACGATAAAATTAACTATTTTCAAAACCATAAACCATCATTCGACCTACAGTCCTAGAAAATGGAAATAAATAATGTTAAACCGCCAGCAAGCTTTTCATTTGATTGTACATTGTACGTGAGAAGAATGGATTTGAAGAAAATTATTATAATAATGATAGTATGTGTAGTCTTTGTACATTCATACAAATTAAAGAAAGTGATAAAAAATATAACAGATAATGAAATAACTGATAATGTTTTTAACGGTGTTTACTCTGAATGTTTTCTTCACCTCTCATACACATGTCTGCAACGAAAGACTTTGTTGTATTTAAAAGAATTAAATAATTTGAGTGAAGTTTCAGTGATTGGTGATTACATGAAGTTTGGTATGTATTAAAAATTAATTCACAATGATTAGGTACTTCATAAATATTATTAAAATTTATCATAATTTATAACTACATTTGAATGTCAATATTCATTTTTATATTTTTTGTTCATAACAATTAGCAGTAAAATAGCTGTAATAAAATAATTAACTGCTATTTTAACATGTTTACAGTAAAAGTCAATAACAGTGATATAATTGAAGTCGAAACAAAGGATAATACAAGTAACAACTCCGATGAACTTGCTTTTTTGATAGACAAAGCAATAGACAATTTCTTCGCTAATCATGTCATCAAATTCAATGCGCTGGGCCGAGATATATCAACTTCCCGAAGTCGTAAGTAACAAAATAAGAATAACTATAAACTATTGATTTACCGTAATAAATAATTCTTCAAAAAAAACTTGAATAGTTAAGATGAAATTATTCTATTGTATAATTTGAGTGCAACATATGAAGGTATGAATGTTTGTATTAACCACCAAAGTACTAAGAGTTGTTTAATCGTTACAGTCGATGAGTTTGTCGGTAGAAAAAAACGTAAGGGCGGAGGAGGAGGAGGTGGTGACCACGGTGGTGACCACGATGGTAAGAAGAAAATTATGATGATGGCCATGATGTGTATGAAGATGAAACTTATGATGGTGAGAACTAAATTAAACAATTAAAATACTTCATAAAAATATATGTATATAACTGCTAATTTATGGTTAAAATAACATTAGATACCGAAGCAATGAGAATCCTAGTACGTAAAGCTAGTTACGTAGGTAAAGCTAGCATAAGGATACCTAAGCAGATCAAAAGTTCATGACATGACATGGAAATACCTACTTTACACTTTACATGCGGAATACCTGCAAATCAAATGTATAATTACCAACTACACAAACTTTACTCTTAGATGTGTAGCCAGCTTTGCTTTCTTGTTTGTAGGTAATTCCAAATCTAATTTTGTTTACAGATGGTGCCAGCCATGATGGGTATGATGGGGATGATGTCCTTCAAAGGCATGATGTTTAGTATGATGTCATTTCTGATAGCAAAAGTAAGTTCATCCTACAGACCTTCGGCCTGAGCAGGAAAATTTCTGATGCGCGTCTATGAAATTTGTATGAAATATTAACCAAACGTCATCAGTGCGCAGCGAACTCGAATACATTTACATTTACATTAGTTTTTCGTGCTCGGGCTACTGATAGACTACACTTGTTTTGCTTAATTTTGTAGTAACCGTCATAGTGACACAACTTAAACCAAATACCTTAAATTAGAATAAATTATCACCTCCTTGGTCTAGTAGCATCGTATATGGACTGTGGCCAGGAGATCCTGTGAACAAATTCCAGGTCGGACAACGTCGTTTTTATACTACGATGTACCCGGAACTGGGTCCATCACAGGGGGTTGACATCAGTAGATCGTAAAAATTAACCCGAATCTTGTCTTGTTTTAAATAAAAATGCGTGTGGCGCCGATTGAAATGGAATAAGGGCAGGTGGAATAAGATTTAGTTTTAAGCTCCTCTACTATTCTAATAGCAAAGTCTCACGAAGCCACGAGTCATGAGAAATTGAGTGCTCGCCGTTATAAGAAATGGCCACTTCAACATCTATGAACACCCAAAAGTTGCAATCATCATCATCATCAGCCACAGGACGTCCACTGCTGGACACAGGCCTCCCCCAAAGATTTTCAAATCGACCTGTTGGAAGCGGCAATACAGTAAAATAATATAACTAGCTAGATAATATGAATAACAATGTTTATAATGTTTGTTTTAGATGATGCTATTAATGAAACTATTGGAAAAACGAGGGGGTGCTGGTGCAGGAGTGGGAGGCGGCGGCGGAGGTGGTGATGGGGTAAGACAAACTTGACTTTGACTTAAATTAGTCTTGTATTAAGTATTTTTACATAAAGTTTATCAGATGTCTGCGGTATGACAATGATTCGCATTAGCATTTTCAAACACACGTGACATAATGCACATTTCTAATAAACGCCTTTTTAAAATTTGATAGCAAAGAAGAGTGACATTGGTATTATAATATTCTAAAAATGCATCATTTACCATATTACCACAGTAATAACTAATGACATTTTTGTTATATATAAGGTATTTTTAAATACTTCTAGATTCCTTTTACGTTCAGTCATTACTTTCCATTTGAATATTCTATTCTAGTTAGGATGAACGTCTCTTCCTAAAACATTTTAAAATGTCAACCTCCGTGGCGCAGCGAGCGAGTAGCCTGCTGTAAAGCAAGAGGCCGCGAGTTCGATTCCTGCACCAAGACAAAGTTTGTGTGACCAACAAATATTTATTTAGGGTCCGGGTGTTGTGAGATCGAGTGAGTTTCTCGTAGTTTCTAATACCCACGACACAAGATTCGATCTTAGTGTGAGGTCAGCCACCTTTTTAATCATACTATTTTCCAGGGATGGGCTGCCTCAGGCGGCGGTGGCGGAGCTTGGATGCCAGCAGGTATAATACCTATATAAACTTACGATAAGTGCTAATCATACTTTGTATGTAATTACTCTGACATGCAGGTGGACAAGACTACGGAGGTGGTGGATACGACGCCAATGCACAATGGCAGAGCCGATCCATACTGGAACTGCATGATAATCAACCTACAGTAACGTATATTACACCCGCAAGTTGCAACAAAAAACATTGTCAAGAAAGAAATGGATTTATAACCAATGCAGAAAAACCAAAGTCAAGAAACAAGAGAGACATCATTGACATACTACAGAGCTCTTACACGTACTGGATCAACAAGTTGTTTGGTTCTACCAACAGAAGGACCAACGCGATACATCCAAAATACAAAATTATAAACGGTGTTAAATATATTTTTTACCCTTTGCAAGCTCTACAAAGAATCAAAATGCCTAAAGAGACTAAGATTAAGAATGTGGAAGAAGAATTAAAACCTGTTATCGCTGCCGAAGATTTCAATAAAGGAGAGATTTTTGAAGGAGTTGTTGAAAGTAGGATGAATAGAAAGAAGTTTCATAAGATGAAGGAAACAGTTAATAATACCATGGATGATAATCCATGGGAATGACTATATTATTTGATGAAGTTCTATGTGCTGGACAATATTGTGGTTCCGGATTTTAGATCGTTTTTGTTTATGTAGTTGAATATAGAGCTAGACTTTGGTGAAAACAATAAGATCTAATTCTTTTAATTAGCGTTAAAATTACTAAAATTATAGGGTGCGTACTTAATGTTAGTTTTATTTACTTGTTGTACTTGCGTATAGATGTTGATAAAAGCTTTATTATCTGTATTTTATTAATTGTTATTAAATTATTAATGTAAATGAGTCAATAAAGAATATAATTTAATTATGTGTTCAGTTTAATATATATGCCGCCAGGTAAGTAATATACCATAGGACATGAGAATTTCAAACCGGGTTTGAGAATAATCACAAATATTTTTAACCTAACACTAGGTTATCACTAGTGTTATCATTTAAAATAACTATTTTTACGGATTCTATCACGATGTGTTTTTATTTTTATGCCCGACGTTTCGAAGGATTTGCAGTATTCGTGGTCACGGGTTAGACCAACCCGTAATCCATAAAAATAGTTTTATTCTCAATGTATATTTACAACACAGCATACATATTTGTATTATATTAACATCGTAGCGCACAAGTTCTAGTTAGTTAGTATAACTGTTATAGGATAGGTAAAAGCAGGGACAAGATAGTAATAGGCTCGTCGCCTATCACATCAGGGACGGAATAAGCTCAGCAAACGATGGGTTTTCTAATTCGCTAGTTTGCCTTTGCCTACTACTTCGCTGATACAGGCGTGAGATAATGTATGGATGTCACATGGGTTATTTAATGTAGAATCTAGACTTCTAGAGCAATGCACCATATCAATCCTATTGTCACATTGCACTCATCGAGCAGTGTTTTTTTTACAGCAGAGACTGGCAAACGAGCAGATGGGTCACCTGATGGTATGCGATCTCCACCGCCTATAGACACCCAAGACACAAAAAGAATCAAAGGTGCGTTGCCAATCTAAAAGGATGGAAATAAGGATTGGGAAAGGGAAAGGGTAATTTGGCCACCAGAAATCTCACTTACGAATCGCAACAGCAAGCTGCCACTGTACTTCGGTTTTCTGTGAGAATATCAAACCGGTCGAGCCGACCCATTCGTGCTGTACCTAGACATAACCTACAGCTTGGCTTTACCACATAAATCAGTGTGATTCAAAATCATGTAGGTAGAATTTCGAGCCAATTCAGCGTTAATCCGATGATCTCTACTTAATGATTACTGTGAAGTACATCAAAGACATAATCAAGAGTTAAGAAGGTTGTAATTTGATATATTTTTATTATTTTGACATAATATTGTAGAATTTGTGTAATTATAAAGGTATCGGCTTTGGATGGTGAAGAAATAGGCCAAGGTGAATTGCAAGACCTTTAAAGTTGTATACAGCGCTATCTATCATTTTACTTCTGAACTAAATGCTTGGCTAGTGGAACAAACAAGATAGTAACATACACCAAATAAAAGTTCAGATAGTCGTCAACAGATGGCAAGTTGATAGTCATCGTACCACAATATAATATTATGAACAAAAAAATCATAATAAATAAAAAGAATATTATGGTAAATATTATTCTGCAAAATAAAGTTTTACCACAATAATCTACATCATCGCATACTTGGCAATTTATATAATATTTTTTGGAGTATAGACAGCATATCCGATATGGTCTAGTGGCTAGGATACCTGGCTCTCACCCAGGAGGCTCGGGTTCGATTCCCGGTATCGGAATAGCTTTTTTTTATTAAAGTCTCCACAGAACCTACAGTAAACGATGGATCTTTTTGAATTTACTTATATTTTTTGAGTATTATATTACATCAATAGAACTTCATCATAACGTTTTAGAAAATAAAGTAAATAATGTCATTTTATTCATAATTTGTCCGCGGGAAAACTGCTATGTCGTGATAAAATACGTACGTACTATCATTTGCTGAAAAAATGGCAATTTGTAAGCAATGAGTGATCTAAAGTGACCGCGTGCGCGCCCCGCGTTCTTGCTTTCGAAAAGTAGTGGTGAATGTTACCAAATTGTTAACTGTGGTTAACAACAAACTGTTAAAGGAGATGTAAAGTTTAGATAAATATTTTTTATATAAAGAATGTTTGTAATTTTTCTTACTTTAGATTTGTTACTAAACCGCCCGTTGTTGCCTCCTTGGTAGTGTTCGTGTATATGGGCTGTGAACCAGGAGGTCTTGGTTTCGATTCCCAGGTCGGGCGTGGTGTTTTTCTAACACCATTTTCCCAGGACTGGATCCCCCAAATGGAGGTTGGTTTTAGGCTGGCAGCTGGTCGTAAAAACCAAGCAAAATCCTTTCTGCAGCATGCTGGAAAAAGACTGCACTAGACCTAGGAGGCGACTGTCTAATAATATAATAAAATATTCATATGTTGATAACGACCATAGATTGTGTCGACACTCGACAAATGAGGCTTCCGTGACGGGTAACCCTATAAATAAAATTAAGAGGAGGTATATTAAATTTTAAATCAAATCAAATCAATACTGATTTCTTAAGTTTACGCGAATGTTATACATTGAAATAAAACTATTTTTACGGATTCTATCACGATTTGGTTTTAATTTTTATTCCCGACGTTTCGAAGGCTTTGCAGTCTTCGTGGTCACGGGTCGGCCAGTCCGAAACGAACTAAAAAAACTGAAACGAAATAAAAATTAAAACCAAATCGTGATTGAATCCGTAAAAATAGTTTTATTTCAATCAAATCAAATCAAATCGTTCATAAAATGTCACACATTGTTTAGATTCCGTCTAAAATGTTTTCGACGTTTTTAGTTAAACTAGTTGTTAACTGCCAATTAATTGGTCGGTGTAACTTGTCTAGCCCGTCGGCCACCATACTCGGTCAAAGACCCAGATCTTCACCTTGCTCTTGAACGAGGTTTGACAAATTTTAGTGTTGTTCCCAATTCAGTATCGATAGTCGATATCAATAAAGTTCTATAAACTGTCTTACGAGACGTCTTCGAAGTCTTAAAAATAAAATAAGTAGAACCTACAAGGCAGGTTAACATAAAAATAACTAATCGAATGTAAACATTCCAAAGTTTGGATATACTGGGAGGTCCAGTTCCAGGCATACCGTGTTAGAAATAACGCGTTGTCTGACCTAAGAATCGTACCCAGGACTTCCCGATCCACATCACTTAAAAACACTTCACTTACTGCCACTAGACCAAGGAGGCAACGAGAGCAGACGGCCTCAACAGATGATCTAAATTAAAAGAAGTACAGCTTTATTCGTTTCATCTATTTTTAATCAAAACTGCCTGGATTTCCTCTTATCAAAGTATCGACACTTTCTATCGACACGTCCAGCACTAGGACCCAGACGTGCGAAAGAGAAGTTCGCGCCTCTCTCTTGGTCCCGCGCCGCGATTTCCTCGAGATAACTTCAGTGAGCACGCTGTTACACCGCTTAACGCATGTGCTTTGACCGACGAAATTCGCGTGAACGTTGTGTGTGTACGGATCTGTTTTGCTTCAGGACAGGTAATACAAACTTTTTGTTATTATTATTTTTATTAGTAAATCGGCTGCATTGATTGTTACATTCAATTTTATTACATAACTAAATTCTTGCGTGTGTTTTGTTACTTACTGAAAACAGAATTCCATTAACCATTCATTAACTATTAAGCACCGCTACACCTTGTATTACAATTGTTAATTAATGTAATGCTCTATTTCAGTCATCAGGAATAGCCGACAAATTGCATCAAGCAGAGTAAAATAGAGAAATACATATTTCTTTATATTTATTATTTTTTGCCTTAGCTATTAAGACTTCAAGTAGTTAATTAATGTCTTCGTTGTACGGATCACGTGTTCAGATATGATGTGATGCAGTAAGATGCTCTACATTTTCGATTCAACTATTTGATAAGGTTCTGAATTAACATAAAATTCTGTATTCATATCCGGTGACAACGATAAACAATGTAGTTGTTAGCTATATCTAATTAATGGTTTATCCCTCTCCCTCCTCTCTTCCTTTCTCCTTCTCTATCTCACTCCTACTCTCTCTTTCTCTATGTTCTATCTTGATGATTTCAATTCTTCATCTCTTTTACTCTTTTATACTCATTTTATTCCCTAAGCAGCAAGACTCTCTACCTTCAAGTTAGTTTAAGAAATGGGTTTATTAATTACATAAGCAACGTCCTCACCTTTTTCAAACTATTGATCTAATAAGCTGCTATATACATTTTTATATCACCAATTTGGCATATAAGCAAATCTCAATTTCAACATGGACCTTAATGACTGGTTTCGTAAAATAACCAATATGTTTAGTATGCTAGTCAAATATGAAGATAGAAAGGTTACTTTAAACGAAAGCAGAATTTATATTGGACTCATTTAAATAACTTGAACGATCCCTTAATCGTTGGCTCAATTATTTGAAAGTTGTAAACCTGTTTCAAAGAAATATTACTCACACAAAAGTATTATCTTTAAAGTTCGCTACTATCGTATCAAATTTATTCGTCCGACTCAAATAATGTTTTCGATGCATAGACATATTGATTGCTATTTCCCACCATTTCGAATGCGTTATGTGCGGCCACTCCTTTAATGACCACTTTCTTTTTAAGTTCATGAACATACTCTCTTAAGCAAAGAAATAACAAATAATATTCGCATAAAAAGTAGAGACCCTCAGCGAAGCCTTCAGAGCTTCCTTAGACTACTTAGAAGTTAAAATATGTTTGTTTAGTTTTTTATTTTAGGTTGTTAGTAAAGATCTTATGATTATAGATGTGTGCTGTTTGTTTTTCTTTATATGTACTGTAGAGAAATATGTATCTTCTGTAGTATTGAATGCCTTTTTCTCACTTCATCTTTCTCTTTTATATATACATCATATTCAACAACCTAATTAGGATTCCAAATATTGGTGTCATTTGAATATTTAAATGAATACAATTGACATCAAATCCTAGTTCCTAATAGTTCAGTTATTCCTTAATTGTACTAATCGTAGTCCTTGTAACCTTAAAATAGAGACCGGTAAGTCTTTTACCAGATTCATCTGTTATAATCTTTGAGGGAAGCCTACGTTCGTTGGGCTGATGATGTTGATTACGATGATTACTTACATTAACGTTCAATAGAAGTAATCTTTTTCCTCTACATATTTTTATACCTTGTAATTGATTAGCACCCTCAACCAGAATTCCACAGAAACAACAACATCAACCACCCGGTGTAGCGTGTCGACACTCGTCACGCACGCAGCCAAGTCTTTTTTAACAATATTTCTATCAAAACTTTCCTTCGCATGTTTGGTGGTTTCATGATCAATACTGCAAGTTGCATTCAATAATCATCATATAATTTCATTTGTATTACGTCTTGCCTTGGAGTAATTACTTATTATTTTAATTCAGTTTGATTTATTGGTTTTATAAAGTTATTGGATTTATGTACTATTGGTAACGTTCCTGTTGTTGACATCTTTTGGATCCTAATGAGACAATGTTATTTTAATTGTTATAAACCTTCCAGATACTTTAATTAATAATCAATCAATATTATCGTCACCTTTTCCTCACTCTTTCTTTATTGCATAAATTTTACCATTATCAAATCAAATATAAATTACTACATTCACAATTTTACTATTCATTGCGATTAGTTAGGAATTTCTAAACACTGAATACAAATCTTACATTTGTACAAAGTTTAGATATTTACCATATATAAAACTTAAACTTTAAAATATAGTCAAGAAATACCAATGATTGACAACGTTATTGTCTTCACAACGCATATAATACCATCTTTATTATGTGGTAATAAAAACGGGATATTATTTGAAGAAAACAGTAGATAACTCAAACGGTTAGACTAGGTTTCTATGTCAACAGTAGAATGAGAGGCAGAAAGTTTTGGTGCTAAGCCATTTTATGTGTGGAAAACGAACGTAATAATAAAATCTGTTTGTATCCAGTAATACATGATGGTACCGCAATAAACTAAGGAAATTGTCTTTTATCACTTAACGTTATCACTTTTTTGACACATCACACAGCTAACAAGTTAACACGGATACTATTAAATCATCATCATCATCATCATCATCAGCCATAGGACGTCCACTCCTAAACATAGGCCTGGATGCAGACCGCTTCCAACAGGTCGATCTGGAAATTTTTGGGGGAGGCCTATGTTCAGCAGTGGACGTCCTATGGCTGATGATTATTAAATATTTGGATAGAATTCGGCTTTCATTCTTCATCTGATCTAATCTAAAAAAATATATTTACGACTGTATTATATAAAGGTTTGCAGAGGTGAAGAAAAGAACTTGAACAATTTATACCAAAGTTTCTCATGTGTTAAATTCACGCACCATCACCAGCAAATCCACAGTATGTATGAAAATCATAGGGTACACGTCGCTTTCAATATTTAGAAAAAACCTTTTATATTTTGTACCAAAGTCACCAACATCGAACATAAATTGCAACTCTGTCTGGGAAACTTTTGTAATTTTCCGAATAAAAACTCAAACACGAATTACTTACCTGGGATTTGAACACAGCTCCTCGCGATTTTCAGCTATAGTATACTTGGACTAGACCAATAAGGAGGACCGACTTCAAAAAAGGAGAAGGTAGCTCAATTCGTCTGTATTTTTTGTTGCGCGATATCTCCGAGATATTCTTTTTGTGTTTGATATATATTTCAAGGGTGGTCCCATATAAATTTGGTCATGATCGGATATGTTTTGCAGTCGGTCCATTAAGTTTTTAAACTTGTTATTATTAGGCTGTATACTTGTGCCGAAATCTTAAAACATATTTTATTTGTGACCCCCATTTTTCCTGCCAACTTATGAGAACAAAGTCAGATCACATACTCAATGAACCGGCTATCTGATTCATCGTAGATGCTATGCAGATTAACATACTTAGATTTACATCAAATATGCCACATATTTGTATAAAATAGTATAAATAAGCCATTTCTTTGCGTTTTATGCTCATTTTGAATTGCTGATCTTTTTTAGAAATGTTTATGTTTTCCTTTAGTGGCACGAAGGTCAATCTGCCAAGTCATACTTAATAAATTGTTTACGAGTATAAATACATCATATTAAACGGAAAGTATACAATACCTTGGGTTCAAAATATAAAAGTTTTTTCTCAATATTAAATGCAACGTGTAACCTATGACTTTCATACTTGTTTAGTATTATCTAAACTGTGATCTAAACTATCATAGAGAGAAAAGATTTGTTTTTTTAATAAGCTCAAAAAGAACTGCATCAATTTTAAACATTCTTTCACGTTAAAAATATTAAACTTCGATATGATGTCAGTTTTCTCCGCGAATGATGACGCTTTCAAGGACATGGCGAGAGCCGATGACCTTACAGTAGGACACGCTCAGTGAAAGTGGAGACGTGTTAAGGACTGTGTGTCTTCACACTTCGGACAGTACAACTAGGATATTCTTGATAACGATAAGCCCCATCGCCAAATGTCTATCGACGATCGAAGCCATTATTTCCACCCGGTTTCAATAATCAATTTCAGTTCAAATATGCAGATGGATTACAAAAATTAGCCAATAAGAACACAGTTTGAACATGACTCCGTCAAATTACTCTAGTTGATTGGTTCACAATCACGATTTATCTGCACTGTCAAACTGAGAGCGTTTATTGAAACCGGCCGTTAGTCTACTATACTTTCGACCAGTTCCAGTGTAAATATAAACTTTGACAAAATCGTCAAAACGGACTTCAAAAAGCCAATAAAAGCAATAATTTAATTTATGTAACTTTTAATGTTAGGTACGACTATTGTATATTAGGTACCAAATCCACCAATATAATATACCCTAGATGCACAGTTCTTTGCAAATATCCTCCTAAAAAGTGATCTGGATGATCAGGAATAAAACAAAGAAAAAGATCACAAGTACTTATTAAATCAACGCAAATATAACCCTATGCACGCGTAATAAAGTAGCTTTTTAATAAAAATGATCAAGCATTCTTAAATTTGAATTTTGAAATTTAGAATTCCATCGGCGTCGGACTGTATGCAAAACTAGTGCTTAAGCACTCCTTTACTGTCCCATTTTCCGAGCGTCAACTGTGCATCTAGGTAAATAATATATCGATGACCAAATCACAATAACTTATTAATCGCTTCGTCTGTTTTGCTGTTATTTGTAATCTTTTAACAAATCGAAGAAGAACCAATCTAATGCCAATTCGAAGAGAATTTTGAAAATTAGTTTACTTAGTTCGAGTAAAGATATCAATATATAAATAACGACAATTAAGAAGAGCCACATCGAGTTAATAATCTCCACTACCGCCACTTGCAGTCAGAGCAAATTCAGAAACAACAGACCGCTTTTGATGGTCATTTGACCTGACATTTCTTTGGTATTTATTTCAACCGAGTTCCCCAGAAAGCTCACAGAACATAAGAACACATGTATTACGTTCTACACTAGAGCTATGGAGTGGGCGATGTTGAATCGTGGATGTTTCCTTTCGAGTCATCCGAAATGTGAAACTACGGTGATGAACTAGATATATCCACATAGCTACTCTAACTATTCAATGAAAATTGAAGTGTACGGGCCAACTATCATGCTGAAACAATGGCGACAGATGGGACAAGGTGGACTGAGTACGGATAGTGGCAGCATAGCAACTGTAAAAATAATACTCCCAGAAATGTCCAATTATTATTTATATTTCAGCATCAAAACTCATGTAGGTACCAAACATATTTCCAAGAATACTTTTTATGATAATGTCAAACTTTCTTCATTTTACGCGGGAATGACGTGCCGATCCTCTTTTTTTATAATGTTGGAATACAGGCCAAATGGCCAAACAAGATCCTCGATCATTAAATATAATTAAACATTATAATTGGGTACTTGATTATTTTTTAAAAAGTATACAGGGCTATTTATTAGTTTATCCTAAACATGTAAAAAAATATTTCATAATTTATTTTCAAATGTTTAGTTAGAAAAATCAAAAATTATGTAAAATTTAGTATGCCGCCGAAACGCTATCTGTTAACTGTAGACACGGGTGACGTCATTATTCCTTACCATAGATACAAAATCGCTCATAAAAAAACATTGAGGAAATAACATTTATGGTTTCAACCTAAAAAAACGGGTCCGATATTTGGACGATCAGATATCGATCGTCGATCACATCCGGGGTGAAATTAGATTGTGCTTTAAACAAAAATACGAAAAAAATATACCAAATAACCTGGCAGTATGGCTTTGGATATTAGGTCCTTCTGGAACAAATTTAAAAGAAAAATGAGTAATGTGACATGATGCAACGTGATTGGCGTTTACAGTCACGTGGCGCACAGATAAAAAAATAAGTATTTAAATTACCAAAATAAAATTATCCTAGGAGTATCTTTAAAAAAATTCTATTGCACGCGTGAATTTGATGATAAATCTGTGTTCATAACATAACATAACATAACATAAGCTCACGCCTGTATCCCCGAAGGGGTAGGCAGAGGCGTACTAGCGAACTAGAACACCCACATTTCGCCTAGCTTAGTTCCGTCCCAGATGTGATAGGGGGCGAGCCTATCGCCATATCGGGCACAAATTCCAGACTTCGGGCTGATATGGAAAAATCCAATATCACTTTGCCCGACCCGGGGATCGAACCCGAGACCTCAGAACCGTCGTCGTACCGAAATACCACCACGCCACCGAGGCAGTCTGTGGCAGGCAGTCAAATCTGTGTTCCTACAGAAATTCATTGATATTGGTTACTATAGTCAAATACCCAATTGTAGAAATAATTGAGATGGTATTTTTTGTGATTAATTATTGGGATTGTGTATCACATTCCGTAATTTATTTTATCTAAATATATTATTATCGTTTGCTTACACAACCAAAGAGATGAACTAACGACCTGGTAAATATGGCTTAAAATATTGTCTAGGATTGCCTTAGACAGCGAGAACTAACGAGTAATTCAGGAACGCTACTACATTGAACGGGCACAGACAAAAACCGATGGACCGAGTATACTGTTGTTATAAGACAAAAGAGTCGGAATTCTGAACAGGGTGCGGAGATTCTTCTCGCCCGGTCAGCTCTGTCGTCTTTATAAAACACAGGTACGGCTCACTCTGGGATGGTTCCGCCAAATATCTGCTTGATGCCTTGGACGGATTGCAGCGTCGGGCTGTCCGCATTGTGAATGATGCAGACGTTACGAGCGCCTTAGAGCCGCTGCAACTGCGTAGAAACATTGCAGCGCTTAGCGTGTTCTATCGTCTGTATCATGGTGAGTGCTCCGAAGAGTTGTTTGACCTGATCCCAGCTTCTCCTTTCCTAGCCAGAACCACGCGGGCCGGCTTACGAAACCATAGCTTGGTGGTCTCTTCCATCGCGGCACGAACCAAAAGGTTCTCTTCTACCTACTTTTGCCGTACCGTTAAGATGTGGAATAGTCTGCCGGCTCACGTGTTCCCTCCCTCCTATGACATTGGGTCCTTTAAGCGAAGCGTGAAGAA
The DNA here is from genome assembly GCA_036417725.1 of Clanis bilineata. Taxonomy (NCBI): domain Eukaryota; kingdom Metazoa; phylum Arthropoda; class Insecta; order Lepidoptera; family Sphingidae; genus Clanis; species Clanis bilineata. The sequence goes on along the minus strand of CM071162.1, from coordinate 7,415,644 downwards.
GCATTTATGCAGGCCGGCATAACTCTGGCGACCATTCATAAACTATGTTTATTGATAGTCGTTGGTTTTTTGGAACTGCACTACGCTTACCATCAGGTGTAGTGTAATCACTTTGCCGTGCTCGGATAAAAAAAAATTTTAGTATCAGGCTCTAGTTGATGATGAATCATCATATCTACCAATTTTGGTATGATAGAGTGTTGTCTACCGTGTATGTACTGCCGCTTTGTATTTTTGTTTAATGCATCCGCCACTCGTGCATCGTGCTTTATCTAATGATGATGTTTTAAGCGTGGTTTTTTTGGGCTCATTAGTCTCAGATCACGAGTTTGTGTGTCAACACTCAGCGTGGTTGATGGATACATAGTAAATGTTACATGTAAATAGTATGTGATTTAATTCGTATAAAACTTACAGTGCCTCGGTGGCGTGGTTGTATGTCGGTACGAATACCGTCCTGAAGTCTCGGGTTCGATCCCCGGGTCGAGCAATGTGTATTGGATTTTTCCGTATCAGCCCGGAGTCTGGTATTTGTGCCCGATATGGCGATAGGCTCGCCCCCTATCACATTTGGGACGGAATTAAGCTCGGCGAAATGTGAGTGTTCTGGTTCGTTAGTGCACCTCTGCTATACCCCCTTCGCGGATATAGGTGTAAGCTTATGTTATGGTAAAACTTACAGTAGATAAAAAGCGGAAATAGCACCAGTAGTTCTTTTGACTCTTAACTGATGCTAGGCTGATGCGTTGTTAGACGAAGATTTATACATATGATTGGCTCTACCCAAGATTATAATGAAAGAAGGAAACCCGATTACCTAAAAAAGTATAAGGTCTCAATAGAATATTAGAAATAATGTTTTGAAGTTACCAAGAAACAAGATTACAAAATATATTATTTGTAGAATCAGCCTCTTATGATAAACTTTATGACGGAAGACTTTAACACTGTCAGAACATCAAGCTACATGCTTTTTTATTAAGAAGTATTCACAATACTCTATAGTGATCATTCTAGGTAGCGAGATTAACATTATGAAATACAAAATTATGAAAATGTAAAGTTGCTAAATTCTATACACATAAATGTGTGAATTGTTTATATTTAAGGAATTATTTTTATGTGCGTCCTATATATGGTCGTCGCAGTAACTGGCACAATATTATAGCTAGGTACGAGTATATACAACTTACGTGTAATCTAGTTTATAAACCTAAAAATAGTTAGCCGAAATTCCGAAACAATGTATGCCGTCATTACTATTGTGAATATGTGAAGAAATATTGTTTAAAAACTTTCTAAGTCAGACCAGAGTAATATATTTTTTTAATTAACATAATAATGTATTTAATTATTTTTTGTGTTGTTCTATTTATAATTACACGCATACATAGAAAATGAAATGTTGGACTTATTAAAATTTCTCAACAATTGCTTTAACAAAAGTTTAGGACTCTCATTTCTTTTTTCGAATATTCTTAAACGCAATATTATTCTTGTGTATAAATTTATAAATAGTTGGAATATTGTGTTATACACTACGCGTTTTACCAAAAAAAGATTTTTCCGTATCAGCCCGAAGTCTGGAATTTGTGCCCGATATGGCGATAAGCTCGCCTCCTAACATATCTGGAACGGAACTAAGCTCGGCGAAATGTGGGTGTTCTATTTCGCTAGTGCGCCTCTGCTTACCCCTTATGTTATGTGTTATGAGTCATACAACTCTTCCTTTCGACCTGGAATCATCATCATCAGCTATAGGACGTCCACTGCTGAATATAGGCCCAAGATTTCCAGATTGACCTCGACTTCGTCCACTGAAATATCCCACTCTAATGTAGGGTCGGCGCAACACACTTTCTTCAAGCTTGTTACAAAAAGGATTCGACTTAATTTTTATGATCTGCTGCCTGCCTTACACTAACTTCGTTTAGGGGCTATGCCCATACACAACCGGAATATAATCTGTTATCTCTTAGCACGCTTGAAATCGAGAGTAATCTGACAATAACATTTCATGACAATGATTTGACTATAATGGGTCGTGCAAGTTCGTAATACTTTTATTTTCATACGCTAATACCGTTACGGCACTTTCTCCAAAACATTTCGTAACCGTTCCGTACATTGGTTAGATCGTGAGAAACGAACGGGACCTTTTGGTACAGGCCCCTGACTTTTGACAGTCGATTCGATTTTTACTAAGATTCGGTCTCATTTATTTACTTAAAATTCCACCGAAATCGAGCTAAAAAGTACGCTAAGTCGCATTAGATTCGAGAATTTATCACTTGGTAATTTTTAATTGAAATTAAAAATCATCTTAAAAATTTATGATTTCGGTGGAATTTTAAGTCAATAAATAAAAACGTAACGTAGTCGCAATCGAATCGAGTGGCAAAAATTAACCCCGCAATAATCCTAGTACGAGTAGTGCCTCCGAATAACGATGAGTTAGGGCAACTTGCAGCGCTATTACTAATCTAGAGTTACACTTTATCTCGATTTATCCTACAGATCACTCCTATATTTAAATCTAGAGTTGGGACAAATGGAGATTTATCGCGGAGCTGCAAGTGGCCCTAAGCGTTAAATCTTCATTTTTTTAAAATCCTTATAGCTTTCGCAAGTCAAATGTGTGTATGTATCTAATGTACATAATTATGTATGTATGTGTATGTATATGTATTATGTATGGCGCTACTCGCCAAATGTATGAAGATTTGACGATACTATCATAGTTATCCAAAAGTATAAACACATACTAGGGGTGTTGTTGTTCTTAGCAAATTTTTTTTACAAAAACTTAAATACCGACTTTAAAATTAAATAAAACATAACAACCTAGGTGTTGTTGTATTTGTTGTCCTAAGATCTTGAGTTTAATCCCCGGGTCGCGCAAATGGATAATTGGTTTTTCTAATCAATCAGCCCGGAGTCTCTATTTGTGGCAGATATGGCGATAGACTGGCCTATAATATTTGGGACTGAAAAAAGCTTGGCAAAAAACGGCGCCTACCCTTCGAAGCGTGACAGCCTATCATATTATGTATAAATGTATTACACAAATAATCAAATCTTCATCTCGTTTTCTATGTTCCAATAGCCCAAGCAGGAATATTTTTGACAATCGAATTCGTATTGAGTTCTTGCATTAAATATTAAAGTCCGTCGTAGAGTTTACAGACCGTGACGTCATGTCCACGGACTCTAATTCAAAATTGTAGATACCTATTACCAAAGAGATTTAATATTACTAACTATAGAGGTGCTATCAAGCAAGTTTCTATACAAAAAAAATGATCTCAAACTTAAGCAAACGTCATCAGTCCGCAGCGAGCTCGATATGAATTCGATTATTAAAAATAGTCTAGTAGCTCGACCATGAGTTTTTTTGGCACATTACGCTAGTGACTACGTAAAATATTTGTATGACAAACACCCAACGCCTCTAGCGGTTATGTGGGGAATTCACGTTTTTCATACAGATTATTTTTCGAAGGCGTGAAATGTCAAATAACTCTTGGTCGAGCTACTGCTCAGGCCGCTGATGGTAACACAGATATGTTCAACAACAGATAACTTTCTGAGTCCACGTTTCTACAGACGCGTAGGTTTGCCCCTATTTCGAACAATAATTAGTGTGGGCGACATATTTTGTCTCCGTGATCTTTGTGCTTCTATTGTCAAATGTATGGAAATCCTTTCCCTTCCCTCCTTTTAGGTTGGCAACGTACCTATGATTATTTTTGTTCTTGGGTGTCTATGGGCGGTGGAGATTACTTACCATCAGGTGACCAATCTGCTCGTTTCTGCTATAAAAAAAACTCTTTTAATATTCTACAATACATCTTGATCAACACCATTATTATAAATATAATACTTTGTTTAAAACTTTTGATTTACTTCCTGACTTTTTAAACTCGTTAACCAGTAAATCAAAATAAACCGAAATTTTAAAATAACGCGAAGTCACTCTAAGTGAACGGAGAAACTATTTTTAATACATATTCATGACTTTGGAAAACGGACCAGGTAATTTATTTTTTAATTTTAATACTATTACTACATCATTATTATTATGTCGAGTTCTGCAGGTATATGTTAACATAATTTGGCCGGTTGGTTTCCTCTACTAAATACTAACTTTTTTATTACCTGTCGTTATCCCACGAGGGGTCGGCGCAACGCAAAGTTCAAGTTTCAGTATAATCACAAGTTTAAAAACTTAACGGACTGACTTCAAAACGTATCTGATCGTGACCAAATTTATATGGGACCACCCTTAAAATAAACTCTATCGAATACAAAAATAATTAATAAAGACAAATTGAGGACCTTCCCCATTTTGGAAGTCGGTCAAGGAACCCCAAAAGCAGCACTCAATTAAACTGATTCTTATCAATTTTGCGTAACGTTAGTATAATTTTTATTAGCTTTCTTTCTTACATTTGAATAAATTACGAATGATAAACTACACTATCTATTTTACAACTACAAACTAGTATATTATTTAACAAATGTAATATTGATAATATTAAACTTGAAATTATTATATCAATTACTTAACATTTAAAAAATTATAACGGTGAGACGGCATTAAGTATATTTTTGTGATTTAAACGTCATTTATATTTTTAAGGAAAAGGAAATATAAAAAGTACCCTTAACCGACGCGAATGTATGAAGAGATTGATGAAAGTAGATGAAGCGAAAGTAGTGTGTCAGAATCGGGCGAAGTGGAAATCCATAGTCTCTGCCTACCCCTATGGGATACGGGCGTGATATTATGTATGTATGTATGTTATATTTTTATTCCTAAGGGCCACTTGCAGCTCCGCGATCTTTTTTTTATAGCAAATGCTGGCAAACGAGCAGATGGGTCACCTGATGGTAAATGATCTCCACCGCCCATAAACACCCAAGACACAAAAATAATCATGCCAAATTACAGTCCTCTAGTATAGTCTCTGAGATAAACTGCGGTTAGACAGACGGACGGACATGGCGAAACTATAAGGGTTCCATTTGGCTTCGGAACCCTAAAACCACAATTATCAAGAAGAGTATAAATTATCTAAGTCTGGTTGCAACCAATTATCAAACAGACAGGTTTAATGGAAAATTTCGTGTATTTTCAATTTGTTGTTCATGTTACGTGGAACTTTCTTTCAACTTTCTCTGATATGCAGACTGTTGTATAATTCCGGTAATATTTCATGCTATTAATACTATGCACCCATTAGTAATCAAAAGAAGTAAACGTAGTTCACATGAGTGGTAATAAATTATTACGAAAAGGGGTATTCTAAATAACTATTAAGAACATACACGACTAACTCCCGAATGGTCAAACGCATCGGTGGCGTGGTGGTATTTCGGTACGACTACTGCTACTACTATGGCAGCCTCCGTGGCGCAGCGGGCGAGTAGCCGGCTGTGAAGCGAGAGGCCGCGGGTTCGATTCCCGCATTGAGACAAATGTTTGTGTGGCCCACAGATATTTGTTTCAAGTCTGGGTGTTGCTAGACCGAAAGTCTCTCATAGTCTCTGACACCTACGATACAGGTTATACCTAGTGTGTGGTCAGGACTAGGTGTGTGACTGTTGGGTGTATTCATTTCACTACGGTTCTGAGGTCTCGGGCTCGTTCCCCGGGTCGGGCAAAGTGATATGGATTTTTCCATATCAGCCCGGAGTCTCGAATTTGTGCCCGATATGGCGATAGGCTCGCCCCCTATCACATCTGGGACGGAACTAAGCTCGGCGAAATGTGGGTGTACTAGTTCGCTAGGGCGCCTCTGCCTACCCCTTCGGGGATGCAGGCGTGAGCTTATGTTATCTTTATGTTATGTTATGGTCAAACGCTACTTTACTTTAACGGCTTCTTACATTGATTTTCGCAATACAATTTAGTCAGATAAAACGGCCTTAATCTACATAAGGCGACCTTAAGTGTGAGCATTCGGTAGTAAACAGTTTGGGGTCAGAATTATGTTTAAACAGTTTTTTTAAATGAAAACGTAGCCCACAATTTTTTTTAATGAAGAAGTAAAACCGGTTTGATCCACTGTCTCACAGAAAACCGGCGTAAAGTGGCTCGTTGTTACGTTTCGTTCCGTGAGTGAGATTTCCTACCCCTGACCCAAATATCTTCCTTTCCCACCTCCAATTCTCTTTCCATAAGGTTGGCAACGCACCCATGATTCATTTGGTATAGATATATGGGCAGTTTAGATCAATTATCATCAAGTAGATACAAAAGTTTAAAGACTTAGACCGACTTCAAAACTTATCTGATCGAGACCAAATTTATATGGGACCACCCTTGAAACAAGCTCTATCAAACACAAAATAATAATAATTTTGAAAATCGGTCCACATTTGGCGGATATATCGAGTAATATACATAAAAAACAACTAATTGAGGACCTCCTCCTTTTGTGGAAGTCGGTCGAAATGGCTCCACATTTGGTGGAGATATCGGGAAATATACATTAAAAAAATAGAGACGAATTGAGGACCTTCTCCTTTTTTGGGGTCGGTCAAAAATAATAGTTCCTCATACAAGAACCTAAACTAGAGTTAAGAGTACGTATGTGAATTTAAAGTGATTTTTCTAATTAATTTTTTGCCCATAATTTCCAAAACCAAGAACAATAAGGTACATCTATGGAGCTCGCGACACCGACCTCAAAACAACAGGTTGTGTGACGTCACGAAAGACACCAAAAACTTGCATACTTGGTAAAACAGTAAACACTTTCACTACGAATGTCCGGCTCGCGGACCACACTTGAGATGTATTTACTACATTGACAACTCTAGAGTCATGTCAAAAAGATTTACTTTAGAGGGGCTGTCAAGAATTTTCATACAAAAAATAATCTCAAACGTCAGTCACGCTATCTATCACTTATAGGAGGCATAGGCGAGGGCACTTATGACAATTTACACATTATAATGTTCTGTGAATCTTCAAGAATCACGTAAGACAATTTTATTGTCAAAAAACGCTGGCACGACCTTACGCGCGTATGCTTCAAATACGACTGAGTGGTTTATGACCACGAGGTCATAACTTTTGGATCACAAGTTTCGTGCTGTTGCCCCGTCTATACCTCTATACTGTTGAATGTATTTAAATATAACAGAAAATAAACATTTACGAGGCAATATCACATTCTTGTTGACTAACGAGAGACATTGCTTTCATTGATGATCGCCAGTATTACCCGAAGTTACTAAATATTTACTGGCCCATACCAACGTGCCACTATAGATGGATTTATACATTGGCCATAATCGTCGAACAGTAATAGGAATGGCATTTACAAAAAGAGGTAAAATAACGTAATTGGTGTCAAAACCACACTTTTATGTAATCTATATTTGGAATTAAAATAATCATCATCATCAGCCATAGGACGTCCACTGCTGAACATAGGCCTCCCCCAAAGATTTCCAGATCGACCTGTTGGAAGCGGCCTGCATCCTGCGACCTTTATTAGGTCGTCGGTCTTTAAAATAATTGATGATACCAAATTAATATCATTTAGTCATTAATCAAAATACAAATAATAATTAAATAATATAACAACTGTTGTGGTCAAAATAATTAAAGTTCAAAATACGGTATACTATTAAAATTATATCCAAAACTAGCCCATTTGATAATTTACAATCACGCTACGTATAGTAACAAAATAATTTAACATAAACTACTCATTATGACAACAATAATAATTTATTTAATAGTTATAACGCTTGTTAACAATCATAGATAAAGTGATTAATGCTTTTTTCCTACAGACATATAGCTCCTAATAACATTTTTGACATTTCTTTCATAACGGATAAACTAATGCCTGAAAGACTTGAAATGCACAAAGATAGAATTCGAAATTTGAAAATTCGAATTTCAGAACGCTTGATCACTTCGTTTAAAAGCTACTTTATAACACGTGCATAGGGTTATATTTGTGTTTGATTTAAATAGAACTTGTGATATTTTTATTTGTTTTATTCCTAAGACCAATTTTTAGGACGATATTTGCAAAGAACTGTGCATCTAGGGTATATTATATTGATGATTTCTGCCTTCAATTTCTGAGACAGCTTAACATCTACGCGACAATCTTATATCCAAACGATAAATTCACACAGATGTGCTAAAAATTGTCTGATCAATAGTATTTTGTCAGAAGACTTTCTTTTCACTTTATAAAGCGGGAAACATTTATTTGCGTACGTATTTGCTCTCCATCTTAACTACACTCGCTAATGAATTTAATAATAAAAAATGTAACCATGTAAATTAGTAGTAAATTAAAAGTAGTAAGAAAACTTGAGAATAAAATGAGTATTTTAACAAAATATTTAAATGTTACTCAAATTTTAAGAGACCTTAAAAGAATGATGTCATAAAATATATGTAATATTCCATCTATCACCATCTAAATTCCTTATTCCATATTTTTTATGGGGTCGGCGTAATTGCACAACACAATTTTTCAAGCATACGGAATTGGCCTTAGAATTTAAGACCGTCTGCATGCTTGAAGTCATTCAGTTCCTATAACCTGGTATTTGAACCCAGTACTTCCCGGTCCATAGCTCATTATATTATAATCACAAGTCTAAACACTTAACTGACCGTCTTCGAACTTGATCTGATCGTCCGACCGATATATGGGACTACCCTTGAATAAGCTCTATCGAACACAAAAATAATTTTGAAAATCGGTTCACATTTGGCGGAGATATCGCGTAACATACATATATAAAAAAATACAGACGAATTGAGGACCTGCTCCTTTTTGGAAATCGGTCGAAAAAAGAGGACACTAGAGTTTTGTACATGACCATTGACCAAAGGCAGTTATTACGTTTTTTATATCAGATATTGACGGATATTCTGATTTCAGATTCTTACATTCTCTATACATGTGCTACATAGTGTGGGCTTTTTTGTGGTGTAGAAACCGTAATTACCAGCTAGGTCATGTACAATAATATGGAACTTGAAGAATATTAATGGATATAACGATGTAAGTAAAAAAAACATTTTTGTAAAGTGACTAACTTGTAATTACAATTATGTTTTGAACCTACTTTCTCATTTTCAATTGTAATATATAATACGTGAATCTCTATTTTTTTTAACTTATTATTTGCTGATTAGTTTGTAATTTAAAGTAATTTGGTCGTAGAATTGTATTATTCGGTATTTTTTGAGTTATAATAATAATACACCCAACAGTCACACACATAGTCCTGACCCCAAACTAGGTACAACCTGTATCGTGGGTATCAGAAACTACGAGAGACTCTCGGTCTCACAACACTCAGACCCGAAACAAATATCTGTAGGCCATACAGACATTTGTCTCGGTGAGGGAATCGAACCCACGACCTCACGTTTCACAGCGGGCTACTCGCCCACTGCGCCACGGAGGAGTTATATCTTAAACTTGTTGATATTTTTTATGACTTCTTTTATAACTTTAATTGTAGGTATAATATAATACTAAGACATTCCGTATATCAGCTTACTCCAAAAGAACGTCGAGTACAATTGGCGGTAAAAATGTATGGGAGTAAGCAAATGTGGTCTACAATGCTTAACTTAAAATATAATTTGACATCACTGATAACTACTTAAAACGACGTCATTAAACAAGTTTTTATATATTTCTTTGCCGTTATACCTGCACAACTACTATACAGCAGCCCTAGCATGAAAATTTCTGACAACCGTAAATGTATTCGTGCTCGATGCGCGTCTATGAAATTTGTATGAAATATTAATCAAATGTCATCAGTGCGCAGCGAGTTGACATTTGCATTAGCTTTTCGTGCTCGCGCTACTGTTATGTTATTTTAATAAATGAGTATAAAGTAAGGGTCTACTTACTTACTAACCTAACCTAACATGTAATATTAATAAATTTTCTCCCAGTTAAAATTCAGCCGCGTCTCCTGCACTATTTTTTCTCGAAACATTACACAAAAACACATACGCAAAACAACGGTTTAGCTGTCACCTGCTCGTAGAACAATGTACCATAGACAAAAAGTACGTGTTTTGTGTGGGTGTTTTGTGTAATGTTTTAGTGCAGGAGACACGGCTTTAAATATACAAAAACCAATATGTTTTATTATATGAGTCAAGTTTTATTAGATATCATCACTTGATTCTTATTACATCGTATTTTTTTTAGTTATCCTAATGATCCTGGTCAGGATACTAAGAAAACAAATGATTTTTATGGGTCCGGGGTATGTGCAAAATCTGAAGTTCATCAGACGTCTTGAAAATGGTGAAAATCACGTTGAAAGATGTTACATAGGCACATAAAAGCTTATAAGCGTAGATAGCTTGTAAAAAGAAGCTTTTTGCTGAAGAGGAAAGAAAAAAGATTATTTTTTTAGTCATTTGTACATACATACATACATAAGCTCACGCCTGTATCCCCGAAGGGGTAGGTAGAGGCGCACTAGCTAACCTAACCTAACCTAAGCCGGGGATCGAACCCGAGACCTCAGAACCGTAGTCGTACCGAAATACCATCACGCCACCGAAGCAGTCATTTGTAGACTATAAATAAGAGTTTGTAAGCATTTACGTGACGTGTAATAACACAATAACGTTTATTTTCATTTAGTCATTGGATAATATAAACATATGATATACGTTGATTGATGATTCATTGATGTCGTCTTCATTATTGCATGTCAGGTGGTGTCAGATAAAATAGATGTCATGTCAGCATATACTATGCTCCTTAACAAAAAGTCGCGATCTATTGAACGTTATTTATAAACACATTATATAAACGAAACATTAAAAACCTTGCCTTGCCTGCCTTGGTGGCGTAGTTGTATTTCGGTATGACTGCCGTCCTGAGGTCTCGGGTTCGATCCCCGGGTCGGGCAAAGTGATATTGGATTTTTCCATATCAGCTCGGAGTCTGGAATTTGTGCCCGATATGGCGATAGGCTCACCCCCTATCACATCTGGGACGGAACTAAGCTCGGCGAAATGTGGGTGTTCTAGTTCGCTAGAGCACCTCTGCCTACCCCTTCGGGGATACAGGCGTGAGCTTATGTATGTATAATTAAAAACCTTACCGATTTTATATATCATGTATTGTCTGGACTTTAAAAGAGGCGATAACCTTTGAGTTTGTTTCGGCATTTCTTGTCAGGGATAGCCACGAAATGCCGACGCCGTTATTATTTTTTCAATATATACTCGTAATTGACATGTAAAAGTGATATAAAATATCCTATTTGCAGAATAATTTATTTGAATTTGATGGCTTTAAAAATAACTTAATTACTTCGTTTTTTTAAATACAATGTTAATACCTACCTATTACACTTAGAATGCTTAAATATAATTATTATTATGATAGGTCAATTAATTACATTGTACATTATAGTTTACATTAGATTTAACTTGAGTATACAATACAATATAACTTTTTAAAACATAATAATTAAATCATGCCGGCTTCTTAGCCTAGTGACAAGTGACAGCCTAAGGAAAGCAAGGGGTTCGAATCCCAGGTGGAAAACATTTTATGTGGGTTTTACTAACACTTCTTGAGGTCCAAGAGGAAAAGGGAGGAATTGTCTTCCAACAGACGGCCAGTCATCAAACTAAGCTGAATCTTATAGTGTGTTGAAGCGATCTCAGTTTGGAATAGGTTATGTTCAGATAGAAAAGATCAACTATCTGGCGGCACATATATATGCTACATAAGCGTATGAGCCACCGGAGTCCGAGCCGCCCGTGACTATTAAACAGTCACAGTTGACGTAGTTAAATAAAATAAAATATTATAGAAATATGTATAGTCAGCATGCATCGTACGATCGTACCTAATATAGGGAAAACCGGTGGTATCAAAAGTATGCCCCGTAAGTGTGCTTCGCGGCCATATGGGTAACCTGTCTGGAGCCGACCTGAATCAAACATGAACGTACTAATGTACCTCTAGATATGTGAACAAATAATACAAGAAATAATAAATAAATACACCCAACAGTCACATACATAGTCCTGACGCCACACTAGGTATAACCTGTATCGTGGGTATTAGAAACTACGAGAGACTTTCGGTCTCACAACACCCAGACCCGAAACAAATATCTATGGGCCACACAGACATTTGTCTCGGTGCGGGAATCGAACCCACGACCTCACGTTTCAAAGCCGGCTACTCGCCCGGTGCGCCACGGAGGCGGTCAATAATAATATAAAAATGTCAATTGTATAAAATAATGATTACATTGTTAGGATCTTTCTTTCTACCTGCCCATATCCCACCTTAATTTGGGGTCGGCGCAATACCCTTTTTCAGAAAGTGTATTGCGCCATGTTGCAGAAAGGATTTGGCTTAGTTTTTACGACCGGCTACCTTCCTGCCGTCAACCCTCTCTGAGGGATCCAGTGCCGGGCAAATTAAAATAGAAAATTCGTTTTGCCGGACCTGGGAATCGAACCCAGGACATCCCGGTCCATAGCCCATATATGCTGTCCCTAAACCAACGAGGCGACATATGAGAAAAAAGAATATAATAAATATTTTTTTAAAATTATAAGGAAATTTTTATTTAATGTTAAATTGAAAAAATATAAACTATAAATGATTTGTGAATGGATAAGAGATAAAAAATGTTCAAGTATGAAAATTCTACATCAGTAAACTTCCTATTATGTGATGATAGCTCCCTATTTCTTATGTGATAGACTTTTATACCTGTAACATGATTGATTTTGTTTAATGGAAATTACTTATAATAAAAAAAAACTAACTACAATGATTTCCAAGAAATCTAAGCAACTGTTCAATAATACCTATTTGCAAAAACCTATGAAACTAAACCCATAAAATTGACAAACATTTGATCTACTATTTTTTTTATTTCCCGGACTTGGTACTAAACCGTTCTTAATTCTCGTGTTTGTGTTGTTTTTTACTAGTTTTTGAAGCTAAAGAAGCAGCTTTATTCAAAATAGATGAAACAAAAGTAACCGTGGTAGATTTTGGAAACAATATAAAAACAGAAAATCTAGGTACCATCTTTTCATCAATGTTTCAAGTAAAAACGAAGATTCTGAGACATTACCAACAGCGTTAAATGTGAAACAAGATTTTAGATTTCTTTTTTAGAGATTAACTCTGTAATCTTTTTTAGTCCATTTTTTGTATTCGTTCTATTGCGTTTTTATACATCTTTTGTATATCTTAAATTATATTCATTCTTTTCATATTATTTCTTACGTCTTATTTATTTTATGATAAAATTCGGCATTGAATTGGGTTTCTAAGTTCCACCGGAATAAACCCATCACAAGTGTTTGTTTTAATTTTAAAATCAATTTTAACATTGATAATTACCCATCAACTTAAATAGTCACGGGCGGCTCGGCCTCCGGTGGCCCATACGCTTATGGGACATATATATGTGCCGCCTCTGACGGGTTAAATTGCCGAAATTACTAGGACTGACATCGATTGCTTAGTAATTTATTTCCATTGCAAATATTTTTTTGTATATTTGTTTGCTGCCAATGCTTTAAAATGGCATTGTAACAAAAACCATATCCAATCTCGATATTTTTATAATCCACGTGTATCGCGACACAAGACCTGTATGGAGCTAAACTTGTTCAACATCAAGTGTGATTAAACCAGAACCACTAGCTGATGAAAAGGAAATTTCATGATTCCCGGATCTTCATTTTGTATTTCATTATCTAAATATTACACTCGAAAAACATTACCCTCCTTCCGAGGCAGTCGGGTAAAGACTCTTATTAGTATTGTGGATCGTAAATTGTATATTATTTAATATAAATCTTGAAATAAAACTATTCTTACGGATTCTATCACGATTATGTTTTAATTATTATTCCCGAAAAAAAAACGAAAAACGAAAACGTCGGGAATAATAATTAAAACATAATCGTGATAGAATCCGTAAGAATAGTTTTATTTCAATGTATAATATTCGCGTAAACTTAAGAAATCAGTAATATAAATCTAGTCTCAATTTCATTAAATTATCCAACGCGACTGTTTATCGTTCATGTGTCCATAAAATATATTTACAACAACATTTACAACTAAACTCAAAATTTATTGTTTAATTATACATTGGCTATATACCAACGGCATTTCTATATTTTTTTAACATTTAAACCACACAAATTAAATTAAAAAGTAAAGATAAATTGCTAGAGTTCAAAATCTATATTATTTTCAAATTTTCATCGAGTTGTGACGTTTTACAACGATTTATCAAATCATGACAAGCGATTTGGATCTCTCCTTTATCTGCAATTTTCTTTTTGCTGGCATTGTAAGACAATTTGTTTTGACTTTTTTGTTAAGTTTCAGTGAAAGTCAGAGTGTTTCTCAATTAGTTTGGATGAGCATATAACTTTACAATTGAACTGTGTTTTGTCAACATATCACAACCTCATGTGATTTTATGTCTAGAGTATTAAGTATATAGGCTTACTTTCACTATATTTTATTTCGACTTTCATATACGTGAATTGCATTAGTAATAACATATTACAGTATTATTCGACGGTTGATAGTGAAGATAGTTGTTTTATGCTTCTTACATCCTAGATTAGCAGAATTATCTGTTTGATCTAGCAAACTCTTTCAAGACTCAAGAGTCTTGAAAGAGTTTGCTAGATCAAACAGATTTTTGTTGTTGAAGAAGAGTTTGGTTGAGTTTGGTTCTCTTGAGTTTGGTTCATCTTAAAGCCGCGTCTCCTTTTCTCAAAACATTACACAAAAACACATACGCAAAACATCGATTTTAGCTCTCTCCTGATCGTAGAACAATGCACCATAGATAAAAAATACATGTTTTGTGTAATGTTTTAATACAGGTGACGCGGCTTAAGATAATATAAAATAAATAAATGTTTGCTTTAAAGTATTTCTGAATTCTATAAACATTGAATTTTAATTTAAGATATTAAGACATTCTATTGATATTTACAAATGCTTGGTGTACAATTTTAAATTAAAAACCATTATACTCACTAATAATAAATCTACACATAACCACAAATTACTAGAAGGGACGAACATTGTGGTAGGCGATGTAAACAGCTATTACACAGATGGAGTTATGGAGCGTAAACGTTTAATATCCATAAAAATAGTAAACAAAACTTTCATATTAAAGGTCAGTCTTGGTGTCTCGGATATACCTCTAGATGTACTTTTCGGAACAGGTTACAATATAAACGTACTGGAAGAATGTTGAGATATTGGAAGGTTGCCATGGTGTTTTTCTATCGCAATTTTCCCCAGACTGCATCCCTCAAATGGGATGGACGTCACGCAGGCATCCAGTAGTAAAAACTTATACAAATCCTTTCTCCGTAACATGCTTGAAAGGGTATATTAAATAAATTCATGAAATGAAATATTTATTGAAGTCTAATTATATACTTTGAAGATACTTTAATATATTTTGTGTTTCCTTTGCATTATATTTCCTTACTTGTTTAATTGTAATTAAAGTTCACACTTTCTAAATAAACTAAGAACCTATGATAAAGACTCCAATTTAATTATTCTTATTTACCAGATTTTAACTTTCTACAAATATTCACCGACATTATGAATTTGAAGCATCTCTGTGCAAATTTTATTTTCTTGTATCTAATGTAACTTATAATTTTACTACTGTTTCGATACGCCCTGTTGCCTCTAAATCTAAATGGCAAACAAGTACAAAACTCTGACATACTATATAATCTGCATAGGTGATTACAGAATGAAAAACATATTATTTGTTACAGATGAGATGTCAAGGTGTATTTGGATCAACAACTCGCGAGTCACTCCCCACGACACAATAAAACCGAGAAACGGAAAGTACGACATTTAATGTCAGATGTAATTCCAACAATTTGTAATCACGACCCGAAAATAATGGGATTAACAAGTCTTCACGCAAATGAACACAAGTAATTCTATAATGTACACTCGTCAAATATAATTTTGAAGATCCGTTATGTTTTGATAATGGCAGCGAGATATTTGACGAGGCATGCACTACAAGAGAGAACGATGGACGTGTCTCATCTTATTAAAATCATAATCGCAGTAGCATCACTAATTGCTACAACCAGCAGTGAAACGAATCATAAATTCGACTTAGCCAAAGGTATGAAGTTACTAGAGACAGTGTCGGGAAGTTATTTCAGTGACGTTTATCATAATGGAACTTTTCAAACTGGCAACTTACTGTGGGATAACATTTTAAATCAGTGTGCAGTGAAACCGTCAGTGAGTTGTTTTCAAAAGAACGTATATTCGTATTTGGACGATAGACTCGAGTTAAATGGTGATGTGAAATTAACTAACAGTGTTGTTTTTGAGAAGAACAATGTTGATTTGAATAAGTATAGTAAGGAAGCCAACATGATCTACCTCAGTGGGAGCAAGAATGGCCAGAATGAAAACCAACGCCAACTCGACCAAGAAAATGAAATCGACGATGAAGAAGAACCAGGTAACACTGATTTTAAAATACTCAAATAGATTTATTTATTACCTAAAAATTTTGCTGCTATAATCAATAACCCAAATATTGCGTAATTAAGCAATATTAAACCACATCTAAATAGTCACGGGCGGCTCGGCCTCCGGTGCCCATACGCTTATGTAACATATACTCGTATATGTGCCGCCTCCGACTGGTTAAAAAACCAGCTATATTTTTTCGTCATTTAATTAGCACCGTTCTGAATTCGCAGCATTATTACTCACCATTAAAACGAGAAAGATGTACTCTTAATTAAGGCATTTTTTTGAAGATGGTGGTTTAATGTAAAGTATCATCAACTTAATATAAGTTACTCTTTTATTTATTTTTCAAATTATATTGTCACCCTACTCACGCATTGTGAAAATCCATTAGCATCATAAACAATGCTCCCTCATACATTCGGCTCACGTATGCGTTGGTGTCATAGAAATCTCCAGTATAAGATGAACCCTAGGTATTTCAACTTACTCAGTAGTCTTAAGCTGGTTTTGTTTCACCACTTTCATTCACATACGAGTACATTTATGCATATGAACACTAATGATTTCATTACTGCTGTTTTGTTTTTGTTTAAGAGTAAGGTCAGTGTTAAGTGTGTATTTACCGTTAAACACATCTACATTCTTAGAGTTCGCACATATGACTGTTTTGTGTCTATGTGTATGGTTTTACGCATATTATTACAAACTTTCCTTAACTGTCGATTTAATCGGGTCATTATTAATTTGGTCATTAGTCATTACTGAATTTACGCATAACAAGAGATCATAGATAGTCACGTAAGATAAGGAAATAAATACCTACACCCAACAGTCATATATGTACATAGTCCTGACTCCTGACACCACACTAGATTTAATACATATTGTAATTGTGATACACGATACATATCGTGGGTATCAGAAATACCAGAGATTTTCGATCCATAATCAAAGTATTTGTGCCTAAATTATAAGGAATATTTTAAACCAGGTCGAAATCTTTTAATTTATTACTGTAGTTTGAAAATTATGTACATACCAATGAAGACTTAACAATTAAATTAAACCATTCTATCGACTTCGGTGCTGTCTAGGGACATTCAATTCAATTTCAATTTTCCATAGTTAGCATTCTGCTTGCTATTGGCCTAATACACTTTTTTTCCAGTTCATATAACACTGACATTGACCTAACTGAATCTAGCTCAGTGAATACTTTGAACTAACCTTTCTTTATAAGTCTTTGTAGGATTTTGACGGGAAGTCTGACAGGGTGGACGTCGCTTGTTAAAATTATTTCATATTGTTCTCTAGAGCTGTGTTTGTTGTCTTTAAGTGGTGTATTTTAATGAATCAAACTTCAGTAAAGATGGACAGTATAATGTGGAAACTTTTTAACCGGTGATCTTTGATGAGTTTTTCTTGGTGCGTTGGCTGGCTTTATTCAGTCAATTCGCCGAGTGAAGGTCATCTGAGGGGCATCGCACTGGAAAGAATTACCGCCATAATCCCGGCAGGAACTTGAGATCATGTACATTTGAGCCTCATGGTCATTGTGAAAACTTAATTGCTCTATTTACCTTAGTATTGGCTAAATCATCGCATATGCGTGGAAGCCATTATTTTTAAAAGAAGAAGAAAAAGTCTTTGTGATAAACGAATATGAAATAATGCACAAATATTGTGAGTAGTGACCATTTCACAATAATATCCAAAATACAAACCTATTCAAGTCAGCTTGTATGTAATTCTTACAAATGTTATTTTTAATTTTGGCACCGTGGAATTATAACTCTGCTGATCAACGGATGAGGCGCTGACGAAACCTGGGTTCCTGCCTTGTAGATTGTGGGGCTCAGACGGCGGGTCGCCCAACGTAAAACCTGAATTCCGTCAAATCATATGAGACGAAAAGATGGAACTACATCCAGTTTTGATAGGATTTCATGCCATTACAATAAATAAATAATAAATAACACCCAACAGTCACATACATAGGTCTGACCCCACACTAAGATCGAGTCTTGTGTCATGGGGAACTACGAGAGACTTTCGGTCTCATAACACCCAGACCCGAAACAAATATCTATGGATCACACAAATATTTGTCTCGGTGCTGGGATCGAACCCGCGGCCTCTCGCTTCACTGCCGGCTATCCGCCCGCTGCGCCGCGGAGGCTGTCAATAAAATAACATGATTGAAATAATATAATTGGCCTTTATAATCTAAGGAAGCATAAGGACGGGATAATGGAAAGAAAGAACAATTTACTCGTAAGGAAGCGACTAAGTTGAGGTTCGCTTTCAAATTCTATTCGGAAGCGACTAATCCAGCCGAACATTTCTATATCCCATGCTATAACTACGACGGTCTGACAAGAATATCGTTGAATTTTACATTAAATACAGTAAAAATGAAATATATTATTCAAAATAATTAAGTGATAATCAAAATTCATAATAATTAAGTGATTCAAACGAATATTTTTCTCTGCTTACTAACGAAACATCTTCAAAAAGTTATAAGCTGTTGTTTATGTTAATTATGCAAGTGTTATTAGATAATAATATAATAATATACCAATATTATAATCGTGAAAGTTTTTAATTATGGGTATGTTTGTTATTTTGTATATTACCAATATTCCTTGACACAATGACGAGTTGAAGGGACTCGAAGATGAAGAAAAGTGAAGAAATAGACCTTTACTCTTAATGAGGCTCAAATTATTATTTGGCCAAATCAATAAATAAATAGATGATAATCACATTATGTCATTTCAAACAAGATGCTAGCCTAGTTCATAATCTGGAGGGTTACCACGACCTCTTATAGCAGTATTACTATAATCTTACTTGTACTGATTTACGTAAACTAAAACTACGTAAGATTATAATAATATTGCTATAAGAGGTGGTGGTAACCCCCCTGGACTTGAAACATTATGGGTTCTTGCAACATTAATCCACAAATTTTGACTCATTTGATTAGAATTATCACTTTCAACTTTCCTTTTCCCGTACGGTATTCAAGAAACATCTGTAAATTAATTCATTGCGAGCGTGATTTCGAAAGCATTCTTTGGTGAAAGCAAAATAGATGTGTTTATTGTCTACTGAATTGCGCTCTGTCAACTGAACAATAAGGTTCAAAATAAATTGTCAACATCTCAGCTGGACTGTCTGCGGACCTTGAGATTGTGCAATTGATATGGTTTTTATTACGATAATAATAGGGGTTATATTCCATTGCATAATAGCTTGTTTATGTCGACCACGCGATGTTTACAAAAAATATACGGATATTCCGAGATGTAGTTGTTCTTTAGATATTAATGACATCGGATTAAACGTATTGTACTACTATTCCGATTTAACACATATATAACATAAGCTCACGCCTGTATCGCCGAAGGGGGTAGGCAGAGCCGCACTACCGAACTAGTGCACCCACATTTCGCCGAGCTTAGTTCCGTCCCAGATGTGATAGCGGGCGAGCCTAACGCCATATCGGGCACAAATTCCAGCCTCCGAGCTAATATGGAAAAATCCAATAATTTTCGATTTAAAAGTTGGAAAATTGAAGTTATATTTGGTGTGTCGTTACGGCTATTGAGATTAAGATTATGAATTTTCGACTGCCTCGGTGGCGTGGTTGTATTTCGATCCCCGGGTCGGTCAAAGTAATATTGGATTTTTCCATATCAGCCCGGAGTCTGGAATTTGTGCCCGATATGGCGATAGGCTCGCCCGCTATCACATCTGGGACGGAACTAAGCTTGGCGAAATGTGGGTGTACTAGTTGGCTAGTGCGCCTCTGCCTACCCCTTCGGGGATACAGGCATGAGTTTATGTGTATGTATTATGATAATAAATTATCGATTTTGATAATCAATTGCCACGTGTCGCCGATTTTCAAGGTTTTGTTAAACTTTAATTAATTATGAATGAACTATGCGACACACTTTGTTAGGCATGTTACAGAACGGATTTATTTTTTCGGCTGCCTAACCGACATCAATCATGTAAAATATTACGGGCGACTTGCAGTACTTCAATAAATCGCGATTTATCCCAAACCTCAGTTTAAATATAGGAATGAGCTGTAGGTTAAATCGAGTTTAGTTAATCGAGTAGGCCCTGCAAGTCACCCTTAAAAAATAACCATGTCTAGTATTCTTCATTTAACACCTCAAAATAAATATTAAATACTACATAATATATAGCAGTGGTAAAGGGTGACAATTTTAAAAAGAGAATTGGGTACTTTTCATACACATTATTATATGTAATAGCAAGTAAAACAAAAACCAAATCCTTCTCTAAAAACCGCATCGAAATTGGTTGAAAAATGAGGCAGTAATTCATATTTTAAATTCTGCAGTGAGCAAGAGTGGGGATGTAGTGGGGATATCTTACTACCCCTTTCCAACGCACGCACTGTTACGGATGTGGCATGATTTAACTGATACTTCTCTTTCCCAAACTTTGAAGGTTACACCAAACTACAAAGGAGTATAACTTTTTATTTTTGAAAATATTTCATTATTTCTTTCTGTGCTACGTTTTAGATAACGTAAATTTCATATAAAATCAATAAAAAAAAATTTGTCAAGTACCCAATTGGATTATAATTTATCTTGTGCTTGGAAATGTAACGTGTGGAAACATCTTAATAATCCAGCAAGCGGATCTAAACAGAGTGAATCCGACTGAGCGATGACAACAAAGGCAATGTTATAGGTCAGTGGTACAGACCTGTCTTATTCGCACTTGTCAACCGCAAGGGCCTATAAAATGTATGGTTAGCGACATAACCGCGACATTGTGGTTGAAATGCTTGCCACACTCTATTAGATTCTTCATGGGAATTTCTAACTTCGTATTGAATGCTTTACGTCACAATTAAAATTTCGAGATTCGAGTGTGCAGATAGATTACGAAAATGAACAAATTAAGTTTATTTGACAGTGTCATCAATCACACTCAAACTGAGATCATCTATTGGGAGTTGGGACCGGCCGTTAGGAAACATATTTTGATATTTGTCAAAATTCGGCGTGTGTAGTATGGTAGAGCCGCGTTGTAAATAGTCATGTCTACAGCACGAATGGGCAAAAACCCAGCTTTCCCGCTGTCGATGATACAGAAGTTAACAAACCTCGGAAGCATCATCTAGGACTGAGTGTGAATTTTGACTGTCACAGCATTCGACGGTCCTTAACTACATTATTAATTGTGACATAATAAGGCCAGTGAGGTAGTAACGATCCCAAGAAGTCACAAAAAGATGATTCCATCGATTTCGCAATTTCCACGTGATTAAAAGTTGCGAGCTATTTCCGCATCAAACATATAAGTGGGAAACAACCAAGAAACAACACATTGTTATGCTGTAATGGAAATCTGACGTGATTTACCATACGACGCAGTTGAAATGACAACGAGAAAATTGCTCTTATCGCATCATTGCTAAGGTTCCGTAATATAAGTACCTCTATGTTAGTAGAATTTAACAGTGTTCAATATTTATATTTGTAGTGTAAATACAAGCAACTTGTAAGCTTAATGTGAAAGAAATAAAAGTTTGAAAAACATTTTTTTACTAACCGACTTCCAAAAAGAAAGAGGTCTTCAATTCGTTTGTATTTTTTATGTATGTTACGCGATATCTCCGTCAAATGTGGTGTAAAGTATAGACATCTAGAGTCAAATGTGTGCACCCCTTATTGTCATAGACACACCTACATATATTGTACTCTATGGCCGTAGCCAATCTGAGAGATACAAATAAAAACGCAACTCACTTATTTCTTAAACGTTATTTTATTGTATAATTATAAACCCATCTTCACATGTGGACCGATTTTCAAAATTATTTTTGTGTTCGATAGAGGTTATTTGAAGGGTAGTCTCATATAAATTTAGTCACGATCGGATTTGAAGTCAGTCCGTTAGGTTTCCAAACTTGTGATTATGTCATGTCGAACCCGTGTCCCGTGTCCGATGTCCCGTTTAACTTGTTTCATAATAAATGACCTCTTTATTGCTTCGTCATTAAGGTCTTTTTGACTTGTTCCAGCAGATTCCATAAATGTGCGTCACTCCTTTTGTCACTTACTTAGCCACGGAAATTCTAGATCAGTAGAAAGTTATGATTAATCTGCGTTACATAAATTGACTCGGCAAAACAGTTATGAATTACGAAATGAACAGCCATTACACAAAGGGAATAATTCGTTCACATCAAGGATACCCACTGACTACAGTTGCATTATGACTAATTATGAGTATCCAGTGGGATTTTGACGGGAAGTTTGACAGGGTGGGTGTCGCTTGTTGAAATTATTTCATATTCTCTAGAGCTGTATTTGTTGGTTTTAAATGTTGTGGTTTAATGCATCAAACTTCAGTGAAGATGGACAGTAAAATGTGAAAACTTTTTATCCGGTGATCTTCGATGAGTTTCAATTGGTGCGTTGGCTGGCTTTGTTCGATCGATTCGCCGAGTGAGGGTCATCTGAGGGGCACCGCACTGCAAGGAATTACCGCCATAATCCCAGCAGGGCCTTGAGATCATCCACATCTGGGTCTCATGGTCATTGTGAAAAAAGTTGCTCTATTTATCTTGACATTGGCTAAATCATAGAATATGCATGGAAGCCATTATTTTTAAAAGAAAGAAGAGTATCCATTTCTGCGACCATTCTTATAAGATCTACCTAGTTGCAATTATATACGAATCCAACTTGGGATGATTACTACTCTTATGCAGTATTTTTTTTTTCTACCTGCCCTGATCAAACCTTAATGTATGGTCACACATTTTCGAGCATGTTGCAGAAAAGATTTGACGTAGTTTTTACGACCAACTGCCTGCCTGACGTCAACTCTCTGAGGGATCCAGACCTGAACAAATTGAATTAGAAAAATCGCTTTGCCCAACCTGGGATTCAAACCCAGGACCTCTCGGTCTACAGCTCATATATGCTGCCACTAGACTAAGGAGGCGACTACTCTTATGCAGTATATTAAACATAATTATTTTATATATTTGTCAATTAATATAAAATTGTGATAGATCATGGGTTTATAACATAAATATCAATACATATTTATGGATCCCTGAATAGATTGACATTATCTGGAGCGTGTGTGGAAGAAAGTATTAAACGAAACAATGAAGTGGAAATGTATTAAAAACTACCGCTGCCTGGAGTTTTATAATGTGAAAGTAACAACTGTCCTACATCTGTTGAGAAGGCAAAGTATGCAAGTACACCCACCCAACAGTCACACACCTAGTCCTGACCCCACACTAGGTATAACCTGTATCGTGTGTATCAGAGACTATGAGAGACTTTTAGTCTCACAACACCCAGACTTGAAACAACTATCTGTGGGCCACGCAAACATTTGTATCAATGCGGGAATCTAACCCGCGGCCTCTCGCTTCACAGCCGGCTTCTTGCCCACTGCGCCACGGAGGCTGTCAAATTTTAAAAAATAATTATAAAATCCGGGAAATTTTCTGATATTCTGTCG
The DNA here is from genome assembly GCA_036417725.1 of Clanis bilineata. Lineage (NCBI taxonomy): Eukaryota > Metazoa > Arthropoda > Insecta > Lepidoptera > Sphingidae > Clanis > Clanis bilineata. The sequence goes on along the minus strand of CM071162.1, from coordinate 7,391,519 downwards.
ACAGAACATTGATTAATTACATATTATGACGCGATTCTGTATTCTTGCTTCTTTCAATTTTGTATTGATAATTTAGAATAATCTCGATGTATATTTGTATGTATAAATATGTTTGACTTTAAAATCTTATCCATATCATTATTAAAATACATGCTTTAAGAATATTGCAGAATGGATTCAGCTCAGTTTTTCCGGTCGGCTGCCTGCCTGATCAAATACATCTGGAGAATTCAGTCCCGGGACTGGACTTTAACCGGGCAAACCGTATTAGAAAAACCGCTTTGGCAGATCTAAGATTTGAACCCGAAATCTTATCTGAGGCCAAGAAAGGGATAATTAATTAAAATTATATCCATATTTTTTTATTTATAGAATCACCATTAGAAGAAGTAACAGACGCACTCTACGACAAATCTGTTAAGTTCCTGGTGACCCATGACATGAAGCTGACCCTACCTGAATACTTCTTCCACGGAGCGACCCTAAAGGTGTCTCCAAGAGCTATGACGAAGACTGGCGCTTTGGTACATGTAGAGCTGGAGACAAAAGAAAACGAAAATGGACAGGGCAGAATATTTTTCCACAAAATCAGTAAGTTGAATTTACATATTTGTAATATAAAGCTAGTACCTATATGCAGCATAGTCAGCAAAAGCTAATTAAATAATATTATCGATAAAGCTTTATTTAGAGTCTTGATGATTCGACTCCTTGTGAGAGTATTGACAGAAATTGGTATGTCAATACCTTAATTCGCTTAAAAGCTTTTAGAAGTTTTTAGAAAATACATCATCAGTTTTAGTCTATCTGATAATAAAATTATGATGATGATTGATTGACACAAAGCAATCCACGCCTCGAAGAAAATTAATAAAGCAAAATGCAATAGATTTTATATGTATAGTGTATACGCATTCATATTCATGCTTATTAAGATTTTTAGTTATAAATTGTATAATAGTGGTTAGCAGTCAGTCATTCTAAAATGGCCCATTACCTTCATATCGCGTGGTCTAAGGCCATATAGAAGCACGCGACATGAGTTGATTGACCTATGACGTACGTAAGAGATGTTGCATATTTAGACGGTGATCATAACAGTGTTATTGGAATACCTGCCTTATCACCCGTGCACTATAACCTTGGAACTTATATTGGTGGACTAGCTGATATTGTATAGTCCTGAAGAAATATTTCAACAGTTCAAACCGGGGATGCCCAATTTATCAACCCCTAATTCCCAGCTCTTAGATTGGCAACGCACCCATGATTATTTTTATGTCTTGGGTGTCTATGGGCGGTGGAGATCACTTAACATTAGGTGACCCATATGCTCGTTTGCCAGTCTGTGCTATAAAAAATAAAAAATATCTTCAAACAAATTAAGCGTTCTTATACTACGCTTTCTAACGATGTGTTGTTGAATAGTCAAAAATCACATTTTTAATTCCAGAAAAATACATCAAGAAGAAATTGGTGTCAGCAGCTATAGCAATAATATTGGTGGTGAAACTAATTGCATTGAAACTAGTGTTTGTTCTGCCGCTGGTTCTAGGCGTAACCACAGCTAAAAAGATGTTCTTGAAATTACTTCTATTCTTGTTCCCGGCGTTGAGTCATATATTCAAGCTGTGTTCGTGGTACCATCAAAACTACCACACGACGAAGTACCACCATCACCACCATCTCATCACGCACCATCATAAGGTTTGTTCGTAGTTTTATAGTTTTGCCCTCTCACTGCAGGGTACAGTCTTTTTCTATTAATTGGCTTTAGTGTTTTTGTTTCAATACTTAGATGTAGGTACAGGTTTCCTTAGAGATATTTTCTGCTTTGTGAAAGCGAGGGCGAAGTCACGTTGAATGTATTAACATACACCATGTAACAACGGATTTCAGAAAGTTAACCTTATTTTTTTCAGCCACGTGCATGTGCTTTAACCATGTTTGGTCTTGATTATTGGCTTCGGAAGTCCTTTTTTCGTTAAGTTTATCTTCCTAGAAAGTGGTCACGAAGTGTAGAACTAGAATAGGTAGTTTTACGTGATAGATATTTTTGCTGTTACTTAAACTTATCATGCTTTAGACAATCTGCATAAATATGGGTACAGGTATTACAGGTAAAATAACACATTATTTAACTTAAATTTCACACAGTCTATGGTATTTAATAATCACTTTTGAGAAACAAGCGTTGTTAAATTACATGTTAGTCATGATTGTAACCATGCATTACAAACAGTCGCATCGCGTGCGTGTGTCGCGATGTTTTATATTATCATTATTTCACCTTCATTTGATTGTTATTTTGATATGACATTGAAATTGTAAAATGACGTAAATATCAAGAATTTATTAAGTTAGTCACACGTTAGTTACCTGGCATTAGAACTTGTACCATGTAAAGGAAAGCTCGGCAAACTACGGGTCTGTTAGTTGCGCTTCTAACAATTCTAGAATATATAGCTTATATACCTTAAAAATCTCGTCAAACTTGTGTACCATCCCAGTGTTGGCAAATTATAAACCACCTGTGAAGTTAATTTATCAACTTCCCTTTACATATCAAATGTCACTCTCCTCTGTTACATGAATCTCTGTAATACCGAACGAAGCGAAACTTCACGCGTTCATTGAACGTGAAACCAAGAGTGGTTTGATTGACATGTTATTTACGTTGTACCTTTTTTCCTTAGTGGAATGCGCTTGCGCATTTTAATGTATAATCCTGTATAAGTTGCCACTATCCAACTTTAAATGACGAGGCTCTGCTTTTTTGACACCAGACTTACTTGTGAACGCCTATTCTATAGGAATGATTCAAACTTTTTTGAGCATTTATAATAATTGGCCTAGGGCTACTTTTGCCAGTCTTCCTGCGGGGTTACCACGACCTCTTATAGCAGTATTATTATAGTTCTTCGTTTGTTTTGTATGAGAATCGGTACAAGTAAAATTATAATACTAATACTGCTATAAGAGGTGGTGGTAACCCCTGAAATCGCCTGAATCATCATCACGACAAGAAATAGAATAGATTTTATCAAGGGTATCGCCCACAGAACACAGGACGTCACCATTGCGAGGCACATTGTGTCTAGAGACATGGAAATCCTTTGAAATACCTTCTTGTCAATCAACAAAAACTTCTCTGACTTGTTTCTCTTCTTGACTGCCTCCGTGGCGTGGTGGTATTTCGGTAGGACTACGGTTCTGAGGTCTCGGGTTCGATCCCCGGGTCGGGCAAAGTGATATTGGATTTTTCCATATCAACCCGGAGTCTGGAATTTGTGCCCGATATGGCGATAGGCTCGCCCCCTATCACAACTGGGACGGAACTAAGCTCGGCGAAATGTGGGTGTTCTAGTTCGCTAGTACGCCTCTGCCTACCCCTTCGGGGATACAGGCGTGAGCTTATGTAATGAAGTTTTATTTATAGGTACCCCATCATCCCCCAGTATATGGGCACACGTCACACAGTACTGCACACGTCCGACCTCACGGACATGGCTCGGCGCCGGCTTTTGAACACTACCCTCAGGATTGGGAGCTGTCGGGCCCAGGATTGGGCAGTGAGTAAGTATCTTTCATCTCTATAGCAATTCACCAGTATATTTCCGTTAAATTGATTAAAAAAATATAATCTATTTTTAATGACGAATATAGATAAGTCAATGACATTAACGTGATTGATTCTTTGAGCAGTAGCTTCTAGAGTTACATTAAAACGTCTACCGTCTTTTATAGCTACCAGCTTTTCCCTTTCTACATAATGATACATATTTGAGTTATATAGTACTTAAACAATAATAAACTTTGCAGATATCTAGCTTCCGACATACATCGTAATGCAATAGCAAACTTCAAGCCTCATGTAAACGACGCGAATGATATCAACGCATGGGGACTCGGATCACCTCCAGGTAAGCTAACGTAGCATGCGATTAAACATGTTCGTAATTACTAATCTAACCAAGTACTTAAGCTAATAAATAGTAACATGTAGTATTTATTGGCGGTAGGGTAGGTATATCTGCCTGCATAGCAACCACCGTCAACCACACCCAGAGGGTGTTAAAACATGCACAGTGAGTCATACCTCTTGCGCGGATTACGTTCCAGAATCAGCCAGTATATATTCGGTTATTTTAAGGTCCTTGTGTTCCTGTGCCTGTCCCGCTGCAGGCCTTCAATTTGCTTCTCCCCTCTTCTAATTTATGAAGGCCGTTATGAATCTAGTGACTAAAAATATCCTGCAACAATAAAAATGATCGTGGTCAGATAAAAATAAATATCTTGATCTAAGATATCAAGATGATCGCTGAGAGGTTTTCCACGTCTAAACTGAGGATAAATTCTTATAACCTGATTAAAAATATCCTACCACTCAACAGTCACATTATCTTTGTAATTTATAAACTCATCTTTTTTCCAGGCCAATCCATGAACATTGGTGAATATGAAAGTACGAATTTGGTACCTAAAGTGGTTACGCCGGGTGGTCAACGAGTACCTGCTGGAAATATTGGAAGGTAGGTTGTTATGTAATGTAATTACAATATAATAGAAACTAAATCTGAAGATAGATAAGAAATCAAAATAGTAGCAGTAACTTACTTGTTAAAACAAACTTTACCGTTCAATGAAAAGAAGTAAATATTAGTTAGATCCCCGTGGCAACTCGACTGGAACTGGTATAATAATGATATAAGATCTATAAATCTCTGATGGGCACAAGCCTCCTCACCTAATGAGAGGAATTCGACCTTACTCCAAGCTGTCTTGGTTATCAGACTTCACGTAACTCTAAAACTATTATAGAAAAATTTCATGCACTTCGCTCGGTCTTGAGCATCCTCCACAAGAAAAGGAATCATTTCAAAATTGTTACAAACTTAAATAAAGTACTATTCTGACAAAGTTGAACTTTACGTTACCTACAGCAGAAGGCATATCTCTTATCAATATGTAAAAACTTTCTACGCGTAATACTGGGAAATGATTTACACTTTTATCTATTGTATAGGAATAGAAATTATGAGAATTAGTGCATAGTAAATATGAAAGATTGAGTGTGTGCCTTGTAGATTTTAATTAAAGAACTAAAGCATGCGAAGGAATAAAAATATTTACGCTTATTAATTTGTGCCATAAAATTATTATTTCAGACCAGTGGGGCCACCGAATCCTTATATTCGAGCGAAGAAAACAACGCCGAAGGACTCTTACCAAGTTGAAAAAGATGCATTAGTACGTATATCATTACACCATTACAGAAATATAATGTTTAGTAGAAGAATCACTTCCTGAGATGCGGTAATACCTACATTTTTTCCATATTTCTTTCTTTCCTAGCGTTATATCATTTAATTCCTTTCTACCTTAATGCTTCCACTTCACCTGGTCTTGTCATCCTCCACAGTAAGACCATCTCATAATTTATTCTTCCAAAACGTCTAGGACGTACTCATAATAAAATTTGATAGATATTGGCAACCTATGTACTCCTCTAGTATACTGATTTATATGCCACGTCCCGGTTAAAAAAACTGCCGGTAATGCGGTTTACTTAGCCATAATTAAATAACTAATTAAGTCTTGATCTATCAAGATCTATAAATCCACCACACATATCTTTGAATGTATAAGTTAAATAATGAGGTCTTGATCATTGCAGATCCGCGCAGCGTCATTGGCAGCGACCGCTCCACCTTCATCAATAAGAGACGAAATACTTCGTGTCACCGCTGTGAAGTTAAAAGAAACTAATAGAGTCAAAACTGAAACTGATTTAGTGAAGCAGCAACAAGAAATAATAGCCGCTTCTGATCCTGTGAGTATCAATTCGTAACAAAAAATTTACGAAACGGCGATTAATCGAATAATATACACTTATTACGAGCATAATCTTCTAATATACGACTTGCGTAAATCTAAAGTCCAATTAAATTTTTCGATGATGCCAATTGTATGGTTGCACATTCTAAGCATACATGTCGTAGAAAAGGAAATGGAAGCAGTTTTTTTTGTAGCCAAACCTGGCAAACCTGCTAAATAATCTCCAACACATCGAAGTACATACATAGCTCTTCCAATCAAGAAAATTAAAGATAATTTTATCTAGTAGACAAGAGGTAGAAAATGCAGATCCTACCTTCATTACAGGATACCATTGCAGCAGAGAAGTTCTACGGATCGCTCCTGGAGAAAGTGGACGCCATATTGACATCAATAGGGGCGAGTGACGCCGGGTGCAGGGAGAGGGCAGTATGCTCTCTCTACGGGGATCCATTCAAGCACGCGCCTTACAGCAATCTGGTCTCCAACGAGCTAAGCAAGTGAGTGCTAGGTTTGAGATTAGTGGCTATTTTATTGCCTAGGTGAGTAGATGACGTGTGATGGTAATATTCACCACTACCCATGGAATTCAGCAATGCCGGCATCGCCAAGCCACTGCCTGATTCCTAGAACTAGGATTTGACTATCACATTAATAGACAATTCACCCTGTCATCCAAAGTGTTGCAAATATTGTGTAAGCTTTACACTTTAAAGCAACCAGCAGGTGGTACCAAACTAAAGCCAAAATATATAGGTTATAATAATTATGGAAATAAAGTCAGATGACGTTGATAATAATAACTGTACTAGCTCAGGTCACGCCTGTATTCCAGAAGGGGTAGGCAGAGACTGACTAAGAACTATAATGTAAGAGGTAGCGGTCTTATGACCATCGATTACATATTCCAGAGTTTGGGTTGATATTTAGTAGCAAAACTCAATGTTACTTGGGATTGAACCCGAGACATCAGGTAGACAGTCCGGATAGTCGTACCACTCGCAATACAACTACGCCACCGTGACAGTCGCGTTAGACAAAAACAATACTAGACTCCACTCGAAACCTTGCTCTTCACACCTTCTGTCTTTGTACACCCAACCAACAGTCACACCTAGTCCTGACCCCACACTAGGTATAACCTGTATCGTGGGTGTCAGAAATTATGAGAGACTTTCGGTCTCACAACACCCAGACTTGAAACAAATATTTATGGACCACGCAAATATTTGTCTCCATGCGGGAATCGAACTCGCAGCCTCTCGCTTCAAAGACGGCTACTCGCCCACTGCGCCATGGAGGCTTTCAAACATCCAGTTTTATCTAATTCCAGGGACTCTAACGAGCTACTCCCAGCTGCTGATAGCAAGGAAGCGCTCAGGTACTACAGATACGTGCAAGCGGCCAGAGACGGCCAGGAACAAAAGGATTGTCTATCAATATACCCACACTGTAACATTGATTATAACAGAGCATAGACAAGAAAATGTAACAAAAAAATATTGGTTATGATTATAAGCTTTCTTGTAATGTAAATTCTACTGAGGTTCAGTTGCACCATTGCAGTTGTAACAAGCAATGGTCCAAGTAATTTAAATATTGTTTCGTTTGTTATCAATCGAAATGTTGACTGCAGGTTTTGTGAATCATTGCTTGTTAATAAAGCCACGTCTCCCTTACTAAAACACATAACGCCTACACAAAACACGGTATTTTTATAAATTGTTGTCTATAGACGGGACAATAGCACAACTTCTGATCTAGAAGTTATGACCTAGTGGTCATAAGTCGCTTAGTTTATTTAAAATACAAGCGCGCCAGGTCGGCCTGCGTAATAATACTGAGAGAATAAACTTGTCTTACGTGATTCTTAACCATTCACAGAACATTCTAAGGTGTAAATTGTAATAATCGCCCTCGCATTGTAATAAGTGGTTGATGGCGGTACTGAAGTTTGAGATCAATTTTATAATATGGAAACTTGCTTGTTAGCCCCTCTATAGTTAGTAATATTAAATCTCTTTGTTGTCTATAGTCCATTGTTCCATGATCAGGAAACAGCGAAATACGTTGTTTTGTGTAGGTGTTTTTAATGTTTTGTTTCTAAAAAGTTTCTAAAAAGTTCATGGGCTAGAGCCGCGGCTTAACTTTAACTAATGGACGGTGCAGTTGCACCTAAGAAGAATGGACCAGCAATAGTAGTGGGACCATCATTTTTACAAAACAGGGACTATCCCTAGCAGGCTTAAACGCCGAACTATAAATATTTCTGAATAATACTGGGAATATTTTAAAAACATATCAGCTGCTATATCACGCTCTATTCAGATTTGATTATTATGTGCGCGAAAATACTTAAATATACAAGAAAATGAGTACTTTACCAAAAATGATCGTTGATTTTATTTGATTTTGATGTACCTAATTTGAAAAAATATACCCATGATTGGTTATTTATTTAAAAGCAAAATAATTTATTAAATATATTTTTAATCTAGAGTTAAGGGAAGGATAACTTTTCGTTTTAAAAAGGCGAAGCCATCGATATCCGAATATTTGAATTAGGTAATTTATTCTGCTAATTTAATACTTTGTATTTTAAGCGTAGTCTGCCTTGCATTTATAACTTCTAAGTGTAGTTTATATAGCAGCTACTTCCAAAATGTAGGTTTAGTAGTTGGTACCTATTTATTTACAGCTTAAGTTTAGATTAATACATAAGACCTAAGATCAGGTGGAGTAATTTTGTGACACTACACTTTATGGTCCTTACTTATAAAATAGTTTAGCTGAACAAATGGCAAAGAATAGGCTGTAACTTTTTTCCTTGTGTCGCATCGTTTGAGGGGTTTGAATAAAAGGCACAGGCTATTCTTTACCATTTGCTCAGTTAAACTGTTTTTATAAGTAGGATTATATTGAAAACTATAGGTAAACGCTATAAAAATGTTCCAATACATACATAGTAATGTTTAACTACTTTTACTCGTATGTCCTAATTCAAGCAAAATTGTGGATATAACCGATAAAGATATCCGCCTTTTAATAGGTCTTCCGAAATACCTAGACTGACTTTGATTGAATTCATATGAATACTTGAACTAAAACAAATAAAAAGTAAAGCAAACAAATATAGTTACATTACAAATGGTAATTATTTTTTATAGAATAAAAAATTTAAAGAGCTAAGAAATATTATGAAGACAGCTATTTAACTTGATTGATTAATTTTTTTATTGATTTCAAAATATTTGACTCAAATGAAACACTCGAAGTCAGTCGTCATTATTTAGTTTATTTTAGGGTTGATTTTTCAGCCAGATGACTTTTATTTAGGAAATAATTTCGAAGTTTTGAGTGGTTTGAAACATCTGTTAAAGCAACAAAATTGTTACTGAAATAAAAATTACCTGGCTATAAATAAATCTCCCTTTAGAGAATTCCAGTCACTAGGACATTAATATTTATTTATTTATTAATTAACCTAATACAAAATACAGTAGTGCTCAATTTGTTAAGTTTTTAAAGATACCGTACATACATTGATAGATACAATATCATAAGCAATTGAACTGTTACTACAATTAATAAATTTAAAACAATACAGCTTCAAAATTATACACTGAAAATAAGTTATAAAAAAAATCAATATCAAAGCATGAAATGACAAGATTTAATTTTACGTTCATTGCTTCATAATTGATCAAACCTATTAAAAAAAAATAGAAAACACAGTCAATCGTTGATGTACACGGTATAATTTCACGAAAGAAATAAATGTAATCAAAATAGCATTTTGTTTTTTTTTATCCTTTAACGTAGTGTTGGCGACGTGTACCTATTTCTCATGCATGCATATGAAAGACTAATGATTTTTTCTTCTAAAGGTAGACAGAGACAACCGATTTTTCTCGTGTCCCTTACTCAGCCCTTTTACATTCGAAATAACTGTTTTCTTTCTTTCCACCTGCCCTTATCCCACCTTCATGTGGGGTCGATGCAACAAGGATTTGGATTTGTTTTTACGACCGGCTGCCTGACGTCGATCCCCATCTGTTTGATGCAGTCCTGGGCAAATAATGTTAGAAAAACATCTTGCCCGTCCTGGGAATCGAACCTAAGAACCCGGTTCTACGCTGCCAGTAGACCAAGGAGGTGACAAGAATATGAACTAAAAATGGTAACATTTTAATTTCTGGTACATAATACAATTATGACTGATGACTATCGTCCTGAGGTCTCGGGTTCGATCCCCGGGTTGAACAAAATGATATTGGAAGGCCGGAGTCTGGAATTTGTGCCCGATATGACGATAGGCTTGCCCCCTACCACAACTGGGACCTAACTAAGCTCGGCGAAATGCGGGTGTTCTAGTTCGCTAGTGCGCCTCTGCCTACCCCTTCGGGGATACAGGCGTGAATTTATGTTACCAACAGAATTGCTATCCTTTTTCACTTCTTGTCTAGACGGGGTCTACATAGTAAGTACCTAAAAGTGGGTCAATACGAAAGCGTGTCGCGAACGAGTATAATAAGGCTTAATTAGGTTCACAATGATTTATATTTCCGGCCATAGAGTCCATTAACATTTTTTTTTTAAATATGATTAAATTCTAAACACGACTCTTGTAATCCCTTGGGCTGCCTTCAAAGTCAACTATGAAAACGTATTATTTATGACACTTCTCTAAAACTACTTCTTATGTGTTTCAATATTTTATGATCTCTATACATGACTATCAGCGCCTCTTGCGGAAACTACAACGAATTAAAATATTTAGGAGAAAACGAACGCTATAAACGTTTTCGAGAAATGTCAAACTGAAATGGATGTATCATAAAACATTACCTCACGCCTGTAACCCCGAAGGGGTAGGCACAGGCGAACTAGAACACCCACATTTCTCCGAAATTAGTTCCGTCCCAGATGTGATAGGGGAGTGCCTATCGCCATATCGCGCATAAATTCCAGACTCGGGGCTAATACTGAAAGATCCAATATCACTTGGCCGACCCAGGGATCGAACGCGAGACTTCAAGGCCATAATCGTACTGCACACGCAATACCACTACGCCACGATGAAGATTCTGAAATAAATAATTATTATGAAACTAACTTGTAAAGAGCTCTTAACAAGAACTTCATCAACATCACATGTATAATACTCACTATCCGATCTCATACAAAAATGTATAACGTTAAAAACACAACAGAATTTGGGCTTACATTGTTTGGAAAATATAAGATTCTAGAAATTTTTGTCTGACAAATATTGCTTCGGTCGGAAAAAAACACACTAGAACGAACTTGAATAAATGTTGCTACACTTAAAATAAAATTTCTACTTATTGACATCTACGAAATACTAATATTTCATCACTTTACTAACTTCTTCGACCTACCCCAATGTGGAGTCGGAACATACGCTGTCAAATGTGTTGCAGAAACGATTCGGATTTAGTTTTTACAACCCGATGCCCGACGGCAAACCTCTCTGGAAGATCCCGTCCCGGACAAGTAGTATCCGAAAAACTGGTTTACCCGACCTGGGAATCAAACCCCGGACTTTGAATCGACAACCCATAAGGACTGCCCCTAGACCAAGAAGGCGATTCTATTCACTAAACTCGGATAAAATTGTACATATAATGTTGCCCGCGACTCCGTTCGCGAGGAAATTTATTTTCAGGGAGAACATTTAATTTTTGGGATAAAAAAAAATGCCTGTGTTACTCCTAAAAAATTAGCTATGTGCTAGAGAAAATCCTGTCAAAATCGGTCCAGCTGTTTCAGAAATTAGCCGGACTACACAGAAAAAAAAATTAAAAATGGTTTTTTGATATAACTACCTTATAAACTCGTACTTTCATAATTATGCATTTAGTGATAAGCTGTTAATTTGAAATTACAAATACTCTTTTTTTATTTATTCTAGAGATTTTAAAAAAGTCCTTGAAATTTAAGGCAGTATTGTCGATAAAACATCCGTACTTACCATCATTTCCAGTTTCCGTTTAATACCAATATCCGTAATCTTCCCATAATACATAAAGTTAGATTTCTTAATAATTTCAGTAATATGGCAACATTGAAGATTGTCCGTTATCGTATAAAAGTGTCGCATAGCTATTCGCAGCATCTTTGTGTAACAATCAAAAGAAATGTTGCCGTTACTGTGGTGAGATACTTTATTAATATTATTAACGTCACAGTCTTGAATAATGGGCATAATATTATACAAAGTTCATGCGCTACGGAATTATACCATATTACAAAAATACTGTATATCATAGAATTACATCAAACATATAAGAGCCACTTGCAGCTGCGCGATAAATCTAGAGTTACACCTTATCTCGATATATCCTACAACTCACTCCTATATTTAAATCAACTATTGGAATAAATAGATATTTATCGCTTTGCTGCAAGCGGCTTATGACAGAAATTGTTAAGTGGGTAGATATTTGTTTACATTTTTGAAATACCGATCGAGAATACACGTTAGGTGCGTTCACGGACGTAAAAAAAGATGGACGGAGCGCTAGGAACATTGAAAGTGAAGCAGAGTTTTCGGCCCATTCGATCTAACGACATCGACATCGACACGTAATGACGTGTGTTTGCGTAGGCCAATTTTGTACAGGCGCCTTTATGTGCGTGGCTTCTCTGTGGCGTGGTGTCCTTCTTTTTCTTTTCGTCCGTGAGTGCATTATACATTTTCACGAAACCAGTTTTATATTTAACAGGATATTTTACTTGTTTTGTCCATCAATGGGCCAAGATATGCCGGCAATTGAAATAGAACATGACCCATATCGCTACCGCCCTACCCCATCGCGTGTTATCGCCGGTACAAAATACGAGGTTCCACCACCCGAACAGACTCCAGATTTCAGATATGAAGAAGAACCTTTCTCAGCCCACTACTATAAGTTTTACCGGGAGGAAGAGAGGCCTTATCGTTTCTCGCCATTCTATATGTCATTCCTAAGGTGGGACGCCGATAGGCCTAGATGGTTTCAACAGGGAAACAGTGTTAGTATACTCGTTATAATAATAATAAATAATATTAGCCCTGTAATATTACTGTACCACTGCTGGGCACGGGCCTTCTCTACTAATGGGAGGGGTTTGGCCTTAGTCTACCACGCTGGTCTAATGCGGGTTGGTAGACTTCACACATCTTCGAATTTCTTGTGGGGAAATTTTCGGATATGCAGGTTTCCTCACGATGCTTTCCTTCACCGTCATAGCAAGCGATATTTCACAATGAAAATACACTTAACATAGAAAAGTCAGAGGTGTATGCTCCATTTTGGGATTGGTCTCGAACCTCCGACTCGGCAGTCCGTACCATTCCCAACTGAGCTTTCGCTGCTTTATACTCGTTATATAATTGGTTAATCATTGCGTGCGTAGGTACTTAAATACATTTTATTATAGCAGTGATTGGGAAACAAGCAGGCGGGTCACCTCCATCTCCATCGCTCATAGACACCCAACACACAAATATATCATGGGTGCATTGCCATACGAAAAGGAGGAGAATGGAGAGCGGGAAAAGGTCCCTCCTTTTCCATTAGGCCACCGGTAATCTCACTCACCCATAGAAACGCAACAGCGAGCTGGGACTTTACGTCGGTTTTCTGTGAGACGGTGGTATCAAACCGGTCGAGCCGGCCCATTCGTGCTGTAGACATTACTCACTACAGCGTGGCTCTGCCACTCAAAAACATACATAAACTCACGCCTGTATCCCCGAAGGGATAGGCAAAGGCGAAGTAGAGATCTAGAACACCCACATTTCGCCAAGCTCGTTTCCATCCTAGGTGTGAGAGGGCATAAGCCTATCGCCATAGTTTACGTGTCAGATATTAATTTTAAATCATCATCATCATCAGCCATAGGACGTCCACTGCTGAACATAGGCCTCCCCCAAAGATTTCCAGATCGACCTGTTATTGCATTCAGCGACTTCCTACAACCTTAAATATAATAAAATTTTTATTGAATTGTTTATTGACCGCATTTGACTGTATGGAAATTAAAGGAAACTCTTTCAATCCACCGGGGCTTGAGTATCTTTCACAATAAGACCTTAAACCAGCTCTTTTTGAGTCCGTCAACGGGGATACACTCCTGGTACGACCTGGCCGATGTACTCTTATGGTTTCTTTAAACGGTGATCAACGGTGGTCAACGGTTAACGGTGATCATTTTTATCTTTTTTTTAATAAATAAATACACCCAACAGTCACTAACCTAGTCCTGACCGCACACTAGGTATAACCTGTATCGTGGGTGTCAGAGACTATGAGGGACTTTTGGTCTCACAACACCCAGACTTGAAACAAATATATGTGGGCCACACAAACATTTGTCTCAATGCGGGAATCGAACCCGCGGTCTCTCGCTTCACAGCCGGCTACCCGCCCGCTGCGCGACGGAGGCTGTCATTCCATTTCAAGCGTCATCCCTGCATATTGTATTACCAACTATTTCTTCGGTCGACTTGCAGCGCTATTGCTAATCTACAGTTAAACCTAAACTCGATTTATCCTACAGCTCACTTCTATCTTTAAATCGAGATTTGGGATAAATTGAGATTTATCGAGGAGCTGCAAGTGGCCCTGAATCGTTAAGAACCTTTCCAACGCATTCGTCTAATTTCCAGGATAATCCAATTAATCTGGGTTGTTATTGCACGACGGTGTACAGGCGTCTTACACCACTCGCTGGTTGCGCTGTCATCACAACAAGACATATACTGACGACGGCGTCATCTACAGAATTAATATTGAAAGACCATAAAGAGGATCACACGTTAGAAAACATACTCGGGGCATGGTACGACTACAACGCCAACGTGTACAACAGCTCTCTGTACATGACTCCAGCCAGAATTCATTATCACCCTATGGTGAGTTCACTTGTATATTGTCGCCTCCTTGGTCTAGTGGTAGCATATGTATGTGGGATCGGGAGGTCGTGGGTTCGATTCCCAGCTCGAGCAAATTGAATTTGATTTAATTTGCCCGGGACTGGGGGGTTGACGTCAGGCAGGCAGCCGGTCATAAAAACTTAGCCAAATCCTTTCTGCAACATGCTTGAAAAAGTGTGTTGCGCCGACCCCACATTAAGGTGGGATAAGGGCAGAAAGAAAGAAGGTGAGTTCACTTGTATAGTCTCTTGGCAGTAGCGTGCAGTCCATATAGACAAAAAGACACTGTCTACCCTGACAATTAGCTATTTCTATAAATAAAGAATTAAAATCATGTCTAAATAAAGATTTTCAAAATAGCAATGTTCGGATGGATTTTAAATCGATACAGATATGATAATCACTATGATGATGTCGCAAGAGTTGAGTTGCCTTGCCCGGGACTGGATCCCCCAGAGGAGGGTGACGTCAGACAGACAGCTGATCGTAAAAACTAAGTAAAACCTTTGTGCTTGAAAAAGTGTGTTGCACCGACCACCCACCAAGGTAACATTTTTTTTTAAAGCAAAGACTGGCAAACGAGCAGATAGGTCACCTGATGACAAGTGATCTCCTCCGCCCATAGCCACACAAGACTCAAAAAGAATCATGGGTGCGTTGCCAACCTAAAAAGATGGAATGGAAGGGGAGGGAAAAGGGATTGGGAAAGGGAGGGGGAATTGGGTTACCGTAAATCTCACTCACCGAACGAAACGCGACAGCGAGCTGCCACTTTATGTCGGTTTTCTGGGAGACAGTGGTATCAAACCGGTCGAGCCGGCCCATTCGTGCTATAGACGTAATTGTCTACAGCGTGGCTCTACCACTGAAAACACATACATAAGGGTAGGTAGAAAGGAAAGTAAAAAAAAGTTGAGTTCACTCGTACTTTAAAATAAAAATGTCCTGGGGGACTATACCCCTAAAACAACGGAAAATTTTTGTAGTCGGTCCCTCAAGTTTTTAATTTTGTGATTATTCTCAGTATCTTCGGCCTGAACTTGTGAACATCTCCCATCCGCTGCCAGTGATCTACGACTTGGCAGTTTGGGCCGCGACGTATCGTTTCTATGGTTCCATTATTTCAGTTTCTAGAGCTGCCATATGCTCACGAGGGAGTTCTGGTTGGTAAGAAAATCTTCAAATACATAATTATTTCTTAGGTACGCGAATGTTATTCATTGAAATAAAACTATTTTTACGGATTCTCTTACGATTTGGTTTAAATATTTATGCCCGACGTTTCGAAAGCTTTGCAGCCTTCGTGGTCACGGGTCGGACTTCGAAACGTCGGGCATAAAAATTAAAACCAAATTGTAATAGAATCCGTAAAAATAGTTTTATTTTCATCTTCAAATACAGTTTTTTATCGGATCACGACAAAGCGTCCACGTTAAACCCGATGGTATGCCTGAAAGTGCCGGGCGAAGCTAATTTTCTAATTTAATTTGTCCGGTACAGGATCCCCTTGGGGATTAACCTCAGGCAAGCCACCGGTCATAAAACTTTGCCAAATCCTTTCTGCAACATGCTTGAAAAAGTTTGTTGCGCCGACCCCACATGAAGGTGGGATAAGGGCAGGTAGAAAGAAAGGTATGTCTGTTGAAGTAAAAAAAATCTATGTTGACATGATAGATGAAGCGGTAGACGTTACGACTTACCCCATAACTGCCTCAACCATCAAGTTATGCCGCAAGCCTCTCGACAAAACAATACACTGACTGATCCTGAAACGCGATTCACACAAGGAAGGAATTTAGATTGCCAAAGGCCTCTTTATTCCCCCACTTGTCCCTGTCTTCTGTCAGTTTTCTCCATTTGGGTTCGAATGCATCCAGCTTGTCTCTGCAACTCAATCAAATCAAGGGTCAATCGCCTCGAGGGAGCCAGTCCGCCAAGCTGGTCTAATTTGGCAATAAGAAGAGAAATCTTACCAAGATGAATCCGTAAATAACTCTTTTTTTATGTCCCGTCGTCGTTGGGAGCCGCTTTGGTCAACGATCCAGATGCATTGGAAGCACATGCCCTACCTAATTCCACAAATTAGTATTGTAAAACATATTTTGTGCATTGTAACTGCGTCATATAAAACAAACTACATATAGTATTGGGTTATATTAATAATTCCTAACAAACTAAGTACCAACCTAGTTTCGATTTTCGGGTATACTCGTACCAACTAAAGCTTACGTTGTATAATCACATCCTGAGTACAAAAACCAAATTTTCAATAAACTTTTTCATACCGAATGGCTCATCCATATGGATGGGTTATACAGAGTGTTTCATAAGGTTGATATTGGATGGCCAGCAATCTAGCGATAAAGTTCAAAACTTCATAAGACTCATAGTTGATGAAAAAGGAAAAATATTTGTGACGAAAAAAAATTTTTCTGGCCCATTGCTTGGCCATGGCTTCAGCAGGGTTACCACCACCTCTTATAGCAGTATTATTATAATCGTTCTTCGTTTGTTTTTTATGGGAATCTGTACAAGTATGACAATATATAAACATAATATAAACATACAATTTTATGAAACAGCCGGTATATACCCAGCAAAATGTTATCTTCTAAAGTTAATTTTTCAGGTTGGAATATTCATCATCAACACCAAAAACTGGTGAATTGGCAATCATAGTTGGCTTTCAATTTATTAAAGCGTATAGACGTATACCAATGCCGTGGTTTAAATACGTAGTACGAACTAGGAAACACTGGCCTATATGTCCGAAGGTATAGCACGCAATGCATAATTAATTAGTATAATATTTTATCGACCGACTTCCAAAAAGGAGGAGGTCCTCAATTCGTCTGTATTTTTTTATGTATGTTACGCGATATCTCCGCCAAATGTGAACCGATTTTCAAAATTCTTTTTGTGTTCGATAGGGCTTGCTTCAAGGGTGGTCCCATATAAATTTGGTCACTATAGGATTTGAAGTCGGTCCGTTAAGTTTTTATGTGCGTGGATTGACCAGGGGCGTAGTTGTATTTCACTACGACTACCGTCCTGAGGTCTCGGGTTCGATACCCGCATCGGCTAAAGGGTTGGGTTTTCAATTCAGTATAAGCGCGAAGTCTGGAATTTGTGCCCGATATAGTAATAATGGTGTGCATTGGGTAAGGCCTATGTCCAGCAGTGGACGAGTGTTGGCTGATGATAATGATAGCAATCAGCCCCCATCACGTCTGGGATGGAAATGAGCTCAACGAAATGTGGGTGTTTTAGTTCGCTACTTCGCCTCTGCCTACCCCTTCGGGGATATCAAACCGAGGCTGCCAACAGTTATAACGTATTTCAATCAAAGTACTACACTACGCCACTTGTTACGATATACTGTAAACTGCCAACCAAACCAAATGTATTCGTATTAGTAGGAATTGGTAGTAATGGTAGTAATTATAAATTTTCGTTTTAGACGGACTGGGGATGGTTCCATTGCGTGAACATTCACTGGGCCAAACTGGGCATAGATTCTGGAGCTGCCTGGAACCGCTGCTTGGAAGGCACCGGCTGGAGATACGATGGTCTCATCGGGTTAGCGTCCATCTCAATGAGGCTGCGTTCTATTGATTTAGTAGGCTACTTCACAGTTTTAGACACATATCCCGTACTGGACTTCTTGTACTCGGCGTATATGGGCTGGTTTCCATACGAGTACTTGGACTGGAGGTTTTACGACAGCAGCGGTCACGCACCCGTCCCCAAGCCCTGGTTTGAGGTACCTTGGAATTATGACTTCGGCGTTGAGACATATAGCGGTTATACAATACCGTTTTACTAATAAATAACACTAATTTCCCCCTCCCTTTCCCAATCCCTATACCCCTCCTTTTCGGTTAGCAACGCACCCATGATATATTTGTTTTGGATGTCTATGGGCGGTGGAGATCACTTACCATCAGGTCACCTGCTTGTTTACCTGCCACTGATATTCTTTAACACCTATACTGGCTATATAAAAATGTTATTGAAAACAAAAACTCAATGATAAATACCTACGAATTAAAGTATAATAATAATATTTAATTAAATTGCTTTATTTTAGTCTCATTAAAAATCTTGTTTGCACCCGTGAATTATTCACCCTGTTTTTAGGCTATAACAACTAATTCTAATTTAGTACCGCTGTATTATATAATGTTATTTTTTGTGAGTTTCTGACCAATAAAGAGTTATTTTGTGACGTAGTTAGTGATTTGTAACTATTGTTCACAAACATTTGTAAACAATGTATGGCTGAATGGATGTTTCGAAACTTGAAATACAAACACGTTAAAACTTACAATGGTAGTATGCAATTCTCTTTGTATTGCGCAATTGTGATTTTGCTGGTAAGAATAAATTAATTATTAATAAGTTTTCTTTTAATATACTTCATTTTAACCCTAATTTAATTTAATGGGGACTGATCACTCATAAAACTGTCTCGGTTGTATTATGGTACGACTACCTACCGTTCTGAGGTCTTGTGTTCGGTCCCCGGGTCGAGTAAAGGTATATTGGATTTGTTTTTCTATACAGCATTGAAATCTTGAAATCTGGTATTTGTGCCAGATATGTGTATGGCTCGCCTCCTATGATTCTATCGCATCTGGGACGGAAATAAGCTTGGCGCGATGTAGGCGTTATAGTTCGTCAGCTGACCAAACCAAACTCAAGAACGAGCTGTCACTTTACGCAGATTTGCAATTCGATAAAATCGCACAGGAGTTACCCAGAGACGGATTTTGTGCCCGGTAACCCGAGCACGAAAAACTAATGTAAATGTAAATGTATTCGAGTTCGCTGCGCACTGATGACGTTTGGTTAATATTTCATACAAACTTCATAGACGCGCATCGAGTTCGAATACATTTACGGTTGTCAGAAATTTTCCTGCTCAGGCCGCTGATAGCTACTTCCTAAGAATACCTCAAGGTAGGGAAATAATGTCGGTGCAATGTAGGTGTTGCAAATCTAGTTTACTAGTTCACCACTGCCTACACCTTCGAGGATATAGGTAAAAGAACCCATGGATTGAGAACCTCCTCCACATTTAAAACAGTTAAAAATAAACTGTCGTGCATTCGGTATACTTTATACATATTATATCTAGGAAATTTTATATATCTTGTCAGGCGTAATACTACTTGTATTTTAATAGTACATAATACACATAAATTGTTCAATACATAATATCAAGCCTGTATTACATAATGGTGAAACCAAAGACTATGGATTTCCCCTTCGCTTTTAATATATATGCTATATAAATATCGTTTTGCTATAATTTCAGCTACTAAGACATGTCCAAACATATCCAAAAAGGTTTAAAAGGGCACACGCCGACAACTTCAACGTACTTCTGAATATTTACAAAATGAACCCCTTAAGGAGATCTAAAATATACAAGACGTTTTCCAATCAAATACTGTTGCCAAACAGACCGGACGTACAGCGTGTCGCCATGAATTTTGATTCAAACGAAAGCAGAAAACAGAGACAGACAAACACTAATTTACATTTGAAACAAATAGAAAAATTCATTCACGTAACCAATCCAAAGAAGAAAGTGATGAAGCAGCCAGATTACGACATAGAAAATATACATCCTGAAAAATTCACTATAAATATGGTAATGAACGATCCCTCGGGAGTCGAAGCTAGTGAAAATGGGAGAGTCGACGAAAGCAATTTTAATTATATATTAGGACATTTGGAAAGCAGCGAAACTGGCGACAAACTTCCTGTCACCAAAATGGTACGTGTCAACAATACGATTATAAATTATAATAGAGCTACATTATCAGAAACTGATATCAGTGAAATCGGTCTTAATGAAAATTACTCTAATTTTTCAAAGAAAGCTACTTATGAGACTTTTGCCGATAAGAAAGGCAAGAAAATAAATGAGAACAATCGTGTTAATGAAATCCAGGAAGAGAGAAAGTTTGTTAGCGAGGGTGTAGTCGTTTTGAGGTAAAACAAACAACCGATAAACTTTGAAACTTACTTTATACAGATTTATTTACAAATAAAAATAAATAAATAATTTAAATAAATTAGTCAGAGGTCCGTCGTTTTATAAAGCTATTTTTTTATCATAATAAATTATATTTGCCCGGAGTATGCGATTTCGTGGGCGTCTTCGTAGGACCTAGCCTGGTAGGGACCGTGAGCGTCCCACGCTGGGGCATGATGATCGACGTGATGCTCAACGTGGTGCTGAGGGTAGTGGATGACTTCGTAGTTCACGACCTTAGGTTTCGTGAATTTGAAGATGACCATGGCACCTATTAACAAAATAAAACCAATTAACAATAATCAATCAAATGATGACATAACATTACTTTAGATCTCAAGTAATATATACCAGAGAGAACGAGGGAGATGAGGCCAAGGGTAAGGGCCTTCCAGGTTTTCAGAGCGATGAGGGCAAGCGCAAGAGGCACGAGGACTGAAGCCTTGAATTTCAGACCAAGGAGGAAGGGCAGCAACACCTTCTTGATGAAACCGTGTTCTGTGAAAATAAAATTATATTACAACTGCTATAATATAATCTCCTTCTAAAATCAGAAATCTAAGTTGCACTAACTGCTCTTGATTCTCAAAGGCTTGGGGAGCTTGATCTTCTTCTTCCTGCCTTCGAAAGTATCAACTTCACTTTCTCCATCCAAAGGCATGTCCAATTCAGAGGGCAGATCTGTGAGAAGAGATCTTGGCACATATTCAGAGGCAGCACTCTTCGTAATCTCCTCAGGAACCTTTACTTTCAGAGAGTGTGTCTGCAGGAAACGGTCAACTTTATCGAAGACCTCGTACGCGGGATCTTTGGCCAGTCTAGGGTCAACTGGTTCATCATCCTCTAAAGTTCCAGTCTTCACAATAGTTAAATCTTCGGTAATCTTGATCTCATCATTGTTCGCCACAGAAGAAATCCACTGCAGGGTCCTTGGTTTAACACATTCCACCGAATATTGACTCAAGCATTCGCTGTAAATGTTCTTTAGTAATCTCGACGCTGAGTACGAGTTGGCACTTGCTACGGCCACTAAACATAACAACACTAATACTTTAGCCATGATTACACTTTTGATTCACTTATTTATTATTAATTTGACGGCAGAGGCGACTTGCTGCCGTCGATTACACGGTCACAATGTATGCTAGGGAAGTCCAGGGCTTGGTTTATATACGAGCATTAATACGTGATGTGATATCAGAATGCGCAACGCCACTATCTTCGGCGATACAAGCGATTGGGGCCTGTAGTACATTTTAAGTGTTTGCGAGACAGTGTTGGAAAACTGTCACTTTGTTGCTTAAGAGACGTGGATGTCATGATGAAGGGCAAGCTTGGAGAAAAGCTGTGATAATGACCTGTAGAAAAGAGATGTGATAAAGAGTTCGATGACCCTGCAAATGCTAAATAAAGGCTTTCGTCGGTCCTCGTTTACAGAATACAAATTTTACTCAACTTTACTCACTTTTTTATCAGTGTACGATTAATGAACTTCGCATTTACCCTTTTTAATCTTACCCTAGGGTCAAGTAGACTGTAGAACCTTAAGATCCTGGGTTAAGTAAAATACTAGTACACTTAAATTTTTTTCATAATTTTCGAGTCAAAAAGAACCTTAATTAGTAATTCTCCGATTAATAAAACTGAAATAAGGTCAGCAAATCGTAATTGTCAGATTTTTTTTCTAGCATTATTTGCCCGGGACTGCATCTTCCAGAGGGGGTTAACAGACCGGCAGCCAGTCGCAAAAATTAAGCCGAATCCTTTCTGCAACATGCTTAAAAACGCTGTTGTAGAAATATATTGCAGGTTTAAAGTAAGGAATCGTATACGCACTAATTGCATCTTAATCGTTACCATCGAATACATACGCAAGACTGAAAAATTAAAGTCATATAGTTTCTACATTTGCATTGGCATTTTAGCCTATACTATGAATAGACCATAGTGTGATGATGGCTGGCAGTTGATATATGCGTCAAATCATACTGTTTGTATAGATTTAATTGGTAGAGCCACGCTGTAGGCAGTAAGTAATGCACGAACAGACCTCAACCGGTTTAATACCTATGTCTTGCAGAAAACGAATGTAAAGTGACAGCTCGTTGTTGCGTTTCGTTTTGTGAGTTAGATTTTCAGAAGGCTAATTGCCCTTATCCTATTTATTTAAGGTTGGCACCACACCTTTGATACTTTTAGTGTTAAGGGTGTCTATGGTGGTGGAGATCACCATCAGGTGACCCACCTACTCGTTTGCCTTTGCTTTGCTATAAAACTCTTTTACTCTGATCTCCCATGAAGTTCATATTATTATTACCCTTAGATTATTTCCTATGATTTCATTTCCATACTACTCGTCTCGCATCATCTCTCTCGTCATGTCTCGCCTCCTTGCTCTAGTGACAGCGTATAAGAGCTGTGAACAGAGAAGGTCTGGGTTCGGTTGGGTGCTACCACGATTTCGAAAATCCATAAAGTTCAAAATAAATACACAATAACACTTTCATGTTCGTTTTGTATTACAATCACGTTGAGCTAATTAAATCAGCAACAAGTAAAGGCGTGGCTAACGATCTTCGAAATCCGGGTGTAGTACTTAACTAGCATGACCACCAAATATAGATAGGACTTTCCTAATTTGTATCAGGAGACTTGTCAGAGAAAGTTATTGGAGCTTTATATGTATAGAATCCTCATACCTATATATATTCTCTTAATAATAATAAATAAATAACTACACCCTAAAAATTTCTAATACTCACACTAGATGGAATCTATGTCGTAACACCCAGACCCGAAACGAATATCTGTGGATCACACATTCGGTATAGTTTTGTTTATGGTCAAATTTCGTTACGTAAAGACTGTTTACAGCCTGAGCTCCTTTCAACCAAAAGCTATCCTACCTCTTATTACTTCAGTATTACATAAGGCTTCATCCATCAGCCTTTTGGAACCATATTTATAATAGAAGAAGCAAAGAGAAGAAGTCTCCCTGCACTCAATTTTCATCAGCAATAAATAAATCACTCTGCCAGTCATAACTCACTCAACAATGCTGATAATTTAGATATACTAGACGAAAACTATCAGTCTTAGGCTGAGATCTATAGAGCGAACTTCGACTAAGTCTAAGTCAAAGAAACGAACTCAGAACTCAGGCTGAGATCTATAGAGCGAACTTCGACTAAGTCTAAGTCAAAGTAACGAATTCACTGAAGATTTGGAATTTTAAATAGAACTTAGAATTAGTTCGAGTAATTTTTTACAATAAAAACAAGACTGACAGACAGATTAATCAAATATTTTCTTGTAAAAATGACTCGGACTAAGCCAAAAACCTCACTGAGTTCGTTTCTTTGACTCCGACTTAGTCGAAGTTCGCTCTATAGATTTCAGCCTCAGAACTTTGACTTTGTCAAAGTCATCTTTTATAAGAAAATCTTTACTTAGACTGTCTGTCAGTCTGATTTTTTGTAAAAAAAAATGACTCGGACTCAGTCGAAGTTCGATTTAAAAATTCCAAATCCTTAGTGAATTCGTAGTCTTGTTACTCTGATTAATTCCTTAATCAGTTTATATTATACAGTCAGAATGCAACTAAAACGCGAAGACCTTGGCCCCGAAGATACAGATCTATTTAGAATAGAAATAGTACTATTTGATACGAGCCATTATATAAAAGAAAGTGATAGAATAAGATCAGCGCTAGTTCGCATTCCTTACGTAATAGGGGACACGTTTCATTTGTTGCTCATTCAAGGCGCGAGCTGGAGTGAAAGATGTCGGTGCAAAACGGATGCACGGGGACGTGACGTCAATACCAAGCAGACGAGCCTATAGTCAAGGAGCTATATATGTTGAGATTTACAATGACTTCTATGTATACTACTAGATTGGCTGTTCGGTACATAGAATTTGTGCACTAAGTTTCCGAAAATTGACCGCAACTCACTATAGATATTCTCTTTTCCTTAGCAGTCAAATATTCGCCGTAATGTGATACAATTTTACTTCTAAACAGCTTAGATTTACAATAAATTTTAATGACTAAGCACTTTGACAATAATTTGAAAGTCATTTTAAAACGCCTATATCAATTTATTTGACTTTTTGCCTTGATATTATTGGTAAAGTAATGGAAAAAATTAGTACTCTAGTACTAAGCTAAGCAGATGGTGATTTTGTAGATCTGCAATTATCTTTGCTTTGTAGTGTTTGACGTAGGAGCATCCATAATATTAATAAAGAACGGTACCAAGAGTAAGACATATTGAACGTTTTGTTCCTTCAGTGCAGCGGTTGTCTACAAATAGGTTGCTGACCAATTCTTTAGAGATTTTAGACCTATATTTATTCTTTAGCCCTACATAAAATAAATTGAAAATTACATAATACTTCGCTAACAAACATGAACATACATACTTCTTCCCTTCATTTTATTCTTCACTAATATTGCGTATGTAGTGCTGCGTCGTAGATTACTGTTTCTATTTTTGGTTTTTGTTACAATGTCAACATTTTTTTTTCTTCTAATATCTTTCTGTATAGTGAGACAAAGGTCCCAATCTGTGCAGCCTAGTTCGCGTAACTTTTAAGTTGATTTTGGGCTTTCATATAGTATATCTATAAAATAATAACATCATACACAAGAAAATATTGTTATTTGGTAGATTAACGCCCTTTTCATAATGTAAATTGGCGTTTAACACAGTTTGTTTCAGACCCATGAAATTAATGGGCAGCTTTATATTTAGAAACGGAGCTAACTTCACACATAACGAAGTGTTATCAGTCGATCGTAAACTCGACTTCAATTTCAATACAATTACGTTCAAGGGTACCGATTTACGATTGAGTTTAGTTAGCCACGTTAACGGATTGTGTTGGGATTGAGATTGAAATTGATGTCGAGAGTAAGCAGGCAGGTAGGTAAATACAAAATCTAGGTAATATTGCTATTACTTCTGGGCGGCTTTCTCGTCTCGACTTTCAAACAAATAAAATAATCTACATTTAGTCGAAAATGTCAGTTGTGTAATCACATTATTTTTCCTAGCATGAAACTGGCTCCTGGACTACAATAACTCAAGCTGCGTTACCAAGCGGAATGATAATTCGGGCATGCTCATTTGTAGTAAACTACAGCTGATTTGTAAGTCAGCTGTCCATTGTGCTACTCACATTTTCTGTATACACGCTATGTTACAATATATGAAAGCTTTGAAACAATGCAATTTAAATTGTTATGTGATCAAATCTACTGTTCTAACTTCTTTAAGAATAATATAGAATCTTTATAGCGATTAAAACGTCATGGTGTTGACTTCTTTATTGCCAGGTACTAATGTTAAATTTCATAATCACAAATTTAAAAACTTAAGAGACCGACTTCAAATCCTATCGAGACCAAATTTATATGGGACCACCCTTGAAATAAGCTCTATCGAATACAAAAAGAATTTTGAAAATCGGTCCACATTTGGCGGAGATATCGCGTAACATACATACAAAAAAAATACAGACTAATTGAGGACTATATTCTTTTTGGAATTCGGTCGATAACATTAATATCAACCAGGCTTTACTGGTAAGGAACAACCCATTTGGAATTTATGCCAGATGCGGCAATAGGCTCGCCCCTGCGACATCTGGGACGGAAATAAGATCACAGAGATATAAGTGCTCACTGGAACAGAGAACTATCTCTAGCTCGCCACGATTTACCCTTTTAAGAATACACGAGTGACGTTATTCATGCGTGAATTTTTCAACCAGCAATACTACTGTTCAAACAAATATAATTTCTTACTTGACTGTTTAGTATTTTTAAGGATTTTTGAAACTTTTTTATAGCACCTGTTGGTAAGTAATTTACGCCGGCTATAGACACGCATGATACTAAAAGAATCATGGGTTATGTTGCAATGGCGAAGAGTCCATACAACACGATTCCTCCCAGCTTACCTTTACAAAAATGTCTAATAAATACGTATTAATCCAAAGAAAAACTAGCATCGGCTTCCGTTTTAGAAATATTCACCCTTAGCCACTGATGTGTTGCCATCTTTAAGGCAAGGAAACAGGGATTAAGAGGGTTGGGGTAATTGGTCCTCCAAATATACATATGTAGTACTCGCCGAACCAAACGCAACGGCGAGATGCCACTTTACGTCGGTTTTCTGTGAGACAGTAGTATCAAACCAGCAGTGGCGTAACTTTAGTGTTGGGGGCCCGTGGCAAATTCATTGGATGAAGGTCTTTTCAGCCCGAGACTCCCTACACGGTCACGGCTTTTTCGGTCCGAGGTCTCCTTCCGATCACCGCTGGGGCCCCCTATGGTCGGGGACCCGTGGCATTTTACTGACATGTCACCCTGTAGTAATCAGTCTAGGTATATTGCGGCCTATTCATGCTGACGTTACTGTCTACAGCATGGCTCTACCACTGTTACAAATTACTTTCGCCCATCATATCCCTCACTCATTAACCACACTGGTCCCACATTCCACCGTTTGAAGATATGAAACCGATCTGCTTCCATATTATGGATGCGAACTGTCGCTTTGTTAATATTCTGTCTGCGATTGGAGGGAAATCGACCTAAATATTTCATCGAAGTGTTACTGTCTAACATAATCAAATGAGGATTTATTATTTACGAGTGCGACATCCGATGCTATTCCGGTCTGCGGAAAAATAATTTCTTATTACATTATTAATGGATTATACGCCTATGTGTGATTTATAATGTAGTAGACTTTACTCTTCTTCTTCTACGTGCCCATATCCCACCTTATGTGGGGTCAGCGCAACACAATTTTTCAAACATGTTGCAGATAGGATTTGGCTTAGTTTTTACGACCGGCCGCCTGCCTGACGTCAACCCCCTATGAGGGATCCAGTCCCGGGCAAATTAAATTAGAAAATTTGCTTTGCCCGACCTGGGAATCGAACCCAGGACCTCTCGGTCCACAGCCCATACATGCTGCCATTAGACCAAGGAGGCGACTGTAAAAATATGTAGTAGACTTTACTATTCAAATATATACTATTAAAGTAAGGTTGAGATCTATAGAGCGAACTTCGATTAAGTCTAAGTCAAAGTAACGAACTCAGAGAGGATTTTTACTTAGTTCGAGTCATTTTTTACAAGAAAATCTTTGCTTAGTCTGTCTGTTTGTCAGTCTGTTTTTCTTGTAAAAAATGACTCGAACTAAATCAAAGTTTGATTTAACAATCCCAAATACTCACCGAGTTCGTTACTTTGACTTAGACTTAGTCGAAGTTCGCTCTATAGATCACAGCCTCAATGCCCATGTAGGTATTCATAATCCTTTGTAATATTCCCACTGCTGGGCCCGGGTCTCCTCTACTAATGAGAGGGGTTAGGCCTTAGTCTACCACGCTGGCCTAATGCGGGTTGGTAGACTTCACATACCTTCGAAATTCTTGTGAAGAATTTTCTCAGGTATGCAGGTTTTCTCACGATGTTTTCCTTCACCGTTAAAGCAAGCGATTCATAATGAAAATACCTCTACACTTAGCATAGAAAATGTCAGAGGTGTATGCTCTTTTTGGGGTTGGTCTCTAACCTCCGCCACTCGTCTTGGCAGTCCGTACTATTCCCAACTGAACTATCGCTGCTGAGATAAGTAATACCATAAAGTAATACAACTAATAGGATGTTTAACATTAGATTTTTTTTTATTTTTAAATACCAGCTTACATATTTATACCCTATATTCCAAGGAGATTTCATATCCCGACGCTGGTTTAAGTAGTGCGTCGAGCTTCATCTTCATTTTGGAGACGTCACCGCTAATCCGATACCGCCGCAGAACGTGAGCTACTGTCACTTTCATTGACATCATAGCGTACGTCTTACCTGGAGAACAAAACATTAACGGCCGATTTCAATAAACAATCTCAGATCGAATGTGCAGACAGATTACAACAATTAGCCAATAAGAACACAGTTTGAACATGACTCCGTCAAATGACTTGATTTGATTGGTTCATAATCGCGATCTATGTGCACTGTAAACTGAGATCGTTTATTCAAACCGGCCGTAAATAGTGATAGTTACGGGCGGCTCGGCCTCCGGTGGCCCATACGCTTATGTAACATATATATGTGCCGCCTCCGACGGGATTTAAAATATCTGTACCTCAGAGTGATACAATAGTAATTAAATTATTTCCAAAATTCCGTTTTTTATACCAATAGATGCGCAAAAACCAGATCTTTATAGTGGTATTAAACACAAAAATGACAATACGTAAATAAATATTTTCTATAACATTTAATAAAATTGCTCAGTACTGGCTTCACACATTTTCGCCTCTCCTGTAAAATTTGTGTTTTGACGGTTGATGTTGTATGCCTCTGAGGTACAGATATGTATATCAGCAACCGTATAGATGACGCAAATCCCCTATAATGGTTCGGCCAACTGCCTCAGTGGCGTAATTGTATTGCTTGCGTGGTACGACTACCGTTCTGAGGTCGCGGGTTCGATCACCGCTTCGAGAATCGTGGTATACGTATTTTGAAGTTTTTATACTGATTATCAGCCCGGAGTCTGGAATTTGTGCCCGATATGGCGATAGGTTCACCCCACAGTTCTCTATCACATCTGGGACGGAAATAAGTTCGGCGAAATGTAAATGTTCTAGTTCGCTAGTGCGCTTTTCCCTACCCCTTCGAGGATACAGGCGTGAGCTTATGTTACGCACCATTTACGTAGTTACATACCAATACAATTCCGTTTCCCGATACTGAACGGCGCGTACGCGTTAGGGTTTTTGGGCAAGGAGTCTGGATCCAGCCATCTCTCTGGTTTGAACTGGTGCGCGTCTACTCCCCATATAGGCTGACGATGCATACTCCAAAAGCCTAGTAAACAGTTGGTACCAGCAGGAACTGTATATTTTTCTGAAAATAATTTTTTAACTAAAGATATGCATTTTCATTTCTTATTCTATGTCCTTACTAGCTGTTGCCCGCGACTCCGGTCGCGTGGAAATTTATTTTTTGGACAAAAAGTATATGTGTTAATCCGGGGTGTCAACTATTTCAACACCAAATTTCATCAAAATTGGTGAAGCCGTTTGAGCGTGAATAAGTTAGAAACATACACACTCACAAACTTTCGCCTTTATAATTGGTGTGGTTTTCATTGGCCGCCTATGTAAGGCCTATATTACATACATTCATCTAGTTTTTAAAAAGATTAAGAGCTTCAAAGTGACGAACACAAACCCTTCACGACGTGAAGGACCCAAAGAAGTAAGTTTGAAGGTTACACCAAACTTCTAAGGTTTATAACTTTTTTATTTTTAAGAATATTTCAATAGTTCTTTCTGTTCTATTTAAATTAATTTCAAAAAAAATGTCAAGTACCCTATTATGCTAGGAAAATAACAAGTTTAAAAACCTACTTTAAATTTTATCTGATCTTGACCAAACTTGGAACAAGCACTGATTCATGCCTGAATGTCATCCTGTAATAGGGCCTCTAAGCCTAAATTGGTACTTGGTTCAAATTGATATTTTAAATTAAAGATATGTCAGGTTAAACACGAACTAATACAACGTAATGACTTTTATTAAGATTACAAAAACGTGAGCCTCACTGTATTTCAGACTATAGAAATTTCCCTTCCATTTCCTTCCTTTAGGTTGGCAACGCACTCATGATTATTTTTGTGTCTTGGGTGTCTATGGGCGGTGGAGATCACTTACTATCAGGTGACCCATCTGCACGTTTGCCAGTCTATGCTATAAAAAAACTTACTCAATTTGACATCAGTATCAGTACATCGAGCGACTCCGAACCCCATAGGATACAGGCGCATGGTCTCTTTTATAACCGCTTCCACGTATACTAGTTTCGGTAAGTCATTCTTATCCACATATTTTTGTGAATTGCCACATATTTTTAGAACCCTGAAATATTAATAGTAGGGGAGCCCAAGCGGGGATTTCGGGATTTACTAAAGCGCGACAGATTAATATACAGGGGGATACCTTGTACCCGGTTAAGTACCTCCACAAAACATGAGGCCCATATATAAGGCCGCCCGTGAAGGATACAGGATCAGATTAGTAAAAAAAAATTGACCATCAGAAATTCTCGAGCGCGTCAGATTAAGGTAGGGTGAGTTAATTACATCCTAAAAAGTGTATATTCCACTAATCTGACAATTTGAGAGTGACGTAAAAAAAGGGGAGGGCAACAAAGTTGTAAAAAAAAAACGTCATCTCGACATTCTCGAGCGTAGCTAAATTTTTTTTTATTTTGAAGGAAATCATTCAAGAATAATGAAAAATATATAATCTGACGATTTCCGCAAGCCGAAATAATAAAAATTCGTCGATAAAGTTAAATGCGTGCAGTTGCGTGATGCCTACATTTCTTTCTCCGCGCTTCTATTCCTCTCTCACTCTTTCTCTATCTATTACTCTCTCACTCCGTCCCCACTCTGGTTTCTGCTTCCTGAGCTTTTCAATTAATTAAGTTCAATGATTTAAAAAAAAAATATATATATTTTGAAAGTGGTTTTTTTGGAATAACTTTTAACCGGCTTTATCGATCAACTTCAAAAACTAATCCGCCTTTGAGCTTGAAAAACCACGTCGATCGCCACCTAGCTGGTCAAAAGCGGTTGATTCATTCGAGAGATATCGTGAACGAAAGAAACCCGAAAAAGGGTTTTTTCGGGATTACTCCGAAATTTGTGGTTCGATCAATTAAAATTGCAAAATTACTTATGAGGATGATAAAACTGCGTCGAATGCCGCCAACCGCGTGAAAATCGGTTGATCCATTCAAAAGTTATTGCGGTTTGAAAATTCCAAAAATAGTGTTCTATGAAATTTCTATTTCTTTGAACTCAGCGAGCTCAAAATATCACATAAATTATATTTTGAGCTCAAAAATGTCATAAGTACAATTTTAAGAGCCCAAGAATGGAATTAGCGGGAAGTTGCAGGGATGGCCTTTAAGGTGAACCGTTTTTCTAATTTTTTTTTGTCAGATCAGGCCAATCCCTCTAGATAATCGTCAGATTATGAGACAGTACGTTTAGAACATAAAGATAAACCATATATATCTTAATCTGACGCGCTTGAGTATTTCAAAATGGCGAATTTTTTTTGCACATTATGAAAATGGCCGCGAGTTTGCGTCCCATCGAAATCGTCAGATTAGTGAATGAGAGCTTTTTTTTGGTGCACTTAACACTCCGTTAGAAAATCTGACGCGCTCGATAAAAATTTTTTTTTTTTCATTTTCAACCTTTAAATACAACCACTCGCATCATGCAAACGATCAGATTAACATACGTACATTATTAAAAATACGTAGGGCATTGATGCTATCAATATCTGACGCGCTCGAGGATGTCCATGCAACAGTTTTTTTTTACATATTTAAAAATCTATAGCCGCTTCCCCCACCGATGTAAAGGTATATATCATATAACATTTTTTTCTTCATATCATCTAAGCTTTGCATCCCAATAGGTCTCTACGACGCTCGAGTAAATCCCCATTTAGCATCGTGGGCTCCCCTACTATAATAAATAAATAAATAGCTCCAACAGTCACATATTCCTACATATAGTGTCTATTTGTCTTTATGGAATGCACGTCAAAAGGGCGACACACCGACCGAAAATTATATAAGTGCACTATTTCAAATAATTTTACATCTCTCATACATTATACAGTGAAAAAGCAGCGATAGCTCAGTTGGGAATGGACGGGCTGCCTTTGTGAAGTATCGCTTGCTATAACGGTGAAGGAAAACATCGTGACGAAACATGCGTACCCAAGAATTTCTCCACAAGAATTTCGAAGGTATGTGAAGTCTATCTACCAATCCACATTAGACCAGCGTGGTAGACTAAGGCCTAACCTCTCTCATTAATAAAAGCCCGTACCCAGTAGTGGGACACATCAATATATTATTTACCTAGATGCACAGTTGATGCTCGGAAAATGGGACAGCAAAGAAGTGCTTAAGCACTCGTTTTGCCTACAGTCGGATGTCGATAGAATTCTAAATTTCAAAATTCAAATTAAAGAACGCTTGCTCATTTCGTTTAAAAACTTACTTTATAACACGTGCTTAGGGTTATATTTGTGTTGATTTAATTACAACTTGTGATCGTTTTCTTTGTTTTATTTCTGGGTCCACTTTTTAGGAGGATATTTGCAAAGAACTGTGCATCTAGGGTATAATATATTGATGGTGGGACAGTAAAATTACATGGCTATTATTATTAACAATTTTTTCATGATCAACAACATCTTACTCCTTATAAGCTCGATTCTGTACATCAGGGTATGAGCCCAAAGTAGTAAGTATGCAAGTGAGAGCACTCGACAAAGTATCAAAACCGGCAATTAGGAACGTGTCCATGTTCTCTCTGATGTCTTTATCAGTGAAGCTATCGTCCTCCATCTGCAGCATTAGATCTATCAACGGCTTGCATTTACCTTAAAATATAATAGACAATTATTTTCCGATTACGAGAATGGTCGAAGATAATGATGCTTGAAGAATAACTAGTTTTAAAAACCAAAAAACCTAATTCAAATTGTATTCGATCTTGACCAAACTTGGAACAAGCTCTGTACAATACAGAAAAATAATCTTGATCATCACAAGTTTAAAAACTTAACGGACCGACTACAAATCCAATCGTGACCAAATTTATATGGGACAACAAAGATTTTAAGATTAACAAGAATTTTGGAATTCGGTCCACATTTGACGAAGATATCGCGTAACATACAAAAAGACTAGCGAATTGAGACTCCTCCTTTTGAATTTCGTAGAAGCATTGAGGGAACGACTGAAAAGGTGGATGTTGATAGTTTTCGGAGGCTCAAATACACCCTCTCCCTTTCCAATCTCCAACGCTATCCTGTCCACAGCGGTGGCGGTTTGGCTGTGCCCCTTTTTCGTTTCCGATTTTTTTTTTATAGCAGAGGCTGGCAAACGAGCAGGTAGGTCACCTTATGGTGAGTGATCTCCACCGCCCATAGACACCCACGACACAAAAAGAATCATGGGAGCGTTGCCAACTTAAAAGAAGGGAATGGAAGGGGAGGCAATAGGGATTAGGAAAGGGAGGGGGGAATTGTGTCAACGTAAATCTCACTCACCGAACGAAACGCGACAGCGAGCTGGCAATTGACGTCGGTTTTCTGTGAGACAGTGGTATCAAACCGGTCGAGCCGGCCCATTCCTGCTGTAGACGTAAATAAACTTTATTCAGCCAATAAACTGTCTCCTAATGTACGTTTACAAGTTACGTTCAATACTTACCGGTGTCATCAATATCCTTTTTCGTTGACTCCCTTAGCTTTTGTTTTCTTTTAGTGATAATCTAAAAATAACACAATTTTAGTCTGTAATCGGACGTGAATAATCCCTAGTTTTAAAACTTAACGGACCGACTTCAAATCCGATTGTGACTAAATTTATATGCGACTCTTCAAATAAGCTCTATCGAACACAAAACTAATTTGGCGAAGATATCGCGTAACATACATAAATAATCAAAAGTTTAAAAACTTAATGGACCGACTTCAAATCCGATCGTGACTAAATTTATATAGGACCACCCTTGAAAGAAGCTCTATCGAACACAAAAATAATTTTGAAGATCGGTCCACATTCGGCGGAGATATCGCGTAACATACATAAAAAAAAGAAAATACCGACGAATTGAGGACCTTCTCCTTTTTGGAAGTTGGTCGAAAAAATACAGACGAATTGAGGACCTTCTCCTTTTTGCAAGTCGGTCGATAAGAAGCTGTAATTTCACGTTCGTTTGTACTACTCTATTAGGTAATCTGTGGTACTACGACAGACGAGCAAACAGCGGCCCTATAGTCCGATTGCTAATTAAACGGAGTAAACTAACAGATCGAAATGTCACCTTCCAAAATAATGTTGCTTACTTTCAAAACATAGTGATTGATCTAGTTCAATTTTTGTCATTCAAAGATACAATAACTCGGCACTAGTTTGCAAAATTAGAAATTTTATTGCGTATTTTTAGAAATTTCAGCTTAACCCATCGATTAAAAGACCGTGTCAATAAGTTTACGTAAATAATCACAACAGATACCCGGAATGATAACAATGAAAATTACAAATATTACTTTTATTATTTGAGAAAAATTACGCTTTGACATTCATAGCTTTTGTATGTTTTATTTATAATGAACCATGACTATAATTCCAGTAGACATGCCATAACTTAGCATGAAGTAATTTACTATGACTATGATTCAATAGACATGCAGCACTAATAACACATTAGGCAGGAATTACGACTTTAAGTTGGACTTTAGAAAATGAAAGATTGAAATGATTCACTGAATTGAAATGTTTAAATAATCTTGATCTTTTTACCACAGCACTATTTAAATTTCATAAAAAAGTGGCAACATCTGAAATGTCAGATTACTCCGTTTAATTAGCAATCCTACTATAGCAGGAACATTTTGGACAATCGTAATTGTATTCGAGCTCGCTTCGTACTGATGACATTTGGTCAATATTTCATAGACCCGCATCAAGCTCGAATACACTTACGATTGTCAGAAATGTTCCTGCTCGAGCCGCTGTTTTCATTTGAGTTTCTGGTTTACAACGTCAAACCGTTTATTAAAGTTATCAGGCTATTGAACAATCAGCCTTAAAACAATTTGAAATACATATCAAAAATTAACATACATCAAATACAGACTGTCGCGGTCGACTGAATCCCCGAGAGGTAGGTAGAGGCGAATTAGAGCAGCCAAATTTCGCCGAGTTCGTTTCCGTCCCAGATGTGATACGGGCGAGCCTTTCGCCATATCCGGCACAAATTCCAGAGTCCGGGCTGACATTAAATAGAAGGCCAAAATAATCACTTTGCTGTTACCATAATAATAGTAATGGAAAATGGGGTGAATCGAAACTCGTGGGTGAATAGAAATAAACTGGTTTTGTTTTTTTTTCACTTCATAAATTATCAATTGTCTTCGACAAACAAAAATAAATAATTTACCTACGGACATAAAAAAAGCTGGGCGGAGTGCTAGGAACATAGAAAGTGAAGCAGGGTTTGCGGGCCATTCGATCTATCGACACGTAATGGCGGCGAATTGAATGAGCCGAAAACCCTGCTTCACTTTCAATGTTCTTAGCGCTCCATACATATTTTTTTACGTCCTTGAATTTACCATACATTTTAGGCTTTAGTTTGATCATTGACATATATTGATCAATCCACTTGTATTACCATCAATATATACCCTAGATGCACAGTTCTTTGCAAATATCCTCCTAAAAAGTGGTCTCAGGAATAAAACAAAGAAAAAGAACACAAGTTCTAATTAAATCAATACAAATATAACCCTATGCACGTGTAATAAAATAGATTTTTAAACGAAATGAGCAAGCGTTCTTAAATTTGAATTTTAAAATTTAGAATTCCATCGGCGTCGGACTGTATGCAAAACGAGTGCTTAAGCACTTCTTTGCTGTCCCATTTTCCAACCGTCAACTGTGCATCTAGGTAAATAATATATCGATGTGTATTACCTATAATCTCATTAAAAATCTTGTTTCCATTCACCCCGTTTTACGGTACCCACCCTGTTTGACATATCATGTATGATTTTCAAACATTGCAGCTCTCTCTTCCTGTGCTCGGAGTAATAATACACAAACGGTATATGAAACCAGAACTTCAAGAACTTCGTTGTCAAGATGTTTAGTATATTTTGGACGCTTTCCATGTACTCCACGTTTAGAGGAGTGTATCCATCACTGTCGCAAGTTAACGTTTCTGCAACAGTAAAAATTGTATGTGCGCTTTTTGTCATACAATTATAATGTCTATAGCAGTACCCCTAGTACGTGTTTATTTTGACAGTTTAGATTCTCAAAATCGACGATAGTTTGCGTTTTCTCCATACATTCGACTAGCAGCACCGCTTTGCGGAAACTACAACGAACTAAAAATGTATGGGAAACTGTAAACTATCATCGATTTCGAGAATCGAGAAAAACTTATACTAATGGTATAGACCGCGGTCTCCAACTCAGCGGGCGCGGAGCGGCCACGGCTGCGCGGCCAGTGGCGCCTTCCAATGCATAGATTTAAATGGAACTGGCCTTGAAGGCAGGCCGCTGAGTTCGTGTCCGCAGCCTTATAGATATCTGTATCGCTAATAGAATCACAGTTTTATAATTCCTATAAAATCCGCATTCAAGACAAATTTGAGTCATAGAGCCACGCTGTAGACAATATCGTTCACAGCCCGAATGGGCTCGCATGACTGGATTCATACCACTGTCTCCCAAAAAACTGTCTGTTCGGTGAATGAGATTTCCGATGGCCCAATTCCACTCTCCCTTTACCAATCCATATTCCCCTCCTTTTAGGTTAGCAACGCATCCTTGATTATTTTTGTGTCTTGGGTGCATTTTTTTATAGCACAGACTGGCAAACGGCCTTTTTCATTTAATCTGCCTCGGCCTCAGCACCGACTCCAAAGAGAGTAAGAAATTGTTGTTATTTATTACTATTAAGTGTTCGTTTTTGAAGTCTGACTGCCTCGGTGGCGTGGTGGTATTTCGGTACGCCTACGGTTCTGAGGTCTCGGGTTCGATCCCCGGGTTGGGCAGTGATATTGGATTTTTCCATATCAGCCCGGAGTCTGGAATTTGTGCCCGATATGGCGATAGGCTCGCCCCCTATCACATCTGGGATGGAACTAAGCTCGGCGAAATGTGGGTGTTCTAGTTTGCTAGTGCGCCTCTGCCTACCCCATCGGGGATACAGGCGTGAGCTTATGTATGTGTATGTTTTTGAAGTCCGTTTTCAGTTTTTGTTAAACTTTAATTATTATTTCACACCAACTTCTTGCCCACAACTAATAAAAACTTGCCTTTCGCCCGTTTCTTGCATAATATACTTATTCTAATAATTATTCAAACACATAGGCATACTTATTGTAATGTTGTTTTCATTGGTGTCAAGGTTTATAGTTTGTTGTGCCCTTCGAGGCCTTCGATAGGCTTTAAGGCTGAGATCTATAGAGCGAACTTCGACTTACGGCCGGTTTCAATAAACAACCTCGAATGTGCAGATAGATTACAAAAATTAGCCAATAAGAACACAGTTTGAACATGACTCCGTCAAATGTCTGATTTGATTGGTTCATAATCGCGATCTATCTGCACTCTAAACTGAGATCGTTTATTGAAACCGGCCGTAAGTCTAAGACAAAGTAACGAACTCAGTAGGGATTTGGAATTTTTAAATCGAACTTTGACTTAGTGCGAGTAATTTTTTACTAGAAAAACAGACTGTCAGACAGACTAAGCAGACTTGTAAAAAATGACTCGGACTAAGTCAAAATCTTCACTGAGTTCGTTACTTGTGTGTTGGAAAAAAATTAATCACATTTATAGAGGTACATATTAAATACATCTCAATCGGGAGACCTTCACCAAGGCGTAGACAACAAAAGA
Organism: Clanis bilineata; assembly: GCA_036417725.1. Lineage (NCBI taxonomy): Eukaryota > Metazoa > Arthropoda > Insecta > Lepidoptera > Sphingidae > Clanis > Clanis bilineata. Next base: position 7,353,139 of record CM071162.1, on the reverse strand, counting down.
ATAGATAGACCAACTTCAGTAAGTTAAAATATAAAAAATACTTACGAAACACAGTCTCCAAGTTGTTCAAGAGTAAGTAACGAAAGTGGTCGACTGGTCCCTTCCCAACATCAGCGGCTAATTCATCGATAAGTTTCATAGATTGCTTGTTGAAAATGTCCATGTAACCGTTCAGTATTTGGAGGCTTAACGCTGGGTTCAACAGTTTTCGATGGACCTTCCACTTTGGTACTATGTAAAATAAAGATTTTTAAGCCAAACACTCTCCTTCCACAGTCGGGTATCAACTTAAGAACCTACTTCAAACAGTTAATATTACTTTTAGCTCCCTTTAGATTCTCCCCGCAACACTTCACCGGATCTTTTTTTATTTTATTTAGGACAACAAATAATTGTGTGATAAAGTATAAAAAATATACATATACATACACAAAAAAAATCTACACCACTAAAACTCTGTTGTACACCAATCTTGACTTTATTTATATGGGACTGCTCTTGGAGTAATGCATTACAAAACAAAAAAGCAGTCCACATAAAAAAACAACATATGTATTGATATCACCTTAATATTTGTGTTTGCTTTGTTGATGTGCCTAATAAATAAATAAAGAATGTGGGGACGACGCAACACACTTTATCAAGCATGTTGCAGAAAGGATTTGGCTATTTTTTTACGACGGGCTCTCTGTCTGACGTCAACCGCTTCTGGGGAATCCAGTCCCGGGCAAATGAAATTAATAAATTCGCTTTGCCCGACCTGGCAATCGAACCCACATATTATTATGCTGCTACTAGACCAATCAGCCCGCCTAGCATGCGTGCCACGAGATATCGCGATAATCGACAGTCGAGATGTTGTCTACATGTTGTCTACAATATTGTATGATAATAAACGAAGGTGCATGCTTAGTGTCCGTCGACAAATAGGGAAAACCGGTTATAACAGGACAAAAAGCGTAGACAAAATGTTCTCGTGGCGCGCATGCTAGGCGGGCAGGTGACGTAACTTTTCCTTACCATCAGCAGAAAATATTCCTTCTCCAACCAAAGGTTTAGAATAATCGTAATAAAAAGCCCTTTTAAAACTAGTGTTGGCAATAGTGGCACAATCATCAATATCTGTGATGCCTGGAATGGAAAAATATAAACCGTGAGTTGATTTCGTATGAAATTAAATTTAGGTTATTCATTTAAAAAAAAGCTAAGGCTAAAACGGTTAATTTTTTTATCATAAATAAATCTTTGGGCCCTACATATAAAAACATTTTCGCTTATCTTTTTGCTAAGAATAGCTTATCCCTTTTTTACTTGCGTTACGTATAGAAATGAAAGGGACCACCTATGGTTAAAGATAAGTAGCGCTTAAATATTTTTATAAGTATGGGGCTATAGGTACATTTTATAATAAACGAGTGTATTGTAAATTATGTCTCGCTTAGAAGTTTACAAATTGCATTATTTAAACAAGTATTTTTACTTAAATTGCAAACTTACCATAAAAATCTAAAATTGGTCCCATTGAAATCGTAATGACACCTCCTTTCTCATCGCATTCTTCTGTAATCTTCTTGAGAGTCTCAAATATATCTGTAAAATTCATATACATATATGTAGCCGCGAAATCATCAGCAAAGGCGCAGCTGTTCTATCCAGTACCGTCTTTACCATAAGGTCACACGGAACCCGTGCTTAGGGCCCCCGACCGCACGGGGCGCCTGAACGGCTGATATGTGGCATATCGACAGCCTCCGTGGCGCAGCGGGCGAGTAGCCGGCTGTGAAACGTGAGGTCGCGGGTTCGATACCCGCACCGAAACAAATGTCTGTGTGGCCCATAGATATTTGTTGCGGGTCTAGGTGTTGTGAGACCAAGTCTCTCGTTTCTGATACCCACGATACAGGTTACACCTAGTGTGGGGTCAGCCCGCCTAGCATGCGCGCCACGAGATATCCCAATGATCGACTGTCGAGATATTGTCTACGTGTTGTCGACTATATTGTATGAAAATAGACGAGGACGCATGTTAGTGTCCGTAGACAAATAGTGAAAACCGGTTATAACAGGACAAAAAGTGTAGATAAAATGTTCTCGTGGCGCGCATGCTAGGCGGGCAGGACTATGTATGTGACTGTTGGGTGTATTTATTTATTTATTATTTATTTATTTATTTATGTACCTACATTATCTTACCCGTTCAATTATTTTTACTTTTTAAGGTGCCCAAGCATACCTTAAGACGGTCCTGCAGGGCGATTGGTTCTTCTTAGTTGGCAACTGAAAATGATATCCACTCTTCAAAGTGTACAACAAACAACTGTCAAATTGCTAATTTGGTATCGGCTAACGTCGGTTATCAACTAGGATGACGTCACAGTGCCTTTGAACATTGATTGGCACCCGTGACGTCACGGTGACATAATCTCAGTTGACATCAAAGCACTGGCGTAGCGTGGGGGGGGCCGGGGGGGCCCCGGGCCCCGGGCGGCACATGAAAGGGGGCGGCAAATGAAGAGAGGCGGCACCTGAAGAGGGGCGGTACATGGCGCGGCGCAACAAGCGCCGCAATTCTTTTCAGTATCAAAGGAAAATAAATAAATACGCCTAACAGTCACACATAGTCCTGAGTCCTGACCTCACTCTAGGTAGCGTCGGGTATAGGTACTTCAAAAAATAGCTACTAAAAATCAAAATGTATGCGCTAATGCACTATGTGCCTCGAGTGGCGCGGTCACTGGAGCGCGCGGGCGCAAGGCTGCGCGAGCGCTGGGGCGGCGTGGGATCTGGGCGGTGCGGGCGCTGAGGCGGCGTGAGCGCTGGGGCGGCGCGGGCGCTGGGGCGGCGTGGGATCTGGGCGGCACGGGCGCTGGGGTGGCGCGGTCACTGGGATCCGTGGGCGTAAGGTGGCCCGGTCGCTGGGGTGGCACAGATGCTGGGCAGCACGGCCGCTCGGCCGGTGCGGTCGCTGGGGCGGCGTGGGATCTAGGCGGCGCGGGCGGTAGGTGGCGCGGTTGCTGGGGCGGCGCGGGCGCAAGGCGGCGCGAGCGCTGGGGTGGCGTGGGATCTGGGCGGTGCGGGCGCTGAGGCGGCGTGAGCGTTGGGGCGGCGCGGGCGCTGGGGTGGCGCGGTCACTGGGACGCGTGGGCGTAAGGTGGCGCGAGCGCTGGTGCGGCGCGGGCTATTGAGAAGCGCGGACCCTGGGACGGCGCGGGTGGTGGGTGGTGCGCGCGCTAGGATGGCGCGGTCACTGGGGCACGCGGGCGTTTGGGCGAAGCGGGCGCTGGGGTGGCGTGGTCACTGGGGCGCGTGGGCGCAAGGCGGCGCGAGCGCTGGGGTGGCGTGGGATCTGGGCGGTGCGGGCGCTGGGGTGGCGCGGTCACTGGGACGCGCGAGCGCAAGATGGTGCGGGCGCTGGGGTGGCGCGGTCACTGGGGCACGCGGGCGTTGGGGCGGCGCGGGCGCTGGGGTGGCGTGGTCGTGGGTGGTGGTATACCCGAAAAATTTAAAGTAGTTTGTTCAGAATCAGTAGTTTAACCCAATATAGATTTTACATAGTATGCTATATTTTGTCCTAAAACCAAAGTAAAGTTCTTGCAAGTTGGGTGCTCAATTACTACCATTGTATTCGCTCATTATCATTTAACAAGCAGCAACGCCTTTTTTGTCTGCGGATATACTGTACGTGAACTCTACTTTATTTCAGTGTAATATTGTATTCAGTATCGGTTATCTTCACACAAAACATTTTTTTTAATCATTGGTGATTTGGGCTAAAAATATATGCATGTAGCACAATGTCCAAATATGTAGGATTAACCATGGTTTACCTCAGCTCTATTAAAGACAAAAATAATCTTAGAAATCGGTCTAAATTTACTGGAAATCTCGGGTAATATACCCGTACAAAATTCGTCAGATGACTTTAGCATCCCTTTTTTTTAAGTCGGTTAAAAAGGGGCGGCAAATTTCCGGGCGGCCCCGGCGGCGAAAACCCACGCTACGCCGCTGCATCAAAGTTCAGTTGCCAACTAAACTTTGTTGCTCACTCGAAGTGTCAAAAATAGGGAATCGCCCCGCTGGTTACATTCACGTAGATAATTTCCATACCTACTTCATGAGTAGGTAAATACAAGGCTATTTGATCCAATCATTATAACGTTCGTAACTCGACAGATTGCAGCCCAACTTCTATGTTAATTTACACATTGGCCCTTTCCGTTTAATCGTGTTCCGAAGTTAGTCGTGTAGGTAGCATCTGTCGTCGCAGCTTTGATATAAAGTGCTTTAAAATTGCCTATCGTTACTCGTCTCACAGATTTCCCACCTTGACTTTAAATGAAATAATCACAAGTTTAAAAACTTAACTGACCGACTTCCAATTTACCGATTGTGACCAAATTTATATGGGACCACCCTTGAAATAATCTCTATCGAACACAAAAAGAATTTTGAAAATCGGTCTACATTTGGCGGAGATATCGAGTAACATACATAAAAAAAAACCGACGAATTGAGGACCTCCTCCTTTTTGGGAAGTCGGCCGATGAAATAACAATTATACTTACGCTCAGTATCACCTATAAAATGGTGAATATGTCCTATAATAGGTAATTTTCCAGACAGAGCTGGGGGCGTAGGATGTATTTTCCTGTTGCGTTTCCAAAGCAAGCACACACATACCACGCAACACAAAACAAGCGCTAGAAACAACATCACGACTGAGAGGTTTAATAATAACTACACATTTCTAACTTTGGTAGCATTTATAACGATGTTAGGGTCAAATTACAATCCTGAGTAGGTATAATCGCGACCTAAATGTTGCATGATATATACATCCTTACTAAATAATAAAAGCGAAAGTAACTCTGTCTGTCTGTCTGTCTGTCTGTCTGTCTGTCTGTCTGTGGCGTTTTCACGTCTAAACCACTGAACCGATTTTGATGAAATTTGGTATCTGGGTAATTTTAACCCCAAGGACGGACATAGGGTACTTTATTTTTTTTAAATCAACCTCTAAAGGGATGAAATAGGGGATGAAAGTTTGTATGGGAATTTTGGAACCGCTGAATGGATTTTGATGAAATTTGGTATGAGGATACTTTTGACCCTAAGGACACAATTGGGGTACTTCATTTTTTTTATCAACCCTTAAAGGGATGAAATAAGGGTTAATAGTTTGTATGGGGATTTTAGGTCCACTTAATGGATTTTTCTGAAATTTGGTATGGGATAGTGGACACCTTTGAGTTTAAAGACACAAATGGGCTACTTTTTTAAATGAACCCCTAATGGGCTAAAATAGGGGATGAAAGTTTGCATGAAGATTTTAGGTCCACTTAATGATTTTTTTTTAATTTGGTATGGGATAGTGGATACATTTGGGTTTAAAGACACAAATGGGCTCATTTTTAAAATCAACCCCTAAAGGGATGAAATAGGGGTTGAAAATTTGTTTCTTTGTTTTTGGGCCGATTGACTTCAAAATCGATATCTGAGTAACCCCGTGGTTCCAAACGACAGAACCGCTGTCAGAACTGTCAAAAGTGGCCGCCATTTTGTTTTTCTTTGTTTTTGGGCCGATTGACTTCAAAATCGATATCTGGGTCGCCCCGTGATTCCAAACGACAGAACCGCTGTCAGAACTGTTAAAAGTGGCCGCCATTTTGTTTTTCTTTGTTTTTGGGCCGATTGACTTCAAAATCGATATCTGAGTCACCCCGTGGTTCCGAACGACAGAACCGCTGTCAGAACTGTCAAAAGTGGCCGCCATTTTGTTTTTCTTTGTTTCTGGACCGATTGACTTCTAAATCGATATCCGAGTCGCCCCGTGGTTCCGAACGACAGAACCGCTGTCAGACCTGTCAAAAGTGGCCGCCATTTTGTTTTTCTTTGTTTCTGGGTCAATTGACTTCAATATCGATGTCTGGGTCGCCCATATTTAGACTAAAACGACGGGGCGGATCGACAAATCAAAAGATTTTTCCATTGGCCCTACAAAATACGTGTGCGGAGCCGCGAGCAAAAGCTAGTACCTAATATTTACATAGATATCCATATACCTATATAATAATTCAGTGTCAGTGTTGGTCCGCGATAAACTCGGAACTACTGGACCGATCTTAACGATGTTTTCCTTTATTATGTTTGATTTGTTCCAACTTAGCAGATATGTTACTTTATTTTTCATCGACTTCAAAAAAAGGAGAGGCTCTTCAATTGGTCTGATTTTTTTTTTATGTATGTTACGCGATATCTCCGTCATATGTATGTGGACCGATTTTTAAGTCTTTTGGCGTTCGATAGAGCTTATACCAAAGGTGGTCCCATATAAATTGACTATTTACAACGTTTTGAATTATGTTTTTTTTTAAACTGCGGACTGCCTCGACGGCGTGGTGGTATTTAGGTACGACTACGGTTCTGAGGTCTCAGGTTCGATCTCCGGGTCGGGCAAAGTGATATTGGATTTTTCCATATCAGCCCGGAGTCTGGAATTTGTGCCCGATATGGCGATAGGCTCGCCCCCAATCACATCTGGGACGGAACTAAGCTCGGCGAAATGTGGGTGTTCTAGTTCGCTAGTGCGCCTCTGCCTACCCTTTAGGGGGTAGAGGCGTGAGCTTATTTTTTTTTTTAGTAGTTTTTTTCAACGTCGTATCACAGTCTTTTTAATCATAGAAGAACAAGAGTGAGTTCATTAGACGCGGTATTTTTTCTCTTTTCAATGATATATAAAAGTCGTATTCGACTTTTTGCGAAATACAAGTAGGTATGGTTTCGGGCGTCGAAATATTAAACATAAACAGCAAACAAATCTGGGCATAAAACTTGTTCAGATTTAAACAAAGTTGCATTTTATTATGCGATAGCGTTTGTAGTGAAGGTATACTTCAATCTTGGTACCTATATAGGAGGTATGTTGCACCAACTTGATTTAATAATGTATAATTGCTCAGTACTTTGTAAAGATAATTAGAATCAGATAGAAGGAACGAAATTAGCAAACGTAATGGCGCTTACACACCAACCGAACGAAGGCGAAAGAATATTTGCGAAGGGCCATCGGGGAGGGGGACCGAACGTTCTGCATCTTCGCGAATCTTCGCTGTTGCGTCCACACTGACCGAACGCTAGCGAATCGCACCGAAGCTTGGCGAACGAAACATTTAGGGTTCCATAGCCAAATGTTAAAAGTGTTCAGTTATCATTTCGGCCAACCCAAAAGTGGAATGAAATTAAAAAAATATTGTATGTGTATAAAAAATCTATATTGACTAGATTTTCTTTTACTGTGATTAGGTACGCACTTGTTCGTGTTGTTGTTACCTTTACCTTCGAAAGTTAATTTCACGTTTACCTTTCTCGAAAAATTATGAGTGGATATAGAAATTTATAGTAGGTATTATGCTTCCAGTATATATTTTTTTACTATTTTTCAGAACCCTTTACTATGATCTATCTTTAAATTAATCATTTCGTTACAAAAGTTTGTCATTAGACCACTCCATTTTATTCATAGAGTGCACACGTTCACTCTTTATAATCGTTGTCGTTCAATGTGCATTCGCGAACATTCACCGATGCGTCTACACCGCATTCGCCGATTCGCTATATTTTTCTTTGATGTACAGTTAGTTGTTCCACGCACGACCGAACGGGACTGTACGCCTCCGTTCGTTCGTTCGTCTTTGGTGTTGCGTCCACACCGACCCCTTCGCGAACGTTCTTTCGCCTTCGTTCGGCTGGTGTGTACCCGGCATAAGAAGCAATAATAGGTACCTAACTATACTAGTTCTCCAATGGAAATTGTGACAATTGGCAAGATTGGGAAATTCTAATATTTATCTTGATACGGTAAATGTCATTGTGAACTGAGAGATTCGTTGTTATATATATTTTTTACATAGATAACTGAACTATTGATTTGACAAAAATGCCCTTTTTGCCGTACGCCAGAAACATAAATAGGTACCTACCAATAATATTATTACAAAATCCCATAATTAAATTGTCATCCTCGGAACAGTTTTCATGGCGAAATTCGTAGACACAAAGAAACAATCTTATTTATCATATGCTATTTTTTGCTATTGGCATACTCATTTTTTGAAGTTATACTTCTATATGCGCGTTATGAAAAAATGATGAGTGAAATTTTCAGATGCGCGCGCATCTGTGAGACAAAATTAACAGTATGAAGTTGTCTACAGTATGAAGTTGTCTGCTTAACCGCGTACACGTACACGCACCCATTTGACTTCGATTGCAATTTAATATTGTTTAAATTCTTTGATAATATTAAATATATAATAATAATTAATTAATATACTTTACTTGTGACTAATGTAAGGATTGGACGTTCTGCGAATTGGACGTTTTGCGAATTGGATATTTTACGAATTGGACATTTTGCGAATTGGACTTTTGCGAATTGGACTTTTGTGAATTGGACATTTCGCGTTTTGGACATTTTGAGAATTGGACATTTAGCGAATTGAACATTGTGCAAATTGGACATTTCGCGAATCGGATATTTCGCGAATTGGACATTTTGAGATTTGGACATTTTGAGGACTCGACATTTCGCGAATTGGACATTTTGCGAAACGGACATTTCGCGAATGGGACATTTGGGAATTGGACATTTCGCGAATTGGACATTTTGAGAATTGGACATTTTGAAAATTGGACATTTTGAGATTTGGTCATTTTGAGAATTGGATATTTCGCGAATTAGACATTGTGCGAATTGGACATTGCGCGAATTGGACATTTCGCGTTTTGGACATTTTGAGAATTGGACATTTAGCGAATTGAACATTGTGCAAATTGGACATTTCGCGAATTGGACATTTTGAGATTTGGACATTTTGAGGACTCGACATTTCGCGAATTGGACATTTTGCGAAACGGACATTTCGCGAATGGGACATTTGGGAATTGGACATTTCGCGAATTGGACATTTTGAGAATTGGACATTTTGAAAATTGGACATTTTGAGATTTGGTCATTTTGAGAATTGGACATTTCGCGAATTAGACATTGTGCGAATTGGACATTGTGCGAATTGGACATTTTGAGATTTGGACATTTTGAGGACTCGACATTTCGCGAATTGGACATTTTGAGATTTGGACATTTTGGGAATTGGACATTTTGCGAAACGGACATTTCGCGAATTGGACATTTTGGGAATTGGATATTTCGCGAATTGGACATTTTGAGATTTGGACATTTTGGGAATTGGACATTTTGAGAATTGGACATTTCGCGAAACGGACATTTCGCGTTTTGGACATTTAGCGAATTGAACATTGTGCAAATTAGACATTTCGCGAATTGGACATTTTGAGAATTGGACATTTTGAGATTTGGTCATTTTGAGAATTGGACATTTCGCGAATTAGACATTGTGCGAATTGGACATTGTGCGAATTGGACATTTCGCGAATTGGACATTTTGAGAATTGGACATTTTGAGATTTGGACATTTTGGGAATTGGACATTTTGCGAAACGGACATTTCGCGAATTGGACATTTTGAGAATTGGACATTTTTGAGAATTGGACATTTTGAGATTTGGACATTTTGGGAAACGGACATTTCGCGAATGGGACATTTGGGAATTGGACATTTCGCGAATTGGACATTTTGAGAATTGGACATTTTGAAAATTGGACATTTGAGAGATTTGGTCATTTTGAGAATTGGACATTTCGCGAATTAGACATTGTGCGAATTGGACATTGTGCGAATTGGACATTTTGAGGACTCGACATTTCGCGAATTGGACATTTTGAGATTTGGACATTTTGGGAATTGGACATTTTGCGAAACGGACATTTCGCGAATTGGACATTTCGCGAATTGGACATTATGAGAATTGGACATTTTGAGAATTGGACATTGTGCGAATTGGACATTTTAAGAATTGGACCATGTGGGAATTGGACATTCTGCGCCTAAACGAACAAAACATGCATCTTATACCATGGGCCATTGTTCTACGAGCAGGTGACAGCTAAAATGGTTGTTTTGCGTATGTTTTTAGTTTTTTAATATAATTAACACTAAATATTATTAAACAAAGAAGTATAACTTCTCACGCGCGTACATAAGTACACGCACCCATTTTTTTTTTAATTAAGGGCAAATTTTCCATAAAAATTAATAAAATTTTACTCCAATAGTATGTAGAATATACACAATCCTGTGAAATAAACTCTGCAAAAACAATAAAAGACAGTAATTTAACGAAAAAAATATATTTTTCAGGTAACTTCAAAAACAATATTTTACAACCCCGCCGCCCATTACATGGTCTGTACCACAGACATAGAACTAAATAGACATGTAAATTCTACAACAAAAGCAATCGCGCTACTTTTTATGTTCCACTAACGTTATAACTGCAATAGCATTAAAGTTACATTTTTTTCATTGCTGTAGAGCAAATTTTCACCTGACAATTAGCACAGCGAACCCAAAAATTGTGAACCACTGATGGTCGATTTTGTGAGACAGGCCGTCAGAATTATGCCAGCCTGTTTCACCACAACTTTACACGTTGTTCAAAGTAGCCATTTCAAGCCAGTTCAAAGAACGTCCTTAGCAAGCTTGCAATTATAATGTACGTGCTCGTAAAATGCTTTATGTATGTACTGTACGAATGCAGTCTCTATTTAGGTCTTGGTCTGTCGTCACTACTCAAGGCTAAATATAAAAAAACGCTTATACGAGTACAATAATTGGGATTCAATCATTCAATACTGCACATGAATACATATTAGTTTGCTTTCTTGAAGTACTCTTTGCTCTCCCTGGGATTTGGCTTGATAGTGTCGGCGTTCGTTTCTGGATTCCAGTTGGCCGGGCAAACTAAAAAGAGTAGATAATAAAATTAAATGGATAATTGTCGACAATTATTGCTTTTGCATAGGCTGTATGTTTAAAGTGATGTGCATTTGTGCATTAACGTTTGCAAAGTGTTAAATCGTAATTAATGTTTGCATATTGAGTGAAGCGTTTTGGTACCTGGCGTGACAGGTATGAGTATCAACTTTTTTTTCTTTTTGCGAATTCAGCAACATATTATTTAATTTAAAAAAAAAACAGTGCTTTGAATAAGTCTGAATTAAAAAAAAAACAGTGCTTTGAATAAGTCTGAATTTATAAAAAATACTTTAATTCCTTTTTTATATTCTAAGATGTTTAAAATTGAAAAATAGAATTTCTTTAGCTGTTTAGCCATAGCGCCTAAAAAATAAACAAATTAAAATTGCTTGTATGTCATATCAAAGCGATGATGGTGATGATGAAAAAAGGATAAAAAAATAGATCAGAATAATAATATAATTATATATCGCCTATAAAATAAAGACAGGGTTTCTACGGGAATTCTGTCAGGGCGGGAATCGCTTGTTAACATAATTTATTTTTGTCTAAAGTTGTGATTGTTGTTTGAAAATGATGTGGTTTTATGCACTAAACTTCAGCGAAGACCGACAATATAATACGGAAACTTTTTAATTGTTGATTTTGGATCAATTTATGTATTGGCGTTTTGGCTGGTTTTGTTAGGAGGTTTCGCAACGTGAAGATCGTATGAAGGGCATCACACTGGAAGGGATTGTCGCCAAAATCCCATTTCCAAGACCTTGAGATCATCCACATCTAGTTCTCATGGATACAAAAACTTGATAATTACACTATTGAGAAATATACTATCTACTAACTTGACATTGGCAAAATTACTGCAATTAACCATTTTTATAAAGAAGAATGTAAAAACCATCTTGAACAATAGGAATTTTCGTGGAGACCGTTTTGTACATGCGCAATATGACATTGTTGCGTCGTAATCGATGTACTTACTAGCTTATAGAAGCGAAGGCTCACAAGAAGCCGTTTCCGATCGTATTACCTTCGAGAAAACCTAAAGTTATAAACTTTTCACACTTATTCGCCAGACCTATTCTCCAGTCATTTGCAGGATGCTGTTAATGGATATAATTGTCTTACAGCTATAAAGAATATCGTACCTTCTCCGTGTTTATCGGCGAATTGGAAAGCCTTGACCAGTCGCAACGTCTCGTCGACAGATCTACCGACGGGTAGGTCATTGACCGACATGTGCCTTAGCACACCGTTTCTATCGATAATGAAGAGTCCTGCAAACAAATACAAATGTACATACATACATAAGCTCACGCCTGTATCCCTGAAGGGGTAGGCAGAGGAGCTCTAGCGAACTAGAACACCCACATTTCGCCGAGCTTAGTTCCGTCCCAGATGTGATTGGGGGCGAGCCTATCGCCATATCGGGCACAAATTCCAGACTCCGGGCTAATATGGAAAAATCCAATATCAATTTGCCCGACCCGGGGATCGAACCCGAGACCTCAGGACGGCAGTCATACTGAAATACAACTACGCCACCGAGGCACCGCCTTCATGAAAGGCGACTTGAACCACTATTAGTAACCTACAGTTAGTCCTAATATCAAGTTCCATTGAAAAAGAAATTTATAAAGGACATGTAATTCATTACATGTAATGTACAACTTCTTCTTTATTTAAAAAATATGGCCTCCATCAAAGGTTGATGATTTTGCCAACGACAGTGTTTAATAAATCCATTACTCAAAAAAATAGCTAGTCAGACATCTTGAAAAACTAACTAAACCATGTACTACTTACATGTAATTACAGATAATATATGATGACATTTAATTAATTACATGTAATGAATTACATGTCCTTCATATATTTATTTTTCAATTTAACTTGAGTTTAGGACACTAACTGTAGGTTAGTAATAGTGGTACAACTCGCCCTTATATTATTATATTTTTTATTATCTGTTGTACCCTTCTAAAATATGTCGTACATAATAGAGGTGATGGAGAATTCCAAACAATTGAATCATACATTGATTGAAACAAGAGTTGACAGCCTCCGTGGCACAGCTGGCAAATAGCCGGCTGCCAAGCGAGAGGTCGCAAGTTCTATTACCGCACCGAGAAAAATGTTTGTGAGACCCACAGATATTTGTTTCGCGTCTGGTCGTTGCGAGATCGAAATTCTCTCGTAGTCAGTGACGTGCACAGACATTGCGATCAGGATAGACAAAAAACTTGTAAAATGATTTTATCTAAAATTATTCTAATTACTGATAAAATATAATCAAGGCACTGCTTGCTAACAATTTGAATTGTATTTTTTTGCGTTGTGATTTATGTAAATAGCAAATTGTCAGGGTCGACAGTGTCTCTGTCTATTTGGAATGCACGCTACTGCTCGTAGTTCCTGCGTCCACGATACAGGTTAAACCAAGTCAGGGTCAGGACTATGTATGTGTGTGGCTGTCGGTGTATTTATTTCATTTATACGAAATAGCCATTAATATTTAAAATAGTGTCAAAAGATCACTTGTTATACCAGACAGAGTGGATGAAAAACAGTACAAATAATAATAATAAATACACCCAACAGTCACACACCAAATCCTGACCCCACACTAGGTTTAACCTGCATCGTGGAATCAGGAACTACGAACAGTGGCGTGCATTCCATATAGACAAAGAGACACTGTCGACCCGGACAATTTGATACAACTAGGTATAACCTGTATCATGGGTATCAGAAACTATGAGAGACTTTAGGTCTCACAACACCCAACAACAAATAATTGTATACAGTGTAAAAACTATACCCTATGGCCTATACCATAAGAATTATAATAGTGTTAAATTTTTACCACGAAGCGCGAACCCGTCATCCAATAAAACATCATAGTCCTGAGATATCTTCTTCTTGTAGTCGGCGAGCAGGGGAATGTCTATTTTACCCAAACCACCATCCTGACAAATAATACAAAATCAATTAATCGTGTGCCTACTCTGAGGGCCTTATTTTGTTGGTTTGTAATTTCAAATTAACAGCTTTTCACTAAATTCATATATAAGTATATTATAAAAAAAATCCTTTTTTTACTTTTGTCTGTCTGTTTGTTCCGGCTATTTCTGTTGTATCTCTGAAATGGCTGGACGGATTATAATGGGACTTTAATTGGAAGATAGCTGATGTTATAAAGAGTAACATAGGATACTTTTTACGCCGGAAATTAAATTTCCACGCGAACGGACTCGCGGTCAACAGCTAGTCTATGGTATGGCTGAAATCTAAAGAGCTAACTTCGACTAAGTCTGACAAGAAAAACAGACTAAAAATCGGACTAAGCAAAGATTTTCTTGTAAATAATGACTGTAACTAAGACAAAGTTCGATATAATATAATCATTCCAAATCCCCACTGAGTTCATTTCTTTGACTTAGACTTAGTCGTAGTTCACTCTATAGATCTCAGGCTAAGACGTGAGACAAACGACGAATACTTGAGACAACTGCCTTGGTGGCGTAGTTGCATTGCCTGTGCAGTACGACTACTGTCCTGAGATTCGGAGATACGGTCAAGCAGTGATATTTTTCAGCCTGGAGTCCGGAGTTTATGCCCGGTATGACGACAGACTCGGCCCATTTCACATGTGGTAAGGAAATGGGCTCGGCGAAATGTGGATGCTCTACTTCGCTAGTTTACCCCTGTCCTCATTGGGGTTACAGATAAATAACACACATAAGCTCACGCCTGTATCCCCGAAGAGGTAGGCAGAGGTGCACTAGCGAACTAGAACACCCACATTTCGCCGAGCTTAGTTCCGTCCCAGATGTGATAGATGGCGAGCCTATCGCCATATCGGGCACAAATTCCAGACTTCGGGCTGATATGGAAAAATCCACTATTACCTTGCCCGACCCGGGGATCGAACCCGAGACCTCAGGACGGTAGTCGTACCGAAATACAACCACGCCACCGAGGCAGTGTAAATGTCGTATCTAAAATAACATAGACACTTATATACGAACATAATAATCTGCAAAATAATTGGTTAAAATGCTTTGACCCGAATGACCCATTACCGAAAATATTTGTATAACAAGTGATTATTGATTGTGATAAAAACTAACAAATTATTTTTTTACTGTAAACAATATAGAGATATCATTATAGGTATAACCCATATCTTTATATTATGTTTCCTTACTGGCTGACAAAGTTCATAATATTCACTTTTTTTTCTCTGCCTGCCTTTATCCCACCTTAGTGTGGGGTTGGGCGCAACACACTTCGTGCATGTTGCAAAAAGGATTTCACTCAGTTTTTACGACCTGCAGTGAGTAACACTGTAGCATTTATTGAAAGGCTCAAATGTCCATCTTCCCTTACTATCCTTTTATTATGATGGTTGAAAATGTATATACCATTATTTTTGCAGTTCATCACTAGAGATCACGTAATAACTGGTGACTTAGGCTGAGATCTATACAGCGAACTTCGACTAAGTCTGACTCAAAAAAAGGAATTCAGTGAGAATTCAGAATTTTTAAATCGGACTTCGACTTAGTCTGAGCCATTTTATACACGAGAAACACACTGGCACATAGTCTAAGCAAATATTTTCTTGTAAAAAAGGACTCAGACTGTCAATGTTGGATTTAAATATTCCAAAGACTTAAGACTGCCTCGGTGGCGTGGTTGTATTTCGGTACGACTATCGAACTGAGGTTTCGGGTTCGATCCCCGGGTCGGGTAAAGTAATATTGGATTTTTCCAGGAAGGAGTCTGGAATTTGTGCCCGATATGGCGATCTATCCCTACCACATCTGGGACGGACCTAGGCTCGGCGAAATGTGGGTGTACAAGTTGGCTAGTGCGCCTCTGCCTAGCCCTTCGGGGATACAGACGTGGCTTATGTTATGTTAAAAATTCCAAATTCTCCATGACTTTGTTTCTTTGAAATTAAACGAAATTCGCTCAATAGATCTCAATTAAGTTTCTACTAAAGAACTAATTATAAAATGCATGGATTATCACCTTTCTAGGTGTATTGACCCAGGCAAGATGGCTGAACTCCGAGTCAGTGGATACACCAATCACTTGACAGTCAATGCCAGCAAAGTCCTTTGCTCTCTCACTGAAGGCAATCAACTCAGTGGGGCAAACAAATGTGCTGAAAAAAGTACATTAAAATAGTAAATGTTCCATAAAAATATCTAATAACTAACTGCTTCGGTGGGGTAGTGATATTGAGTGCGACGACTTAATAGAATCTTTCTTTCTACCTGCCCTTATCCCACCTTAATGTGGGGTTGGCACAACACACTTTTTCAAAGCATGTAGCACAGAGGATTTGGCTTAACTTTTACGACCGGCCGCCAGCCTGACGTCAACCCCCTACGAAGGATCCAGTCCCGGGCAAATTATATTTGAAGATTTGCTTTACCCGACCTGGGAATCGAACTCCCGGTCCACAGCCCATACATGCTACCACTAGACCAAGGAGGCGTACGACTTAATAGAATGATATTTATATCGCAACATCTGTAGTCACAATGCCCCTTACTTATAAAAATATTTAAGCGCTGCTTATCTTAAACCATAGGTTGTCCCTTTCATTTTTAAACAATGTAACAGAAGGAAAAAGTGACAGGTTATTCTTAGCGAAATGTTAAGCAAAAATGTTTTTGTAAGTAAGGCCCAATATCTTTTAACAAGTGGAAATAATGTAGAATAATGGTCTCGGTATTTCAAAAATACTTACAAATCTAATGGGTAGAAGAAGAGCACCACATATTTTCCAGAAAAGTCTGATAATTTCAATTGATTGAACTCCCCATTCACAACAGCTGTGGCACAGAAATCTGGAGCCGGCTTTTGAACTCTTGGAGCAAAGACTGCACTGGCTGGACAAACACAAAATATTTATTTTAATTATTTATCTTACCTTTACCAAAAGGTATAGGTACGAAGGATATTATATAAACCATGTAGAGGAAGAAGAAAGAAAGAAAAGTAATATATTATCTCAAAAAAATAAGGTGGCCAACTTGCTATGCTGCGACTGGTGCCACAACACTATCTATACTTGTAACAACTCATCTGCTAAAAGTGTAATGTACTAATTGCAGGTAAAATTTTAAAAAAACACAGCTTCATTCACATAGAACAATAAATTTTTCTGAAATAAAAGCCTAGTCCATATTTTGCAGATATAATTGAAGCAAAGTCCCACTTTACGTTGGCTTTGTGTGAAACAGTGGTTATAAACCGGACGAGCTGGCCCATACATAATGTAGACATAACTGTCTACAGCGTATAGTCCGATTTCTAATTAAACAGAGTAAACTGACAGATTGAAATGCCACTTTCCAAAATAATGTTGCTTACTTGAAAGTAAGTGTACTAACTCAAAATGTAGTGATTGACCTAGTTAAATTTTTATCATTCAAAGAATCAATAACTCAGTACTAGCTTGCGTATTTTTAGAAATTTCAGCTTAACCCTTCCTACCACCCTGAGGTCTCGGGTTCGATCCGTGGGTCGGGCAAAGAGATATTGGATTTTTCCATATTAGCCCGGAGCCTGAAATGTGCCCGATACGGTGATAGGCTCGCCCCTATCACATCTGGGACAGAATTAAGCTCGGTGAAATGTGGGTGTACTAGATGGCTAGTGCGCCTCTGCCTAACCCTTCGCGGATACAGGCGTGAGCTTATGTTATGTATCTTAATTGATTATTACCTATTTAAGACCATTATCGAGTTTCTAGAACGTGCAAGTTATTATTATTAATATATTCATAGGGTTCGGCATTTTATAGGTTATGTAACAAAATTATATCAAATCTATAAGAAAATATCTAAGGGGCTAAGGGCTTAAGACAAAAGGCACTTACTTGTGGAGAAATTGATTTTCTTGGCAGTTGCAAATGCAGGAGTAATAACCTGTGCGTAAAAAACGTAGTTTGAAACAAATTATTGTTAATGAATATGCACAAATGAAACTATGCTTTACCTTCCGAGCCAACTGTTTTACAATGAACGACATTTTTTTATTTCACAATAAAGAGAAAACCAATATGCGATGGGGAAAAAATCTTGTATTTATTATTTTTATTTAATATCCACTTCCTATTATTGGATTATTGACATTTGACAGTAGTCATGAGCGTTATAACGACCGCCGTTTAGATAGTATTATTTTTTAAGCGACATTAGTGACGATTTTGAAGTTGCTACTAAAATTATTATTCAGCTTTTTTTATGGAAATGATTCACAAACAAGTATCTCACTGACACAAATAATAATTACATTACAAAATTATTGTGTTCTTTAATAGATTAAATTAAAAATATATACCTAATCCTAAATAATAAACATATACAACTTAATGCGATATGACAACCACATTGACAAAATGACCGCCATTTACAAATATTACAACGAGAAAAAAGCGCTTAATAATAAAGCTATCAAGATAACTGCGGCGATTCAAGAAGTCGGTTTGTAAAAAGTAACCTATAAGTTACTAAAACTGCGCGGCGAAAAATAGCTGGGAGCTTTAAATAGCGACATAGAATAATAGCTTTGTAAAAATAGCCTAAGCGACTTAACCTAATGACAAAACTAGGCGTATTTCCATGGCTAATTGACAGTGACAAATGACAACTGATAAGTAGCGACAAGAGTAGTGACAAGAGTAAATTGTCAAAAGTCAGCAGATGACGTCACTGCGTCACTATCATTTTTCAATGACATAAACAATGATTAAAGATATTGGAACCGCAAAAAACATCTCTGCATTTGCTTCCTATTTTTCTTAATAATTGATTTTTCGTTTTGTACCCACTACACTACTCGCGAAGTTGATCGAAGTTCAGCGAGGACGAGTGTGGAAGGGTCATTTGATTAACTTCGTGTAACCTCGCTTCGCCTGGGGCGACTTCCAGTTGTTGTTGGTTTTTGCGCTCGAGGCAAAGGCCCCGTAGTATCTCGAAGTTAAACACAAAGCGTGTACCCACACTACTCGCTCACTTTGCTAAATGATATAGAGTGGGTGTCCCGAATACGATACTCAAGACTGAGATGCGTCCTTTTTTCAATTGATTTACGTATATTTTTTTCTCATATCATGCTGTAACAAGGTAGGTACAAAAATGTAAGACTTACACAGCCTCCGTGGCGCAACGGGCGAGTAGCCGGCTGTGAAACGTGAGGTCGCGGATTCGATTCCCGCACCGAGACAAATCTCTGTGTGGCCCATAGATATTTGTTTCGGGTCTGGGTGTTATCTGACCGATAGTCTTTCGTAGTTTCTGGTTTCTGATACCCACGGTACAGGTTACGCCTAGTGTGGGGTCAGGATTATGTGTGTGACTGTTATTTATTTATTTATGACTTTACACCAATTACATTAATTGCTAAAGGAATAGACACTAAACATGACATATTATTATGGATTGTTTATGATTATTATTTGTTGAGTGTATTTATTGTTATGTAGCAGCACAGTGCATTCTTGAACAATGACACATAGCGAAAACATGTGTGAATCAAACTTGGATTTGTTTTTTTACTCGTGTGAACCACTTACTTGGCGCGGTACTTAAGTGATTCGTTAATAGTTTAGTTTCGTATTTACAACGAGTTTTTTGTTCCCTATGCATTCCTTTGTATTTAATTTGTTATTTTAATAAATATTTGGTGAGAGTGAGAGGCACAGCATCCCTTACGGGATAGAGCAGTTCAATGAATCAGACTAGCTACCTTAAATACGGTGTTAGAAAATTCAGTCAACAGTATACCATTTGCATTGATCGCACACGCACAGTATTCCATTTGCATTGATCGTGCATTGATCGCGCACGCATAGTTTGCCACACAGTATACCATTTGCATTGATCGCACACGCACAGTATTCCATTTGCATTGATCACGCACGCATAGTTTGCCTCTCTGAATCGCTCACACTTTACTGGCACCCAAGTCTTTCATTTACCAGAAATCATTACTCGATATAAGACAACTGCCAAATTGGTGACCCCGACGTGATTTTCAACCGACGTGATTTTCAACCGACGTGATTCGCAACCGACGTGATTTTCAACCGACGTGATTTTCAACCGACGTGATTACCAACCGACGTGATTCGCAACCAACGAGATTCGCAGCCGACGTGATTCGCAACCAACGAGATTCGCAACCCACGAGATTCGCAACCCATGAGATCGACGCCGAACACCTGCAGCTAACACCGGATCTCCAGCCGACCAACATCGTCGCCACATACCACATCACCATGCGTCACTTCCTTACGGCCAGTCAGCACTTAGCAACGCTTCGCCAGCCAACACTACGACAAGGCTCAAAGGATCCACGCTCATGCCGACAAAGCAAGCCTGGTACTTTCGCCACTCTCAACGCGACTACGGCACCAACGTCACAGCACGACTGCGCTACAGCCGGTTCATCCACGGGCAGCACTCGCCGGCTCTCGCAGTGCAACCACGTGACACGCCTCATCGCTACTGCGCACGATTCCGACTCACTGGGACACTCGCACAACTGCGCATTGGCACTGGCAAGCTTCTCAAGCATCCCGAGGGAAGTGATACGGCGACATCTCTGCAACACGCACCGAATTGTGATACGCAAGCGATATTATCAATGCAAATGGAATATTCACAGCAACCGCAACTACATAGTCCACTCACGACTCAACGGACCCTACCACATCGTCACTCTCACCTGTTCAAACCGCACTACACTACAGTGCACTACAGTAATACCGACTGAAACCAGCACATCTCTACAACCAAGGGAACATCGTCAATACTTCACCGCACAATGCATCTGCTGCCACAACCAGCGACATCGAACCGCGATCGACCGAGGTAGTGCGATAGCCGCCAACGCAGCCCTACGTCACACGGTCAGGACGCCAGGTGAAACCCTCCGTACGCTTCGCTTGAGGGGGAGTATTGTAGCAGCACAGTGCATTCTTGAACAATGACACATAGCGAAAACATGTGTGAACCAAACTTGGATTTGTTTTTTTACTCGTGTGAACCACTTACTTGGCGCGGTACTTAAGTGATTCGTTAATAGTTTAGTTTCGTATTTACAACGAGTTTTTTGTTCCCTATGCATTCCTTTGTATTTAATTTGTTATTTTAATAAATATTTGGTGAGAGTGAGAGGCACAGTATCCCTTACGGGATAGAGCAGTTCAATGAATCAGACTAGCTACCTTAAATACGGTGTTAGAAAATTCAGTCAACAGTATACCATTTGCATTGATCGCACACGCACAGTATTCCATTTGCATTGATCGTGCATTGATCGCGCACGCATAGTTTGCCACACAGTATACCATTTGCATTGATCGCACACGCACAGTATTCCATTTGCATTGATCACGCACGCATAGTTTGCCTCTCTGAATCGCTCACACTTTACTGGCACCCAAGTCTTTCATTTACCAGAAATCATTACTCGATATAAGACAACTGCCAAAGTTATTATATAATTATACCGATATTAAAACCGGAGAGGCATTGACAATGCATCAAGTTACAGCCGTTTACATATAAATCGGGGGTGGCGGGGGTAAAACTTATATTAATGTTAAAATAAATGTTTCGTTATACTTTTCTTTACAGTGGACGTCCTGTAGCTGATGATAATAATGATTGTAACTCAAATAATAATTGATTGGTATGTACATATATTACCATGTAATTACAGTAGTATTAATTTATTAGTTTGCCAGTTTCTGCTATAAAAAATCCCTTGGCAGTGGACGTCCTGTGGCTGATGATGATGATGATTGTAACTCAAATAATAATGATTTGTATGTACGTATATTACCATGTAATTACAGTAGTATTAATTTATTACTACTGCCTCGGTGGCGTGGTGGTATTTCGGTACGACTACGGTTCTGAGGTCTCGGGTTCGATCCCCGGGTCGGGCAAAGTGATATTGGATTTTTCCATATCAGCCCGGAGTCTGGAATTTGTGCCCGATATGGCGATAGGCTCGCCCCCTATCACATCTGGGACTGAATTAAGCTCGGCGAAATGTGGGTGTTCTAGTTCGCTAGTGCGCCTCTGCCTACCCCTTCGGGGATACAGGCGTGAGCTTAAGTTATGTTATGTTATGTTATTAATTTATTCGTTTACCAGTTTCTGCTATAAAAAAAACCTTTGACGAGTACCTACTTCGTCAAGGCAACTACGCGAGTAGTGTATTTGGGTCTGGGTGCATTACGTTTCGGTTTCAAAATTCAAATTGGATTATTGAATAAATCAATCGTTTGCTAGGTTCATAAAAAAGGGTTCAAAAACCTATTTTTAAGTTACCTATAATAATTATAAGCTCACGCCTGTATCCTTGAAGGGGAGTCAGAGACGCATTAGCGAACTAGAACACGGAATTTCACCTAACTAAGTTCCGTCGCAGATGTGATAATGGGCGAGCCTATTGCCATATCGGGCACAAATTCCAGGCTCCGGGCTGATACCGAAAAATTTAATATCACTTCGCCTGACCCGGGGATCGAACTCGAGACTTTAAGACGATAGTCGTACCGCGCATGCAATACCAACCGCAAGCGAGGCATTGATTTAAATATATTTGTAAATAATACAAAAGTCGATTGGCGGAATGGAATTCAATAGTCAAGCGAAAACGGTGTGCGCAACCCGAAGCCGCTAGGTTAATTTTAATTAGTTTAATTTAAATAAAATATGCAATTAATCACATAGGTATATGTACACACTCATAAATTATACCTTACCAATACTTACAATAATTGGCAGTATTGATTAAATCCTCCGCCAGGTTAAAGCCTTTCGTATTTTACAAGCATTTTTAAATTTGCAGTGATAGTGATTTAAAGTTATAAAATGAGGTAAGATTTTTAATTCCATTTCCGCTTTCGTCTGTTTGATTAATGGATAGTTTAGGTAGGTATATTATACCTATATTAGTCGATGTTATATGTGTTAAAAGCAATACTCTCAGTCAGAGAGATTCTATATTACTTCTTCTTCTTTCTTTAAAAAGTGGCTTACCTACCAATATTACTTACTTTAAATTTTAGTCAAAAGCTTTAAATAGTCTTTCTTCCTTTTTTATTAATTAATATTTTTTACGCGGGAATGACGTGCCGATCCTCTCTTTTTTTTTCTTTGGAATCCAGGCCAAATGGCCAAGCAAGATCTCCGCTCATTAAATATAATTAAACATTATAATTGTGTAAATAATTGAGATGGTTTAGGAGTTACTGGCAATTAAGTGAAACAGTGGCTGGATACGAATACTGATTTTTATTATCTAATTGTTCCCCAATATTAATCCACGTTCATACCAGCCGGGGAGTGCGCAGTAACTACCCGGCGACACTCACATATTTCTCGCTTACACACAAGACTGTCGATTCATCATTTCATGCATGCTTACAGAGTCCCTACACAACATCCCCCCTGTGTCTTTTTTCACTGACTCGAAATTTTATACCAATGCAACATATAGTCCAAAATACGATAAATCACGTCGGTGTCACCACTTTAGGAGTTACTGGCAATTAAGTGAAACAGTGGCTGGATACGAATACTGATTTTTATTATCTAATTGTTCCCCAATATTAATCCACGTTCATACCAATGGTATTTCTTTTTGTGATTAATTATTGGGATTGTGTATTACATTCTGTATATTGTTATTGTTTATTTTGTCTAAGTATATTATTATCATTTGCTTACATATGGTACCTAGATGCTTAGTCAGCATGTCTAATAGAACATTGTAAAGTTTTAGTGCTGTACCCAGTATTCGAAATGGACGGGAACGTATGGGAACGGCGTTCCCTTTCGTAAAAAATAACACAACATAAGCTCACGCCTGTATCTCCGAGGGGCTAGGCAGAGGCGCCCTAACGAACTAGAACACGCATATTTCGCCGAGCTTAGTTCTGTCACAGATGTGATAGGGGGCGAGTCTATCGCCCTATCGGGCACAAATTCCAGACTCCGGGCTGATACGGAAAAACCAATATCACTTTGCCAAGACCCGGGGATCGAACCAGAGACCTCAGGACTGTAGACGTATCGAAATACAACCATGCCACCGAAGCTATCATAAACCTACCTACGTAAATACATCTAAATTATTACCTACATATTTGATGCACCAGTGTTATATGTAAAGCGCACTTAACTTGGTTTACTTTATTTATCTTGAACCAGTATTTTGCTAGTATCGTAAATTATTATCATCTAATCGTCGTTATCATGCAAATACTGCCATATTATTATCAAACCAAATAAAACGTTCAAAACACGGTCCATTCATTACAATATTGCTGATATTCGTCTGATCCAGACATTCAACAGTAGTATACAGTCTGATAACTACGCATTAGTTATAAAGTGTTGTGAAGGTAAGTTTCCAGGTTTGATATATGTATTATCAGCCGAATGTTCATATGTTTAATGTCGCCTTTATGTCGTTTATCCATCAATATAATATTATATACCCTAGATGCACAGTTCTTTGCAAATATCCTCCTGAAAAGTGGTCACACGAATAAAACAAAGAAAAAGATCACAAGTTCTAATTAAATCAACACAATTATAACCCTATGCACGTGTTATAACGTAGCCTTTTAAACGAAATGAGCAAGCCTTCTGAAATTTGAATTTTGAAATTTAGAATTCTATCGGCGTCCGTCTCTAGACAAAAGGAGGGCTTAAGCTGTTCTTTGCTGTCCCATTTTTCGAGCGTCAACTGTGCATATAGGTCCTAGGTAAATAATATATCGATGCGTTTATCTGTCAAAATTGTATGGCGAAAATCAAAGTAGTCGTTAAAGTTGAGCAGTGTTTGACCATTCGGGCGTAATCCATTATCCAAAATGTGGGACTACCCTTTGAGTAAACACCAAACAGCTGTAGGTATTATACGTAGGTACATATGTACAAATATACATATGTTTATACATACTTGTTAAACATATGTTTGGACAGCCTCCGTGGCGCAACGGGCGAATAGCCGGCTGTGAAACGTGAGGTCGCGGGTTCGATTCCCGCACCTAGACAAATGTCTTTGTGGCCCATAAATATTTGTTTCGGGTCTGGGTGTTGTGAGACCGAAAGTCTCTCGTAGTTTCTGATACCCACGATACAGGTTACACCTAGTGTGGGGTCAGGACTATATATGTGACTGTTGGGTGTATTTATTTATTTATTTAAATAAAAGTACACAAACAGCATCAACAAAATTGATTCACATTTCGACAATTTGAAAATATCGGGTAAGTCTTAACA
The DNA here is from genome assembly GCA_036417725.1 of Clanis bilineata. Taxonomy (NCBI): domain Eukaryota; kingdom Metazoa; phylum Arthropoda; class Insecta; order Lepidoptera; family Sphingidae; genus Clanis; species Clanis bilineata. Next base: position 7,327,905 of record CM071162.1, on the reverse strand, counting down.
CAGACAAAAAATATAAAACCTAATTGTAACCAGTGCCCTTAGTACGAGTTAATGCTTCTGGAAAATTATGATTTATAGTTAAATCTCTATACATTTATATAGTTCATTGTAATTTCCGCAAGCGGCGCTACAAGTCAAATGTATGAAGTTTTAACGATACCTACCTATCACAGTTCCGTATTAGGGGTGCACTTCGAAAACTCATTAGCGCTTCGTTGTCGCCAACTAGACTCCGCAAAAAGTATTCATAGCGCAGCGGACGAGTACCCGCGCGAAGCGAAAGGCTGCGGGTTCGATCCCCGCACCGAAACAAATGTTTGTGTGGCCCATACATTCGTGTGACCTTTACATTGATACATGTCTGTGTGTGACCCACAAATATTTGTTTCGGGTATAGTTGTTGTGAGACCGAAAGTCTAGTACTTAGTTCCTGATATTAGTGGGGTCACATTTGTGTGACTGTTGGGTGTTATAAACGAATATTTTAATGAATATGAATATCAGCATTTTATGGAATATAAATATCTATATCCGTTGGTAATGACAAATGGGTCACCTTTAAAATCGAACATAACAAAAAATTAAGTGAATTAAATTATATTATACCTACATGTATTTTAGGCATAGGTGCTTGACCTCAAACACCTTGTGATACTTTTTTTTAACCCAAAATCGAGAAGGTGAACTTTGTACACAATTTTAACACAATACAAGTTGGCATATTTATAAATTATGCTGAAAAAAACAATGGCCACATAATATATAAAAATGATTTTGTATAATTTCTTGACGCCGTGGTAGACCCAGAAAGAGATGGCGTGACGATATGGATGCCTACGAGCCTACGTGGACTGAACTAGCCCATGACAGAGAACAGTGGAAAAAGATGGGGGAGTCCTTTGCCCAGCAGTGGGACACAATAGGATAGAATAGATAGATAGATAATTTCTTGGTTTTATCTTTACCTACGTTCGATGGTTTTCAAAAATCTGAAATTAAAATCTTATTCTTGGATCTTAAAAAATATTAAATGCTAAAAAATCAAAGTAGTTTTAGTACTTAAATGTTTTCTACAATATGTCAACAAAAAGAATCGATTTATATTTTGAATGTATTCAATGGCATTGAACCTGTTCTTATGATGGTAAATTAGGCGCTCAAAATCTTGGAAATCTCGCATTAAATGTGAAATGACTCTTAAGACGCTTGATACCTACAGAATACGTAATTATCGCGAGAGCAGCTATGATTTACCATTTCTGATTAATTATATTAAATAGATGGTTAATAGTAGGCACACATAAGTCATAGGTAAAAAAATAATAATAAAATATTTCATTTCAGATACTTCACTTTATATTTGGTAATCCAAGTAATTACGGCCTTGAACATATCTAGAAACAGCTCAGATATATACGATTTCTACAGGTATGTACGAAGTCATATTTAAACCAAAAAATCGAAATCCTAACAGTAACACACAGAAATAAAATATATTTATGATGACTATTATTATACCCAGACCGTGGTCCGCGAATGTAAAAAATCAGGGGTGACTCCTGACGCTCGATTCGAACTTGAATTCGATCCGGTTTCGTTAACGGCCGGTTTCAATAAACGATCTCAGTTTAGAGTGCAGATAGATCGCGATTATGAACCAATCAAATCAAGTCATTTAACGGAGTCATGTTCAAACTGTGTTCTTATTGGCTAATTTTTGTAATCTATCTGCACATTCGAACTGAGGTTGTTTATTGAAACCGGCCGTTATTGACTTGAAGTGTCACGTTAAAAATTACCAAATCTCAAGTTCTCGAATATTATGCAACATTAGCGCACTTTAAAAGTAGATTTCGGTGGAATTTTAAATCAATAAAAGAAACCAAATCGAAATCACAATCGAATCGAGTGTCAAGAGTAAGGAGGCAGGTTTGAATCCAAGGAGAGAGTGGGTGCGTTAGCCCCCATTGAATTTACTAATAGTATCCATCAGAATTTGCCTATTTTGCAATATCAAACAAAATATTTACCCCGATAGTGAAGTGGATGATAATTATCATACATATGACTAAAACGTACCTTCTTATATCATAATTTTGTTTTTCTGGTTTAAATGTGGCCAGGTTTGTATGCCTATAGCATAACATTGCACGAAATTAACTTAAATGTATTGTTTCAAAATAAGTATATCTGAATAGTTACGAATGATTGATAATAATTATTTTGTAGTATTAATACGGATATGAGGAAATTTCCGGATACTATAAAGTTCGGTGTAGCAACGGCTGCTTTTCAAATTGAAGGTGGATGGAATGCTGCAGGTGGTACCTTTTTCATTTAATTTGCATTTGTTTATTGCTATTTTGCCTCTATTATGTATTTAGTGATATAATATTACAACTTATAAAGATAACGGTTAGCAAACAAACACAATTATTATATTATCTTTACCTACATTATTTCAGATAAAGCACCAAGCATTTGGGATTCGTTCTGTCAAAACATTGGCAATGTAATAGACAAGACTAATGGCAATGTCGCCTGCAATTCCTACGAATACTACAAACGGGATGTACAAATGCTGAAATTTCTTGGAGTGGGATTCTATAGATTCTCAATATCTTGGCCAAGACTGTTGCCAACTGGCTTTACGAACAAAATTAGTGCTGATGGAAAGAATTACTACAACAATTTAATCAATGAATTATTGGAAAATGGTATCGAGCCAGTAGTTACAATGTTCCATTGGGATTTGCCCCAAAATCTTCAAGATCTGGGAGGGTGGGCTAATCCATTAATAGCAGATTGGTTTGGAGATTATGCTAGAGTACTATATACACTTTTTGGGGACAGAATTAAAACATGGATAACGATAAACGAGCCTAAGCAGTTTGGAATATATGGATATGGTATGAAAAGATTTGCTCCAGGCATAAATGCTGCTGGTATCGGTGATTATATGGCAGTCAAAAATATGCTTTTAGCCCACGCTAAAGCCTGGCATATATACGATAAAGAATTTAGAGCAGAACAAAAAGGTAAATAGACATAAGATTTAAAAAAGTGTTTTTGATAAGACGCTATTAGAAATAAGCTTACGTTATTTCACATAAAATGAATTTAAGTAATCTTAAGGATATATTATAGTCACTACCTCTAATGACTAGGTTAATATCCTAATCGACACCAGTACTGTGGACCAACTATATTGTAATGATATTATTCTAGGTATTTGTGGCATAACGATAGCAACAGATTTTCGTGAAGGTCTCACAGATTCACATGAGGATGTTGAAGCTGGTGAACTCACTATGGATTTCGAAGTAGGTTTATACGGTCATCCAATATTTTCCAATAATGGAGGATTTCCCCCAAGGGCTATAAAAAGGATAGCTGAGAAAAGTGCTGAACAGGGATTTCCAAGAAGTAGACTGCCGGAACTTAGTCAAGAAGAGATCAATTACATTAAAGGTAAGATGTTTGAAGTGTTTATTCAAACCTCCCTGTCCTTATTTACTAAAGTGGTATTTTTCTGCGTGACTGCCTCGGTGGCGTGGTGGTATTTCGGTACGACTACGGTTCTGAGGTCTCGGGTTCGATCCCCGGGTCGGGCAAAGTGATATTGGAATTTTTCCATATCAGCCCGGAGTCTGGAATTTGTGCCCGATATGGCGATAGGCTCGCCCCCTATCACATCTGGGACGAAACTAAGCTCGGCGAAATGTGGGTGTTCTAGTTCGCTAGTACACCTCTGCCTACCCCTTCGGGGATACAGGCGTGAGCTTATGTTATGTATGTATGTATGTATTTTTCTATATTACAGGTACAAGTGATTTTTATGGATTTAATCACTATTCAACAAAGTTTGTTACCACCGACGGTTACACACCTGGCATGTTTCCGATACCATCATACGAAGACGATATAGAAACTGTTGGCACCTACTTAGACTACGAGAGAGGCGCTATTATACATTGTACTGTAAGGGCATTATCATATTAATCACGGTGGCGCAACTCCCCCTCTTCTCTTTCCTAATCCCTAATTTCCTCCCGTTAGGTTGGCAACGCACCCATGATTCTTTTTGTGTCTTGGGTGTCTATGGACGGTGATCACTTACCATCAGGTGACCCATCCGTTTGTTTACCAGTCTCTGCTATAAAAAAATCATATTAAGTTAAAGATAGTAAATCTTAAGGCGATGTGGACTAGTAGAGAAGATGGAATAACAAAAATATATTTCTAGTGAGAATGTTAATAGATGAGTCAAACTCAAAAATTAAGAAATTTTAAGATACTTTGATTAATTCAGAAAACATATTACTAGGGAAAAACTGCAAGTTGTCTGTATAATCAGGTAAATGCATTAGAAAATCTCGTGATGCTGATGGCCAAGTAAAAGCCATGATTTTGATTTTTGAAAAATACCAGGTCCTGGAGCGTTACCATCACCACCATTATTATAATCTTATTTGAACCGATTTCCGTACATAAAATAACGTAGTAAGATTATAATAGTACTGCTATAAGAGGTGATGGTAACCCCTCTGAATGGGTAATGGGAATAAAACTGCTGAGTAAAGTGGGTAAACTTAGTAAATTATTAATCAATTGAGATAATGTGGTAAGTAACATTGGCGAAGTAGCTACTTACTGAACTCGTCGGAAAATATTAATAAGACGACAATATGACCCCTCATTTTATGAAAAAGAAGCCCCCGTAATCAAAACCCCGAAAACACGACTGCGACTGCGAATTGTCGACTGTAGATTTTCCTGCGATTTTCTCTGCAAGTCTTCAGATAAGTCTCTATAATAAATGAACCATTATTAATAGTAAACATCAATTGCAGATGATACCAAAAGGCATAAGGAAAGCACTTAGGTGGGTAAAAGAGAATTACAACGACCCGCCGATTATGATTACTGAGAACGGTTTCGGTACGTTTAAAGGGCTTGATGATAAAAGACGGGTGGCTTACTACCAACAGTACCTAAACTCTATACTCGATGCGATTGAGTTGGATGGATGTAATGTGGTCACATACACTGCCTGGAGTCTGATGGACAACTTCGAGTGGAATAGTGGTTTAAGGTAGGTATATTATATTTTAAGTAAAAACCTCCAAACCAAATGAGCCTATTTCGTTTAGGGCCTCGGCAGTAGGTAAGCTGCACTATGTAAATAGTACTATAGATGGAACAATTTACAATCATGCATCCTTTATATAAAACAACAGTTTGGTAAAGACTTGTTTAATAAATGATCTAAATCAGTGTTCGAATCGATCTCGAAAAGCACTTTTTACCACTGTCACACAGAAAACCGACGTAAAGTGGCAGCTTGCTGTTGCGTTTCGTTCGGTGAGTGGGTTTTCTGGTGGCCAATTTGCTCCCTTCCTTTCCCACTCCCTTTTTCCCTTCCCTTCCATTTCCTCCTTTTAAGTTGGCAACGCACCCATGATTCTTTTTGTGTCTTGGGTGTCTATGGGCGGTGGAGATCACTTACCAACAGGTGACCCATCTGCTCGTTTGCCAATCTCTGCTATAAAAAAAAACAAATAAAATTAATCATTTGGCGGAACCGCGTCGTGTTTATACTTTATTCTTATTGTTTTATTTTCGGTATCGAGCCGAAGTCGTTAATAGAAACCAGTCAATGGTAATTAATTGGTATTTAAGTCAAAAGTATATTGTAATTTGTATAATATAAAGCATTACAGTCTCTGCCTCAGTTGACTGCCTCGGTGGCGTGGTGGTATTTCGGTACGACTACGTTTCTGAGGTCTCGGGTTCGATCCCCGGGTCGGGCAAAGTGATATTGGATTTTTCCATATCAGCCCGGAGTCTGGAATTTGTGCCCGATATGGCGATAGGCTCGCCCCCTATCACATCTGGGACGGAACTAAGCTCGGCGAAATGTGGGTGTTCTAGTTCGCTAGTGCGCCTCTGCCTACCCCTTCGGGGATACAGGCGTGAGCTTATGTTATGTTATGTTAAAGCATTACAGTCATAACTTTTGTTTGACAGTGTTAAGTTTGGACTTTTCGAGACTGACTACGAAGATGACAAGAAAACAAGGACTGCAAGGTTATCAGCATTTTGGTACAAACATCTGGTGGAGACAAGAACACTCGACATGAATTATATGCCTGCATTAGAAAAAATAACATTTTAATGTAACTTAAAGTGGAGAATATTGTTAATATCATCATACTGTATTATGGTGTACCTACCGTGTGTGACCTTAAATTTTTATTTATAATAAAATACTTGCTAAACTAATTAACAAATATTTATTTAATAAATCAGACGCAGTACCGTCTTTACCATAAAGGCACACGGAGTCCATGCCTAGGGCGAGCCCCTGAAAGGCTGATAAGTGATAAGTACCTACTTACATTCTCTTACGATCTGTTTCAATAAACGATTTCATTTAGAGTGCAGATAGATCGCGATTATGAACCAATCAAATCAAGTCATTTGACCCTGTCAAATGTGTTATATCATGTCTGTGTCATGTCCCACAGACATTTTTGTAATCTATCTACACATTCGAACTGAGATTGTTTATTGGAACCGGGCGTTACACGATCAATTATTTTTACTCTTAACGGGCCTCCGAATTCTTGGGTGCCCAGGGACCCACGCATGCCTTAAGACGGCCCTGTAGGCCAACCATGACTTTTTTGACAGTACCTACTCGACTCACTAGCGACTCCGTAAAATATTTGTATGACAAATACCCGAACGCCTTTAGCGGTTACGCGAGGAACTGTCGTTGCCCATACAAATATTTTACGTCCTCGCTTGCGTAAATACGTGCAATAAACTCATGGTTGCGCTACAGATCAGACGCCTTCATAATTAATGTATTTCAATAATCGCCAGGAAAAAAATCCAAGGATAAGATTACAACTGTTAAATTCTGTACCCATTTATTCTGCGTAAAACATTTCAGTAGGCATACAACGACTCGGCCTCCGGTGCCCCATACGCTTATGTAGCATATATATGTGCCGCCTCCGACGGGTGGAAATGTGGTAACTTAGTTTTGAGTAATTGTAATGTTATTAATGTACTTATGTAATGGCCTCACTATGGAGGATGCTCAAGACGCGAAGTGGAAGCGTTTAAGCAGGAAGGCGGACGTTGGCAAAGGCCTGAATAATACTAGGCAGAAAGAGAGAATGTTATTATTACATTGTACACACGTCCTCCCGCATAGGGGGTTGACGTCAGGCAGGCGGCCGGTCGTAAAAACTAAGCCAAATCCTCTCTGCAACGTGCTTGAAAAAGTGTGTTGCGCCGACCCCACATTAAGGTGGGATAAGGGGAGGCAGAAGAAAACACACATGATAACAGGCCCGAACAGGAAATTTCTGACAATCGTAAATGTATTCGAGCTCGATGCGCTTCTATGAAAGTATTAAATATTAACCAAATGTCATCAGTGCGTAGAGAGCTTGATACGGATTCGATTGTCAAAAATATTCCTGCTAGGGCCGCTGAACCATGACATTTTTGACATTTCTTGCTAGCGACAACGTAAAATATTTGTATGACAAACACCTGAACACCTCTAGCTGCTACCTAAAGAATTAACGTTTTTCATACAATTATTTAACGTTGTCGCTAGCGAGAATGTAAAAAAAACTTATTATGGATAAACTACTATTAGTCTTTGCCAAAAATCGAACGAATTCATGTGGAAATTAAAATAAAATATTACAAATAAAATATAATTTATTAAAAGTCACTTCGAAAAAACATTCCTTACATCAGTCATTTAAATAAAATTATTGCTTAAAATTAAGGCAAAATATTAGCTCAATGAATAATAGTAAATTACACTTATTTACAATAAAAATTATAACTAGATATAATAAAATTAATTACAGTGTAAAAAAATTGAAGACTTATATTCGGGGCATTTTCATTGCTTTTTTTTTACTTTGTGACTAGTACACGTACATATGGGTTAAATGTTACTGGCCAAAATATAGGTTTAAAATTGTCGTTGAAGCATACCTATCGACTATTAGGTTTATATTACTGACATCCATATAACTACTCAACACTAGACCAGAAGATGCTTATAACGTCATGCGTAACTGATGCCCGAATGGTCAAACGCTACTCAAATTTAACGGCTACTTACATTGATTCGCCATACAATTTAGAAAGATATGGCGGTCTTAAACGACATAATGAAGATTTATGATAAATCGAGATTTATTTAACTGCTGCAAGTGGCACTTGGAATCATTGAGCCTTCTTACTGCTAAATCCCTGAGTGCCCTCAGAAAAAAAACATAATTTCATTAGTATTTTAAATTTTATTTCACTGATATTTAAGATAAGACCTTAATTTGAGGCCCCACTAAAATGCATAGCAGACCGCCGAATGATCATACAATTAAGGTCCCTTATATCGTTTAAGGCCGCCTTATCTGTCAAAATTGTATGGCGAATTAATTTGAGAACCCTGTAAAGTTGAGTAGCGTTTGACCATTCAGGCGTATCTGGCGAATGAGCAGGTGGGTCACCTGATGGTAAGTGATCTCCACCGCCCATAGACAATTAGGACCTTAAAGGAGAAGAAAAGGGGTTGCGAAGGGGAGGATGAAATAGGCCAGCGGATATCTCACCGAACGAAGCATAACCTCTAATGAATGTATCAGGTCTCAATGTTGAATTTAAATATCACTACAAATAAGGACGGTACTCAAAATTGACTATTAATATATACATTACGGCTCATTTGTGCATCTTGCTGAGTGTGCGTATGTATTTTTTAAAAGGATTATTCTTTTTTAAAAAAAATGGCTTCCACGCATAATATGCGATGATTTAGCTAATTGTCAAGGTGAATAGAGCAATTATGTTTTCACAATGACCATGAGACCCAGATGTGGATGATCTCAAGGTCCTGCTGGGATTATGGCGGTAATTCCTTCCAGTGCGATGCCCCTCAGATGACCTTCACTCGGCGATTCGACCGAACAAAGCCAGCCAACGCACCAAGCAAAACTCATCAAAGATCACCGGTTAAAATTTTCTACATTATACTGTCCATCTTCACTGAAGTTTGATGCATTAAACTACATCACTTAAAAACAACAAACACAGCTCTAGAGAATCATATGAAATAATTTTAACAAGCGACGTCTACCCTGTCAACTTCCTGTAAAAAATCCCTTTAAAAAGATTGATCACAGACATGAAGGTTTGATGCATGTATTTTTTTAATAATTTACTTTATTTTTTTTAATTATGGGTAGTGTAAGCTTTCGATTTTTTTTTTATGTTACTCGATATCTGCGTCAAATGTGGACCGATTTTCAAAATTCTTTTCGTGTTTGATAGAGCTTATTTCAAGGGTGGTCCCATATAAATTTGGCCACGATCGATAAATTGGAAGTCGGTCAGTTAAGTTTTTAAACTTATGATTATTATCTTGTAAAAAAATGGCTCGGCCTTATAGTTAGAATTCCAGTACATGTATAGCCTATCAACCATTATCCTATACTGAAACTTGCACACACATTTATACAACAAACTTTACGCACACATACAACGCGTGCACAAATGAGTCGAACTATCTTTCTATATTATGGTGGTGTATGTTATCTGCTACATTGCCTCTTGAGCAAAATTCTTCCCTGGCAACTCTAGGGAATCCAATCTTTTATAGACGTCAAGCATAGTCGGTCTCTCGTTACGGGCGTATTTCGTACACTCGATCGCTATGTACATGAACTCGCGACACAGGTGCGGGTTCGAATACGGGGTGCCGAAGAGTAAGGGGTCCTCGAGAGTTGCTGCAAGAAAAAATAAAATATATGAAAAAATTACAAAAATAATTACACCTGAAACAGTTTAAAGAAATTTCCATTTTATTTTCTATCGTATTATCAGATTATAAACAAAAAATGGGACCATTTTTGACATAGTCCTTATCGATAACAAATATAATTATCTAAATTGGTATACACTTTATGCCAATTTAGTTTTTTGTTTGTAATCGATAAACGCTAACCACTGGAACGATGTAAAAAAACAGTCATCCATTTGATTTGATTAAACCTTTATTGGTGGTAGTGATGATGATGGTGATGGCGAAATAAATCGAGCGGTGAAGCACAGGATTGACGCAAGGTGGATAAAGTGGCGGCGGCAGTTCAGGAACTATATGCGACCCCAAATTCCCCTTACCCTTAAGGGAAAAATGTATAAGACCATAATAAGACCTGCTGTCCTGTATGGATCGACATGTTGGACTACAAAAGTGACGGATGAAAGAATATTGCATTTAGCAGAAATGCGGATCCTGAGATGGATGTGCGGTATAACAAGAATGGACAAGGTGAAAAATGATTATAACAGAGGAAGTTTGAAAAGTGGCGCCAATAACGGAAAAAATGAGAGGGGAGCGTCTATCATGGTATGGTCATGTGATGAGAAGGGATGAAAGAAATGCTGTAAGGAGAATTCAAAGGATGGGTGTAGAAGGTATCAGAAATAGAGGAAGACCCAAGAAAAGATGGATGGAGTGTTTAATAGATGATATGAAGAAAAGGAGTTCGAGTGATGATATGACGGCTGATAGGAGGGAGTGGAAAGAAAAGACATGTTGCGCTGACCTCAAATAATATGGAATTAGGGCAGGCAGATGATGATGGTAATGGTGATGGTGGTGGTGGTAATAATGGTGATAGTGGTGGTTTTGGTGGTAGTGATGGTGATGGTGACGGTAGTGGTGGTGTTGGTGATGGTGACGGTAGTGGTGGTGATGGTGATGGTGACGGTAGTGGTGGTGTTGGTGATGGTGACGGTAGTAGTGGTGTTGGTGATGGTGACGGTAGTGGTGGTGTTGGTGTTGGTGATGGTGACGGTAGTGGTGGTGTTGGTGATGGTGACGGTAGTAGTGGTGTTGGTGATGGTGACGGTAGTGGTGGTGTTGGTGTTGGTGATGGTGACGGTAGTAGTGGTGTTGGTGATGGTGACGGTAGTAGTGGTGTTGGTGATGGTGACGGTAGTGGTGGTGTTGGTGTTGGTAGTGGTGACGATAGTGGTGGTGTCGGTGTCGGTGTCGGCCCCTCACCGAAGTCGACCCTCTGCCGTTGCTTGGCGTGCAGATGCGCGGCGAGCATGTGCTCGGGCCGCGCGCGGTCGAGCGGCGGCAGCGCGCTGGCGGTCTCGGCGAGCACTACGCCGAAGCTGAACACGTCGACGGCGGGCGACAGGCAGTGCGACCGCATGTACTCGTCCGGCAGGTACGGACGCGTGCCGTACACCCTGCACAGTGAACGGTGCACGGACACTTATGACATGTCACCTCACGTCAAACACAGAACGTGTAAGCACACAACACAAACAACGACAACACACACACGGCATGCCATATTGAAAAATACGCTGCCCATAGTCTAAGAGTTTTTTTATCCCAATGGCAACAAATATCAAATATTTCCTAATTATATCAAATTAACAAGCCGATCTCTTGTCTCCGCCATGGTAATCATTGATTTGCATAATTCTACCCTTCTGAATTAGAGTATATTTACATAAAAAACGCATTGAAACGAACCGATTAAAAAACAGATAGATCCTGTACATCTAAATCGATCTTCATAAAAATCATATATTCATTTACATCAGTATCAAGCAAGGTAAAGTGGGCAAGTATCATGCGCCATATTGCCATCAGAATACCATTTTGGTGAAAATTAAACCGATAAAAAGCCTGATATGGCGATAGGCTTGCCCCCTATCACATCTGGGGACGGAACTAAGCTCGGCGAAATGTGGGTGTTCTAATTCGCTAGTGCGCCTCTGCCTACCCCTTCGGAGATACAGGCGTGAGCTTATGTTAATGTGTTATGTTAGACCGAATAGTATTCGATATTTGATTATCCGACAACTTACTTTTCGAAACATAAATATAAATTAGTTAAACTAACTTGGAAACTTTCAAATGTGTCCGATCTTCACCGTGTGGGCCTTTTCTAGCTAAACCAAAGTCTCCTATCTTGGGCATCAAACACTGATCTAACAATATGTTGGCTGGCTTTATGTCCCCGTGTATCAGTGGCGTGCCCTCCATATTGTGCAGATATTGGAGACCCCTGGAAAAGGAAATAACATTTCACACTTCGATACTTCCTCATGTTCCAGACCAGAAGCCATTTATATCAGTATAGACCATAGAGTATATAATAAACATATTACCTGGCAACACCGTGTGCTATTCTGTATCTCTGGTGCCACGTTAAAGGGGGATGGTGAGTTTTACCCCTAAGTCTTTGTTCTAATGACCCACCCATCATCAACTGATATACTAGACACACTTCTGGTCCTAAAAAATAAACTTCATATGAGAAAGTGGCACAATGCAGATAAAAACATTATATACAAAATGGTAGCTATCGTTTCGCGTTTCTATACCCTCTTTCCCACAGTGCGATTCCAGAAGATCAGAGGTCAAAAGTTTTCATACACCGTCCATTTATTTTGATGTTTATTGTATAAACCCACATCACTTTTAACAAACAACTTTAGACTAGATTATTTTATATTTAAAATAAGCGACCACTCGCATCGTCAGAATTCCCGCCAAAACGTCTCTCATGTCTATAATATAATAATAATAATAGCCATGTAATATTACTGTCCCACTGCTGGGCATGCGCCTCCTCTACTAATGAGACGGGTTAGGTCTTAGTCTACCACGCTGGCCTAATGCGGGTTGGTAGACTTCACATACCTTCGAAATTCCTGTGAAGAAATTCTCGGGTATGCAGGTTTCCTCACGATGCTTTCCTTTACCGTTATAGCAAGCGATATTTCACAATGAAAATACACTTTAACATAGAAAAGTCAGAGGTGTATGCTCCACGGGGTTGGTCTCGAACCTCCGACACTTGGCTCGGCACTGCGGCAGTCCATATCATTCCCAACTGAGCTAACGCTGCTTATAATATATTATAAAAAAAAAATACTTACCTCCAAGACTGTACCCATATAAAGGCAGTATATTATCATGTCTGTACTGATTGAGACACATCTCTCTAATGAGTTCTTTGTTTCTGCCGTCGTTGTCGCGTAACCTCTTCACAGCCACCGGTAGATGCTTCCATTCGCCTATAATGATAACAATATGACATAAGCTCACGCCTATATATCTGAAGGGTTAGGCAGAGGCACAACAAACTTTCCTACATCTTGTGGATTTTTTTCCTATCCATCCATATCTAAACGTTTCTTCTAAAATATTTATGCAGATAAATATGATGTGTAATGATTATTAGGATAAGTAAAAGTATGCCAATGGAAATTATGACTTTTACCATAACATTTTATACGAAGCAATAGTGTCCTGGCAGCATAATATTATACAGTGATAATAAAAAGCCTTATCTGCACTATAATGTTCATTACGGGACGTGACGCCATAGTACGGGTGTGCGAGGAAGAACGTAAGATATTTCAATTATGGAGTACGGGCTTATAAAATTAGATTTACGAGCGACATTTTTATTTTTATACTTTTGGTCGCCTCCTTGGTCTTGTGGCCGCATATACGGGGTATGGATCGGGGGGTCCTGGGTTCGATTCTCAGGTTAGGCAAAGCTATTTTCTAATTCGATTTGCCCAGAATTGGAACCACCAGAGGGTGTCAACACCAAGTCGGTGTCAGGCAGGCAGCCGGTCACAAAAATTAAGTTAAATCCTTTGTGTAACATGCAATAGAGTTGCGCCGACGTCACATTAAAGAGAGATAAGGACAGGTACAAATAAATATGACTTACCTTTAAACACTTGTCCAAAACCACCGCGGCCTAACAAGTTGCTGTCACTCCAATTATCGGTTGCGTCTCTCAGATCCTCGTAACTCATTTTCGGTATGGCGGAGACGTTTTTCATTATTTCATCGTCATCGTCTTTGCCGTCTTGTGTCGATGATGTATTCTGTAATTATTCTGTAATCAGTTCGGATCGTAAGGTGTTAGCGAGTGGACGTACGCATCATTTATTTGCTAATTACAGTGTTACCGGTCACACAATTATCTATTTAGTTCACTTAGTTGTCAGAGATCAGTTTACGTTGCATTGCGTGTGAGTTCAAGTCAAGTGCGGTGTCAGACTTCACCCCCGCAAGAAAAAGACAATTGCTATTTTTGTCTCGCTTGCTTACTACCAGTGCAGCTCAGTGCGCAGCCAACTTACCTTATACGTTATTTCAAAAGTAGTTTTCAAAACTCGAGTTTTGGTGTCCCTGTGAATCTTACCATCGAAATGTTACGTTCTCCACCATCACAGGGCACTAGTGACCAGGACTCGGACTCCTCTTTTGTAAACACCAAATCCAGAAGACCAGGGGATGATTTTACATCGGCGGTAGATCGTCTTACAAAAACTTTAAACAGCTCAATATCTTTACTCCGTAACGAGATAAATACTAAGCTGGAAGCTATCTCGAAAATTAACGACACCTTGGTAACAAACTTCAACGATTTTTGTAAGACTGTTAAGGTCATCAAAAACGAAGTCTCGGAGATTAAGTCTACCTGTCAGAATTTAAATGTGTCTATAACAGAGTTGGAAAACAAAAACCAACAATGTCAATCTCAAATTTCCGTCGTTAGTGAACAAATAATTACACATAGTGAACGCCTCAAAAAAATCGAAATGAGTGAAATCTCCCTTATAACGACAAATAAACAATTGAGCGAGTTTAATACCGCCATTCAACACATTCAAAATCATAATAGTGTTAAGGAACAACGCGACCGATTAAATAACTTGGAGTTGTCTGGAATACCCGAGAGAAAAGGCGAAAACTTATTTTCTATCCTGAATATCCTCTGTGTAAAAATTGGAGTAAACATAACACCCGGGGACGTTAATCAAATCCACAGGGTTAGAAAGTATCCTGGCAACAACAAAGACTTGGAACTACCTTCTAACATTATTATACAATTCATACGACGCATTCGCAAAAATGAAATCCTGGCAGCGTACAAATCTCGGCGAGGAGTCTCCACTGTGGACCTTGGGATCGACGGGCCGAGCAAACCTGTGTTCATAAATGAGCACCTAACCCCACATAATAAGTCACTTTATAAGAAAGTACGAGAAGTCGGTAAGGATCGTGGCTTCAAATTTATTTGGGTCAAGGATTGTAAGATATTTTTACGTAAAAATGAAACTTCTAAAATAATATATATATCTAACGAAGGTGATATAGCATCCAAAGTTAAATGACTATTTAAATACTGTATCGTGTTTAAATACATTTTAGTGTTGTTTTTACATACTTGGTTAAATGGACTGTACACATGTATAAATTTATTCACTGTGTATAGCTTGCTTTTATGCTACCTCATTTTATTTATGAAAGAACAAATGTATAACTTTCTTATAACAATTGTATTAACATTGTTCTATGTCATAACATGTAATGCAAAAAATAATGATAATACAAACTCAGTCAAGCAAAATATTAGCTGTATTTATATGTTAAACTATTGCTATTGCAACGAACCACAAACTCATTATTTAAATGAAATATTGCTATTTATTTTCTTATGTAATTCCCATGGCTAACTTAAATCTATCAATAGGCTATCAAAATGTTAGGGGACTTCGAACGAAATCCAATGAATTTATGTCCGAAACCATAAATTGTACTTATGATGTTATATGTCTCACGGAAACCTGGCTTGCAGATATTTTTTATAGTAATGAGTTTTTCAGCGATAATTTTTCTGTGTATCGTAAGGACAGGGACTCAGTGGTTAGTGGCCGGTCGCGGGGAGGGGGCGTGGCAGTGGCGGTGCGCCGGGAACTCAATTCCGTGCCTACAGCCGATATGCCGCATCAGCCGCATGTGGACGTGGGAGCTGAGGAGTTGTGGGTAACAATTCCATTGAGGTCGGTCGACGCGCCACACGCACACCTGACAAGGCGACCGCTTTGTGCGCCGTCTTACGCTTCATCCACATCGTTTGCGCACCCTAACGCATTGCATATTATATGTACGTATATTCCACATGGAACTAATCACCTCAACCGACTTGAGGCTTTCTTTAATCGCGTATGTTGTTACATAGAATTTCATCCTACAGATATTTTTGTTGTTTTGGGAGACTTTAATGTTACTAACGGTTTATGGGACCATGATTCTGAATCGAATAGTATGTGTTTGTTACCAAATAATGATGAATTGTCGTCTGTGATTGCAGATTACATGAATCTTGCCCATACAAAGCAATTTAATTCTATACGTAACGCAAACTTGAGATTACTTGATCTAGTTTTTTCTAATACTACCTGTAAAGTTACTCGTAGCCTTCGTCCTTTGACACCTGAGGACGGACATCACCCTGCTATCGACATTGATTTGTCCGTACTTTGTACTAAAACATTTAATTGCAATCCAAATTCTCGTAAGCCTTTATTTCATCTTGCTGATTACAATAAAATAAATTTGGAGCTTCAAAAAATAGACTGGCACAAAGAATTTCGGTCACAAAATGATTTGGAATCTAATGTCGATTATTTTTATATGATCCTGAATAAATTAATACAAACATATGTTCCTTTTAGACAAACTGTATCCAACAATAGGTATGCACCTTGGGTCACGCGTCCTCTCAAAAAATTACTTAACGAAAAGCGGAAGTATCACCGTAACTGGAAACGTTATGGAGACCAAGCAGATTATTATACTTTTTCCCTCTTAAGGCACAGAGCTCATAAACTTGAGAAAACATGTTATGAAACGTATATAAAGATAACTCAAGAGAACATTAAAAGAAATCCGAGTTATTTTTGGAGTTATGTAAAGTCTAGGATGGGTAATCGTAGTATGCCTCAAAAAATGAATTTAAATGATATTACTACTAGCGACGGCGTAGAAATCTGTAATCTTTTTAACAATTATTTTAAATCTGTCTTCATAGAACCTAATGATCAAGTCAATACTAACTCTGGTCTAAACCAGACTTTTGATACTGTTTGCTCAGATTCACTGCTCGATATTAACAATATAAATATTAACTTAAGATTAGTCCTTAAGGAGTTAAAGAGCGTCAACGTGAAAAAGGGCGCTGGTCATGACGGTATCCATCCTTTGCTTATATCGAAATGTGCTGATGAGCTGTATGTTCCCATAACATATATTTTTTCTAGATCTATAAAAACGGGTTATTTTCCGGATATATGGAAAAAGTCTCTAATCACTCCAATTCCAAAAAATGATAAAACTAGCGACATTACACAGTACAGACCAATTTCAAAATTATGCGTTTTTGGTAAAATATTTGAAAAAATTGTGGCTGATCAGTTATCTTTTTTGGTTCGTAACTTTATTACAACTTCTCAACATGGTTTTATTCGAGGGCGATCTGTAGATACTAATTTAGTCACCTTCACCGATTTGGTATTGAAATCTATGGACAACAAACTTCAAGTGGACGTCATCTATTCTGACTTTTCAAAAGCATTTGACAAAATTAGTCATAGTATGCTCATAAATAAACTTTTGAGAGCCGGAATACATGGTGACCTACTTCGTTGGGTGAAATCTTATATCTGCAATAGATCTCAAGCTGTTTGCATAAAAGGTTTTCTCTCTGACTTTCAGAATGTACCCTCTGGTGTACCGCAGGGCTCGCACTTAGGGCCTTTACTTTTTATTCTATATATTAATGATATTGAACAGCACCTTACTAATAGTAATAGCCTTCTTTATGCAGATGATACAAAGATTTTCAGGGTTATAAGAGATGAAAGTGATTGTGTCTCTCTTCAACAGGATATTAATAATTTAGCTTGCTACTGTTCTCAAAATCAACTATTTCTAAACGAAGATAAATGTTTTGTTATAAGTTACACTCGTAAGCGTAATCAAATAAAATATTCATATAGTTTAAATAACCGCACGCTGACTAGAGTTGATCATATTCGTGACCTTGGAATTATCTTGGATGATAAACTGTCTTTCAAATACCATTATGATCATATGATAAAAAAAGCATATCGACAACTTGGTTTTCTCCTAAGAGTAAGTAAACCTTTTAAAGACAATAGCACATACAAAATTCTTTACTATAGTTTAGTAAGGTCCATACTGGATTTTGGATCTGTAATCTGGAACCCTCACTATTCATGTCATGTTAATAGAATTGAAAGAATACAAAAAACGTTTCTTAAATCGCTCGATTACAGAATCGGCTCAGAATATGTTTCTTATAATAGTTGTTTGGCAAAACATAAATTTCTATCTTTGTCACTTCGACGGCAACAACAAGATGTAATGTTTTTATATAAAATTATTAATAATATTATCGAGTCCCCTAACTTGCTTGAACAAATAAAATTGAAAGTATCTTCTAAGTCTATACGTCGTACAAATAACTTGTTTGTGGTTCCGAGTTGCAACACCAATTACACCTCAAATACATTCTTCCATCGTTGTTTGACTATGTATAATAAAAAAATGTCTCACATTGATATATTTAACAATTCATTACTAAAATTTAACAAAGAATTAAAAGAATTTTTGCTTAGTGAATTATAAACTCGCTGTTTCTAACACTGCACTATAACCACTTATGTTTGAAAATATGATGTAATTGTTATAACTAACACTATATTTTCCGCTGTAAGGCTTCTAATCCTTATTGATCCTCATGTTATTTTCAATATAAGTTTTAATAAGTATTGGCACTCAAAGTCTGTGAGTTGTAAACATAGGTTTAATTAAATTTAAGTTAAAGATGTATATGACTGTATGTTGTCCAAAATAAAATAAAATAAAATAAAAATAAAATAAATTAAAATACAATAGTTTTAAATCAGCAATAGATCTACGGGAATTGATACCGACGGCCGAAACAATAGAAGCAGATTTGAAGAGCGTGCATGCAAAGACTTATATTGGTCATTCGCATTTTTGTAAATAAACATTTAAACTATCGATTATTTGACTTTCAGTTAATAAATATACAAATTATTAATATTAACGAACTAAACAGTAAGTACTACATCTATGAAAAAGAAGTGAACTTAGAAAATGCATCTCTGATTAATTATAAATAGAGAATTGGTGACTGTGACTTCCATGGATATGATTAATGATCAGTGTTTAAAAAAAAATCGTGACTTGCCTTTCTACGTAAACACTAACATTTGTGATATATCCCCCTAAGTTAGTACAATAACGCCCGAATGGTCAAACGCTACTCAACTATAACGACTTCTTACATTGATTTTCGCCATACAATTTTGACAGATAAGGCGGCCTTAAACAACAAAAGGCGACCTTAAGTGTATGAACATTCGGCGGTAAGACTCATCATTATTTTTATCTTTCCAATGGCAGTGTAATCCATGGAAGTGTCAATTTTTCGCTTTTTTTAAATGAGACTAGATTTCAAAAATTTTCTCAACTCGTCGATATTCTGCATGTATCACTTTGCCCGTCACGGGAACCCTAAACTACATCACCGAGGCAATCAGTTTAAGGTTCAACTTGTGCTTTTGTATAATTTATTTAATACCAACTACATCAACGCGGTTATTGGTCTCCATAAGTTGGCGTGTATTTGTCACACTTGATGTTGGCAGAATTCCATATGACCAAAAATAATAATTGTCTCCTTACCCGACTGGTGTCCGTACTGGTCTCGACGGACGGTGAATTACCATTGTGTCCACGACTCGAATTCGGAAAATGAACACCCTGAAAAAAAAAGATTTTATACTTTTTTTTTGCAAAAATACATATTTTTGCAAATATTCAGCCGTCTCAAAAGGAGGAAGTTCTCAAATTGTTTTTATTTTTTTCTGTGTTACACGATATCTCCAGCAATTCTCTCTAGTAACTTAATTATTATATTAAACAATTCAATAATCTTGTATAAAAAATAGATATAAAAAATGGACGACTAAATTTTCAAGATATTTTTTGGTTCGGTAGCTCGTAGGGTGGTCCCATATAAAAGTAAAAGTGATAAGGTTTTGAACATATTTAACGTTTGATTATATGTATATAATCTATATTCTAAAGATTAGATACATTAAATCATGAATTCCCTTACTTAACAGAACTACGCGTGCCGGCTTGCGAAACCACAGCTTTGCGGTTTCTACCATCTCAGCCCGAACTAAGAAGTTCGGAAACTCCTACCTTTGCCGTACCGTGAAGCTATGGAATATTTTGCCGGCATACGTATTCCCTCCCTCCTACAACATTGGGTCTTTCAAATGGAGTGTGAAGAAGCAATTATGCAGGCCGGCATGATACTGGTGGCATCCGACAGACAAAAGGTGGCTGCTGGTGTTTTTGGACCGCACTTCGCTTACCATCAGGTGTTGTGTGGTCACGATGCCGTGCTCAAAAAAAGAAAGAAAATAATACTATAATCCTTCATTCCTTCCAACTTTTAACCTACAAGGAAAAGCTATTAAGTTAAATGTAAATAGATACACATAATAAGGATATAATATGCACATTTAAATTGGAAAACAAGCATTGAATAACTCTAGCATTCAATGAGTTGGTTAGAAGTGTTGTTAATCACACTACAGCAGGTCGATTCTCTAAGAAACGCCACGACGTTGCGATCGACGACGAGCTCCCGCAGCGCACATCGTTGAGATCGAAGGAGCGTTCAACGTTGTTGGGTCTTAGAGAATACCATTTTTCATACATTTATGTTAAACGCCTAAAAGCTAGTTCGCATAAGCGCCGTCATCACGCAGCGCTAATGCGTGCGCTTTGTACCTTGCTGAATACAAAAATGAAAACATCGTTGCCGCAACGATGAGGCAACGTTGTTTTTACAAATTAAGCCATACCCCCAAATGGTCAAACGCTGCCTAAATATTTAGGATGGCCTTACCGATTTAAGCACTCGTTATTCTTCAATTTGGCATGGTCAAACAGAACCTATCTCTTCACATTAAATGTAAGCAGGACCCAGTTTAAGGCCCGCTTATTTCATAAAACGGCATGGTCAACAACTGCCTAAAGTTTGACAGCTATTTAAGGCCCGCTCGACTAGCATTTAATCGTGATTAGTTTGAGAGTACCTGCGACCAATCTCAAATGAAACTATTGTATAGTTTGTGATGATGTATGGATGTTTTGTTACTCTTTCACACCAGAATGTCTGAAGAGATCTGAATGAAATTTGGCACAGAGATGGATTAAAGTCTGAAATAGCATACAGGCTACTTTTTTCCCCGGAAAAATGTATGGTTTCTGTAGGATAGATTTGTTTAAATAAATAAAATTTCACGCGAACGGAATGGCGGGCATAGGTTTGTATTTCATAATTTCCGTGTTCCGTGTAGTGTTTAATAATATATACCTACCCCTTGATTTCAATAAAATGTATTTTTCCTCAATTTATCGCACTCGAAGAAGCCAAGACAAATAAAACACTTCAAAAATACAATGATTAATTTTATTAAATCCGATTCAACACTACTGCATGTTGCCAAATTCCTCTCCAATATAATGGTTTTTATATGGTTCTGCTGAAGCTGGGAGTGAACTGGGACGTCCTGAATTCCTTTCTCAGATCGGGCCGAGTATTTTTCTTGACACGGTCAGACACAGTCCCTGGCAAGAAAAATTCAAGAAGACTTCTTTCATTGAAACGCTCCAAGAAATATCCTCCATATCCAAACTTCATAGTTTCCATAATCTCTCCATCTTCGTTGATTTTTATTACATAAAACAAAATCACTTCACATACAACAAACACAGTTATTTAATTACGAAAATAAATATAAACAAACAGGTCGCCATTTGCCAATTTTTTTTTCATTTCTTCCACACAAATCATTGGCTAAGGACGAAAGATACATGCTGCCAAGTGGTAAATATTTTAACAAGATACTAATAAATTATAAAAAGATCCATTTTAAGTTCCGTTTCTATTATATAAAAATGTATAATAACAAAAAATAGACAGAGATAACATAAACATTACAGAAAAATTTACTACAGATGAAATATGATCGGAATGGCACATGGAATGCAAAAAGGTTAAATAAAAATTATCGAATCATGTATTCTGCCAATTATTTATTATAATTATCTTTAAAAAAACTAAATGATCTAAAATGATTCTACGTGAAACGAAACAAACATATAATTTTATAAAAATTTTGTAATCGAGAACAAACTTTTATTATCTGTAGCAAAATGATTGATCCTCAGCTGATTTTTCCGCCAAGTCTTCTCAAGTGCGTACGAGAGTTTTGGCGGGATTTCTGACGGTGCGGGTGGTCGCTTGTTTTAATGATTTCATATTCTAGTCTAAAGTTGTGCTTGTGGTTTAAATGTGATGTGTATCTAAGCAATAAACATCAACGAAGATGGACAGTATGTGGAAGCTTTGAAATAAGTGATTTTGGACGCTTTTTGTCGGGTGGATGGGTCGACCATGTTCGACTCCTCCGCTGCGAGAAAATCGTCTAAAAAGCATCAAACTGGAAGGAACTGACACTTCACATCTTCGAACTTCGAACTTCGAACACATCCGATTTCATGGCACTTGTGAAAAATTAGATATAAGGAAATTAAGAAAAAAAAAGTACTTAAGACGAGGCTGTATGGGCTAGATCCCTTTGCCTTCCCGAAAGGGAAAAAAAAAAAGTGCGTACGACCATGCCGCTCAAAAATTATTGTCTGCTTAACTTTGGGTAGTGCTCAAATGACTTGGATGACTGAGCACTGTTTGACCATTCGGCCCTTAGAGAATCGACCTGCAAGCCATGATTATTCAACGAAAAGTTAGTCACTATCCCACGTCATATTATAAGTTTTGCATACAATGAATTGTCCAAACTGAGGTTACCTTTAACATTAACAATATCGGCATTCAAGACAATGTTTTGTTTTTTATTTGTTGAATCAAAAGGCACCGAGTTTCTGACAAATTCTAGTCCCGCGTTTGACACATATACATGTACGATTAGGTGGATATCAGTAGCTCGACTATTAATTTTTTGGCATTCCACGCGAGGAACTACGAAAAATATTCAAAAATTTATATGTATGCTACTAAACAGCCTGATCGGTACATAGCCTTTTTTCTTAGCCGTCAAACGTTTAACGTTTAGTTTTTTTCTATTTTACTTCTAAATACCTTGTCTAGTTGTACACATAGGTACTGTTGTACATTGTCTTTGAAACTATTTGTATGACAAAAATCCGAAAGTCGGTATCGGCTACTTGAGGAATTGATGTTTTTCATACAAATTATTTTACGTAATCGCTGGCGAGATATGACAAAAAACTCATAGTCGAGCATGGACGTAAAAAAAAGATGGACGGAGCGCTAGGAACATTGAAAGTGACGCAGGATTTTCGGCCTATTCGATCGACAAATAATAGCGGCGACTGTTCGAATGAGCCGGAAACCCTGCTTCACTTTCAATGTTCCTAGCGCTCCGTCCATCTTTTTTTTACGTCCGTGTAGTCGAGCTTCTGAATACCTAGACTTAAGTAAATGCTTACAAACCACAGGTATGGGTAAAGGCTCGGAATGCAACGATGATTCCTCTGATGTTATTTATTTTATTTTTTCAATAATTTATAGGCGGCGGTGATCACTTACCACCATGCGGAGACCTACATTCTTGTTTGTCTTTAAAAACATTTCGATTCGCTTAAGTAAGTGATTTTTTTTATATTTTAGAATACTCTTGTTGACTTATATGTCATGCCCAGTCGTGCCCCATAAAACTTATTTTAAAAATTAATAGATTTTAGCTCTACCAAATATGAATTAATCCGTACAAATAACTACATTAATGGATCACGAAGAAGGCGCAAGACTTCATGATGTAAATAAACGAATCTGCAATATTTCATGTTTTAATGGCTACATATTTTTAAACATGAAAACACTACTTATTATTTTAAATGGAAATGCGACTGTAATATGATGAGTAACACGCTGCTACGCAAATACATACACTCGAAAAGTAGGCCTATCAAATAAAAAATAACCTACAGGAAAAACGAATGATAAATACCTGATCGATGAGTACCACGGGTAGAGGTATCGAACTACCGGTACCGTCGGCTCTCTCCGTGCTTTGTTTATTTGCATTATCTGAAAAAATCAGGGTATAAAGTGCATCACAAAAAAAAAAGTTTTCCCAGATAATAATAATTGTATTTATAAAATAAAAATGTCGCCTTTGGTGGTGACGATTTATTAAAATCGTAATAAAAATGTTTTAAGTATTTAAAACAACCATTGGAATGTCCACTTCCATGCAGCAAATATAGATCTTGGACCTTTTTATTCATACAAAATAACAACTCCATGGTATTTATTATCTACAACTGTACTAACATAAATAAATAAGATCGCGTAAAGTATTGTAATCTAAGAAAAGTTATGTTATTTTAAATCAATTGTTTATTGCAGTATATTCAGGAACGCAAAGAAAAAAGTGTTCACTCTTGTAAAAAGTATATTTTGAGTGTACTCATTTTATTTTTTATTGAGTATAGTCAGTATACTCAAGTAATAATAAATTATACATTCATAATTTAAGGAAAACAATTGCATTGTTTTATTATTCGAAATAAAGATTATTATTATTATTAAAAAAAAAAGAAATATTTTTTATCTATTACAAAGAAAGCTTCTTGTGTTTTTGAATAAAACTAAGAAAATTACAAGATTTTTTTTTTATTTTAAGATTCTGTCTGTCCTGGTTTGCTTTACCAGACAGTGCATGATTATAAATTTTTACAACGGGCTTAGCCAAGTGGATTATGCGCTTGTCGAATACAATAGTAAATGTATGGGACATGTATGGTAAATTTATTCTATTCGATTAGCGCATAAGCCACCTGGCTAGGCCCACTGTACAGTCTTCATCTTGCTTCTAAAAACAAAAGACCTTCACATTCACACTCTTTGTTAACTAACACAATGCAAATTCAAAATTTAATAGTTACCCATTATAAACTGGTGAGACTAAAAATTGCCCCATGCAGAATGCCAAAATAAATTTTGAATAAACCACATATTATAGCCATAATAAATGTATCGGCATGCCCATGCTAAATGAACCCAGAGTAAAATTTTATCATAGAACGAACCACCAAATAACGCGATGCAGATGCCAGTAAGTGGCGGATGCTGCTTACCATCATCCCATCTGTCACCAGGCTTTTCTAAATATCATAAAAATACAAATGATAGTTTTTAGTTAAATAGACAAAGTTGATACACATAACTTCGAACTATAATAATATTAGCCCTGTAGTATTAATGTCCCACTGCTAGGCTAGGCTAGGCACTGCGGGCCTCTTTTACTACTGAGAGGAGTTAGGCCTTAGTCTACCACAATGGCCTAATGCGGTTGGTAGACTTCACATGTCTTCGAAACTCTTGTGCCTAAATTCTTCGGTATACTCATGATATTTTTCTTCACCGTTGTAGTAAGTAATAATTCACAATGAAAACACATTTAACATAGAATAGTCAGTATGTTCCTTTTGGATTCCCAACTGAGGTATTGCTGCTTTGTGTTTTTAACTATGGTTATGCTAAAATAATATCTCAACTGCTATCCTAAAAGATCTATACATCACATAAAAGATAATAACTAAGTTATAGTTACTACTAGGATGGTCAATAATTTATCATGTTCGTGACCTCATGATCATTTTACTATGTCAGTTACGATAATACTAAGATTCGCTGGCAATTATTTGCTATCTTCAGCCAAATAAATGTCTAACAATTAATAATATATGTTTGTAATGTTTTATTTTAATTATTAAGGCTCATAAAGCTGGTATACCTCTATAACAAAAGCGTACAGGTGACTTCACTTACGTGAAACTCCCTGCATAATAATCTGTTTTTATTTATTTGCGAGAAATGTTTACAAACACTTACAAGTAGCTCGTTTATACAGGGTGTTTCATAAAGTTGGTTCCATTTAACAATGATGCTTTTTAAATCGGAATGCAACCTGTAAGTCGTCGGACTTCGCATGGGAATGGCTTTGTGTATATAAATAATTAATTACCCCAAAGGTTGTTTGCAAATGTACTGCAGCTGACACAATGAGCCACAAATCAATTTTTCGTCACAAATTCAAGTTCCTATTATTAAAAAACTATGAGCCTTACGAAATTTCAAACTTTACCGCTAGATTGCTTGCCATTCTCTCTTTAAATGTAGTTAGGTATTATTTATACCGACTTTATGAAACACCTTGTATAATGTAATACTTGGAAAAAAAATTTAAGAGTTTTTTAACTCTGGTACACAAGGTAAGATTAAACTTGTGTTTTGGGTACCAGGATTCTCAAAAGGGGTTGCATCTAAGTTACATGAAATGCATCTAATCTGCAATCTATATTAACATTAGTTCAATATGTGGACGACCCACAGTCGCCTCCTTGGTCTAGTGGCAGCATATATGGGCTGTGAACTGGGAGGTCGTGGGTTCGATTCCCAGTTCGGGAAAGCGAATTTTCTAATTTAATTTGCCTGGGACTGGATCTCCCGAAGGGGGTTGGACTGCCTGAGCAGGCATCCAGTCGTAAAAACTTAGCCAATCCTTTCTGCAACATGCTTGAAAAAGTGTGTTCCGCCGACCCCACATTAAGGTGGGATAAGGGTGGGTAGAAAGAAAAAAGATGGGGAAGACCGACAAATTTTATTATTTAGGAGGAAGCCTGTCATAGCTCGTGGTAGCTATATTATAAAGTACGAAATCAAACTGTAGACAGAGTTTCCCCTTAGACAGTCTTTCCCACATTATGGATCAATATTTTTAATGGGAAATTCTTTCTTTCTACCTGCCCTTATTGAATCATAGTATGGGGTCGGTACAACACACTTTTCAAGGATGTTGCAGAAAGTATTTGGTCAACTATGATAGTCACCTCCTTGGTCTAGTAGCCGCATATATGACCTGTGGACCAGGAGGTCATAGTCAGGGCATGTCAGGCATGCAGTGGGTCTTAAATATTAAGGCAAATTTCTGTGACATGCTAGAAAGTGTGTTGTTTTGACCTAAAATGGAGGTGCGAAAAGGGCAGGTAAAAAGAAATAAAGAACATAATTTAAGCTCACGCCTGGATCCCTGAAGGGGTAGGCAGACGCACTAGCGAACTAGAACATCCCATTTCGCCGAGCTTAGTACCGTCCCAAGCGTGATAGGGAGCGAGCCTATCACCATACCGGGCACAAATTCCAGACTCCGGACTGATGTGGAAAAAACTAATATCACTTTGCCAGACCTGGGGATCGAACCTGAGACTCAGGATGATGGTTGTACTGAAATACAATCACGCCACTGAGGCAGTCTACCAGTACCAGAAAGAGAATTTATTTTGAAGCCGTTGAAGTAAACATCCAAAAATCTCATACCATTGCATCCATTCTTGCTGTCCTTAATGCCTTTTTTACTTTCAAGTTTTTTGAGTAGCTTTAGAAATCTTCCATCGACTACAGATGAAAGGCAGCGGAGAGCTGGCACGTGTTGCATGTGATACAAAAGTAGAAACAACTCTTCCACCTTGTGGTTCAACTGACCCCAACGTATGAGCAGCTGGTTGGTCGGCGAGATGCCATTGTGACGGGCGACTTTTCTTATTTCCTATTAAAAAATACATGCTAAAAAATATGCAGTATGTAACTGTGGGAAAAGTGTAAAAGTATGTAATGAAATGAAACTAACATTTCTTAATTCACATACTGTGCCAACATCAAATCAAGTTAGTTTATATGTTGGTAATACAAACGGAATACTTTGTTCAGTTCTTTTAGAATTTCATAGAGTATCACAGGAAAAAGCACTTTATAAATGCTGTTCAATTATTATTTATTATTTATTCATAAATTCAATTAT
This sequence comes from Clanis bilineata, assembly GCA_036417725.1. NCBI lineage: Eukaryota > Metazoa > Arthropoda > Insecta > Lepidoptera > Sphingidae > Clanis > Clanis bilineata. The sequence goes on along the minus strand of CM071162.1, from coordinate 7,299,984 downwards.
GCATCAACATTTTTCTTATTAAACACAACATTTTCGACATTGGGAATACCTAATCGTGTTCAAGTTAATTCCGTAATTGGGAAAATCCCAAGTCAAAAACATCAGCGTTATTGAGTGTTATAAAATAATTATAAGATACATACGATTACATCCAGCGCCGAATATTTCATGTGATTGCCAGCCAGTTCCTCCCAGTAGTCATAATTATCTAATAGTCTGCATAGCTCCTTGTTTATTTCAAAAGGCAATTCATAAACATACATTATTCACTTTTAATTTACGTATTTACACACGATCATTCAAACAAAATACATAAATGCTACTGACAAGTGACATGACACTGACAATTGACAAATGACATTTTTTTTTTTTTTTAATTTTCCCTTTCGGGAAGGCAAAGGGATCTAGCCCATACAGCCTCGTCTTAAGTGCTTTTATTTTTTTTTCTTCATTTCCTTATATCTAATTTTTCACAAGTACCATGAAATCGGATGTGTTCGAATTCAAGGCCCTGCTGAAGTTTTGGCGTCAATTCCTTCCAGTTTGATGCTTTTTAGACGATTTTCTCGCAGCGGAGGAGTCGAACATGGTCGACACATCCACCCGACAAAAAGCGTCCAAAATCACTTATTTCAAAGCTTCCACATACTGTCCATCTTCGTTGATGTTTATCGCATAAATTCACATCACATTTAAACCACAAGCACAACTTTAGACTAGAATATGAAATCATTAAAACAAGCGACCACCCGCACCGTCAGAATTCCCGCCAAAACTCTGACAAATGACAATTGAGAACTAGTCTTGCCCTTATGTAGTTTGCGAACGAACTAGTTCTTAATATCGCTGTCACTGAACGAACTCGACGAACTATTTCCTAGAATTGGGTACTTGACAATTTTTTTTTATTGATTTTATACGAAATTTACGTCATCTTAAACGTAACACAGAAAGAAATATTGAAATACTCCCAAAAATAAAAAAGTTATAAGCCTTTGTAATTTGGTGTAACCTTCAAACAACGGAAAAGAGAAGTATCAGTAAAATCACGTCACGGCCATAACGTTGCATGCGTTGGAAAGAGATAGTAAGATATTTCCACTACGCCCCCACTCTTGCTCATTGCAGAATTAATTACTGCCTCATTTTTCAACCAATTTCGATGCGGTTTTTAGAGAAGAGTTTCTTTTGGAAGAAGTTTTCGGAAGCTGAGGTACTAAGCGAACTAGTTTTCACTTTGCTGAGGAACTGCAAAGTTGTGAACTAAAGAGACCGTTCCTTGTCACGAATTAGTATGCACAAGACTATTGAGAACTGACATTTAACAGTTATCAATTGACAACATTAGTGTTTCCAATATCGATTTGATTTAAGATTGATAGATCGAGACTACAAACGATTTTTTATATTAAGACGGTTTCAAGGTCATTGCGAGGCCTATGTTCAGCAGAGTACGTCCTGCGGCTAATGATAATTTAAAGCTTTCGAAACATCTGGACTAAAATTAAATAAAAAACAAATCACGATAGAGTCCGTAAAAACTAGTTTTATTTCAACCTTCGTAAGACCACATTATTATTATAAAAAAAATGGACGGCCCCGGTGGCAAAGGCACCTAGTGGTATTGCGTACGCGGCACAACAATCGTCCTGACGTCTTGGGTTCGTGCCCGGTTCAGGTAAAGTAATATTGAATTTTTCAGTATCAGTACGGAGTCTAGAATTTTGTGCCCGATTCATTCTTTCTATCTGCCTTTATCCCACCTTAATGTGGGGTCGACGTAACACACTTTTTCAAGAATGTTGCAGGAAGGATTTGGCTAAGTTTTAACGACCAGCTGCCTGCCTGACGTCAACGCCCGCTGGGGGATCCTGTCCCGGTCAAATTAAATTAGAAAATTTGCTTTGCCCGACCTGGGAATCGAACCCAAGACCTCCTGGTCCACAGCCCATGCATGCTGCCACTAGTCCAAGGAGGCTACAATTTTGTGCCTGATATTATAACAAAATTCCAGACTTGCCCAATTTCACATCTGGGACGGAACTAAGCTCGGTGATATGTGGATGTCCAAGTTCACTAATGCGCCTCTGCCCATACCTTCGAGGATACAGGCGTGAGCTTATGTGATAAGAAAATCTTTAGAAAGTAATAATGTTATCCTTTTTCTGTAAAATAAAACTGAGTTCTTATCATCCCAGTGTTTGGGCGTTTTAACGCCCTAAACATTGCTAAGTGTTTCACTGTAGGACTCAGATAGTCCTAACCCCACAGTCTACACTAGGTTTAACATGTATCGTGAATGTCAGCCAACACGAGATCATTTCAGTCTCACAACACCCGGACCTGAAACAAATATATGTGGATCACACAAACATTTTCTCCATGTGGGAATCAAATCCGTGGCCCTAGGTTTCACAGCCAGTTATTTGCCCGCTGCGCCACGGAGACATCAAAATAACATGCTTCGCATAGATATATTTGCGGTCACAGTAAAACCGCGTAAGACTAGAAGCATATCGACATGCCACTTAAGTATACCTGGCAAGGTCTACGTTTAAAATGGCTATTTAAGTATTGTTTAAGATTTAGTTACTTATAAAATTAAATAATTGTGACCCGAGATTATTTTTCCATCTGCCCTTGGGCCCTAGACAAAGTGACGCCACGTTAATGATTTTTTTTGTTGAAATAAAACTATTTTTACTTTTTTTTGATATTATTTTTAGTTTTTTTTGCATGGTGTTTACGCTGGCGTCCGAAAAGTCACGTGACTGTTGCCAATCTTGGTAGATAAAAAAAAAGATTTAATAAGCTATAAAGTTTTTGTCACCTCCCTGGTCTAGTGGCAGCATATATGGGCTGTGGACCGGGAGGTGGTGGGTTTGATTCCCAGGTCGGGCAAAGCGAATTTTCTAATTTAATTTGCCAGGAACTGGATCCCTTAAATCCTTTCTGCAACATGCTTGAAAAGTGTGTTGCGCCGACCCCAAATTAAGGTGAGATAAAGGCAGGCAGAAAGAAAGAAAGCGATAATGTCTAGCGTTATCAAACGTCACGCTTGGGTTATGTCTATCCGACGCCAATGTTAGATCAACGCCAACATAATGGGTCTCACTTATAAAAACAGTTAACTGAGCAAATGGTATAGAATAGCCTGACCTTTTTGGGCCTTACTTATAAAAGCATTTTTAGCTGAGCAAATGGTTAAGAATAACCTGTCACTGTTTTCCTTGCATTACATTATTTAAAAATGGAAGGGACAACCTATGGTATAAATTTAAGCAGCGCTTAAATATTTTTATAAGGAAGGGGCTTTGTTTTCAAACGTGTCACAACACAAGGGAAAAAGTGACTGCCTATTCTTAGCCATTTGCTCAGCTATACTGTTTATAAGTAAGCCCAGTGGGGCTTACGGAATCCTTACTTAACACGCATGACATAGTGATGTCATGCGTGTTAAGTAAGGATTCCGTTTTAGTTTTCACCACCGGCTGCTTACCTGACGTTCAACCACTTCTAAGGTGGGTCCCTTAGAAGTTAGGGGAAATTATGTTAGAAATGGTAAGCAGAAAAAAGAATAGGCAAGCACTAAGCAGACGTGTAACATTATGCCCCTTACTTATAAAAATATTTAAGCGCTGCTTATCTTTATACCATAGGTTGTCCCTTTCATTTTTAAACAATGTAACGCAAGGAAAAAGTGACAGGTTATTTTTAACCATTTGCTCAGCTAAATATGCTGTTTTAAGTAAGGCCCAATATATTACATTCTACGACGTGACGTAGTGGGTGCTGGGTTTACATGGTGGGGAGCGAAGAGGACGAGGTCGTCCAGAATAAACTGCGCACATATTTATACAATTGGAGTAAAAAGATATTTTCACTGATGACACTTATAGGTAGGTACCTACACTGTATATTTTGAGTGACCCAAATAATGTTTATAACTTTATTAATTTGTAATATTTTAACAAGGACACAAAGTTTTAATGTTAAAACTGGTTAGAACATAGAATAAATAAACCCAACAGTCACACACGGCCCCACACTAGGTATAACCTGTATCGTAGGTGTCAGAACTCAGAACAATAAGATACTTTCGGTCTCACAACACACAGACTTGAAACAAATATCTGCGGGCCACACAAACATTTGTCTCAAATTTCAATGCGGGAATCGAACCCGCTGCCTCTCGCTTCACAGCGGCCTACTCGCCTACTGCGCCACGGAGGCTGTCGAATGAGAATGAAAACCTAAATTAATAATAATAATAAATAAATTGTTGAATTTCAGTATAATAGCGCACTTAGGACCACTTGTAGCTCGCGATAAATCCCTTTTTATCCCAAATGTTGATTTAAATAAAAGAATAAGCTACAGGATAAATCAAGTTTAGGTTTAACTCTACATTAGTAACAGTGTTGAAAGTCGCCTTTAGGCTAAGATACCGTGATATCTTGATTTAGGGATTGGTAAGATTGCTCCTCTGATTAGCTGTGCCTCTCTGTTCTTCTTCGGAGATTTTCGCGACATTCTTTCAATAATATGAAACCTCGATCAGTAATGCAATTTCCTTGGAATACGAATTAGTCTTACTTATTATTTCTGCATCTATTTTTACTTTCGTTTTTAAGACCGTTTGCTTGTCTGGCGGGGTTTGACGCCAGCCCTCTTCAGGGATCCAGTCCCGAGGAAATCTCTTGGAAACATCGCTTTGTTCTGTTAGTACCTGTTCTTAACCTGGGAATATTACCCAGGATCTCCCAGCTTAGAGCCATGTGCGCAATCATTAAACCAAAGAGCCGACCAAGGATCACTAGCTTATGGGGCATTTCACGTCAAGCGGGCAACGAAAAAAAAAGTGAGGTTCTGAAATTCGTTCATATTTTGCTTATTTATACTTCTAGAGGGTATGAACGTGTACACAAAATATTTTTTTTATAACAAGTTTAATTGTCAAATTACGGCCTTCTAAAATATTGACCTTACCGGTGTAAGGGTTCCTTTGGGAGGTATTTTGCGTATTGAAGTAATTTATAATAAAATAATAAATGTAGTGTTTTGGGTAGTAAATTTAATGGACTTTTTGATTTTTTGAACCGATTCGAAATTTAAATTTTTTATCATGTGTTAAACCGGAAATAAAGATTTCAAAACGAAATTTTAATAGTTTGGACCACAACATTTTTAATTTTTTTTATTCAAAAATAAAGCTTGACATACACAGATTCTACCATAAATATTGTAAATCGGGTGCTATATTTGTTTAGGAATTATATCAATTCGAGTACGTACATGTCGTACTGATCGAGGTACCTTACGCTTGCTAAAGTCGGCTATTTTGTGTAAAAAAGAATACACACGGTAAAATTGCTTTGAAGTCACCTTTTTATGCATGATTATAATATTTTCAGTTAATTTTATATTGATAACCGACTGATCCTGAAGGAGGATGACGTTTTCGTGTATAGGTTTGTGTCTATGTATGTCAATTTCTTTCGCGCGCTCTACAGGCCAAACGGCTTGACGAATTTTAACATATGAGATGTCATTTTATTCGTTTCAGTAGTGGGAGTTAAATAAAATATAATTATATTTCGATAGTGTTGCTATCTGACAAAAAGTGTTGCGAGTTTACAATAACGATATAATAATAAAAAAACTTTTCTATTCTCCTTTCCCATTTTAGTGCGCAGGCGCAACAACTGAATATTACATCCTGTTAAATATTACTCCGCGATTTGGAATTCAGCCCTGGCGTCTCGTTCCTGTGAATAAAAGTCTTAAAAATAAAATATAATATATATATATTAACTAAGCTCACCCTTAAACCCGTGGAAAGGTTAGCAGTCCAATAATTACATCTCCTGGATGTGTATATATAAATTCTTTAATATGATTCAGAGCCGCTGATATTTTATAGTTTTTCTGCTCCTTTCTCCTTGGTTCTTATTGTGATAATAAATTGACGCCAACTTGTCAACTACTTTCATTTCTCTTTTTTCAAATATTCGTATTCCGCGTTAGTATAAACCTCTTTTCCCCACATTAAAAAGGTTTATAATAAATATATAAAATAATATTTTGTATTAAAATGTAAGGTGTGTAAATATTAAACATACCCCCGCCCGAGAAAGGCTAAAGCCTTTATCAAAAGGAAAATAAAACAACAAAACTTCTGTTTGAATTGCCGCATAATAATATACCGCGCCGCAAAATAAAAAAAATCAACTAAAATGAAACGTTATTCCTGGATTTAGTCCAGAGGCAGTCTTGCTATTTTTACAACTGGCCTCATAAAATTCCCTGAGAGAGTTTTAAGTCTGACAGCTCTGACAACCCCATCTTTTCCAGGTAATAAATCTATAACCCGTCGGCGTCTCCACTTAAGAGCAGAAATATTTTCTTCTTTAATCAACACAAGATCCCCCACCTTTGGCGGATCCTTCGGTGTTGTCCATTTATTCCTATTTTGTAGACAGTGTAGGTACCGGTCACTCCACTGCCTCCAAAACCTTTGAGCTATAGCCTGAACTAACTTAAAACGACCTAAACGTGTATTAGTTACGTCCTCCAAATTATACTCTGGTACAGACAGTAAAGGCTTGCCAACCAAAAAATGTGCTGGTGTCAGCACTTCAATATCACTAGGATCATTTGATAAAGGACACAGTGGTCGAGAGTTAAGAACCGCTTCAACTCTTGTAAACACTGTGGTCAGTTCTTCGTAGGTTAAAATCTGCTCCCCGATCATCCGTTTGATTAATGTTTTAGCAGATTTAACCGCCGCTTCAAACAAACCCCCAAAATGAGGCGCCCCAGGAATGTTGAACAGCCAAGTTATACCGCTTTTGGCTGCGACATTCATGAGACTATCCGCAACTTCTCTATTTAATAGATATTTATTAACCTCATGAAGGTGTTTGTTTGTCCCTACATAATTAGTACCGTTATCAGAACGTATCACGCTCGGAAGTCCACGCCGTGCTGTGAATCTCATCAGAGCGGCTGTAAATGCCTCTACCGTTAAATCACCAACAACCTCTAAATGCACTGCTTTCGTAGCAGAGCAAACAAATACACATAAATATGCCTTTATTACCTTAGCATTTCTAAGACGTGATGCTCTAATTGAAAATGGACCTGCAAAATCCGTTTGAATCGTATGAAATACACCAGTTGCATTTACCCTGTCACTTGGCAAGGCAGACATAATTGGTTCCACTGGCGTTGCCTTAGACCGAAAACACGAAATACATTTAAAAATACGACTTCGAATGGCTTGCCGAGCCGATAGGATCCAGAAATCCTTTTGTAAAATAGCTTGTAGGCCTGTCGCTCCAATATGACAATGAACCTTGTGTGTATGGTCGATAATTAATCTAGTTAGAGGGTGATCCTTGGGCAGAACGAGTGGATGCTTTGTTTGAAACGAAAGGTTTGAACGGTCTAAACGACCTCCTACACGCAGTAAACCCGAGCTATCTAAAAATGGAAGCAATCGCCTTAGCCGTGTTGAACACTGTTTATTTCTTTTCAAACAATCTACGTCGTCAGCAAAGTCCGTTTGCTGAACTAATTTAACCAGACGTTCTAAAGCCAATTTGCGATCCCTTACCGTTAGAACCCCTGAAACTTTACTAGATAAATTCCTAGTATTGTGAATAAATCTAAAACAATAAGCTATAACCGACTGCAACATCATAAGTGAGCTGTACTTATTAAATATGGAATCCGGATCTACCTCTATAATTCCCATATGAACATTTACCGAAGATTTCCGCATTCCCGGTAAATCTTTTTCCTGTCTAAGCTTCTCTACTGGCCACGTTATTTTATCCCCTTTAAGCCACTGAGGTGTCTACCACATGGTACTCGTGAGCAAAACCGAGGCTCGACAACCCCGACTTGCCACGTCAGCAGGGTTCATTTGTGATGGTACATGCCGCCATTTTAATTCTAATCCGCAATTTACTATTTGGGATACCCGATTCCCTTCAAACATTTCAATGTTATTAACGTCTACCGATCCAAGATATACAACCGCGCTATATCCGTTTTCAGAAGCATCAGAAAAACCGTGCAAAGAACAAATCTTCTTTGTGGTTAATGCAAAACGCTCAATAGAAATGTTTTCGATCTTAAGTAAATCAGCTACAATACCAGACCATTCCGCTACCACATCCGGTGGTGGAGTTTCATCCCACGATGAACTTAACCTCCAAAGCCGCTGCATAAGAACTTTACACTAAGATAGCACCGGTGCTATCCAGCCCAAAGCCCGCTTTAAAAATACCGTGGTGAGGTATTACATAACCGATTCCTTCTGCATAATCGTCTGGTTCCCGGTCACAGACAGACATATGCCCCATACGTTCATAATCCCGCATAAATTGAATATACTTCTCACGCAATGGTGCGTTCAAAAGTAATCGCCTTTCCATTGACATGAACCGCTTCTTAGCTATTAAAATAGAGTCACCCAATTCCGGTCTATCCTCTAAAAATGGCAACCGCACCATGAATCTACCAGTCTCATCCTGCCGAAGATGAGTTTCCCTAAAATTCTTTTCACATTCAACATCTTTAGGGTTAATTACAATTTTATCTGGAATGTCTTCCACCTCCCAAAATTTCTCTAAAATTTGATCTGTGGTGACATGCGCCGAGAATAATTGTTGAGACCGATTACCAATAATCTGAGGAGCTGCATAGGTTACCGGGCCCATTATTACATATCCGAATATAGTTTTCATTGCGGACGGTAAATAATCATTGATTTTTACACAACCGCCTATCATTATTTCGCACATGAGATCCGCACCTATTAATATATCTACATGTCGACTAACATAAAACTGATCATCTGCTAAATTAATACCTCTATACCATGTCGCCAAATTCTCAGATAGCGTTTCAGCTGGTAAGTTGTGGGTTATATTATTCAATACTACAGCATTTGTAACCAGTCTAGGATTTTCCGAAAACCTAGGACATAAAACTAAATTCACCCCTCCTTTACAATCACTTACTGGCCTTCCCCCTAATCCCGAAACGGAGACAATATCTGACTTAAATCGATTTAAATTAAGCCTGATAGCACAATGTTCAGTGATAAAAGTGCTTTGACTCCCCCCATCTAATAGTGCGCGCACTTCATGAAATTGACCGCATCTATCCATAACACGCACTATAGCCGTCGCTAGAAGCACAGTCCGCCGATACCCACCTAAACCCTTCCTTCTGTTGAATGCAGTTAAAGCCGCGCCGCCATCTACTACCGGTGCAGATGCGTGGCTTGGATCAACTCCCGATGCGCCTGACCGACTTGAGGCCACATTATGTGTGCGAGATTCCCCGACCGCTGATGGAACCCCGGACACCCCCCTAGTCGCAGCCGCCACCGGCAAATCAAAATGAATAAGATAATGGTGCTTAGTGGATTTGCATTTAAAACACGTCCAACTCGACGGGCATTCATTAATACTGTGCTTTCCTAAACATCTAAAGCAAAGCCGAAATTCTTTTATATGATCTTTGCGTTTGCGTGGAGTCAAAGCTAAAAACTGTTCGCATTTTGATAAATGATGGCTCCCCCGCTTACAAAATAAACACCCTATTGATTCAGTTATTGATGTTACATGGTGTGCCCGTGCACTCATTGTACCATCTTTACCACCGAGACTTTCACCACTAGATTCCAATATTCTAACCTCATTTTCTAAAAACTGAATCAGATCAGAAAAACTAGGTAACTCTTTATCAATTACTTTAGCTTCAAACCGTTTTTTCAGACTAGTATCAAGCTTTTGAAAATTTATGTAAAATAAAAGATAAGACCATGCCGAAACTGGAAATTTCATCTTTTCCAATCCCTTAGTATTCTCTATGACAGTATTAAGAAAAGGTTTCAAAGAGGAATAATTCTTTGTGACTCTCGTAGTACACAATAAATTATGTAATAGTTTATCCGCTAATAATCTTGTATTGCCATATTGAGCTTTCAAAATATCTAAAGCAATTGAATAATTGTCCGCAGTAATAGACAAGTGTCTTGTCAGTATTTTTGGTTCCCCGGAAAGAGACCCAAGTAAATAATATAGCCTTTCAGTGTTTGATAATGTTGGGTCTTTTCCAACCAACGACTCAAACAAATCCATGAAAGATACAAATTCTTCTATTTTACCCGAAAAAGTCGAAAGCTGAACTCTTGGCAAGAGGGCCCGCTTGCCCCTTGGCTTATCCATTGAGGAAGCAGTACCATATTCAGAAGACTGACAGCTACCCTCCGGAAACAACTCTAAAAACTTTCGTTTTACATCATAATATTTTTGATTATATGCTACATATTTTTTCGTAAACCCTTCTGAATCATCACCTTCATCCAGGTTAGCCTGGAGTTCAATATGACTGGATGTAAACTCCGTATATATATCTTCCAAATCCGCATACCTTACTTTAAATTCATTTTTTTCCGCTTCCGAAATGAACTCTATTTGTGAGAGCTCATAGAGTTTGTCCAAATTTAATGAAGCAATATCATACTTCACCTTTAATAGTTTAGGTTGGCCTTTAGGAGGCATTTTCAAAATATACCTATTAAAATATTAAAGTAAAATCTCTCTCAAAAAATTAAGAATAAACCAGCAATAAAAATCTACGTCATTTAATAATATTGCCAAACGAACAAAAAATAATAATTCAACTGGATTTGAACCCGCGTTCAACATCCAATGATCTAATCACCGCCGAGCTATCAAACGTTTTATGTTAGCTGTCACCGTTGTCAATTTTATTGACAAAAACCGGATTTCGAATTGCCTGGTTTCTAAGCAACAGACAAAAATCAATAATTCAAACAAAAAATGTTTGTAATATTTTATTTTCTTGATGAATAAAATATTATATCCGCACCGAAAATAATTACTGTATGTTTTGTATGTATGTTCAAAATATATACTAAATAAAGGGAGCAATCTAATAAAATATATGTAGCCCTACCGCAATATAATATAATTTGAGTTTCTCTGTAGAGTGTTTAACGAAAAATCGGCCCCTAACCGCTCGAAGCCGAAAAATAAATAAATTTATGAATTTTGAGCAATCAATATACTTATATCCGCCAAAGTATATTGTGCTATCCGCGTTTATGATACCGCATAAACTACAATAAGAACCGACCGCGACTTTTGTAACAGAACGAAACTCCAGGACTTGAGAATTCCAATGAAAACTATCCGAAATATCCGCTATAAAAATCCGACTCGAATTGGACCAAATGTTAAATATTACTCCGCGATTTGGAATTCAGCCCTGGCGTCTCGTTCCTGTGAATAAAAGTCTTAAAAATAAAATATAATATATATATATTAACTAAGCTCACCCTTAAACCCGTGGAAAGGTTAGCAGTCCAATAATTACATCTCCTGGATGTGTATATATAAATTCTTTAATATGATTCAGAGCTGCTGATATTTTATAGTTTTTCTGCTCCTTTCTCCTTGGTTCTTATTGTGATAATAAATTGACGCCAACTTGTCAACTACTTTCATTTCTCTTTTTTCAAATATTCGTATTCCGCGTTAGTATAAACCTCTTTTCCCCACATTAAAAAGGTTTATAATAAATATATAAAATAATATTTTGTATTAAAATGTAAGGTGTGTAAATATTAAACACATCCTATATTATTCCCACTACTTAGACGAATGAAATGACATCTCATATGTTAAAATCCGTCAAGCCGTTTGGGCTGTAGAGCGTGCGAAAGAAATTTACATACATAAACTCAAACCTATACACGAAAAATATTATCGTCCTTCAGGATCAGTCGGTTATCAATATAAAATTAACTGTAAATATTATAATCATACATAAAAAGGTGACTTCAAAACAATTTTACTGTGTGTATTCTTTTTTTACGCAAAATAGCCGACTTTAGCAAGCGTCAGGTACCTCGACCAGTACGACATGTACGTACTCGAATTGATATAATTCTTAAACGAATATAGCACCCCATTTACAATATTTATGGGAGAATCTGTGTGTGCCAAGCTTTATTTTAGAATAAAAAATATTAAGAATGTTGTGGTCCAAACTATAAAAATTTCGTTTTGAAATCTTTATATCCGGTTTAACACATGATAAAAAATTTAAATTTCGAATCGGTTCAAAAAATCAAATAGTCCATTAAATTTACTACCCAAAACACTACATTTGTTATTTTATTATAAATTACTTCAATACGCAAAATACCTTCCAAAGGAACCCTTACACCGGTGAGGTCAATATTTTAGAAGGCCATAATTTGACAATTAAACCTTATATAAAAAAAATATTTTGTGTACACGTTCATACCCTCTAGAAGTATAAATAAGCAAAATATGAACGAATTTCAGAACCTCACTTTGATTTCACTAGGTAAAAGCCTCAGTCTTTCTTATAATAGTTAAGAGACTAACTCTGTCTATGATTTTCAACGATTTCCATGTTTTTCATGCAAGAACTTAAATGTAGTATGTAAAGCTTATTCATGTGATCTCTTGTTGATAAAATGATCTGAAGGATCTTGGCCTATAGGAACTCATAAGAAAATTTTCAAATTACTACAGTTACCGCCGAATGTTCATACACTTAAGGTCGCCTTATGTCGTTTAAGGCCGCCTTATCTGTCAAAATTGTATGGCGAAAATCAATATAAGAAGCCGTTAAAGTTGAGCAGTGTTTGACCATTCGGACGTTATTATAGAGAAAAATTAAACGATGTGGTGCGAGTTATACTTACGCAGGAATTAGAACAAATATATGAGACACTTGAACACACAAAACCACATGAGCACAGGGATGGACTGCATGTAATAAATTATAACACCTATATTTCCTGCTGTTTTACTTGTATACACCCAACTGTCACATACATAGTCCTGACCCCACACTAAGATCGAGTGTTGTGTCGTGGGTATCAGGAACTACGAGAGACTTTTGGTCTCACAACACCCAGACCCGAAATAAATATCTGTGGGCCACACAAATATTTGTCTCGGTGCGGGGATCGAACCCGCGGCCTCTCGCTTCACAGCCGGCTGCTCGCCCGCTACGCTACGGAGGCTGTCAATATTTGTATATAATTATGCTGGCTCACATCACATCACATCACATCACTGTTCTGTTGAATCCGTAAAAATAAATAACATTCGTGTAAATTTAAGAAATCATTACCTACTACAAAAATTTTTAGTAATAGGAAAGAAATGCTGGAATAGACTAAGTATTAAACTAAATTATATTATACCAAAGAAAGAATTTAACCTTAATTAAAATATTACTCCATTGGATGCAAAAATCTAAGCCAGACATAGTAAATTGAAATAAATCTATTTTTTACGGATACGGATGCGACCATCGATATAATAATATACCTATATCGATGGATGCGACCCATGATCATGATGGCTGTAAAGCTTTCGAAACATCGGGAATAAAAATAAAAACAAATCACGACTGAATCCATAAAATATCTTATGTACCTAACTTAATTCTTATTTCACAGACCTCTAACTCATAGGTTCATTCTACTGATTTTCTTCTTATCTCACAGATTTCTAACTCATAGGATCTTTCTAGTGTTTTTCCTATAAAACGATGCAAAAACAATAAGTAGTTGAATTCATTATATCCCCCACTAAGTCCAACCCTGATATCCGAAGGCTGCATGGCATCGTTCACAAGACCTACATTGTCGAACCGCAGCCGATATCGAACTCAGTTGAACAACGAGCACCTTCTGATGCAGATCACATCGCTCTTGTTGTTTAGTGTCGCCACAGCATCCGAAAGATAGACCAGGTAAGAAATTAGTTTAAAGCCTGAAGTATTGGCATGTGCTCATACCAGAAAGAAGCCTTTGATTTGTTGATCCATCATCGTGTTGGAGATTTAAAGCTATTTCAAGGAGGTATGTTGTTGTAACCCTCACGTTTTATGTAGCATAAGAATTCTGTTTAGATTAAGCCGTTCCTTGCCCTAAAACCAAAGACATTCAACAATATATAGAATGGACAACAGCACAAAACTTGTGACACAAAAGTTATGACCTATTGATCATAAGTCGCTCAGTTTATGTGAAATATACGCGCGCCAGGTCGGCCAGCGAACTAATATTGAGAGAATAAACTTATATTACGTTTTTCTTAACCATTCACAAAATATTCTAGGGTGTAAATTATAATAATCGCCCTCGCATTGTAATTGTTGGCGTTACTGAAGTTTGAGATCACTTTTTTGTATGGAAACTTGCTCGATAGCCCCTCTATAGTAATATTAAATCTCTTTGCCTAAAACAATACATAAAACATGTATTTGTATGCAGAAAAAATACGCTAATGATAAAGGTTAACAATACCTAAAGAATTTAGAATTCAGAAAAACTGTAATTTTAGTTATTTATTATTTAGAAAGTAAAGACCAGTAGCCCGAGCACGAAAAACTAATGTAAATGTAAATGTATTCGAGTTCGCTGCGCACTGATGACGTTTGGTTAATATTTCATACAAATTTCATAGACGCGCATCGAGCTGAAATATATTTACGGTTGTCAGAAATTTTCCTGCTCAGGCCGCAGATTTAAAATAGGTACCACCTTCCCAGCTAAACGCCAATATCGCACGTGGTCATGTGACTTTAGTAACAGAAGCCTTGTTTCCAAAATGGCGTCATTTAACGCATGTCACTACAAATCAAGAGTGGAACCACGTGTCCCTAGTTTTTATATAGAGACTAAGTAATTTCTAGAATTCTTCAATATTCTAATAGAGGCAGTGACGTGCATAGAAGTTCCGATCAGGGTAGACAAAAAACCTTACACAGTGATTTTCTTCAACTCTTGCCACACCAGCATAGTGATTACCATTTCTGTGTCGATTTAATCATAATCCGAGCATTGTTATTTTGAAAATCTATATTTAGTCATAATTTTACTCTTTATTTATGGAAGTCGCAAATTGTGAGAGTAGAGATTGTCTCTTCGTCTTTATGGACTGCACGTATCTTAATACAGGTTGTCGTTGTTATACCAAAATTATCAAACTCATTGTCATTTTAATATCACATCAAATATAATTTGTTCTTCCGTCTCGCCTAAGCATTACATATCCACCGATAAAGTAAGATAGGTACAAACATTTTCCAAGTCTAATTCCTGACTATACCATAACTAAGGGTCCCTAAGATACCAGTTACAATCTTGTATAATGAGCATTCAGCAGAGTTACCACGACCTCTTATAGCAGTATTATTATAATCGTTCTTCGTTTGTTTTGTATGGGAATCAGTACAAGTAAAATTATAATAATACTGCTATAAGAGGTGATGGTAACCCCCCAGGAGCTTAGAGATACTCTCAGATTCACAACACCCAAACTAGCCCCGTAGGTCCGATCATTTAATGCAACGAACACTTATTTCAGTTTAAGACACATCCTTTTGCTGCAGAATGAAAAATATCGTAATACGTTATCTAGTTTATTGCATTTATGTAGGTAGCCATTTATAGGTATACTACATATAGTATATTTCTATAGTATATAATACTGCCTCGGTGGTGTAGTTGTATTTCAGTATGACTACCGTCCTGAGGTCTCGGGTTCGATCCCCGGGTCGGGCAAAGTGATATTGGATTTTTCCATATCAGCCTGGAGTCTGGAATTTGTGCCCGATATGGCCGGTAGGCTCGCCCTATTACATCTGGGACGAAACTAAGCTTGGCGAAATGTGGGTGTTCTAGTTCGCTAGTACACCTCTGCCTACCCCTTTGGGGATACCGGCGTGAGCTTATGTTATGTTATATAATATTCTACAAAATGCCGGTATTGGTAACGCTAACCTCAGCTTTAACATTTTACAGATGTTTCGATGCACGAAACGTGGTTTTTCAGCAAACACAACTGCTGTATTTTCCAGTATTCTTCGAAATATGCATTGGCACAAATACACGGTAGGTAGGTAAGAGTCTTCAGACGAGGTTATCCATACAACAATAAATAACAGATACACTTGATCAAACAAACTTCATACTCATTTCACTCAACGTTTTAGTTTCACAGTTGCTTATTTCTGTACGTATTTTAAGTTACCTTCAAGTATAACTTTAATAATTTTATCAGCATTTGAATAACTTGAATCAGTTAATCCTTACATTTGAATAGTATTCAGCATTCGTGATCAGTGTTAGTCAGTCAGTCAGTCCAGTCAGTCGCCTCCTTGGTCTAGTTGCAGCATATATGGGCTGTAAACCGGGAGGTTCTGGGTTCGCTGGATTCCCAGGTCGGAAAAAGCTAATTTTCTAATTCAATTTGCCAGGGATTGGATCTCTCAGAGGAGAGACATTAGGCCGGCTGCCGGTCGTAAAAACTAAGCCAAATCCTTTCTGCAACATGCTTGAAAAAGTATATTGCGTCGACCTCACATAAGGGCAGATAGAAAGAAGATCAGTATCAGTCTAACAAATTCTAATTAATCATTACATTTAACTGAATTTGCCAGTGGTATAAACGCTGTTACTTGAAGAACTGATGGTGTTGCTACTGTTCATTGGTATCGTTTACCACCAGACAAGCTTATAGCTTATCTCGTCATTCGAATGCTTTAAAAAAATCATGCACTATAATGCACTGAGATTTTTTAATTATTTAGATATTTAGGGAAGTTGTTCAAAATCAATCAAAAGTAAAAGTACTTAAACGCAGAGTCAAAATTAGGATAATTAGGATATTAGTAGAATCTCTAATTCTTGTTTTCGTTCCTAACTATAAACAACAACAAAATCATTAGTTAATGAATTTCTTAAGTCATGAATGTACTATATTGATGATACCTTCTGTACCAATTTTTTGTATTGGGGTTATATCAAATCGGTGTAAAAGTAATTTAAAATTCTTAAGTTTCATGATTTTCAAACTCTACACAACAAATAATTTGTGAATCTCACAACATTTATCTCGATACGAAATCAAATACGCGGCCTCTCGAGTCAACGAGTCAAGTCTCGGTGGCTGACTATAAGGGCGACTTGTAGCGCTATTACTAATCTAAAGATAAACCTAATATCGATTTATCCTACAGCTCACTTCTATCTTTAAATCAATTGGGATAAATAGAGCTGCAAGTGGCCCTAAATTATCCGTCATCATCATCGTCATCAGTCACAAAAATCTCAGAATATCCACTGCTGAAGGCTTCTCAAAGATTTCTAAACTGACCTGTTGGAAGCGGCCATGATCCAGCTGTTGTCTGTGATATATATTATTTTCCCATTAATTAAACACATGAATAGACAACGTCAGCGAACCAAGGGTGAATTAGTTGCTTCTATGCCTATACTATCAAAGAGACGGGCTTGAGCTAATAAATAAAAATGCTATAAAATTATATTATTATCATCACACTGACAACCTCCGTGTCGCAGTGGGCGAGTAGCCGGCTGTGAAGCGAGAGGCCGCGGGTTCGATTACCGCATTGAGACATTAAATGTTTGTGTGGCCCACAGATATTTGTTTCAAGTCCAGGTGTGGTGAGACCGCAGCCTCTCATAGTCTCTGACACCCACGATACAGGTTGTACCTAGTGTGGGGTCAGGACTAGGTGTGTGACTGTAGGGTGTATTCAAAAAAAATTAGGTACTATTTTATCCGTGAAAGAAAATTACGTACTCTAGGTAGAGATTAAAGCTAAGCCACTGACAAAAATAAATTATTTATATTGCTAAATATCTTTTCAAATGATTTTATTTTTCAGATTTCCGTACGATGATGAAGAGAAGATATCACAAAACTGCGAATCTTACCCTGTCATTGCAAAAGTTTTGAGAAAAAGTCCATAATATAACATTCTAGTTGTCGGTTTTGTAACAGATTTAAATATCACGACATAGTTATTAAATGTTAGTTATATTAGTTAATTATGGAATAGTAAACTGTGGGTTTAGTCAAGTGGATTAGGCGCTAGTCGAATAGAATAGTACATAAATGTATGGGAATGACATAAGAGTACGATTTAAATAGCGTACTCTTATGTCATTCCCATACATTTATTCTGTTCGACTAGCGCATAAGCCACTTGTCTAAACCCGCTGATATGGGGTGCTGTGACTGTTTACGATATTAACTTACTTTTATCCGCAGCTTTGCTCGCGTGTAAGTCTTATCCTTCAGTAAGCCAACCATGAGATTTTTTGACAGTACTCGCTAGCGCCTTCATAAAATATTTGTATGACAAACACCCGAACGCCTCTAGCGGTTACGCGGGGAACCGACGTTTTTCATAAAAAAATATTTTACGTAGTCGCTAGCGTGAAATGTCAAAAAAACTCATGATCGAGCTTCAGGTAATATAACAGCATCCTATGCCCTATCCAGATCATATACTCTTACCATTTATTCATCCAAATCTATTCCGCCGTTGGAATGTGAAGCATCAACAAATATATGGGGCCTTACTTAAAACAGCATTTTTAGCTGAGCAAATGGTTACGAATAACCTGTCACTTTTTTCCTTGCGTTACATTGTTTAAAAATGAAAGAGACAACCTATGAATAAAAGATTAGCAGCGCTCAAATATTTTTATAAGTAAGGGGCGAAAACTCAAAAATTGAGTTAAGTAGACGTAGCGTCATGTCATGTCTAAAGACAGTAACGTCTATATCAAGAATGGACCAGATTTATACTTCTGTCTCTTCTTCTTCTTAAAAAATGGCTTTCACGCATTTGCGCTGATTATTACCGTCTTACAGAAAACCGACGTAAAGTGACAGCTCTCTGTTGCATTTCGTTCAGTTAGTGAGATTTCTAGTGTCTCCAATTGTTTCTCATAAATAAATAAATAAATAAAATAAAATTCTTTATTAATCACATACAAAAGCACTTATGACATTTTAAAAAAAAGCATAATTTAGATTTAAGTATTTCTTATAATATTATTATATTATATTATAGAATGCTATGAATTTGGAATCAGGGAGGCAGGTTATACAGTTAGAAGAATCAGGTCCTATGGGGAAAGGGGAATGGAGAGGTTTGTGGACCGTGAAAAGGGAACGGGATATGGCAGGTACGCCGACAGGGAAGCGACGGGAATTAATAGAAGTTGGTGGGATTCGATGAAAATACTACAGAGCCCTATCCTAGCTAACCTACCAACCGTTCTCTAGCTACCTACGGATGACGACCCGAAGAAGAATGGCAGAAAGAAACTCCGGGCTTATTTTTTTCATTATCAATTGTCACCATTTTTTTTTCTTTTACCAAATTATATTCACAAATTATGGGTACAATATATAATACATAATCCCTATTCCCCTCCTTTTAGGTTGGCAACGCACCCTTGATAAGTTTTTGTCTTGGGTGGACTTACCATCAGGTGACTCACCTGCACGTTTGCCATTCGCTGGTATAAAAAAAACTCACCTTAAATATAAGGAAACTAATTTAGGCTTTGTCCAATGATTTACAGATCTACCTTTTGGAGGCGGCCTGCATCCAGCAACTTCTTAGGGGCAGGCCTGTGTCCAGTTGTGGACGTAGTGTGGGCTGTGGCTGATGAAGATGAACCTAATTGAACCTCTAATTTCAGTCTGACCCTGATTAGAAAATAATATAAGAAGACTACAAAATGAAAATAATTCAACGTCTAGTTTCAGCCTAATCCTGATTATAAAATAATACAAGAAGACTAATAGAAAATGAAACTAATTTAACATCTAATTCCTGTTTCCTGTTTTCCGAATTACAAAATAATGTAAGAAAACACTGTCGTTTGCAAAATCATCAACCTTTGATGGAGGCCATATTTTTTTTAAATAAAGAAGAATGTAAGAAGACTAGAAAACTAAATGTGTTAGGCGAAGTTGGTTTGTGACCGTCACTAACGGGCAGTGACTCTAAATTTGCTCGTTTTGACGTTCGCAAAATGAACTCGCTTGACTATATCCTGCAATAGAAGACGACGAACAAGAACAATATTCAAGAGTCAATGAGAGCGAATTTCCCTTGCGGTATCTTTTCTCTAGTTTGCTGAAGAATGAAGAACATACATACATAAGCTCACGCCTGTATCCCCGAAGGGGTAGGCAGAGGCGCACTAGCGAACTAGAACACTTACATTTCGCCGAGCTTAGTACCGTCCCAGATGTGATGGGGGGCGAGCCTATCGCCATATCGGGCACAAATTCCAGACTCCGGGCTGATATGGAAAAATCCACTTTGCCTGACCCGGGGATTGAACCCGAGACCTCAGAACCATAGTCTTACCGAAATACCACCACGCCACAGAGGCAGTGTGAAGATTGAAGACACATTTTGTTATCAGTTGCGCTCTACCTTACATGTTAGTCTATGCTACTACCATAGAGTGAGGGAAGTTACTAATGTAATTTATTATTTTTCTATGCAAATGTTCTACACATTCCGCACGGCAAAATAGGTATATTAAGCTTTGTTCTGACAATTAAAGGACTAGTTGGTACACTAAATAAAATATTATTTGTATTTTAAATAAAATAAAAATAAAAATTGTTGTAAAAATAGTTTGTATTGTATTGTATATTTATTTTACCCAGTCTCCAAGAAGAACACTACAAGATGGCCAATAACTGAAGGCATTACATAATTTACTCATGTTTTTAGGACGTAAGTATTAAAGTCAGTTGGAATCTTTTAATTGGCGCGAAAAAAAGGGTCGTACAAAACAAGCTAGCTACCATGTAGTATCATCACCCATGGGTCATAGATCAAGAATCAGTTAGAGGGAATTTTACTTTAAATGACCTCTAGGAGGAATAGGGGATTTCTTAATCCTTCGACAAACGACAGATCTAATTATACGCTTTAGTAAGTCTTTACCTATAGTCGCATCGAAATTTTATATAACAGGAAGTCTCTATAGCTTTACCCATATAAGAATATTGAATTTTCAAACACGATGAAAGCTTCCTCCATATATTTAACTAACAGCGCTAGAAGACTACGATTAATTAAAATAAATGTACGGAGAAAACGAAAACCATCATCGTTTTCGAGAAGTCAGAACTGTCAAAACTTACTCGTGCTAAGGCTCTGTGGGTTCCGTTCAAACTATATTACAAATCAATAATAGGGAACTTGCATGTAATTTTCTTTTTAGTTCATTGTTAAGAACTAGGTCAAGAATAAACACACCAGAAAGAAAAACATTAAAATATGCAGAAATCATTTAATTATCGCAAGTCAAAATATCACTTTCAAAACCCCGCGCCAAAAAAGGACGTGACGTCACTGCATAAAAATTGCTTTTTGTTGACATCTCAGTTGACGGCTACAATGACGTTTGAACCGCTATAATTGCCTATCGTTTAAAATTTCCCCATACCGAACAAAAATTTCCCCACAAAGCTATTTCATTAAATAACGAAGTAAAAATAAGTTGCACTATTGAATCTTGAGTGGAGCGATGGGAAAGTTGCACGAAGAAAATAATTTGGAAACAGGAGGACCTTCGAAATCTCATTCATCCATCACCATGCTAAACATAACAACTGTTTTCCGCAAAATTGGGAAAAATACCCCAACCTGGAAACACTGCCTAATGCAACGACGTCACTTGGGTTTTGCAATAACGTTCCATTATACGTTATTTATAATTACGATATTTTGTAAAATATCAAGTATTTTATCCTACAAATTTCATGGTGGCATATTTCAAGGTTTTGTTTATTGATTTATCAACACAATTGCTCGTTATAATTTTCGTGCAAGTTCCCCATTCAATGAGTTACTGCACTTCTTACTATGTAGATATGCGTAATGTGCTTTTATGCGATTTTTGTGGGCACAACGAATATACTTATGCTTGTCAATTTTAAGCATTGGCATTAGGCCAAAGGATAACGTGATCATACAAATCAAATGTAGGTATTTTCCAAATTCTTATACAGACAAAAAGGGAACTTAACCATATTACGTAACCCATTTTTTACAATTTTATACCTCTCCCCCCTTGATGACTATCCGTAGTATATGCCTAGAACATTTATCAGAAAAATCTATCGAGCACAAAAAATATTGTGAAAATCGGTTCACATTTGGCAGAGATATCACGTAACATACATAAATATACAGACGAATTGACGACTTTCTACTTTTTTGAAGTCGGTCGAAAAATAGAATAATTATTAAATGTACTACCTAAGTATAAGTATACAAAAACTGATTTCTTAAGTTTACGCGAATATTATACATTGAAATAAAACTAGTTTTACGGATTCTATCACGATTAGGTTTTAATTTTTATTCCCGACGTTTCGAAGGCTTTGCAGTCTTTGTTGTCACGGGTCAGACTGACTGGTCACTGGTCTGGTCTGGTCTAATCGTGATAGAATCCGTAAAAATAGTTTTATTTCAATATACAAAAACTGACTTGTTACATCTATCTGCAAAATACGCAACGAGTAATGACACAGAGGCGGATCCAGGTATGGCATTGGTAGGCACCTAACTTCGTAAGTATGTAAGTATCATTTATGGTAAGTATATTCCACTTAAATCTGTAATAATTTCCTTAAAATTAGCTCCTATAAAAAGTAGTTATGACGCTACGTCACTTTTCAATTATTGGATTGGATATTTTTAACCTGGCCTTCTCCCACCACAATGTGGAGACGGCACAACACATTTATTCAAGCATGTTGCAGAAAGGATTTGGGTTAGTTTTACGACCGGCTGCCTGCCTGACGTCAACCCTTTATTGATGAAGTCTTTCTTTCTACCTGCTCTTATCCCACCTTAATTTGGGGTCGGCACAACACATCTTTCAGGCATGTTGCAGAGAGGATTTGGCAAAGTTTTTAAGACCGACCGCCTGCCTGACGTGAACCCCCTATAAGGGATCCAGTCCCAGTCAAATTAAATTAGAAAATATGCTTTCCCAAACTGGGAATCGAACCCAGGACCTCCCGGTCTACAGCCAATATATGCTGCCACTAGACCAAGGAGGCGACTCCCATCTTGATGAAGTAATACAAAAATTCAGTACATATACTACTCGTATTACATACATGGAATTATATTTTTAAATAAAATATGGCATTTTACATTTCAAAATAACAAATAGTGTGAGTTAAGCTCATTAACTGTAAGTATAATTTTACGATGAGGAATACTATTTTACTAATGGCAATAAAAACAAACATATTAGTGAAATAAACAAAATTTTTATCCAAAATTTTTACTCTTGGTTCCTAGTCAATTAACTAATTACTTCTTTTAATGAAGTTTGTTTAAGATATAAAAGTTTGTGCTTTTCGAAAATAATCATCAGTTAGTGAAGTTTCGTCTATCTTATACGTTATGGAATAAGAAAATTTTAAACATAGTTTTAAAATAATTTATAATTTTTTATAAATCAACCTAATGAAGTGAGCGATCTATAGAAAGTGCAGTGTTATAGAGGAATATTAATAAATAATTATGGAATAAAAATCCATAAGGTACAGACTACTTTGGCAGAGATACAATGATTGTGTTCAGGTGTTGTGAATAACCAAAAATAACGTAAGTAATTTTGTAAACATTCATAACAGCGATGAATCCGGCAATAAGATCATAAGATTTTTAATTATCGATTTTTAACTAGCTTTTTTTATGCTGCAATTGAAAGTTGAAGTTTGAAGTTTGCTTGTGACTTTAAGTAGATTCTATTTGGCTATGCTTTTCATTCAAGCCGGGTTGATTTTACTTAATCTTACGACAAACAGTACAACAAAATTGCTTCAGTAAGAAATGGAGGAATATTGCGATATTGATATGTTTTTAAGTAGGGTTTGTTCGACTTTTTGTAACAAGTAAGTCGGATTTATTCTGCTTATGATCATGCCGTAAATAACGACGATGGTATTTTTAATTACAATTTTCAGCTCAATCGAGAGCATTATTTTGTTTACCTAATAACTTCTATTATGCTATTGTATTATATTTTTTTTCACTTCTTTATATTTGCCTATTTATTATGGAGACGAAAAAGGTGAAAAAATTGTTTGATGTCTATATAAGTAGATTTTGTCCGGCTTTTTATAAAGACAAAGCCGTGCGAATGTCTGCTTATTTCGAAGTCAAATAAATCGTCACACTCAACGAGAAGACATGAAGATCCAGCAATATTTTGTTGATGATATAAGTAGATACTTCTGGGCTTTGGTTATAAATAAAAGCCCAAAAATGTCTACTAATATTATTGATAAAACTATGCACTAGAAGCTCAACAACTTAATGAGGAAACGTGTTTTATACAAGAAACTACGGAGAGAAAAGTTTTACTGCTTTATGTCTAATGTTGTTTCTAATAATAATCACAATTCATAAATCCTATCTTAGCACCTGGATGTTTTATCTAATTACATTATGGTCTGGCACCGTAAATGGAACTGACGGAAGCCTCACGCCTAGTGTCATAGTAAGTATTCAACAGCTACCCTTCTGCATTGAACCATGGTGCTTAAATGATTAATAATTCCAATTCAATACAAAGAAAATACGCTATTGAGATTGAGCCTGGTGATAATCTGGATGCTATTAAGTAATCAGAATGTGAATTACACGTCGCTTATAGTTATGCATTCGTAGAGAGTTATTGCGTATTATTTTAACAACATTGTTGCATTTGTTAAAGCCGTTTTAATTTTTGCAGATTGGAGAACGTCTATCTACAACACTGTTTTGTTTTCTACAGAGTGATCTCAAGATAGCCAGACCCTCGACGCCAATATAATATGAAGCTATTTTGTTTTAACAATAAGTAGGTTTTAACTGACTTTTTTTACAATAAGTCAGCGGACTCCTACTTATTACTAAGACAAAATGTATCACCGTTTATAATGACGTGTTTTAAAATTGATATCAGTTTTGAAGTTTATCGTTTTAAGTACGATTCGATCGGCTGTTCCCGTCTATAGCCCTTCGCAACTTACTTAAATTGGTGGCTCAAATATTTAATATACCTTTCTGATATACTTATGCATTGCGAACCTATGTTTTTTTAATTATATGTTAAAATGTTCTGTCATATAGTCATTTAACTAATTTCAATATCTTATTATTTACGAGTAGATATTATTAACACGACATTTTTGTAAAAAAATGTAATTATACCATTTAATAAATTAATTTTAATTATTGAGTATAAGCTATTTCGTAATTCCTAACTTTTTTGTATTCCCTATAAAATTGTGACTTATCTACTTATTAAAACTTATTTACTAGATTATGTTACCAACTTACAATTGAGTACTTGACTATGGTTAATTTTATACACAATTTTATATGTAATAGCAAATAAAACGAAAAAGAAGCTCTTCTGCAAAAACTGCATTGAAATTGGTTGAAAAATGAGGCAGTAATTCATATTTTAAATTCTGGAGTGGGGGCATATTGGAGATATCTTGCTATCCCTATCCAACGCACGTATCTTTATGGCGTGACGTAATTATACTGATACTTCTTTTTCCCGCAGTTTGAAGATTACACCAAAATTCAAAGGCTTATAACTTTTTCATTTTTGAGAATATTTAAATATTTCTTTCTGTTCCATATTTTAGACGACGTAAATTTCATATAAAAAGCAGCGATAGCTCAGTTGGGAATGGTACGGACTGCCGAGACAAGTGTCGGAGGTTCGAGACCAACCCCAAAATGGAGCATACACCTCTGACTTTTCTATGTTAAGTGTATTTTCATTATGAAATATCGCTTGCTATAACGGTGAAGGAAAACATCGTGAGTAAACCTTGCATACCTGAGAATTTCTTCACAGGAATTTCGAAGGTATGTGAAGTCTACCAACCCGCATTAGGCCAGCGTGGTAGACTATGGCCTAACCCCTCTCATTAGTAGAGGAGGCCCGTGCCCAACAGTGGGACAGTAATATTACAGGGCTAATATTATTATTATTTATTAAATTTCATATAAAATTAATTTTAAAAAAATGTCAAGAACCCAATTACGTTAAAATGTTACGTCACTCTAAAACCATATCTGTCAATTTTTTCTCATTCTAAATCCGTACCTGAGCGTCATGCATGAGTCTATTTAAAGCCACGTCTCCTGCACTAAAACATTATACAAAACACGTACGCAAAACATGGCTTTGCGTCCTTTTGTCTATAGGCCATTGTTCTATGAACAGGAGACAGCAAAAATCAGCAAAAAAAATTGCGTGTGTTTTTTTGTTTTTTGTTTCGAGAAAAACACGTGCAGGAGGCGGGCCTTTATATTTTATTTTTACTTCGAGCATAGGATTGTATCACAGAGGGATGTAAAAAATATTGTTAAAATTTAGTTGAGATTTTGAATTAATATCATTATTACAAAGCAACACTATCCCTAGAAAAGAGTAAGTAACTCAGGCTATTTTTTTTTTCTAAACTCTTATACTAATAATAATAATAATTCCTCCCTCTGAGCCCCTAACCGCCGGTGGCTTGGGTCTCAAGCCTCGTCATCGGGATGGTGATATTTATTTTTTTATATTTACAAATGTATTTTTTTTATACTACTTATATTTAAAAATGTGAAAAAATATAAATTTAAATAAATGAGAATATAATAAATACACCCAACAGTCACACACCTAATCCTGACCCCCACACTAGGTATATATAACCTGTATCGTATCAAATATGGAATATCAATGGAGATATACATTGTAAGAAGACTGCCTCGGTGGCGTGGTGAAATTTCGGTACGACTACCGTTCTGAGGTCTCGGGTTCGATCCCCGGGTCGGGTAAAGTGATATTGGATTTTTCCATATCAGCCCGGAGTCTGGTATTTGTGCCCGATATTGCGATAGGCTCGCCCCCTATCATATATCGCCCCCTATCTGGGACGGAACTAAGCTCGGTGACACGTGGGTGTTCTAGTTCGCTAGTGCGCCTCTGCCTACCTCTTCGGGGATACAGGCGTGAGCTTATGTTATGTGTTATATACATTGTAAGTTATTATTGTAGCTAATCCTCAGTCAGAGTCCAGTGTCGCATTTATTAATCCACCGTTTATCTGAGTGCAGCAAATCACAAAGGCGACAGACGAGCCCCAATAAGGAAGTAATCACTTACGTGCACTGCCGCTAATGGAGCTCAATCGGACCACACTGTCATACACACCATCAATTGTAATATAGCAGTTAAAAATATACTGCATAACACGTGTTACCATTCAGATTTAACCTAAAAGTCAAGTCTTTCTTTATTTCCATAAGTATTATTAATAGACTGCCTCATTGGCGTAGTTGTATTTCGGTATGACTACCGTCCTGAGGTCTCGGGTTCGATCCCCGGGTCGGGCAAAATTATATTAGATTTTTCCATATCAGACCGGAGTCTGGAATTTGTGCCCGATATGCCGATAGGCTCGCCCCTATCACATCTGGGACTGAACTAAGCTCGGCGAAATGTGGGTGTTCTAGTTCGCTAGTGCACCCCTACCTACCCCTTCGGGGATACAGGCGTGAGCTTGTGTTATGCGTTATTATTATTTTATTGGCCTTAGGAGGCAGACGAGCAGACGGCCCACCTGATGGTAAATAGATACCGCAATATAGGCAATCCCAGGGGCACAGCCAAGCTGTTGCCTACCGTGAAAAATGCTTTTATAAGCCTTGTTATTTCTTTCAACCTGCCCATATCCCACCTTAATGTGGGGTCGGCGCAACACATTTTTTAAGTATATAATAGTAAGTGGCTTAGTTTTAATGACCGCCTGAGTGCCTGACGTCCACTCCTTTAACATTCGCTTTGCCTGACCTGGGAATCGAGCCTAGGACTTCCCGGCCCACAGCCCATATATGCTGCCACTAGATCAAGCAAGCGACGAGTCTTTCTTTCAACCTACCAATACCAGGTCCCATGTTTCCAATTCGCCGGGTCTTCAACGTGCTCCATCCATAGTCACGATAAATCTAAAAGATTTAAAAAATCACGCATTAGTAGGGCCACGCTGTCGACAATTTTCTTCACTGTATCAAAGCAAATCTAACTGTGGTAGTTCGTTTAGTAGTTAGATACATTTATTTTCGACCGATTTCCCAAAAAGGAGGAGGTCCTCAATTCGTCGGTATTTTTTTATGTATGTTACGCGATATCTCCGCCGAATGTGGACCGATCTTCAAAATTCTTTTGTGTGCGATAGAGCTTCTTTCAAGGGTGGTCCCATATAAATTTGGTCACGATCGGATTTGAAGTCGGTCTGTTAAGTTTTTATACTTGTGATTATTACTATCCAGATTTGTACACATGAACAGCTTGTTAAGCACGAGGCAATCTGGTTTCAGGCCTGGTCACAGCACCGTTTCCGCACTCCTTAAAGTGACTGACGATATTAGAACTGGGATGCAGGACACTAAGGTCACTGTGCTGACCTTGGTGGACTTCTCGAACGCTTTTAATACCGTCAGTCACGATATCCTACTCTCTATCCTTTCCAACTTAATGATCTCTGCTGGAGCGCTGGATTGGTTCTCGACTTATCTTCAAGGGCGCCAACAGTCGGTGCGTCTTGGTGAGGCTTCGTCAAGCTGGCGTGATCTACTGTCTGGTGTCCCTCAAGGCGGTATACTTTCTCCTTTATTATTTTCTGTCTTTATTAATTCCATTGTCCTAAATCTTCAGGCAGGCGTCGACGATGTGGCTGCCGCTATAGCCGAAGTAAACAAGGATCTGGATCACATCAAAAACTGGTCAGACCGTTTCGGTTTGAGTGTGAACCCAGATAACTGCCAGGCTATCATTGTTGGTAGTTCGCGGTTAGTCAGTAGACTGGACACTTCAAGCCTGCCTCCAGTGTTGTACAATGGCACGGTTATTACTCTGTGCCCCTCTGTAAAAGATTTAGGACTAATTATAGACTCCACACTGAGCTGGCAACCACAAGTCACTTCTGTCAGTCAAAAGGTTACAGGCACGCTTCGCGCTCTCTATCGCCTGAAGAACTTCCTCCCGTGTACAACCAAGAAGATGCTTGTGCAGACCTTAATTTTCCCTATCCTAGACTATGGTGATGTGTGCTATTTTGATCTGAATGCAGTACTGCTCAACAAACTTGACCGTCTTCTTAATAACTGCATTCGATTCGTTTTTAATCTTCGTAAGTATGACCATGTGTCTTCTTACCGCTCTCAACTTAAGTGGTTACCCATTCGTCAGCGCCGAAATCTGCGTGCACTCACTACACTTTTCTCTATCCTTACTTCACCCACTCCCCCATCTTACTTAATTTCCTATTTTCAATACATGGGATCTAACCACGAGAGAAATCTACGCTCCTCAAGCAATCTTCTTCTTCAGTGTCCTTCCCACAACTCTGATTTTATTCACTCCTCCTTCGCTGTACAATCTATACTATTATGGAATGCGCTCCCACTCGAAATCAGGGCGTCCACCAGCCGGCTCACTTTCAAATTGAAATTACGAATGTTGTTAGCTGATGGAGTTGCAGAATCATAACTTCAGCATATTTATACTATATGTATGTATTACTTTATGTATATATTTTATATATATAGTTCTAAAATATATACGATATAGTAGAGGTATTTTATTTGTGTGTAACTGTATATGTAGTTTTATATGTAGTGTATTTAATCAGTATGTTTAAAATATATTTTTCTTTACGTCTATTTATATACACCCACATTGTCGTCTCTGCATCACCCTCAGGTAGACTGGTAGAGAATGCCTTCGGCATTAAGTCCGCCTTTATACATTTCATGTATATAAAGTTTAAATAAATAAAATAAATAAATTATTCTTAAAAATATTAAGATATTTTTTCCATTCCAGTACTATAGAGGTATAATAATTAATGTTATTTTTAATTAACTCGGTTAAAAATAAAGCAAATTCCATTAAATAGAGTTACAGTCGCACTTCCGTAGGGAAGTTGTAAGTGGAGTTTCCGGCGGTTTACAAAACGTCGAGTCTAGTCGTCCCAATCGCATGTTAACATAAGAAAGTTGTTTTTTTTTGTATTATACCAAAATGTTAATTCTTTAGAAGTTTCGAATTTATTTGAATATACCGATCAATTTATATTTTTCGTGTTCGGGTCATGTTATGGAATATCTCATTGTTTGAATAACGTATTCTCATCTCCCTTGTAATTTGCCGTAGATATATACAACAAGAAGGTTTTCTGTTAACCTGTGTGAGATCGAACGCCTGCATACCATAATGCGTTATAGCAGTACTGTTATAATCTTACTTGTACCGTTTTCCGTACAACATAAAAAAAACATAACAGTTACATTATAATAATACTGCTATAAGACGAGGGGGTAATTAAATTTTAATACCACCAGCGGGTTTAGCCAAGTGGCTTATACGCTAGTCGAATATAATAGTCAAATAGAATAAATGTATGGGAATGACATAAGACTACGCCGCATACAGCGTCCTCTTATGTCATTCCCATACATTTATTATTCTATTCGATTAGCGCATAAGCCACTTGTCTAAGCCCGCTGGTGTATCATATTTATGGCACAATCGTTATTTTGTTGACAGTTTTACAATAGTTTCTATCTATCTACGTCATCATCCTTTGTTTCCATTACTGGCGTTTATTCCAAGCATTAAACAAAGATATCGTTCAGTTTGCCTCTGTCGAAGTTTACTCATTACTGACAGGAAGACAATGAATTGCCTCCGAATTGCCCCTCACTTAACCGCATCTGTTCTCCATTTGTAATAGATATAAAAATTATAGTTACACTGATCCGACCCGAACTAACTAACGTCGATTTCATAACTTAATTATAGGCTTGTTACTTCAAATAAATTGCTTATTACGGTTGATCTAAGCTCTAATTTCTTCAATAAAGTAAAAATAACTTTTTATTTGATACAACATACGATTGATAAGAAGAATTGAAAAAATGGGGTTGATAAAGCATTCTGTATTCCACGCTTTTCTTATTTTAAAGTGGTGCTGGAACTTGTAACTTCTGTAAAACATCTGCTCGTTTGTAATTTAATTTTATTAAATGTCTGATGAACCTCAGTTACGAGTACAATGCAAAATCTCTTTTATATTTAAGGAACATTAAGTCTCCCAACATCAACGATCCAGAAATCTTTTCTCTTATTCTTCTTAATTACTTGCTATTTGAAATCACAAAATATCTCACAGAACACGACGCTTGAAGTAAATTTGATCGTTATCCATGAAGTAGTAGGACGGAGAAGCCTCTCTCAATGGTTACCATTCCATTCAGCAACATATCTTTGTTGCCTTAATTTTTATAACTATTAACGAGCAATAGTGACTTCCCATCAAAGACACACATGCTCGTTTTCACAAAAAAGACTATGAGTAGCCACATTGATGTAGTCGAATTATACAGCTTTGACTTTTAGAATCAAAATAAAGGGAGTCCCACACCTCCCCGCGCATATTCAACCAAATAGGTGGATAATGTGGGCAATGCTATTTAAACCTAATCAAACTTTGTTAAGGAGTAGTCTGTGAGAGCGCGCAGGCGACGCCCGACGTCACCTCCCGCCATGTTGGTTTCATTGCAGTTTTATTACAAAACTCAACGTCGACGGTCGTTTCAAATACAAGTGCACAGTTTGACGTTACCCAGTGACAGACAGGACATGGATATTTTACTGTTTCATTGTATAGGACCGTGTAAGTAAAAGATATTTTTAAAATGTAGTTTTTTACTGCGCGGCTAATGTTTATTGACCATGTATCAGATGAAATTTTCCATGCGTGCATAATATAATGTAATGGGTTTAAATGTTTATAAAATCCCTTAAATACATGCTGTGAAATCTGCGTTTGTACCTAATTCGAGCGGGATAGGACGGATTTACTTTTAAATATATCGGTTATAATGTTGTGAATTATTTTTCATGTTTTCATCTTCTTCCTTAATAAATCTTTTTAACGCGATTGATTTCTAGTGGGTACTCTATTCTGTTGTAAAGGTACTATTAGATTTAAAGAAATATAATTATATTCCATTAATACACCCTTACTTTTAAATAATTATGTACTTATTCAAAATACGTTGTCAGTAACAATCGAAACCGAAAACACAGCATGGTAATCTCCATAATCTCTTACCTTCAAAGTTCTTACAGTATAATCTATTATATATTAATATTTCGTTTTCTTAATAAAAAAAAATAACCATAGATACGAGCATTTTCGAAACAATTTAACACTTAAATACTGTGTTAAAGTAGAGCCAAATGCCGTCAAGGAAAACATAACAAGGATAAAAACGTCAGTACCCATTCAACTTCTATTACCATTCATTATATTTTCAACATGCTTGCATGACGCTATGCCAGCATTTAGATCATTTATAACTGGTGTTACAATATGATTCATACAGTAATCATTTTAGTGTCGTCACATTGTCTACTTTACTGGTAATATTGAAAATGTAAGAAATCTATACCGCATGAGCAAGCACAGTGTCTAATTAAACCGCAATGTTTAATCACGGTAAATAGTAATAATTAATATACTAATACAAAAACATGTATCCTTGATCATATCCACTTACAAACAAGCTAGTCGATGCAATTCAGTAGTTGAAAAATTTATATTTAATTAAATATCATAAAACATTAAAGTATGTTACTCCACATACGTTCACATATAAATGAATGTGATAAAGTTTAAATTGTTACTCAGAACCGCTGGACCTTAGCAAACTATAAATAAATTATCAAGCTATCATCTCAACCCCATTATCCTATCAATATTAGGTACAAATATGTCTGTATGTTCGTGACTTTGTGAATTTGGATGTTTGTTAATCAACCATTAAAAATATATTTGAATTTTTGCAAACAGGTTGATCAGATTGAAACCCTGATACTTTTTGTGCCAGTAATAATACTACGATATTTTTTAACTTTAATACAAATATCTCAAATAAACGTGCAACTCCATAGTCTTTTATCACTAGGGTCGCGAAAGTTTGACATCATTCAACACAACATAAAACTGCATGAATGGACGTTCTATGCACCAAAATAAACCATTGTAACTGTCAATGAACAAATAAAACTAAAGAAACGCCACTGTTTACAGGGCGTTACATAGATAAAACTGAGTGGCAACTCGTCCGCCGATAATAGAGGGCAAAAGTTAAAGATGAGCATTATAAAGAGCTACAGATAATGTAAACCAGTATGATGAACTCGCGTCCAAAGTAAACAGCCACTATTATTATTTATTTATAGTGTGCGTGGAATTGTTTAGACTTCGCCTTAAGACAACGTGTCGCCTATTAATTTGATTTAAACAATTTTTACTAATGCGAGTATTATTCCTTAGATTTTCATTCTTCTATTATGTTCCTAACTCTTTGTGAAGCAGTGTACCTACACACGGACCACTTTTGCTAATGAGTGAGAAGTAATCTTCACTTAAAAAATTCATCACTATGACCTAATATGGGTTGGTGAACTTCTCATCTTTCGCAATTGTTAGGGAGATGTCTTATTTACCTAAGTATCTACTTAGATTTTATGAGGTATTAGGTCTGTTTCACTATGATAAGATCATGCAAACTCAATTCAGTGTATAATTTTTTAGGAAACTTAAACTCTAATTTTGCCAAATTTTATCAGAGGATACTCATCTTTCTATCTACCTGCCTTTATCCCACTTTAATGTGGTTACCATTAACAAAATTCATTTCTTCTACCGGAATCAGTCGCGTTTAGAGATGCCTGCACAACTGTTTTTTCGTAAGTTGAATATAAATAAATAACATCCAACACACACATTGTCCTGAACCCCACACTAATACGAGTCTTTTGTCGTGGGTATCAGGATCTACTATCTGATACTGGACATATTTTATGATAAGGTCGGCACATTTAGAGTACCTTAGCTTTGCCTTGTAACAAATTGGATTTGTCTGTAAGTTACTTGTGTAAATGAATAAATAAATAAATAGACTTTCGGTCTCATAATACCCAGACCGGAAACAAATATCTGTGGGCCACACAAATATATTTTGTCTTGGTGCGGAATTGAACACGCGGCGGGCCGCCTCTCGCCTGTTGACGCTACATTTTTTCCAGGCAATGTACCTAGTGCCATGGCATTGTACAGTACTTTGTTAATTATTTTGAAAGAGACGCAATATGTTTATTTACGAATGCTGACACATCTCCGCCAATTGTAGACCACTTTGAAGATTCTTTTGGCATTCATCATCATTATCAGCCGCAGAACGTCCACTGCTGGACATAGGCCTCCTTCAAAGATTTCCAGATCTACCTATTGGGCTTATTCGACTTTTGGAATTATATAAGATTTATTTTAAAAGTGCAAATTGAAAGTATTATTCCTTTAAACTCGGGGATCGAACTCGCGACCTCAGGATGGTAGTACCGAAATACTACTAAGCCAACAAGCAGTCTGTAATATATTTATTTATTTATTCCTCATAGGGCGCTTATATTTTATAGCCACATTAACGAATTCCTTTTATTGCGCACATGGTTGTACAGTTTTATGACAATGAAGCTACAGCTCTATTCGACCTCATTACGTTGCCGCGTTCAATTAAAAAAGTTATAATTTTTTTTTACGACGGAGTCGCGGCGCGGCGCCGAAAACTCTTGCTCTCTGGTCATTCATCCCAAAGCCATATGGGCGAGCACGCAGCTCTGAGACGCTCGCATGTGTAGACACGTGCATTTGCATAATATTTATATTGAATTCCTATACAACTGTGTTTAGACTATACGGATTACATCGGCTGTATACCGCATCCATAAAATATCTAAGATTATCACAACTACGATTCAAACTATGTTGTTGGTGTAAACATCAAAAAACATACTTATAACCCCGAATTCTAACACCTAATAGAGACAATTAATTGAAATAAAACGATTTTTACGAATTCTATCACGATTTGTTTTAATTTTTATGCCCGACGATATAGAATACGTAATTTTTTTTTATTTCAATGTTTTTTTTTTATAGAAGAGGGGGCAAACGAAACAAAAACTTAAGAAATCAGAGAATTAATTTAGAATTTATACAATAGAGACAGTAGTCGCCTTCTTGGTTTAGTTGCAGCATGTATGGGCTGTGGATCAGGAGGTCCTGGTTTCCATTCCCAGGTCGGGTAAAGCAAATTTTCTGATTTAATTTGCCCGGGACTGGATCCCTCACAGGGAGTTGACGTCAGGCAGGAGACCTATCGTAAAAACTAACCCAAATCCTGTCGATAATATGGTTGAAAAAGTGTGTTGCGCCGACCCCACATAAAGGAGACAGTCGTAACAGAAAAATGTTTAGATAAAAGTCCTAACAGCTAAATAACTATAAACAGCATTGATGCAGGATTTATAATTACTGGTCTCTGGTTATTCAACACACTACCAGTAGCCCGAGCACGAAAAACTAATGTAAATGTATTCGAGTTCGCTGCGCACTGATGACGTTTGGTTAATATTTCATACAAATTTCATAGACGCGCATCGAGTTCGAATACATTTACGGTTGTCAGAAATTTTCCTGCTCAGGCCGCTGTTCACTGGGTACTGCAAAATTATTTATCCCGGAATGAAAATCAATAGTTTGGGGTCAGGACAAAGTGTGTCGTTCCAACGATATATGTCATCATCTTCATCAGCCATAGGACGTCCACTGCTAAACATAGGCCTCCCCCAAAGTTTTTCACATACTAATTTTCACTTTTGAGTAGTAGAGCCACGCTGTAGACAGTAACGTCTACAGCACGAATGGGCCGACTCGACTGGTTTGATACCACTATCTCACAGAAAACCAACGTAAAGTGGCAGCTTGCTGTCGCGTTTCGTTCGGTGGGTGAGATCTCCCGTGGCCCATTTCCCCCCTCCCTTTGCCAATCCTTTTTGCTTCCCCTTCCATTCCTTCCTTTTAAGTTGGCAACGCATCCATGATTCTTTTTGTGTCTTGGGTGTCTATGGGTGGTGGAGATCACCTACCTTCAGGTGACCCGAGTCGTGCTATAGACGTTACTGTCTACAGCGTGGCTCTACCACTTTGTTTTTATTATTTTTTTAATTTATTTCTTAACAATTGATTCGTCTGAAAATGTCAGGTCATAACCATTTAGGTTGCTGAGATTATTAGATTGATATTAAGAACTTTTTCTTTCTCTCTGTGCTTATCCTACCTTAATGTGGGGTCGGCCCAACACACTTTTTCAAGCATGTTGCACAGAGGATTTGGCTTAGTTTTTAAGACCGTCTGCCTGCCTGACGTCAAACCCCTATGAGAGATCCCCCTATGAGAATTGGTATTAATAACAATAGTTTCTATTTTTCTGCCTGCCCTTATGTTGATGTAGGATCGGGAGAACCAAAAAAAGATTCTAATTAGTTTTATGCCTGTCTGAACTCTGAGGTCAACACCCTTTGGAAGATCCAGTCTCGGATTAATTAAATAGAGAAATCGTGTTCTTCGACCTGGAATTCGAACCCACCAGGCCCCACCAGGCCACAGCCTATATACATATCTACATACACTACCCTAGACCAAGGAGGTGACTAGGTATAAGGTATTAATATATAGTTAAATTTTTTTTTAAATACATTTTGGGTGTTGAGCTATAGGCATGCTTGCGAATGTGCCCGCGTAAAACTTCTTATTCTGGGTTAGAAAGTATCCTGGTAAAACTTCTTATTCTGGGTTAGAAAGTATCCTGGTAAAACTTCTTATTCTGGGTTAGAAAGTATCCTGGTAAAACTTCTTATTCTTGGTTAGAAAGTATCCTGGTAAAACTTCTTATTCTTGGTTAGAAAGTATCCTGGTAAAACTTCTTATTCTGGGTTAGAAAGTATCCTGGTAAAACTTCTTATTCTGGGTTAGAAAGTATCCTGGTAAAACTTCTTATTCTTGGTTAGAAAGTATCCTGGTAAAACTTCTTATTCTTGGTTAGAAAGTATCCTGGTAAAACTTCTTATTCTTGGTTAGAAAGTATCCTGGTAAAACTTCTTATTCTGGGTTAGAAAGTATCCTGGTAAAACTTCTTATTCTGGGTTAGAAAATATCCTGGTAAAACTTCTTATTCTGGGTTAGAAAGTATCCTGGTAAAACTTCTTATTCTTGGTTAGAAAGTATCCTGGTAAAACTTCTTATTCTGGGTTAGAAAGTATCCTGGTAAAACTTCTTATTCTAGGTTAGAAAGTATCCTGGTAAAACTTCTTATTCTGGGTAAGAAAGTAACCTGTGTCCTAATCCAGATCATCAGATCATCTAATTTCCTTTCCTTGTTTAATTTATTAGTTTACCTATAACAATTTCTAGCTGAGTTAACAGCCATTATGATTGTATTAAATCAACCTAAGCAAAAAAAAGTATGTAAGAATATCCGCCCGAAAGCCGTAATAAACGATTAAATTAGCTCAATTAAATAAAATTAGTCAGTTCTGTCTCTACATAACTCTATATGGCGCGGATGCGAGCAATTGAGAAATTAATTCCAAGATGTGTGTAGTGTATACAGCGACGCATGTGTTCATGTGCTTAATGACATATAGACAGTGGCTGATTATAACGACAAGACTATGCAGCTAACGCAGTACTTAATTTTTTTTTTATAGCAGATACTGGCAAACGAGCAGATGGGTCACCTGATGAGTAAGGTAAGTGATCTCCACCGTCCATAAACACCTAAGACACAAAAAGAATCATGGGTGCGTTCCCAACCTAAAAAGAGGAAATGAAAGGGATTGGATAAGGAAGTGAGGATATGTGTGGGGAAAATCTCACTCACCGAACGAAGCGCGACAGCAACCTACCACTTAACGTCGGTTTTCTGTGAGACAGCGGTATCAAACCGGTCGAGCCGGCCCATTCGTGCTGTAGACGTTACTGTCTCATTCCACTCAAATTATATGACAATCTTTCTTTCTACCTGGCGTTATCTTCTTCTTTTTTGCCATTTAGCTCGAAACCATAAAAATCATAATTACAATAATCAAGTTTGCATATTTATAAAGTTGGAGGCAACAGTCACAATTCAAAAACTGAGATGTTTACATGTGTTTACGAATGTAGAGCAAATTATATTTACAGTGAATCGTATGTATGTAAGTAACGGTTATTTTAGTTAACTCTATCAAGTGGTTCCGTGGTGTAGTGGTTATCACATCTGCTTTACACGCAGAAGGCCGCCAGTTCGATCCTGGCCGGAATCATATGTTTTTTTCCGTTTTTTTTTGTTTTGATAAACTCATTTCCATATTCATATCTCGAATAGTAATAATATTATTATCTTAAATGCGGGCATACTTTAATGAAACTACTGGTCGCCCAGTGGTGAAAATTCGCCTGTAGGTACCTATTTGATTATTTTTACAAGCTGTCGAATGTTTAATTTAATTATATAAAATACAAAGTTATACTAATGCATAAATTAAATTTACCAAATAGAATAAAAACGACCTTTAAAAATCGTTGATGTAGCGCCAATAGTTTCAGAGTGAAATGGTTATAACACACGGACGAGCAGAAGGGATGGCGAATTTAAATTTAAAATATTTACTGAATGCAAAAATTTTTCATATACATAATTTACGTTCCCCCAATTTTACCCTACCGCCAATTCGGAAGGAAGAACGGGCAAGAAACTCTCGCATTGCTCTTTTAAATGCCATTTTAGAATCAAATACAAATACGAAAAAGTAAAAAACACAAAAAAATTTTTTTTGAGTAGGTAGCTAAATTATAAGATTTACATAACATAACATAAGCTCCCGCCTGTATCCCCGAAGGCGTAGGCAGAGGCGCACTAGAACACCCACATTTCGCTGAGCTTAGTTCCGTCCCAGATGTGATAAGGGGCGAGCCTATAGCCATATTTATTTCATTTTACACATTTCATTCGATTTCATTTACTGCCTCGATGACGTGGTGGTATTTCGGTACGACTACGGTTCTGAGGTCTCGGGTTCGATCCCCGGGTCGGGCAAAGTGATATTGGATTTTTCCATATCAGCCCGGAGTCTGGAATTTGTGCCCGATATGGCGATAGGCTCGCCCTCTATCACATCTGGGACGGAACTAAGCTCGGCGAAATGTGGGTGTTCTAGTTCACTAGTGCGCCTCTGCCTACCCCTTCGGGGATACAGGGATGAGCTTATGTTATGTTATGTGTTGTTCATTTAGTGACCTAAAATTCCACCGAAATAGATTAATTAAAAAGTGCACTCATGTCACATTAAAGCGCCCGTTCACAAGCATGACACATAAGGCAGTCACAAGTGTTCCGTTTTTACCATCTGGCTACAGAACCCTAAAAAATATCCATAAATCCCGTTTCACCTTAAAAACACAAACACTCGAGTGTTACAAAAATACAAAATCAAACGCAGAGCCCAATTAAACTCGTCTGGATTGACAATTGCTAAAACAGATGTTTGAGCACGTAGCGGAACAAAATGGAGGATATTAGAAGCTTCAATTTATTTATACTAAGTGTAAATAAAGTGATTGTAAGGACGGGATATATAGTAGTAATATATCCTTGGTCTAGTGGCAACATATATATGGGATGTGGACCGGCGGGTTCCCAGCTTGGGCAAAGCGATTTTTCTAATTTGATTTGCCCGGGTCTGGTTCCCCCAGAGGGGGTTGACGTCAGGCACGTAGCCGGTCGTAAATTCTAAGCCAAATAACTTCTGCAACATACTTGAAAGAGTGTGTTGCGCCGATCCCAAATTAAAGTAGGATAAGAGAAGGTAGAAAGATAGTAAAGGGGGATATAGATAAAAGTACCTATGTATGTACCTACACCATTAATATTGAGTTCTTATTCGTAGTTCCAACAGAAGATTTCGAAAAGACTGAAATCAAAACACTTATTTTGTAGGAATGATTTCTTTCTACCTGCCTTATCACACTTCAATGTGGGGTTGGTGCAACACTTTTTCCAGAAATCACAGGTTTAATTTGTAGGAATGTCTGACGAGTTATTTTTATGATTATGAATAATAATATTTCCTAGCATAAAATAATCATAAAATGATTGTGAGGCCTACTTGTCCAAGAAGGCGACACAAAAAAATCTAAGATATTTTTTTCTTTTCACCCATTCCACCTGCTTTTATTCCACTATTACGCTCTATCAATTAGCTCTTTGTTTACTAATTTTGATAACTTTAGATGTTCCATACATTACCTGTCTCTTAAGTAAGTCATCTTCCTGTCGAATTACAAAGAGACCTTCTTTTCTATACTAAACATTATCATATATAGTATCAACAACTTTTTCAAATTAATTAGTCTTTTTCTGTGTTTATTTTAGATAGGTATTTGATTGCAAGTGGCAATCATAGACAAATTAAATAAACCAATGTTATTGTTCGATTGATCATTCCAAAATTCATTGTCATCGATGACTTCCACAGTTGTCCAAACATAAGGGAACCAAAACTGATTAATAATGATTCCTTGATTTCCTTTCGACATTTAAAATCACATAAATGCGACTATTTCCAAAATCCCAACGTACGTTTACGTGCGTACGTAATACTACATTGCACCTGATGGTAAGCATCGTGCAGTCCATAAACCTAGCGACCATTGAGAAACTATGGGTTTAACAGTCGTCAGAACCATGCCGGCATATTATGCTTCTTCACACTCCGAATCCGAAGAAGGTACCTACCTAGAACCAAATCGACGAACTTGCGACAAGACAGGTGGATGACCGATGCAGACACAGTGATACCCCCATGCCGCAAAGCCACTCAAGAGAACCGGCAGTACACTGGCTGGTCCTGTTCAAGGGTATTCGTCTACAGAACATTTTATTCCTCTGTTCTGTGGTCGTATCGCATCAGGCTGCTTCGTCTCAAACAGAAGAGTGAAGATTAAAACTAAATCTTGTTTCTAAGTACTAGTGCCGCAGGAGTGTATTACCAATCTCCTGCTGCTTAAGTGCTTATCAATGAGGATTTAGTGATACCACGACATCAGCAGACAAGCTATCAGAAGAGGTCACGGAAAATGCCTAAGATAAAAGCTTACGTATGCTGCTTCTGGATTATTTCTAAGTGAAGAGACTATTATGAATATGTCCCGCTTTTAATCATATTATTATCTTGTATTTATTTATAACATGTGTTTGCCGGCTTTGCCCCCGACTTTTGCGTGTGCGTTGTGACTTGTACCACATTCCGAGATAACAATTTCCTTCTACTTTATATTACGAGTATATACTATGAAGCTGAAAGACTATATACCTAAATTATAGTAGGGAATTAAAAATAAAATACGTCATGGCTTAAAAAGTGAGAAAACCCGTATACCTACCTACTTGTGCTACTCATATCAGAACCATAAACAAATTATAAACGTGCACTGGACTATATTATCTAGTACTTTGGCAAGCCTAGGTAAAGATATTATAGGGGTTTGCCTATAGCTGGTCTATTTTAGTCTTTTACAATTTGCATGTAGGTAGAGGTACTAAGTACTTACCTACTTCTTAGTTTTTATTTTTTAGCAACTGTCACGCCTGTATCCCCGAACGATATACGGTGTATGTGCTATATCCATATCTTCTTCTTTAGCCTCTGCCTATACTTTTTTTACTACCTGATCTGACCCCTCGTTAATGTGGGGTTGGCGCAAAACACTTTTTCAATCATGTTGCAGAAAGGATTTGGGCTAATTTTTACGACCGGATGCCTGCCTGACGTCAACCCTCTGGGGGATCCAGTCCCGGGAAAATAGTTAGAAAAACACCCTGCCCGACCTGGGAATCGAACCCGCGACCTCCCTGTTCACAGCCCATATATACTGCCACTAGACCAAGAAAGCTACCATTTAGCCTTTATACCGATAGAGGTTAGAAAAGGAAAGTGAAGTGTTAACGAAGGAAATCTTCTTATGTATTTCATTGTCCATCTATTTTCGTTCCACCTACTTATATCCCATTATAATGTGGGGTCGCCGCAACATATTACACAACTTTTCAAGCATGTTTCAGAAAGGATTCGGCTTAGTTTTTATGACCGATCTACCTAACGTCAACCTCCTCTGAGGGATCCACTCCTGTACTCCTTTCAGGATTACCTTGTCCATCTCACTATTGCGGTGGCGTTGTAATTAGGTACGACGACCATCCTGAGGTGTCTGGTTCAAACCCCGGGTCGAGCAGTGATGGTTTTTTTCAATTCAGCCTGGAGTCTGGAATTTGTGCCCGATATGGCGATAGACTCGCCCCCTATCGCATTTAGGACGGAAATAAGCTCCGCGAAATATGCGTGTTCTAGTTTGCTAGTGCGCCTTACCCTACCCCTTCGGGCGTATGTATGTAGAGGTATGTATCAGTATTATCTCGCTATTAGGCTGATACCATATAAAATTTAATGACGTCATTTTCATACTCCCATTTCCACCACCAGGATTCAAATAAGGGTCAGAACGAGTCTACAACAATCGCATATAATTCACGATTAGGTATTGCTTTTAAATACGTTATACGGTATATGGCAGGTCGATCTTGACATGTTTATGGGAGACCTTTGTCTATCAGTGGACGTCCTATGGCTGATGATAATACTTTCGAAACTAAACGCCCATAATTTGTACCTACTTCAGAGGTATGCTCAATTTAACGTTCCTTAGTGCGATCGTTTCCATAGACTAATGAGCACAGAATTCCAGCGGGTCATTTCATTTGACCAACGGTGACAAAAGGTTAAAAGCAGTGTGCTGACTCACGATCCTGTTCACGATGAATACTGTCCTGAATTTGTCTTTCTCAATGGAGTCCACAGCAGTATGCGAGCACGAGATTTTGTATTTACTCTTGAATAAAATTGACAATGAAAAATACGATTTGCTATAAAGAATGCAGTATGATGTGATTTGTGAATCACAACCGGCTGTTCCACGGCTGTTATAAATATAAGGCGAGGTAAGTATAAGTGTTACTTTTGTGAACTAAATAATGACCCACCTACGTTTGGAGTATGGTTAGCAATAACACAGTAGTTTATTTTTCGTTACATTATATAAACGGCTGCGACGACCTATTTTTGCTATAAACATTTTGTGGTCCTTCGAGCCGGATTTGAACATTGTTTTATTGCATCTTCCCATACCATGTGTCTACATTATGTATCTTACTTTCAGCATGAATTTGAATCGTAAAATTCTATCTAAGACATCCACGTGAAGCCTCGTACGTTTGGTCACTACAACAGGGGGGTTATACCTCTTATAGCAATATTACTATTATCTTACTTGTACCGATTCCCGTACAAAAAAACGAAGTAAGACTATAATAATACTGCTATAAGAGGTGGTGGTAACCCCCCCTGATCACCATACAATTACGATGTTACTTGCCAAATGACATCCTCTCAATTAAGGCCAAACCACAAATAACACATGAAAACCCAATTACCAGCAATACACA
This sequence comes from Clanis bilineata, assembly GCA_036417725.1. Taxonomy (NCBI): domain Eukaryota; kingdom Metazoa; phylum Arthropoda; class Insecta; order Lepidoptera; family Sphingidae; genus Clanis; species Clanis bilineata. Next base: position 7,256,502 of record CM071162.1, on the reverse strand, counting down.
TAACACGTCTCTGTTGTGAGCATCGCACACAAATTGCTAATCCTTTACATCCCGTTATCAATCCACACCCATATCACACCCAACGCCATGTAACAGCATAACAAATAGAAAATTGCATACTCAATAAACCTCAACAGTCCTCAAATGGACCTCAACGACAAAATTGCTCGAAATAATATTCATAACAACGAATATCCGTTGAATAGATGAACTTAGATTCTGCGGGCGTCAAAATATAAATTGCCACCGAGTCAAGAGCTATGGATTGCCGTTTATTGGACGCACAAAGAGCTCCACGGTAACTGGACACTTCGGCCCGTATACACCACTTAACTCAATAAAACTCCCCTTGGCTGGCATTAAATTTAATAGTCTATGAAAAGGAACGGCGCGCGCGCAAATGGTCCTTCCTGTGACCGAACGGAAGACGCCGATTGGCTCAATTGTGAGACCCATTCGCCAATCAGCGTTCGCTTGTGCTGCCAGCTCAGGCCAATTTAAAATTTCACGTTCATATCTTCGTGTGACATACTTTTTGAAGTTCATTACATTTTTTTGAATATTTTGTTTAACGTGATTTGACTGAAGTTTGGTTTGTTAAGCTTACATTATACTTATACCCTTTCGTCGTTAACTTATTTAATCAATGTAACTAATTCATGGTTTGTCTGTTTCAGCCTAAATTTGAGATTAACAAAACCATAAATGCATGATCTGACTAATGTCTAACAAAACATAGATTACTATATTTTATTAGCCTTAGTTTATATTTTGTAGCCTTCCTGACCCATGTTAAAAAGTGGATTGTTGATGATTGGATGAACTATTTCAAGTCAGACAATTAGCCCTTTACTTATAAAAATATTTAAGCGCTGCTTATCTTTATACCATAGGTTGTCCCTTTAATTTTTAAACTATGTAACGCAAGAAAAAAGTGACAGGTTATTCTTAACCACTTGCTCAGCTAAAAAAAAAAAGCTGCTAAAAATGCTTTTTAAGTAAGGCCCTTATTGTATCAAGCAATGTTATTTTATGGGCCTTACTTATAAAACAGTTTAACTGAGCAAATGGTAAAGAATAGCCTGTCCCTTTTATTTTCAAACAATGTGACACAAGGAAAAAAGTGACAGCCTATACTTAGCCATTTGCTCAGCTAAACAGTTTTTATAAGTAAGGCCCTATATGTTTCTAAAATGAGCAAATGGTTAAGTATAACCTGTCACTTTTTTCCTTGCGTTACATTGTTTAAAAATGAAAGGGGCAACCTATGGTATAAAGATAAGCAGCGCTTAAATATTTTTATAAGTAAGGGGCATTGTTAATATTTTTATTTTTCAACACAGCCTATGAGACCATTTTCAAAATTGTCTTTCTTGGGAGCAAAATATTTTGTTCGATGCATGTGACAGTTCCAATAGTCCTCTTTTTTAAAATTTAAACAATATATTACATAATAAAATGTTTTATTAATAAAATATTTTCATATTACCCATGATTTTATTTTCGTATATCGACAAGTCCAACATTAAAGTTAGATCAGTTTTGTAATATTATAATAATAAAATATTGCACATGTACCTAACGTAAATTACACATTATAAACAATTCATGCTTATAAACTTTCGTTTTTGCCTTTGGCATGTTTAAAAATATATTACAAATCGAGTCAAATGTTAATTCAATTTTACAATTTGAAAATAATATTTTAAATCTTTTTAATCCGACGGAGGCGTCACATAAATATGTTACATAAGCGTATGGGCCACCGGAGGCCGAGCCGCCTGTGACTATTTAAAAAGTACCAATTTATCCAGAATTTCGAATCTGTTCATATATTTAAGTGGCAATGATCCAAACTGGATAATATATAATTTTATTTATGTTATTAAACGTTTGATGCTACCTCATTCGGAATGAATAATCATTGTAATCACATAAAATGGTCAATAATTTCATAGGATGTGTATATTAAAAAATAATAATCTAAAAATCACGATATATATAACATGTCACACAAAAAAAAAGAAATAACTTTCAGTATGAAGAGTTAGTTCAAGAGTGATATAAATCATTGTAAAAACGTGGGGTGCTTTCACAACATTATTAATATTACTATTCTTTTATGAATAGCTATCAATAAAATATATTTTTAAACATTTTATATTTGGCACCCATCGATTTAATATATCCTAGATGCACAGTTTTTTTGCAAATATCATCATAAAAAGTCTCGGTAATAAAACAAAGGAAAAAATCACAATTTCTAATTAAATCAACACAATTATAACCCTATGCCCGTGTTATAAAGTAGCTTTTTAAACGAAATGACCAAGCGTTCTTAAATTTGAATTTAGAATTCTGTCGGCGTTCGACTGTATGCAAAACGAGTGCTTAAGCACTCCTTTGCTGTCCCATTTTCCGAGCGTCAACTGTGCATCTAGGTATATATCGATGTTGGCACCCCACGCTTTTTAGAATGATTTATATCGATCAGAACAAACTCTTTATACTAAATTTTTTTTTGTGTGTTGTGTTACAGTCACCTCCAGTCTGTGTCAGCATATATAGGTTGTGGACCGCGACGTCCTGGGTTCGATTCCCAGGTCGGGCAAAGCAATTTTCTAATTTAATTTGCCCGGGACTGGATCCTTCAGAGGGGGTTGACGAGGCAGGCAACCGGTTGTAAAAACTAAGCCAAATCGTCTCTGCAACATGCTTGAAAAAATGTGTTGCCCCGACCCCACATTAAGGTGGGATAAGAGCAGGTAGCAAGAAAGAAAGGTGTGTTACAAAAGCGTGTTTTTTTTAACAGATGAAGGTAATAGCTAGCTATTATAAGCTAAGCTAATATAAAGCGTGTAAAACCATATAGTCAACGAAAAAGTATTTCGAGAAAGCTCGACCCTCAGCAATAACGTCTATATAATCACATATATACATGTATATACATATTAACAAAAATATAAACTGTTAAGTTTAAAACTGTTCAATTTTGATATCGAACGCGCCTATGTTCTGTATCTCGCTGCGTATGACGTCACCGGGGCGGAGATACTCCGGCGGGCTGCGATACATGCCCACGCCCCCGGGCGTGCCTGTCAGGAGTATGTCACCCGGCAGGAGGGTCATCACTCTGAAACAAGTAGCTCAACCGTGAGTTTGTTGCACGTATTTACGTGAGCGAGGATGTAAAACACAACAGGATGTAACTAAAAAAAATAAAAAAATAATAATACTAATACAATACACCCAAAAGTCACATACATAGTCCTGACCCCACACTAGGTGTAACCTGTATCGTGGGTATCAGAAACTACGAGAGACTTTCGGTCGCACAACACCCAGACCCGAAACAAATATTTATGGGCCACACAGACATTTGTCTTGATGCGGGAATCGAACCCGCGACCTCACGTTTCACAGCCGGGCTGCTCGCCCGCTGCGCCACGGAGGCTGTCAAAATTCAAATATTTGTATAGAAAACGTCAGTTCCCCGCGTAACCGCTAGAGGCGTTCGGGTGTTTGCCATACAAATATTTTACGGAGTCGCTAACGAGTAATGTCAAAAAAAAATCATGGTTGGTCTAAAGGTCACACAAACATACTTTAGGTGGTAGTGGCGCTGTAACAGTCGAAAACCAAATCTAATATTTCTACATCTTACTTCTTCAATACAACATAGTGATCATTTACGTAGATGGGGAAGTGGGCCCTCGTCCACGGCCTCGCGAAGCCCCTTTAAATGCGATGCCCCCAGATTTTACCACCGAACGTCACTCTGAACGCGTGTATGTTTGGGGCCTCCCAAGAAGCCCCTCTTATTAGGTAGATCTTCTCCAAAACGAGCCTGAACAAGCCAAAGGAATGGTATTCAATGTGTACAAAACAGCTATAGTAGGATTGCTTATTAAACGGAGTAAACTGACATTTCGAGTGTTGCCACTTTTTTATGAAATTTAAATAGTGCTGCGGTAAAAAGATCAACTTTTCAATTCAGTGAACCATTTCATTATTTAATTTTCTGAAGTCCGACTCAAAGTCGTAATTCCTGCCTAATTTGTGATTAGTACTGCATGTCTATTGAATTATAGTCATAGTAAATTACTGTATGCTGAGTTATAGCAATTCTACTGCAATTATAGTCATGGTTCATTATTAAGAAAACTTACAAAAGTTATGAATGTGCGGAACGTAATTTTTCTCAAATAATAAAAATAATATTTATAATTTTCATCGTTATCATTTCGCGTATCTGTTGTGATTATTTACGCAAAATTATTTGCACAGACATTTAGTCGACGAATTAAGCTAAAATTTCTAAAAATACGCAATAAAATTCTAATTTTGCATGCTGGTGCTGAGTTATTGTTTCTTTGAATGATAAAAATGGAACTAGATCAATCACTATGTTTTAAAAATAAGCAACACTATTTTGGAAAGTGACATTTCGATCTGTCAGTTTACTCCGTTTAATTAGCAATCGGACTATATTCAGTTGGGTGATACTTTTGTGCCCAACTGTATCAGGACTTCCCACGGGCACTATGTATATTGTGTTACATAAATTAATAACAATGTTTTTATTACAGGCTGAGATGGAATCAGACTGAATCTCACAGATAACGACGTAAAGTGGCTGCTCGGTGCCGCGTTTCGTTCGGTGATAGAGATTTCTGGTGGCCCAATTACCCCCCTCCCCTTCCCAATCCCTATTTCTCTCCTTTCAGGTTGACAACGCACCCATGATTATTTTTGTGTCTTGAGTGTCTATGGGCGGTGGAGATCACTTACCATTAGGTGACCCATATGCTCGTTTGCCAGCTTCTGATTAAAAAAACTAGTTAGGTGGAGTTGAATAGGTACAAGACGCAAGTACACCGAACTTAATCCGTCCCAGGTATGATAGGGGCGAGGCTATCACCTTATCGGTCAAATTAAATTATAAAATTCGCTTCAGCCGACCTGGGAATCGAAGCCACGACCTCCCGGTCCACAGCCCATATGTGCTGCCACTAGGCCAAGGAGGCGACTTGACCCAATGTAACACACGATGTAGGGAATTATTTTTCGTAGCATTTTTGCTGTTGCGTATAAAAACTCAAGCATGGACACTTGGACAGTACATCTTATGCATTAATTATTATTTGTATTTAAGTGGTAGAGCCATGCTGTAGACAGATACGTCTACAGCACGAATGGGTCGGCTCGACCGGTTTAATACCACTGTCTCACACGATGTAAAGTGGCAGTTAAATAAATAAATTCGACAGCCTCCGTAACGCAGTGGGCGATTAGCCGGCTGTGAAGCGAGAGACCGCGGGTTCGATTCCCGCATTGAGACAAATGTTTGTGTGGCCAACAGATACTTGTTTCAAGTCTGGGTGTTGTGAGACCGAAAGTCTCTCATAGTCTTTGACACCCACAATACAGGTTATATCTAGGGTGGGGTCGTGTATTTATTACTTTTTATTATTATTTACTTATTTATTATCTGGCTCGGTGGCGTGGTGGTATTTCGGTACGACTACGGTTCTGAGGTCTCGGGTTCGATCCCCGGATCGGGCAGTGATATTGGATTTTTCCATATCAGCCCAGAGTCGGGAATTTGTGCCCGATATGGCGATAGGCTCGCCCCCTATCACATCTGGGACGGAACTAAACTCAGCGAAATGTGGGTGTTCTAGTTCGCTAGTGCGCCTCTGCCTACCCTTTCGGGGATACAGGCGTGAACTTATATTATGTTGTGTTTATTTATTTCTTTTTGTAACTAGTTCTCTGCATACTCCTTCGGTAATACAGGCGTGGTCTTATGTAAAAGTACTCACGAAGTCAATCTCTCGATAACGTCTGGTATCTTGTGTATGAGCTGGTTGGTGTTGCTGGTCTGCTTGAGGACTCCGTTGACGCTGCACTTGATGTCGAGAGCCTGCGGGTCGCCGATCTCGTCGCTCGTCGTGATGCACGGACCCAGGGGGCAGAACGTGTCCATTGACTGCCGAATTTAATAATACATAATAACTTGACAGACCGATCGTGACCAAATTTATATGGGACCACCCTTGAAATAAGCTCTATCGAACACAAAAATAATTTTGAAAATCGGTCCACATTTGGCGGAGATATCGCGTAACATACATAAAAAAATAATAATACCGACGAATTGAGGACCTCCTCCTTTTTGAAGAAGGGAAGAAAACATGGGTGCAATTCACACGTGGTAGAAGTGAAACGTTCCACAAACTCCCACTATGTTTTGGTGAACACGAATGGAAGAGGGTACGAAGCAAAGCAAAAAGAGAATCACGAATATAAAAAACACTGTTTAATGCTTCCTGTCTCATTTTCTCCCACGTTAAATCTCATGAATTTAAGTGTCTGTCCTTTTTACTGTCGCTTTTTCGTTTCATCGACTTTCAAATCACAACGATGCTAAAGAAGTTTTCATTTTAAAAATTCTTTCTACCTGCCCTTATCACACCTTAATGTGGGGTCGGTGCGAATCGCGACACACTTTTTCAAGCATGTTGCAGAAAAGACTTGGCCTAGTTTTTACGACTGGCTGCCTGCCTGACGTCAACCCCATATGGAGATTGTGTTTAACATATGGCCTTGCTTATAAAAACAGTTTAACTGAGCATTTGCTCAGTTAATAGTCTGTCCCTTTCATTTTCAAACAATGTGACATAAGGCAAAAAGTGACGAGACTATTCTTAGCCATTTGCTCAGCAACATTTTTATAAATTAGGCCCAATAAAGTTAAATTATACTAGACCTTTCCAAGCAAAAATTGTCCCATATTTTTCTCCTTCTGCCAGTCCCTAGCGCTAATGTCTTGCGCCACGGTGTAGCCAACGATGTAGTCATAGGCGTCAGCAGCTTTGACGAAGCTCGCCGTTTTGCCGATTACCACTACCAACTCCACTTCCCAATCGACTTTCTGTGGACAATCAAAATCAAAATCAAAATATTTATTGAATCCATAAAATGTTCAAACATTATTTAGATTCCGTCAAATTTTAACTCTACCGCATGTTCGGAAGGCTGTTTCGCCAGAGAAGAACGGGCAAGAAACTCTGACGTTGCTCTTTTTAACACTAATTTACAGTCAGTTACTAATACAGTACAGCACCAGAAACAGAAAGAGCTTAAATTAGAGCAGCTAAACCATGATAACAACAGATTTTATTGGATATAGGACAAAGTAACATACAAGATACACTGAGTGACAACATAGCCATGGCAAGTTGAGCTGAAAGAAACAAGCAGGCAGACCAGTCACCACAAGCAGCACCCGTTCACGAGTGTGACTCTTGATGAATCGATAACAATAAAAAGCTTTGTAGATTGTACGATACATATTTATTTTTTTCTCTTTTTTTTATATCCCCTAAGAGGGTGAAAAAGAAATAGGCACGATGGGATAGCCTCTAACGCGGGTGTAGGCGCAGGCAAAAGCTAGTACCCATATAACACAGTAAAAAAGGTAAAGGTAAAGTACCGTTAAGCTTAGTGGCGTGCAGTCCATATAGACAAAGAGACACTGTCTACCCTAACAATTTGCTATTTACAAACATTTTAATACAAAACTTGTGACCAAAAACAATTTTCAAAATAGCACCCGATTTATATTTTACATCAAAATGGGAATGTATTATGTTAGTAATAGTGATGTCAGGGTTGAAAAAATAATTTTGCAACTTTTTTGTCTACCCTGACTGGAATGGCCTGTGCACTTCGCTGGTTAAGCTTGTAGCATAATAATTCAGCCATTTATGTCGTACAGTACCACAAACAAAGAGTACATTATCGTTGGCTGTTGCCACAAGTAGTAACAAAATTCTTCGGATTATGTATTTTCCAGACATTACGAAATACGAGTTCGTTCTGCGAATTAGTCGATAACTCCATAATGTAATGCTGACGCCTGTATCCCCGAAGGGGTAGGCTGAGGCGCACTAGCGTACTAGAAGATCCACATTTCGCCGAGCTTAGTTCCGTCTCAGATGTTAGATGAGCCTCGCGCCATATCGGGCACCAATTCCGGGTTGATACTGAAACATCCAATATCTCTTTGTTCGACTCGGGGATTGAACCTGAGACCTCAGGATGTTGGTCGTACCGCACACGTAAAACCACTACGCCATCGAGGCAGTCAGCCAGTCCATTTATAAGTTACCTGGTCTATAATTATTAAATAATCACTTTGTTTTCGTATTTATAAACGGCGGCAGATGAAGATGTCGACACCCTCCATAACGCTGCAGGCGAGTACCCGACTGTGAAGCGTTAGGCTGTGGGTTCGATTCCCGCACCAAGACAATACTTTGCATGATCCACAGATATTTGTTTTGGGTCTGAGCGTTATGAGACCAAAATTCTCTCGTAGTTTCTGATACCAATAACACAAGACTAGTATCTTAGTGTGAGATCAGGGCTATTTGTGTGACTATTGGGTGTATTTATTAAAAGGTAATGTATGCCTGGGTGTTGATTGGCCATACATATCATCGTGGAATAAATCGGAAAAAGCTTTATATCGATAGGCAATGGAGACTAAACGTTCCGAACGTTCGGGAACGTTCGTTCCCCATCGCTGATGGCCCTCCGCGAACGTTCTTTTGCCTTCGTTCGGTTGATGTGTACCCGCCTTGACAATGTCTTACCGGCAATAAGTATGGTCACTAAATTAAACTGAGGTCTGGACTCGGATAAGTTTTTGAATGCAATTAAATTACTTACTGTTGTAACATCAGTCCTCAGTTTCACCGCCTGATCAGGGCCCACAATCGTGCTCGGAAACTTGCTGAATATCATCGGAACTGGAGGCGGATTCAGCTTCTGCTCCTCACAATGGTCCTTATAATTCAAGCCAATGCACATGATCTTATCCATCCCATGTATGGGAGTTGTTAAGGTTACCGAAGACAACGGCACCACATTGGGACAATGGCATGGAGAGGTGGCACCACTTGTAGATTTTAACCTGTATGAAAATAAAGGAATTATTTATAGGAGTGTCGACTTTATTAAATATAAATTTAACGTCCATTATCCCTCGCACCACCTTTCAATTTGTTAAAACCCATCATATGCTCATATAATCACAAGTTAACGGACCGACTTCAAGAGTCATCCGATCATGACAAAATTTATATTATAAAACCACCCTTGGAATAAATAAGCTCTATCGAACACAAAAAAGAATCTGGAATATCATGTAACATACTTAAAAAATACAGGCAAATTGAGAACGTTCTACTTTTTTTATGTCAGTCGACCTTTCCACCTGCCCATATCCCACCGCAGTGTGGGGTCAACGCAAAACACTTTTTCAAAATGTTGCAGAAACTATTTGGCTCACTTTTACAACTAGCTGCCTGTGACTCTCAACTCAATCCAAGGGCCCCAGTGTGGGCAAATTAAGTCCCAGTCATGAGCATACTGATACTTATAATTTGATTGCTTTGATTCAATTTGGAGGTCACATAATCATACTATATAAGTAATTATACTAAACAGTAAAGTATTATTAATAATACTGCCTCGGTGGTGTGGTTGTATTTCGGTATGATTACCATCTTGAGGTCAAGGGTTTGATGGTGTCAGATCCAGGTCAGGCAAAGTGATATTGGATTTTTCCATATCAGCCTGGAGTCTGGAATTTGTGCCTGATATGGCGATAGGCACACCCTCTATCATGTCTGGGACGGACCTAAGCTTGGCGAAATGTGGATGCACTAGTTCGCTAGTGCGCCTCTGCCTACTCCTTTGGGAATACAGGCGTGAGCTTATGTTATGTATTAAATAGTATGCTTTTATGGACTGTAATATGGCATATTACAAGTAATCATGTTTCGTTTTACACAGTCCTCTCAATAAGTCAGGTTATCTTTGTTGTAGGTATATCCACTTCAAAGATAAAAGCGTACTTATTTAAGTATTTACAAAAATATTGATAACAATGACTATAACAACCGAGATAACCGCATCCCACTGTTTTAAAACTTGGATTTTATAAAACATACTAGCAAGATATCCGGGCTATTTAGTGTTTTAATTTCCAATGTGGATAGGATGTCATTTATTTTATTCAGTGCTAGCTGAGATGGGACCTTTTGCGGCCTCACACAACTGATGTTTAGGCACAATTTGCTTAGTTTGCCTGTTGATAACTAGTTTCCTAAGAATAGAATTGAATTAGAATCCGTAAGAATAGTTTTATTTCGATGTATAATATTCGCGTAAACTTAAGAAATCAGTAGTTTCCTAAGTTTTTGTATTAGACTAATCTAGGTATAATGAAGTAAATTGCCATTGTTTGTATTATGTTTTAATATGAGATGTCGCAATAAACTTTTCTTTCTTTCTTAACTGTTGCCGCTGACTTTGATAGTGTGAAAAATTAATAAATAGTTTAGTCAGCGAAGTCGATAAATCAAGGCATTCGTCTTTCTCAAAATTGATTGAAAAATATTGTTCTTTCACATTAAAATAGATTATTAATCGCAATACAGTACAGCCTATGTCACTCAGGAATAATGTAGCTTTCTACAGGTGACAGAATTTTTAAAATAAGTTCGGTAGTTACAGAGATTATTTCCTACAAACGAACTCTCAACATACAAATTTACCTCTTTATAATAATTATTAGTGTAGATGTGTTCTACCTGTAAAGTGTACAGTAAACTCACAACAGAATCCAGAGTAGTTTAAAATTATGTACATTCTGATTGAATACACAGACAGATTAATCTTTTTACTATTAAGATGCCACTGTTAAATTCATATACCCAAATTCCACTTACATGTGTGACTTATCATAAATTGCAAAAAATAATAGTAAACTTCACAACCCCTCTCATTAGTAGAGGAGGCGTGCCCAGCAGTGGGACAGTAATATTACAGGGCTAATATATGTAACTATAATAGCAAAGATACTTACCCTTGCATATTATACTATAGCTGTTTATAAAATTTCCAAATCTATGTTCAGCAATTGAAAATATTTAGATAGATAAAATAGTCTTTATTTCTGTATATGTTACATAAGCATCACGGCCACTGGTGGCCAAGCTCTCCTTCACTATTTTATATTCCAATGAATGTATTTATCAATATAAAAACAGTAAACTCAATACAGTCTAGATTAAATAGAATTTAATGACATATTTAAAATCTTTGAATATTCGAGGGAGGCCTATGTTCAATAGTGGACGTCCTGTGGCTGATGATGAATGTCATAATACTCACAGTAGGTAAGTATTTACTGAAATAAATGTATACTGCTTGGATACTATATGGGTATGATTGAACATTTTTGTTTTAAAGCTTATTTAGCATCTATCTTAAGCATGCAGTGTAATTAAGCAAATTATAACTTACTTTTTCACATTATCTATCTGACCATTTCTTAAAATCTCAATAATAGTATTATTTATAGAAGGATCTGTCTTATTTATATCAACAATACCATTGCCCTCCAAGTAACCTGCACAAATTTTCTTCGGATCATTTTTGTATGAAAACTGGACTAATCTCATATTTCTACTGTGCGTTAGCGAAAAGGGTCGAACAATATCCACTGCCAAACATTTACTGAGTTTGTTATCTGATAATAGGTTGTTTTTTAGACATGTTATCGCTTGTCGGTAGCAAAGAGGTCGGCAAAGAATTCTTGGATTCATATTTAATGTCAAGATTTTAAAAATCGAAGCACGTAAACAGTATTTAATTATTATGTAACTGGCAGAAGTTTAGGCTAGCATTTAACTGCATTCAGAAGCAAAACTTCATTTATTTCACTACTAATAATTTTTATGGGTAAATATTTCAATACGTCAAAGAAATAGAATATAAAAATACACTCTTTCTTGTACAGATTTTTAATCTCTACAACACGACCTATAGAGTACAAAATATGATAGAATTAGCGAAAACCCATGCTATCTCTTTTCTACTAATGAGTGTCAGCTCAGGTAAAAAAGGACAAATATACAGGTGTATATCATATAGACCCGCAGCCGTCAATAGACCACGCCCTCTGGGCAAATGTAATAATACGGCAACAAGAATGGCGATCTAGGGACGAGGGTCGTGGTCCATTGCGTAAATTCTCAATATCGATAAAAGGTTTTATTTCGCAATTTTGTGATGTACAAGTTCTAAAAATTTTGCTTTCTCGTAGGTTAGAAATGCACTCAAATTAACTCAATGACAACATCATGAGAACAACTCAAAAATCGTTAGCTAAGCGCAATATAGTCAGATTACTTATTAAAAGGAGTAAACTGACAGATCGAAATCTCACTTCGCAAAATAATGTTGCTTACTTCCAAAACTCTATCTAGTTAGATCTAGTTTAATTTTTATCATTCAAGGAAACAATAACTCAGCACTAGCTTGCGAAATTAGGATTTTATTGCGTATTTTAGAAATGTCAGTTGAACCCTTCGAGTAATTTTCTGTGCAAATAATTTTGCGTAAATAATCACATTAGATACGCGAGATAATAACAACGAAAATTACAAATATTACTTTTATTGTTTCAAAATTACGTTCCGCACATTCATAGCTTTTGTAAGTTTTGTTTATAATGAACCATGACTATAATTCCCGTAGATGTACAATAACTTAGCATTCAATAATTTACTATGACTATAATTCAGTAGACATGCAATACTAATCACACATTAGGCAATAGACAGTCTCCGTGGCGCAGCGGGTGAGTAGCCGGCTGTGAAGCGAGAGGCCGTGGGTTCGATTCCCGCACGGAGACAAATATTTGTATAATCTACAGATATCTGTTTCGGGTCTAGGTGTTGTGAGACCGAAAGTCTCTCGTAGTTTCTAATACTCACGATACAGGTTATACCTAGTGTGGGGTCAGGACTAGGTGTGTGACTGTTGGGTGTATTTATTTATTTATTTTTATTGAAATTAAACTATTTTTACGGATTATATCACGATTTGGTTTTAATTTTTTTTTATGCCCGAGTCTGACCCGTGACCACGAAGGCTGCAAAGCTTTCGAAACGTCGGGCATAAAAAAAAAATTAAAACCAAATCGCCCAAATCGTGATATAATCCGTAAAAATAGTTTAATTTCAATGAATAACATTTACGTAAACCTAATAAATCATTATTTATTTTTAATTATTAATTACGACTTTGAGTTGGACTTTAGAAAATGAAAGAATGTAATGGTTCACTGAATAAAATGTTTAAAATAATCTTGATCTTTTTACCGCAGCACCATATACATTTCATGAAAAAATAGCAACATTCGAAATGTTAGATTACTACGTTTATACGTAGTATATTAGCAATTGGACTATAGAGCTTTTCTAATCATACGAATTAAAAAAATATAGTATCTGCCTACTCTTATGGTTTACAAGTGTGATTTATCGATATCGATAATATACGCATGAATCACGCTCGACACTAAACTGCCATACCTGCTGCCGTATCATTATTACTTTGGCCCGGAGGCGGGGCTTATTGATGGATGTATCTATAAGAGAAACACTTGTATATTGATCCTTCTTTACTTGAGTTGACAGCTATTAGTAAAAAAGAGGTAGCATTATTTTTTGCTGATTCGATCAAATTTTATACTCTATAGGTTGTAGTAAACAATAGCGGCCTCCCTGTGGTTCTCAATCTTTATGCATCTTTTTGGGCTCAAAGGACTTTTAAATAAATAAAAAAAAAACAATCTAAGTCAGTATTGTATTTGGGTACTTTAACGGCGGGTACACACCAACCAAACGAAGGCGAAAGAATGTTCGCGTAGGCGTCGGTGTGAACGCAACACCGAACCCGAACGAACGAACGAAAGCGTTCTGCTCTGTTCCGTCGTGCGCGGGTTAACTGTTGTGTGAACGCAACAGCGAAGATTCGCGAATGTTCGGACACGTTCGATCTTCATCGCCTATGGCTCTTCGCGAACATTCTTTCACCTTCGTTCGGTTGGTGTGTACTGTTTACACTGTACCCGCCATAAGATGGTAAGATCATTGGGTAAATCATTACATTATTTCATGATAAATGTCCACCTACACACATTATGTTATGAATTGCGGACTATAATAATTGACCCCAATTAGTATTGCGTGCGGGTCAGATCAGACCTCCGTGATTCCTATTTTGTAACCTCATCTGCTTACAACCACTTACAACAAGGACGTAAGGCTTGCAAAGACATTCATAGACGGGCATAGAAATATAGACGGGCTATTGAGCAAGTTTGAAGTTCAGTTCCATTCAGTTCAAACAAGGAGTTCAAACATTTAAACGTCGGTAACGCCATCTACCACTTGTTACAATGCGTGACTATATAGTAATATTAAATCTCTTTGTCTGGTTGTAATGGATCTAATGAGGTAATATAAGGATCTAATCATAATAAATAAAAAAATAACACCCAACATACCCAACATTCACATACATAGGTACTCCTTACCCCACACTAAGATTGAGTCTTGTCCTTGTGTAATGGGTATTATGAACTATGAGAGACTTTTGGTTTCACAACCCACAGAGTTCAGACCCGTAACAAATATCTGTGGGTCACATAAACATTTGTCTCGGTGCGGGGATCGAACCCGTGGCCTCTCGATTCACATTGCTTGTGGTCACACTCATAATTTCGGAGGTAGGTATGTCCATATGTAAAAATCGAATTTCTATTATCAAATTAATATTATTTTCTAAGATTATTTTCATTAAAAATACTCGCCAGCAAATTTTGATTGGCACCTTGGGAAAAATAGATTCACCCATTTATCATTATCTTGGGTCTCGGTCTTACTCGCCCGTTGCCCCGCAGCCCCATGCAGTTGTCGAAATAATCTAGTTCGCTTCTGCCTACCCCTATAGGGAAGGTATTTGCGTGAGTTTATGTAGGTGGGTAATTTAGGTATTTAGTAGTAAATACATGACCATGGAGTATGCTCCATGGTCATGTATTTCCTACTAAGATTTACTATTATGTTAACATGAGGTCAAACTAAGGTTAACGTAGTTTATCGGTCGGTTTCAATAAACAATCTCGGTTCGAATGTGCAGATACATTACAAAAATTAGCCAATAAGAACACAGTTTGAACATGACTCCGTCAAATGACTTGATTTGATTGCTTCATAATCGCGATATATCTGCACTTTAAACTGAGATCGTTTATTGAAACCGGCTGTATATCCTCTTTGCATTACGTTAAATCTCTAAAACACGAAAAAGGAATCTCTAAAACACGAAACAGGATAATAAATAGGTAGGCAAGCAAAATTAAAGTAGGTACTGCACTGTAACTAAACCTGCACACTACCTGGCCCAAAATTGTCACCTACTTTGTTCCTCGAGGGAAATAGCGGCCAGGCACGGATGTTAAGAAAAAAGAACACCATCTCGCCTATAGTTAAACAACAGCCACAGAGAGGCCACGCCCGTACAAAAGTGCCCTACGCACACACACACACACGCCATTAACGGCCGGTTTCAATAAACAACCTCAGATCGAATGTGCAGATAGATTACAGAAATTAGCCAATAAGAACACAGTTTGAACATGACTCCCTCAAATGACTTGATTTGATTGGTTCATAATCGCGATATATCTGCACTCTAAACTGAGATCGTTTATTGAAACCGGGCGTAAGTGTCGATAGATCGAATTGGCCGAAAACCCTGCTTCACTTCCAATGTTCCTAGCGCTCCATCCATCTTTTTTTTCGACCGTGCGGCCAGGTTCCTCAGAACCGGCATGAAGGAGAATGCCAGGCTGGAGCCCCAGCCCCATGCAGGCTTGATGACCCAACTGTCAAGGCAGTGCGATCTGTCTTGCAAGAGTGGCTCGATCAGAGAGATTCAATATTACTTAGGGAATGTACCCATATTACATGACCCACTTTTTATACCCCTCCCCCCTCGGTGGCCACCCGTAAGGGAACGTACCCATATTACGTGACCCCGTTCAGGGGGGGGCGGGGGTCTTCACTCTTGGTCACAGGGCAGAGTCGGGTCTTAGGTTTTCGTCACGTAGTCAATATTTTCTAGGGAAATCTTGTTCTTTTTCGAGCTATATTCAAATATGGCGCGCAGCGTTTAGCACTTTTTAAAGCACAGGTAGCAACCATCGATATATTACTTTCTTAACTAAGTTTCCTAGATACACAGTTGAAGTTTGGAAAATGGGATAGCAAAGGAGTGCTGAAGCACTCTTTTCCCTAGTCGGACGCCGCTGGAATTCTAAATTTCAAAATTCAAATTTAAGAATGCTTGATCATTTCGTTTAAAAAGCTACTTTATAACATATGCATAGGGTTATATTTGTGTTGATTTAATTTAAACTTGTGATCTTTTTCTTTGTTTTAATACTGAGACCACTTTTTAGGAGGATATTTGCAAAGAACTGTGCATCTAGGGTATATTATATTGATGGTAGCAAGTAGCAACACATCATATTATGTTTTTTAAACTTTTCTTCAACAAAAAATATAATCTAGACATATAAATAAAATTGGAGTGTCTGTTTGTAATATTGAAATAACTGTTTTTACTACATGTATACTATATTATTATATTATACTATATTATTCAAATATGATTTTAGGCATAGTTATACTTTAGGATATTGAGGCTACTTTAGATTGTGAAATACGAATAAGGACTTCCCAAGAGATGGAGCTGCGAGCAAAATCAAAATAATATTGTAATTAATGTAAAAGCTGAAATTAAGCTAAACATGTTTTATTATTTCAACTAGGTACATGTAATTAATTTTTGGTTAAAGGTTTCTTCCGAGTTATATAATATTCTTCTCTAGTATGGTATGGTGCATATGGATCCTCGACATAATGCTTTGGTCTCTTCCAGAATTTCGTAACCATTTTGTCTAAAAGTGTATTTTGTGTAGAATTACATATGACATGTTGGCGCAATCTCCTTTTTTTTGACGAGGATTTTTTCCATAATTTCTTTTGTCTGCCAACTTTTGTTCTAATCCATCCACCCCAATGGAGTCTAAAGAATCTACGAACCGCAGCTTTCACAGTCTTCCTTTTCCCACGTTTAAGGCTAAACTTAGTCACTGATCGTGCAGGTACAGGAGCTATGTTCCGCGAAATATCAAGTATCTGTTTGTTAGCCAGTAAAATATGCTGGGAGCAGAAAGGAGTACTCAATGGCACATTTCTAAGCGATGAAAAAGGTCTTACGTCCTTGGAAACAATCCTGGCTGTATTATAAACAGGGACCGAAAGAGGTCGTATATTTCGAAGAACTGAAAAAGAAAAGTTAACCTCAAAACAAGTCTGAATATCACATAACAACAAACTATTATAAAAACACAGTACCTCCAAACGTTAATGAAATATAATTATTTGTGTAAATTTGTCATATATCATTAATAATTTACCTGTAAATGCACAACGGAACATCATTTGTAAGTTTATTCAAAATTAATTCATATTTGTCTTGCAAATTGCAATCCAATTTATCGTTTTTTGACAGCGGTGAAGCAATGAACAACGCAAAGATAGCTCATAACAGTGAGCCAAGATTTTATAGTATTACAATAACTTATGACTTTGTAAAATATTTACAGAATTACATGAATTACGTACTTTTTGATATTATATATTAACTATATATATTTCAGGTACCAAGATATAATTTACGACTATTTCAGGAAGCATAGACTATGAAGAACTTAATTTCATAAGCTGTGGTTTTCCTTCAAATCTTTAGTCTCTGAATCTTTGACGGCCCAAGTGGAAAGAGATTCGTGCCGAAAATGTATAAATTCACGAACCATTTATCAAATGCAAAATTAGTACTGGTACGTAACTAAAAACTATATTTTAGTGTAATTCATGCTTTCATATTTTCGGTGTTGTAATTTGTTTACAAACATTTTATCATGAGAGTTTATATGTGTATTTTGCACTATGTTTTCAATATTATATGGTGTTTGCTGTCATGTCATGGGGTTTGGATGGAAGATAAATATTGTTTTATTTTATTTTGATGTACTAATCAACAATAATAATATAGACCTTGACATTATTGTTCCTTACATAACATCTTTTAACGTCATTACCCTAAAATAACCTAAAATGTAAACCTGTGTTTACACTGCTTATATATTATTCTAAACCAAAAATACCGGTAATTATTGCAATTAAATAAATAACTACTAAATTGAACCACCAAGACCATAAAATATTTTTTGTGACTTATTCAGGTAATTTTTTCATAATATCATAATTGATATTTGAGCATATAAGCTACATGAGTACCACCACTAATGCCACACTTTTCCACATTTATTATGATGCTTGTAAATAGTAAAATAATATTAGCATTGTAGTATTATTGTCCCACTGCTGGGCATGGACCTCCACTACTAGTGCAAGGTGGGAGGTTGCTAATGCAGGTTGGTAGACATCACATACTTTTGAAATTCTTGTGGAGAAATTCTCAGGTTTCCTCACAATGGTTTCCTTCACTGTTATACTAAGCGATAATTCACAAAGACAATACACTTAACATAGAAAACACAGAGATATATATGATCCATTTTGAGGTTGTTCTCGAACCTCCAATACTTGACTCGGCAGTCCATACCATTCCTATCTGAGCTATCACTGGTGCTTCTTTACAAGCACCATTGATAGCTGTGATAAGTAAGTACATAAACAAAAATTTCAGCCCTTATACTGTAATTTAGATTGCATGGGCAATTTTTTACCATATACATACACTTTTATATTTCAAAAAATTCTGACTTTGGAAAAAACTTAACAAAAAAGTTATATTTACATTGAAATACCATAATATCTCAAAGAATAACAAAGGATTTAAGAGTATTTCACCAAAAAATCTGTCCATTTATTTTTTTTCAAATGGATATGTTTAACAATATTATTATTTCCATTTATAAACTGCTTTATACATTTGTTGTAAGGCTTTATTAACAAATGCTTTGAATTTGAAGTATCTGCTACATTCTATAGTTTAGAGTGGCCACACTCCTCATGTTTTTTTACCTTCTACTCATGTATCACATATAATTATGAATTTGCAGTTCAGTTCAATTCAGCCACACGGATTCTTTAAATGCGTTCAACATTATATTAATTACAACAGAGTTTTAAAATTCAAGAATAGAAGTGTAGACTCACCTTTTTAATTTTGGAAAAGTCAAGTGATAGTTAATACAGATGAGGCAGAAAGTAGCTCAGCAGTGTTAGATACAGTTCTAGGCAAAAGTATGCATTTTAGGTAAGAAGACACATTGATGGCTCATCTGCAGCACTCATAGTATTACGGTCACCACAACGGCAATATGCACAACAAGATAAAGAGAAGTGTACAGCACCGCCTAGACCTCCCAAGTCTCACAAGTTCTTCTGGAGTGCTGTTGGTGCTACCGTACTTACAGGAGCCGCTGTAGTTTATGCAAAGTAAGTATTATCTTTCTTTCAACCTGCCTTTATCTAAACTTCAATGTGGGGTCACCACAACACATTTTTCAAACATGTTGCAGACATTCAACAGTTGGAACAATTAGCTTCCTGCCTGATGGTCAGTGACGGAATTATAGGATGGCAGGGCTGGCAAAATGCCACAAGCCCTTGGCCTGAGGGGGCTCCCAGCCTGAGGTGAAGCGAGCTTATGTTATGTTTTTAACTACTTCAGGTGAATTATTAAAATTTAATTACAATGTGACGATTTTTATGGGTCACATCCAATGAATTTGCCATGGGCCTCAGATAGTTACGCATATGACAGTTACGATATGGCATAGTTACGCCACTGCTGATGGTGACTCCCAGAGAATCCATTCTCAGGCCAATCAAGTGAGATTTGGTAATACTTGACTTGTGCCACATGATAAAGTTCAACTTTGTTACAGGAGCAGTCCGGAGGCACGAAACTGGTTGGAATCGAATGTCCCTTGGGCCAACGACTTTGTGGCGTTAGTCTATCAAGAGAACACCACATACTGGAAGTTCACAGTCAACCAGTTTAACAAAGCGACTACCCGGTTGGGTCATTTTATGTTTGGAAAGGTACATTCCCTTAGGGGGCGTTCAAGTATTACGTAAGCAGATTTTTTACAATTATTAACCCCTCCCAGCAAAAGTAATCAAAACTCTTATGGGGATAAGAGTCCCTTCCATGCTTATGTAAACATTGATACATGAATTTTTCAATGTGTTCTGGTTTCTTTATAAAAAAAATCCAATAAAGAAAAAAAAAATACTGGTGACATAAGCACCTTCAAGACCACCCTCCATCGCCCATGTTATAAAAAATAAGCATGTAAAGGCCCCCGCCTAATGTTTATGTAATACTTAATGGCCCCTTATGGTGTATGGATCTCAGCAGAACAGTGGCAAAGGGTGAAAAAATTTAAAAGGGAAGCCAATTCTAGTTTATCTTTGAATTTACATCTATTATATCTATTAGCAGATATTTTGGTAAAGTTAAGCCAGAAAGAATCGTACTGTATGCACTTTTCACTACTCTAGCATGAGCGAACACATAAATGGGGGAAGGTGGGATGGGAGTTGGGACTCATTGCTCCATTGAGAAAACTACATACAGACATTTCATTTAAAAAAAAAGACATCGACTCACGCCTCTATCCCTGAAGGGGTCGGCAGAGGCGAACTAGAGAACTAGAACACCCACTTTACGCCATGGTCATTTCCGTCCCAGATGTGATAGGGTCACAAATACCACACTCAGGGATGATACTGAGTAGAAATATCACTTTATCAGACCTGGGGATCGAACCACAAACCTCAACGGTGGTCGTACCGCGTACGCATACAACTAAGCCAGTACAGTACAGCCAGTACAGCCAGACAGTAATAACTATTAGACAAATATCTATCATAAAGTTTTGAAGCTCTGAATTTGGTAAGCCTGCTTAATGTCATTTTTTTTTTATTTAAGGAGGGTGTGTCCCCACCAGATGTTAAACCTAGATCAGAACAGGATATAGATGCTGATGCTATTAAAGATTTCGCCAAAAAAGATTATCAATGTGAGTTTTTACCTTACATAGTAAAACAAAGCATATGTACATACTACATGTATCAAAACATAAAAATTCATCATCTCTAAAGCTTCTTTCTACTGTGTTGTTGATTACTTTTAATATTACATTGCTGTTAATATTTATGTTTATTTATTTAATTCTTGATTGATAAAGATAAAAAATGACCAGTCTAGCCTATTTATATTGCAATCATTTTGATTGATGTAATCATTATCATGTATAACACTCCCTCACAGTAGTTATAACTCTTTATAACTTAAATCTGTGAGTGGTAGAGCCACGGTGTAGACATTACTGTCTATAACGTGGCTCTACCACGACGTTACCGTCTACAGCACGACTGGGTCGGGTCGACCGGTTGGATACCACAGTCTCAATGTAACTGGTATGTAATGGCGGGTACAGACTACCCGAACGAAGGCGAACGAATCTATGCCTGTTTCATTCACACAACAGCGAAAGTTTGTTTGTGTGAACGCAACAGGTATAGGTTCTTTCGCCTTCGTTCGGCCGATGTGTACCCGCCATAACATATATGTATGTAAAAGAACGTTCGCGAAGGGCCATCGGCGATGGAGACCGAACTTTCCCGAACAATTGCGAATCTTCGCTATTGTGTTTGCACAATAGGTTTGTTCGGTTGGTGTGTACCCGCCATTACAATGTAAATTTTTTTTACAACTTGTATAATATTATATTAGTTAACGAAAGCACAAGAGCAGACAGACCATCTGAATTTAAGTGGTTAACATCACTCTTTATCGTGAAAGGTAAAGGAATAGGAATTGGAAAAGGGAGGGACATTTATGTCTCTGGAAATCCCAACTTAATTGCCTGGGAATAAGGTTTAAATGTTATACAACAATATTAGTATAAATGCTAGCTGTTGAGACACTATTTTATACGTTAATGTATCATATCTTTATCACTACTCATCTGTCTTGTAGATATGCTTGCTGTATGTTGATGATTTAAAAATAAAACTAAATTATTTTTGACTTCAATATCATTATTTTACGGTAATATTTACACTATAGGGATTTCTTTTAAAAGTTTAATGAAATGTGAGCAGAAAGCAGCTATACTAAAATATTTTTTCACTAAATTCGATATGTTTTTATAGTATCATTTAACATATGTAAAATATACATGAATAATAAAAAAAGCGCGTTTTCTCGTCCGTGTGAAAGTTAATCACCTCTCGACACACTTCAGTCTGAATCTGT
This sequence comes from Clanis bilineata, assembly GCA_036417725.1. Classification (NCBI taxonomy): domain Eukaryota; kingdom Metazoa; phylum Arthropoda; class Insecta; order Lepidoptera; family Sphingidae; genus Clanis; species Clanis bilineata. The sequence continues at coordinate 7,234,203 of CM071162.1, read as the reverse complement.
GTGACTTCACTCGTGACTAACTTCACGCCGGCCGAGTTATTGACGCTTATCATAAGTGCTAATGTGCTATCCATAGAGTATCATAACTAACAATCAGAGATGTTTGCTAACAGTGCCGCCGCCGTCGTTCCAACCGTTGTACTTGGAGGAAAAGAAATTGGAAACACCTAAAGTTGAAACTCCAGGTAAATTAAACTGTGTGTTAAACGAGATATTTGTTAAATGTAACTTTATATTTTATTTTAAAAGTTAATTTGATACCAATATTACAAGCATAAATATTACGATCTTTTAAAAGTTGTAATAAAATTACAGTAACAGACAGATTATCAGACATATTATTAATTGCAGTATCATCATATTAGACAGGTCCAACTTGCTTGCCATATATATATCAAACAACTAAAAGGAGGTTTCGTTTGTCTGTATTTTTTTATAGAAATTAATGTGGCTCGATTTTCAATATAATGTCTGTGTGGGTAGTGCTCACTCCAAGGGTGGTTCCATATAAATTTGATTAAAATATTATGATGGAAATTTAGGAAGTACAGCATAGACTAGACGTCGCTATTGGAATTTTGAAGTAGATATTTATGTTGTATGGCAGTACGCTATAATGCCGCAGCCCCATACTGTCACTATGTAGACTCATTCTCAAAAATATTTGAATATTACAGCAACACTGGTCCAAACTGACAAATGCGAGCCAGCCTCCCCCCCACCGGTAAAGATCACCAAGGACATGGTGGAGCTCGAACACGAAATGCACGAGAACACTAAACTGGCCGTGGACAACTTCAAGAAGGCCACGCAGTACTGCACTGATTATAACAAGGCTCTGTACAAGGTCAGTGTGTTTGACATTTCGACGTTAAGTTGTAGCTTATTATTTCGATTGGTGTGTGAGAGTTCCTATGGTCCTAACCTTTCCCAAGTATTTTTATTTTAATGTTGGCCATTATTTATAGTATTGTGAGTGTCTATGGGTAATGGATGCTGCTGGATGAAGGCCACTTCTAAGATGTCGATCTGGAAATCATCGAGGGAAGCCTTTGTTCAATATTGGACATACTATGGCTGATGATGATGATGGGTAATGGATCATCAGTTGATCCAGCTGCTTGCTTGGCAATCTCTATCTACAATTCCACTGCAATACAATGGGCTGTGGTGGTATTCTATTTTACTGTTGGTGGTGTGGAAGGTACTTGTGATGGTGTTAGTTCTGATGAAAAGAGTGGGAAGTGTAGTCACATTTGCCAGGCGTACCTTGGTGGGTCAACTCTTTTGTATTACAATGAAATAACTACACTAGCCCTGTAATATTATTTGTACCACTGTTGGGCACGGGCCTCTACTAATGAGAAGGGTTAGGCCTTACTCTACCATCCAGGCCTAATGTGGGTTGGTAGACTTCACATACTTTTGATATTCTTATGGAGAAATTCTCGGGTGTGCAGGTTTCCTCACGATGTTTTCGTTTACCGTTATAGCAAGCTATAATTCACAAAGAAAATACATTAATAATGAAAGTTAGAAGTGTATGCTCCATGTTGGGGTTGGTCTCAAACCTCCGATACCCGTCTCGGCAGTCAGTACCATTCGCAACTGAGTTATCGCCGCTTACATAATGTATTACAATTGTTTTTTTATGTTGGCAGGTTGTGGAGTCCAGTCTAGATGATCTAGACAGGAAGTATTTCACGGCGTTGCAGGGCGCTCAGTCTTCGAGGGACACGGCTATCAAGACTGCGCAAGAAGCATCTGCTAAAGCGAAATGCGCCATAGGTACGACGTACGTTTCTTGTGTTAATTGGTTAGATTTAGTAAGGTTGGGACCATTCTGTACAAAGTTGTATGTAAAATTAATGGCTACTGATAAACGTATCTTGTCTTGATGTCTGTTCGCAGCAGATTATGTCTTATATTCGATAACTGTGAAATTTTGATTACCTACAAATTGCATGTTTCTCAAGACTAGACGAAAAAGCAGTTATTGTATCTATATTATTTTCTTTTATATTTCCGCCTTTCAATATTTGGCTTCGTTGTAGGTACTTTTGGATCAATATTTTTTTTTATGAATATCACTGTCTAAAGTAAGGGTGGGTGGGCGTCGCTTGTTAAAAATATCATCATATTATTGTCTGGAGTTGTGATTGTTTTTTTAAAGTGATGTGGTTTTGTGCACCAAACTTCAGCTAAGATTGATAGTATAATATGGAATATTTTTAACCAGTGATCTTTGATGATATTTGCTTGGTGCGTTAATTGGCTTTCTACAGTCAATTCGCTAAGTGAAGGTCATCTGAGGACCATCGTACTAGATGGAATTGCCGCCATAATCCCAGCAGGACATTGAGATCGTCCTCATTCATGGCCATTGCCGAAACTTGGTATTGCTCTACTTACCTTGACATTTGCTAAATCATCGCAAATGCGTGGAAACAATCTTTATAGAAAGAAGAAGAAATTATATTTTGTACTTTTCGACCGACTTCCAAAAAGGAGGAGGTCCTCAATTCGTCTGTATTTTTTTATATATGTTATGCGATATCTCCGCCAAATGTGGACCGATTTTTAAAATTATTTTTGTATTCGATATAGCTTATTTCAAGAGTGGTCATATAAATTTGGTCACAATCGGATTGGAAGTCGATATGTTAAGTTTTTAAACTTGTGATTATCTTTATGTATGTTTAGGTATCTTTTTTGTGTTTTATAATTTTTTTCGACCGACTTTCAAAAGGTCCTCAATTTGTCTGTATTTTCTTTTTATATATATTACGCGATATCTTCGCTAAATGTGGACCGATTTTTAAAATTATTTTTGGCTTCGATAGAGCTTATTTCAAGGGTGGTCCCATATTATCCCATATAGTTTGGAGGACTTCTGGCCGCAGGGCGTGGTGTTTCGCCGCTTTCGCGGACAAGTGCCACACGAACGCACAAAGACATAGTGTACAGTGATTTTATATTTATTATTATGTATGTTAGCTTGTAAGGTATTTATCTCTGGGCCGTAGTTGCCTGATAATAAATAAATAAAAAAATAAAAAAAATATGCATTTGGTCAGGATCGGATCAAGCTGGAAGTAGGTCAGGTTAAGTTTTGAAACTTGTGATAATTACAGAGACGTTAGACCGCATGATAAAGGCGGGTGTACAAGCGCCGCCGGAGTCTGTGGTCGCGACGCAGCGGTACATCAAGCAGTTCAGGGCAGACCTCACCGCTGCAGAGCACGAGTTCAAACTCGAGATGGACAAGTCCGTGCTCAGTGACAAGTATTGGAACAAGGTATGGAAATATGTAGCTATTTGAAAGTAATGGGATAATACAGATTTTTTTTTTATAGCAGATTAGCAAACGAGCAGATGGGTCACCTGATGTTAAGTGATCTCCACCGCCCATAGACACCTAAGACAACAAAAAAAATCATGGGTGCGTTGCCAACCTAAAAGGAGGGGATGGAAGGGGATTGGGAAAGGGAGTGGGGAAATGGGCCACCGGAAATCTCAGTCACCGAACGAAACGCGACAACAAGCTGCCACTTTACGTCGGTTTTCTGTGAGACAGTGGTATGTAACCGGTTGAGCCGGCCCATTCGTGCTATAGACGTTACTTTCTACAGCGTGGCTCTACCACCTGGAAAAATTGTAGACAATGTGACGATATTTTGTATGTGTGTATGATGTCGCGTACACACCGGGCAGAACGAAGGCGAACGAATCATGCCTGTTTCATTCCCACAACAGCGAAAGTTTGTTTGTGTGAACGCAACAGGTATAGATGCGTTCGCCTTCGTTCGGCCGGTGTGTACCCGGCATGATATGTCTTACTGTGTATCTTTCTTTCAGTTTGCCCTTATTCCATTTTAATGTGCGGTTGGCGCAACACACTTTTCTAGCATGTTATATAGAGGATTTGGCATAGTTGTTACGACCGGCCGCCTGCCTGACGTTAACCCCCTATGAGGGATCCAGTCCCGGGAAAATTAAATTAGAAAATTAGCTTTGCCTGACGTAGGAATCGAACCCAGGACCTCCCGATCTACAGCCCTAGACCAAGGAGGTGACTGTGTATATGATACCCAAATTATCCAACAGTTACACATATCGACCTGGCCACTAAGATACGAGTCTTGTGTCACGGGTATCAGAAACTACGAGAGTCTTTCGGTCTTACAACACCCAAACTTGAATTAATATCTGTGGGTTACACAAACATTTGTCCTCGCACGGATCCACAGTGTGTTATTTGGGTGAGTTGGTAACACGCCTTTTTATCTTTTCATGTGATAGGATGGGTCCATTGAAAGCCTTATGTCGAATCCCGATGAATTTCTCTTCACTAGTTCAAGAGATAAGAAATGTTTCTGAAAGCCATAGAAAAAACCATAGAAACGATTTTGCGCGTCAATGCATTTCTATTTTCTTTTAAATATATTATTTTCGATTAGAAAACATATACAAGTATAAATTGTATTTAAAAGAAATTAAAAAAAAAGCATATAGCGTTTCATATTTGACTTTTTATAACTTTTAAGAAATATTTTTTTCCTCAAAATTCTTGCAAGTTCCGCATTTTCTTTCTACTTCAAAATTATAATTATATTGGGTATTATCACGGTACTAAATATTAAATGTGACGAGGGCAGGATACCAGAGTTATTGAATTTTTAATTTATACGTTAGGGTTATCACATCAACATTTTTCAGTATAAATAATACCAATTCTCAATTTATATCGTACAGCATAGTAGTATTTTATATATTATAATAGTCGCCGTTCATATTATAAAATTTCGGAGTAATGACCTTGTATAATATATAAATTATTCGAATAAAGATTTGTTTAATAAGTTGATGCCAGTGACATAGTACTTACTAGTGACGAAATTTTTATTTGTTCTGATGATGACTTGGATATGGAAATTACATAAGATTTATTTAAATTATATTTTCTATAACATTTAATTCATACGTATTAAATAGTTATTTTATATTATTATGTATATATTTATGCTATCATGCTTATATCTCTGCCCTTTCTATGTTTAAAGCTTTTGAAGCATTCATATATCTGCACCTCCAGTGGTTGACCAGTACTAGTCAATGGAGAATTTAGCTAGCAATTACTAGTTATTACATTAAAGAAAACTTCTGCCTAATTGTCCCAAGTCACCTTATTTTTGTTTAATGTACCTAATAATAAAGTGTTAAGAACATAAATATAAGTTCTGTACAATTTAACTTAATCATTATTTAACAACTTCTTTTTGCCAACCCTGTTTCCATAGATTTTTTAAAAAACTTAAGAAATTCAATAACTCAACGATCCTGCACTTAAATCGTATAAATTTTCGTACTATTGTAAGCAATTGGATTTTCCACATTGTAAAGTAAAAATATAATGCAGAATTTAACTTGGAACTGAGAAATTACGTAAAATCTATAATTTACGCCAACATTAATTACTGCGTTAAATTCTTAGTTACATCGATGAGTTTTATATATATTGGGTATTGTAATTGGTTTCATTATTTCTCGTTGTCGATTATGGTATTCTTCATATACTTGGGTTTTTATAGAGAAGTACCTTTTTCTATGAGGTCATTGACCCTTCACAAAAAAAATCATATCTCCTAAACTAGTTAAGATAAATTCATCGGGATTCGACATTAGGCTTTCAATGGGCACATCCTATCATATGAAAAAATAAAAAGGCATGTTACCAACTTAGCCAAATAACACACTGTGGGATCGAACCTGCGGCCTCGCTTCACATTTGGCTAATCGTCCGCTGCGCCACGGCAGTAATCTGTCTGATGATATTTCATACTCAGGAAAAATGAGAATGTGCGAAAAATAACCAATTTGTCCATATCTGATGGACAATCGTCAGTCACCGCCTATTAGATTTTTTGGATTGTTGGCAAACTCAGTGAAAATTTTATTTATTTCTTTAATTTCTCATTTTAAACAAGTGATTTTTATCGACAGGTGGAATCAGCTCGACACATGTATAAAGAGGAGTTGCAGATTCTGTTCCCGGGCGTGGATCTCAGCGCTCGCAAGCTTGAACTGAAAGGCGACACTGATTTGCTGTTGCTGTACGCGGTTAAACAGGTACATTATACAGGCTGTTCCTAAAAGTTGGTACAATGTTTTAAACATATCTAAGTAGGGCGAATTTAAATATAATATATAAGTGCAACGATAGCTCAGTTGAGAAGGGTACGGCCTGCCGAGACGAGTGTCGGAGGTTCGAGACCAACCCCAACCTCTGACTGTTCTTTGTTAAGTGTATGTTCATTATAGCTTGCTTTAACTGTGAAGAAAAACATCGTGAGGAAACCAGCATACCTGAGAATTTCTTCACAAAACATTCAAAGGTATGTAAAGTCTACCAACCTGAATTATGCCAGTGTGGTAGACTAAGGCCTAACTCCTCTCATTAGAAGAGGAGGCTAGTGCACAGCAGTGGGACAGTAATATTATAGGGTTAATACTGATATTATTATTATAAAGTTATTCAATAACTTTTTTTTCAGATTCAATTCCTGCAAAATCAATTGGCCGAGTTGCAGACTGTTAGGGATTTGAAAATCAACAGGGCTATTGAGTGTGAGATTTTCCTATATTTATGGGTTAAAGAATAAAATATCGAAAGTAGGTGCTTCTCTAATTTTGAAAATATACCGGTATAAGCTAAGATTTATACTATGGTAGTTAAAGGCTATTTAATATTTATGGTAAAATGTTGTATTCCAAAATTCGTCTTGAATTTTCAGGTCACGATGAAAAGGCAATTATTGAAGCAAAGGTCGAAGACATGATCAAGTCGGAGAGAATTGAAAGGGAGAAAGAATTCCAGAAAAGGGTATGACGGGCGGGGTCTCCCCCATAATTATTTTGTCTATTTTAAGTCTCAGTTCCAAATATATCGACTTTATAAAATAATACTAATAATTATACATAGTTACTGAAATGGTGTGAAAGTTGTTTTTATTGTGGATATTAATGTCGAAATTACATTGCCTTTGGACTACAATACAAAGTAGTAGTATACACACTTACCATCAGGTTAAAAAAACGATAATTTTTTTGTTTTTTAGAGTCTGGCCATCCAAGCTGAAGCGAACAGAACCCTGAAGGAGCAACTTAAAAAACAGTTTGAGATTCAACAAGAAGTATTGCAAGACAGACTCGCCAAGAAGGAGAAAGAGGCAAGATATTTAATTGTTTTTTCTTTTTTTTATATTTGTATACTAAATGCAAAATCTGCTTGAAGTTAGTATATTGACATACATAACATGCATGAGCTCAAGCCTATATACCCGAAGGGGTAGGCAGAGGTGCATTAGTGAACTAGAACACCCACATTTCGCCCACCTTAGTTCCGTCCCAGATGTGATAGAGGGCGAGCTTATAGCCATAAAACTGCGTGTGTTTATTACTCAAATGTAATAGTAGCTATTACGTCGTGAATTAATGTTTATATTTATGTTTTATATTTCTTTTTACGTTATTAACTTCATACATTTGTATTAATTAGGCATTTAGTTAATACTGTTAAATGGGATTCCTTATTCATGTAAAATTTTATTATTCTGTGTTCCCTTAGTGTCATTATTTTTACACCTGCCACGTACATCTCTGAGCCACCCCAAGGTTGACTAGCAGAGAATGCTTGTAGCATTAAGTCCGCCTTTATACTTCGTGTATAACAAGTGTAAATAAATAAATAATGCTTTTCACGTACGTAGCTAGCTAGCGAGAAATGTCGAAAACTCATGGACAAGCTACAGACCCATATTGTTATCTATCTTTGCAAACCATATTTATCGACCAACTTCCAAAAAGGAGAAGGTCCTCAATTCGTCTGTATTTTTTTTAATGTATGTTGCGCGATATCTCCGCCGAAGGTGGACTAATCTTCAAAAATCTTTTTGTGTTCGATAGAGCTTATTTCAAGGGTGGTCCCATATAAATCTGGTCACGATCAGATTTGAAGTCGGTCTATTAAGTTTTTAAACTTGTGATTATTTTTTAAACAGGTGTTGGGTAAATTCAGCCGCGCCGTGTCAGAACAAGTGGAGAAAGAGCGTGTGCAGTTCAAGAAAGAACTTGCAGCTATGGCGGGGAAACTTAAAGCAATCGAAGAAACTCTCAAACGTAATGTATTTTTAAATGTATATGAAATTTACGTCGTCTAATACATAAAACAGAAAGAAATATTGAAATATTCTCAAAAATAAAAAAGTTATAAGCCTTTAAAATTTGGTGTAACTGTCAAATTGCGGGAGAGAGAAGCATCAGTCCAACCGCGTCACTCCATAACGGTACGTGAGTTGGACAGGGATAGCAATATACCTCCAATATGCCCCCACTCTAGAATTTAAAATATGAATTACTGACTCATTTTTCAGCCAATTTCGATGCAGATTTTACAGAAGAGTTTCTTTTCAGTTTTATTTGCTATTACATATAAATATGTGTATGAAATCAAACATAGTCAAGTCAAGTTAGACTGCCTCCGTGGCGTGGTGGTATTTCGGTACGACTACGGTTCTGAGGTCTCGGGTTCGATCCCCGGGTCGGGCAGTGATATTGGATTTTTCCATATCAGCCCGGAGTCTGGAATTTGTGCCCGATATAGCGATAGGCTCGCCCTCTATCACATCTGGCACGGAACTAAGCTCGGCGAAATGTGGGTGTTCTAGTTCGCTAGTACGCCTCTGCCTACCCCTTCGGGGATACAGGCGTGAGCTTATGTTAGTCAAGTTGTAAAAAATCAGCTTACGTAACACTTGAACGGCCCCATACAGGCGTGAGGTTGTGTATGTATTAAATAAATAAATAAATACACCCAACAGTCACACACCTAGTCCCGACCCCACACTAGGTATAACCTGTATCGTGGGTGTCAGGGACTATGAGAGACTTTCGGTCTCACAACACCCAGACTTGAAACAAATATCTGTAGGCCATACAAACATTTGCCTCAATGTGGGAATCGAACCCGCGGCCTCTCGCTTCACAGCCGGCTACTCGCCCGATGTGCCACGGAGGCTATATGTATTGTACGTGTTGTACGTGTTGTACGTGTTGTTGACAGAGCGCGCCCGCGCCGAGGCGGAGGCTCGTCGGTCGCAGTCGCTGTGGGCGGCCGCCGAGGCGCTGCTCGCCGCCACGCGCCGCGCACACCCGCACGCCGACATACACGGAGAGATCACCGCCGTGGAGAAAGCGGGTACACGCATACTATACCAGCGGCCTGAGACAACCGTAAATGTATTCGAACTCGATGCGCGTCTATGAAATTTGTATGAAATATTAACCAAACGTCATCAGTGCGCAGCGAACTCGAATACATTTACATTTACTTTAGTTTTTCGTGCTCAGGCTACTACTGTATCCCCTAAGTGTACAATACACTGTTTATTAGTCATGGGCGTTATAACAGTTTTTTTTACGCCCGGTTCCAATAAACAATGTCAGTTAGAATGTGCAGATTGATTACAAAATGTTTTAAACATGACTCCGTCAAATGACTTGATTTGATTGGTTCATAATCGCGATCTATCTGCACTCTAAACTGAGATTGTTGATTGAGACCGGCCGTAAGTGGTAGGGCCACGCTGTAGACAGTAACGTCTATAGCACGAATGGACTGGCTCAACCGGTTTGATACCGCTGTCTTACAGAAAACCGATGTAAAGTGGCAGCTTGCTGCCGCGTTTCTTCCGGTGAGTGAGATTTCCGGTGGCCCATTTCCCCACTCCCTTTCCCAATCCCCTTCCCTCCCCTTCCATGCCCTTCTTTTAGATTGGCAACTCACCCATGATTCTTTTTGTGTCTTGGGTGTCTATGGGCGGTGGAGATCACTTACCATCATGTGAAAAAAAAAGGCATTTAACAGAGTCATGTTCAAACAGTGTTCTTATTGACTAATAACCTATCTGCACATTCGAACTGAGATTGTTTATTGAAACCGGTCATAAGTGTACAATACACTGTTTATTAGTTCAGTATAGTAGTTATAACCTCAGCCAAATGCGGTCACGATCCTCAGCATTGAGGGAACGACTGGATGGATGGATAGTAGTTATCACGACTGCCTCGGTGGCTTGGTTGTATTTCGGTATGACTACTGTCCTGAGGTCTCGGGTTCGAACCTGGGTTCGAAACAACCTGGAAAAATCCGATATTATTTCGCTCGACTCTGGAGTCGAGCGAAATAATATCGGATTTTTCCATATCAGCCCGGAGTCTGAAATTTCTGCCTGATATGGCGATAGGCTCGCCACCTATAACATTTGGGACGGAACTAAGCTCGGCGATATAAACTACTGGAGTTCTGTTATCTTACAAAGGCAGACGAGAGGACATTTATGTATCTGTTAATAATACAGTCGAGCTGGGCCATTAAAGCTGTAGGAAAATTGCCTAGTATGGTAAATAGATGTGTGAGTAAATGATAAAATTTGACTAATTCGTATTTCAGTTAGGTGATCGATATTATCGATAACTCTAATTTATGGTTGTAGGCAAAGATGACAAGCTAGTGCAGACCGTACTTAAGGGAATCCCGTCTGAGGTCCGCGAGAAGGGCATCGTTACAGAGAGGTCACTCAGGGAGAGGTTCGATAAGGTAAGCGTAACATTTGAGCTATAAGCATAATTAGTATTGTTACGGGCTAACTGGGTTCAGGACAACAATTAAACGCCGAGTGTTCTCGAAGATGATTCAGTACTTTATTAAGAACCAAACACTGTATTGCACACAATACGCGTCGAAATACTCGCTCCGAATATTCGCTTGTCGCTCGTTGTTCGCACTCGATCGCTTCCAAAGAAACACTGTCCCGCCAACACACACTCACGCCTTTTATAGTCGCCGATCTCTTATCGGTAGTTCGGCGCGTGACGTCACGCGACTCGACCCGTCTCGGCGCGGATCGAACGCTGTAGAACGTTCTACACATTTATAGATGCAACGCGGCCCGGCGGCGTTCGATGGCTAGTATGCCGGCGTAACAGTATTTATTCTAGCTTATTGATTAACTTATACAATAAAGTATATAAATAAAATAAAAAAGGCAATAATTTAAGCTTTATAATGTCTTGGATGAAATTTCATATACATACTGGTTGGCTGATACTGGTCGACCAAACAATAAATTAACCGACAAAACGTATACTACGTCGATAAAAATCAGGCTGTCGTGTGGATCTAATCGATATCGACATCAATACCCTTGTCCTTATATGTATTCAAAAAGGTTAGCTGGTCTAGACTTCACATATCTTTGAAATTCTTGTGGAGAAATTATCGGGTATGCATATTTCCTCACGATATTTTCCTTCACCATTACACGCTTCACTAAGCGATAATAATAAAATTAACTTTAAATGAATACTTAATATTTGTTTATGTGCATTTTTAATTGTTTACAGATGGAAAGGACTGCTGTGAAGGTGGCACTGGTGGGCCGTGACGGTGCCTCCCTGCCTGTCTACTTCCTATCGTGGCTGCAGTCTAAGCTTATGTTCCAGAAGGTAGTATACTTCATAGTTTATATTATGTAGATAGTCGTCTCCTAATCCAGAGAATTGGTTGTAGACAATATTATGATATTTTGCATGTCTTACTAATTTGATCTTCAGTCGATCATCGAGATCAGACGCCTCCTTGGTCTAGTGGCAGCATATATGGACTGTGGACCGGGAGGTCCTGGGTTCGATTCCCAGGTCGGAAAAGGCGAATTTTCTAAATGATTTGCTTGGGACTGGACCCTCCAGTGGGGTTGACGTCAGTTAGGCAGTAGATCGTAAAACTAAGCCTAATCCTTTCTGTAACATGCTTGAAAATGTTTGCTGAGTCGACCCCACATTATAGGGTAGGGAAGGTTGAAAGAAATAATGTCCGAGTATTTTTCCCCATTGTGTAATTATGTTACATTCGTTATATACCACGGGCCTCCTCTACTAATGAGAGAGGTTAGGCCTTAGTCTACCACGCTGGCCTAATGCGGGTTAGTAGACTTCACATACCTTCGAAATTCCTGTGAAGAAATTCTCGGGTATGCAGGTTTCCTCACGATGTTTTCCTTCACCGTTATAGCAAGCAATATGTACAATGATAATACACTTAACATAGAAAAGTCAGAGGTGTATGCTCCATTTTTGGGGTTGGTCTCGAATCTCCGACACTTGTCTCGGCAGTCCGTACTATTCCCAAATTTTATAATATGTTAACATTGTTATTGTATATCACTATTTCCTTTTCAGTTTTCTGAAATACCACAAGACGAGTTAGACAATCTGCCCACAGACTTTACGAAACTAGACACGTTTGATATCATACAGAGGGCGAGGTGAGTACTAAATCAACTTATTGTTCTACTGGGTAGTTTGTATGGCGCTGTTATTGAAGTCATATATTATTTTTTAATAATCTAATCAAATCGTACACTTAACATAAACTCACGCCTGTATCCCTGAAGGGGTAGGCATAGAGTATAGACCCACTAGCGAACTAGAACACTCACATTTCGCCGAACTCAGTTCCGTCCCAGATGTGATAGGGGGGCGAGACTAAAATGTAAAATTTATGTTGTCGGTATATTTTTCTTTACCATACTTTCTGAGACAAACTTTTATAAACGTATCATGCGCACGTTGCAGGAATGTATGATTTATCGACATCGAGAAAAAAGTATGTTTGATGCTCTGTAGTAGGTGAAACAAGTCTCTTGACAAATTTTAAAGTGGACGTCTTATGGTTGATAATATGATGTGATGTGATAATATAAAGAAAGTAGATGAAACGGAGGGAGTACATATGTGGGGACTGTGCGACAAATTTCATTGACGTGTAAAAGTGATATTTATTTATTCACACAAAACAAAGTTATGAGTTTACAAAATTTCCCACAAAACTCTGCAAACAGTTTGACTGCGGGATCAATTACAATAAATTTTTACAGTATACACTATAGTCACATAATGATACTAAATTAAGGCAAGTTATCTATGAGGTATTTTTTAAGCTTCGATTTGAACACACTTTTGATTTTCATGTCTTATGTTCTCAGGCATGGCGTTGGGACAGTGTTGTGGTTATATAATACCCTAATTGGGTACTTGACAGCGTTCGATTTAATACACATTTTTATATGTAATAGCTAAGAAAACAAAATAGAAACCTCCCTGTAAAAACTGCATCGAAATTGGTGGAAAAATGAGGCAGTAATTCATATTTGAATATCTGCAATGAGCAAGAGTGGGGGCGTAGTGGGGATATGTTGCTATCCCTTTTCAACGCACGTTCCGTTATGGCCCTGACGTGATTTTACTGATATTTCTCTTTCCCGTGGTTAGAAGGTTACACCAAACTTCAAAGGCTTATAACTTTTTTATGTTTAAGAATATATTTCAATATTTCTTTCTGTTCTATATTTTAGACGACGTAAATTTAATATTAAACTAATTAAAAAACATTAGTCAAGTACCCAAAAATTTTAACAGTCTCTGCCTCCCCGTATGACGTACAGCGGTGATATGTGATGTTTGTGCAGGTACCACATGGACCAGGGCGACCTGGGCGCGGCGCTGCGCTACGTGAACCTGCTGCAGGGCGGCGCGCGCGCGGCCGCCGCGCCCTGGGCCTGCGCCGCGCGCCGGCACCTCGAGATACGGCAGGCCGCGCACGCGCTCATGGCGCACGCCTCCGTCTCCGGACTGCTCTACCTGTAGGCGCGACCCGCACTACCCGCACTACCCGCACTACTCGCTCTACTCGCTCTACCCGCTCTACCCGCTCTACCCGCTCTACCCGCTCTACCCGCTCTACCCTCACTACCCTCACTACCCGCTCTACCCGCTCTACCCGCACTACCCGCACTACCCGCACTACATCTTGACTGACTCGCACGGACCCTGTTAATCTCCTACCGAGCCTGAGCCAACTGAGTGAACTGACACGACTCTGACATGTCTCTGCCCGACACGCGACCTCATTGACAGGCGCCAAAACAGAACATGTTGACAGTGACAGCTAATATAAATAATACCTCTCTACTCGCTTTAGGCTCAATTGCACCACTATTATTAACCTAGAGTTAGTCCTAACCGCAAGTTAAGTTACATGTCATTCATACATTTTCTGTCAATTTAGCTTGCGATTAGGACTAACTCTAGGTTAATAATAGTGGTGCAATTGAGCCTTAATAATATAAATGATTATAATAATCATCAATCATTATAATCATAATTATTTTTAAAAGCTGTTAATTCTGACCTCATAGGTAGGTATATACGGTATACAATGCAAATATCCTATTCTATGTATTATATAAAAAAATATTTACCACGGATTTATGATTTAATACAATTGGGTAGACATTTCTGGACCACCAATCACTTTAAAAACTGCTTACATGTTAATATTGCGGTGGTATATAAAACAGTCCTAAACGCCATTGTCTATAATGTGAGTAGTGCGGCTCGTAATCTGCGTGTCTCGGTAAACTGTACAAATTATATACTTAAGGCCGATTTTGCAATAGCCAGATTTATTCTGGTTTTCACAAACTTTTCATACCTTAACTGTTCTCCAAGTAAAAGTTCTTCTGGCTATTGAATCGGTTCTAATTGGAATAAACGCAAACGTACATGATACTAGAATGTTTCAAAGGTTGATTCAAAAAATTTAAATCACAAATGAAATTGTATTTGGACATTCGAACGTAATTTATTTAAAGCAATTTGTGGCCACTGAAGATGATTAGGATAATTATTAAACAAATTATGCGTTTTTGTGGTCAATCTTGCGCACTATTTAGCTAAAATCCTATAGCATATTTATCAAAACTTATTATTAAACAATTTGTTGATCCACAATAAGTTAAGCTGTCCTTAATTCGTGACATAGTTTTTGCAGAAATTATTATAATATATTCCTCAAAAATCTTTCACTGATCCTTATTTTAAATCAAAGTTACTGTATATTTTTACGCGTTTGAAAATATTTCTTCAGTTTGTTTATATCTCTTACCCAGGATAGTTAATTACATATAATATCAAAGACTTCTATGTATTTACTAGACAATCTGTTTCGAACTAAAATTGTGGCACATGACGGCGGGTGTTTGACGTTTCACGGCTAAGGAAAAGAGAAGATTTCAGTAGTGAGATGCGGTCGATTAACAGAAACTTAGTTCGCACATTCTATATACCGAACAGCCAGTCTAGTAGTATACATAGAAGTCTTTATATACTATCAAAGAAAATATCCACAGAAATATCAACTAATACAGATCGACCATATTTTTTACTAGAACTAACTAGTCGCAATTTTTAAAGTGGTTACAGAAAACATTCAGTAAACCCATGTTAATATCATTTTATATGGATTATTTGTCCAAGAATGTTAAAATGTTATCCTTATTTATTTAGTCAAAAGGTTCATTTTAATAACTGAATAATGCAAAAATGCTAAACATACGTGTAGTTATAAATGAGCGTACATGGAATACATGAAACAAATTTATAGTTAAATAGACTGCAGATTTTGTAACATAAGACAAATAATATGGTGTGAATAATTCTGTTTATTATTTATTTTGGAACGTAAAAGTGTTTTATTTTTGGGAAGTTTATTTTGACATTGCTTGATTGGTGGATTTGATACAAGAGTGTAGCCAGTAAATATTTGAAATTCATTTCATTATGGTTTATTTTTGCGTTGGCAATTTATAGTCCGTTGTAAGAGGATAGTAAAGTTGGTTTCATAATTTATTTGGTTCATATTTTTCAACAATTAATATTATGCAAGAAAACTTTTTAAAAAGCGTAAATCTGAGAGCCTGTTATACAAAGAAAAAATAGCAAAAATCATAAAAAGTATTTTTGCACAAAACATGATTTTGCATTTAATTTAAAAGTGACTTGATTTTTGATATCAGCGTAAAATGTGGGCGGATCTTAATTTTAGTAATTTATGTAAATAATATTAAAATGTTGTATGTAATTTAAAGAATGTTTTTTATTTCTATTTTTCCTTTACAAAACAAAAAGAAAATAATTATGCTAGTTGGGAATTCAGTTGGGAAATGTACGGACTGCCGAGACAAGTGTCGGAGGTTCGAGACCAACCCCAAAATGGAGCATACACCTCTGACTTTTCTATGTTAAGTGTATTTTCATTGTGAAATATCGCTTGCTATAACGGTGAAGGAAACATCGTGAGGAAACCTGCATACCTGAGAATTTCTTCACAGGAATTTCGAAGGTACATATGTGAAGTCTACCAACCCGCATTAGGCCAGCATGGTAGACTAAGGCCTAACCCCTCTCATTAGTAGAGGAGGCCCGTGCCCAGCAGTGGGACAGTAATATTACAGGGCTAATATTATTATTTTGTATGCTAGAGTATGCCACGAACCGTAATGAAAAACCAAAATAATGTTTGATGTTTTTATTATAAACCATCCATCTCCCATATCTTGCCATAGCGACTCATACATTTTGTGTGGATCGCATTCCAAAATCACTATAGGATATACATATCTGATTCTCCCGAGGCACTTGTTACCCCTTACCCTTAAACCGTTGTGCCATATACTTGAGTCCGTCATTCGCCCATTCTGTGGAATTATGTCGCATGATTTTTTTTTTTATAGCAGAGACTGGCAAACGAGCAGATGGGTCACCTGATGGTAAATGATCTCCACCGCCCATAGACATCCAAGACACAAAAAAAATCATGGTTGCGTTGCCAACCTCAAAGGGATTGGGAAAGGGAGGGGTAAATGGGAAATCTCACTCACCGAACGAAACGCGACAGCAAGCTGCCACTTTATGTCGGTTTTCTGTGAGACAGTGGTATCAAATCGGTCGAGCCGGCCCATTCGTGTTGTAGACGTTGCTGTCTACAGCGTGGCTCTACCACTTAAAGCCGCAGGGGGGGAGAGGTAACCACCAGTCACCACTTCTTATAGCAATATTATTACAATCTTGCTCCGATTCCCGTACAAAAAAACGTAGTAAGATTATTATAGTAATACTGCTATGAGAGGTGGTGGTAACCCCCCAGGTCCTTCGATTTACTATTCTTTAGTCTGAAGAAGAATTATGCAGGCCGCCATGTTTCTTGTTCAGACATCAATGTTTCGTCTGTGTTGGCCAGTTTTTACACTCTTAATATTGGCTTGATCTGTATATACTTGTAGTATCTATCTATACTTCTATACTAATATTATAGAGGTAACATTTTTTTTGAATATTTGTAATGAAAGGCTCAAAAACGACGTCCACCTTAGCAGCGGCGTAGCGTGGGTTTTCGCCGCCCGGGGCCGCTCGGAAATTTGCCGCCCCTTTTCAACCGACTTAAAAAAAAGAGATTCTCAAGTCATCGGACTAATTTTGTACGAGTATATTACCCGACATTTCTGGCAAATGTGGACCGATTTATAAAATTATTTTTGTCTTCAATAGAGCAGTTGGAAATGGTACGGACTGCCGAGACGATTATCGGAAGTTCGAGACCAACCTCAAAAAGAGCACACACCTCTGACTTTTCTATGTTAAGTGTGTTTTCATTGTGAAATATCGCTTGATATAATGGTGAAGGAAAACATCGTGAGGAAACCTGCATACCCGAGAATTTTCCACAAGAATTTCGAAGGTATGTGAAGTCTACAAACCCGAATTAGGCCAGCCTAATAACCCCTCTCATTAGTAGAGGAGGCCCGTGTCCAGCAGTGGGACAGTAATATTACAGGGCTAATATTATTATTAATAGAGCTTAGGTAAACCGGGGTTATCCTATATATTTGGACATTGTGCAGCTTGCATACTTTTTTAGCCCAAATCACCATCAATTTAAACAAAAATGTTTTGTGTGATGATAACAAATACGATTAAAATTATTAAAATTACACTGAAATAAAGTAAAGTTCACAGACAGTAAATCCGCAGAAGAAAAAGGCGTTGCGGCTTGTTAAATTATAATTTGTCTCAGATAATGAGTGAATACAATGGTAGTAATTGAGCACCCAACTTGCAAGAATTTTACTTTGGTTTTAGGAAAATATATAGCATACTATGTAAAAACTGTATTGGATTAAACAACGGATTCTGAACAAACTACTTAAAATTTTCGGGTATACTAAAATTCACTTTTTTATAATTACAAAAATATTATTAATAATAGATGTTATGGGTATCCCCTATAAACCCGAGCTACCACGTCCGCAAAGTTAGTAGGTACCTATAATTAAATCCGCAAATATATGGGCAAAATTGTAACTTTGGCAACACTGGTGAAATATCATTTACAATAACAGCCGGATTATTCAGAGTAAAAATAAAAAAAAAACTTTTCTTATGATTTCGAGATTATGAACTATCCATGAGATTGTAATAATTGATTTCTAAACTACTCAATCAATTACTAATAATTGCTAATGTCTTTTGAGGGAGTATTCATAGACGGATTTGAACACTGTCGTTTGGTCGATATCTGAAGAATTTTAAAGCCGGTTTTTAATTTTTATTTTTATTTATTTTATTTAAGCTTTATATACAAAACTGTATAAAGGTGGACTTAATGCCATAGGCATTATCTACCAGTCTACCTAAGGTGATGCAGAGACAAAACGATGTGGGACAAAATGACAAATTTTTAGGGTTCCAAAGCCAAATGGAAAAATGGAACGCTTATAGTTTCGTCATGTGAATCTGTCTGTGTGGGGTATCGTTGGATAGATCGTTCAAAAACATTACGGGCTTGCTAAAACCATTTTTCGACCCAAGAATTCGTTTGCGAAATATTAAGCTTTAATCTGCGAATGTTTGTTAGAGTCAAGTGCCCGCACCCCCTACCACTTAAACGGTTGGTTCTGGAAATGTGAAAAAAATCATGGTAGTCGCACATACGAATTCGGGTTCCTCACTCGGGGGTCTTAACCGCCGATGGTTTGGGTCCCGAGCCCCGCCATCGGAGGGGAATACATTTATATTTATAAATATGTTTTATTTTTTTTTAATATGTGTTAGCATTTGCCCGCGGCTTCGCACGCGTATTTTGTAGGGCCAACGGTAAAAACATTTGATTTGTCGATCCACCCTGTCGTTTTAGTCTAAATATTCTACAACGGGGCGACCCAGATATCGATTTTGAAGTCAATCGGCCCAGAAACAAAGAAAAACAAAATGGCGGTCAATTTTTAGATTTCGACCCCGGATCACTAAAAGCCTTTAAATTGGAACATAATTCGTAAAAAGTCCAGTGTGACTCAAAAAATATGGTAACGCCGTAACCTATTGATAAATTTGAAAATCACTTTCAGCCGTCATAGAACTCCCAGCAATCGCACTCATAATACAAAAATATCCATTTTTTTTATAGAGTTGACCGATTTGAATAAAACAAAGCCTAAATGTTATTCCAAGATGTGGTCTACGATTTCCTATCCAGTTCCGTAAAATTACTTTGGTGGTTTTCATTTGATACGTGGTCAAACATACAGACAGACAGACAGACAGACAAAAATCCTAAAAATGATAGAAATGTGTTCTATTACTATTTCTAAGCCCCCCCAATTAGTTTTTTTAGAAATCTAAGCGATGTACAGACGCGCGATATTTACATTCTTATTATATGTATTGATGATGATATTTAAAAATTTAAAAAAGCTTCTAAAATAAAGAGTACTAAACATAATAAATTAAATACACCCAACAATCGCACTCGTAATCCTGACCCCACACTAGGTGGAATTGAACTTATATCATGGATATCAAGAACTACAAGGGCCTTGCGGTTCCACTTCACCCACACCTGAAGCAAAACTCACTAAAAAATCTATCGCAGTGTGGGATTTGACACTGTCATCGGGAAATATTTGTTGTCACCAACAGCAGTGCAAACTAAATACTCGAATTGGAAGTACATGTCCCAGATAATGTCCTAAAGTTCGGTCGCCAAAGTATCTAGCGGTCGTCGGGCGCCGGGGCGCTGTATTCCGCCCGCCACACCACCCCAGTGCCCGCGCCGTCCCAGGGTCCGCGCTGCCCCATCGCCCGCACCACCCAAGCGCTCGCGCCGCTCAGCACCCGCCCGCCCCAGCGACCGCGCCGGCCCAGCAGCCGTGCGCCTCAGCGACCGCGCCGCCCCATCGCGCGCACCGCCCCAGCGACCGCGCCACCCCAGCGTCCGCACCGCCCCAGCGCCCGCGCCGCCCCAGCGACCGCGCCGCCCCATCTCCCACACCGCTCCAGTTCCCGCGCCCGCGCCACCCAGCACCCACGCCGCCCCAGCTACCGCGCCGCCCCATCTCCCACACCGCTCCAGTTCCCGCGCCCGCGCCACCCCAGCGCCCGCGCCACCCAGCACCCACGCCGCCCCAGCGACCGCGCGGTCCCAGAGGCAGTGCACCCCAACGACCGCGCCGCCCCAACTCCGCCGTCCAGAACCCACGCCGCCCACGCGCCTCAGTGACCACGCCGCCCCAGCGACCGCGCCGCCCCAGTGACCACGCCTCCCCAGCGACCGCGCGGTCCCAGAGGCCGTACACTCCAACGACCGCACCGCCCCATCGCCCGCACCGCCCCAGCACCCGCGCCGCCCCAGCGCTCCCGACACCCAGCGCCCACGCAGCCCCAGCGACCATGCGCTCCCAGAGGCCGCGCACCCCAACGACCGCGCCGCCCCAACGCCCGCGCCGTCCAGAACCCACGCCGCCCCAGTGACCGTGCCGCCCCCCCCAGCGACCGTGCCGCCCAACGCCCGCGCCGTCCAGAATCCACGCCGCCTCAGCGACCGCGCCGCCCCAACGCCCGCGCCGTCCAGAGTCCAGGCCGCCCCAATGACCGTGCCGCCCCAACGCCCGCGCCGTCCAGAACCCACGCCGCCTCAGCTACCGCGCCGCCCCAACGCCCGCGCCGTCCAGAGTCCACGCCGCCCCAACGACCGCACCGCCCCAGCGCCCGCGCTGTCCAGAGCCCACGCCGCCCCAGCGACCGCGCCGCCCCAGTGCCTGTGCCGCCCCGAGCCCGCGCCGCCGCGGCGCCCGTGCCGCCCAGAGCCCGCGCCGCCCCGTCGCGTTGTATTGTGTCGCGTGAATCCGTCGCACTTGAGACACATGGTGCATTAGCGCATACGTTTTGATTTTTTAATTTCATAAGTACCTATACAAAAATGCAACGATTGCCGCCCCTTCTCATGTGCCACCCGGTGCTATGGACCCGATGCTACGCCAGTGGGTAATACCTAGTGTGGGTTCAGGGCTATGTGTGATTGTTGGGCGTATTTATTTATTTTCTTTTTATGCTGAAAAGAATTGCGGCCCTTGTCGCGCCGTGTGCCGCCCCTCCTCAGGTGCCGCCTCTCTTAATTTGCCGCCCCCTTCATGTGCCGCCCGGGGCCCGGGGCCCCCCCGGCCCCCCCCACGCTACGCCAGTGCACCTTAGTATCCATTTTGTATCTTCGAAGAATATAGGGTAATCTACTTTCTGCTCTCCAAGCTGATGAGTAGCGGAGTTGCCAGCTTCATCACAACTTCCATATTAAAGGGGGGTTGTTGTATGAGGTTATGTTGTATCTAAACACAATATAGGATAATCTACTATCTGCTCTCCAAGTTCATGAATAGCGGAGTTGCCGGCTTCATCATAACTTCCATCTTAAACGTGGGGTTGTTGTTTTATGAGGTTATTTTGTATCATTACAGAATATATGATAATTTACTTTCTGCTCTCCAAGCTGATGAGTAGCGGAGTTGCCGGCTTCATCACAACTTCCATCTTAAACGTGGGGTTGTTGTTGTATGAGGTTATTTTGTATCGTCGCAGAATATGCGCGAGGGTTATCTTCATTGACATCATCGCATAATGTCTACCTAAAATAAAATTAGTACTTGATAATAACAAGTTAAAAGTAAGATGTCCTGAGATTGTGAAAGATAACTCTATACACAAGCTCAGTTTTATCTAATAGCACAATGTTACGTTAATAGGTAGGTTCATGCTTTCCAGTTGGAGTCACATAAATTAACGGCCGGTTTCAATAAACAATCTCAGTTTAGATCAAATCATTTGACGGAGTCATGTTCAAACTGTGTTCTTATTGGCTAATTTTTGTAATCTATCTGCACATTCGAACTGAGATTGTTTATTGGAACCGGGCGTTAGTCGACTTTTAAATCCCAATAGGTATCTACACCTTCACAAGACCTTTATATGGGAGCTAGGTAACTACCATCCTTGAAGTAAGATTTGTCGAACACCAAAACAATCTTGAGAATCGGTGCTCATTTGCCGGAGATCTTGCGTAATATACATAAAAAATAATAGGTAATTGAGAACCTTCTTTTTGAAGTCGGTTGAAAGTAGGTAGAACTAGAGGCCCCAGATTATTAGGCACAGAGAGGTAATTTGGGCCTTTGTACATCCCATGACCGCACGACAGCTAACTTAGGCAAAGTTAACACAGGTTTTTCTGATACAATATACAAGGATAGAGATATTTTCGCTTCTTTAGTCTTGTTATATATGGGATCTGGACCGGGAGTTTCTGGGTTCGTTTCCCAGATCGAGCACGCCATTTTTGTAATTTGATTTGCCTGGGACTGGATTTCTTAGAGGGACTTTGACGTTCGGCAGGCAGTCGTATAAACTAAGCCCAATCCATTCTGCAACATGCCTGAAAGTGTGTGCGCCGACCACACATTAAGGTGGGATGAGGGCAGGTAGAAAATATCGATTGAGCCGGGTTATATAATTATGTTCTTCCTCACAACTCCTAACAGCTCACCTATGCAAGACCGCTTGCCAAGTCCAAAAACAGAGAATAAATTCTGGTTCTCAGGCAATGATGCACGGTCGAGCCATCGCTCAGGCTTGAACTGATCCGCATCGGCGCCCCACATTGGATGACGACACAATCCATACGCTGATATAGCAACTTCGGATCCAGCTCGAAGCGTATATTTACCTATGCAATAAATTATTTTCAGTAAGCAAATACCTAATAAGTATTGTATTTTAGTGAATTTATCTAGTCGATAGAATTTTTCTCCAAAGATTATCCCAAATTTTGACTAAAAAGTATGGAGTAATAAGAAAAATAAAGAAAGTTTATTTGTCAAACCAAAAAAGGACAGGCATCAACTTATTTTATATCTCAGAAACTACTGGTTCGATTTGAAAAAATATTTTAGTGTTGACCGAGGGGATGAATGGTAGGGCGACTAAGGGGTGACTGACGGGGTGATTGATGGGGTGACTGATGGGATGACTGACGGGGTGACCGACGTGAGGAATGACGGGGTAACTGACAGGCTGACTGATGGGGTGGCGGACGGGGTGGCTGACGATGTGACTGACGGGGTGACAGACGGGGTGACAGATGGGGTGACAGCCGGGGTGACAGATGGGGTGACCGACTGGGTGACAGAAGGGTGACAGACGGGGAGACAGACGGGTGACAGACGGGGTGACAGACGGGGTGACGGACGTGGTGACAGACGTGGTGACAGACGGAATGACAGACGGGGTGACAGACTGGTGACCGACTGGGTGACCGACTGGGTGACAGACGAAATGACAGACAGGGTGACAGATGGGGTGACAGACGGGGTGACAGGCTAGGTGACAGACGGGGTGACAGACGGGGTGACAGACGGGTGACAGACGGGTGACCGAAGTGGTGGCAGATGGGGTGATAGAAGGGTGACAGACGGGTGACAGACGGGGTGACACACGGGTGACAGACGAGGTGACAGGCGAGGTGACCGACGGGGTGACCGACTGGATGACAGACGGGGTGACGGACGTAGTGACAGACGGGTGACAGATGGGGTGACAGCCGGGGTGACAGACGGGTGACAGACGAGGTGACAGATGGGGTGACCGACGGGGTGACCGACTGGATGACTGACGGGGTGACTGACTGGGTGACAGACGGGGTAAGAGACAGGGTGACAGACGGGGTGACAGACGGTGTGAGTGACGGGGTGACTGACGGCCGAAGTAGATCATCCCATTACCTCTTTAGAATTATTGTGCTATAGGTGCCTACGACTCACTCTTTCAACCCTCTCTCTAATACGCAGACGAAGTTGCGCGGGTCAGCTAGTATACAATAAACATAATTAAAAGATAAATTATATACTAAAATGTTGCATGCCTTCGTGGCGACAAATGTGGTCAGCTCAGCATTATGCTTAATAATTAATTTACTTCTTTCTTTCTTTCTGCCTGGCGTTATTCCTATCGCACGTAAACAGCGGCGAACTAAGGGAGGGTCTACCGTAAACAGTTGTGAGATCCATCCAATACCAAATCGGTTACTTTATAAAGTCCCTAATCAAGGGGCATTCTGTTTTAAGTTATAGCAACATTAAAAATATTTTATGTTTTAAATAAAATAGATTGACTTGGCCATCGCATGAAAACACAATGTATCATTCAAGGAGTACATATTATATTAAATAAGATTGTTTTATTTAAAATATTGTTAGGTTAGCTAATTACGTAATAACTTAATAAATAAGGTCTCTTGAGTAGGGACTTCTTCTGAATCTTATAAATATAATGGCTTCTACGCATATGCGATGATTTAGCTAATGTCAAGGTAAATAGAGCAATCTCAAGGTCCTGCTGGAATTATGGCGGTACCTAATTCCTTCCAGTGCGATGCAGATGACCGTCACTCGGCGAATCGACCGAACAAAGCCAGCCAACGCACCAAGCAAAACTCATCAAAGATCACCGGTTCAAAAGTTCCACATTATACTGTACATCTTCACTGAAGTTTGATGCATTAAACCACGCCACTTAAAGACAACAAACAAAGCAACAAACACAATGCAGCGTTCCAAAACAGCCTCCTCCCAGACGTCTGGAAAGAGGCTGTTTTGGAACGCTGAATTAAAGATGTCAGCGAGAATTTTAACTAAATGCTCCGGGAGCATTTTCATTCATCTATTTGAAATACCGTCGACCCCGGGGGCTTTACGTCTTTTGAGTGCCTTGATCAGAGAGCTGACTTCTTCGATCATCACCGGAGCGAGTGGGTCGGGCGGTTGGTCGACGTCCGGGTCCGATATTGGTGGCGGTGGCGGAATTGCGTTCCTACTTTCGACGAAAATGTCAACCGCAACGAGATGCTCTGGGTCAACGGGGACTGAGGAGAGTGAATATTGAGCCTCCAGGCTGCTTGCCAATAGCTCCGCTTTCTCGTCGTCGTCAAACGCCGGGCGTAGATTCGGACGATTGAGCGGGGGCATGGTGACCGTATCGTCCCTTCTGAATGAACGGCACAACTTCCCGAAGAATTGCCTGGTGCGTTCGATTTAGCTCTGATAGATAAGTTTTCCATCTCGACTCAACGACCTTTTGACGCGACGTTTGACCTCGCGTTGGAGGAAACGCGTAAGATGTCGTTGATCCGGAGCAGGTCTCGTCGTCTCGTAGGGAACTAGATCTACGGTCAGACTCGTACGCGTAGGCATACGTTCCTTGCAAGTGCTATATCGAGAAAATCGGGTCTGTGATTGTCGTTAGCTGAACTATAATGGGTGGGTTCTGATGGAACTAGAATTTCCCTATCAAACGCTCAAGTGCTGCACCTCTGTCATTGGTAGAATTGCAGTTCCAGAGCGTATTCTTGGCGTTGAGTTCACCCGCCAGAAGGACGGACTACCCCATGCCTAGTAGGTTCATTGCAGTGAAGCTCCTTTGAAGGTGAGAGGTAGGCCGAGATGATAGTGATCGGCGGGTGTCCTGTCATTGCTAGCCTGCAGACTGAAGTCTCAATGATGGTCTAGAGGTATGCAGTGCAGGGACCTTTAGAAATAAATCGGGGTGCCACCTAAAGGGCCAGTAGTACGGTGGTTATGCACTACTTTGAAATTAGGGATATTCGGGTTTCTATTAGAGGGTTTTAGGAACGTTTCCTGGATGAGAAGAATGTCTAAGTTGTGATCGCGGACGAAATGTGCGATTGCGGCACGCTGGCCGCTAATACCATTGGTAACGAAGAAGCCCACTATGAGGGAGCGAGGCTTATTCCACGAAGGGGTGGGGGGGGGGGGGAAGATATTATTGACCGCCATTGGAGTGCCTGAAAATTACTACCACGATGTGTGAGCGGAGCTGCAGATAAATGTCCCCTATTTCTGCAAGTTTATTATAGTTATCTTGACCCAGAGCGACTAACTGCCTAACTTCTTCTTAGGATTGCGCTAAAATCGATTCGGGGTTGGCAGATGGCGCGGTCCATTGCCTTCGCTTCTGCGTCGGAAATGATCCGTCCCGCCGGATTTGTTGGCTTGGGGATCTGGAGAGGCGACTGGGAATACCCTGAGAGGGTTAGACTGGGAGGCCGCAGGAGTGGGAGCTGGGGCAGGATTAGGGGTAGGAACCGCGGCGGGTTGACGGGGAATAGTGGGTGTGGCCGGGATGGCGGGAGTGACTCCGCCGGGGGCCTGGGTGTTGGCTACCTTGGCTTGATGCCAAGGATTTTGCGCCGGGACAGGTGCTGGGACGAATCTGGCCTGAGGGGCCTTAGGGGGTAGAGCTTTAGGAGCTCGGGTGGTTTGTTATTCGGGGCAGTCACCCTATAGATAGACAAATATAGATATTAAGTACAGGTATAACTTACTAAGTTTAATATCCGAAGTAACGCTTTTGCCATAAACAGGTACAGTTGGATAGAACCGTAATGTCTCTTTGATTAGGGCTTCTATGTATACCATTTTCATTAAATCGTGTTTGTCAATATCCCTGTCGGAATTCTCGAAAATGTTTTGCAATCTGCAATTCAAAGTATATTAAAATGCAGTTTTGTTTTGAAGCGCAAGAATTTTGAAGCGCATTTGCAACGTGGAAATGATGAAGTAGGTAATCAAAGAAGGTTTTGCCTAAAATTTATTCGGTTATATACATTTCAAGTAGGTTTAGATTATAGATTTAACATTTGAAGCTAAAAGTGTGCGACTTACTCTTCGCAAGCTCGATTCTGAACTTCAACTCGAGTGCCTAATAACATGAAAACGTGGTTTAGAGTAGTACCGGTTGTATCGTATGACCCAGCTATTAACGTTTTCACCTCATCCAACACTTCTTCACTACTTAACTCTTCCTTTGCAGACAATAGCAAAATGTGGTCTATAAATGGTCTGAAATTATCTGTAACGAATAAACTTTGTTTTAAGATTAAGGTTATTACCTCTATAATGTTATAATTGGGTACTTGATTATTTTTTATTTTATACGCATATTTAAATGTAATAGCAAATGAAACAAAAAAGAAACCCTTCTGTAAAAACGGCATTGAAATTGGTTGAAAAATGAGGCAGTAATTCATAATACTTTAACTTCTGGAGTGGGAGCATATTGAAGATATCTTGCTATCTCTTTCCAACGTACCGTTATGGAGGTGATTATAGTGATACTTCTCTTTTCTGCAGTTTGAAGGTTACACCAAACTTCAAAGGCTTATAGCTTAGCTTATAGATTTTTTATTATTGAGAATATTTCAATATTTCTTTCTGATTAATATTTTAGGCGACATAAATTCCATATAAAATTAATAAAAAAATAGTCAGGTACCCACACCTTACGAATAAAGTTAGAAAGGAGAGGAGTATTTTGGCCACACGCAAATCTATAGGTACCTAGACCAACCATGAGTTTTTTTGACATTACTCGCTAGCGATTCCGTAAAATATTTGTATGACAAACACCCGAACGTCTCTAGCGGTAACGCGGGAACTGACGTTATTCATGGAAATTATTTTGCGTAGTCGCTAGCGTGAAATGTCAAAAAAACTCATGGTTGAGCTAGTGATTGAGCAACGAGTAGGTATTATTGTTGCACGTAACATTATTGTACATATTGTACAGCCTTTATGAACATAATATAAAACACAAGGATCTAAGATAAAACATGAGGATAGTGTTGTAAAATATATCTAATAAAATAGCTTTGAAATTACCTGCCAGAATATTCGCTTCGGGATCCACCGTTTCATCAAGTATTTTTTTTCGTTTTAGCAATACCTACAGAACAAATTTCCGTTAAGTCACATGTCATCGCTCTATTACCTAATGTATGAGTATGAACACAGGGATTCAATATGCCTTACTATAGAGACGCTTTCATTTCAGTTTCCATACAAAAAAATTATCTCAAACGTCAGTACGCCATCTACCATTTGTAGTAAAAATTGTTGATTGCTAGTCGTAGGTGATGCTATTCAAAATTCAAAACTATACTAATATTATAAAGCTGAAGAGTTTGTTTGTTTGTTTGATTGAACGCGCTAATCTCAAGAACTACCGGTTCGATTTAAAAAATATTTTTGTGTGGGATAGTCCAATTATCGAGGGTGGCTATATGCTATATAACATCACGCTATGGCCAATAGGAGCGGAACAGAAATGAAAAATGTTGCAAAATCGGGAACATTTATATCTCATAAAGTACTGGTTCGATGTGAACAATTCTTTTAGTGTTAACCGATGGGATGAATGATAGGGAGACTGACGGGATGATTGATGGGGTGACAGATGGGGTGACTGATGGGGTGACAGACGGGGTGACAGGCGGTGTGACAGACGGGTGACAGACAATCTTTCGGTTGGTGTGTCCCCGCCCCCGCCATCACAAAAATGACGCAAAATTCAGATTTTTTTATAAAAACAGTGCAAAATTATGCTTTTCTATATGATAAATCACACACACCCTGGTTACAAAAACGTTATTATTAAATTGATATTTTCTGGTTTTCTTTCTATCAAGAAGTTGATCATCAACGTCCGATCATAGCAATAATTAAAGTTTACCCTTTTAGTAAGTATACTCTTTTAAACAAAAAAGAATTTCTCGCATCGGTTCAAACATCTTCGAGTAATCGGGGAACATACATAAAAATAAAACCCGGCAAGTGCATGCTGCATATTTGATCACGCATAGTACAGGGTTACGAAGTAAAGGTAATCGTCATCATCACATTAGCCATAGGACGTCCACTGCTGGACATAGGCCTCCCCAAAAAATATGTCACTTAAATATAATTTTATTAGAAAAAAATTTAAGTGTATTGTCCATAAACTTATATTTACTACATATCTTATATAACTAACAACTTCATATAAGCGATATTGAAAATAACTTTTTTTTTCTTTTTACTTGGTGGTCTATTACTCATAAACTTGAAAAGCCTGCTGAGCCGCTATAGTTTTCCTTTGAAATTCACGATATACTACGCGCTACTACTGTGAATTTTTCACGTAACCAAAACCAACCGTTTTGGAAATAGATGGGGGGGACGCCCTACTCCACCATTTCGACTTCATTTTAAAGCTTAATATTTTGCAAACAGAGTCTCCAATCACGACTTAGTTAGTTTGATAGATATGGATATTTGTGCCAAATTACAGCTCTCTAGTACTTATAGTCTTTGAGTTAAACAGTAGTCAGACAGACAGACAGACATGACGAAACTATAAGGGTTCCTTTTTTGTCAATTGGCTTCCGAACCTTAAAAAGATTCCGACGAATTGTTAAACTCCTCCTTTTTTGAACTCAGTTAAATATACTACAGCGAATGACGCTTCAGGCTGCCACTGAAATTGCGGCAGTGTGTTGTCGCGGCGGCCAGAGCTGCGGGCCGCGGCTGTCCGCTACCGCAGGCCGCGCCAGTGTGGGAGACCCTTTACACGTCCTTGTGTGCCACGATCTTTCGTCGCCGTATCGATCGATGTATTTTACTTTTACTACTTACTTGTACTTTTACTTTTAATATATGTATCTCTAAAATCCTAATAGATCATCGGGTTAAGTTCAATATGTAAATTATGGGCCTTACTTATAAAAACAGTTCAACAAATAATAACAACGTTTAACAAGTCTAACAAACATCAATATATTATACCCTAGATGCACAGTTCTTTGCAAATATCCTTCTAAAAAGTGGTCTCAGAAATAAAACAAAGAAAACGAACACAAGTTGTAATTAAATCAACACAAATATAACCCTAAGCACGTGTTATAAAGTCGGTTTTTAAACGCAATGAGCATGCGTTCTTTAATTTGAATTTTTAAATTTATAATTCTATCGACGTCCGATTGTAGGCAAAACGAGTGCTTAAGCACTTCTTTGCTGTCCCATTTTCCGAGCGTCAACTGTGCATCTAGGTAAATAATATATCGATGCTAACAAATAATAGATTTAAAAATGATCAAAGAAAACTAAAAAGTATGCCACGCCTACCTGCATCGATCTATTATTTATAATCTTTAAAAGTTCATCCTCTTCCTTCTTTAAACTACTCCAAGAGTATAGAAAGTCACTGTACAGCCAAAGTTTTAATCCACGCTGAATATAAAGTTTCAAAAGACTGTCGACAGCTTCTACAAAACTGCCATTATCATTTTTTTCGTCAGCGACATTAATACCCATTATGGTTTCTGAAATTGTTTTGAGTTGTTATTGCGGAGCCTCGTTGGTGTAACTTGGCATTGCGTGCGCGGTACCACTATTCTCCAAAGGTCACGGGTTCGACTCGGGTCGGGAAAAGTGATATTGGTTTTTTAAGTATGAGCCAGGAGTCTGTAATTTGTGCCCGATATGACGACAGGCGCGCCCCCTATCATATCTGGGACGGAACTAAGCTCGGCGAAATGTGGGTGTGGTGGTTCGCTAGTGCGCCTCTGACTACCCCTTCGGGGAAACAAGCGTAAGCTTATGTTGTTATTAATCATGGATGCGCTGCCAACCTAAAAGGAGGGAATGAAAGGGGAGGGAAAAGGGATTGCGAAAGGGAGGGGAGAAATGGGCTACCGGAAATCTCACTCACCGAACGAAACGCGACAATAAGCTGACACTCTATGTCTGTTTTCTGTGAGACAGTAGTATCAAACCGGTCGAGCCAGCCCATTCGTGCTGTAGACGTTACTGTCTACAGCGTCGGTCTTAAACCCAATTTTTGGCAATTGATCGCGGTTTAGCTCAAAAACTATACAACACTCTTTCTCGGAAAAACATCAACGAGTGCGGGAACAAGCTTGTGTCGGAAGTCGAGAACGTATTGGAACAAGACTCGAATTGGGGCCAATTAAATCTAGTTTAACCCCGAGAAGACACAAGTATGCGCATTTACCGCTAAAAAAAACTCCGTTTCTCGTGTTTCCTCGGTTCGATAACACCCTTAAACCTCGAGCATTATTAGGATTTTTGGCGTCGACATTTCGAGTGATGTTGAGTTTGGCGGTCATCTGGAGGGTAAAGCAAAATTGGCTGCAAAAGCTCTTGGTGTTCTTGGCAGAGCGAGATGGTATTTCACGCCGGCTCACCGCCTTTAACTTTATAAGGCACAGGTTCGGCTTCATATGGAATACTGCTCCCACCTCTGGACAGGGGCACCTCGGTACTAACTCCTACCATTTCACCGTATCGAACATAGAGTGGCTCGAATTGTCGATAGTCAAACGCAATCTAATCGACTCGATCCTCTTCCGCGTACAACGTGCTTGTGGAACCAGCTTCGGCGGCTGTATTTCCAAACCTTACGAGTTAGAGACCTTCAAGAAAAGAGCCTATATCTACCTCAAAGGCCGACAACGCATCCATGATTCCCCCGGTATTGTGGATGTTTATGGGCGGCGGTGATCACTTAACATTAGGTGACCACTTGCTCGTTTGCCCCCTCTTCTATATTTTATAAAAAAAAACTGTAATACATAAGTACATATTCATAATACCGACAAAGTGGCAAAACAAAACCTTGAAAAAAAGTCTATAATATAATTATTATGTACTCACTACATCCAGATTCTAAACTCCAAACCAAGACATTATGTTCATACTCAAAAGGTCCGTTTCCCAGCTTGTCGTCGAACTTGTTCACTAACCGGTCCGCCTGTTCATTGAACACACTGATAAGACTATTCAACGCTTGCTGCGTGAACATAGGATTCAATAGTTTACGATGGGTTTTCCATTGTTGACCTAAAAACAGTTAAAAATTTTCAAGAATTTATGTTTTATTAGCAGATTTCTATTACGAATATACTATCACTAGCAAATTCCTAAAGGAGCTGGGTGATTCCGAAGTTTCATACATCCTCCATAACTGAAGGCTCCGCTATACAGAGCACAGCTCTACAAGAATGAGCGACGATGACTATATGAGGGCGCTTGTAGCTTTTGATCATTTTTCAACCGACTTCCAAAAAGGAGAAGGTCTTCAATTCGTCTGTATTTTTTTATGTATGTTACGCGATATTCGCCGAATGTGTAAATATCAAAATTATTTTTGTGTTCCATAGAGCTTATTACAAGGACGGTTCCTTATAAATTTAGTCACGATCGGATCAAGTTGAAAGTCAGTCAGTTAAGTTTTTAAACTTGTGATTATTTGTAATATATAGAACACTAAATTAGGGCGCTGTTAGCTTTTGATAGCTTTTGTGTAATATATAGAATCTATACTTGATGATCTATACTAATATTATAAAGCTGAAGAGTTTGTTTGTTTGATTGAACGCGCTAATCTCAGGAACTACTGGTTCGATTTGAAAAAATATTTTTGTGTTGGATAGCCCATTTATCGAGGATGGCTTTAGGCTATATAACATCATGCTATGACCAATAGGAGCGGAGCAGAAATGAAAAAAGCTGCAAAAGCGGGGAAATTTATATCTCAGAAACTACTAGTTCGATGTGAAAAAATATTTTAGTGTTGAGTGTTGACCAACGGGATGAATGGTGGGGTGACTGACGGGGTGACCGATGTGAGGAATGACGGGTTGACTGACGAGGTGACTGATGAGGTGACAGACGGGGTGACAGACGGTGTGACAGACGGGGTGACAGAGTGGGTGACAGACGGTGTGACCGACGGGGTGACAGACAGGGGTAACAAACGGGTGACAGACGAGTGACAGACGGGTGACAGATGGGGTGACAGATGGGGTGACCTGATGGGATACCTGCAATTATTCCACCATGTGGGGTCGGCGCAACACACTTTTTCAAGCATGTTGCAGAAAGGATTTGGCTTAGTTTTTACGACCGGCTGCCTGCCTGACGTCAACCCCTTCTGAGGGATCCAGGCCCGGGCAAATTAAATTAGAAAATTCGTTTTGCCCGACTTGGGAATCGAACCCAAGACTTCTCAGTTCACATAGATCTGGCGATCATGGGCTCTTGGTATAGTGATTTTCTGATATAATTATTTTTAGATTGCAAAGATTTCTGCTTTTGGAAGAAACATAAGTATAAAGAATAGCGATTTTTTAAATAAAGGGTGTAAGGGAAACGCTTCCAAAAATTATTATTAAATTAAATTACGTGGTAGTGCTGATGATTATGCGCATAATGCCACAAAAATTATTGCGATACGGAACTTGAAATCTGTTTTTTTCGCAGTAATCATGTTGGTGTAGATAAATACAAACATAATCAATTAAAATTATTATTAAAATCAAGTTTTTTTAAAACAACGTAATGAAATACGAATAAAATAATCAGCTGACGTTCGAGCCCACTCAAGCGGTATGAACTATGAGCCGTACGAAGCAGCGCCACAAAAAAGATATGTACAGAAGTTATGTATGTACTTCACTTTTCATATCTATGCTCGGCGTTCGCGCTAGAGATGTGAAGGCCGGCGCGGTGGCGCGCAGCCGCGGACGGCCGGCTCGCCGAGCAGGAGGTTTACCACATCTTATAGCAGTATCTTATAATCTTATCTTCTTTGTTTTTTTACATAACATAACATAAGCTCACGCCTGTATCCCCGAAGGGGTAGGCAGAGGTGCACTAGCGAACTAGAACACCCACATTTCGCCGAGCTTAGTTCCGTCCCAGATGTGATAGGGGGCGAGCCTATCGCCATATCGGGCACAAATTCCAGACTCCGGGCTGATATGGAAAAATCCAATATCACTTTGCCCGACCCGGGGATCGAACCCGAGACCTCAGAACCGTAGTCGTACCGAAATACCACCACGCCACCGAGGCACCTTTGTTTTTTTTTGTTCCGGAAATAGTAAAAGTAAGATATAATACAGCTATAAGAGGTGGTGTTAACCCCTCAGTTCATATCTTAACTGTTTATAATTAAATTATTTAACACAAGGCTTACACAGCTCATATTACAATAGATACCTAATATAAATTGTAAAAATATTACAAGGCCACAAAGTCATGTTGGCTTTTCGTGCCGGGCCCGGGGCGCTTACCTACTTACCTAACTGTTCTATGTTACGTTAAAACGAACCATCGAAATACAAGCAAACACCTACTTACCGCTCTGAAACAACTGGTAGCTTCAAAAACGACAATTCACCGTTTAATGTTGAATTTAAACAACCATCCACTGGACAGTTGTAATGACTTCTATTCCCAACCCGTCCCAGGGTGTCTATTTTATAAAACGTTATCGGATGAACAATATCGGACCTATACTCTATCCCACAGTCTTATATAGATGCAAAATTAAATGCTAAACACCAAATTAGTATAAATACCTACTGTGTATAATAAAATTGTGTTGCTTTTGCTTTATTTATTATATTTCATGTACATGTGGACATGGGCGGGACACATAGCAAGAATGGATTCGAGCCGTTGGCCTAGGAAAATACTCGAGTGGAGACCTAGAGCCAACACCAGAGGGCGCGCAAGATCGCCACGACGCTGAGTAGATGACATCAGACGATTCGGAGGACAGGACTGGGCACAAGACCACCGGGAATGGAAGAGAAAAAAAGAGGCCTATGTCCAAGAATGGACCACGAACAGGCTATAATGATGATGATGTACTAATACATACATACATACACACTCACGCCTGTATCCCATAGGGGTAGGCAGAGACAATTGAGCGCCACAAGCTACGATCCTGACACACCTCTTTTGCCTCATCCACATTCATGCATCGTTTCATACATTTCCGCCGGTTGAGGGTACTCCGAACTTGCCCTTTACGAAGGAGATCGCTTATTTGATCCATATAGGATCGTGTCGGGCGCCCTCTTCTTGCCTGTACTAATATTGTTAATTAATACTATATTAAGCAGTTATTACCGTACCGTTGGCAGTCAATAGTCCTTCACCAAACAGCCCTTTGCCAATGTTATAAAATCGACTTTTATTAGGACAAGCATTCACTGCTGTCAAGCCTTCAACCGGGTCGGTGAGAACTGAAATTACAAATAGGTATTCTTAATTGTTTCAACGCATACTGAAGATGGTACGGATGTCTTGTGTCGACAGATCTATTTATGACATGTAGACCCGGAGATCCTGGGTTCGATTACCAGGGTAGGGTGTTTTTTGACACGATTGGTCCGGGACTGAACGTTCAAAAAGGGGTAGACTACAGGCAGGCAGTCGGTCTTAATAATAAAGTCAAATCCTTTCTGCAATATGCTTGAAAAAGCTTGACAAACGTGTGTTGCCGATCCCACATTGAAGTGAGATAAGGACAGGTCGAAAAAAATGATGGTAGGTACCTCCTAGAATAAGTATTCATCATATTCCACCACCCTTGGAGTAAACTCGAATACTAAAATTGATATTAAAATTGGTCCACACTCACATTTGGCAGGCAGTATGTACCTGCATACACTCACGCCTGTATTCCCAAAGGGGGAGGCAGAGGCGAACTAGAACATTTTTCCGAGCTCACTTCCGTCCCAGTTGTGATTGGGGGCGAGCCCAAACAAAACTTTGCTTCTTCCCTTTTCGGATTCGGAGTGTGAAGAAGCATAAATAGGTCGGCATGATTCGGGCGACCACTGATAAACCCAATTTTTGTGAGTGGTCGCTAGTGTTTTTGGACTGCACTACGCTTACCATTAGGTGCAGTGTAGTCACTTTGCCGTGCCTGGATAAAAAAAAAGCAGTTTTAAAATGAAAACTATGGATATTACTAATTGTTGTACTATTTTTACTTATACAATTTCCAATGGCATTAATTGTAACAATAGCGTTATCAAACATAATATTTACATTTAATATTTATGTTTGATAACGTTATGCGTGTCCAGAAAAAAACAGTAAAGACTGTCATTTCACACACAACCAATAGGTAGGTATAATAATTATTTAAGTAGATACCATACCATAAAACGTAAAGGGGCCCAAAATTATTCGTATTGCTCCACCCGCCTTTATGGACTCAATCGATAAAGTTTGTAAAAATTTCGCCAACCCTGTAAACAATCATAACAAACAACATTTAGGAAATCGAAATAATAAGCAGTTGGTTAGATTATTAGATTAGATTATAACTCTTTATAGTACACCACAAACATATTACAAAGTACATTGAAAATAAAACAATATAACAACACTTAGTGTAACAATTGGCGGCCTTATCGCTAATAGCGATCGCAGTTGGTGTTCTCAGTTTTAAAAATCGGTCATAAATAAGTATTAAACTTACGTGTGCTATCTCCATACGCAAGATGCAAGTGTCCTATGATAGGTAAGGTGCCGGGGAGTATGGGAGGTTCATCTGTAGATATTGTACTTCGTCTCCAAACAAAATACAGAAACATACAGCACAAAATACACACACATATCAAAAGCATGTTTGAAATTAAAATAAAAAGTAAGAACACATAAAATATATATGTATTTCACGACTGTAAAACATAAGTATCTAATTAGCAATACCTTCACGACTGTAAAACATAAGTATGTATACTTAGCAATAGCAACTAAGCAAGTTTTTATATCATGTGTGTTTATGGTTTTATTCTACTCAGGCGGCTTGCACCACTATTCTAACCTACAGTCGGTCCTAACCTCAAGTTAAATTGAATAAGAAATATATGAAGGACATGTAATTCGTTACATGTAATGTACTACACGTAATTACAGATAATATATCATGACATTTAATTAAGTACATGTCCTTCATATATTTCTTTTTTAATTTAACTTGAGGTTAGGACTAACTGTAGGTTACTAGTAGTGGTGAAAGTGGCCCTTAAACGCATAAATTTAGTACATTGTTTAGACGTGACTACTTGAGAGTATGCGTGCGTGTTTGTTAAGGCTCGTCTCCTGCACCTGTTTTTCTCGAAACAAAACACAAAAACACATACACAAAACAATGTTTTGCGCTGTCTCCTGCTTGTAGGACAATGGACCATAGATAAAAATGTGTGGCGAACCATGTTTTGTGTAGGTGTTCTGTGTAATGTTTTAATGCAGGCACGCTTTACTCTTTTGCGCAGAAACTACTTAATCGATTTTGAAACGTTACTGTTATACAGATCATATATCAGTGCAACACATAGGGTAGGAACTTTTTATCTCGGAAAAAAAATAAACTGCCTCGGTGGCGTGGTTGTATTTCGGTACGACTACCGTCCTGAGGTCTCGGGCTCGATTCTCGGGTCGGGCAAAGTGATATTGCATTTTTCAATTTAGTGTCAGCCCTTTTATTCTAAACATTATTACGCTGGCACGAGCTTGCCCGCCTCTGTTTTAAATACGACTGAGTAACTGATCACTAGGTCACATCTTTGGATCACAAGTTTCGCGCTGTTGTCCCGTCTATGTACTGTTTAATGTCTATGGTATGTATGTATGACAACGTAAATATTAAGGGCCTTACATAAACCAGCATTTTTAGCTGAGCAAATGGTTACGAATAACCTGTCGAATAACTTTTTTCCTTGCGTTACATTGTTTAAAAATAAAAGGGACAACCTATGGTATAAAGATAAGCAGAGCTTAAATATTTTTATAAGTAAGGGGCTAACGCCTGAATGGTCAAACGCTACTCAACTTTAACGGCTTCTTACATTGATTTTCGCCATACAATTTTGACAGATAAGGCGGCCTTAAACGACATGAGGCGACCTTAAGTGTATAAACATTCGGCGGTTAATGTTTCCTTTACGTATATTTTAATGTTGTATTATCTTTCTTTCTTTCTACCTGCCCTTATCCCACCTTAATGTAGGGTCGGCGCAACACACTTTTTGTGTGTTGCGGAAAGGATTTGGCTTAGTTTTTACAACCGGCTGCCCGACTGACGTCAACCCCATCTGGGGGATCCAGTCCCGGGCAAATTAAATTAGAAAATTCGCTTTGCCCGACCTAGTAATCGAACCCACGACCTCCCGGTCCACAGCCCATATATGCTGCCACTAGCCTATGGAGGCGACAAATTTTTAATCTTGTATTCGTTGTATTATAATAGCTGTAAATTCAATAAAACTTAAAATCATTATAAATAACACACGGATCCCCGAGCTATTTAATGATGTAAATAAAAACTTTAGAATTTAGACATTAGACTTTACAAAATATATTTTTTTATTTAATTTATGTTTTGTACTTATTTGCATATAATTTGAATACTTATTTGAATATGGTAAACCAAGGTCTCCACTCGAGAACTTTTCTGCCCCATGGGCTATCAGTTCTACGAGCTATGTGCCGTGCCCACTGCCACTTCAACTTGCTAATCCTCTGGGCTATGTCGGTGAATTTCGTTCTTCTACGGATCTCCTCATTCCTGATTTGATCACGTAGAGAAACACCGAGCATAGCGTACCGCCAAGCGCAGCGTAGGACGTCCGTCTACAAGGTGGATCGACGACCTGATAAAGGTCGCAGGAAGTCGCTGGATTCAAGCCGCTTCCAACAGGTCGATCTGGAAATCTTTGGGGGAGGCCTATGTTCAGCAGTGGACGTCCTATGGCTGATGATGGTGATGATGAAACCAAGGACGTTATAAGTAGGTATGGTAAAAAAATAAAGTAAAAAAATCTTTGGTTTAATGTCTTTGGGCAAGGATGCTGAAACCGTTCTCTGGGTAAATGTGACATTCAATAATTATCAGTTGAGTTGAGTTGAGTGGTAGAGCCACGCTTTGAGTGGCAGAGCCACGCTGTAGACAGTAGGTAACATCTACAGCAGTAATGGGCCGACTCGCCTGGTTTGATACCACGGTCTCACAGAAAACTGACGTAAAGTGGCAGCTTGCTGTCGCGTTTCGTTCGTTGAGTGGG
The DNA here is from genome assembly GCA_036417725.1 of Clanis bilineata. Taxonomy (NCBI): domain Eukaryota; kingdom Metazoa; phylum Arthropoda; class Insecta; order Lepidoptera; family Sphingidae; genus Clanis; species Clanis bilineata. The sequence goes on along the minus strand of CM071162.1, from coordinate 7,195,139 downwards.
ATTTCCGGTGGCCCATTTCCCCCCCTTCCTTCCCCAATCCTTTTTTCCCTCCCCTTCCATTTCCTCCTTTTAGGTTGGCAATGCACCCATGATTCTTTTTATGTCTTGGGTGTCTATGGGCGGTGGAGATCACTTACCATCAGGTGACCCATCTGCTCGTGTGCCAGTCTCTGCTAATAAAAAAAGTAAAATAAATAACTATTAATATTAAGTTGGGCTTAGATCACTTATGTACCTAAATCAGTGTGTGGTTATCTAAGGTGGTTATCATAAAAATCGTGGAGCGGGGTGGGAATATTATAATCTCTGATCTTAGACTTTACTATCTCTGATGGCAGCCCTCTCTCAGAGACGAGACCATAAATATATAAATATACTATACGGGGGGGAGGTTTACCACCACCTCTTAAAGCAGTATTATTATAATCTTACTTCGTTTTTATGTAAGGGAATCGGGAATCTAACCCCCATCGCTCTTTTTTATAGCAGCGACTGGTGAGCGCCTACGAGCAGGTGGGTCATCTGATGGTAAATGATCTCCACCACCTATAGACTGCCAAGATAAAATAAAATTTTGGGTGCATTGCCAACCTAAAAGAAGAAACTTTAATTGTTCGTAAATGCTCTAAGATCAATATAGAAAATATCCCACAACTAAAAGCAAGCACAAAAGCTTAATATCATCCTGGTCGAAAACCAAAAATTCTGGAAATATAGTTGACAGAAAATGTCAGAAAAATGACAAATCTGAAAAGAACTTTTCAAACTCAGCCGCCGAATGATTACCGAACAAAAAATATAAAATCAAACCCAGTTCATATGAAAAACAGTAATTGATTTAGAGAAATTTAAAAACTAATAATGTTTAGAGTAACGCCATGTATGTGTGGTGCGAGGAAAATACTGGTAAGTAATAGAAATAATTTGTTCAAGCACCACAAGTTACTGGTATAAAACAAGTTAAAAACCTTTAATACTACAAAATGCTTCAAACTGAGAGTACGAATAAGAATATTATGTTGAAAATACTAGATGATAATATAAAGTTATAGCAAATGATGATTTTTTTATAGCAGAGACCAAAGACTTCTATGTATTTACTAGACAAGCTGTTTCGAAGTAATATTGTGGTACTTGACGGCGAGTGTTTGACGTTTCACAGCTTAGGAAAAGAGCAGATTTCTATAGTGAGTTGAGGTCGATTAACAGAGACTTAGTGCGCACATTCTATGTACCGAACAGCCCGTCTAGTGGTATACATTAAAGTCTTTAGCAGAGACTGACAAACGAGCAGATGGGTCACCTGATTGTAAGTGATCTCCACCGCCCATGACAAATTTGATTTGTTTTTGTGTATCAAGATTTTATCATTAGGCATTAGGCTAAAGCTAATACTTTAATCGTTAATGCTTAAAGGAGGTAGTTGATTTGATTGTATAAAGTATATACACTAAAGCTGAGATTTATACAGCGAACTTCGACTAAGTCTTAGTCAAAAAAACGAACTCAGTGAGGATTTGGAACATTTGAAACGAACTTCGACTTAGTCAGGGACATTTTTTACAACAAAAACAGACTGACCGGCAGACTAAGCAAAGGTTTTCTTGTAAAAAATGACTGGTGAAAATAATTTCTTTCTTAGACTTAGTCGAAGTTCGCTCTATAGATCTTAGCCTTAGTTTCTCTTCTACATCTTGACCTTGATTTTTTTAATAGCTTCCAATTCTATTCTATTATTCAAACCGTGTGGAAAGATCAAAATACTCTTGTATTAAGCAGTTTATTAGTCGATCATGAAAAACATAAACGCGAAGGTTTTACTATGCAAGTTGTAATATTGCATGAGAAAAACAAAATGATAATGGTTTTCAGTAGTTTTAATACAATTTCCTTAGCATTGCCGCAATGCCACAGAGATCCAGATCGCAAGTATCGCATTGTCATCACCAAGTCGTAAATACAAGAACCCCAAGGAGCGGGAGGTGTGTCCCCCACCGCCTACACCACCACCCCCGCCCCCCACCGACACTAGCTTATTTTGGGGGGCTATGGCTGCCTTGTGCGTAGTTGGTGGTTTTGCTGCGTATGCCAAGTGAGATGTCATAAATCATTTATCATAGACTACTTTGATATATATTTTATTATTTGTTTATAATACTAATATTTTTATGTGTCTAGACGTTCTCCAGAAGTCCGCGATTGGTTAACCCTCAATGCTCCTTGGTTCGACGACTTTATAGCCATTTTATATAGAGAAAACATGACGTATTCAGAATTCACATATAAATGTGGTGAAGATCTAAAAAAGTCCATATTAAGTTACTTCAAAGATGATAAACCGAAACAGTGTTCCATAGAAGGGGGTCCTGTTAATATTCAGAGTTAGTATAATCTAAAAAAATTAAACGAAATCATAAGATAACATTAACATAAGCACACGCCTGTATCCTCGAAGAGGTACGCAGATGCGCACTAGCGAACTAGAACACCTAAACTAACTCAATAATTGAAATACATGAATTTGATATCCTCAACACACTACAGAAAATAGTTGAGGTCAGTGGTCGTTATTGCCATACTGCCGTACCTACTGGAGTAGAAACCGCTATATTGTATATGTATATATATATGATATACTGACTGATCTATCAGCGTACAGCCGAATCTATTGGATCGAGGAACTTGAAATTTCACACACGACTTCCTTATAAGACGTAGGCGAGCTCTAAGAAAAGATGTTTGGAAATACGACGGGGCAGACTCTTACGCAGGCGTAGACGCGGGCAAAAGCTAATTATTAAATATTCTAAAAACAAAGATACGCAAGAAGTTCTTGTTTTTTTTCTATTTGTATTTTTTTTAATTTGCTTTCCTTTTTTAGCTGTCCCTGAAGAACCAAAAGAACAAAAAGCAGTTATTAATGGTAAGATGATTGGTTTTCTATTATTTTTATTTAAACACAAACCGATCCAACAGGTCGATCTGGAAATTTTTGGGGGAGGCTTATGTCCAGCAATGGACGTCCTGTGGTTGATGATGATGCTGATGATTAGAGAGAAATAATATTCATGCTAAATGTAAAAAAAACATGCGTTTACAGAAGTCAGTGAAGATTTAACACCATGTCAAAAAGTCCCGCCCCCGCTTATAACCAAAGATATTTGCGAGATCGAGAAATGCATTAAAGAACTTGGAAACAAAGCAATCAACAATTACCTCGCTGCTAAAAGAATATGCGGTCATTATAATAAGGTAACAATCAGCATACACACTTGAGAAAACGTAGACCACTAAATTTATAGAGAACCCACTAAATTTATAGAGAACCCACTAAATTTATAAACGACCATAAAATTGTATGAATTATGTAAGGTGTAAGTTTAATATTAGTGAATATTATCCAGGTAGTAGAAGAGATGATGCTAAACTTTTCATTTTCTAATCTGCAAGACCTTCGCACGGCAATGTTGAAACGTGAAGAGAGCGTTAAAGATTATTTGAAGAAAGCTGCTTGTGCGAAGAATCAATTAGGTTTGTAAAGTATTTTTGTTATACCTAAATAATTTAATCTTGGTTTTCTAAGTATAACGGAAACTGTTTTTGTTCTGTACTAATGAATACTTATCTTAATAAGTATATCTCCAATATCTTAATATTGGAGAAGAATTATTAAATAGTAAAATATTATATTATTTTTCATTAATGTACGTTTTATTGAAAAAACTATTTGTTACAGATGAACTGACTCGATATTTTTCATGTGGTGTCGAAGCACCAAAAGATGAAATAGACAACACAAAGTGCATGATCAAAGACTTCCAAAATAGGATCATAACTATGAAGTCAGAATACGAATGGATGAACGATAAGTCTATAGTCATGGACAGGCAATGGCAGAAGGTATGTTAGCATAAAGATTAACACGCATTTTTAACCATTGATCGCTATTACACTTGTGGAACCGGTGTTACGTCTTGTAGACAGTTTTCTTACTGGTAAACGTCTATTAAGGTAAGATATTAGTCTAACAGGTCGATCTGGAAATCATTGGAGGAGGCCTATGTCCAGCAGTCAACGTCCTGTGGATAATGATGATGATATCTTGAATGGCCTAATCCTTGAACATCATCATTCTCATACTTTATGATAAAACCTTGTTCAATGTAATGTTTTGGTATGTGCCGCGAAGTGTAGGAAACAAATTAAAGTATAAAATTCAGGATATTTATAACAATCTTCAGCGACTGACTATAGATACTTTACTATAAATGCATATTCATTAGGTTGAAGAAATTATGGCAAAATATACAGAAGAAAATCAAACTTTGTTTCCTGGTCTAAAGTACGACCAGAAGAAGCCGTCGCTGCCAGGTGATCCCGATCTTCTGCTCTATCACGCATTCAGATATGTACGTGAATTTTGATATATTGGAATTATAAATGGATAAAATACCACATGCAAGCTAGGTTGTTATTATATGCTGGTGCGAAGGGTACATGTCTGGTCAGTGACAGTAGATAGGGTGTAACACCCGCCCCAGTGGCTCATTCAAAATAATTACGGCCCGGGATGTTGATACTAGTTGTAGTATAATGTGTCCAGCAGTGGCGTACGGTCCATATAACAAGATTCCTACCGGCTTTCCTTTTCGAGATTGTAGTCCAATAAATAAGCATTATTTAGAAGAAAAAATAGCATATACTTCCCTTTTGAAAATTGACAATTTTAAAATTGTTGTTTTGAAAACTGATGTCCAATAATTTCAAGCCGGCATCCTTGTACCAACTGTCGTACCGACGTATCCTCAACTGGAATTTGGACTGCACCATATTTACATTGAGGTCCAATGTATATAGTTTCCCTTACCAGGGTGGATTCCGTTAATCTTATATTATTAACAGATGCAGCAGTTGAAAAGAGATTTGAGCGAAGCGGTATCCGGCATGACTGAACGGGTCAACAGAGGCTTGGAAAGTGAGATAAATATAATAGTACTGTGAGGTTTCTCATGTGTCGCTTCACCTTACCGTCATATTTACGGCTTAAAAATATCCTTTTCTATTGCTGCTTCAAAGAAGGGAAATACAAGTGATTATCGTTAAACTAAAGAGTATCTTATTCCTAGAGATTTGTCGAGCTTTACTGCTGGCTGTCGAAAAATGCATGCCTTTGTTGATCGTGGCTAAGAGTAGTTTCCGTGATTTGTCTGTGATGTTTGGCTGCGAGAGTATTGTTTCATTTTGGCTTTGATTTTTCTGCAAAGTTTTTAGGGTTTCAAAGCCAAATAGCAAGGCCAAATAGAACTTCGAGGCTCTGGGTAGAGATCATAATAACTATCCCAAATCCCTTCTGCAACATGCTTAAAAATTGTTTTGCGCCAAGCCCACATTACGATAACAGCGGGTAAAAGAAAAATAAGTTTTTTTTTATTTTTACAGCATTATCTCAAGATGAAAATGTCAGCAAAGCTCGAGACGCCGTCATTCAGGCGGCGGTCAAAAAAAGACTGCTTGATATGGATAAGGAATTTCAAAAACGGGTGTGTTACTAAAGTTTATAATATGATTCTTAATATCTGCGGCCCGCGCAGGAAAATTTATTCGAGCTCACTGCGTAGTGCGCACTGATTTCATATAAATTTTATAGCAGCTCATCGAGCTCGAATATATTTCCGATTCTCAGAAAATTAACTGCTCGGGCCGCAGCAGTTGAATTTGATTGTGTTTATTTACAATTGATACAAACTGGTATTTACTAACATAACATAACATAGACACACAGACTGCCTCGGTGGCGTGGTGGTATTTCGGTACGACTACGGTTCTGAGGTCTCGGGTTCGATCCCCGGGTCGGGCAAAGTGATATTGGATTTTTCCATATCAGCCCGGAGTCTGGTATTTGTGCCCGATATGGCGATAGGCTCGCCCCCTATCACATCTGGGACGGAACTAAGCTCGGCGAAATGTGGGTGTTCGTTCGCTAGTGCGCCTCTGCCTACCCCTTCGGGGATACAGGCGTGAGTTTATGTAATGTTATGTTATGTTGAAAAAGATAGCCATAGTTAAAATGGAATCCTTAATATGGATTACAAAGTACCTTCATTCTACTTACCTTCAAGATGTACAGTTGTTCTTTTATTTTTGCAGTACGACGATCAACGCTGTGCTAATGATAAGCTGTTGAAAGATTCCTTAAAAAAACAAACGGAGAGGCACGAAGAAATTTTGCAAGTAAGATTAGAGCAAAAGGAAAAGGAGGTAATTTTATATTACGATTTACTTTGTAATCTACAAATTAGATCTGTTATTATCATCGATTAGTTGCTTATCAAAAAAGTGTAGTGAGCGGTAGAGCCACGCTGTAGACAGTAACGTCTACAGCACGAATGGGCCGGCTCGAACGATTTGATACTACTGTCACACAGAAAACCGAAGTAAAGTGGCAACTTGCTGTCGCAGTTCTTTCAGTGAGTGAGATTTCCGGTGGCCCATTTCCCCCTTCCCTTTCCCAATCCCTTTTCCCTTCCCTTACACTTCCTCCTTTTATGTTGCCAACACACCCATGATTATTTTTGTGTCTTGGGTGTCTATGGACGGTGGAGATCACTTACACTCAGGTGACCCATCTGCCAGTCTCAGCTGCACAAAAAGAATCATGGGTGCGTTGCCAACCTAAAAGGAGGAAGTGGAAGGGCAAGGAATGGGATTGGGAAAGGGAGGGCTCTACCACTAAAATATTATGTGTTCATTTAGGCGACGGAGAAGCTCAACAAAATGGTATCGGAAAAATTAGCTGTTGAAAAAAAGAATTTTGCAAATCAACTAGCCGAGACTGCAACAAAGCTTAAAGTGGTAGAAGACAAATTGGAAGGTACTTAACCTGTTTTGTGTGAAATAAATAAATAAATAATGCATTTCGAAGCATCCCATGTTCTTTTGACATAAAATAACATAACATAAGCTCACGCTTGTATCCCCTAAGAGGTAGACAGAGGCGCACTAGCGAACTAGTACACCCACATTTCGCCGAGCTTAGTTCCGTCCCAGATGTGATAACGGGCAAGCCTAACGCCATATCGGGCACAAATTCCAGACTCCGAGCTGATATGGAAAAATCCAATATCACTTTGCCCGACTCGGGAATCGAACCCGAAACCTCAGGACGGTAGTCGTACCGAAATACAACCACGCCACCGAGGCAGTCTTGAAGTGAGTCACGAGGCAGTGTTCTTTTGAATAAAAATAATACTGTCGTACTACTCTATCAGACATTTTAAAGCTGTAGTTGCAAACCAGTTACCAACAAATAAAACATCTTTTCAATGGCTACAGTTAAACTGGACCTGATGATGAATTTATCCACAAATATAAAATGTATTTGAGTAAGAAAATGTATCAAGTTCTCTTTTACCAGAAGACTGTATTTGAAATTCACCCTGATATAAGATTTTAATTAAATGTAATTTCTTCAGCTCGTTTAAGAGCAGAGCGCGAGACGAAAAGGTCGCAAGAACTGTGGACAGCTGGAGCATCTCTTCTTGCTGCTACAAAAAAGGGAAGACAGTATGTTAAAGTGGACAGGGAACTAAAGGCAATAGAGAAGGCATCTGGTAACTAAAGTATATTTTGAATGAACCGTAAACGACTTCGGTCACGTCTGTTGACGTACTCAGGCAGTTTCCAGAGGTACAATAATTATACGGAAATTAACTACAGCTAAAATAGAGCTCTAAATAGCGTGCTGGAAATTTACATGAAGTAAAATTTGATTAAGATCTACTATTAGAGTGCGATGGGAATTTGAAAAATCTCCACTGATTACAGCATATGAAATCATAAAGCATTTACGAGTATTTAACCCGTGTTCGTAGGTGACGGTGATAAACTAGTGCTAAGCGTGTTGAAGGCCATACCAGATTCGGTTCGGGAAAAAGGAGTAGTGCCGGAGAGTGTACTTCGACAGAAATATCATGTGGTAAGTTCTTGTAGGAAGAAATAAACGGAGAAGATTGTATGCTATATCATTTTGCCCCTATTACGTCATAATTCGTTTTGATGACCCGGTGATGAGAGTTGGCACACACGCAGACCATAACCTAGACCGAAATCTTACGTGAAGGTTGGTTATACAAATAATTGTAATTTAAGAGAGAATGCATTAACTGTAGTAAAGTTTTACGTGGTGTCAGATGGAGAGGATGGCGCTGAGAGTAGCTCTGGTGGAACAGGAAGGTGGTACCTTGCCAGTGTATTTGCTTTCCTGGCTTCAAGCGGCTCTGCTTTTCATGAAGGTAGGAATGTGCAAGTTGTATGTTATGAAATAGATGTAGAGTAATATTCTCGCTAAAAAAGTTTTTAAAGATTTGCTATAGCCTTTTACCAGCGTGTTAGACTAAGGCCTAACCCCTCTCCTTAGTAGAGGAGGCTCGTGCCCGGCAGTGGGATAGTAATATTATTATATTATTATTATATAGCCTTTTTATAATCAGAGACAAATGCGGAGTTGGGTTAATTCCATAATGAAACAAGTTGAATGATATAAGACTAAAAAGGAGGACTTGAAAAAATAAGCTTTGCGTTTTATTATAAATTTATTAATAAAATCATTGTACATTATAATAATTTTGCTTCCATCAATTCTTTTTAGATACCCGGCATACCACAACAAGAGCACGATAAGATTCCGGAGGTGCCGCCCAAAGATTTAGATACTTTTGATTTATTACAACGTGCCAGGTATTCTTGAAGTTAATTTATTTTGCATTAGTCATATCGCCTAATATAGAGTGAAGAACATACAGAACCATGATTAAAATTTTGCATTGACTGACGAGGTGATGAGGCTCACTTTTCTAAGAATTTGCAAAAAAATGATATGCTTATTTTTCTGAGCCTATTGAATATTACCTAACCCTCCCCCGCCTCATTAGTAGAGGAGGCCCGTGCCCAGCAGTGGGACAGTAATATTACAGGGCTAATATTTTTATTTATTATATTGTATTTTTACATGACTATACTTAGATAAGGTTCGGTGTCTATTCTCTTTTTCTAGATAATTTAATACTTACAAGTCATTCATCATGTCCTTAGGTATTGGGTAGAACGCGGTAATCTTGCAGCAGCTGTCAGCTACGTGAGCTCTTTGGAAGGTGCCTCAAGAGCCGCGGCTGCCACATGGCACGAGGCAGCCCGCTCTCATCTCGAGACGAGGCAGGCGGCCGAGGCAGTGTTAGCACATGCAGCTGCACTGGGTCTTCAGTATATTTAGATGGGTAATGACATTTATAGCTTTTGATTAACCGGCTAATCGTCTACTTTGAATCAAATCGTTGTTAATGAAACAATATTGACATAATCATGTAGAGTTTGTTGATTATTGCCTACCTGATTATATTTTGGACCCTAAGGAAGACTGGAGTCTAATCTGAATATTTTATCTGATTTATCGGTCTTTCTACGCTATCCTATTATATTCTTAATCTTGCTTTCTACTTGCTCTTATCACAATGTGGGGTCGGCGCAACACACTTTTCATGTTGCAAAAATGATTTGGTTTCGTGTTTACGGCTGCCTGCCTGCCGTCAACCCTATCCTACTACGAGTATTAATATTATTTATAAATGTGTATGTTTGTAAGTTTATAAAATCACAATTTTTTTGTTATTAATATTTGCTTTAAATTCGGAAGCGATTTTGATGAAATTGTAATCAGGTAGGTCACGACTTTGATGAGGACATAATATTCTTAATCCAGTAGGTAATGGTTTTAAAGACATGCATTGTTTCAGATTTATTTGAAGAAACACACCAAGAAGGAATCATTGTAAACGTTGCTATAGTTTAATAATATTAGATGTAAATATTATGTTTGATAACGCTATTGTTACAGTTAATGCCATTGGAAATTGTATAAGTAAAAATAGTACAACAATTAGTAATATCCATAGTTTTAATTTTCATACTGCTTTTTTTTATCCAAGGCACGGCAAAGTGACTACACTGCACCTGATGGTAAGCGAAGTGCAGTCCAAAAACAGTGACCACTGACAAACAATGTGTTTATTTTTGTTGAGACCGAAAGTCTCTCATAGTTTCTTCTACCTACGATACAGGTTATACCTAGTGTGGGGTCAGGACTAGGTGTGTGAATGTTGGGTGTATTTATTTATTTATTATAGCATTCAACGAAAACATGATTTCAAATCCTACGTATGACTGCCTCAATGGCGTGGTGGTATTGCGTGGACGGTACGACTATCGTCCTGGGGTCTCGGATCCGATCGCCGGGCAAAGTAATATTGGGTTTCCTGCTCAGTATCAGCTCGGAGACTAGAATTTGTACCCGATATTGCGAAAGGCTCGCCCCCTTTCACATCTGGAACGGCAAGCTTGGCCAAATGTGGGTGTTCTAGTTCGCCTTTGCCTACCCCTTCGGGTATACAGGCGAGAGTCTATGTCTATATTTCAAAACTTTATTTTCTTCTTTCTAAACTAATGTGTTGTCCTGATGCAGGCTTGAGCAGGATTTCCATCTTAAGAACTAGTTTGTTGATGTCCGAAGTTATTTTATATCGCCGTAGGATGTGAATGAGAGTAGTCTTCATTGACATCATGGCGTAGTTTTTACCTGAAATATTAATATTAAACATGAACACTGGGTTCTTAACATATAATAATGACATTAAATAATAAAAGATGTACAAGAGTCGGAGCAAGTGGAAATCATTTGTCTACAATGTACATAGATATGTATGTAACTTGTCCATGCCTATCCATAACATAACCTCACGCCTGTATCCCCGAAGGGGTAGGCAGAGGCGTACTAGCGAACTAGAATACCCACATTTCGCCGAGCTTAGTTCCGTCCCAGATGTGGTAGAGAGAGAAAGATGTGGCATTAGTAATATTACAGGGCTAATAATAATATAATGGCAGATGTTTAGCCATTGTAGCCGTCCGGGCGGAAACGAATGTCCTACCACCAGCATTTTTATTTGGAAGTATATTTAACATACCAATACAAGATCGCCTCCCAATCCCGAAGACTGCAAAGGCGTTGGGGTTCTGTGGTAGTGTGGCAGGGTTGAGCCACCTCTCCGGCCTGAACTTATCAGCATCCTCCCCCCAAACGGGATTTGAGTTAATGCCAGGTACCAGCACGGTGAATGTGCTACCAGGTGGTATTATGTAATTCTCTGAATAAAAAATATAGAAATAAATAAAAAATACCCAACAGCCACACTAATACTCTTGATTCTACAGTAAGATACGGGTCTTGTGTCAGAAACTACGATGGACCTTTGGTTTTACGTACGATACCCATACCGAAATAAATATTTATGGTTCACACGAACTATTTTCTTTTTAGATAGCTTCGGTGAATCAGTAATAGAAAAAAATCACAAGTTTAAAAACTTAACGGATCGACTTTAAATCCGATCGTGACCAAATTTATATGGGACCACCCTTGAAATAAGCTCTATTGAACACAAAAATAATCGGTCCACATTTGGCGTAGATATCGCGTAATTAAAAAAAATACAGACGAATTGAGGACCTTCTCCTTTTTGAAAGTCGGTCGATAAGTTCGTTCTATCGCCCCCAACAGCAATAACTCACATCTCATACATACATAAGCTCACGACTGTATCCCCGAAGGGGTAACCAGAAGCGCACTAGCGAACTATGCCCCCTCAGACCCACATTTCGCCGAGCTTAGTTCCGTTCCAGATGCGATAGAGGGCGAGCTATGCTATATAAATATAATATAAATTCCAGACTCCGGGCTGATATTAAAAAAAAAAAAACTATCACTTTGCCCGACCCGGGGATCTAACCCGAGACCCCGAGTCGTACCGAAATACAACTACGCCACCGAGGCAGTCAGTTCACATTATTCTCATCTCAATTAGGTAAAAACCTCGAAAAATCCTAGGTGGTATACCTCTGAATCTTTCTTTCTTTCTGTGCCTCATCTTAGAGCGCTAGCTAATGTTAAATTTATTATAGACATGATATGGATATATTTTTGAGTGGTAGAGCCACGCTGTAGACATTTACGTCTACAGCACGAATGGGCCGGCTCGACCGGTTTGATACCACTGTCTTACAAAAAACCTACGTAAAGTGACAGCTTGCTGTTGCGTTTCGTTTGGTGAGTGAGATTTCCGGTGGCCCATTTCCCCCTTCCTTTCCCAAACCCTCTTTCCCTCCCCTTCCATTTCCTCCTTTTAGGTTGGCAACGCACCCTTGATTCTTTTTGTGTCTTGGGTGTCTATGGGCGGTGGAGATCATTTACTATCAGGTGACTCATCTGCTCGTTTGCCAGACTCTGCTATAAAAACAAAAAGGTCTACGAGACAAGCATAAATGATGGGTTTAGCATATGTGAACTTACTTAGCTGAATGGCAGTCTTATTATATCTAGCGACTACAGGTATAGTCGGAATATGCCTTAAGGATTCCTTTATGACAGCTTCCATGTATATTAATTTTGATAAGTCTAATTTCTCCACATCTCTATTCAAGTCTCCAAATACTTCTAAAACCCTGTAAAGTCAAATAATTTTGGTAATAAACATTTAAAAGCGTCAGTACAGCAATAACTAACGAGTTTATTTGTGGTTAATAATCCCTCAGAAAGGGTTGTCAGGCAGGCAGCCGGTCGTAAAAACTAAGCCAAATTCTTTTTGCAACATGCTTGAAAAAGTATGTCGTTTTAGTTTTCCTGGTAACCCTAAATTAAGATGTTGTATGTCTAAATTATATTGTCTGACACCAACTCGGAGTTGGTGTCAGACAATAAAAACGCATACGCAGAACAAGACAACAAATTCTTCGTTTGTCTCTATCACTCACACTGTAAACTGCATTTATCTATCTCACTTATGCTTGATTTTACTACTTAGACGCCCGATCTATTACATTCTTTATCTAAGGTGCTAACATACTTATACATACTAATAAAATGTTAATCAGAGTGTCTGTGTCTGTCTGAGTGTGTGTGAAAAAAATATCAAAAATTCCTAAAAAATTCTAACGCTGGGGGTTATAGAATCATGTACTGAACACCTGATATACGTTATAGTTTGAGAGTTTTAATATACATATAATTACCAAGGACAGGATATATTGAAGCACCCGAAATAGTCGGTGGATCTGAACACCTGGTATCAGTTTTGGTAGGCTGTCATTTACACCCTTTATTGTACTTCTAATAGCATAATATTTATTTTTTTAAATTCACTTACTCTTGGTACATACGATCCTGGACTTCTGGATAGGAACCGATAAGCATCAGCATATGGCATAAAGTATCGGCAACCGTATCATACCCTGTTATTATCAAAGTGTTCACTTCATCCAGAACATCGGCATCTGTCAGAGTTCCTTTTTCCATCGATAGTTTTAGTATAAGATCTATGAATGGACTAAATTCGTCTGAAATAAACAATAATAAAATTACTGTGTACCGGAAGTTTCATTATTTTTGTATTTTTGTATTGTGGCTTGGGCTTAAGTCTCGCTTAAGTTAAGGTTAAAAGTTTCTATGGAAATACGATGTCTTCACTGCAACAATTTAATGCTTATTTTTATTTATCCTAGCTTTTACCCGCAGCTTCGCACGCGTATTTTGTAGGACTAAAGGTAAAGTTTTTGATTTGTCGATCCGATCTGTCGTTTTAATTCAAATATTGAAGACGACATAATATTTTCATGATTAACCCGTCGGAGGCGGCACATATATATGTTACATAAGCGTATGGGCCACCGGAGGCCGAGCCGCCCGTGACTATTTAAGTACAAATTAGCAAAGAAAATCAAAATGACGGTCACTTTTTCGAAACTACGGAGCGACCCAGATATCGATATTGAAGTCTATCGGATCAAAAACAAAAATTTCATCCCTTTTTGGACTAAAAAAATATCACACGCCATTGAAATAAAACTATTTTTACGGAGAATCCGTAATATCTATAATAATGTATCCGTAATTTTTATTCCCAATAAAAAGAATAATAAAAAATAAAACCTAATCGTGATAGAATCCGTAAAAATAGTTTTATTTCAATGTATAATATTCGCGTAAACTTAAGAAATCAGTATCACACGCTATGTCTGTCCTTAGGGCTAAAGGTATCCTCATACCAACTTTCATCAAAATCCATTTGATCTAGGAATTTTGAATTCCCATATAAACTTTCATCCCCTATTTTATCCTTTTAGGCCTTTAGGGATTGATTTAAAAATGTAGAGTACTGAAAATGTAATGTCTCCTCAGACCAAAGATATCCTAATACCATATTTCATCAAAATCCATTAAACGGTTTTAAAATAACCATACAAACCTTCATACCCTACTCCATCCCTTTAGAGATTGATTTAAAAAAAAGCTTATGTGTTAATCCAGCCCAATGCACACTATATTTTCGTATCTAATAATTTAAATTACCTGACTTATTATCACTTTTTATGTCTTTCTCTGCTGCCAATTTTGCTTTTCGCGCTTGTAGGACCTAAAAATAATTATTTATTTTAATTTACGCAAAATATTTGATCCTGAACTTTTAAGGTTTTTAAAGGATTTTGATTAATAAAAGGCCAGAAAGGATTTTAACGTTGTTGCCAGTTTAAGTATTTTAATAAAGTCATTGCTTACTGTATTAGACATGTTGTGGATAATCTTCAACAGTTCGTCCTGCTGTTTTTTTAGGTTTGACATGTTGTAAGTATATTTGTTGTGGAGCCACAACTTTGTGAATCTTTGTATGAAAATGCTTATTAGTTGATCTATAGCGTTGAGATATTCTACATTGCCAGCACTTTTGTCTCCCACGTCAACTCCTAACGCAGTCTCTAGAACAAAAAATTAAGCTCTGAACCCTAAATTAATTTTCAAGACAAATGTTGAATATATTAATTTTAAAGGTATTACTATAATTGGGTACTTGACTATTTTTTTAAAAAGTATACAAGGCTATTCATTAGTTTATCCTAAATATGTAAAAAAATACTTCGTAATTTATTTTCATATATTTAGTTAAAAAAACGGCAAAAAATATTATGTATGATTAATTTGCCGCCAAAACGCTATCTGTTAACTGTAGATACGGGTGACGTCATTGTTCCTTTCCATAGATACAAAATCGCTCATAAAAAACATTGTGGAAATAACATTTATGATTTCAACCTAAAAAAAACGTGACAGATATTTCGTCGATCAGATGTCGATTGTCGATCACATCCGCGTTGAAATTAGGTTAAGCTTTAAATAAAAATAGGAAAAAAATATACTAAATAACCAGGCAGTATGACTTTGGATCTTAGGTTTTAGGACCATGTGGAACAAATATAAAAGAAAAATGAGGAATGTGATATTATGCAACGTGATTGGTGTTTGCAGTCACGTGACTCACAGATAATTACACATAACATAACATAAGCTCACGCCTGTATCCCCGAAGGGGTAGGCAGAGGCGCACTAGCGAACTAGAACACCCACATTTCGCTGAGCTTAGGTCCGTCGCAGATGTGATAGGGGGCGAGCCAATCGCCATATCGGGACAAATTCCAGATTCTGAGCTGATATGAAAAAATCCAATATCACTTTGCCCGACCCGGAATCGAACCCGAGACCTCAGGATGGTAGTCGTACCGAAATGCAACCATGCCACCGAGGGAGGCAGTCTTGATACATACATTTGTTGAATAGAGTATTTCTGATTGAATAGGCTACATAAATTTTTCCGTAATATAGTTAAAGTCAGATATAATCAGTATAACCATTCAGCACTTATAGCTTAAAATTAGAAAGTTTGGTTTACATGTAATTAATGCGGAGCTAGTATTATGCATAATATATCATCTGAAGATACTCACGACAAATGGTCTCCAAACTGGAAAGAAGCAGGTGGGTCTCGTGGTTAAAAGGTCCTTTATCCACTTCTGCTTCGAAAACGTCCACCAACCTCTTTGCTTGCTTGTTGAACACCCATAAAAACTTGTTGAGGATTTGCTGGTTGATTATAGGACTGAGTAGTTTGCGATGTACTTTCCATGTCGCCACTGGAATAAATGTTTTGAAGAAAAGAAAGAAGAAAGAAATGTTTTTATTGTTACTCGTATATAACATGCAACATTAACTAACATTAGATTATACATAATTTAAACTAAAACTAAATACAAAAGAGAAGTGTTGCATGTCCATACCGCAACAACTAGGAGGCCATCTCAGCATTAAGCTATGTTGTGACGTGAGCCACAGCACAGCACTGGTTTTCAGTGGTCCCCTAATGTAACGAACGGACGTCAATACAACCATTCTTGCATAAGGATACACAAAAACAATACGCCATTTGCTAGTTGCAATTTTAGTTTTAATTTTTTTTTTTTTTTTTTAGTTTTTGTAATTTGTAATTATTGAATCAGACAATCATTGGATGTTATAATATAAAAAATCACAGGCGGATAGAAAATATAACAATCTCCTTTTCTGCTTCGTGTACAAGTAGTGGATGATTTTGTGTTTCAATAATAATTGTTTTGTTTTGTAATCTAGTTACAATAACGAGACTCGTATCTTATTGTAGGATTAGGACTATACATATGTGTGATTTTAATGTGTTAAAACATTAGGCCGCGCGTTTGTTTAATAGCATTTAATGATTATTAAATACTTTTCCAGATCGACCTGTTGGAAGCGGCCTGCATCCAGCAATCTTTGGGGGAGGCCTATGTTCAGCAGTGGATATCCTGTGACTGATGATGATGATGAAATATTTTTGTCACAATATTTCGCAGTTATTAATATAAGCAAATTAATACAATGTCGTAATATTATGTCATCGGATGTTATTTAATATGCTGACTGCTTTTTAAGATATACGAGTTGCGACCTTTGCAAATAGTTGAGTGGTCTAATCAAAATCAATGTCGTATTACCAATTAAATTATAACCTCAAAATATTATTAATGACTTCATAATGAATGTTAAAAATGTGACTAGCGTTGATGGTGTTGATTGTAATGTTCAAACTCTTATCTTCTGAGTTATTTGACTATGTTTTAAGTAAGCAAGGTCTTCTTTAATGACCGTGATCTAATAAATTTGACAAACTTTACAAAATCTAACAAGCGGGTTTAGACAAGTGGCTTATGCGCTAGTCGAATAGAATAAATGTATGAGAACAAAGGGGAATGACATAAGAGCACGCTATATGCGGCTTAAATAATTCCCATACATTTAATATTCTATTCGACTAGCGCATAAGCCACTTGTCTAAACCCGAAGGTCTTTTAAACAGATTATCGTTTGGTATTAATTGAAGTTGCTAATGAAGGTATATAAGTTTATAAGAAAAGGCATTGGATATGAATGATACCTAATCATCATCATCATTAGGAATATATACATACCTCTATAATAAGAATGTAAATTTCGCACGTCTGTACATTGCTTAGATTTGCAAAAAAAAAGTAATTGGGCCTAAAATAAGTAATATAATACATTTTTATCATTTTTAGAATGTTTGTCTGTATATTTGTACAGGTATCAAATGAAAACGACCGAAGCAATTTTATGGAACTGGATAAGGTAATCATAGGCCATATATTGGAGTAAAGTTTAGGATTTGTCTTATTCAAATCGGTTAATTCTATCAAAAGATATGGATATTTTTGTATATAAGGCTAAAAGTGATTCACAAGTTTTTCAATAGATGGCGTTACATTTCTCATGGCATTAAAATTTTATGCAAATTACTATATGAAATTTGTCGTTGAATGATACAAGTGAAAGGGTTAATGAGGAACCTTACCAGGCGCAATCAGCAAGCCACTGCCAAGCCACGCCCTTGCGAACGAATATGCGTAGTGTTTCTGATTGCATGCGTTCAAGGCAGTGGTACAATCATCTGGATCCGTCAGAACTACAACAAAATGTAACATGTAAGTGTTTCAAAGTACTCTTTCTATAACTGGGTACGTATTAGCAATTCCTCAAATCAATGGTTACTGCAACCTTTACTCGCTAGCTCTATTAGCGTGTTCTTCTTTCATGCTGAGGTAAAGCATGTATACTCTTTAAGGCTGAGATCTATAGAGCTAACTTCGAAGTCTAAGTCAAAGTCACGAACTCAGGGGAGATTTGTAATTTTTAAATCGAACTTTGACTTAGTCCGGGTCATTTTTTACAAGAAAAACAGACTGATAGACAGACTAAGCAAAGATTTTCTAGTAAAAAATGACTCGGACTTGTAAAAATCCTCACCGAGTTCGTGACTTGACTTAGACTTAGTTGAAGTTCGCTCTATAGATCCTAGCCTTAATGTTTCAACTATTTTATAATCAACAACAGTTTATTTGATACTTAGACTCACTAACATTTATAGTATAAGTAATGAAATACTTACGGTATACCTTAACAGGTCCCACGTCAACCTTCATCACGCCGTCGACTTTGCTACATTCTACAGATAATTTTTTGATTACCTTCCAGAGACCTATAAGTTACAAATGTTATGTGTTTATCAATCCAGAATATTGAATGTAGTCTATGTTTAAAGGAGTTTATCGTTCTCATATGGTATTTTAAAAATTTGGTTTCGTATAAATGCACTTATTGGATGGAGGTCCGAATAGGTATTGGGAATATAATTCCAGGCACCGATATGAGTTTAATAACATAAGCTCACGTCTGTATCCCCCAAGGGGTAGGCAAAGGTGCACTAGCGAAGTAGAACACCCACATTTCGCCGTGCTTAGTTCCATCTGATGAGGGTGAGCCTATTCGCCATATCGGGCACAAATTCCAGACTCTAGGCTAACCTAACCACAAGGTGTAATTAAACCAAAGCAAATCACACGAAACACATTGTTCAAGGGCGTCATAAATTATTCTTAACCTACACAAAAATGAATCCCTGTGCTAACACTGCGTACTGTTAAACACCACATTGTTTCGGAATAAATATTGTACATCGGTAAACATCGGAAACAGCTTTATTATGCATTAAAAATCATTAACAAAAATCATTTAGTCCTAAAAAAACTCAATTTCAAAAACATAAACAAATCAACGTATCGCTCTCTCGAGTCTCGACAATGATAGTCGTGTTCAAAATAGGAAGATGGCCGATGCCCAATATTAATCGAACGATTTTAGATTTAGTTTTTTGATTATGAGTACGATTGATTTAGTATATTATATCTTAGGCTGAAATCTATAGAGCGAACTTCGACTAAGTATAATAATAATAAATACACCCAACAGTCACACACCTAGTCCTGGCACTAGGTATAACCTGTATCGTGGGTGTCAGAGACTATGAGAGACTTTCGGTTTCATAACACCCAGACTTGAAACAAATATCTGTGGGCCACACAAACATTTGTCTCGATGCGGGGATCGAACCCGCGGCCTCTCGCTTCACAGCCAGCCACTCGCCCGCTGCGCCACGGAGTCCGAATTCTGAGTCAAAGAAACGAACTCAGTGAGAATTTGGAATTTTGACTTCGACTTAAACTTAGTCGAAGTTCGCTCTATAGATCTCAGCCTAACTCTTATGCAATAAGGACCACTTGCAGCTCCGCGATAAATCTCTATTTATCCTAAATCTTTATTTAAAGATAGGAGTTAGCTGTAGGATAAATCGAGTTTAGGTTTAACCTCTACATGAGTAATAGCACTGCAAGTCGCTCTAAGACCAATAAATACCTATGTCACAAATTTTCAAAATCGATCACTATATATATCACTATATATCATAGTACTAACTTGTGCTATCACAGCAAATCATTTTGGCATGTCCAATCACTGGTAATCCGCCTGGGAGGGTTGGAGGTTCACATTTTGGTTGCGGACGTCGTCTTAATAACAAATACGCGGAAAGACAACACACTAAACTAAACAATATAAAAAACATATTAGAAATGCGCGTATATGACTCAAAATTTGCGAGTATAATAAAAAGTGGCAATGCGAAACTAGTTTTTATAACATCGGTCGCACTATTTTTTATGAATTATTTATTCAATATAAATAATTCACGTATTCATTTGACATTGTAGTAGATACGTTTTAGCCGGGAAATGTTCGCCAGAGCCCAGGGACTAGGCAGGATGCAATTCCGAATTTCCGAAACGACTTAACATATAGCAGTAAATAATTCTATGTGTAGTATTAAAATAATAATACAGTATTACCTATATACACCATTCTTTAATTATTACTAATCTCTATATTAAGCGGTATTATTTTATTATAGAGGTATATGGCTTAATGCTTAATGTTATTTAGTTATAATCAATCTAATGTTGGTTTACGAAAATGAAAGTTGTTTGGTATTAGGATAATGTTTATTAATGTAGATATAAAATTAATAATTAACGGATTTTATTACCTACAATAAGTATGGAAGTATAGTTCAAAAATAATAATTTATTTATAAAAAAATCATCACCAAAAAGACCACTTACAAACAATGGGTTTATCAATGGTCACCATAATCATGCCGGCGTATTCATGCTTCTTCATACTTGGAATCCGACGAGGGAAAAAGCAAATCAATGGGCTTGCGTCAAGACAGGCGGTTGACCGATGCAGATACAAGGGCGTACCCTCATACCCGCCCCAACCAACCGTCAAGTCACGTCGCAAGCCCCTTGAAAGAAGCGGAAGTACACTGGCTTATCATGGAAGTCCTGGAACGCGAACCACATAAAGAGTGTGGGTCGCTATGGCAGGTTTTAGCACCGGTAGGCGCCATCCGGACGGATACCAATATCACGAGCAAAATTGTTATTAACATAACATAACATAAGCTCACGCCTGTATCCCCGAAGGGGTAGGCAGAGGCGCACTAGCGAACTAGAACACCCACATTTCGCCGAGCTTAGTTCCGTCCCAGATGTGATAGGGGGCGAGCCTATCGCCATATCGGGCACAAATTCCAGACTCCGGGCTGATATGGAAAAATCCAATATCACTTTGCCCGACCCGGGGATCGAACCCGAGACCTCAGAACCGTAATCGTACCGAAATACTACCACGCCATCGAGGCAGTCAAAAATTGTTATTACAATACAAATACAATGGACAATGCAGTTGTTAAAATTAAAGACATAGTTATAACCTTGTAAAGGTTTTTCTAAGGTGTTAATCTAAGAGTTTTACATAATGTATACAGCCTCAGTGAATGAACTTGACACAAAATTATATGTAATAGCCTTAATTTCCGTTTTATAATTCATTTTGTGGTTAAAATGTGTGTGAGTGTGTGATGTGTTTATAATGTCATGTCTGTGTGTGTCTGAGAATGGCGCTTGATTGCTGGCACATTTTCGCACATAAATTACAACCGCTTTTATTGAGTGGTAGAGACATGTTGTTAGGTCTTTTGCTGTTCATGTGGTTGGATAGCAATGTATTAGATAAAGACGTAAAGTAGCAGTAAAGTCGGTGATGAGTTTATTTGAGTGAGTGAGATATTCGACGGTCCAAAACCCCTTTCCTCTTCGCAATTCCAAATCCCTTAAATAAAGGTTGTCTACATAACCATGATACTTTTGGTATCGTGGTTGTCTATGAGCGCTGAAGATCCAGGTGACCCACCTGCTCGTTTGCCAGGCTATACAAAGTATTATAAGTACACGCGTAGGTACATAGTAAGTCGTGAAAACATGAAATTATCTAACTAAAGACGCTGATTAAGAAGGATGAGCCTAGAAAAAAAAACAGAAATAGTATTGATTTCTTACTGATTTCCTAAGTTCACGCGAATATTATACATTGAAATAAAACTATTTTTACGGATATAAATTAGAAATTATTAACATTATTTTAGAAATAGTATTATTATAGGTATAACGAAGTCATTGAACTGAATCAAGTAGAACGATGTCGTGAATACAAAAAGTCTAGATTATTTGGCTCCTTTTTACTTATTCACAATTTTAATCTATGTACGTATTTCATTTTTTGGTATAACTTAGTGGAAATAGCGATGTTTTATTGTCTCCTAACTCTAGTTTGATTTTAACATCATAATATACAACACTGCAGTGTTACGTGTCTTTCTATAAATTTCTTTGTTCAATAGTGATGTAATGTCCCGATGCCGGTTTTAGGAATGTCTCCATTTTGAGGATCATTTGATTACTGTTAGCTGACAATCGGTATCGACGGAGCACGTGAGCAAGAGTGATCTTCATTGACATCATAGCGTATACTCTACCTGTAAGAATATTAATAAAAGGTTATCAAATACAGACGGTATGTCAGTTCCCTAAACTGCCTCGATGGCGTAGTGGTATTGCGTGCGCGGTACAACTATCGTCCTGGGGTCTCGGGTTCGATCCCTGGGTCGGACAAAGTGATATTGGATTTTTGAGTATCAGCCCGGAGTCTGGAATTTGTGCCCGATATGGATATAGGCTCGCTCCCTATCACATCTGGGACGGAACAAAGCTCGGCGAAATGTGGGTGTTCTAGTTCGCTAGTGCGCCTCCGCCTACCCCTTCAGGGATACAGGCGTGAGCTTATGTATGTATGTATCAACCCCCATTCCTTACTTTTTCATGGTAAACAGCACCCTGGATGTGGTGTTGTCCATTTACGATGATAACTACTTAGCATCAGAAGGAGAATCTGCTTATCAATCGTAGACTAATAAAAAATAATACAGTTCTCATACCAATACAAGCTCTTCTTCCTACACTGAACCCTGCAAAAGCATTGGGATTCTCTGGTAACGTGGATGGATGCAGCCATCTTTCTGGTTTAAATTGCGCCGCATCTACTCCCCATACCGGATGTTGATGAAGACCCCAAAAAAACAGGAAACAACTACTACCGGCTGGTATTATATAGTTTTCTGAAACAGATAAAGAAGATTCCCAAGTACATCGTCTGGTAGATATCTTATGTTGATAAAGCTTGAGTGAGCTCTCGAAAATTCAAAATATATGTAACTCAATGGAACTCACGACAAACTGTGTTGTTTATTTAGATTAGATAGAAATTGTAACTCACGACTTATAATTGACTCAGCTGTGTGTTTACATTTGGCGTGAAGATCCCAATTGTTCTAAAATGTTGGAAAATGTTCACCGCCTTCTTCGTGACACCGATTTTAGGAGGAGTTAAGTTAATTGAGAAAGACGGGAAAATTTGTATAACGACTGAGTAGAGTCTCTAACATTATGTAGATACATCCTTTACAGATTATTGCAACCCAGCTTTAGGTAAAATGGTAATTATATTTTCTTTAGCTCGGGGTAAAATCATCGTAATAATTACATGTTAAAAATAAAAGTTCTGATTCTTACTAAGTTGTACATCTTTAGCCACATATCTAGCAACAACAGGCCCTATAGGATATACTCGTAAGCACTCTTTCAAAACTGCATTCATATAAACTAGTTTTGAAAGATCATTCTTTGTTATGTCTCGTTCAGATGGCCCAAGTACTTCTTCCAACCTGTAATTATCAATTAGATTAGCAAGTGTTATGTCTTATTACAGTATAGGCGGTTTTATATATTCTATAGAGGTATTATTATAGTGAATATAATGTATAATATTTTATTCTTCTTCTATCTGTCCTTATTCCACTTCAATGATGGGTCATTGAAGCATGTTTTTGGAAACATGTTGCGATAATTTAGTTTTTATGACCGGTCGCCTGACATCATCTCTCTCTACTAATTAATTATTACTAACTGTCTCGGTGGCGTGGTTGTATTTCAGTACGACTTTCGTCCCGAGCTCTTGGGTTCCCGTGTCGGGCGAAGTAATATTGGGTTTTAGCAATATAGTGTCAGCCCGGACTCCGGACGCTGAAATTTGTACGTGGTATGGCGATAAGCTCGCCACCTGGGACATGGCCATCTGGGACGGAAATACGCTCGGCGAAATGTGGGTGTTCTAGTTCGCTAGTCCGCTTCTCCCTACCCTTCGGGGAAACAGGCGTGGACTTATAATACATCAATTACTGTATTTTTTATGTCGGTAAATAATGGTTGATAATGTTATTGAAATTATAATAAAATAAATGACATACACGCGACACGTGATATTTAACTATAGCCTTCCCAGTTGAATTTGATTATGAGTAAAATATTTGAATTTACGAGGTCGTCTCATGAGTCATGACCTACATTAAAATGATTAAAATGACGTTGAAAGATTCCTTTACATTAGGATAATCTAAGCTTTACATACATATACAGGCTTGATAATAAAACAAAGACTTCTACGTATTTATTAGACAAGCTGTTTCAAAGTACAATTGTGGCACATGACAGCGAGTGTTTGACGTTTCACGAATAAGGAAAAGAGAAGATTTCTATAGTGAGTTGAGATCGATTAACAGAGACTTATTGCGCACATTCTATATACCGAACAGCAATAAAAGCGTGTTTAATGAAATCTATGAAATTATAATTATGAATTTTACAACATTTACATCTAGATGCATTTGATGCATAAGAATTATTTTGTTTTAATAATCATATATTATTGAGTTCATCGCCTCCTTGGTATAGTCAGTAAGCGGCTGGTCATAAAAAGTAGACCGAATTTTTTTGGCCTACAAAAGTGTGTTGCGTTGACCCTGGAGCGCGAAAAGGGCAGTAGGGTTACCACCACCTCTTATAGCAGTATTATTATAATCGTTCTTCGTTTGTTTTGTATGGGAATCGGTGCAAGTAAAATTATAATAATACTGCTATAAGAGGTTGTGGTAACCCCCCTGATGGAAAAAAATTATCGTCTATTACTGAGTTTTGTTTTCTTATAAAATTTGATTAGTGGAGTCGGTATTGATCTTGCAGTCCGCATTTGAACCAATCGTTAGGATCTTGAAAATGAAAGCTAAGAATACAATTACAAACTATAACAAGCTTTTACCCATACATTTTGTAAAAGACATAAGCTCACCCCGGAAGGGGTAGAGCAGATGCGGCCTAGCTAACTAGAACACCCACATTTCGCCGAGCTTAGTTCCGTCCCAGATGTGATAGGGGGCGAGTTTATCGCCATATCGGGCACAAATTCCAGACTCCGGGCTGATACTGAAAAATTCAATATCACTGCCTCACCCGGATCGAACCTGAGACCTCAGGACGATACTTGTACCTCGTACGCAATACTACTATGACGAAGCAGTCAATTTGGTACATTACAAGGTAAATGTCTCGTAACTACTTACTCCTCATACAATTTATCTTGAACTTGCTTATTGCTTCCTATTAATACAAATGAAAATACTAAAGCCATAGCTACGGTATCATGTCCGCCGAAGATCAAAGTATCCACTTCATCCCTAATTTGTTTGTCCGTGTAAATACATTCTTCTGTTGACATTTCGATTAATAAGTCTATAAATGGCTTAACCTGATCTGCAATAATTAGGTTAAATTAAATAATAATAATATTAGCCCTGTAACTACTACTATCCCACTCCAGCAAGGGCCTTCTATACTTATGAGAGGGGTTAGGCCGAAGTCTACCACCCTGGCCTATTGCGGGTTGGTAGGCTTCACATACCTTCGAAATGTTTGTCAAATATTTTCTCAGGTATGCAGGTTTCCTCACGATGTTTTCCTTCACCGTTAAAGCAAGCATGCACTTAACATAGAAAAGTCAGAGGTGTATGCTCCATTTTGAGGTTGGTTTCGAACCTCCGACACATGTCTCGGCAGTCCGTACCATTCCGAACTGAGCTATTGCTGCTTTAATTAAATAAATTGTAATTATGTATGAGGACTGAGGAGTCAAGATAGATGTATTAATACGGCAAAGACCTTTAGCATGTAGTTATGCAATATTATATTAATGTTTATGATATAATTTGAATTTGCATATAGATGCAGATTTATATTAAGTATATGTATAACGTATTACATACCGTTTGTATTTGTATACAGTTTAGCCTTTAGTTGTGATTTTCGTTTTTGCAACACCTAAAAGAATAAAAATATTATCTGTCTTCTTGGATACTTATCGGGTGTAAGTATTCAGGCAAGATAGATAAAGAAAGAAGAAAGAAAGAAAGTTTATTTGTCAAACTAAAAAAGGACAGGCAAACAATTAGCAGTACCTACTAATGCTTCATATATCATCATCATCACAGACGCCTCGCGCAAAGACATACCTCTTGCAAGGCCATTCTATATATTATGTATATTACATTCAATTTATTAATTACCAGTAGCGACATAATTAGAAGGGCAAGATTAATATTTGAATGTTTGAAAGATTTAATATATCATATTAACTCTCTTTTTAGTCACGATAAAATGATACAGATTACAGCTGTTGTATTTTGACTTCTATCTTTTATGGGGGTATTCCTTTGTCTGCATCGATCATTCGCCTGTCGTATCTCCCCGATTTGTATCTTTCTTCTTTGGATTCGTAGTGTGAAGAAGCATAAATAGGTCGGCATGATTCTGGCAACCAATGATAAACCCATTGTTTGTCAGTGGTCGCCAGTTTTTTTTGGACTGCACTACGCTCACCGTCTATGTGCAGTGAAGTCACTTTGCCGTGCCCGGATAAAAAAAAATACTAACCTCATTTGACAATCTATGCAATACTTTCAATACAGCGTCTTCATCCTTCTTTAATCTCGTCCATCGATATATCATTTCACTGTGCATCCATATTCTCTGGAACCTTTCCAACAGGATAGTCAATATTTTCTCCAACGCATGAATGTATTCTGTGGCGAGAGATCCATACTCTTCCGCATCTACTCCTAATGCTAACTCTAAATGAAAAATATACATACAAAATATATTTTTCAAATTATGTATCTGGAATGACTTTACGTTATTCCTTGTGCATATTTCGGATTATATAAAAATATTGATGAAAGCCTATAGAGTGTTTTGATAACATTGAGAATATTGATTGTTTCAGAAAAAACCGTCGTCAAAATGTAGCTCGCTTTTGGGTTTCGTTCGGTGAGTGAGTTTCCTGGTATCCCAAATCTCCCTTCCTTTCCCAATCCCCATTCCCTTCCTTTAAGTTGAGTTTTATGGGCGGTCGCTACTTACCATCAGATGGTACATTTGCTAGTTTATCAGTCTGTTTTGTTTCTGCCAGGCGTTATCTTACTAGTACTCCAGGGTCCACATTGCTACTTAAATGCTTCCAATTCACCCGGTCTTGAGCAGTCTTTGCTATAAAAAAATAATGATCAAATACGTATTGTCGATTACATTCATTCTTAATTGGTAATCAAACTTACTGCAAATTGTTTCCAAGTTATTTATACTAAGGTATGGGCCATGGTCAAAAGGCCCTTTTCCCTCTTTAGTACCAAATACATCCACGAGCTTCCTGGCCTGTGTATTGAACACATCCAAAAATCCATCTAGTATTTGTTGATTAAAAGCTGTGTTTAGTAATTTACGGTGGATTTTCCATGTTGGCACTGAAATGTGGTTTAATTAATCAAATACGGAAAATCTGTATTTCTCATTACGATATTTCAAATGTATTCGTAATAAAATAGAACACAGAAATATGGAACCTGTTGCTGTTAAAATGCCTTCACCCAGCCATGCTTTAGCAAAATCGTAAATAAAACCTTTTTCTAGACATTCGTTTGAGACTTTCAAACAATCCTCGGGGTCTGTTAATGCTGTAAATAATGGAAATGTTTAAAAATTAGGACTAATGTATAAAAAAAGAAAAGTTTATCTTATTTTAGAAAACAAATACTTACCATACACCGTACGTGGTCCCAAAGAAAATGTTACCACTCCTCCATGTTCCAGGCTTTCCTTCGATATTCGTTTTATTAATTCCCATGAGGCTAAAACGTATTTATACTAATTATTATTATATTAATGCAGTGCTTCAATTGCACTATCGGCCGCTTGCAATAAACGATCTTAGTTTAGAGTGCAGATAGATCGCGATTATGAACCAATCAAATCAAGTAATTTGACGGAGTCATGTTCAAACTGTGTTCTTATTGCCTAATTTTTGTAATCTATCTGCACATTCGAACTGAGATTGTTTATTGAAACCGGCCTTAGGTCGTTAGGAGCAATTAGTCAGTGGGACCATCGAACAATGTAGAATGTCACCTTTCATAGAAGTACGTGGAAAATCTAAACTCGATAAATTCCCATTTAGGAGGCGGAGCCTGGCACCTGGCCGGGATAACGCCAGGCAGAAAGAAAAAGTTGTTATCAAAGAAACTTGTCCAAAAACCCTTTTGTTACCTATTAGTACCTACGACATATTTTTTCTTTTTTTCTCTCATTGATGCCTGAGACATTGGCTAAATGAAGTCTCTCTCTTTCAGAAGGCTAGGGAACTGGATACGCTGTTTTGAGGATGATCCTTACACAGATTATACATACCAATAGTATCTCGTGATAAGAATTGGTGGGCATGTCCAATCAATGGTATTCTTCCAGAAAGCTCTGGCGGGAGATTTCCAGTCCGTCTTTTCCAGATCAGACATGCAAGCAGCGTCAAAAAGCATACGCAACTAAATATTGTGATCAGCATCTTTCTTATAATCGGCTGGTCTTCGCTGGTCGCTCTAAATAATTTATTTTTA
The DNA here is from genome assembly GCA_036417725.1 of Clanis bilineata. NCBI lineage: Eukaryota > Metazoa > Arthropoda > Insecta > Lepidoptera > Sphingidae > Clanis > Clanis bilineata. Next base: position 7,166,556 of record CM071162.1, on the reverse strand, counting down.
TTTGTAAATTATTTTAGTCTATGTGTATTTCTCTTATTTTATTAAAGGTAAAATGTTTTATGTTGATGTTGTAATTATATGATGCAATTTAGCACGATAAAATGGCTGGAAATAGTTATTAATGAGTGAAGAAACGAAGACTACTGAAGCGCATAATTTTATAATGATTTCTTAGGTTTTGGACAAATTACACCTTAGTCTGACCCGTGACCACGAAGGCTGCAAAGCTTTCGAAACGTCGGGCATAAAAATTAAAACCAAATCGTGATAGAATCCGTAAAAATAGTTTTATTTCAACGCATAATTTTATTTAATTTTATGGACTGCCTCCGTGGCGTGGTGGTATTTCGGTACGACTACGGTTCTGAGGTCTCGGGTTCGATCCCCGGGTCGGGCAAAGTGATATTGAATTTTTCAGTATCAGCCCAGAGTCTGGAATTTGTGCCCGATATGGCGATAGGCTCGCCCCCTATCACATGTGGGACGTAAATTAGCGCGGCGAAATGTGGGTGATCTAGTTCTCTAATTCGCTTCTGCCTACCCCTTCGGGGATACAGGCGTGAGTCTATGTATAATTTTATTCATAGTATTGAGAGGCGAGATCCAACAACTTGCGAAAATGTGATGCGAAAAAAACATACAAATCACTATTAAAATAGTTTTAATTCAATATATACCTCGTGTATACATAAGTTTTGAGACGAAAGAAAAGTTGCATAACTTTTTAAATATTTAACTTATATTTTTAAAATTTTCAGTAAGCATTAAGTAGATAATAATCAACAATAAAATATACCTATTATTCAAAATGGCCACCCTTGTTTTTGATACGAACGACGCGAACGTTGTCCAGTACTGCTCAAGAGACACGATGCGAGGATGATCCTCTTCACCGACGAAACAATATTTACTGTCGAAGAAAAGTTTAACCGAACAAAACAACAAAGTGTATGCCAAAAGCAGCAAGGACGTCCCAGCTTCAGCACGGAATGTCTCGCGTACCCATCATCCGGCTAGTGTTATGGTATGGTGGGGCGTTTCATATGAAGGTGTGACTCCGCTCCTTTTCTGCCAACATGGCGTCAAGGTTAAAGCTAATAATTACCAAAATGACATTTTAGAGCCTGTTGTGAAACCCCTGACACGTACTTTTCTTCACAACAAGTACTGGGTTTTCCAGCAAGACTCCGCGCCATCCCATAAGACAAAAACCACCCAAGCTTGGCTGAGGGAAAATTTACCAGCCTTAATCGCGCGGACGAATGGCCCTCCTCCAGCTCCGACCTCAACCAGCTGGATTATTCATTGTGGTCTGAATTAGAGCTCAGGGCCTGCCGAAAGTCCCACCCAAACTTAGAGTCACTGAAGTGAGTCCTCGTCCGAGAACCAAAGCGGATTCCGCTGGAAAAGCTTCGTGCCGCCATTGATGACTGGCCAATCGTCTAAGGGCCTGTATTAAAAACAAGGGTGGTCATTTTGAATAATAATTATATGTTATTGTTGATTATTATCTACTTAATGCTTACTGAAAATTTTAAAAATATTAGTCAATTATTAAAAAAGTTATGCAACTTTTATTTCGTCTCAAAACTTATGTACACCCGAGGTAATATTTGCGTAAACTTATGATAAGTTATTATTTGACCAGGGGGGTTACCACCACCTCTTATAGCAGTATTATTATCATCTTACTTGTACCGATTCCCATACAAAACAAACGAAGAATGATTATAATAATGCTATAAAAGGTGGTGGTAACCGTGAAGGTAAATTAAAGTCTAAGGCCTTTATTCATAATAACTTAGGGGGACGCTATAATACCGCTGTAGAACGTTTCCGAAAAATTGTTATTCATAATAGCTCAATAGCGTTAAAACGTTCCCAAAATCTCCCATAAAATGTCTGCAATTTATAGAAGCTGGCACCCTACTTTAACGCTTCAATAGCAAAAAATATGGCCGATTTCGATCAACTGATTCGTATTTGACGTTCCACCAGTTTTGGTTGGGATTAATTTGAGGGTGCCTGCGACTTCTATCATAAACATTAAAAAATAAGCTCACGCCTGTATCCCCGAAGGGGTAGGCAGAGGCGTACTGGCGAATTAGAACACCCACATTTCGCCGAGCTTAGTTCCGTCCCAGATGTGATAGGGGGGGAGCCTATCGCCATATCGGGCACAAATTCCAGACTCCGGGCTGATACGGAAAAATCCAATATCACTTTGCCCGACCCGGGGATCGAACCCGAGACCTCAGAACCGTAGTCGTACCGAAATACCACCACGCCATCAAGGCAGTCTTCTAGACTTCAGAGAGACTTCTATCAAATGCAATTAATGTTATAAACACGATAGTTTGTGAGGTTGTGTGGATGTTTTGTTACTCTTTCACACCAGAATGGTTGAACGGATCCGAATTTAATTCGGTAAAGAAATGGATTATAAAAATGTCTAGGACAACAAGACAAATAAATGTGATGCAAAAGTTATGACCTCATGGTCATAAGTCGCTCAGTTTATTTGAAATATACGCGCGCTAGGTCGGACAGCGTAATAATATTGAGAGAATAAACTTGTCTTAAGTGATTCTTCACCATTCACAGAACATTCGAGGATGTATTTATTTATAAAGGAATAACACATAGGCTACTTTTTTCCAGAAAATGTAGGGTCTCCGTAGGATAGATTTGTTTGAAGTCAGCTAGTATTTAATATTTTCCGTGTGGTATTTAATTACATACCTAGATTTCAACAAAACATCTTTTTCTTCAATATCATCATTATCTAAACACGAATATAGCGTCACATGAATAAATCATGAGAAATAAAACACTTCAAAAATACAATGATGAATTTTATTAAATCTGATTTAACAAAAAATACTTATGCACGCATGTTGCCTAATTATTCTTCAATACAATGGGTTTTAGACGGTTCTGTTGAAGCCGCTGTGAACTGGAAAGTCCGGTCCTGAATTCCATTCTCAGAGAAGGCAGGGTATTTTTCTTACACGATTTGAAAGCCCCCTTTCTTTTCATTCATACGCTCCCAGGAATATCCTCCAAATCTAAATTTCATTTCCAAATATCCATAATCTACCCATCTCCGTTGATGTTTAGGTATTGCATAAAACAAAATCACTTCACATGCAACAAACATAGTTTTACTTTGATTAAATTAATTAAATAAATATATAAACTAACTAAACTGGTCGCCATGGTTGCCATGGTCGCGCGCACGCGCGCGAATGATTGTTTTTTTTTAGGCCATCGTTCCATGACTTTCCAGAGACAAAACTTGTTAAAATCACGTTTTATCTATGTACTAGCAACATTGTGACACGGTAAATATATTTTAGGTAATGAAGCTATAGTAAACTATTATGAATAAAGAATTTTATCGAACCTTCAATAGGCTTAAAATGCATTTTTACCAATATGAGTTTATGTCTTCATTAGGGGTTTTATTATGAATAAAGGCCTAAGTACTTACTCGTAAAAATATAAAATGGAGTCCAATAAAACCACACACGACAATGATTTAACCAACATCGGTTCTATTTGCTAAAAACAAATTTAAACTGCTTTAATAACGCTAACACTAAGGTAACTGGAGAATAAATGATGTCTGTGAACTCGGATCATTAAATAAACTAGCTGACCTACGAACTTCGTCTGCGTCACATTTGCGTAACTTTAACCGTTTTTTTTTTGTTTTCGCGGAACCCTAACTTTCATTAAACATTCTAGACTCCGGACTGATACTGATAAATCCAACATCTGTGCCCGACCCAGGGTTCGAACACGAGACCTCAGAACGATAGTCGTATCGCACACATAATACCACTGCGCCATCGAGGCAGTTCCTAACCTAACTTTTTCTGAAATAAAAGTTGCCTAAATTACCCATTATAACATCTGCAAGTGAATTCTCTTCAAAATCGGTCAGCCGTTTCAGAGATTTCCCTGAACAGACAGACAAAAATTTAAAAAAGTTTTTTTTTTTATATAAATACTGTACAATATTTTCATATGCATTTAGTGAAAAGCTGTTAATTTTATTTATTTATAGGGAGAACAAGCAAACCTTCGGAACCGTAGTGTTTTAATTAGTTTCAGTAATCTACATTGCAATTTTATTGTTCACAATTGTTATTTATCAACTCTCAGCATAAATTATCTCGATGATTTTATCTAGAATCGGAATATAACAATAGAATACCTCCGGCGATTAAACTTTGCAATCCAACTACTCTAATGGTTGAATTGTCTTTTTTACAGACCGATTTTTGTTGCTATTTTACGTTTTTTCTTTTAAATACTTAATTCTATTATTATGACCATAAACGAGGTTACGGAACAGGTAAGAAAAGAAAATAATAAAAGTTTATTTTATTAAATAAGAATTTTTAGTTTGGCTTGTTCTCTACACTTTTAATTGAGATAATAATATGTTTTTTCGTGGATGCACACCATTTGCAACACAGGTTGATCTGGATATCTTTGGAGAATGCCTATGTTCAGCAGTAGAAGTCCTGTACCGTATATAGCACGAATGGGCTGGCTCGACCGGTTTGATACCACTGTTTCACAGAAAACCGACGTAAAGTAGCAGCTTAGTAGCGCGTTTTGTTCAGGGAGTGAGATTTCCGGTGGCCCATTTCCCCCTTCCTTTTCCAATCCCTTTACCCTCCCCTCCCATTCCCTCCTTTTAGGTCGTCAACGCACCCATGATTATTTTTGTGTCTTCGATGTCTATGGGCGGTGGAGATCACTTACCATCAGGTGACCGATCTGCTCGTTTGCCAGTCTCTGCTATAAAAAAAATGACATTTATCGTATAAAACCACAATACTAAGTTAATGGCTTAAAAAAAATTATAGAAAAAATTTATTACAAATATATATATTATTTTTAGTTATTAATTAATTATTTAAGCATTTATTTTTGTATATTATGAATTTAAATACTATTAAGCTTGGGAACCCTTGTCTTATATGATCTTTTTGCTCTCCAAGGGGTTTCTCCTACGAATTCTGGTGTGCCCAGGAGCAGCGGCGTAGCGTGGGTTTTCGCCGCCCGGAAATTTGCCGCTCCTTCTTAACCGACTTAAAAAAAGGGATTCTAAAGTCATCTGACGAATTTTGTACGGGTATATTACCCGAGATTTCCAGTAAATTTAGACCGATTTCTAAGATTATTTTTGTCTTCGATAGAGCCGAGGTAAACCATGGTTAATCCTACATATTTGGACATTGTACTACATGCATATATTTTTAGCCCAAATCACCAATGATTAAAAAAAAATGTTTTGTGTGAAGATAACCGATACTGAATAAAATATTACACTGAAATAAAGTAGAGTTCACGGACAGTATATCCGCAGACAAAAAAGGCGTTGCTGCTTGTTAAATGATAATTTGTCTCAGATAATGAGCGAAAACAATGGTAGTAATTGAGCACCCAACTTGCAAGAACTTTGCTTTGGTTTTAGGACAAAATAACATACTATGTAAAATCTATATTGGGTTAAACTACTGATTCTGAACAAACTACTTTAAATTTTTCGGGTATACCACCACCCACGACCACGCCACCCCAGCGCCCGCGCCGCCCCAACGCCCGCGTGCCCCAGTGACCGCGCCACCCCAGCGCCCGCACCATCTTGCGCTCGCGCGTCCCAGTGACCGCGCCACCCCAGCGCCCGCACCGCCCAGATCCCACGCCACCCCAGCGCTCGCGCCGCCTTGCGCCCACGCGCCCCAGTGACCACGCCACCCCAGCGCCCGCTTCGCCCAAACGCCCGCGTGCCCCAGTGACCGCGCTATCCCAGCGCCCGCACCACCCACCACCCGCGCCGTCCCAGGGTCCGCGCTTCTCCATAGCCCGCGCCGCACCAGCACTCGCGCCGCTTTGCGCCCGCGCGCTCCAGTGACCGCGCCACCCCAGCGCCCGCGCCGCCCACCGACCGCGTCAGCCCAGCGACTGCGCCGGCCCAGCGGCCGTGCGCCCCAGCGTCTGCACCGCCCCAGCGGCCGTGCGACCCAGCATCCGCGCCGCACCAGCGCCCGCGCGCCCCAGTGACCGCGCCGCCTCGGCGACCGCGCCACCCACCCACCGCCCGCGCCGCCCAGATCCCACGCCGCCCCAGTGACCGCGCCGGCCCAGCGTCCGCGCCGCCCCATAGCCCACGCCCGCGCCACCCCAGCGCCCGCGCCACCCTAGCGCCCGCACCACCGCAGCGCCCGCGCCGCCCTAGCGCTCGCGCCGCCCCAGCGCCCGCGTCGCCCAGTCCCACGCCGCCCCAGCGATCGCCGACTCAGCGGCCGTTCTGCCCTGCTTCCGCGCCGCCCCATCGCCCACGCCCGCGCTACCCCAGCGCCCGCGCCGCCCCAGTGTTCGCGCCGCCCCAGCGCCCACATTACTCAGCGCCCACACCGCCCCAACACGTCGTATTGTGTCGCGTCAATCTGTCGCACTCGAGGCACATGGTGCATTAGCGCATACATTTTGATTTTTACTAGCTATTTTTTGAAGTACCTATACCCGACGCTATGCCAGTGGGTAATACCACAGGGTAATACCTAGAGTGAGGTCAGGACTCAGGGCTATGTGTGACTGTTAGGCGTATTTATTTATTTTCATTTGATGCTGAAAAGAAGTGCGGCGCTTGTTGCGCCGCGCCGTGTGCCGCCCCTCTTCAGGTGCCGCCCCTCTTCAGGTGCCGCCTCTCTTCATTTGCCGCCCCCCTTCATGTGCCGCCCGGGGCCCGGGGCCCCCCCGGCCCCCCCCACGCTACGCCAGTGCCCAGGAGCCAATGCATGTCTTAAGACAGCCCTGGTGTAGGGCACCCTAAAAAAACAAGATATTATTTTACAACTTTTTTGCCTAGTTCTTGGTTCGTTTTTAGCCATTTGGCTTCGGAACCCTAAAAATGAAGGCGCAATGTGGCATTTTTAAACCGTGCGAACAAAATGAATAAACCATTTTATTTCTCACCATTTAATTATCAAGCATAATCATATAATTAAGCATTATGTAGTAGTAATTGTGGTTATTTCTGATTCTGTTTTTCCTTCAACTCAGTGGAAAATGTTCTAACATAACAGTGTTATACTTAATCATGTTTCATAAAGTTGGTACCAATAATAATTCCACATACACATAAACTTATTTTTTAGCAATTATTAACATCGATATAATAGTATATTATTATATCGATGATTATTAAGCATAGGGTTTTAAAATTGGAATTTGACCTGTAATTTGTATCAATAATAAATAATAAATAAATACACCCAACACTCACACACCTAGTCCTGACTCCACACTGTGTATAACCTGTATCGTGGGTGTCAGAGAATATGAGAGACTTTCGGTCTCACAACACCCAGACTTGAAACAAATATGATGGAATATGTGAATAAAAAGAACTAGGTAAAATAGATTTATATAATGATACAACGTATAGCAATGTTAAACGGTAGACATAAAGCAAGTGAGATGACAAGGTATTGTCAAACTATTACTTCTTTTTAAATGAGTTTAAATATACACCATATAGTTCTAACACCAGGCCTTAAACAAATATAAAAAGAAATTATATAACATATATATATACTAAAGAAATATCAGCTTCATGTTTTTAATAATTTAAATGTACACTTTCTATGCTTTGCAGCACATAAAGCCTTTGTAAAAACATCAGCCACCATTTCATCAGTACAAAGATAACTCAATGTTATTAACTTATTTTGTAACAACTCTCTGATATAATGATATCTAATATCAATATGCTTTGTTCGAGAATGTGACACGAAATTGAAACATAACTTTTGAGCAGACTGGTTATCATTAAACAAATTAATTTTATACATCCTGCCAGTACACTCTTTAATAAAAGTTTGCAAAAACATAGCCTCTTTGCAAGAATCTGATACTGCCATGTACTCGGCTTCAGTGCTCGAGAGCGCAACAGTACGTTGCTTGCGACTTTCCCAAGAAATTACCGATTTGCCAAGATAAAACACATACCCTGTATATGATCTTCGATCTAATTGGTCTCCTCCCCAATCAGCATCAGCAAAACCTGTAATGTCTAAATTACCTTTCTCAAAATTTAAAGAGTAGTCAATAGTACCCTTTAAATATCGTAATAACCTTTTTGCAGCTTTCCAATGGCTTACACCATAGCAATTATTAAATTGGCTTAAATAACTGACACTATGCGCAATATCAGGTCTAGTACACACCGCTAAATACATTAGACTTTCAATTAGACTCCTATAATCAAAGTTACAACTACTTGTATTCCCCTCCTTTTGTAACTTTAATCCCAATTCCATAGGGGTTTTTACTTCCTTACAATCTGACATTTTAAACTTTTTCAAAATCTTCTTTATATAGCTTGACTGATTTAATGAAAAATTTCCATTAGGTAATTTAGTAATTTTCATACCTAACAGTTGATGTGCTGGCCCTAAATCTTTCATCTCAAACTCATCCATCAACTTCTGTTTAATAAACTTTCTTTTCCGGGATGTTTTTGAAGAGAATAACATTATGTCATCAACATAAATAGCTATACAACGTTAGTCAGATCACCAGTAGAAAGCTTCAACCGACATAAAATATCGCTGATAAATATTACTCCCATGGATACCTTATCTCGACAATGTAGCATTTTTGTTTTCATACAAAAATCAAATATTGCTTTTTAGTTTTAAAATTTATTTATTTTTGTTATTTATGATTATTGTTTACTCGTTATACTGGTCTTAGTCGCAGAATAAGCACTAAAGTTATGAACCTTGAAGTCTAGCTTCAAGTGTCCCTTCTAGCAGACCAGTTACCATTGCGCCAATTTCACCTGTCACTATTACACCAAGCGCACTGCCTATTGCATCATCGGACGGAAATAATATCCACGACCATCAACGTCGTCGTCGCTCTCTGCTAACAATAACAGCTGTGCGGTGTGCCACACGTGACGTGACATGCTTCGCGGCAGCCACAAAGATTGATGAGAATTACAATCATAGATACTGCACTTGTGGGAGACTAGGTACTATTAGGCAAACTTATAAAATATGTAAAAAGTAATTTGTCAAATGAGTGACGTGTCTATTTATTTTAATGGCTTTGTATTAAATGTCGCCATTTTGTTTGACCTTGCTTGGCACTAGTCTTGTGCACAATAGTTCACAACATGAAGCGGTCACCTTAGTTCTGAACTCCTTAGAGAACTAGTTCGCACTTTTAGTTCGTCAGCTTTCAACTCGAACCAATGGAAGGCAGATCATTCGCAAGCGATCTTTTGTTTGTTAAATAATTTGGTGTTTTTTGTTTAATTGACATACTTTGATTAGCTCGGGTGGAGCCGCGGTCTCGCTCACTCATAATCACACCACTTACAAGTAGATTTTATAAAACTAACTAACGAAGTACAAACTAAGAAGCGAGAAATCTGGGAACTAGTTCGCTCATTTCGTCTGTGGGAGTATTCTTAAGAACTAGTTCATTCGCGAACTACACAAGACTACTCTACGCTTGATATCGGTTAGATTCTCGAGTTCCATGACCCACAACAGCTGATCTTAGGGTTGTGTATGTGCATGTTTTTACAAAATCTTTGAACGGCAATATCTAAGAAAATATTACGTTAATCGAAAAATTCACAAGTATAAAAGTTGTTTAGTATTATGAGTACTATTGTATCCTTTCAGCTTTATATGGTTTTTCCGACTAACGTTGTATAAATAATTTCATTACCATCGTTGTAGATATAAACGCATGGTTCCGAAGACAGCCTACTAAAATGTAATTTATTAACTAAAACACCATTTATTCTTTCATACCATGCCTTGGCAGACTGCTTTAATCCGTAAATTGTTTTATTTAACTTGTAAACCTTTTTCTTATTCTTTTCAATAACAAAACCTTCCGGTTGCTCCATATAAAATGCTGTTTTAGCATATCATACTGAGCAGCTATGGCTAGTAGTATCCTAATAGTCGAATATCGAACTACTGGAGAAAAAGTTTCATGATAATCTATTCCATATTTTTGAGTAAAACCTTTAGCCACTAAACGAGCTTTATATCTTAATATTTCTCCATTAAGACCTCGTTTTATATTAAATACCCATTTGCATTTTACTGGCTTATGACCTGTAGGTAAATCTACTAAGGTCCAACATTTATTTTTAATAAAAGAATCATACTCATCTTTAATAGCTTCTTGCCATTGTTTTGATTCACTGTATCTCAGTGCCTCCTCCACACTTTTAGGCAAGTCCTCCTCACCAATCTCTGTTAACCCAGCAAAATCATATGCTTGAGCTTCTTCGAAAGACAACTCCCTAGATTCTTCAGAGTCGATGCTTGACAAACCTGGAATGTAAGTACAGTCGGCCGAATCATCTGTGGTAAGCAAATCCTCTGTTTCATCAGATATAGAATCATCATCTATCGATACAACTGACTGTGGAGATGACTGAACAGTCTCTGTAGGTAATTGTACCAAATCTGGAATTATAGTACTATCTACAGAATTGTTTACAAAAGTAGTAAGTATCATTTGACATAATTTTATTCAAAAACTGATTTTCCATGAATGTCACATGCCTTGATTTAATGCACTTCGTTGGATTAGAGGGATCTATGAGCCTATAGCCTTTGCTATCATCATAATATCCCACAAAAATATGCTTTTTGCTTCTAGCATCCAACTTTTTAGCCTTTACATTTATGGCATATGCTACACAACCAAAAACTTTCAAATGATCTACATTCACCTTTTTACTAGTCCATTTTTTTCTGGTGTTACTCCCATAACAGCCTTTGTAGGTGAACGGTTTTTCAGGTAGATGGCCGTGTTAGCAGCCTCAGCCCAATATCGTTTCTCCAAACCAGCCTCCTGGAGCATGCAGCGGGTTTTCTCCATGATAGTTCTATTTGCTCTCTCTGCGACACCATTTTGTTGACTACAGTGAGGGATTGTAGTTTGATGTTTAATCCCATTATCCTTCAAGTATTTCTGAAAATTTAGAGACATATATTTAATGATTAAACGAACTTACCTGTACGTGAAGTTCTATCATAATTATACGAAGGCTTCGTCCGAAGAGATTAGCATAGAACACAATGTAGTATCGTGTAGTCATACGCCAATCTTGCACTTTATTTTAGATTTTTTTTTTTTTTATGTAATACCCGTCCCAATATTTCCAATTACCTTCATTTAGTTTAGAGACTTTTCCTTATATAAAATATTTCACAACCTAATAGGGTCCTACAGCAAAGGATAGGGAGGGCGGGATGCTAATCTCTTCGGACGAAGCCTTCGTATAATTATGATAGAACTTCACGTACAGGTAAGTTCGTTTAATCATTAATTATACTTTAGCTTCGTCCTCGAGATTAGCATAGAACACAATGTAGACTTTTAGAGATCAAGTAGTGAAATATTTATATATATTTATTTATATTTTTAATAATTAACATTTTAATCAGATAAATTATTCATCACTATTGATCTAGCAAAAGAATGATCATCAACTACATTACATAAGGTTCTATTATAGAATCTAAAGAATGTGTTGGAAATAGCGGTCCAGCCCGCGGTTCGCCTGATCAAATCCAGATTAACACCATGTCGGTGCGCGGCGGAGGTGGCAGCGTGCCGCGTACTATGAGCACTGAATGTAGCCACATTAATCCCACTATCCCTTAATGTGGATTTGATCCAGCGGCTCAAGGTCTGCGACCCCACTGCTTTGTGGGGCTTTTTTATACCAATGAACAAGGAATTAACATCTTTACGTATTGATTTCGTAATGTTTAAATATGTTATGAGCGTTTTTCCCCGGCAAATTTCGGGTTTTTCTTCGAAGAAAGGCAATATTAAATTGGGCTGTGAAATTCCGATACGAGATGTCTTAATTACATCTGTAATTTTAATTGTAACTTTACTGGGATCTATCATGATATTATTTATAGTAATCTTGGAAAAAGTTTGAGCTCGATGTGCAGTAATAAGAGCTATAAGAGTAATTAATTTCTTTGAAATTTGATCAAGATTCAATTGTTCATTTGGATGGTAAGTACTCAAATGGTTTAGTACAACTGAAGTGTCCCATGTCGTATCGTATTTTGGTAATGGAGGTCGCAATCGAAATATGCCCTTAAAAAAACCTCTTTATTCGATCATCTTGCCCTATATGTGACCCCAGTAATAAACTTAGAGCGGATCTACACGCGTTTAGGGTCCCATATTGGGCTCCCTCTTCGTAACATTTAGTTAAGAAGAAGATTACATTAGGAATTGATGCTTCGTAGACATCCACATCATATAATTGGCAAAATAACAACCATTTTTTAAAACCGACATCATATTGTTTCAACGTATTACTAGATAATGACGCCATCATTACGCCGATTGCAGAAGGAGGAATTCTTCTCTTTAGCCACGCTGACCGGATAAGATTCCGGCCGCCAGGGTAATTTTGGTGTGAATTTTGCGATTGCTGTAAGAATATGATATGATTGGATTTTTACTCGGTTTAAAAACTATAGGTGCGGTTAAAAGAAGCTTTTTAAAAAGCGGGTACCACGGTTGCGTGGGCCATAAGGGTATTACCACAATACCTTCCGCCCCATCAGAAACGATCTTTCTTAATGTTTTTAATATAATTGAAAAAGGAGGGAATGCGTAAAAATAATATTTAGACCATGATATAGTGAATGCGTTAACTGCAAAAGCATCCGGATCTCTCTGCCAAGACACATATTTTTCGCATTTCTTATTTGTCCTGCTCGCAAATAAGTCGATATCAGGTGGACCATACTTTGATACAATAGCTCGATATGCTGTCTCTGATAGTTGCCACTCTATATCAGGATGTATTCGCCTAGACTCCGCATCTGCCAACGTATTCTGTGCGGATTGTATATAAGCAGCGTATACGTGTAATTTACGAACTTCACACCATGTCCATAAATTTTTAGCAATCTCCGTAAGATGTGGAAATTGAATTCCACCCATTCTATTGATGTACGATATCGCAGTTGTATTATCTATACGGAGCAGTATTTGGCAATTAGTTAAATGTTTGGCAAATATTTTTATACCGAAAAAGGCAGCCAATAATTCCAAGCTATTAATATGTTGTAGTCTCTCTTCCTCACTCCACTGTCCACTAGCCGTCTGATTCCCGCATGCGACCCCCCACCCCGTTGTTGAGGCATCTGAGAAAATTTCGAGGTCAAACTGATCCAGTTTTATTTTAGAAACGGAATGATCAACTGCATAGTTCCACCATTGCAAATCAGTTATTATAGAATCTGGAATTTTCATATAATTATCGTAATTATTATTATTCTTTAAATTCAAATATTTTGCGCGTTCAAAGCTTTTTGTATAAAGCCAACCATAATCAACGGCTGGACAAGCCGAGACTAGCAATCCCACGAAACTAGCGAATTCACGTATTTTGCAATGGGTAATATTTAAAAAAATATTAATTTCTTTTTTAATCCGAATTCGTTTCTCCTCCGGAAGTTTGACTTCAAAATTTCGTGAGTCTATAATATTGCCAAGAAACATACAATTCCTTTTGGGAATCAAACAGCTTTTTTCCTGATTTACAATAAACCCAAGGGCAGTGAGTAGCGAAGTGGTCATGAATGTATTATACATACATTCATTATACGATTGACCTATTAATAAGAAATCATCAAGATACACTGTTGATATTAATCCTACCGATCGAAGCAATCGAACTACCGGTTTCATGATCTTGGTGAAAATGTAAGGTGCAGTATTTAGGCCAAATGGTAAAACGTTGAACTCATAAAGTTCTTGGTCGAATTCAAATCTTATGTACTTTTTTGAATCAGGGTGTATTTTTATCAAAAGATAAGCATCTTGAAGATCCAGCTTAGTCATATAGTCATTCTTTTTTATTAATTTTAAAACAGTTCGCAAATCCTCTAGTTTAAAATGTTCGGTGTCAATAAATTTATTTAAGTTTTTTAAATTTAATATAAACCTCATTTTACCATTTGTCTTAGGGATTAAGAAAATTCTAGATAAGAATTGATTTTTACAAGGTTTGCATTTAGAAATAGCACCCAAGGAAAGTAGTTTGCTGATAGCATCTATAAAGTGGCTTTTTTCTGCGGTTGACACTGTTTGCAAGTTGGGTGATGGGTCCGATTTTACCGGCCGTGCAAAACGGATCTTATAACTTTGTATATATGAAAGAATTATGGAGTCATTGGTTATCAGAGACCATTGTTCGTAAAACTCTGATAACCTGCCTGCATAATTTACCGGAGTTATCGACGTCTGGTGTTGCGCTGCGGCTGATGCTGTGACTGCCTCGATGAGTTGGACTGCTGATGTCTCGTCGCTGCAGGCTCCTTCGTCCTGGGTTGTCCGGCCTGCCTGCGTGGCTGAATCGGACCCTTCCAGTTTAAAGCTCTTGTATTGTTAGCCGGTGGTTTTCTATTTAATGGTGGTTTAGCTACTGGCGTAGCTTTCAACTCTGAGCTCGATTTGTTAACTGCTTTAGCTGCTTTTAATGACTCTGCTAGACTCTGGCCAAAGAGGTAATTATCTATTTTAGTTGTAGACTGTAGTGACTCTTTTATATCCTTTTTTAGGAAGGAAAGAACGAATCCGCGCCTTCTAATCGAGTCAGAATATTGGCAATCGCAAAGCATACGGATCGTATCCATGAGTAATCTTATTAATTCACCATCTTTGTCTTTAGACAAGAACAGTCGAGTCAACGCTTGTCCTAGTGCAGATATGGCAGAAGCGAGTTGTGACTGTTTTATTTCTATGGCCTTATCGCGATTTGCCATCGCCTCGGAGAGTGCAGCTTTAAGTTCGGCGTTCAATACCGGAGCATTAATCAATTTACAGTTGCTGGGCACAAGATATTTTTCTTTTAACTCTTTCCGGTTTTCCTTAGACAAACCATTACAAGCGTAGTGCTCTAATCTAATTGCCAATTCTTTTTGAATTTCAGCGCCAAAATTATTTTCCTGAGTTGGATCAATCCCCAAGATTTCTAAAATGGTATCATCTAGTTCTGGTACCGATGTTATTTCCTCCGAAGCTATTATGTTGATTGAATCCGTCGAGGTGGGCGCGAGTAGTAACGGAGCTGAGCTCCCCGACGCGTCACCGGCGGCGTCGCTAAGCGCTGACGCGGCGTCGGTCGGAGCCGGCGCGGCCACAAGCGCCGCCGCTTGCGCTGACGTTGATGCAATCGGCTCATCGTGTTCTGAAGTTGAAAATACCTTTTCTAAACTTCGGTAATATCGTTACGCTCAGTAGCCAAGAAACAGTCGTATAATACTGTTCGCAAAGCTAAATTATGGGTAGTGACAACCGCCAGGGGTAGCACGCAAACCCGGTAACGAAAACGACAGCATGTTTTATATTAACGACAATGTAATGGTTAGAAACAACCGTAATTTGTGATCTGTTCGTACAACCATATCACAATGATATCTTAATTATCTTGATAAGAGACAGCCGCTAGGAACTGTCCGCAATATCATTATGCACTCGATACATAATAATTACAACAAAGTTTATGTACTAACCGTGTTGTCTCGGATGTGCCGGTGATATTTCTCGTGAGGCCGGTTGCGGCGACCGCGACCTGTGACGTCGTCGTTTTCGATGTAATTTTCTTTCCAACTTTTGTATTTTCCGTTCCAAATACTCACAGTCTCCGTTATCTCCTCTTCTTTTAGGCATTATATCGCCAAAAACACAATTAATTAACAACTATTTAGACGGAGCGTGTGCAATACGGCGAAGCACTAAAACACGAATGAAGGTAATTGGAAATATTGGGACGGGTATTACATAAAAAAAAAAAAAAATCTAAAATAAAGTGCAAGATCGGCGTATGACTACACGATACTACATTGTGTTCTATGCTAATCTCGAGGACGAAGCTAAAGTATAATCACCCCCATTGTCACTTCGAAGCACTTTTATTTTCCTATTTGTTTCATTTTCTGCAAACATTTTGAATAATTTAAACTTTTCAAAAACTTCGTCTTTTCTATGAAGAAAATAGATAAAAGTTTTTCTTGTGAAGTCATCAATAAATGTTACAAAGTAACGTGTTCCACTCAAAGATGATGACTGCATGGGTCCACACACATCCGTGTGTACAAGCCCTAAAATTTCAGTAGCCCTACTTTGACTTTTCTTTGGAAATGGCAACTTTGTCTGTTTGCCTTCAACACAAGCAGTACAAGGAACGAATTTAGTATTTTTATAATTCATACCTGTAACCAGACCATTTCTCATTAAATTCATGCTACGTGCATTAAGGTGACCTAGCCGCTTATGCCACAGCTCCTGTGAAGTTGAGTCCTCCACAGCCACCAGCACAGAATCTTGGTTATCATCCCATAATGGACTAACCTTACTCTCCTCATAGATTGACGTCATAGCAGTACCCGATTCTTGTTTACTATTGCATTTACTGAATATATTAACAATTTTAATCATATCCAATTCATAAACACCATTTTTACAAGTACCAGTTGCTATTACCCTATTACCATCTATGATGTTACATCGGAACTCAGTGAAAGTTACACTAAAACCTTTCCTATTTAGTTCACTTACAGATAGTAAATTAACAGTAAGATTAGGAATATAGTACACATCACTTATAGTCTTTATCCCATTTAACAATTGTACCTTGACTTTGCCATACCCCTCCGTTGTCAACTTGTCTCCATTAGCTACATTCACTACAAGTGGCTTTAAACACTGAAAGTCATACATAAGTTCTTTGTTGTTGCACATATGATGAGTAGCTCCCGAATCAATGCACCACATGTTCTTCTGCAAATTAATGCATAAAGCAGTTAATAAACCATTTTCTGGAACCTTCTCAACTGGCTTTTGTGTCAACTTCTTTTTGTACGTCTTTGGATTACTAGTACAATCTTTCTTCATATGATCAGGCTTTTTACACTTGAAGCACACAACCTTTGAAGTTTTTCTGGTAGCTAATGCATTGATCCCACCTTGACTTTTATCATCTCGACGCTGTTGCTCCTGGAGTAACTTTGATTTGACCACTTCACTTGTCAGCTTTATATTTGAGTTTTCTAATGCTATTATCAAAGGGTCAAAGTCCACAGTTAGACCACTGAGCATTATAACAGCCAAGAATTCGTCATCAAGTGCTGATCCAATGTCCGACAATTGTTGTCCAAGCTCTATAATTTTTGATAAGTAGCTCGACATATTTTCTGCTTCACACAGTTTGATGCTAAATAACGATCTCAACAATCCCAATCGTCTGCAAAGACCCTTGTCCTCGTATGCATTCTCCAGCTTTTTCCAAGCTTCGTATGGGGTTGTCGCATTTCGTATATGAGGCAGCGCTGATGGGCCAACTGACAAGCAAATTTTCGCGAGTGCCTTTTGTTTCTTTTTCTCGTCTTTGCACCCATCCTCATTAACAATGCAATCGTAAAGGTCTTCGTGCATGAGTATCATTTTGATCGTAAATTTCCAGTTATTATAATTCTCTGTTCCTTTTAGTTTATCAACAGGAATTCCAATCGGTATTGAAGTCGCCATCTTTTGTTTTTACCGATCAGACTGATATTGATATTTTATATTGAAAATAAAAATACACAACAGTTTTTCTTACGGTACTGGGCCCATAACCTGATGGAATATGTGAATAAAAAGAACTAGGTAAAATAGATTTATATAATGATACAACGTATAGCAATGTTAAACGGTAGACATAAAGCAAGTGAGATGACAAGGTATTGTCAAACTATTACTTCTTTTTAAATGAGTTTAAATATACACCATATAGTTCTAACAAAATATGTGTAAGCCACACAAATATTTGTTTCAATGCTATACTTATTCACACACCGATCAATAATATCCGAATATGGCCCATTTTTTGTTATCGCGAGGAAACATGTTTTACCACTGCCGCCACGCTGAATGGTTGCCTGAAAGAGATCGCATTTAGCGATAAGTCAGTCACTTGTGGCACAGTTATTCTGTTGCTCACCTGCTCTGTAATCATCATAGTCTCTGACACCCACGATACAGGTTATACCTAGTGTGGGGTTAGGACTAGGTGTGTGAATGTTGGGTGTATTGATTATTATTTCACATTTTTTTTTACATTTTTAAATATAAATTATATAAAAAAAATACATTTAAAAATATAAAAATAAATAAATATCACCCTCCCGATGACGAGGCTTGAGACCCAAGCCACCGGTGGTTAGAGGCTCAGAATAAGGAACCGCCTCACAATGCGTGCCGTGTCTAATAACACTGCCTTTTGTATCTGGCTCTTGACCCAACGCCCGATTGAGAGCCTCTTAAATTGTTGATCGAGGCTCTTTGCTATCAACCCATTAGCGGTAACGACTATCGGGACAATGATTGTTGATTCCATATACTACATGTCAGAAATCTCGTGTGCCAGATCTAAGGCTGAGATCTATAGAGCGAACTTCGACTAAGCCTAAGTCAAAGTAACATTAGCAACAATAGTCCTGTCTGTAATAAAAGATCGATCCCAATACAGTGTTGCATGTCCATTTTCAAGAACTGGCTGGGGCACATATTGGTAGTATGGCACTTCAGAAGTCACAAGTATAAGAAGTCATTATTATTATTATAATGCCCGGGAGAGATCGAAAACATCCGTGCGACACTGGGCCGAGTCCATAGCACTATGTGCTCCCTAGACCGCTATCTCGCGAGAAAATTTAATTTTGGAATAAGAACCGCGACGTTCTGCCAAAATCTTGACTGGGTCATGCATGACTGCTTGTTTTTTGCTGTTTGGTGTATTTTGCGGGCAAATGTATGATGAAATGTGTCTTTACATAATGAAATAAATCGTATATAATTGACTACGGAAGTGAAAACACTAAATTGCATACAAAGACATAACGAGCCATTAAATAGATACCTTTTAACTTTAATAGACAAATTATGTGACTATTATTAGCCGACCGGCCTCGCCTGTCGACGATTGCTTGCACAATGCACATCGCGGTGCGTAAATCGATTTCACTATTATTATATCGTATATGCAGAAGCAATTTGTACATATAGTATTAAGCTAATAGTACTTATATACCTAGTAATTTAGTCGCTTTCTTGGTCTGGTGGCAGCATATCTGTGAACCGGGAGGGATTCGATTTGATTCTTAGATCAAGCGGATTGTTTTACTAACATTCTTTGACCGGGACTAACCTCTCCAGAGAGGGGTTGACGTCAGGCAGGCAGTGGGTCGTAAAAACTAAGCCAAATCCTTTCGGCAACATGCTTGAAAACGGCGCGGAGAGCGGCGCGACGACCGGTCTAGCAATACGTTGCCGCGCCGCCGCCGCTGAGTTCGCAGTGGCACTCCTATTTTCACCTTCGAGCAGTGCAGCTAATCAGCAACCCCACGAGAGTCACTTCACCATTAAGTTTCGGCTGCAGGCCCTGCTGCGGACCATGACGGCGGAATGTTTAGCCTGTATCTGATACATACTCGCCAGAATGCATAGTCTGCGTACCGTAGTTACATAAAATCAATAAGGTATTTAATGTCATCATTTAGTTGTAAATCATAAATGAGTCACGATGAAGTCTTCATTTTGAAAACCCATCACCTCCTAGCATTTAGATACAATGACACCTTGATTCGTTTCAATTTCTATATTATTAGGTGCTCCAACTAAGTATTTGTCAGGCCGAATTATTTTTCACCCACCCCTCACCTTTCCACTCAACTTCCAGGATTTATCGTGACGAGCGTGACCTACAACAATACAATACACGCATTATTACTCAACGCGTCTACACGCACTGAAAAACATCCTAATATAAACTTTAAATTACTTCACCAAAGGATATGTGATTACAGTGTTAATTTGCTATAGGAAATAGAAAAAATGGAGCGCGCCTGAAACGCACATAAATGTGGCGCAAGTTTAGGCGTGATTATATTAGACGATAGCGACGCGATACGATTAATCGTATCGCATAGTACTACGAATGTCGAATCGATATTTACTTGCTACACATGGCTTGTGTAGCAAGTAAATATATAGTATGTTGGTGTTATAGTGGAGTAAGTTAGTAGTATAATGGGAAATTTTTAATACATGATATCAGTAGCCCGAGCACGAAAAACTAATGTAAATGTAAATGTATTCGAGTTCGCTGCGCACTGATGACGTCTGGTTAATATTTCATACAAATTTCATGGACGCGCATCGAGTTCGAATACATTTACGGTTGTCAGAAATTTTCCTGCTCAGGCCGCAGTTTCATATATTATTTTTCTATTTACATTCCACACATATTATGTGGAGTCGGCGCAACAGACTTTATGTAGCATGATTTAGAAAGTATTTAGCCTAGTTATTACGATCGAATGCTTATCTAAAGCCGCGTCTCCTGCACTAGTTTTTCTGGAAACATTACACAAAAACACATACGCAAAACAACTATTTTAGCGGTTTCCTGTATAGATACCATAGATAAGAAACACATGTTTTGTGTAATGTTTTAGTGCAGGAGATGCGGCTTAATGTCATCACTAATAATAGTAGGATTACTATGTATGTATGATGTATATATATTTTGTATATTAGGTTAATAGGATAATATGATTTATGAGGATAGATATTGAATGTTGCTGATTTGATAGGAGTTTAGCCTTGAATCTTGAATTATGTTCTAGTGCACATAACAAGACCCTAGGCTGCGCTCGTTACCCATATATAAGCATAAGTATTAATTCCTATAGTAGCCAGGAGTTCCTTTAAAACACTATGTATACACAGCTGAAATAGATTAAGGTGTGGTGCACACACGAACTCACGTATATCAGGAACCTCGTAATAGATAAATGTACGATAAATCGTGTCGGAACATGTATTATAATCCTTAAATTGCCTACGTGCATGTTTTAACGCAGAACAGCGTTAGCCTGATATATACTGACGGTCATCCAATATCCTGTGCAGTCAGATATGATCGGTTAACCCTCCGACTGGATCTCTTTAGATATCTGTGTGTTAAGATTGCCCGATTTTAGCAGTGATAGTGTTGAGCCAATAAAGTGTTTTGAGGAATATTGCAGTGACGTTAAGGTTAGATTGAGATTTTTTATCAAACACAAGGTTTAGCCCACTGCTTAGTCTTTATTACAAACATACGTTTAATTATAATCCCATAATCTCTGTACAGGTTAAACTAAAATTAATAAAATGTCCATAGTCCATACACGTGTTATTGTGTCCATAAAAAATAATGACAAATAAAGTTAAAACCTTCGTAATATTTTTATCCCTAATTCCCGATAGGAGATTGATAACAAGAGGAGTTCTGTTGAGAGAGCTCATTCCTGTTGGTAAGCATCACGCCTACCAATAAATAATAGCAGTATCACTTAGAACTTCGAATTACAAAACGTTGCCTAGCGTTTACTCCGTTTCTGAGAGGGTCATTAAATAATAACTCAATTAATTTCATAATCACATGTTTAAAAACTTAACGGACCGACTTCAAATCCGATCGTAACCAAATTTATATGGGACCACCCTTGAAATAAGCTCTATCGAACATAAAAAGGATTTTGAAAATCGGTCCACATTTGGCGGAGATATCGCGTAACATACATAAAAAAATACAGACGAATTGAGGACCTACTCCTTTTTGGAAGTCGGTTGAAAACCTTTGATTTTGATATTGAAACAATTCAGAATTCTGGGAATATAAACACGACACATATAACCACCCTTTAGATAATTCCGCACTCACCTCCTTATGCCAGAAATTTAAATAAATATCTACCCCCTTTTAAATAATTATTATATTTTGAAAACTTGTTTATTGTGACCCCTCATCCCTCACCTCATACGTAAGGCAAAATCAACTTATGTATCATCATCATCAGCCATAGGACTGCCTGCAGCATAGGACGACTGACTGCAGCCGTCCACTGCTGAACAAAGGATGGAGGCCTTTGCCTAGGATCCCTATGGACTGCTGAACAAAGGATGGAGGCCGCTTCCAACAGGTCGATCTGGAAATCTTTGGGGGAGGCCTATGTATATCCCATTATAGAAAGTTACTTTCGTCTCGAAATTATAGCAAATTAAAATATGGGGCATGTAGAGGAACGTGTGGCAGTGTCCCTCCACCAAAGGGGAGATGTACAGGTCAGGCGGGTGTTATGTCTGACCGCCGCGGCCCCTCCGACGGTTAATGGTTGGAAGTTGAATATATCCAGCGTAAGCTCCAATTTTTGCGATCGCGATTTCGGATGGATGCGTTGATTAGTGGTTTATGTTGTAGGCCGCCCGTTGTTTCGTAATTAGACGTGACGTTGTGCGCTAGCGCCTGATGCTTATAGTTAGTTCGGCGCGTGTTGCAGAGATGTTGCCACAAGCATATAAGACGTACCTAATTGTTAAGTGGGTAGATATTTGTTTACATTTCTGGAATAAGTATTGAGAATACACTTTACATACTTAGTAATTACCCAATGAATATGCTCTTTCTCTATTTTCAGAGAAGCCAGTAATAATGTTGCCGTTAATATTATTCTTCGTGATACTCCTGGCTTATTGGTGGTGGAAACAATATAGACTCAATTTAACGGAGCCGCCGAGTTTCCCAGGAGCATGGCCTTTGATAGGACACGTTCATTTACTTGTCGGAGATGACTTATGTAAGCATTACTGATTGTTCATGAATAAAAGCGATAGCTCATGGTACGGACTGCCGAAACGAGTGTCGGAGGTTCGAAACTAACTAAAAAATGGAGCATACTACTGACTTTTCTATGTTAAGTGTGCTTTTTGTGAATTATCGCTTGCTATAACGGTGAAGAAAAACATCGTGAGGAAAAACTTTATCGCTAGATTGCTAGCCATCATCTCTTTAAATGTAGTTATTATTGATACCAACTTTGTGAAACATCCTTTATAACGAATTTAAAAGAAAAACGATCACTGTTAAGTAAACAAATAGTCGACCAAAGTAAGAAGCAAATTTCGTATACTTTTTATAGAATACTGCTTAGATGAAGTTGTGAGTTACCGTATGTCCGTGTGTCAAATATAAGTTAAATATAAATTATACTTAAAGTATGTCTAATAAAATTATATTTCAGTAATTATCATATTATTATATTAAATTATGTCCACTTCTTGATCTAGTTTTGTGACTTTTTATAACGTCTCAGTCTTAGTCTAGTGACAGTACCTATATAATACAGCCTCCGTGGCGCAGTGGGAGAGTAGCCGGCTGTAAAGCGAGAGGCCGCGGGTTCGATTCCCGCATCGAGACAAATGTTTGTATGGCCCACACATATTTGTTTCAAGTCTGGGTGTTGGGAGACCGAAAGTCTCTCATAGTCTCTGACACTCACGATACAGGTTATAGCTAGTGTGGGGTCAGGACTAGGTGTATGACTTTTGGGTGTATTTATTTATTTATTATTAATATGAGCAGTGGACCAGGAGGTCATGGATTCAAATCCTAAGTAGGGCAAAGCGGTTTTCTAATTGATTTTCCTGGCCCCCTCAGAGGAGGTTGACATCAGGCAGGCAGGCAGTAGTAAAATCTAAGCCAAATCCTTGCTGCAACAAGCTTGAAAAAAGAAAATTTCATAAGGCTCACAGTTTTTTGAATAATGGAAGTTGAATTTGTAACAAAAAAGTATTTTCTGGCTCATTGGGTCAGGTCAGGTCATTTGCGAACCACCTATGGCATAATTAATTATTTTTAGCATACACAGTCATTCCTACGCCAACTGCGATAATTTACAAGTCGATTTTAAAATTCCGATACTTAATTATTTATTTAAAAAAATAATTCAATTTTTATTTTATAACTTTACCATTGCGCTTCAAATCGTTTTCCTGTATGTGTAATTATTATTATCGGTTATTGGTACCAACTTTATGAAACACCCGGTATATGCAACCATGAGTTTTTTCACATTTCCAGAACCAACCGTTTCGCTGGTAGGGGGTGCGGACACTTGTTAAATGTTAATACTTCGCAAACGAATTCTTGGACCGACAAATCCTTTTTTTTTGCAAACCTATGTTTTTAGGTCCTATCCAACGATATCGCATAATGTGGCCCACATTGTGTGATGGCACATATTATGGAATGATCCAGAAAAAAAATTTCATCTCCACTTTATGTGTAGGGAGGTCTTCCCTACACATAAATTGGAGATGAAATTTTTAACAATAATTTTTTAGAAGATTTTAGTTTTTAAGAGTGTCTCTATAGTCAGTGCTATAAAAATATAGACTCTTATTACGTGTTACTTTTAAAACTATTTCAGATCTATGGCAAAGACTAAACGAAATTATCGACATCAGTTTCATGATGGGTGGAGTCGGTTCAGCGTACATTGGTCCAAGAACAGTTTACGGTAATTGAGTTTCTATAATAAAAAATAAACAATTTGAACAAAATTTGACTATTATATCCAGCAATTTTAGCCGGTTTAAATCTAACAATAATTACACACATAACATAAGCTCACGCCTGTATCCCCGAAGGGGTAGACAGAGGCGCCGTAGGGAACTAGAACACCCACATTTCGCAAAGCTTAGTTCCGTCCCAGATGTGATAGGGGGCGAGCCTATCGCCATATCGGGCACAAATTCCAGACTCCAGGCTGATATGGAAAATCTAATATCACTTAGCCCGACCCAGGTATCGAACCCGAGACTTCGGGACGGTAGTCGTACCGAAATACCACCGAGGCAGTCACAATAATTCTCACCAAATAAAGTTCTATAATATTACGTTTATTGCACTCAATATAATTATCATTTTGGATATTGCAGTGGTGACCGATCCAGATGAATGTTTCACAGTGGCCAATACTTGTCTAGAAAAAGATAGCTTCTACGATTTCGCAAAACCATGGCTTGGAGAAGGATTAGTCACGGGTAAATGTAAGTTATCAGTCAGTATACTCTCAATAACATACATATATGTATAAGAGTAATTTGCTGGATCACTGGTATTTTTTTACCCGGCTGTAAGGCGACTGTAGTCTTCATTGAGAAAAACCTACTATAATAGATCATTCATAGGAAACCCAAGATCAGCCAGGACTTGCACTGTAACTTCAAGCGGCATAACACAGGTGATCATAAGGCCGCGGTCTCGAAATCAGCGGGCGCAGAGCAGCGGCGGCGGCGTGGCGGCACGGGGAGCGGCGCGTTCCAATGCATAGATTTAAATGGAACAGTGGGGTTACCACCACCGCTTATAGCAATATTATTACAATCTTGCTTGTTCCGATTCCCGTACAAAAAAACGTAGTAAGATTATAGTAATACTGCTATAAGAGGTGGTGGTAACCCCCCTGGCCTCGAAAGCAGCGGCGCGGCGAGCGACCAGCGGCGCGGCGTGCCGACCGGTTTAACAATACGTTGCCGTGCCGCTCCCCGCGCCGCTGCCGCCGCCGCTGAGTTCGCGTACACAGCATTAAGGAAGTTAGTGGGATTTACATATCTGTCTTCAGTCCATTCCCAATCTCTATTCCATTCCACATAGTGGCAGCAATTTGGGTGTGCCCCTGATGGTGTAGATGTCCAGTGTCCATGGACATCGGTAACTAATAACCAACAAGTGGGATATCTCCTCTTCTGTCTTCGTTAAGACGATAAAATAATCTTTTTGAAAACGAGTCAGACTACTATATTGATCCTATATTAGCTCGTAAATTGTAAATCATTTTCGAGTAATTGTTATTGTACCTAGTGTCAATATGGAAGAACCACCGAAAGCTGCTAAATCCAGCGTTCAGTCAAATAGTGTTGGATGGATTTATTGAAGTATTGAATAGACAATCAAGACGTCTGGTTAAGGACTTGGAGGTGGAAGTGGGGCAAGGACCATTTGATCATTGGAAATATACTAGGCATAATGCATTGGAAACTATTTGTTGTAAGTATTATGTGTGTGGGTTGTGGAGATAGTTGCTGAAAAAGGTGAGTAGGTGGCTAATATCAATGCCTGTTTCGACTTTTGAACTACCAGATCTTGTTGTTGATCTTTAAAAATACATACTTGCAAATTTCAAATGACTTGACTTGAAAGATGTAATTCTAGATCAGCTTCCAAGAATTCAGCAATTATACCGTGACAATATGTCAAATAAAATTATATAATAATTGCTGCGACAGCCTAGACTAATAATGTAAGAGCTACAGTATATCAAAAATTTCATACTTGCTTCATGATTTTTTTTCTATGGAATGGCATAGCAAACGAGTAGATAGGTCACATGCTGGTAAGCAATCACTATCGCCCAAGAACATCCACGATACCAGAGGAATCGTCGATGCGTTGCCGGCGTTGAACTTGAATTTTTATGATTAAATCATAAATGTGATCATTTATCTTCCTTAACTTACAGTAACTAGGTGTGAACATTTAAAAATTTGAATTTGTTTGATTCAAATAAAATTCAATGTAATCATTAATCATCCTAAATTTACAGTAACAGCCCTAGGTGTAGATTTTAGTGACCACACAATATTGAACAATGAATATATGGAGGCAGCAGAGGAAATCTTCAAAACGTTGGTGGAAAGATTTCAGAAATTTTGGTTGCATAGCCCTTACATATTTCAATATAGCAACCTCAAAAAGAAACAGGACGGTTGGCTTAAAACCGTGCACAAAATGTCGAATACAGTATGTTGATTTATCTTTTTTTATTTTAACTGAATGTATGAACAGAACTAGCCAATGTTCTTATATCTAGGTATAGGCATAGGCAGATTATTAGTATTTTAGATTATGAGCAAGTTAATAAAGTTGTTATTGTTTATCCAACTATAGACTTTATTAAAGGTTCTATTTTTAGAGTTGCAAAGCCAAATGGCTAAAATAGAACCCTTATAGTTTCATGTCCGTCTGTCTGTCTGTCTGTCCGCGCTTTAGCTCAGAGACTATCAGTAAAGTACTAGACAGCTGAAACTGAGTAAATGTATACATATCAATCACGACAACAAAATGGTAAGATAAAATCTTGAAAAAATAATCTGTATTGTATCTGCCCTACATAGTGGAAGATGAGTTTTTTTACACTATTATCCCATGGTGTAGGTTATCGTTGGATAGGTCGTTCAAAAGCATTGTCGGTTTTCGTGTCGTGCGTTTGCGAAATATTAAGCTTTAAAGTGCACATTTTTAGACTCAAGTGTCCGCAGCCCCTACCACCTAAACGGTTGGTTCCGGAAATGTGAAAAAATTCATGGTAGTGGCACATATAACGAATTTAAAAGGAAAACTATCACGACTAAGCAGGCTTTACAAGTTTAAGAGTAATAGTCGACCAAAGTAAAAAACAGAATTTCGTACCTATAAATATAATAAATATAAGTCTATTGAATACTACATAGATGATAATAATAATAATAATAATAAATACACCCAACAGTCACACACTTAGTCCTGACCCCACACTAGGTATAACCTGTATTGTGGGTATCAGAAACTATGAGAGACTTTCGGTCTCACAACACCCAGACTTGAAACAAATGTCAGTGGGCCACACAAACATTTGTCTCAATGCGGGAATCGAACCCGCGGCCTCTCGCTTCACAGCCGGCTACTCGCCCACTGCGCCACGGAGGCTGTCAAGATGATGTTCTTGGTTTTCTAAAATAGGTAGTAAATATAAGTTTATAACCAATGTACTTACAAGTATGATCATGGCTTTGGAACCCTGTACTGTGCATGATTAGATATGCAGCATGCACTTGACCGATTTTTTAAAAAATATATACCAACTAAGCGTCCGCACGTCTGGGTCTCTCATTGAGAATCAACGTTGCGTTACCTACTGCATGGTAAGTGGTACTGCAACATGTGGCTGAATGAGAGGCACCTTTAATACAAACTACAAAATTATTGGAGTTTCTTCCGTAGGCACTTCAAAGGCGAAAATCTGAAATGAATGGAAACATTATAAAAGAACAAAATAAAATTCCAGGTTAGTATTTTTTTGCTAGATACATAGGTATCATACAATGACAATGGTTACAAAGATGAATGTAAAATAAATGAATATTTGTTTTTTGTGTGTCTTCATATTATGTGTCAATCTTCAGCATTTATTTTTTATCACAGGTACAAAATTCAAGGCATTCATGGATCTGCTTTTAGAGCTATCTGTAGAGAAGGGTGTCCTCAATGACAGAGAGATTAGGGAGCATGTTGATACGATGATTGTTGGAGGGCACGACACCTCAGCTAATGTTATGATGTATACAATGATATTACTGGGGTCATATCCTGATGTCCAGGAGAAAGCATACGCCGAGTAAGAACAATATTCAACTTTAAACATTAACACTCAATAAAGACATTTCTATGACTAAATTACAAAATAATTAAATATATAATAGCCTACTTAGCATTACAATCCAAAATTTGCTTAAGTTAAAATACTAATGTGTGTGAAATACTAATTCGTAGATTTCAAATAAAATTGGGATCATGGAGAGTGAACGAAGATGATCAATATCTATGATGCAAAGTTTCAGTTTGAATGCCAATACAAACATAGAATTGAATAATAGCTTCGTATTAATTTGTAGACTGTGGTATGTTTTAGAGTCATAGAAGTACTAGGAGATTCAGACAGGGACATTGAGAAACATGATTTGTCCAGACTCGTATACTTGGAAGCTATTCTAAAGGAGAGTATGAGAGTGTATACAATAGTACCGCTTATAGCCCGGAAACTGGACAAAAACGTAAAATTAAGTAAGTTGACCACCTTTAGTTGTTAACGTAAATCATGGGTCAAATCCATCATAAAATAATGATTGCTACGGCATACTTCATACATTATTATTGTTTTAGACTGTTTACTTCTTCTCTAAAAGTTATTTACTTATCAGTAATCTGGAGCTTTATAGACTGTAGTGGCGCCAGAACCCATGAAACACGATTCTTATCATCTTAACTAAACTAAATAATAAATTACAGTCACGATCAAAACAGAAAATCTTGCTGCTTTTACAAAAACATTTACGTTCTTCTCTTTTTGTATTGATAAGTTGTATTGCTTTTTGTAGAGACTTCCTCGGGTTCGATCCCCGGGCCAGCTCGGAGTCTGAAATTTGTGCCCCATATGGCGATAGGCTCGCCTTCTGGGACGGAACTATACGCTGCGAAATATGGGTGTTCTAGTTCAATAGAAGGGGTAGGCTTCATTGATACAGGCGTGAGCTTATGTTGTTATGCGTTTTATAGAGAATTGTACACTCAAAGCCGGCAGAACTTGCTTCATGTTTCTATTTGGAATTCATCGTCATCCCGTGTGGGGTCATGACGCTGATCAGTTCAAGCCAGAAAGATGGTTGGATCCGTCCACGCTGCCTGATACTCCGAACGCGTTCTCGGGATTCGGCGTGGGGCGTCGTATGTGTATTGGTAAGATAATGTTTTATACTGCCTCGGCGAGGGTGTATTTCGGTACGACTTGATCGGACAAAGTGATATTGATTTTTTCCATATCAGCCCGAAGTTAGCAATTTGTAATCTGCAATTTTCACCACCCTCATCACATCTGGGACGGAACTAAGCTCGGCGAAATGTGGCGAAGGGTGTTCTAGTTCGCTAGTGTACCTCTGCCTACTCCTTCGCGGATACTGGCGTGAGCTTAAGTAATATTGTATATCAAATAAGATCAAATATTTATTGAATCCATATAATGTATATGACCAAAAATACTTTTCATGGCCTCATTTGTATTGTGGTACTCCTCTATTAAGTATATAACTCGATATCTGTGGCAAATTATCACAGATTCTTATTGTGTTCGATAGAGCTTATTCTACGGGATCATATATTTTGGTAAAGGTGGTATGAATTTTGAATTTTGTTTTTAGTGTTGGTGATTACTTTGTAGTTGTTTTGAAAGTGGACGAATTGTTGGCTTACCTGATATGGTTATCGTCACCAGCGCTCATGCAACCCGATCAAGCCAGTTAAATCATGCTGAAGGCAAAATCGTCTATTATTGTTTATAACAGAGACTGGCAAACGATCAGATGGGTCACCTGATTGTAAGTGATCTCCACCACCCAAAGTCACACAAAATATAAAATAATCAATCAACCTAAAAGCACGGAAATAGGGATTGGGAAAGAGATGGGGAGGTGGAGTTGAGCCACCGGAATATGGTCTATGGTGTATCTCTACCAATACCTATTATCACTTCACAGAGACTTGATAATTCTGTAAAACAGGCAAAACTTGTTGTTCTGTACAAAAAATTGCAGAAAACCTTCTTCATTTCATTTCTGCTTTTTTTGCCGTCACATTTAAATGTTTATAAAAACGTGATGGTTGCGATTTAGGCAAATTACATACAATTACGCATTGTCCGTTTTAGTATGGCTTAAAAATTATTTAGGTATTATTATGTTGTATTCAATTTCAATCTTAGTGCTTTAGTGAGTGAGAATCGTTGGTTCGATACTCGTGCATGTGTTGTGGGTCCAAACATTATTTGGACGTTGTGAGACCAAAAAACTCGCAGCAGTAGTATTAAACGTAGTTTATATTTATATTTATATTTTTTAAGGTAAAGCCTACGCATTTATGTCAATGAAGATAAGTCTGGTGCATCTCCTACGAAAATATCGCTTCAAAGCTGATCACACCAAACTAGTGCTCAAGTTTGACGTCATGTTGAAACCAGTCTCCGGACATTATATCACTGTAGATAGAAGATTATAAAAGTACACCTGTACATAATTGTCATTTTATAATATAAAGTTATATTAGAAGTTATATTTTGAATTTTCTTTTTTTTATTTCTAATGGTTCATCCATTTACTACCGAGTCCATGATAGCAATATTCACTTCACGATTTGGGTACATGACTATCTTTGATTTTATACACATTTTTATATGTAATAGAAAATAAAACAAAACAACACAACAAGAAACCCGTCTGTAAAAACTGCATCGAAATTGGTTGAACAATCTCTTATGGCCCCCGCCATCAACCCTGATCTCTACCAGAGAGGGAAAAAACGGAGGAAAAGGGCCAAAAGGAAAAATATGACGATCACCGCCTCACCGCCGACAACACCTCAAGGTCCAGCAGCTGCAACAACATCTAAGAAGCTCAATCAGCAGCAGCAACAAAGGCGGCCAACGGGACACACCCAGAGCGCCACAGTTAAACCCACTCTGAATTTCAGAGCCCTCGCCAAAATAGTGAGTGACGAATTGTCACTACTCGACAGCAGCGAGGATGTATACGGGTATTTACTCAGGGTATGGTGCCCGATATGGCGATAGGCTCGCCCCCTATCACATCTGGGACGGAACTAAGCTCGGCGAAATGTGGTGTGTTCTAGTTCACTAGTGCGCCTCTGCCTACCCCTTCGGGGATACAGGCGTGAGCTTATGTACATAAAAAATGATTTTAACGAATTATTAACCTCCTCCTTTTTTGAAGTCGGTTAAAAACTATAGTATTGAATTATATAACTGACTAGCTGACCCGCGCAACTTCGTCTGCGTATGAGAGGGTTGAAAGAGTGTAGGCACCTATAGCACAATAATTCTAAAAGAGGTAATGGGATGATCTACTTCGGCCGTCAGTCACCCCGTCTCTCACACCGTCAGTCACACCGTCTGTCAAACCGTCTGTCACCCCGTCTCTTACCCCGTCAGTCACACCCTCTGTCACACCGTCTGTCACTCCGTCTGTCAACCCGCCTGTCACCCCGTCTGACACCTTGTCTGTCACCCAGTCGGTCACCCGTCTGTAACCACGTCCGTCATCCCGCCTGTCACCCAGTCGGTCGCCCAGTCTGTCACCCAGTCGGTCACCCAGTCTGTCACCCAGTCAGTCACCCAGTCTATCACCCCGTCTGTTACCACGTCCGTCACCCCGTCTGTCACCCCTTCTGTCACCCGTCTGTCACCCTGTCTGTCACCTCGTCTGTCACCCCGTCTGTCACCCTGTCTGTCACCCAGTCTATCACCCCGTCTGTCACCCCGTCTGTCACCCCGTCTGTCACCCCGTCTGTCACCCCGCCTGTCACCCCGTCTGTCACCCCGCCTGTCACCCCGTCTGTCACCCCGCCGGTCACCCCGTCTGTCACCCCGCCTGTCACCCCGTCTGTCACCCCGCCGGTCACCCCGTCTGTCACCTCGTCTGTCACCCAGTCGGTCACCCCGTCTGTCACCAGTCTGTCACCCCGTCTGTCACCACGTCGGTCACCCCATCTGTCACCCCGGCTGTCACCCAGTCGGTCACCCCATCTGTCACCCCGTCTGTCACCCCGTCATTCACCTCGTCAGTCACTCCGTCCGCCACCCCATCAGTCAGGCTGTCAGTCACCCCGTCATTCCTCACGTCGGTCACCCCGTCAGTCATCCCATTAGTCACCCCATCAATCACCCCGTCAGTCACCCCTTAGTCACCCTACCATTCATCCCCTTGGTCAACACTAAAATATTTTTTCAAATCGAACCAGTAGTTTCTGAGATATAAAATTCCCCGCTAGCAGCATTTTTCATTTCTGCTCCGCTTCTATTGGTCATAGCGTGATATTATATAGCCTATAGCCACCGCCGATAATTGGGCTATCCAACACAAAAAGAATTTTTCAATTCGAACCAGTAGTTTCTGTCTGAGATATAAATTTTCCCGATTTGGTAACATTATTCATTTCTGCTCCGCTCCTATTGGTCAAAGCGTGATGTTATATAGCCTATAGCCATCCTCGATAAATAGGCTATCCAACAAAAAAAAAATTCAATTCGAACCAGTAGTTTCTGAAATATAGTCTTTTCAACATTTTTCATTTCTGCTCCGCTCCTATTGGTCATAGCGTGATGTTATATAGCCTATAGCCACCCTCGATAATTGGGCTATCCAACACAAAAAGAATTTTTCAATTCGTACCAGTAGTTTCTGTCCGAGATATAAATTTTCCCGATTTTGCAACATTTTTCATTTCTGCTCCGCTCCTATTGGTCAAAGCGTGATGTTATATAGCCTATAGCCATCTTCGATAAATAGGCTATCCAACACAAAAATAATTTTTCAATTCGAACCAGTAGTTTCTGAGATATCGCCTTCCCCGGTTTTAAACATTTTTCATTTCTGCTCCGCTCCTATTGGTCATAGCGTGATGATATATAGCCTATAGCCACCGTCGATAATTGGGTTATCCAACACAAAAAGAATTTTTCAAATCGAACCAGTAGTTCCTGAGATTAGCGCGTTCAATCAAACAAACAAACAAACTCTTCAGCTTTATAATATTAGTATAGATTTTATTATATAACTGATTTTAAAGTCTGCATAAACTACTTTCGATTTTCAAGAATACCGTAACACTTGAGTGTATAGGGCCTTACTTATAAAAGCATCTTTAGCTGAGCAAATGGTTACGAATAACCTGTTACTTTTTTCCTTGCGTTACATTCTTTAAAAATGAAAGGGACAACCTATGGTATAAAGATAAGCAGCGCTTAAATATTTTCACAAGTAAGGGGCATAATGTATATAATTTAATAACATGTAGATTAGGGTAGACTTTAGACTCTCCCACAATTACCAACAAGTAATTAACTTTTAATTTTAATTTGTGTTTTTATTAATACAATATCTCGAATGGGTTTATATAATAGGAAATAAAACGTGTGATATTCATTCTTAATTATTTTTTTCATGCGTTAAGTGACACAATATAGACGTAGTATATATAAACCAAAACGATCATAGCTTAGCATGACGCTCAGTATTTACAAAATTTCATACCACGGTCGTACTCTGTCAATTAATACTTTTATATTTTATTATTTATTTGGTTGCCAACCATTATTTACACCAATAGTTATAGCTGTCGTCTTCAAGCTTAAACGCCGTTAAGTAAATACACCTAATTTTGAGATATTTTCGAAAACGTGGAAAATATTATCCATAAAGATTTTTAGCCTGTCGGTTTTATATTTAATAGACTTACGCCCGAATGGTCAAACGCTGCTCAACTTTAACGGCTTCTTATGTTGATGTTAAGGACGCCTTATGTCGTTTAAGGTCGCCTTATCTGTCAAAATTGTATGGCGAAAATCAATATAAGAAGCCGTTAAAGTTGAGCAGCGTTTAACCATTCGGGCGTTAATAACTTGTTTATTTTAAGATTAAGAATAACTATAAGTCTATGAAGTCTCTAGGGACGATGTTTTCCATGTTTTGGGAGATATCTCAAAACTAGATTTATTCACTTAACGATATTGTAGCTTGTGGATGGCAGATAGTTGAGAATTATGATATTTA
The DNA here is from genome assembly GCA_036417725.1 of Clanis bilineata. NCBI lineage: Eukaryota > Metazoa > Arthropoda > Insecta > Lepidoptera > Sphingidae > Clanis > Clanis bilineata. The sequence continues at coordinate 7,132,149 of CM071162.1, read as the reverse complement.
TGTAGCGTAAATTTAAGGTTGGCACAGCATGCACTAGAGAGTTTGATTGTTGACAGGTTTTTTATAGCTTTAATATTAACGATGTTGTTGACATGTGTTTGTTTATTGTGTTGTTTCGCCGTGTATTTTGTTTGGAGACGACGTACGGTATTTATAGACGAGCCTCCGATGTTCCCCGGCGCTTTGCCTTTTATTGGACACTTGCATCTTGTATTTGGAGATACCACTCGTAAGTATGATCTAAAAAGTTAAGGATGGAATAAGATATTCGTAAGATACGTTTAAGCAAAGTTTAAGTGCATCCTATGAATTTCATTTTAAATAAAAATCTAACTTTGTTTTTTAGAAATATTTACTGTATCACTCTACAATTTGATTTTTTATAGAATTTATGAAGTTCATACAGAGCGTTGCGATGGAGAGCATAAAAAGAGATGAAGTGTTGAAATGCATTTTAGGACCCTTTACATGTTATGGTGGGTATTTTTTTTATTTCAAAGGTACCGCTATCCCCTGAATACTGAAACGCTGCTCAACTGTAACGGTTACTTTCATTGTTTTATGTCATGCAAATAAGACGGCCTCAAATGTTTAAGTTGCGTTTCAGTATTCGGTGGTAAGCCCACTAAGGTCATGTTTTGACGCGCACAACTCGCATGCGAACTGATATCACACTATCCTTTCAACCCGCCCCTATATTCCCTCAAAGCATGTTATACCAAGGATTCGGCTTAGTTGTTACAACCGGCTTTTTGGTTAATGTAAGACATTTGGCCGGTTTTTAATATAATTACACTCAACAGTCACACACATAGTCTTGGTCCCAACACCACAACAATCACTAGGTATCATGTATCATTGGTATCCGGGAATTATATAAAACGTTATCGGATGAACGATATCGGCCTGATACTCTACTGCATATGCATACTATACTGCATACAAATATTGATGCACGTGGATCAAAATAATATATGTCAAACAACGAAGAGTGGGCGTCCAAACGGCTTACACCATAGAATTCTGCGAAACAAAATTTATGTCACCGATATCGGTCGGACACTTGAGCCAAATAGAATAGCAAAACGTCCGAAACGAAGTCCGCAACTGCAGATTTCGTTTTACAAACTAGGCCCTTTTAAACTACGGCAGTTTCAGTCCCATAACCCAGACCGCTCTGACCCAAACAAATATCTGTGTGACACACCAACATTCGTGTGGGAATCGAACCATCGACCTTTCGTTCACAGTTGGCGACTCGCCCACAGCGCTACGGAGCCTGTCATTTTATTAGATTTGTTTTGAGTTTTGTATTATTCCAGGTATCACTGACCCAACCGATTGTTTGACGGCAGTGAATGCTTGTACGGAGAAAAGTGGATTGTATAAACTTGCAAAGAAAGCGTTAGGTGACGGTTTACTGACTTCAAACGGTATTTATTTCAAATATTTGCATTAATTTTGCACGCTTTCATAAGTGTCGAAGTAAAAATCATGGGAGTTGCGGGCAAAAGATAGTACATGTTTAATTATTCTTTGCCGTTATGTAGCCTACAAATCTGTCGCTGAGTGGCTGCAGAGCGCCAGCCGCTCGACGGCTTACTACCCAACTGCTTCGAAAGGAGGGTAATGTTTTAGAGTGTATGTAATTTACATACAATAAAAGCAGTGCGACCCATTGTTGTATAAAAACTAGTTAGCGCGCGGCCGCCATTTTTACTCTTTTGTATGAATTATTTCATAACCCATAGTGGCCTCTAACTATGGGCCGCATTAAAGATCACAATCACTCAGCGAGCTATGGAGAGGGCTATGCTCGGTGTTTCTCTACGTGATCAAATTAGGAATGAGGAGTTCCGTAGAAGAACGAAAGTCACCGACATAGCCCTGAGGATTAGCAAGTTGAAATGGCAGTGGGCAGGGCACATAGCTCATAGAACTGATAGCCGATGGGGCAGAAAAGTTCTCGAGTGGAGATCACGTACCGGCAAGCGCAGCGCACCTACAAGGTGGACCGACAACCTGATAAAGGTCGCAGGAAGTCGCTGGATTCAGGCTGCTTCCAACAGGTCGATCTGGAAATCTTTGGGGGAGGCCTATATTCAGTAGTGGACGTCCTATGGCTGATGATGATGAATTATTTCAGGTAAAACGTGGAAAAATCATCGAAAGTTATTGAACCCAATGTTCACACAGCAAGCGTTGAATAGTTTTATCAGCGTGTTCAATGAACAGTCGCGTCGGTTAGTTAACAAGTTCGACGACAAGTTGGGGAACGAAGCCTTTGAGTACGAGCAACAATTGTATATTTGGAGTTTAGAGACTGCCTGTAGTAAGTAAGCCCTTAAGGCCTCGGGTTTGATCCCTGGGTAATTTTTTGAAATTTTCTTTAAATCAAAGCCTGGTCCCATTTTAATGCTCATCATCATCATCAATTTGCTTGTAATGATGGTTTTGGGTGTAAGAAAATGAAAATTTTATAACGACAAAGGGCCTGGTTGTAATTCGCAGAGTGAAGTATTGGTTTTACGGATATAATGATACGTGGTAAAACAATTTCAGAAACCGTTATGGGTGTCGACGTTAATGATAAAAAAAAAGAAAACGAAAGTTATGTGCGTTCTATCAACTGCCTTTTACATCTTTTTATTCGGCGTGGAGAAAAGCCATGGCTGTACAATGAATATGTGTATAGCTGGACTAATCTATGGAAAGAAGAGGAAGAACTTATAAACATTATAAATAAGAGATCGATGCAGGTGGGTTACATTTTTTTAAATATTTAGAGCACGTAGGGACTAATTTGCCCGGGACTGGATCCCTCAGATGGGGTTGACGGCAAACGGCCGGTCGTAAAAACTTAGCCAAATCTTCTCTGCACCATGCTTGAAAAAGTGTGTTGCGCTGACCCCACATTAAAGTGGGATCTGGGCAGGTAGAAAAAAAATTGCGAACTTAGGGAATATTTTTAGCTGTCTATCAAATAAGAACATAACATAACACAAGTGACACAAGTGTATTTATTTTATCTGAGAACACACCATGACCAAAGTGACTAACAATGGGAACGTACCCATATTACGTGACCCGTTCTGGGGGGGGGGGGTCTTCAAAATACCACGCTTGGTCACAGGGGAAAGGGGTTTTAGGTTTTCGTCACATCGTCAAAATATCCTTTAGGGAAATCTCGTGCTTTTTCGAGCTATATGCCGCGCAGCGTTTAGCACTTTAAAAAGTTACTGGTGGCAATAGATCATATTTTGTTTTTTAACTTTTCTTCGACACAAATGATTCGAAACTATATTTATAAATTACTACGTGAAAACTAGAGGGGGCGGGGGGTATAAAAATTGTAAAAGATGGGTCACATGATATGGGTACGTACCCTATACTTCATCTGATGGTGAGCGCAGCGCAGTCTAAAAGTTCCAGAGATGGAAGCCATTTATTAAAAAAAGGGAGAAGCAGAAGTACCAGCAACCAGCCACAGACAATGGGTTTATCGATGGTCACCAGAATCATAAGGGCCTATTTATGCTTTTTCATACTTTGAAGAGAAAATAAGGAAATACAGTGATATACCATACCCAAGCAACCAAGTTACGTCGCAAGCCCCTCGAGAGAACTGGATTTCCACTGGCTGATCCTGGAACGCGACACAAGAAGTGTGGGTCTACTATTACCCTATGTACGATAATCGCCACCTGGATACGAAAATCCTACCACTAGTATATTTTCGCGGGTCTGAAGCTTAATTGCCTTAATTTAAATTCATGTTTGTATTATAGGTGCTGTTGGAACGTAAAAGAATACTTAACAAATCTTCAGAACACGGAGACACAAATGGTAATGTCTAGCAGGTGATTGACATAAATTAAAGCTTAATTCATTTCTATCTCAGATGTTAGAAGACAGTAGGTAATGATATATCCCAATGGACATCGTTATTTCAGTGGTTATGAATCGGGTAACTCACTCTCATCAAAGCACAATATTTAGGTAAATTATAATATGCAAATCTGGAAATCTTTGGGGGAGGCCTATGTTCAGCAGTGGACGTCCTATGGCTGATGATGATGATGATGATGATGAATTTGTTTTCTGTGTAATTTATGTGATTTGTTAAAAAATGAGGCTGCAAACAATATTTTTTTTGTGGTTATAAACAAATGTGGGTGTGTACTAGGAACATGTTATTCTCTTCCTCGCACATCTATCCAACGTGACGTTACGTCTCTAACTGTGCATCCTGCGGAATGTCTCTAGTCTTCTAACTTATTTAATATTCAATGCATTTATAATGTTAATCACATGATGTTAGATTAAAATAATTTCATACTCAATTCATTTCTGAACCCAAGATTTAGTTGTGATTTGAGCAATAAGTAGATGTAATAATGGAATCTTTGTGTACGCGACGATCGTGCACCGGAAAAGAGACATTATTTTTATTACAGATAATTTCAGCCCCTTTATAGACCACATTTTGGAGTTGTCTACTCAGAAAGAAGTTTTAACTAATGAAGAAGTATTGGATGAGGTGAAAACTTTAATAGTAACAGCGTACGATACTTCTGCTACCTCATTATATTTCATTTTGATGATGTTGGGTGCTTATAAGGACGTTCAGAATCGAGCTTATGAAGAGTAAGTCCTCCACTTGTATTATATAGCTGCCGTTTTGATACTAAATAGATTGAAGTTAGCTGCAAATTGGAGAAAAACAATCCAGAGGGAGCAACAACACTCGGATGGGACGTAACAGATTTCCGTGATTTCAGATTTCAATTACTTTAATAATACGCTTTTGTTACGTTGCAGAATTTATTTATTCCCTATATTTAATGAGTATAATGAACCGGTAACCTAATGATTGCAGATTGAACAAAATCTTCGAAGACTCCGACAGAGATGTTGATAAACATGATTTGTTACAAATGGTATACATGGAAGCCATAATTAAGGAAACATTACGACTTTATCCAATTGCCCCTGTTTTTGCCAAACACATTACCACAGATATAAAACTTAGTAAGTTATAATGGAAAGCCTACTTGTATAACGATAAAAGTAATAACATTCGGGTAAGTGATCTCCGTCGCACATGAACATCTGCTATAACAGAAGCATCATGGTACATTGCAAATCATAAAAGAAAGGAATATGTCATTTAAAGTACGAGTGGTATTGGTGGTGTTCTTATTATCGCTTATACAATTACCGTTAGCAACATGATCGCCTCTTCATTTTATTGAAATAAAAGCATTAAAATTACGATGTGTATTTTCCCAATACCTAATACAACTATAAAAATAACATCAACTATGATTTAGTTCCACTTGCTATTACTCTCTTTAATTGAATTTTAAAACACTAATTAATAATATCATATTATTGGATAGCTTCATTACTGATGGGCACGAGCCTTTTCAATTTTCTAATTTCGGCGATTAGGCCTTAACTTACTACTCTGATTGGTGTGTTAGTAAATTTCTTCTACCTTTTGATATGCACATTTCCAAATCATGTTTTTCCTCACCGTTAAAGCAAGCGATACTTCACAATTAAGACACCCCCTACTTAGAAAAGACAGACGTTTTTAATCTTGAGGTAGTTTCAGTCCTACGTTCATCATCTCTATTACAGTCCGTATCACTTACAACTGCTGTTTTAAAAGCTTTTTCGTACATTACATTACAATTCATTTACTTTCAGGTAAATATACGCTTCGTGCTGGGTGTGATATCGCCGTGTTAGCATTTGGATTGTGTCGTCATCCGGTGTGGGGTGCTGATGCAGATCAGTTCAGGCCCGAGCGCTGGCTTGACCCTGCATCTTTGCCAAATAACCTCAGCGCGTTCCCTGTTTTTGGATTAGGAAGACGGGCTTGCATGGGTACGTGAGGAGTGAGAAACAACCTAAACAGTCCAGCTCGATCGGAAAGATTATAAAGTGTATTATTTATTTATTATTATTTGTGTACATTAAAGAAGCCTCTAAAGAATCGTTAGCTTCTGAATAATTTTTTGTCGGGTCGAGAAAAGTGACATTAAGTTTTTCTGCTCATTATCAGCTAGGAGTCTGGAATTGTGCCCGATAGGCTCGTCCCCTATCATATCTGGGACGGAAATAAGCTGGGTGAAATGTATTAGTTCTCTATTTCGCCCTTGTCTACCTCTTCGGAGATTCAGGCGTGAGTTTATGTATGTGTATTAAATAATCTGTTGTGACCTTATCGTTGTTTTATGTCTTGAGGCTAGAATTTCCACTCTTAATTGAGTGCAGAAACAATCTGATATATCCACGAGCTTCGTAAACTGCATACTTGCGGGACTACATATTATGCTGAAGTACATAGTACTACGTGCGGTTCGAACTTTTCCGTCATGTTGTAATCACCCTGGAGATATGACCAAACCTTCGTTATGATGACTCGTTCAACAAGATGGAGAGCAACATATTAGTTAATGAAGTTTCATATCAATTGATTCGTCCCATGACCCATGACCAGTAAGATGTAGGTGTATAATGTATTTACTGGAGGCATATATTAATAATGCGCCTGTCAGTGGCGAAGGTTCCATATGACATGATTTATATCGGCTTACCTTTACTAAATTGTTGATTTTATGTTTATAGTAATTAAGGTATTAATTTTATTAGAAGAGAATTTAGAGCCAGCTTGCTTTTAGATTTAACTGAACTAAATAATAGTTTCTTAGATAATCGCAGGCAGCCAAATGGACCATAACAATGAAAGCCGTCATTTTATAATTTCAGGTAGAAATTATGCAATGATGAATTTAAAGACAACGCTCGCGCATATTCTGCGACGTTACAAAATTACTTCGTACAACAATAATCCCACACTGAAGATGGAAGTTGTGATGAAGTCTGCGACACCGCTACTAATCAGTTTGGAGAGTAGAAAATAGTTTCACTAGTTCATGTATAATAAAATATCTTTTTTACATTCAAAATTTAAAAACACACACAAATACACACTCAAACACAGTCCACAGGAACACAGATACACGTACAATACTCACACACTACATTTATTCATTTTATTTCCTGTATTCAATGGGTCTTACTTATAAAAGCAGTTTAGCTGAGCAAAGGGCTAACAATAAATAGTGTGTCACTTTTTTCCTTGTGTCACATTGTTTGAAAATAAAAGGGACAGTCTATTCTTTACCATTTTTTCTGTTAAACTATTTTTATAAGTAAGGCCCATTATCTCCTGTTGTAGCCCGTTACTTATAATATTAACATTTAAGCGCCGTTTATCTTTATACTATAGGTTGTCCCTTTCATTTTTAAACAATGTAACGCAAGTAAAAAAGTGACAGGTTATTCTTAACCATTTGCTCAGCTAAAAATGCTGTTTTAAGTAAGGCCTGAAGTTGTATAAGTATCTACCTCATAAAACCTTGTAGTCCATAGCACAGGGCTCCCACTTTTATGTATTTGAGTGAATAAGTTAACTATATTACTTTTTGTTGAGACATTGTTGTGATCTAACTCTTTATTGTAATGAAACTCTATGTGGGATATATATAAAGTTATTATTATTAAAAAAAATACTGTTTCGTTGCCTCTTTACTCTACTGTCAGCATAAGTGCGTTATGGACTAGGAGGTCCTGATTCCCTGGTGGGGCAAAACCATTTTTCTAATTTGATTTGCCCGGAATTCGATCCCAGTGGGCTTAACCAAATGACCACAAAGTACTTTGTATATAAGTACTTAGCGCTAATCGAATAGAATAGTAAATGTATGGTAATGACAAGAGTACGCTATATATACTCTTATGTCATTTCCCATACTTTTTTTATAGCAAAGACCAGCAAACGAGCAGATGGGTCACTTGATGGTAAGTGATCTCCGTCATCCATAGACACCCAAGACAAGAAAATAATGTGTGCGCTGATAAGCTAAAAGGAGGGAAATAGGGATTGGGAAAGGAAAGGGTGGAATTGGGCCGCCGAAAATCTTACTCACCGAACGAAACGCGACAGCGAGCTGCCACTTTACGTCTGTTTTCTGTGAGACAGTGGTATCAAATCGATCAAGCCGACTCATTCGTGCAGTTTATAGGATGGCGGCGCTAGGCCGAAACTGCGTCCGCCGGGCGCCGAAACTGCGTACGCCCTGGGCGCCGAAGCTTAGGGCCGAATGGTCAAACAGTGCTCAGTCATCCAAGTCATTTGAGCACTACCCAAAGTTAAGCAGCCAATAATTTTTGAGCGGCATGGTCGTACGCACTTGAGAAGACTTGGCGGAAAAATCAGCTGAGGATCAATCATTTTGCTACAGATAATAAAAGTTTGTTCTCGATTACAAAACTTTTATAAAATTATATTTTTGTTTCGTTTCACGTAGAATCATTTTATTTCATTTAGTTTTTTTTGTAAGATAATTATAATAAATAATTGGCAGAATACATGATTCGATAATGTTTATTTTTAACCTTTTGCTTTCCATGTGCCATTCCGATCATATTTCATCTGTAGTAAATTTTTCTGTAATGTTTATGTTATTTCTGTCTATTTTTTGTTATTATACATTTTTATATAATAGAAACGGAACTTAAAATGGATCTTTTTATAATTTATTAGTATCTTGTTAAAATATTTACCACTTGGCAGCATGTATCTTTCGTCCTTAGCCAATGATTTGTGTGGAAGAAATGAAAAAAAAAATGGCAAATGGCGACCTGTTTGTTTATATTTATTTTCGTAATTAAATAACTGTGTTTGTTGTATGTGAAGTGATTTTGTTTTATGTAATAAACATCAACGAAGATGGAGAGGTTATGGAAACTTTGAAGTTTGGATATTTCTTGGAATTCGCGTTTCAATGAAAGAAGTCTTCTTGAATTTTTCTTGCCAGGGACTGCCGTCCGTGCCAAAAAAAATACTCCGCCCGATCTGAGAATGGAATTCAGGACGTCCCAGTTCACGCCGGCTTCATCAGAACCATCTAAAAACCATTATTTTGGAGAGGAATTCGGCAACATGCAGTAGTGTTGAATCGGATTTAATAAAATTAATCATTGTATTTTTGAAGTGTTTTATTTGTCTTGGCTTCTTCGAGTGCGCTATATTCAGGAAAAATACATTTTATTGAAATCAAGGGATAAGTATATATTATTAAACACTACACGGAACACGGAAATTATGAAATACAAACCTATGCCCGCCATTCCATTCGCGTGAAAATTTATTTATTTAAACAAATCTATCCTACAGAAACCATACATTTTTCCGGGGAAAAAAGTAGCCTATGTGCTATTTCAGACTTTAATCCATCTCTGTGCCAAATTTCATTCAGATCTCTTCAGACATTCTGGTGTGAAAGAGTAACAAAACATCCATACATCATCACAAACTATACAATAGTTTCATTTGAGATTGGTCGCAGGTACTCTCAAAGTAATCTCGATTAAATGCTAGTTAAGTGGGTCTTAAATAGCTGTCAAACTTTAGGCAGTTGTTGACCATGCCGTTTTATGAAATAAGCGGACCTTAAACTGGGTCCTGCTTACATTTAATGTGAAGAGATAGGTTCTGTTTGACCATGCCACATTGAAGAATAACGAGTGCTTAAATCGGCAAGGCCATCCTAAATATTTAGGCAGCGTTTGACCATTTGGGGGTTAGTCTCCCACCGATACTGTGCAATTAATCCGGGCAAGTGCATGTTGAAAGAAAGAAAGAAAGAAAGAAAGAAAGAAAAGCAATTTATTAATCACCACCATGACAACGTAAAACAAATTAAAATAAGATTACACTATAATTATAAAAGTAGTCATGGCTGTGATAGGTGGGTGATCACTCAGCATGATGCTGTGCAGTGGCGCTAACCACACACAGCGCTGATTTTCAGTGGTGTTGCATATCTGACCACGATTCAGAAGTACAGTACAAGGTCCCGAAGTAAGGATAACTGTTAGTGGGATATAGGTAATTTTATTAAACATTATAATATTTAATGACTGCCTCGGTGGCGTGGTGGTATTTCAGTACGACTACGGTTCTGAGGTCTCGGGTTCGATCCCCGGGTCGGGAAAAGTGATATTGGATTTTTTCATATCAGCCCGGAGTCTGGAATTTGTGCCCGATATGGCGATAGGCTCGCCCCCTGTCACATCTGGGACGCAACTAAGCTCGGCGAAATGTGGGTGTTCTAGTTCGCTAGTGCGCCTCTGCCTACCCCTTCGGGGATATAGGCGTGAGCTTATGTTATGTTATGTTATGTTATAATATTTAAGTGTATATTTTTATAATAACTGTTATATTTTTATATGTATATTTTTATAATAAAATAACCAAGGCGTTTGCCCATAATCACTATATTATTATATCGATGATAATCACATTTAATGGAAAGTGACGATGTGGTCTATGTTGTTACACGCCTGTCCAAAAGATAACTTTACTCTAACCTTGAAGAGCCCCAGATTTTGCTCAGGAAACACAGTCCGGCAACCAAAGAGATTTAATATTACTAACTATATAGGGGCTATCAAGCTCCATACAAAAAAAATGATGTAAAACTTCAGTACCGCCATCAACTACTTATTTCAATGCGACGGCAATTATTACACCCTAGAATAACAATAACGTAAGACCGTAACCCTGGTTAACAGTCACGTAAGACAAGTTTATTCTCTCAATATTATTACGCTGGTCGACCTGGCGCGAGTTAAGGGTGTCCATCCCCACTAAATATGCTTTCCCAGCACTACGGACCCATAGCAACAAGCCAACTCTTGCGCAATCGGTCCATAGTGCATCGTTAGCATTTAATTAATATAAAAGCATAGGTTAATTAGAATAAGACAATCATTTGTTTCTGATCAATAAAGCGGTTACTCTGTCCCTTTAAATAGTTTTTTTTTTATAAAACTTCGCGATCGGTAACTTAATTCGCGCGTATATTACAAATAAACTTGCGACTTATGACTACGAGGTCATAACTTTTGCAAGTTTTGTGCAGTTGTCCAGTGTCAGTATATAGACGATACTGTTTAATGTAGAGGTATATTTAACTGGCTGGCAACGAATTCCATTCCTTAGCAGTGTGCATGACAATATAATAATTTCACACTTTGACCCGCGAGTCCGCATTTATCGTAATTACGACGAAATACAATACGCTATTATATGTGTTTATTTATACTTAAAATGATCACGACTATAATAAAAAATCTTCTACTTAGTATACAATATACATATATAGGACGCTCCATTCATATACGAGAAAATACTTCAGAATAAATTAAGATACAAAGGGCGACTTCCACCACTAATACTAACCTACTGTTACTCCTAACCTCAAGTTAAATTGAAAAAGAAATATTTGAATGACATGTAATTCCTTAATTAATTAAATAATAAATGTCGTCATATATTATCTGTAATTACATGTAATGAATTACCCTTTGTAAAACCGAATAGTTTATTATGTAGAAGCTTATACATAAATTATACGTTTTTCCGTAATAGAGGTCACAATATAATCTCTTTCTACTTATATGAACTTTTCGTGGCAGTAGGAATTCCTTTGAATGTAAAAATGACACTGCTTACAAAATGTGTTAAAGATAGAATTATATTATAATATATTGGGATCATTACCATTAGCATGTAGATTACTTCCAGTAAGTAAATTAGACAGTTTTTTTTCTATACGAGCTTTTGTTACTGGAGCCAGTTACAAACAGCATCAAATAAAAAACTCGTTAGTTTTACACGTATAAAAAACACGTCGCAGACACCAAAACTACCGCGGATGTACACGTTACGTATTCGACCATATGTAATGTTGCACATCCACTGCAGCATCTTCATTTCCGCGACGTGGATTTTCTGAATTCGTGTCGTTTAAAGACAGGCCACGTCTCGCACCCATACAGAAGTATTGGCCGAATGATGTTCTTGTATATGAGACCTTTAAGTTTTATCGGTATCTTAGAATCGCAAGTGACGCCCGTGACCTCTCGCCACTTAGCCTAAGCGTCGCCAATTCGAGCCCTGACCGCGGAGTCGATATCACCAGACTCGTGCAATACAAACCCTAGGTAAACTAAACTTGAACCTGTCCGTTTTCACGACAATCTCATTCCCTATCCGGATAGTATACGGGTCTGTACTCCCGCAGCTCATGTTAGTACACATACACGTACAACCTCATAGTTGAGGTTTACCAAATTTTAAACTTTATCGATAAATTGCTTGCCACCGTCCTTTAAGTTCAGTTTACAACATGCTGTATATGTTATGGCACAATATATTATACAAAACCAAAGTGAAGATAAGACAGTAGCGTTTTGTCCTTGGTGAAATATACCCTACAGGCTAATTGACTATGTTGTTGATATGTATGTGTGTAGTGTTCTGTATTTCGTTGTATTTTATTTTGAGACAAGGTACAGTATCTACAGATGAGCCTCCCATGCTCCCCGGCGCGTTACCTATTATAGGACACTTGCATCATGTGTATGGAGACACTGCCCGTAAGTTTGCTCGTAATTATAAGTTTACTCGTAATTTGCAAGTTTACTCGTAATTGTAAGTTTACTCGTAATTGTAACTTTACTCGTAATTGTAAGTTTACTCGTAATTGTAAGCTTACTCGTAATTGTAAGTTTACTCGTAATTGTAAGTTTACTCGTAATTTTATTATATTTGGCATATTTTATTGGGCATATCGTATACGTAACGTGCAGATCCGCGGTAGTCTTGGTGTCCGTGACGTGACATATAAACTGCAGGAATGTCGCTTGAGGTGGTATGGCCACGTTTTGAGGAAACCACAGGAGTACGTCGGCCGCATGTGTCTGGCCTAAATCGTACCAGGGGTACGTTCCCGTGGCTGGCTGGACGTTCTGGAGGAAGATATGAGAGCCAATGGTCTTACTATGGAGGATGCTCAAGACCGGGCGAAGTGGAAGCGTTTAAGTAGGAAGGCGGACCCTGGCAGAAGACCGGGATAACGCCAGGCAGAAAGAAAAAAGGCATATTTTATTGGGCTCAATTTTTCTAATACGCACACAAAGACTTTTATGTATACTATTAGACCGTATGAACGGTACAAAGACTTTCCCATGCATGAAAAACGAGCAGATGGATCACCTGATGGTAACTGATCCCATAAGAAACAAAAAGAATTATGGGTGCCTTGCAAACCTAAAAGGAGGGAATATTGGCTTGCAGTGGGGGTACATAATTATGTATGTAGACCTATATAGTTACTTGCGTGTGTATTGATGCGTGATTAAAACTTTACTTTTACCCCACTTCAAAAAAGAAGGTCCTCAAATTCGTCTGTATGTTTTTTTATGTATGGAACTCGATATATCTGCCAAATTTGGTCACGATCGAATACATTTTGTAGTCGTTCCGTTAAGTTTTTAAACTCGTAATTATTTTTAATTGTCTTTAATAGTTATATAACAATATTTATATATGATATTGGATTTTTCGATATCAGCCCGGAGTCTGAAATCTATGCCCGATATGGCCATAGCCTCGCCCCCTATTTCATTTGGTACAGAACTAAGCTCCACGAAATGTGGGTGTTCTAGTTCGCTAGGGCGCCTCTGCCTACCCCTTCGGGGATACAGGCGTGACCTTGTTATTTTTTTAATAGATATGTACTTACTTCTATTGTTTATAGGACTCATGAAGTTTATTCAAACCATTTCTACAGAGGCTTTAAAAAGAGATGGAATTGTCAAATTTGTTTTGGGGCCCTTTACATGTTATGGTGAGTATTCTAACGTTTTACCCGATTGCCCCGAAGGAGTGTAATGTGTTTTATTTATAATAAATATTTATAATTCTAGGTATTACTGATCCGATTGATTGCATGAGAGCTGTAAATGCATGTCCAGATAAAAGTGAATTGTATAAATTTGGAAATAAGGCGTTTGGCAGAGGACTACTGACTTCAAATGGTAGGTACATGATTTAATATTTAATAAATAACACTGGTCCTAATATAGTATATATTGATTAGGATATTATATTTCTATATAATAATATGGGCTGTGAACCAGGAGGTCCTGGGTTCGATTCCCAGGTCGTGCTTGGTCTTTTTTAACACTATTTTCCCGGGTCTGGAGCCCTAGATAGGGTTTGGCGCCAGGCAGGTAGCCGATTGTAAACTCTAACTCTAATCCTTTCTGCAACATGGGAATAAGGGCAAAAGGGCAGGTAATGCGGGGTAAGGGCAGGTAGTAAGAACGCTGCCCTAAGATCATCATTATCTCAGCAAGATATCAATTAGAGAAAGTACGCGGGTAGTGACTTTTTGTATTTATTGCACCATGATGTGGGTCAAATACGGTAGTCGTTTTGGGGAAACTTTTCCCAGTGTAATAATACTTGTATCTAACCACAAGTTCTAACGGTGAGTTTTACTTGTGTATTTACATACAGCATACTTAACCTTTTTTTAGGTCAAATTTGGAAAACTCATCGCAAACTATTAAATCCAATGTTCACACAACAAGCCTTAAATAGTTTTATCGGAGTGTTCAACGAGCAGGCGCACCGGTTAGTGAACAAGTTCGACCACATGTTGGGAAAACGACCTTTTGAGTACGAAGAACACTTGTTCGTTTGGAGTTTAGAGTCTGGATGTAGTGAGTATATAATAATATTGAAGAATTTTAGTAACATTTTTCTCAATAAAAGTAATTTGCCTGAGTTAGCTCATAAGTGATTTCAGTCGATTTAAACGTGAAGAAAATAATAACATAATTAAAATAAAATTCTCGTACATGGTAACTGAAAACCTGTGCAATTTTTGAACATGAATAGGTGATCAGCACAAAATCTTAAATTAATTATATCTTTTGTCTTATAATGATTACCCTTTTGCTTGATTTCAATCCACTATATAAATAAAAGAAAAAAAAACTGTTTTCCTTTTTCTTAGATCAAAAAGTTAATGCGCGTACAAAATACCTACACAAAAAAGAGTTCCGGTACAAAAAACATTGACAAAAATGTGCATTGCTCAATGAGCATGAAATAACGTGTGTCTAAACAAAAACATTATTTTAAATTTCATTTAGTTTGACTATTTAAAAAAATTTCAGGAACCGTTATGGGTGTCGACATCGCCGATAAAAAAATTGAACATGATCATTTTGTACATGCTATAAACAGTCTTCTGAAACTTTATATAAAGCGTGGAGAAAACCCGTTGCTACATAATGACTATGTATACAAATGGACAAGTATAAGGAGGGAAGAGGATAAACTTATCAGGGTTATCAATAATACATCTATGCAGGTGGGCTTGTATAATGCTGTAATAGTAGCAGCTATTGGTCATTTTGAACTCGATTTTGATTTGAAAGGAATTGTAGGTAGGATTCTTAGTCTTGAAAATCTTAAGCTTCAGAAAAGCACAGTTAGTAATGAAAGACTTGTATTTTTCATATATTGATGTTTGTTTATAGGTGCTACTGGAACGCAAAAGGATACTTAAAGAATCGGTAGAACACGGAGCAAACATGACTGGTAAATTGACACAAGCGATTGATTCTTAATTGATTCAGCAGTGGACGTCCTGTAGTTGATGTTGATGATGGTGTAGATGATGATGATGATGATTTATACTTACAATGTATGCAAGTACCTACACTACGTTGGTTTGTTGTTATTGTTATACTCTGTGTATCAAATATTCCAACAGTTGCCACTAGCACACTGTACACTCTGTCTTGTGGAGACTAAGGCATATATTGACACATAATATGAATGTAGCTGATTTTAATATTTTGGCGGAGTTCAGTATCATGCTTTGTAGGTGATATTTTTTCTAAGTGGACCAATTGAACTCTGTTGCGGTTCGACCGATACACTCCGATGAAAAGCCCTTCTATTAAAATGCTTTCTGTCCATACTCGTTGAAGATTATCACATAAATCCACATCACTTTTATGTAACAAACACAACTTCAGCGTACAGCCGAAACTGATGTAATTAGGAACGTGAAATTTTACACACGGATTCCTTTTTTAGAAAGGGTTTTTGGAAATTCATACCCTAAAGGGTGAAAATGGAAATATCGTTACTGCCCTTCAATTCACGCTATTACTTTGCCTTGCTTTCGTTTCTACTCTACCCTGCCAGTTATCAGCGCGACTCCCAGAATCTATAAACTAATCCTGTACCAGATAACGTAATTCTATTTACAGATAATTTCAGCCCCTTCATAGATCACATTTTAATGTTGTCTACTGAGAAAGAAGTGTTATCTGATGAAGAAGTCTTAGATGAGGTGAAAACCCTAATAGTTACATCATACGATACTACTGCTTCCTCATTAAGTTTCATTTTGATGGTGTTGGGTGCTCATAAGGAAGTTCAGAATCGAGCTTCTGAAGAGTAAGTGGTTTATCTGCATAAATTCCACAATATTATTATTAAGATAGACGATTTTAAGGAAATCAGGTTTCTGTTACATATTATATCTACAGAACATAGTTTAGATGCCCATGAATTATAACTAAAGTAGATTTTTTATTGTAGGTTGAAAAGCATCTTCGAAAATTCCAACAGAGATGTTAATAAAGACGATTTATCCAAAATGGCATACATGGAAGCCATCATTAAGGAAACATTACGGCTTTATCCAATAGCTCCTGTTTTTGCTAAACATGTTACAACGGATATAAAACTTAGTAAGTTGGATTTTTAACATTACAATTAAAAACAAATAAAAAAAACAAGGTAGCTTGTATAAAAAATACTGAGTCAAAATACAAGTCCAAAAATGAGCTTGACACTATAAACTAGATTGCTACCGCCTATGAGGAAAAAATTTGCCGCGTATTGATATCAGAAATAAAATAACCGAATCAACATCTCTATTGTTTTTAGAACAAACCTGTAGAATAAACCTGAACAATTTAGTCATTGCACTAGTTTTTGTTCCACATGTTTCTATATAAATATTAAACGGCCCAACTTTTAGGTAAATATACACTTCGAGCTGGTTGCGAGATTGTCGTAGCAGCGTTTGGATTGTGTCGTCATCCGATGTGGGGCGCCGATGCAGATCAGTTTAGGCCTGAGCGATGGCTCGACCCTGCGTCTCTGCCTGATAACAATAATGCGTACGCTTTTTTTGGAATGGGTCGACGATCTTGTATTGGTACGTAAGAAAGGAGAAAAAAACAGAACATATAATGTTAATACGAAGTCTATAAACATCGCAGAAATCGTCTGATTAATTAATACTCACCGAGTCCTGCGTTCAGTAAATTTGCATATATATATGTATATGCAATCATCGTACCACAAACAAAATACACGGATAAGGGCACGTGGAAACACTTTCAAAAGATGTAATATTACTTTTCAGGCAGAAATTACGCATTGATGAATATAAAGTTAACCCTCGCGCATATTCTCCGACGGTACAGAATAACGTCATACAACAATAACCCCACATTGAAGATGGAAGTTGTGATGAAGCCAGTAAAACCGCTACTCATCAGATTGGAGTGTAGAAAATAATTGTTTCATCGGTTAATAATAATTATCAATTTTTAAACATTAAAAATTACTTTTTGATTTACCAGTATTATCCTCAAGATCCATCAATTTGATCAATCTATACAAATCCATACAAATATTATAAACGCGAAAGTTTGGATGGATGGATGTTTGTTACTCAATCAGGCCAAAACGACTGAACGGTCTTGGATGAAAGTCACAGAAATGTATTCACTTATATTACTTTCTGCGACGACAATGAAGAATTCCCGTGAGATAGCTCACGCCTGTATCCCCGAAGGTGCTCTAGCGAACTAGGACACTCACATTTCGCCAATCTTAGTTCCGTCCCAGATGTGATAGGGAGCGAGCATATCGCCATATCGGGCACAATTTCCAAACTCCGAGCTGATATGGAAAAATCCAATATCACTTTGCCCGACCCGGGGATCGAACTCGAAACCTCACGACGGTAGTCGTACCGAAATACAACCACGCCATCGAGGCAGTGAGATAGGTTTATTAATAAATTCCCCTCAAGAGTCGTAAAAGTTTTTTAAACCATACTCAAGCACTAAAATATAACCCAGAAAAATCCCGATGTTTGCTGTGGGGGGAATATTGCACCCCACCCCCGCAGTACCTACCGCCCATAGAAAACTTCGTTCCGGGGCAACACCTACCATGGCCCACATTAAAGTCGCTCAACTGCCTTCGAACTCAGGTTGGCCGTTGCAAATCGAACATGGTAAAGTGGAGATACAGTGGGGCAGACCCGGTATGTGACTGCGGGGAGGTCCAACAAACTATGCTGCACTTGCTGTCATGTCCGCAGTGCCCTCACACGGCACTGTCGATGACCTTGCTGGGACTACTCCTGCTGGAGTAACAGCGGCTGAGTACTGGGCCAAAATAATATAAATCATTTTATAAACCATCGACACGACGAAGAAGTAGAATAAATTCCCACGTGAACGACGATGCGGTAACAGCAAGCTAAATATATACGTGTGCCGCGATCCTGATTGTCAGTTTCGACAGACTTCAAAAAAGGAGGTTCTCATTTCGTCTGTATTTTTACCCTATATCTCCGCCAAATGTAGAGGTAGATCGATTTTTAAAATTCTTTTTGTGTTGTATAGAGCTTATACCAATGATGGTTCCATATAAATTTGGTCACGATCGGATTTGAAGTCGGTCCGCAAAATTTTTAAACTTGTGGTTATAAAATAATAAATACTCCGACTGATTACCCGGCGAACTTCGTACCGCCTTATTACCTACCGTTACCATCGTATAAATATTGACATTAATATTTATACGATACTAACGTCACTCAATTGTTTTGCCTTCCCGAAACCTCTCCACTAACACTTAAACTTTATGGTATGGTATTAAAGTTCAAATTGACTTTTAAGTATTATTACGAATCGATTGTATGGGAGTATAGAAAAGAGTTGTTTTTAGACTTTTTTTTTAATTTTCTCCGTTAAGAACCATCCTCGTACTTCAAGGAATATACTAAAAAGAATTTGCGAAATCGGTTCAGCTGCTCCCGAGATTTGCGCTTAGCAACACATTCAGCGATTCATTTTCATATTATAGATTTAGGTTATTTAATTACAGAGGCCATCTTTCTTTTTTCTTCATAAAACGATTTATTTTCTTCTTTCTAAACTAATAAGTTGTCCTGATGCAGGCTTCAGTAGGACTTCCATCTTAAGAACTAGTTTGTTGATGTCCGAAGTTATTTTATATCGCCGTAGGATGTGAGTGAGAGTCGTCTTCATTGACATCATGGCATAATTTTTACCTGAAATTTATACCATACTCAGTTTTGCATTAACATGTAGGTGCTGTTTTCTAAAATGTACCACTGACCATGCATTTAGCCAATGAAAACTCATTATGTAAGCAATTTAGGATTGAACTTATGTTTTACGAACGGCTATTTGCATAATGCCAACCTTTTCTTCGGATCAAGTGATGTGCCTGAAACACGTCGCTAGACCTGGAATTCGAACCCAGCATCTCTCAGTCCACAGCCTATATATGCTGCCACTAGACCAAGGAAAATACTATGGTGTTGTTTTTTTTAATATCATAGCATATTTTAACACCTGCCTCAGTGGCGTGGTGGTATTTCGGTACGACTACGGTTTTGAGGTCTCGGGTTTGATCCCCGGATTGGAATTTTCCATATCAGCCCGGAGGCTGGAATTTGTGCTCGATATGGCGATAGGCTCGCCCCCTATCACATCTGGGACGGAACTAAGCTCGGCGAAATGTGGGTGTTCTAGTTCGCTAGTGCGCCTCTGCCTACCCCTTCGGGGATACAGGCGTGAGCTTATGTTATGTTATGTCATATTTTAACATGCAGCATAAATGAAAATATTGAGATTGATAAGTGGAGTGACGAGGATGGACAGAGATAGGAATGAACACGTTACAGGGAGCTTAAAAGTGGCAACTGTGGTAGATAGATTGAAAGGAAACTGTTTATCTTGGGCCATGGGCATATTATCAGGATATTTTATGAGGAGAGAAGAGAAATACTACGTGAGCAAGAAAGTGGTGAATATAAATGGTGATGTAGGAAGGCCTAAGAAAAGGAGGATGAAATGTGTAAGGGAGGATATTAAAGAAAAAAGGGTTGAATAACGAGATGATTGCTAATAGGCATGTATGGAAGATAAAATTGAGACAAGAGCAAGAGGATGATGATAATCGAAGCACATTTAACATACCAATACAAGATCGCCTCCCAATCCCGAAGCCTGCAAAAGCATTCGGGTTCTGTGGTAGTGTGGCAGGGTTGAGCCACCTCTCCGGCCTGAACTTATCAACATCCTCGCCCCAAACAGAATTTCTGTGAATACCAGCCACCAGCACGATGAAAGTGCTACCAGCTGCTATTATACAGTTTTCTGTGAAAGCGATATTACGATATTTATTTATATAGTTTAAGAAATCGCAAATCATACGATCATGTAGCATTTTTCATTCATGTACAATAGTCTTATGCAAAATAAATTGAAAATGTTATTATATTTATTTGAATAGGAGATATTGTACATGAAGTGTATTGGGAAAAAAGTTAGCAACAGCAGATCTACCAAATTATAACCTCAGTTATGTAATTTTACGGTCCTACAAGTATAAAATGAGTTTACTCTCAGCTCTATCACTGGTTACATAAAGTATACTGTATAAGTACATATGGTAAATATATAAACTTACTCAGTTGAATGGCTGTTTTGTTATATCTAGCGACTGCAGGTATGGTCGGAAAATACCTTATAGATTCTTTTATCACAGCTTCCATATACACTAATTTTGTTAAATCTACTTTCTCCACATCTCTACCAGAATCTCCAAATACTTCAAGAAGCCTGTAAATTATATATAAATCAGGTCGGTTAAATTGAGCATCGTACATAAATACTAATAAAATGTTATAATATATATAAAAAAAACAAGAATTGTGTCAGAAGTTAAATATTATTTAAAATTCCAAATAATTATAGGTATATTCCGCTATCTATAATGTCACAGTTATAGAACAATTTGCATCACCAACTGTTTTGGATATGATTTAATATATTATCTTCTTTTTAACTGGAATACGATAATAACCTTTTTAATTTCTTACTTACTCTTGGTACACTCGTTCTTGGATTTCCGGGTAGGAACCAAGCAGCATTAGCATATGACATAGAGTGTCGGCAACCGTGTCATATCCTGTTACTATCAAAGTATTAACTTCATCCAAAATATCAGCGTCTGTGAGACTTCCTTTTTCCAACGCCAGTTTTAGTATGATATCTATGAATGGACTAAATTCTTCTGAAATAAATAATAATATCCTGTGTATCAGAAAATTAATTGTATCAATTTTGTTACAGAATTTGATATTGGCACCTAATGGTTTGATATCTCCATCACCCTACATTTATGAATCATCAATAATGACATAATGGCGATAGGCTTGCCCCCTATCACATCTGGGACGGAACTAAGCTCGGCGAAACGTGGGTGTACTAGTTCGCTAATGCGCCTCTGCCTACCCCTTTGGGGATACAGGCGTGAACTTATGTTATGTTTATGTTAATAATTATACCAAAAGAAATATGGATGCCAACCTTAAAGCAAGGGAATAGATATTGGAAAGGGGAGGCTGGAATTAAACCATCAGAAATCGCAATCACCAAACGAAACGCAACAGCGAGCTGCCACGTGGGATTTCTGTGAGAGTGTGGTAGTCGAGTTGGCTCATTCGTTCTCTGTATATAATACTATCTGTTGCCCGCGACTTTGTTGGCGTGGAAATATATAAACAAACATAACCGTCAATTTTTCCGAGGCAAAAGTGGCCTACGTGCTATTCCATAGTACAATCTACATATATCTGTGCAAAACTTTTATCTAGATCCATTTTGCCTTTTTGGCTTGATCGAGTAACAAACATCGATCCATCCAAATCTTTGCCTTTATAATATTATAGAAGAAGAGTATTATAAAGAGTTATTTATTTAGTATAGAAGTATAGATAACTGTCTGCGGCGAGACTATACCTATGAAATTAAAGTTTCAATTACTTACCAATAGCTAAACTTATAAAACAAATAAATACCTGGGGCCTCATCGCGATTGTCACTTTCTGTAAAATTCTCTGCTGCCAATTTTGCTTTCCGCGCTTTTAGGATCTAAAAATAGTAATTTCTTTTAATAATAAAATATATATAAATGACGATTCTATACCATAGTATTTCGTTTAGTTAAAAAATATGTAATTTTATCAATGTTAAATAATGTTTACTGTATTAGACATGTTTTGGATAATCTTCAAATAGTCATCCTGCTGTCTTTTCAGGCTAGACATGTTATAAACAAATTTGAAGTGGAGCAACAGATTTGTGAATCTTTTTATGTAGGTGCCTATGAGCTGATCAATAGCGTTGAGGTATTCCACATTTCCAGCCTTTTTGTCGCCCACGTCAACACCCAAAGTAGTCTCTACAACAATAAAATCTAGCTAAAATATCTGTAGAGCATTCAAATTCAAAATAAGTGTAGAATTTATTTATATACTGTTGCCCGCAACTCCATTGGCGTGGAAATTTATTTTCCGGGGTAAAATTTATTTTCCGGGATAAAAAGTAGTCTATGTTACTCCTTATAACATCAGCTATCTGCCAGCGAAAGTCCTGTTAAAATTGGTCAAGCTATTTCAGAAATTATCCGGAACAAACAGTCAGACAGATTTGTTTATATAAGTACAGTATATAGTTTCAAATGCATATAGTAAATAGCTGTTAATTGGAAATTACAGACATTTTATTTATTTATGTATAGATATAAATCGCCTCCTGGCTCTAGTGGCAGCATATATGGGCTGTGGACCGACGGTCCTGGGTTCGATTCCCAGGTCGGGCAAAGCAAATTTTCTAATTCAATTTGCCCGGGCCGGCGGGCCAGGTGGTCAGTCATAAAAACTAAGCCAAATTCTCTCTGCAACATGCTTGAAAAAGTGTGTTGCGCCGACCCCACATTAAGGTGGGATAAGAGCAGGTACAAAGAAAGAAAAAGTATAGATGTATAGAATAGATTTTAGAATCAAAGTCAGAGGCCTAGAGGTATATGAACTGAGAACCGGGAGATCCGGGGTTCGATTCCCAGGTCGGGCGTGGTGATGGTGTTTTTCTAACATTATTTTCCCCGGACTGGATCCCCCAGATAAATAAATAATAATAAATAACACCCAACAGTCACATACATAGTCCTGACCCTACACTAAGATCGAATCTTGTGTCGTGGGTATCAGGAACCACGAGAGACTTTCGGTCTCACAACACCCAGACCCGAAAAAAATATCTGTAGGCCATACAAACATTTGTTTCGGTGATCGAACCCTCGGCCTCTCGCTTCACAGCCGGCTACTCGCCCGCTGCGCCACGGAGGCTGTCAAATTGATTGATGATGATGATGATGATTGAGATGGGGGTTGATGGCAGGCAGCCGGTCGTAAAAACTAAGTCATTTTTTACAATATGCTTAAAAAAGTATATTGCGCCGACTCCATATGAACGTGGAATAAGGACAAGTATAAATAAAGAATAAAGCCAGCCTTATAAACATACTGTACTACTAGAAGAAGTCATCATTTATCTTTATTTGGCTTCTGCATATTTATAGAATAGAGCACCTATTACGGCCTGTCTCAATAAACGATCTCAGTTTGAGAGTGCAGATAGATCGCGATTATGAACCAATCAAATCAAGTCATTTGACGGAGACATGATCAAACTATGTTTTTATTGGCTAATTTTTATAATAATAAAAATTAGCCAATAACACAGTTTGAACTAAAATTTAATATAGTCTATCTGCACATTCGAATTGAGATTGTTTATTGGAACCGGGCGTTAATCATATTAATAACCAACGTTAATTGGCCTCTGACCCGTCAATAAATTAGAATAAAGGTTAGAAGGTAAAAACAATTGACGCACAATTCGGGGCTATAATTTAAATTTGTTTAATTATATTCAGTTTATAATATGCAAATATAGTTTATATTTAATTTAGTAGGTATTGTTCACAATACATTACATAAAATACTCACGACAAATGGTTTCCAAACTAGAAATAAGCAGGTGTCTCTCGTGGTTAAAAGGTCCCTTATCTACTTCTGTTTCGAAAATGTCCGCCAGCCTCTTTGCTTGCTTGTTGAACACCCATAAGAACTTGTTGAGGATTTGCTGATTGATTACAGGATTAAGCAATTTCCGATGTACTTTCCATGTTGCCACTGGAAACATCAGGTTCTAATTTTTTATTTAAAAAAAAACGGCCAAGTGCATGCTGCATATCTGATCACGCACATTACAGGGTTCCGAAGCCGGGTTAAATGTTATTGAAATATGATTTTATTGGTCATACTTATGCATAAATGGGCTATAAACTTCTATTTACTACATATTTTACATAACTAACAACTTCATATACATATGTAGAGGTAGTTATTCAATGGAATTCGTACGAAATTCTGTTTTTTACATCGGTCGACTAATACTTCTAAACTTGTAAAGCCTGGTGGGCCATGATAGTTTTCCTTATAAATTTGTTATACATATGTGCGACTACCATGAAATTTTATATTTCCAGAACCAACCGTTTAGGTGGTAGGAGGTGCGGACACTTGACTCACAAAAAAAATCACTTTAAGGCTTAATATTTCGCAAACGAATTCTTGTTTCGAAAAATGGTTTTAGCAAACCCGCTATATTTTTAAACGACCTATCTCACGATACCCCACACCATGGGATAATCGTGTAAATTCATCCCCCACTTTAGGTGTAGAGGAGGTACCCTACAGATTTTTTTCAAGATTTTATCTTAGGATTTTGTTGGCGTGATTGATATGTATACACATACCAAATTACAGCTTTCTAGTACTGATAGTCTCTGAGCTAAACCGCGGACAGACAGACAGACGGACATGACTAAAACTATATGGGTTCCATTTTTGCCATTTGGCTTTGGAACCTTAAAAAGCGGAAGGAAACTCACCAGGTGCCGTCAGCAAGCCTTTACCAAGCCACGCTTTTGCGAAATTATATATTCGGTGTTTGTTAATACATGCGTTCATTGCGATGGTACAATCATCCGGATCCGTAAGAACTGTAAAAGTATGACTTTCCTTTTACCTGCCCTTATCCCACTTTAATGTGGGGTCGGCGCAACACACTTTTTTCAGGCATGTTGGAGAAAGGATTTGGCAAAGTTTTTACGACCGACTGCATACCTGACGTCAACCCCCTCTGAGGGATCCAGTCCCAGGCAAATTAAATTAGAAAATTCGGTTTGCCCGACCTGGGAATCGAACCCAGGACCTCCCGGTCCACAGCCCGTAGGTATATACTGCCACTATACCAAAGATGCGACTGAACTGTAAAATGATGTACCTATTGTATATTTTTTTTATTGGCCTATGATGGCAGACGAACCCACCTGAGGAGGTTACTGGCACTCATGGACATTGGTAATACTAGTTTGCACTACCAGGGGCACAGTCAAGCCGCTGTCTACGGTGTAAGTAGATTTTCGACCGACTGCCAAAAAGGAGAAGGTCCTCAATTCGTCAGTATTTTTTTATGTATGTTACTCGATATCTCCGCCAAATGTGGACCGATTTTCAAAATTATTTTTGTGTTCGATAGAACTTATTCCAAGGGTGGTCTCATAAATTAGGTCACGATCAGATAAGTGTTGAAGTCGGTCTGGTAAGTTTTTAAACTTGTGATTATATTATTAGCCCTCATTCACACGAGAACCTTTTCAGCGCGCGTTAAAAAAGCGTCTCATCATGTCTGTTCATATGATTGTTTGAAAATCATTCTTGCATTGTTTCTAATAAGGTGTATTTTACATACCGCCCAAAGAAAAACGCCGCGTTTTAAAAGCGCCAGCGTGTGAATAACTATACTAGTACTCATATTGTTGTTGGGAAATATATAAAATCTTGGGGCTTTTATGTTTAATTACATAGACCATATTTTTAGGATAATTTTGTATTCGTGATTAACTAGCTCACAATGGCGGACGGCAATGTATAGACGTTTTTTTTAACAACGAACACTAAGATCGAGTCTTGTGTCGTGGGTATCAGAGACTTTCGGTCTCACAAAACCCAGACCCGTAACAAATATCTGTAGGTAGGTCATACAAACGTTTGTCTCGGTGCGGGAATCTCGTTTCACAGTCGACTTCTCGCCCCCTGCGCCACGGAGGATGTGTAATGTATGTATGTATGTAATTAAGTACTTACGGTAACACTTGGCGGGGCCCACATTCCCCGTCACCACACCTTTGAGTTTGTTACATTCTTCGGATAGTTTCTTTACCAATTGCCAGATACCTTAAAGTTACAAATATGTTACAAGTTTATCAGTCTCGTCTGACCGTAACACGGACGTGAAAAAAAGATGGACGGAGCGCTAGGAACATTGAAAGTGAAGCAGGGTTTTCGGCCCATTCGATCTATCGACACGTAATGGCGTGTATGTGCTAGGGCACTTTAGTACCTGCGCGTCTGTAGGCGTGGCTTCACTGTGGCGTCCGTTTAACTATAGACGAGATGATGTCCTTCTTTTTCTTTACGTCCGAGGACCGTAATAATCTACAAGCTTATTGCCCGTGATTTATTAACAAACCTACCCCTACGGTAGCCGTATGTTTTTCCGGGATAAAAATGAGCCCAATTTCTTAACGACCAGGAAATAATCAGGGTTCCATTTCGGCATAATTGCGATGGGCGCCATAATTCTAAACCAATCTACTGAACAACCTACTTACGACTTGCCCTTCCCATCCATGCTACAATGTGGGGTCAGCGTAACACCCTTTTTCGAGTATGTTGCAGAAAAGATTCGGTTTTGTTTTTACGACCGGCTACCTGCTTGACATCAATCCCCTCTGGAAGTTCCACCAAACACCATTCGAAATTATTTTGAACAGAGAATTTACAATCGAAACAAAAAACAACAAGATACGAATATCCTACCACCAGCAGAGTGTAATGAATACTGACTTATGCTATTTCCACTTATCAATTTAGCATGTCCAATTACTGGTAATCCGCCTGGGAGTGTTGGAGGTTCACATTTTGGTTGCGGACGCCGTCTTATAAAAATAAATACACGGAAAGACAACACACTATACTGAACAGTATAAATAACATATTTGAAATACGAGTATATAAATAAGTATCTAGTTCACAATGTGCGATGTTAAAATATGCAATGTGGAATAGTTTATGTAACATCGGATAATATAGGTATTCGCTACGATTATTCGCTATGAATATTCAATTGATACCGGGTGACATGACACACTTCCTATTTTAATTAAAATTTCTGATTGATTTACATATATTTGCGAAAAGCTATTAGATACAGCGTAGTTGTATGGGGGTTACCACCATCTCCTATAGCAGTATTATTATAATCTTACTTGTAACGATTCCCATACAAAACAAACGAAGAACGTTTATAATAATACTGCTACAAGAGGTGGTGGTAACCCTGCAGCACTACTACCGTCCTGGGGTCTTGGTTCGAAAATCTTTGCTGTCTGTCTGTCAGTCTATTTAAAAATTGCAAGTCCTCACTGAGTTCGTTTCTTTGACTTAGACTCAGTCGAAGTTCGCTCTGTAGATCTCAGCCTAAGTCAAAAAAAGGAACTCGTGAAGATTTAGGTTTTTAAATCAAACTTTGACTTATATAATCTTTGTTAAGAAATATTTGTGCTTGAATTTTTAGGCTTCCGAAGCCAAATGGCAAAAATGGAACCATGCATGTCATGCCCGTCTATTTGTCCGTCTTCTCGACTATCCTATAGTGTGGGGTATCGTTGGATAGGTCATTCAAAAATAATGAGGGTTTATAACTATTTTTCGATTGGAAGCTCTGTTTACGAAATACTTTAAAGTGCAAATTTTTGGTTGAGTACCCCCCACTCCATTTTCGAAACGGTTGGTTTTCGATACATGAAAAAATTCGAAGAGTAGCATATATAATGAATTTGAAAGAAAAAATATATAACTATATACTTATTTCCGTCGCAGATATGATAAGCGGCGAGCCTATCGCCCTTCTGGGCACAACTTCCTGACTTCGGGCTGTAACTGAATATAAAAATCCAATACGACTTCGCTTGCCACGGCGATCGAACCCAAGAAAGCGGCAACTGAATAAATATAATCTTAATGTTGTGGTCGCAGTGGATTATGTTACTCTACATACATACATACATACATAAGGTCACGCCTGTATCCCCTCAATCTATACTCCATTCGACCGTGCGAAATGGAGACGTCCCAAATCCGTTTTGTCAGCCCTGATGACGAGATCACTCTGGCCATTCAAAGAAAGTTCGAACGACCTAAATTGCTCACACACTCCACACGACCGATATTCCGTCCCCGCCGACGAGGACCACGCCGCGCTCCCAATAGTCGCCCCCCCCCCCCCCCTGTAAACAATTCCGGCCCGCGTGCCGATGAGACAAATGGATAGTTAGGGAAACACGTCCAAACTCCCCCTAATCGATGATGTCTTCAACATCTCTTAGTGACCGTCCAGAGCCAAGGTTCGTAACCCGTTAGTGGGTTGCCCTCAGCATGGTCACCTAACTTTATGGGTTCGCAACGCACCTGCGTTCACCCACCATACCGGTGTAGCTGAGTAAGCTGACTCGGTCCGGCTGCCAGCTTTAGGACCTATAAAAAAAAGCCTGTATCCCCGAAGGGGTATGTAGGCCTGTATTCCAGTGGTGAACAAGCGAACTAGAAGACCCATATTTCGCCGAGCTTAGTTCCGTCCCAGATTTGATAGGGGGCGAGCCTATCGCCATATCGGGCACAAATTCCAGACTCCGGGCTGATATGGAAAAATCCAATATCACTTTGACCTACCTGGGTTCGAACCCGAGACGGTAGTCGTACCAAAATACAACGACGCCACCGAGGCAGCTATTTGATTTGGATTTTGATTGAAATGTACATCCATGCCAAATTACAGCTCAATTTTTGCCATTTGCATTTGCGATATCAAATATAGTTTTCGTTGCCTGATATACAAATTGACAAATATTTACATAGTCATTACTCATTGGTATTAATAACTATTCAGTCGCGCGTGCGTAGTGTAAGTGGTTTGACGTACTGTGCGATACTGTCTCAAGCGATTGTACAAATATGGCAAAATGCTCGAAATGTTCCAAAACTGTGAATAAAAAAAATCCTGGATTACAGTGTACAAAGTGTGAGTTATGGCTACACGCCTCATGTGCAGGTATCTCCCATAACCAACTTGCTGCATTAGATGGTCACGACTCCGTTGACTGGAAATGTACCAGTTGTGCAGGTAAAAACAAACAAAAACGTAATTCAATAATAATGGGAACCGCGGAAGACGATGAGAGCTCTGATAACGAACATATTATACAAAATCAGTTAAAAATACAGGATGTATTGTCTCAAATAAGAAAGGAAGTAAAAACTATCATAAGAGAGGAGTTGCAGAGTACATTAGCCGATTACTCTGATTTGATTGACGACTTCAATACTAAGTTAAGTGCTTTTCAAGGAAAAATCAAGCACCTCGAGAACATGAATAACAACCTTATATTACGTAACGAAGCATTGGAACAGCGTGTTAATACTCTGGAGCAAAACAATCTACGCAACGATATGGAAATATATGGAATAGAACATACGGATAACGAGAAACCTACAGAGATTATTAATGTTATTTGTAGAAAGTTGAAGCAGAATCCGGATGAAATAGTGAGGGTATATCGCAAAAAAAAGTACATCAAAACGAAAGATTTATCGCGGTCGCTGTCGGTAACGCTTCGAGACGGCTGCAGAGATTCGTGGATACAAGCTGCTAAACATTCCAAGCTCACAACTGAGGATTGTGGGTTCACTGGGAACAACCAGATATACGTCAGAGAAGCCCTTACTTCGGCAACATCGTATTTACTATGGAAGACCAAAGAGGACTTAAAAAAACCCGGATTATACAAATTTGTCTGGTGTAATCAAGGCCGGGTTCTCGTGCGAAAAGATGAAAGTCAACAAAGTAAAACGATTATTATAAAATCACAGAATGACATTGATAGACTTGCACGAGATCGCCAAGAATCCTCGATATTACACAATAAGTATATATAAGGTTCTTCTTCAATTACTATATATTTAAGTACTATTGTAAAACTAACTTAAATCTATGGCTAGCTTGTGTAATACGCGTAACTTATTCGAACATAACTATGCTACATGGAATGAGTTTATGGACTTGTTCGAATCCAATAACCCAATCTTATTCCTTCATGTAAATATTAGATCCATATTAAAAAATTTTGCATACCTCGAATATATAGTATCAAGTAGTAAACGTTTGATTCACATTATAGCAGTAACAGAGGCAAATATTAGAGAAGGCTGTCAATCGCTTTTTGAAATAAATAACTATACTATGTATGACTCATTACGAAAAACAAGATCTGGTGGAGGTATTTTGCTTTATATCCATAATAGTTTATCTTTCCAACGCAATAACATAAATACAAAACACATGGAGTGTATTAGTGGAGAAATTGTTGTAAACACCTACTATAAAATATCAATATGCACAGTATATAGGCCGCCAAATAAGTCTAAAACCGCCTTCATTGAGGAAATTACTTATTTGACCAGGTTACATCATACGTGTAAAAACAACTTAATAATAATGGGCGATATGAATATTAACTTGAATAGCTTTTCGCAAACTCGTTCGAACTACTTAAATTGTCTCAGTGGACTAGGATTAGAGTGCGGCATAAGTCAACCTACTAGAATAGAACGTAGGGGAGATAATCTGACAAGCAGTTGTATTGACCATGTCTTTGTGAGATATGTAGGGTGCCACACAATACACACGGCCGTGGTATGTACCGCGCCAGCTGATCATTATATAACTGCATGCGCGTTTCTAAGTCACAAAACGCATATTGGTTCAAACATAAAATCTATTCCGATGTTAGATAACAATAGAGTTCTGCATGAATTACGTAACGTTAACTGGAGCATTGCCTTATCCTATCAAGATCCGAATGATATAACACAATTTATGAATAATATATTTACACAAATATATAAAAAATGTACTTATAATAAAAAAATAAGCAAAGATAACTACAGAATAATTAAATGTCCCTGGATAAACGGCAACATTAATAACATGATTCTAAAAAGAGATGAGTATTTTAAAATATGGAAAGATGACGAAAACAACAAAATAAATAGGTTAAAATACAACAGATATAGGAACAAAACAAATAAAGCAGTGAATACGGCTAAAAACACATATATAAAACAAAACATAATTGATAACTTTCATAATCCTAAAAAATTATGGCAATTAATAAATACACTTTGCGGTAGAATAACAAAATCAATTGATGATATACTACAGAATGCGTTTCGGATGGAGCCAAAAGAACTTTCAAATAAATTTGCGTACGAATTTAATGATAACATCCAGAAAATAAAAACGACATCCTGCAGTGTTAAATTACTTGATCCTAAAACATATGAAAGATGCCCAGATCGATGTATGAGACTACCTAAAGCAACCGAAAGTGACATCCGTGCTATAATTAAGCAACTCAACTATAAAAAAAGCCCGGGTTTCGATAAAATTAGAGCGAAGGATATAAAAGTACTATCTGAGTTAGTACCAATATTAACACATTTAATAAATAGTTGTCTAACGACTGCAACATACCCGAATACGCTTAAGATAGGTATAATTAGACCTGTCCATAAAAAAGGCAGTTATGCAGAAATCAATAATTATAGACCTATTACGATATTATCATGTATCGATAAAATCATAGAAAGATTTATAAGCGCACAAATAACAACATACACATTTAAAAATCAAATAATAAGTAAACACCAATTTGGTTTTCAAAAAAAACGCAGCACTACGCAACTTCTATCAAATTTTACAAATGAAATTAATGGCTACTTAAATGAAAAAAAACACGTAATTATTGTATTTGTTGATTTTAGCAAAGCATTTGATGTTCTAAACTTACATACACTTTATAATAAATTAAAACAAAACGGAATACAAGGCCCCTTACTTAGTTGGTTCCAAAACTATCATGAAAATAGATTCACCACCGTAAAAATAGCTAATGAACTAAGTGATATGATTAACACTACATCAGGAACCGCTCAAGGGTCTATTTTAGCCCCATTGGAATATCTTTTCTATGTGAATGATATGTGCAATATTTTTAGAGATGGTTCCGTATACCAATTTGCGGACGATACGTGTTTAATCGCCGCGCACCACGATATCAGAGAGGCATTACGTCTCATTCAACACAACTTCAACTTACTATGCCAATGGACGCATGACACCGGTTTAATACTAAACGCACAAAAAAGTAAAGCTATGCATATATGTACAGTGCATAATAAATATAATACCCAACCAGTTATCACTGCGCACGATCACAAATGCTTACACATGCGCTCCCTGCAGCCGCATCCGTGCAAATGCGGAACGCTTGAGTTTGTAAAAACTCACACTTATATTGGTCTCGTTATTGATCACAGACTTAATTGGGGTCCACATATTGAGCATATTAGTAATAAATTAAGATCCATTATTAACAAATTAGCAATTTTACAATATAAACTACCAACTTCTACACTTAGAATGCTTTATATGTCTATGGCAGATTCTATTATAAATTATGGTATAAGTAGTTACGGCAGAACATACAAAACATATCTTATGAATATATACAACTTACAAAACCGTTTAATTAAGTTGACTGTACCAAAAAAAACTCGTCTTAAGCTGCATTTAAATAAAGGAAGTCTGTTTGAATACTGTAAAATTTTAAATGTCTTTGACAAATTTAAATATTCACTTTTGTTGACTGAATACAATAACAGACATGAACTTATTAACACAAACAGAGCTGAATATCTGAGATCATTGTCCTACCTAAAAACATACGAACTGCCAAAATATACTAACACACATGGTACAAGGATGTGGCAGTACATATTACCGAACACCTTAAATGACTTGCCTAGGGAGTTGCAAGCAGAGTTTCTTAATGGTAGTAACTACATACGGCTAAAGAACCTATTAAAACAGCATTACCTTAAGAATTCAACATGTATCTGAACTTGTATTTAAATTGGGTAATCAACTATAGCTACATATGTATATAACAATGAAAATGTATGTAATGTTTATTGGATAATGACTAAACAAATAACTATGTATACGAATATTAGTGTACTTATTATGTAGATTAAAGCGACTAAGCCACGGACGCATAAACCAGTATATGGATTGAGTTCCGTGGAGAACATGTTAAAATAAAATTGTATAAGTTTTTGAACAATAAATAAAATAAAAAAAAAAAACTTGATATCCCGCGCAACTTCGTCTGCGTATGAGAGAAAGGGTTGAAAGAGTGAGTCGTGGGCACCAATAACACAACAATTCTAAAGTAGGTAATGGGTGATCTACCAAACTACAAGAGAAAGTACGTGACTACGGTCCTCTTCCGTCAGTCATCCCGTCCGTCATTCTGTCAGTCACCCCGTTGGTTACCCCGTGGTTCACCCCGTCGGTCACCCCGTTGGTCACCTCGTCGGTCACCCCGTCGTTCACCCAGTCAGTTACCTCGTTGGTCACCTCGTCAGTCACCCTGTTGGTCACCCTGTCGGTAACCCCGTCACTCACCCCGTTGGTCACCCCGTCGGTCACCCCGGAAACATTTTTCTTTTCTGCTCCGCTCCTATTAGTCATAGCATGATTCTCCGCTCCTATTATATAGCCTATCGCCATCCTCGATAAATGGGCTATCCAACACAAAAATATTTTTTCAAATCGAACCCAGTAGTTCCTGGGATTAGCGAGTTCAAACAAACAAACTCTTCAGCTTTATAATAGTAGTATAGACTAGTATAGATAGATTAATTTGACACAAACCAAAGTTTTTATACAACACTTAAAAAAAATATGAATGACAGGAAATTGTTTGTATGGAGATGATTTTTTTTATTACACTTCAAAATTAAATTCAATATTAAACCGTGAACATTTTTAGGGTTCGAAAGCTAAATCGAAATAATGGAACCATAAAGCCGCGGTATTGAACTCAGCGTGCTGGGAGCTGCTGAAACTGGCCTCGTAGGCAGCGGCGCGGCGCGCCTACCGGTTTACTTATACGTATGTATAATTGTATATGTATGTGACTGTTGGATGTATTACGTTGCCGCGCGCCGCCGCCGCCGCCGCTGAGTTCGTGTCCACAGCCTTATAGTTTCATCAAGAGAGGGCTGTTTGTCTGGGATTAAGGCTGAGACAATTAAGAGTAGAAAGTTGTAATTTGGCATGGGATACATATTAATCACACCAACAAAATAGGAAAATAAATTAATGATTTTTTTTAAGGTACCTCCTCTACACGTAAAATAGGGGATGAATTTTTTTCTTAATTACCCCATTAGTGTCGAGTGTCATTGTAATTACGGATGTGTAAAAACCCATTTTTTATTCACGTAATAGAATAACTCTTTGAGAATAACGTATGTAGTAAGCAAGAGGAAAATTATTACAGCTTAATAGACTTCATAACTTAACGCGTAATGGTTGACCAAAGTAAAATACGAAACTTAGAACGACTTTAATTATTAAAAATCAATTCATCATCATCATCATCAGCCATAGGACGTCCACTGCTGGACATAGGCTTCCCACAAAGATTTCCTGATCGCCCTGTTGAAATAAAAATCACTTAGATGAAATAAATTTTATAAAACAGGTAGTATAATTAAATATGTGTAAGTTTATGGACTATGTTAATTGACTATTTATGGACTATACATAAGCTCACGCCTGTATCCCCGAAGGGGTAGGCAGAGGTAGGTACACTAGCGAACTAGAACACTCACATTTCGCCGAGCTTAGTTCCGGCCCAGATGTGAAAGGGGTCGAGCCTATCGCCATATCGGGCACAAATTCCAGACTCCGGGCTGAAATGGAAAAATCCAATATCACTTTGCCCGACCCGGGGATTGAACCCGGGACCTTAGGACGGTAGTCATACCGAAATACAACTACGCCACCGAGGCAGTCAATTTTAAATTTTTATTTATTCTTAAATCAGGCAATTTTAAATCGAAAATAATTATTTATCCATACTTTGGAACCGTTTGCTGTATTTGCTTGGCCAGGCATGCCTAGTGCGTGTACTTGGTATTATTTTATCACATTACGATGTCAAGGAGACGACGCTTGGTTTATAATTTATAAACCAGAATGTTCACAGCATAAGGTAATAGGATTTCGTATCTTGCCAAATATATTTCTATGTAGTTTATTAGAACTAATATGCGATGTTGTTAGTATTATGTGTTATGTGTGTTTGCTTGTATTTTATTTGGAAACGAGGAGACTCTAAAGATGAGCCTCCCGTATTCTCCGGCGCTTTACCTATTATAGGACATTTGCACCTTGTCTATGGAGATACTTCACGTAAGTTTATTTTTTTCCACCCGCCCTTATCCCACTGCAATATGCGGTCATGCGAAATAGACTTTATTAAGTATGTTACAGAAAAGATTCTTCTTCATTTAAAATAATAGCTTCCACGCATTTGCGATGATTTAGTCAATATCAAGGTAAATAGAGCAATTATGTTTTCACAATGACCATGAGACCCAGATGTGAATGATCTCAAGGTTCTGTTAGGATTATGGCGGTAATTCCTTCCAGTGCCCTTCAGATGATCTTCACTCGGC
The DNA here is from genome assembly GCA_036417725.1 of Clanis bilineata. NCBI lineage: Eukaryota > Metazoa > Arthropoda > Insecta > Lepidoptera > Sphingidae > Clanis > Clanis bilineata. Next base: position 7,096,231 of record CM071162.1, on the reverse strand, counting down.
GAATCGACCGAACAAAGCCAGCCAACGCACCAAGCAAAATTCATCAAAGCTCATCGGTTAAAAATTGACCACATTACACTGTCTATCTTGACTGAAATTTGATTCATTAAACCACATCACTTAAAAACAACCTAAACATCTCTAGAGGATAATATGAAATAATTTTGACAAGCGAAGCCCACTCTGACAGATTTCCCGTCAAAATCCCAGAAAAGATTCCCCATAGATTTTTTAAAGATAGACCGCATGTCTGTCAACCACCTCCGCTATAACCGCTTCGCCCAATCTGAAATTCGAGCTATCGTTGTATTACGTTTGATGTGGGGTGAATTAGCACGACCATTTAAAGCGGCCCATTCCAGTGGCGCGGTTGTAATATTTCTGTTGACCGAAAAATATAACTGTGGGCCTAGCCAAGTGGCTTATGTACTAGTCGAATAGAATAATAAATGTATGGGAATGAGATAAGAGTACGCTAAAAATAGTGTCACGTTTAAATGTTACGTTTTAGAAAATTTGTCAAGTCCCCAATCTGGTACTTGACATTTTTTTTTAATTGATTTTATACGAAATTTACGTCGTCTAAAATATAGAACAGCGGCCTGAGCAGGAAAATTTCTGACAACCGTAAATGTATTTCAGCTCGATGCGCGTCTATGAAATTTGTACGAAATATAACCAAATGTTATCAGTGCGCAGCGAACTCGAATACATTTACATTTACATTAGTTTTTCGTGCTCGGCCCACAGAAAGAAATATTCACAAAAATAAAAAAGTTGTAAGCCTTTGAAGTTTGGTGTAACCTTCTTCCCCCTAATCTATGATGTCTCTAATACATCTCTCAGTGACCGTCCTGAGTCGAGGTTCGTAACCCGTTAGTGGGTTGCCCTCAGCATGGTCACCTAACCTTTTCTTGGGTTCGTAACGCAGCTGCGTTCACCCAATAGACCGGTGTAGCTAAGTAAGCCGACTCGGTCGGGCTGCCAGCTGTAGGACAACACAAAAAAAAAGGTGTAACCTTCAAACTGCGGGAAAGAGAAGTATCAGTAAAATCACGTCACGACCATAATGGTGCGTGCCTTGGAAAGGGATAGTAAGATATCCCCACTACATCCCCACCCTTGCTCATTGCAGAATTTAAAATATGAATTACTGCCTCATTTTTCAACCAATTTCGATGCAGTTTTTAGACAAGGATTTGTTTTTAGTTTAGACTGCCTCGGTGGCGTGGTTGTATTTCGGTACGACTACGGTTCTGAGGTCTCGGGTTCGATCCCCGGGTCGGGCTAAGTTATATTGGATTTTTCCATATCAGCCCGGAGTCTGGAATTTGTGCCCGATATGGCGATAGGCTCGCCCCCTATCACATCTGGGACGGAACTAAGCTCGGCGAAATGTGGGTGTTCTAGTTCGCTAGTGCGCCTCTGCCTACCCCTTCGGGGATACAGGCGTGAGCTTATGTTATGTTGTGTTGTTTTTAGTTTTACTTGCTATTACATATAATAATGTGAATGTCATGAAACATAGTCAAGTACCCAATTGTTATTGGTACCACCTTTCTGCAGCACCCGGTATAACTGTTTCTTTATTTATTTACAGGATTCATGAAAATAATACAGATCTTTTCAATGGAGAGCATAAGAAAGGGTGGAGTGCTAAAATTCATTTTGGGGCCCTATACGTGTTATGGTAGGTAATTATCCTTGTTAACTAATGCATATCTGTAGCTCAACCATGAGTTTGTTGATCACGTATTTACGCGAGCGAGGACGTAAAATATTTGTATGGAAAACGTCAGTTTCCCGCGTAACGGCTAGAGGCGTTCTGGTATTTGTCATACAAATATTTTACGGAGTCGCTAGCGAGTAATGTCAAAAAACTCATGGTTAGCCTACTGATATCTCATACATGGCAAAGGTGCGTGCAGCGGCCTGAGCAGGAAAATTTCTGATAACCGTAAATGTATTCGAACTCGATGCGCGTCTATGAAATTTGTATGAAATATTAACCAAACGTCATCAGTGCGCAGCGAACTCGAATACATTTGCATTTACATTAGTTTTTCGTGCTCGGGCTACAGGTGTTTGCACGCAGTGCCACTAACCACCATTAGCCACGCCGAACTGCGTAGCGCCGCGCCCGCCGTATCGCAACATACTCGAATCTTCAGTACATAGACATTTTGACAGCCTCCGTGGCTCAGTCGGCGAGTAGCCGGCTGTGAAGCGAGAGGCCGCGGATTAGATCTCCGCACCGAGACAAATGTTTGCGTGGCCCACAGATATTTGTTTCGGGTCTGGGTGTTGTGAGACCGAAAGTCTTTCGTAGTTCCTGATACCCACGACACAAGACTAGTATCTTAGTGTGGAGTCAGGACTATGTATGTGACTGTTGGGTGTTACTTATTGTTATTCTCATTTATTTATATTTATCTTTCTTTTACATTTTTAAATGTAAGTAATATAAAAAAATAAATATCACCCTCCCGACGACGAGGCTTGAGACCCAAGCCACCGGTGGTTAGGGACTTAGACTGAGGAACTGTTACCGTTATTATAGTATAAAACAAAGTCGCTTCCCGCTGTCTGTCTGTCCCTATGTCACTATGTATGCTTAGATCTTTAAAACTACGCAGCGGATTTTGATGCGATTTTTTTAATAGATAGAGTGATTCAAGAGGAAGGTTTATATGTCTACTACTTGCATAAATTCATCCCCTTAAGGAATGTAATGGAGGATGAATGTTTGTCAAGACTCTCACGCGGGCGTAGCCGCGGGCAAAAGCTAGTACTCGTATATAACGAAATCAACGCATTTTGTTTTGTTTTCCGCACCGCGCCGCGGCGTATTGCACCCAATTTGCGTCTTCATTCTCTGTTTTGTTATCCACCGGGTGTTTCATGAAGTTAGTATCAATAACAATTCCACATACAGAAACAACGATTTAAAGCAGAATGGTAAAGTTAAACAATTTTATAAGCTTAATTTATTTAATCAATTATTACGCATTGAAAATTTAAAATCCAATGCGACCAGTAGCCCGAGCACGAAAAACTAATGTAAATGTAAATGTATTCGAGTTCGCTGCGCACTGATGACGTTTGGTTAATATTTCATACAAATTTCATAGACACGCATCGAGTTCGAATACATTTACGGTTGTCAGAAATTTTCCTGCTCAGGCCGCTGTAAATCGTTGAAATAAGGATAGGAATGGCTTTGTGTATGTTAAACATAATTAATCACCTCATAAGTCGTTTGCAAATATACTGCAGCTGACCCAACGAGCCAGATAGTTTTTTTTCGTCACAAATTCAAGTTTCCGTTATTCAAAAACTATGAGCCTTACGAAATTTTAAACTTTACCGCTAGATTGCTAGCCTCTTTTTAAGTGTAGTTACTATTCCTACCAACTTTATGAAACACCGGTATATAAATACAAAAAAATAAAACCACTGCACCGTACTCCCATCTGTTTAGCGCACAATACCCCGACGTGTATATGGCTTTAGTGTGGAAAATAGGAACCCACAGCCACTCCCGTGCCCACTGGCGGATTTGCAGTGCTGGCTGCCCCTTATTTTTAATAGACTTCAAAGAAGGGGAATGTTAATGTAATGGCGGATACACACCGGCCGAACGAAGGCGAAATAATCTATACCTGCGGCCAGAGCAGGAAAATTTCTGACAACCGTAAATGTATTCGAACTCGATGCGCGTCTATGAAATTTGTATGAAATATTAACCAAACGTCATCAGTGCGCAGCGAACTCGAATACATTTACATTTACATTAGTTTTTCGTGCTCGGGCTACTGTTGCGTTCACACAAACTTTCGCTGTTGTGGGAATGAAACAGGCATGATTCGTACGCCTTCGTTCGGCTCGGTGTGTACGCGCCATAAGGTGAAAGTTGTCAAAGTTTTTGTTTCGTGTTTGGCCGCCCCTAATCGTACAGCCGCCCTAGGCCCGGGCCTAGTTGGCATTAGGGGAAATCTGCCACTGGCCGCGACCCAACTCTCAATCCACACCAGCCGGGGCCCACACGATGTGTTTATATATGAAAGATAGGCCGCAAGGTACCTAGTATACAGTCCGCGTGCGGACCGTTATCACGTCGCACTGAATGGAATGAATTCCTGAGATGAAATCTTATACCTTTATAGACTGCACTTAAACTTTGCTCCGTCTTATCTCAAACTTACCATGCGAATATTTCACTCCGCACTTATTTTAAAGATTTTAATTGAAAAATCTATGTTAGTAGTAGTGACAGTAACGGTTGCGTTCATAAGTTTAAGATTAGTAGTATTTATAAATGAAGTTATACGTGAATTACTATACAGAGGCTGTCAAGCAAGTTTCCATACAAAAAAATTGATCTCAAACTGAAGTTTGGTACTGAAGTACCGCCATCAACCATTTATTACAATGCGAGGGCGATTATTACAATTTACACCCTATAATGTTTTGTGAATGGTTAAGAATCACGTAAGATAAGTTTATTCTCTCAATATTATTTCGATGGCTGACCTGGCGCACGTATATTTCAAATAAACTGAGCGACTGATGACCACTAGGTCATAACATTTGGATCACAAGTTTTGTACTGTTATCACGTCTATAAACCGTTGAATGTCGTTGTACGTGAAGTGATAATTTGTTCATGCGGTAAGTGTGAGATAAGTCAGAGCAACAGTTAGTTCTGAATTTGGATATAATATATTATAGTTAATTCCAGTTATAACAGATCCCGTGGATTGCGTGACAGCGCTTAATGCTTGCGAAGAGAAAAGTATACTGTATACATTTGCAAAAAGAGCGTTTGGGGGCGGATTAGTGACTTCAAGTGGTAATTAGTTTACATTTCTACAAATTTTAAGTAAAGGGATAAACAAAGACGCCACTAGTGCAGCGACATGTCGTCGACAAAGAGTTTTAATATTACTAACTATAGAGGGGCTTTCAAGCAAGTTTCCATACAAAGAAATTGATATCAAACTTCAGTACTTATTTATTCACTCAATATTATTTTACTGACCGACTTGGTGGACGTATAGTTCTAATAAACTGAGCGACTTATGACCACTAGGTCATAACTTTGGATCACAAGCTTTGTGCCGTTGTCCCGTCTATATATTGTTGAATGTCTTTGGTCGTCGATAATATTTATTGTAGGAGGCCAATCTATCCTCATGTATGATTTCTGAATCAAAATAACACAGATTACATGACCTGCCCGCCTAGCATGCGCGCCACGAGATATCCCGATGATCGCCTGTCGAGATGTTGTCTACGTGTTGTCGACAATATTGTATGAAAATAAACGAGGACGCATGTTAGTATCCGTAGACAAATAGAGAAAACCGGTTATAACAGGACAAAAAGCGTAGACAAAATGTACTCGTGGCGCGCATGCTAGGCGGGCAGGGATATGAAGCTTAGCTATATTATATATACTTCTATACCTTTCGATCGTTCTCCGGGCCTAACGCTGCTTAGGCCAATGACACAGCCTAGTTAGCATATCATAATACCTACTGGTACTGTTAAAAATACGCGAATGATACCGATCGAACATGTAAGTGCACATTTGTTTTTTTTGTGCAGTTTTTTTCACGTATGTCTTTGTTTCTCTCTTCCTGGATTAATTCTACTCCATGTGGATTAGTTATGTGGATAATCGATTAATATACGATTATTTATCAGAATCGATTATTTTTTAAAGATGTATTATTATATTATTAATCGATCTGGATGGTTGGCGCTCACTTGGGGAGGCCTCCGTCCAGCAATGAACGGCGATAGGCTGAGATAATATTGGCTAATATATTAATTATTATTAATCGATCACATTTTAAATAATGATTGAATAATCGATGATGAAAAATAATCGATTATCCACATCACTAATGTGTATTGGCGTTATACACAATGATGCTGTATGCTAATGTTTATTTTTAATTGTTGTTTTAGTAGTTTACTTACAAAATCATTAAACTAAGTTTTACCTACCTACAGGTCAAACTTGGAAAACTCATCGCAAATTATTGAATCCAATGTTCAACCAGCAACTGTTAAACGGTTTCATCAGCACTTTGAACGAACATGCGCGTCGTTTGATGAACAAGTTTAATGAATTGGGAAACGAACCTTTTGAGTACGAACATCACTTGTTAGTTTGGAGTTTAGAATCCATGTGTAGTAAGTGGGTAATTAATTATATTATCGTGGTCCAGCAGTGGACGTGCTGTGGCTAATGATGATGATGATGATTATTGACTATCGCGGTATTCGTAATACACTGGTATTGTGGGATTTGATCATCATGTGTATACTTACTTTAAATTAATGACTGTATTTATTTTGTTTGTATCGAGCAAGTTTCCATACAAAAAAATTGATTTCAAAATTCAGTACCGCCATCAACCACTTATTACAATGCGAAGGCGATTATTACAATCTGGTGTAGACGTATAAAAAGATGGACGGAGCGCTAGGAACATTGATAGTGAAGCAGAATTTTAGGCCCATTCGATCGACACGTAATGGCGGCGACTGATCAAATGAGCCGAAAACCCTGCTTCACTTTCATCCATCTTTTTTTACTCCCGTGGTTACACCCTAGAAAGGTCTGTGAATGGTTAAGAATCACGTAAGATAAGTTTATTCTCTCAACATTATTACGCTGGCCGGCCTGGCGCGCGTATATTTCAAATAAACTGAGCGACTTATGACCACAAGGTCATAACTTTTGGATCACAAGTTTTTTGCTATTGTCTCGTCTATATAATATACTGTTGAATGTCTTTGGCCCCAGATCTTGATTCAAGTCGTAGATTGAATATGTATAATTAGACGTGACAAATCTATTTCAGAGACTGTAATGGGTGTTGACATTGACGATGTAACAAATGAAAATGATAAATTTGTGCATGCCATCGACGGTATTTTTAAACTTTTTGTTCGGCGTTTAGACAGATTGTGGCTGTTGAATGACTATACTTACAGTTGGTCTAGTTTAAAAAAGGAAGAGGACTCATTTCTAAGGACTATAAATAATAAATCCAAGCAGGTAAAGTCATGTTTGTGTTAATTTTTCGTGTGACTTTTTATTAACTTTAATCAAAGTTCTCAGCTTGATTTTAATCAGAAGCAAAATCATCGTAGCCTTTGAAGAAGGATTGCCTGCAAAATAGTCCTTTAAACTGTTTTTTGACGTAGGTGTTGCTGAAGCGAAAAGGGATACTTTATTCATCGACAAAAAACCAAGTGAATTTTCCATCAGGTAAATATCAAGCATTATGATTCGATACACTATGGCTGCGTTCCACTAAGCGTTCACAACGATCACGCTCACGACCGCAGTTTTTCCCGTTCCACCTGCTTGTGAGCGTTACTGTCATAAACTCAAGTGGAATGGATTATTATAAAGCATTTGAGCGTGGAGGTAAATAATACAAACGGCGAGTTAATAAAAAGAATGCAAAATATTTAACAGGTTTGGTTATAATATCTAAGCCTTGAAAATAAACTTTATTAATTATTGTTTAAATCTATTTATATTGAAAAAAAAAATATTTTTCTATATCCACTGCAGAAACGTTCACTTCTACTAAAATATATCTTTCCGCATAAAATAACGTAAGCTTAACGATCGCCATTTTTGATGCATTGAGTTTTGAAAACGCCGCTAATTTTCTCAACGATCACGACGACCCACCTTTTTAGATGGGTCGTCGTGAGCTTCGCGTGAGCGTAAGTCATGACGTCATAAGTGACGTTTTCGCCGCGACCACAACGACCGCGGTCGTTATGGGGAACGACTAAAGGAGCATTTTGATCGTGGGCGCTTAGTGGAACGCACTATATAAACACGAGTTACCGCGATTTCGGATTGCATTTTACATAATTTAGCAAGACGTCGAAGATTACATTTATAATATTCCTCTACAAAAAAACACGTATTTAGGATAAACGGCGAAACATACATTTTGGCTCTGTATAGATCTTATTTATTTATTTATTTCACACAAAACAGGTTACAACCATTAATACACAATTATTGTTACAAAATATGCTTAGTTTTCGTTATGACCCAAAACTTGTGTTTAAAGTAATGTTAATTATAGAGGACGAGTTGACAATATTACAAAGTAGGTAGTAATGTTACGTTATTAATTATTAAGTACATTGAAGTGACTTTAACTAAATAAACCAAATTTAATCAATAGCAAATAGCCAATAGTTATCTTGCTGGAGCTTTGTGCCATTTTTTTCATTAAATAGATGATTTCCTCGATCTACACGTACTGTCAAAATTATTCTAAATTTACACATTTTAAAACAATCCACTATGTAATTATTAATTATTATATTTAATAAACGGAGCTATTAAACAACAAATAATATAGCTTTAATAAAAACTTAGCCGACCGACTTCAAAACTTATCCGATCGTGACCAAATTGACATGGGATCATCTTCCTTGGAATAAGCTCTATGAAACACAAAAAAAAATCGGTCCACCTTTGGCGAAGATATCACGTAACATACATAAATTCAATAAAAAATAAAGTTTAATAATCACATGTTTAAAAACTTAACGGACCGACTTCCAATCGGATCGTGACCAAATGAGAGTACCCTTGAAATAAGCTCCTTTGAACACAAAAAGAATTTTGAAAATCGGTCCACATTTGGCGGAGATTTCGCGTAACATACATAAAAAAAAAACGACGAATTGAGGACCTCCTCCTTTTTGGGAAGTCGGTCGAAAACTTAACAGACCACAAATCTGATCGTGACCAAATTTATATGACCCTTGAAAAAAGCTTTCTCGAACACCAAAAGAATCTTGAAAATCGGTTCACATTTGATGGAAAATCGAGTAACTGTATCGGAAGCCATTAATTTTATTATTTACAGATAATTTCAGGCCATTTATAGACCATATGTTATTGATGTCTGAAAAAGAAGCTTTAACTGATAAAGAAGTGTTGGATGAGGTGAAAACGTTGATAGCTGCGGCTTACGATACTACTGGTACCACGATGTGCTTCATTTTGATGATGTTGGGTGCTCATAAGGAAGTTCAAAATCGCGCTTATGAAGAGTAAGACTTTTTAGTATCTTTCACAGTTCCACAATTTTTTTTGTCGTGTTCACACTCCAGCGGCCTGAGCAGGAAAATTTCTGACAACCGTAAATGTATTCGAACTCGATGCGCGTCTATGAAATTTCTATGAAATATTAACCAAACGTCATCAGTGCGCAGCGAACTCGAATACATTTACATTTACATTAGTCTTTCGTGCTCGGGCTACAGATAGGTTAGGTAAAACCTGCTATCATTAATACTTCCATTAGGAAGTTTGAGGTTAATACAGTTGACGCCACTTGTATTCCACTTCAGTACCTACTCATAGTACGAGTTTTTCTCGATGCTCGAAATCGACGATAGTTTATAATTTCTCCATACATTATTTAGTTCGTTTTAGTTTCTGCAAAGTGGCGCTGCTAGTCAAAATTATGGACAAAACGTAAACGTTAATCGAGAACTGTCAAAATAAACTTGTAAGGGCGACTTGCAGGGATTTCACTATAATCGCCATTTTATTAGTCCCCGACTTAGTCCTAAACTTGATTAAAATCAAATGTCATATTAGTTGTAACGAATTCACTCGCAGCTCCGCAGTAAACCACGATGAATCTTATAATACCTAAACCCCATTTTGGAATCATTTCAGTTTAACGTCTTGCACGTCGTCGATTTACCCCTTATCTGGATTAAAATAAACGACAAAGTTAAATCATCGGGGCCGCCGGTTTAAATGGCTAATCGCGATTATTGAATGTCAAACAACATAACATTTTCATATTATTTCTTGTTTTTTTATGAAAATAATAAAATAATAACACCCAACAGTCACCAACATAGTCCTGACCCCACACTAAGATCGAGTCTTGTGTCGTGGGAATCAGGAACTACGAGATACTTTCGGTCTCACAACACTCAGACCCGAAACAACTATCTGTAGGTCATACAAACATTTGTCTCGGTGCGGGGATCGAACCCGCGGCCTCTCGCTTCACAGCCGGCTACTCGCCCGCTGCGCTACGGAGGCTATCGGCTGTGTGGTCGTCGCGTCGCCACGGCACGGAGGAGTACGCTAATGGGGCGTAACCTTATGTCATTTCCATACATTTATTCTATTCGAATATTCTATTCGACTACCACATAAGCCACTTGTCCTGCACGGCGATCAGAATTCGGCACACGCACACAAACGCCTCAAAATTGGTGCAAGTCTACCTAAGCCTCGGTGGCGTGGTGGTATTTCGGTACCTCTCGGGTTCGATCCCCGGGTCGGGCAAAGTGATATTGGATTTTTCCATATCAGCCCGGAGTCTGGAATTTGTGCTCGATATGGCGATAGGCTCGCTCCCTATCACATCTGGGACGGAACTAAGCTCGGCGAAATGTGGGTGTTCTAGTTCGCTAGTGCGCCTCTGCCTATCCCCTCGGGGATAGAGGCCTGATGTTTTCAGGCATATACTCCGCGATGTTCTCCTATTTTTAGGAGACAGGGCGGTTACCACCACCTTTTATAGCAGTATTATTATAATTTTACTTGTACCGATTCCCATATAAAACAAACGAAGAACGATTATAATAATACTGCTATAAGAGGTGGTGTTAACCCTGCAGTTACGAGATGATAAATTCAGCTTGAGCTAACAAAGTGAAAAGTTACTCCTGGTAAATAGCCTCATCATATGTGTGATCGTATTACATGTAAACATTTGACGACTATTGACTTAAGAGAATCTATTGAAAAATCATATAAAACAAACTAGAATTCGTTTTATGCGAAATTGTTATGATAGATGTTTTGACACGAAACTTTAGATATGAATCTAACGGACCGTAAAGAATGAGTAGTAGTAATGAAATCGCGGATCATTAATCTACACTCGGATTTCTTAAATCGAACCAGAAATGTGTACGTGCAATACAACTAATGGGACATTTGATTTAAATGACATTTAGGACTGACTCGTGTATTAATAAAACTGCGAATAGAGCATGATGCAGTGTTGCAAAAGTGTAAAATTAAAAATCGTTAGATTTGGCATCTGAAAATCGGGAGATTTTTATTCGGAATGAAACACAAGTATTTTATGTTAATAATGCGTTAATTTGTTTAATTATAATCAGTAAGTTACACATATTATCATTTATAGTTTGATATATTGTACATTGATTAATCATTTTCGTCTTCTTAACACCTATTTTCGTGAACATTTTCTCATCTTTATTAAAAATGTAACAACATTCATTGTTGTCTTCTATACATCTTTTTTTGTGTAGAAGACCTACCATTGACTTAGTGGAAAGTTTATTCCGTTATTTTTGTGCGAGCTCTTCGTAACTAAGTTTTAACCTTGGATTCTGATGCCGTGCAAGTAAGACAATAATGTCTCACTTGGAAAGCCTTCACGCCGCGGCCGTGTACTGTCGTTCTATGTGTTATATTTCTATGACATGTGCATGCGATTCTATGAATGGACTATAATGAACGACTAAAGTAAATATAAGTTATCCACTTTGGGAAACAACCCGAACGAAGTTATCTTCAGAGACATTTGACAGCCTCCGCAGCACAGAGGGCGAGCAGCCGGCTGTGAAGCGAGAGGCCGCGGGTTCGATCCCCGCACCGAGACTAATATTTGTGTGACTCACAGATATTTGTTTCGGGTCTGGGTGTTGTGAGACCGAAAGTATCTAGTAGTTCCTGATACCCACGACACAAGACTCGATCTTAGTGTGGGGTTAGGACTATGTATGTGACAGATGGGTGTTATTTATTTATTGTCCCTTGTATAATCACCAGACAATAATAAACTCTATTATAGGTATTTCAGTGCAATTTGCTTTAATGTACCGCGAAGTTGAATGGTCGTATTTTATTGTATGTAGAGGTAGTATTGTCGTATAGGCCGTATTGTATTGTATTGTATTACAGGTTTCTTTTAGTTTTGCCGTATTAATAATATTATTTTCCATTTTTTATAAGATTATTATTTTACATTAGTTGAAAATTCAAAAATTCGGCAGATAGGACAGCTACATCGGGACATCGTGAGACAATGACCAAAATCAGTAGATATCCCGATAAATCGGGAACTTTTGCAACGCGGGCAAGATGCCTGCAAGTCTCCACTACTCCAAGTTCATAAGTTCCGTTTCACAAAATATATATAACCACATTCAAAATTCCGCATAAAAAAATATTTTTTGCATTTTAAAATAAAATAAATCCCAACAATTACTCATTATTTACGTTCCGTAAATTTCATATTATTATCTATAGTGCCGTCTCGCAACATCTATCATAACAATTTCGCGTAGAAAGAATTGTATTTTATTTTATATGATATTACAATAGATTATCTTGTGTCAATAGTTGTCAAATATTTAGTTTTCATTCAGTTTTAATACATGTAATATAAACACACATACGATGAGGCTGTATGTGCTTGCTTCCTTTGCCTAACTGATGAAAGGCAAAATTGAAAAAAAATAATCAGTGTCAGTTGTCTGGATTACGACTTGTCAACTAGACATACGTATAATATTTCGCGATAAGGAATGGTCACTTTAGTTCGCGGCTCCTCAACGAACTAGAACTAGTTCTCGTCTCGAACCAAAGAAAGGCTAAAAAAATATTATTTGCACGAATTTTAACCAACTTAAAAAAAGGAGGAGGTGAATTAACTGACTTAAAAAAGAGGAGGTTAACAATTCGTTGGAATCTTTTTTTATGTATGTTCCCGGATTACTCGAAGACGCCTGGGCCGATTCGATTTTTTTTATTCTTTCATAATATGCTGCAATTTTTTTTTACTTGTACATACTTGGGGAGTAGTGACATCGTCTAAGGGACAACCCATACCAAACGAACCCAACGATGACGGTGGCCTACTTACACAGTAGGTCACCAACACCTTTAGGTTTAAGCCAACTTTATCTGCATGTGGTACACTTTTTTGAGTAACGGACTAGGTGCTGGCGAAACCTGGGTTCTTGCCTTGCAGGATATGGGGGACAGACCATGGACCAAATGTTTGCCATTAGATCGTTTTGTGAGGTATGCATGTTGAAAAAGAAGCTTCTGCATATCGCTTTCCTGGATCTGCAGAAGGCTTTTAACTTTGTGTCCCGACGGGTGGTCTGGTGGACCCTAAGGTTCAAAGGGGTGCCAGAAGCTTATGTTGACGTTATCGAAGACATGTTCTTCCGATCAAAGTCTTTGATTCGGACTGCTTTTGGCGTCAGCAAACCCTTCCCGTTCACTATGGAGATTCAGCAACCACCGTGGGTGTTCATGTACGCATATGTCTAAGACAAACAGCGTCTAGGGGCCGCTTGAAAATGGCCGACTGAAAGGAAATGTGCTAAAGGTTAAGTACATGAGTTTGCGTACACGTAGTATTTTATAAATGTTTTCAAATATTTTTTATCGAAGAAAGTAAAAGAAAATATTATGATTTGTTGCCATCTATGAGACTAAAAAGTGCTGCGCACCATATTTGAATATAGCTTGAAAAAGCACCATATTGCCCTAGTGGTTATTGACTGCGTTACGAAAACAAGACCATCATTTGGCCAGTACTTCTGTGTATATGTACGATACGTAGTCTGTCAGTGTTATTTTAAGAAAATCCAGACGACCCCAAAAGCGCTAGCTGGACTTTTTAGAGAATGATATCAGGACCAATGGTCTTACTTTGGATGATACTCAAGTCTTAGAATCTATCTAACTTATCAAACGAACTAACGAACTAAAGAACGAGAGTTCTGGGAACTAGTTCGTTCATTTCTTCTGTGGGAGCTGTCCACCGCACTAGTTCGTTCGCGAACTATACAAGTCTATTGTCCACAATGGTAATTTCTATAATAGAGGTATAATAAAATTTTATCAAGAAGTAACTTTGCAATTAGTTAACTTAAGTGAAATTTATCATCTCGAAAACAACGCTCTCCTAGAAAATAGAATAACTAATGTACTTTGTAATAGAAGAACATTGCGGAGTGCGAGCGTGCACAAGAAAACAAGGTAGTCGCTGATGGTGGTGAACTAAGTGTGGAGTTGCGCCAGTTTCAAGGCGTTTGTGATGCGTGTGCCGAAGCCTATACTGCACCGAGGTGCGACGAGACATCGAGGAAAACTTTTGACTGCAGTGCCGGATCGGGCGTGGGTGGTATACCACCGCTTCCAAGGACTAGTGCCACACGTGCGGACACAAATATCGTGCATAATAGTGAAGTGTTGTAATTATGTGGTTTTTCAAGAGATTATGTACATACAATGTTAGTTTGTAAGGTATATGTATGGGTTATTGATAATAAAGTACTTTTCGTAAAAAAAACTTGAGTTTTTATATATTTTACGAATTCATCATCCTTGTTTGATACCAAATCGTGTTCAGTGTAAAAAACAAAGCCATTTTTATCATAGATTTTCATTAAACAACAATAAATAATGTGAAAAGGTTATGTTATTTGTCATTATAATCAAGATTAGCGACTTTAAACCGGCGGCCATGCCCATTTAAGTTAAACGTTTATTTAAATCGAGATGAAGGGTAAAACCACGACGTGCAAGACGTTGAACTGAAATTATGCCAAAATGGAGTTTATTTTACGATTAAACGTCGTTTATCGCAAGGCTGCAAGTCACCCTAAAACTACTAACTGTTATATTAATCGGATCTTTCTTTCGCAAAGTCGCAATTTTGGTTGCGTTCCATACATTAGAATTGCTTCATTTTTTTATAGTTATGCCCTGTCCGGTATCTTCTTTTGTCTAAGGTACTGATTGAAGAAACAGATAAATCATTCTTAGGCTGAGATCTATAGAACGAACTTCGACTAAGTCTAAGTCAAAGAAACGAACTCAGTGAGGATTTGGAATTTTAAAATCGAATTTTGACTTAGTCCGAGTCATTTTTTACAAGGAAAACAAACTGACAGACAGACTTAGCAAGGATTTTCTCGTAAAAATTGACTCGGACTAAGTTAAAATTTGATTTAAAAATTCCAAATCCTCACTGAGTTCGTTTCTTTGACTCAGTCTCAATTGAAGTTCGCTCAAGTCTGACTCAAAGACCCGAACTCAGTGAGGATTTTAACTTAGTCGGAGTCATTTTGGACAAGAAAATATTTACTTAGACTGCCTGTCAGTCTGTTTTTCTTCTAAAAAATGACTCGGACAAAGTCAAAGTTCTGTTTATCGATTCCAAATCCTCACTGAGTTCGTTACTTTGCCTTGGACTTAGTCGAAGTTTGCTCTATAGATCTCAGCCTAAGAATGTTGTTACATGTTGTAAACAGTATAGCAAATAAGATTATATCGATATTTTTATTGCAGATTGATTAATATTTACGAAAACTCTGACAGAGATGTTGACAAATATGATTTGCCAAAAATGGTGTACTTAGAGGCCGTAATTAAGGAAACATTGCGGCTGTATCCAGTTGTACCTGTATATGCTAAACGTGCTCCTACAGACATCAAACTTAGTAAGTTATTATCGTCTTGCATTGATAAATTCCTTTAGACCACGTTTGGAAATGATAAGATATAAATGATGGTGAGGCCGATACTGAGAGTTATGCGTTGATGCTAGAATAAAAACCCTTTTTTTCATTCCTTACATAAGCTTACGCCTATAACGTTCTATGACTGATGATGGTGATGATGATGATTAAGATTGTAGTAGCTAGATATTAAAATAATTTCATTTATTTTAGGCAAGTATACGCTTCCATCTGGTTGCGAAGTTGTCGTATCAGCGTTAGGATTGGGTCGCCATCCGCTGTGGGGCGCCGATGCGGATCAGTTCAAGCCTGAGCGGTGGCTCGACCCTGAATCTTTGCCTGAGAATCATAACGCATTCGCTGCTTTTGGATTGGGGAGACGGTCTTGCATTGGTACGTAAGGAGAATAGTGTGAATGAACGACCTCGAAATCATGGCGAATCGGTAGCGTAGTTGTATTTCGGTACGACTACCGTCCTGAGGTCTCTGGTTCGATGCCAGGGTCGGGTAAAGTGATATTGGGTTTTTAATTCAGTATCCGTCCGGAATCTGAAAGTCCACGATACCTATCACTATCTCCATCACATCTGGGAAGGAAATAAGCTCGGCAAATGTGGGTTTTCTAGTTAGCTATTGCGCCTCTGTCTACTCTTTTGAGGATACAAGAATCTTTTTTTTATGTATTCCCCGATTACTCGAAGATGCCTGGGACGATTCGAGAAATTATTTTTTAGTTTAAAAGGATATAGTTCCCAGGTAGTCCCATTGGCACCAAGTCAGGATCTGATGGTGGGATCCCAGAAAAATCGAGGGTACCACTCAAATTTTACAGGGACCTATAATGTGTTTTATATATTTTCTAAAACTATTCAAGTATTTTCGTCTGGTCCTCATCATCTCATGTTGCTGAACTGATAATGATAAATATAACTTCTTAACTTAATTAGGATTAGTTAGTAATAATGCTTTAAATATTTTAGGCTCGTGTAGACCGCTACTTATATTTCTTTCAGCGATTCTGATGAGCTGATGATAGAAGGTAAAACTCCTTGTTAGTTAGTTAGGAGATAATTCTTAAAGTACCATATTGAAAATTATTTCGTTGATTGCGTCGGGAGTCTTAATTTTTTTGCTATTGAACACTAATGAACACTAAAAATTAAAAAATAATGATTAAAATAAAAAAAACGAAATACTTAAAAGTAAAAAATAACAATTTGGTACTCTCTATGGAGTCGGTGCCTTTTCATTTGATCTGCTTCGGCCCCAGCACCGACACCATAGAAAGAAAGAAAGAAAGAAATAAACTTTATTCAGCCAATGTCTCAGGCAACAATAAGTGGGAGAACACAAAAAAAAAAAAACAAAATAGAGAGTATTTCTACTACTATTTGCATATTTATACTTGGACTACACTACACTCCGACATTTTTCTTTGTATATTTAATTAATTTTAACATTTCAGGTCGCAATTATGCCATGATGACGATGAAAATTACTCTCGCGCATATTATGCGTCGATGCAAAATAACGTCGTATAACAATAACCCCACACTGAAGTGGGAGCTTATATCCAAGCCAACAACACCACTACTCATCAGTTTGGAAAGCAGAAAGTAATTTTAATGAATTAATTAATATCTCAATGCCGTGTAACGATCAAAAGTATTATTTGTTACTAGAGGTACTATACTATGGACCTTTTGGAAGCAATCAAATTGAATCAATTCAATCAATTAATTAATTATTAGAGAGAGATATATATATATATATATCTCTCTCTAATAATTATTAGATATATAACATATATATATCTAATATAAATCTATAATATATATAAATCTTGTATATATATATATATATATATATATACAAGTTTAAACTTCTCTCAACATAATTATTATATTGGGGCATTACACCAAAAATGCGGGCTTTTGGCCAAACATCTTCGGTGGCTGGTGGTGTCTTCAATCTATTGATAAAAATTTCCTTATAATTCTGCAGGTGTTTAATATTACTGCTTTTTGTAGAAGTATGAATGCGAGTTACTTTGACTTAGACTTAATCGAAGTTCGCTCTATAGATCTCAGCCTTAGACCCAGGACCGTCTTAAGGCATGCGTGGGCCTCTGGCACACAAGAATTCGGGGGACCTTTAGAAAATAAAAATAATCGATCATGTAAAATAATGTAGGTACTTATCAGCCCTTCGGAGATCCCGTGAGGTCGGCCATGTGCCTTTATGGTAATGACGGTACTGCTTAGACCTAAACATTTTTTAGATTTCTTTTACTATGCACGGAATCTATAAGAAACTGTGAAGCAAGTGCTTGTGGATAACTGTTATTTGTGGCGCTCATTGATCCAAAATATTTGGAAATTTGCGCCTCCTTGATCTAGTGGCAGCATGTATGGGCTATGGACGGGGAGGTCCTGGGGTCGATTCTCAGGTCGGGCGGGTCTTTTCTAATAAGATTCGCCTAGGACTGAATTCCCAGGTAGAAGTAGAATTGAAAGTAGGTAGGAAGCCAGTCCTAATAACTAAACCGAATCCTTTCTGCAACATGCTTGAAAAAGTGTATTACACCGACCCTATAGAATAACGGCAGGTAGAAAGAAAGAAAGTGTAAGATCCGCACGGTCGACTATTTGGCCTAGTACCAGCATAATAATATATGGGTTGTGGACAGAGAAGTCCTGGGTTGGTGCTTGATGGATGGATGGTGTTGATGCCAGGCAATCAAGTTGGAATCAAGTTTAACAGCTCGCATGATAGGACCCACTAAAATTATTTCCGTGGTGCTTTACATCTGGCCTCTCCAGTTGTAAATATCCCTATGTATGAGGCTGATGCCTCTTTAGTTCATTACATTGTCCTCTGCATTTTTACGGAGGGAAGTAGAAACCTTATAATTCCAACTCCTCCCTATGTTTCTGTTTGATTAATTTCGTTGCGGGATGAAGACAATTTTGCATTCTCTGAGACTCGCCGAGCTTCATTGCTCGGTGTCGTAAAATCTGGCCATTGTTGATCCTGGCTTACAGGAGTTACAGTGGCGGGTGTGTGGGCGGGATAGTCTCTAGGCAATCAGCTGGTCGTAAAATGATTATAACCCAAACTATTTTTACGGATTATATCACGATTTGGTTTTAATTTTTATGCCCGACGTTTCGAAAGCTTTGCAGCCTTCGTGGTCACGGGTCTGACCCGTGTATATATCTCTAGTTTAATTTCAATGAATAACATTCACGTAAACCTAAGAAATCATTATATAACCCAAACCCTTTTTGCTGCATGTTTGAAAAAGCGTGTTGTTCCGAACTCTCATCGGAGTTGTATAAGGGTAGGCCCGCTACGTGCGGGCGTGCAAGGTGTGCACCGCACACGGACGGAATGTTCAAGGGGGCGGCAAAAACAAATATCAAAACTAAAAGAAAAAACTCTCATCATTTGCATATCTCTTTTATTGTCATAATGACCTCTATTGATTAGTTTTGAAAATAAACGCTAAGGTTACGAGGCGCGGCCGCGGGCGCGTATGGGGATTTCTGAAATAAATAAAATATTTGGCAATAGTTTCACGTTAGGGGAATCCTTGAGACATCGCTGACCAATTCTATCGCGCCCCCAAATGCACTTCGACGCCCCCCCCCCCATCAATAAGTCCATAATCGTAAAATCCAAATTTTACAGGAGAAATGACAGACTTGACAGACGGACGGACAGACGGACAACAAAGTGATCCTATAAGGGTTGCGTTTTTCCTCTCGAGGGACAGAACCCTAAAAAATTAATGATATTTAATTAATACAGATTCAAAGTATTCAAATTGTATTGATATTTGTAAATTTTCATTTAACGAGTACGACAACATTTCGGTATTGCACGCGGGCGCTCAAGTAGCTAGCAGCGGGCCTGTATAAGGGTAAGGAAAGGGAGTGTAAAGTGCAGGCGACTTACTTTAAATATGTGCATTTGTATATTTCACTGTTATAGCAAGCAAGATAATTAGCGAGCGTGAAGCAAAATTGTAATTTTTCGCAGCCTTGTCCACATAAATAACTGTTAACTTGATTGGGCGCTTCACTATTTGGAAAATCGTAATTTGTATATTTGTGACTATTGATTTGTAGCAAGTAAGTATGTAGTAGGGTAAATTTTTAGTTTGCCGTCAAAGAGATTTAATATTACTATACTACTACAGTGTATCTTGTATGTTACTTTATCCTATATCCAATAATATCTATTGTTATCATGGTTTAGCTGCTCTAATTTAAGGTCTTTCTGGTGCTGTACTGTATTAGTAAATGACTGTAAAATGGTGTTAAAAAGAGCAACGTCAGGGTTTCTTGCCCGTTCTTCTCTGACGGAATCTCTCCGAATTTGACGGAATCTAAATGTTTGAACATTTTTTGGAGTCAATAAATATTTTGATTTGATATAACAATTGTTTATCTGCATCTGCCCTAATAGCCCAATTATTTTGTATTGTTTATCGTTTTGTAAATTTCGCGTTACATTGTACACAATACATTACGCGTTTGGAAATTTTTCGGGTGATTGTCATTTTGCGTATTGTACATTTTGCACAGAAGGAACGATTTCTCTGATTTTTGGTGCACAAAACCATATCACATTAAACAACAAACACAACTTCAGACAATAATATGCCCACCCTGTGACTTCCCGTCAAAATCTCCTCAGAACAGTTGGGTGTCGTGCGGTGTGCATAAATAAAAAATCGCATTTTGAAACCTTCAAAACTTTTCAGAGAGTTATGAATTATGTATCAGTTATTATTACCAATAGTTGTTATTACCAATCAATATTATGCCAACCTGATTGACTAAGGCCTAATCCCTCTCATTAGTAGAAGAGGCCCCTGATAAGCAGTGGGACAGTAATATTAGATGATTAATATACTAAGGTCATAAGGGCTGAAATCGAAAAGAAAACATGATGATTCTATGATTCACAATTTTTATTTGTCGAAACACATAACATCACAAGTATATTGTCGGCATCTGGTTGAAAACTGCTAGATAATGTAATTGACTATCTTGTAGAGATAAATACTAAGAAATACATTTCAAGAAGTATTTTTAAAATATTTAACACCGGTACTAGTATGTATATTAATACTATAATGAAGACGTCACAACAATTTAAAAGTTTCGTATCATAGGGACTGAATTAAACTCCTCAAAAATAATCGTCGTTTAATAACTCATAGTTATAGAATATTTTTCT
This sequence comes from Clanis bilineata, assembly GCA_036417725.1. Classification (NCBI taxonomy): domain Eukaryota; kingdom Metazoa; phylum Arthropoda; class Insecta; order Lepidoptera; family Sphingidae; genus Clanis; species Clanis bilineata. The sequence goes on along the minus strand of CM071162.1, from coordinate 7,075,375 downwards.
TACTTTCTCTGCCGGTGTCATCCACACCAATATTATAAATGTGTAAGTAACTTTGCTTGCCTGTTTGTATGAACCATTGAACCTATATAATGTAGGTGTTCAGAACAGCTAACAAAAACATACCCGTAATAACGCAAATCACCAAATTTTTTCTATATTTAGAGAGTTTTACAGAGAATTAAAGAGTCAAACTTGTTATACTTAAAAATAATTATTATGTAACTAATACAGGTGCAGGTAAACTTATATACATATTTATTAGTAAACAAAAACTTTAATTTATAAGTTTACTAATAAATATGTATTAGTTTAATTTATTAGTTTACTAATAAATATGTATTAGTTTACTAATAAATGTTTATTCTAATAAATAAAATTGTGCGATTTACACAATTTAAGCGACTTATTAAAGGAAAGGATAGACAACCATCGTGCCGACAATACACACGTACAATTAATATGACCACTGCTAAACACCAAAGAAAAGTCACTATACTTTTGCATTTAACATTAATTAGGTACGGAAAAATATTTAGTTTGGTTTGAGCTGTGTTTGCCTACACATTTTTTTTTGGCCCTACAGCTGGCAGCCCGACCGAGTCGGCTTACTCAGCTACACCGATCTGATGGGTGAACGCAGGTGCGTTGCGAACCCATAAAGTTAGGTGACCAAGCTGAGGGCAACCCACTAACGGGTTACGAACCTCGGCTCAGGACGGCCACTGAGAGAGAGATGTTGAAGACATCATCGATTAGGGTAACATCATCGATTAGGGTTGCCTACACAAAGGGTTCTTAATTACATGATTAGTTTTATTGCTATGCGTTGACCTTATGTTCCTCGTAAATCTGAATAAAGTAAATATTGTAAACCGTACACACTGGTTTAAGCTAACGCAAAGAAAAAAATAACCTTAGGTGTAATGTAATATGCTGTTAAAATTGTGCCAGAAAAATGTTTCTACGCCATAGAAGGTTACACTATGGTGACAGTATGCGCCAGTCTATAATGTACAAAACACAGCGCAAATAACAGACAAAATAGGTAATAGATACAGAAAATAAATATTTGTCATTAACCAATCAACACTTTGGTTATAATAAAATTGTGTGAAGTAAATAAATTGAAATTGACTACATTATTTTTTATTTCAGTTACAGTAAAGAATACTACATTCACAACTTGTGAATTAACTTCCTAATTTATAACGACAGTAAAAATCACCACAATATTTGACATCAATAATTGCTTTGAACAGATTTTTTAAATGTCAAATTAAAATACTTAACACGAACTGCAAAAAATATTGCTAAAGTCAATAAATATGTAATTCAAAAATAAATTTATTTATATATGTACATTATTTATGTAATCGACATAATAATAACATACTCTTGAGTTTAAAGCGAAAATATGGATTAATTCGTAAAATTAATTTAATAAATTTTTACGTTGATAGACAATTGACATGAAATAAAACGCTCTTCTTTCCAATTACATCGAGATAAAGGCAAGCATAGAATGATTAACACCAGTATTTAAGAAAATAATATTACGTCTTTGATAGGCGTAGATTTCTGTAGATATATAATTATCCATGATTATTTTTTTGTTAAGTTCATAATCATAATAAACGCATAACAAAGTGTTCACCTCAGACTCGTTTCTGAATACAGGCATAACTACAGTGAATTCTTGTAATGTACATTTAAAAATTGGTGCGTGTATACTCGCATGTACGAGCGTTAGAAGTTATATTTCTTTGGCGTAGCTAAGAATTTTTTTTTCAAGTAGGTAAAAATTATTGAAGAAAAATATTTAAATAACGAGTTAAACTCTCAGCCAACTTCATACTGTCGGATTTCCGTAACGATGTGCGCGCGCACTTTCAACTAAACGCACTAAAAGAAGTATAACTTCAAAAATACCTACAAGGCAGTCACGGTAAAACGTAATTCGTTAGAATCGAATATAAAGTTATATTTTATAAATAATATTATCGCCAATTATTAAAATAATATAAACATTTTCAATAATTGAATTATGGACAGAAGTTATGGACAAATTGAACAAACTGATCATTATTTCTATAAATTTATACATACAATAAAAAATATTGCACATATATAAGCACAATGGACGTTATGGTAGCAACATGCAATAAATATATGAAATTTAACAAAACAACCGACTAGCATCATAATACTTTCAGAATAAATCACTGATTTACAAAATTATATAGTATAAACGAATCATAGATCGTGAAAATACGAAACATTACTTACGTTCATACTATAATCGTAACGTACAAGTTATTCACAGGCCAAGAGACGAACATTCTATTTTAAAAGTAATAGAGTAGGTATGAAGGAGGCCGGGCTGTATATCCAAATTTATCGGAATTTCGATCTGTATTTTCAAATTCATTTGATTTCGTTTCTCGATCAACGTTTGAAGGAGCCTAATTTATTTATTCCGATGTAAAAATGATGTACATCATCATCATCAGCCACAAGACGTCACTGCTGAACATAGGTTTCCCCTAAAATTTTTCAAAACCGACCTGTTGTAAGCGATTTCCATTCATCGACTTTCTGCGACCTTTATCAGGTCGTACGTCCATCTTCTTTTGCTCCTCGCAACAGCTTGCGTACCTATCTGTCCTTTTCACAACCTTTTAAATTCATATTTTCTTTTAGACTCCTACGATACAATTTTTTAAAACCGCTAGTTTTTAATTCTTTATCTTTTGCAAAAAAAATTAAGTAACGTCATGAATAATGTTAAGTTGACTTATCCTTACAAGCATTCATTATATTAAACTCATTGTCTGTTCATTGTTATAATATTTCAATGCTTTCTTTCTACCCGCCCCCATCCCATCCCAATGTGGGGTCCCCAAAAAGATTTGGGTAAATTTTTACGACCGGCTGCCTGCCTGACGTCAACCCCTTCTAGTCACGGACAAATCAGAATTTGAAAATTCGCCTTGCCCGACCTGGGAATCGAATCCACGACTTCCCGGTCCACAGCCCATATATGGTGCCACAAGACAAGGAGGCCATATAATATTTCAATGCAATTATCAAAAATAATGTACTGTAGATACATATATACCTACACCATAATTATGAAGTAGAATGAATGAGAGTGTGAACGGTAGGGCATCACCAATATCAATTTATTGCTTTGGATATAAACCCGACGAAAAGTTATTATATTTTAAAATAGAACCTCGCGAAGTAACTCTAGATCACAGTCTATGTAAACAATACATTTAATAAACATTTACCTAAAGTTTTACAGGAAACATCGTAGCGTCCAAATGACGCCGAAATTTAAAATACTACGAGTTACAATTAGTTATTTTACTAAAATATTTCACACGAACGAACTATAATAATTAGAAACAGGTTACAGAAACCTTTAGAGTATGTATAATAAGAAAACTAGTTTATTATTATATTAATAAAATTTGTATCTACCATTTTTCCCATAATTAAATACGTAATTGCTTAAATAATATACATATTTAGGTGACTATACAAATGATAGAAGTCAGTAATAATGTGATAATCTCAGATAGATACTTGTAAAATACATCCAATGTTCACAATACGTTCAAACTTTTTATTTCGTTATGTTTTTCTGTTTACAAAATAATAAATCTTACATATTCCAATAACTTATGTCATAGAGTACATACGTTTCATAAGTTCGTTCGTCCGAAAAGTATACCACATTAAACTACTTAAAACTTTTCTAACAGTAGAAATGTACAAGTAATTAACGGTGCAAGCCGCATTGCACATGCCACGACTCCAAGCAATTCGTTCTACGCACGTCATGTGATAATGTTGTGAACTTCGAAATATACAAATGCTTCAAGTATTTCCTTTTACTGTGGGTTACCACGAAACATGCATACACATAGGTCAATTAGACTATGTCAAAGAATATAATGAAACGAATATGATTGACATAACAATCCTCGATTGAAGATGTTAATGTATTCCTTACCTATAAGCCATTTTTGACATACATTTTCTTAATTATACATATGTAGGAAACAATATTTTCTGAAAGGAACGGAACGTGTGAATGATGAGTGAAAGTGATGAGAGTGAAAGGGATAGAAATAAGTAAAAAAGGAAGATTGCAAAAAAGAGGTTTGAACAAGACGTGTGTGAAAGTTTTAAGAAGTTAAAAAATTGAAAGCGTAATACTTTTTCAAGATTAAAAACTTAACAGACCGACTTCAAGTCCGATCGTGACCAAATTTATATGGGATCACCCTTGAAAGAAGCTCTATCGAACACAAAAAGAATTTTGAAGATCGGTCTACATTCGGGGGAGATATCGAGTAACATACATAAAAAATAAAAATACCGACGAATTGAGGACCTCCTCCTTTTTGGGGAAGTCCGTCGAAAATAGTGTTTAAAAACGTCACTGCCTTTTCCTCAGAACTTAAGATCCTACATCATCGATATAATAATATACCTAGATGCACAGTTGACGCTCAGAAAGTGGGACAGCCAACGAGTGCTTAAAATGTAAGTAAGCACTTGTTTGCTGTCAGTCGGCCGCCGACCGTTCGCCTGTGAAGATGCCTAAATGCTCTGTGAAAGAGTGCAAAAATAACACTCTTACAAAGCGCAAAACATATGGGATTTCATATTTTAAGTAAGTATAATTCCCTTACTTGATTCTTAAAACCTTAATCATGTTAAATTAAGTATTAAACGTGTATAAATAATTAATTTAACGAATTCAGTTAATAAAATATTTTGTCCCTTTTGAAATCATGATTTGGAACAATGAAATATATGGAGTCGTTTTTTTTTGTAAATATATTATATTTATTTTAAATTTATGATTATTTTTATTAATTTTATTTATTAATTACAGATTTCCATGAAATGAAATAGTAAGAGATAAATGGCGTAAAATTATTTCCGAAGAAAGGAGAGAAGAAAATTTTAAACCCAATTACTCAAGTGTGGTTTGTTCAGACCATTTTGCCGATTCCGATGGATATTATACAGAAAAAGGGATTAGGAAAATTAAAAAGAATGCTGTACCAAAAATAAAGGTGATAAATTGTCACCAGCTACATTGTCCTTAACTAATGTTTACTATTTAATTTAACAATATGTATGCTGTTGGTGTACCTATAAATAAATAAATAAATAAATATTGCCACATTTATTGACTTTATTTTAGATTGTCGTAACTACAAGTTTAAATGAGGCAGGGTGCAGTACAAGTGTAATAGTTGAAAAATATTTGATACAGAATTCATCAATAGCAAGCATATACTAGGTACATACTGCCATGTAAAATGACTATTTAATAATTTGTGGCTAATTCTAATAAATGTTTTCAATCAAAGTGTGCAGATCATAAAAATTTGCCAACATGAACAAAGTTGAACATTCCGCTGTCAAATAATAATTTTAATGGTTCATTCTCGAGATTTTTCTTTTTTTAATTTTTCATTTTTATCTTGGATTCTCGGATTGAGATCATTTATTGGAACCGGTCGTTAGGCATAATTACTACAACAGTAATTGTGCCGTCATCATTTATTGGAAACATATTCATTTCCAGGAACCAGCAATTGAACCAATAAATATTGAAGGATCACCAATACCATTAGAATTTTCATCAATCCTTAACACACCTAAGACGTTATTTTTGAAATATAATTTGAAAGAACGCAACCAAAAAAATAAACTTAAATCTAATTTAGTGCGAAACTTAAAAAGGCAGAACAAAAGATTAAGAAAACGAAATGATAGTCTAAAAGAAATTATTAAGAATCTAAAGAGCAAAGGACGATCTTAGTGTGGGGCCAGGACTATGTATGTGACTGTTGGGTATTATCTATTTATTTATGAATCACGCTAAGGCAAAACAGTGCTTATTTCATATTCATAACTCATAAGCTTTGTTATCTTCTAAACATTTTACTCTATCTATCTCTTAATGTAAGTAAAAGTATTATACAGATATCGCCATTCTCATCTACATTGTACGCCACGTGGTCAACATTTCTCACAGATAAATACAAGAACTATTCGACTCCATTCAATCTTTGTCCAAGTGACTAGAATGTTTCTTTTAATAATGTCAAATTATTGTCAAATTCAAAAATGATTAGAAATTCAAAAATATCGAATACAAGAACGTTCAACATTCAATTTAAAAAGCTACTTTATGCCGCGTCTATAAAGTCATATTTGTATTAATTTAATTAAATTTGTGATGTTTATTTGTTTTGTCTGTCGAGGACACTGTTTACAATGATATTTGTATTGAACTGTGCATCTATGTATATTATTATATCGATGTCCTGCATATATAAATATTTCGAAGCAAACTTTAAAACATGGTTTATTACTCACTGTGGAGATGTTGCTTTAAACTACGAGTAGTTAAATATAAATTCAACTGAAGTAATGACTTGCGTTGACTTCTACTTAACTGGGTATCTAACGACCCTTTTACAGGAGCAGTAAGAAAATAGTCGAGATAGGCCTGTACAATGTAATACCTACCACAGAATCACACTGACTACCGTCCATAGAGATTTAATAAGAGTAATTTAAAAGGTTACCTTGCGTATTCCTAAATCCGGTCCAATAAAATAAAGTTATCCTTACATCCATTTTAGATGTAAACCAATCGACTCGCTCTAATCAGGTAAATAAACCTATACTCCTTAACAGTTACAAAGTACCTCTCGGTAGATACAACAAACATAAGGCTGAAACACCACATAAAGTTAAGTTACGTTATTCAAGTCGAATACATTCAACCAGTAGTACCCACGTAGAACAAATTCTTGATACGTAAAGCTGCGTTTCCTGTACTAAAACACTACACAAAACACCTACAGAAAACATTATTTCTAAATTTTATTGTCCATTGTTATATGAGCAAGAGACAATGAAAAACCTTGTTTTGTGTAGGTGTTTTTTGTGTTTTGTTTCGAAAAAACATGTGTTGGAGACTCGGCTAAACACGACACACTAACCATGTAGAAAGTTTAAAACACATTTCAGTTAAGTTGAAATGAGGGCGTGGCTCTCGAACCACGACACGTGTGGGGCGCCGGCGCGTGCATTAGTCGATCGATTTGGACGGCTTCACTCGGTCCGGCTTCTCCGATCGTTCTGTACTTGCTTGGCTGCCCCTATTGAAAGATTATACAGACTAAATTGTCTCGTAACATATTTGGCAACATTCTTAGTTTAGTACAAGATTCTCTTACCGTAAAGCATAAATATAGATATTTTATCCGAGAAGGCAAAATGACTACACTAGACCTTTTTTTTTATATTATATTATTATATTCAATATTATTATAATCGTTCTTCGTTTGTTTTGTATGGGAATCGGTACAAGTAAGATGATAATAACACTGCTATAAGAGGTGGTGGTAACCCCCCTGATGGTTATGCAGCCATGCACATGCCTAATGCAGTAATAATAACAAGTTTAAAAACTTAACTAACCGACTTCCAACTTCCGATCGATCGATCCGATCGTGACCAAATTTATATGGGACCGCCATTGAAATAAGCTCTATCGAACACTTTTGAACATTTTGAAAATCGGTCCACGTTTGGCGGAGATATCGCGTAACATACATAAAAAAATACAGACGAATTGAGGATCTTCTCATTTTTGGAAGTCGGTCGAAAAATAAATAATTTAATAAACAAAACAGAATAGATAAATAGAGACCATCCAAACAAAAAATAGACAATTAGGAAGAAAAGAGACGAAACAAAAAGACAGACGAATAGATGCACAGTTGCTACCTGTCTAAGTTACAACATTAGAATGACAAGTCAGAATACTTTCGGCTTGTCATTTCGCTATTGAATTCTAGAGACGTTAAGTGATGTATATCGAAACTCACCAGTTTAAACTTAACCGTCACAACATATGGCAGAGGCGGCTCTTATGTTTCGTCTTGGTGACGGGCGGCGGGTGCTCGTCCTCCGTGTGGTTGGCGACCGTCGACGTCAGCCGCTCTCTCTCTTTGCCCTTCTCCTTCTCCCGCTCCTTCTCTTTCTCCCTCTCGCTCTCCCGCGTGCTTGGCGCGGCGTACAGAGATCTGCAACAGACTTACGTATGTACTGTTATATTAGCTTATCTAAAATAAAATCATAGTGAAAGTAAACTTAACATAAATCACCTACTGGGAATTACGGGACATTATGAGATAATATTTTATGCGTCCTAGTGGCGAGAAATTAAGTTTAATCCAGAGGGGCTTCTTAGACAATTATACATATACCAAATTTTATTATATGTAAGACGCATGAATGTGGTACATACATATGTAATATTCGTAGATTATATTTTAATATAAACTCTGCTCTAATTTAAGTAATTACTGCCTGTTTGTACCACAGTAAACATACATACTAAGGATATCGCAAAAATTTCTGTTTACACAATATTTTTCGTTCTAGTACCTAATACAACTTCAAACGGTATGTTTAGTACTAAAATTAACAATGTAACATCGGAATAATCTATAAAATGTATCAATATCTACCTGGTAAGTTTGTTCCTCGTGGGTCGCGAGGTATAGTTCGCGCTCTTTCCCCGCCGTAGTGAATGGAAGGGCGTCTTTATCGGCTTCACTAGCGCCATGCTGCTGCTCTCAGGTATCGGCTTCGTACTCTTAAACGTCGTCACCGTAAACTCAACGTCTTTTATTGGTTCATTTAGTGCTGCAACAAGAATCTTAATTATAATACTGAATCAATTTTCGCATAACAAAACTTAATTACGTAGTTCAAGTACTCCGTTTGAGTGTTAGGATTCATTGAATAATTTAAACTGACGTTCTACCCGTCTAAATACATTTTCTTAATTGTAAGCGAACGAAACCACCAGCTGTTTTAACAGCACATTTCATAAATTCAGCTGCTAACCCAAGGGGCGTCTCTGAACATATTATGTCGTAGCAATTTCGAAATACTTATACAAAAAATAATCAATAATTATATTCGAGCAACGCTGTCGTCTATACTGACTATATCCTGAATAAGCCGGCTTTCACAAAGTAAATACTATCGTCTATACTTCTACAGCAATGAACAGGCATATAGGCTGTGAAGTAATAAATAATATGTACTAAGTCAGCAAAGTCACTGCCACATAAATAAACAATGCATGCCAACTAGCTTACACAGAATAGCTAGAGGTGCGCAACCGAACAAAAATTATCGTTCTCACCAGTGAACTCCTCAATAGGTTTATCGATGGTATCATGATCGATCCAAGTGAGTCCCATCTCGACTTTCTCAGCGAGGTCCTGCCATCGCTGACGATTCTCCATCGTGCCAGTGTACAGAGGCTGGATCCAGGGGAACGTGTCTGATAGAACTTTGTACAATGGCAGGCATATCATATCGATGAAGCCAACTTGCATCTGTGGTAATTCGTCTTTCTTCTCTCTGAAAAGACATACACATACACTGACGCTTGTTATCCCCGAAGGGGTAGACACAGGCGTAACTAGTACACCTACTTTTCGCTAACCTCATTTCCGTCCCATGATCAGTAGTCCAAGACAAAAGTATTTTGAAGATCAAATTCATATCGTTAATGACATTTGGATAATATTTATGTATTTAAAATGTCATAGCCGTGGGCTCAGACCTATCTGATCTCAGGCGTATTATGGCCTATCATAATTTTGGACATAAATTCCAAACTCTGAGCTGATATTGAGCAGGAAAACCCAAAATTTTTATCCAATTAACTTAAGGACGGTAATCGTACAACAGTATGACTACGCCACCAAGGCATTTTATAAGTTGTTTTAAAAAAGAAGAATAAATGAGTTGTTTGGATGAAAATGTGAATTTGCTAATCAATGTTTCAGAGTCTTCTTACCTGTTCATTATATCGAGAGGTTTTTCGTTTAACTGTAGTTTCTCAAGGTCGCCTTGATCGAAGAACTCATCGGCTACTAGTTTGGCCACTTTATGCTGCACCTCCCAAGGTTTCGCTATCGCTGATACGTCGCACGCTGTCATCATCATGCCGCATAACACTAAAATTATAGATAAAATCATATTACTGTTGCTTGGTATCCACACAAATGTACTATACTGTTTTAATAGTGCAATCATTATTGTAGTTCGCTAGATTCGCTTTATTTTATTATGTTTATACAATGGTATATTTTTCTTCTTTAAAAAAGGAAATGGCTTCCATGATCCCAACATTGCTTTATTTTAAAGTACTCCTAAATCTTTTAAGCATGGTTAAATTAGCTGCATAACAACATACACATCGATTACTATTTGTAAGTTGTAGCCAACTTGTTTCAACTCCTGACAGATCACGATTAAGATCTTTACTTACATTCTTTCTTTTCCTGACTTTGCCAATCGAACTCTCCATTATCGACGAGCTCTAAGAATCTGGACTTCTTCTTAAAGTACATAGCGAGGTCGGTTGACAGGATTGCCGTCTCTACCACGCGCATTACATCTTTGTAGTCGCTTGGAGACAGTGCCTAGTAAAATGGTCCAATTCAAATTAAATTATGAGGCATAAGTGAATATTTTAAGTTAGTACCTAATATAAAATCCATAACCAAAATTATTTGCAAAGTTGTGATAACTGAATTTTAGGAATATGTAAGCCTAATCCTTAGTCTAGTGGCAGCATTTACATGCTGTTATCGGGGAGGTTCTACTTTCGATTCCAAGGTCGTGAAGGGTGTTTTTCTAACACCATTTGCCCGGGACTAGATCTTTCAGAAATCAGAATCCTTTCTGTGACATGCTTGAAAATTTGAAACTTGTGCACCGACCGTACATTGAAGTGGGATAAAGGAATGTAGGAAGGTTCTAGGAAAATATTGATGTAGCATATAAATTTACCTGAAATATGTTATTGCTTTCACTATTCAAAATCATAACACACTGGTCGAAATGGTGATGTTCCATAGTCGATGTCGAATACAATATGGCCAAAGGGCTCTCTGTCTTCGTTTGAAAAGCGTTGTTTGTACCTCTATGGTCTAAGTCATGGCATAGACAAGCGACCAGTAGACCCAAGATCTCGAGATCTGACATGAATCGTTCCATTTTGCCCGTCTTCAGCATGGCGAACATGGTTTGAGCTACATTTAAAGCGTGCCGCCAATTGTGGTATTTGACTGGACGATAGTTCTTTTTCACGCTGAGTATCCATCTGCAGAGGACCTGGAATTAATAAAATGTTTGTTTTAAGCCGCGTCTCTTGCACTATTTTTTTGAGTAGTTTTTTTTAAACACAGCACAAAACAACGTATTTCGCTGTCTCCTGCTCATGGAACAATGGATCATCGAAAAAAATGTAGAAATACCGTGTTTTTGTAATGTTTCAGTGCAGGAGACACGGCTTTATTAAGTCATTCTCAGGTAACATGAGCACCGAATTGCTTTGTCTATTCAAATAATGCATGGCCTACCAAGGCCAGCACTTGGTACGTTATTTTTGTGAACTTTTTGTAGATTACTCTGGACCCACTAGAATTTGCATAATGGTTTTAAATTCGTCTAAAGATAATCGGTAAAGTAATGCTGAGTTGTGCCGTATCGATAACTTCAAAGATACAATAGGTACAGCTTACATTGTTCTTTAGAGAGATGATGATGTTTTATTTTAGGCCACTTGCAACTCCACGATAAATCTCTATTTATGCCAAATCTTGATTTAAAGATAGGAGTGAACCGTAGGATAAATCGAGATAAGGTTTACACCTTATATGAGCACAATAACCGCAGCGAGGTGCTTCCTAGAAGCTGTTTTGACGACTTGTCTAGTCGTCAAAGTGTCAAAGACAAGTCGTCAAAACAGCTTCTAGGAAGCACCTCGCTGCGGTTATTGTGCTCATATGAATTGGAAGGCCACGCACTGTAGAAAACAGCCATTAGGATTCTACTTACATCATAAGGTATGTGGAACTTTTCTACAAGACTGCACTGGAGGAACATTCGTAACGTCGCCCGGCACGTGTCTTCATCAGATAGATCGAAATCTACAAAAAAATATAGGGTGTTGTGAGACCGAAAGTCTCTCATAGTTTCTGACTCCCACGATACAGGTTATACCTAGTATGGGGTCTGGATTAGGTGTATGACAGTTGGGGTTATTAATACAATAACATAAATTCTACTTACCATGGAATTGGAAGCTATAAAGATTGTAAGTTTCGGCGGAGGGTATGAAGTCTTGCGACAATTTACTTGTGTCTTCTGTAGACGCGGTTGCGTGGTATGAAAGGCATTCCAATGCAACCTGCAAAGTAAACAGTCTATCATCTAATAAATTATTACGAGAATACTTATATCCCATAAGTAAATGTTGTTGACGGCCTCGGTGGCGTAGTGGTATTGCGTGGGTTCGATCCCCGGGTCGGGCAGTGATATTGGATTTTTCCGCATCAGCCCGGAGTCTAGAATTTGTTCCCGATATGGCGGTATGCTCGTCCCCTATCACATCTGGGACGGAATTAAGCTCGGCGAAATGTGGGTGTTCTAGTTCGCTAGTGCGCCTCTACCTACCCTTTTGGGGATACAGGCGTGAGCTTGTAAGTGTGTATGTTATATCTCATAAGTCAATATTATGTTCAAAAACAATATAATTAAAGCAAATTTGATGTAACAATTAATACGTCTGAGTGACAAAAATGACGATAAATATTAAACTAAATAATTAACTTTCATAATTTCAGTCATTAAGCTACAGGAGTTCTCAAAATAAAAAAAAATCACCTTTTGTTTCGCCATCAGTTTACAAGCATTTTCATACATTTGAGTATTATGTATTCCGAGACCACAGAAGATGGCGAACGCTTCGAATATCGAAACATCACCATCAGTAAAATGTGATCCGTTATCCTGAAAATAATATAACACTATAATGATTATGTCATACTCGTAGTATTGCTCCAAGGAATTTGTGCCGATATGGCAATAGGCTCGCCCCCATCACATCTGAGAGGGAAATGAACACGGCGAAAAATGTGTTCGTTCGCTAGTTCGCCTCTGCCCACCTCTTCGAGAATACAGGCGTTAGTTTGTGTATGTATGCTTTAGTATTGTTTAAAATTAAATCTTCTACTTGGATTATTCAGTAAAAGCAAATAAGTTTTAAGTCGATAAAAATTGTGATCCTTCGAACAGGATCAATAAGATGTGTTGTGATCCTTCGAGCCAGACGAATAATAAATCTTTGTATTTTGTCTGCTGAAGTTGTAAAATAGCAATTAATAAAATATTTTATTGTGTGTCTTTTTTATTAATATGGTTTTATAATAAAACCACTCAATGAATTTAAAATTATGAAATATGCCTTACTTTGTTAATTAGCTGGGCTACGCCGATGACATCCTTGTTGGCGTTGACAATGGGCATACACAGCATAGTCCTAACATTTATCGCATCATCGCCCACCACGCCCATATGTGCCATGCCGTTCTCTCTTAGCCAATCTTTCACATCGGATATGTTTAGTGATCTGTTTGATTGGGCCACCTGAAAATATATATAAAAAATTGTCTATAATTTGATAGAGATGAAGTAAATAAAAGGAAATTTCTCAACGAACAGCAGCATAAATTGAATGATTGACGCATGTATTGGAACGATAGTTATTTAATTAAGTTGAAACTTACTGCTAAAGCTATAGAAGCAAGAGTAGATTTGTTATCATGTCGTGGTGTGAGAGTTGTTCTCGACTGTTTGGCGCCAAGTTCGAAGAGTGTGTGGAACCGTGTCGGCGCAGGAGGAGGTAACGCGGGCGTCGCTGACCTTGTACCGCCTGGCCTTTGAACTATCCTTTCTAAATGACTCTGTAACAATAAAGGTTCCCAATAAGCATGATGGCGGCGTCCGGGCGACAGTTGATAGACATCAAACATTTTATGAATTATTACACAAACAGAAATGGAGACATACTCCGCATGACGAGAACCTCGTGAAAGCTGATAAAGATAAAATATCTTTCCTCCAAGACACTCCGGAGGCATACAAGCCACATGACAGGATGAGTTTTATATAATTATTGATCCGGATTGAGGTTACTCTTAAGTTGATTTCTTAAAACTTACCGATTCGCAATGATCTGTGTCTAATATAAACACAGCACATCGCTCACATTTTAGCAGCTCTCTTGCTTCAGTCATGATTTTCGTGACCAAGCATTCCAGATTGCTTTGCTCTTCGAATATACTCCGCGCGAGGGCCAACAGGATCTGGTTTCTTTTGTATTCCAGTACAGATGATTCGAAGAGTTGGGCGTTTTGAATACCGATTCCACAGAAAGTGAGGTACCTCCGGAACACCTCCACGTCTCTTGCAGAGAATTCCTTAGATCCTAGAATATGAAAAAGAAAGGTGACGTGAAAATTGTATCTCAGTAATTCCTCATCGATGTCGAAAAAAATAGTGCAATCATACCTAGAGGTATATAACATAAGGCGATAAAAGTGTTTTTATAGTACAGACTGGCAAACGCGTAGTTGGGTCACTTGGTATTGAGTGACCGCGCTGCCTATTGCGTTGCCGACAATAAAGGAATAGAAACTGGAAAGAGGAGAGGGTTTTGAGCCACCGGTAATCTCTTTTACCGAAGTTTAATAGAGAGCTGCTATTATACGATGATTTTCTTTGAAATAGTAGTATCAAATCTGTCGATCCGGTCCATTTGTGCATGTGAGTTTTTGCTTACTCGATGTGAATATTTTACATTGTCATTTATGAAAACAAGTAAAGTGATTTCAAAAGTCAAGTGATTTCAAGTGGTTAGGGGGCCTTAGTCTATATTAACCCGTCAGAGGCGGCACATATATATGTTCCATAAGCGTATGGGCCACCGGAGGCCGAGCCGCCCGTGACTATTTAATACAATTTTTTTTTATCGAAAAGTAATAAGCGTAGCAAATTATGTCCATTAAATGTGGTCTTATGAGGTAATAACTATGAGTTTTAGTGTAAATTTTTAAAATAAAGCTAGATAATAATCATTTTTAAGGTATTTAACTTATCAACTTAATACCTGCTTCCTTTTTATGGTAATATCGACATCAAAATACTTAAACTGGAAAGGCCTCGAGATTTTATCTTGATTGCTTCCCATTTGGGCATAATTAGCCGGACAAAATTACAATGAAGGCGTTTGTCGAGAAATGCTTACGTCTTTAATCGATTTGCATTAACCTTTAAATCGCCGAGCAGTACAGTTCATTAATATGACATTCTAGTCATTCATAATCATCATTATTCATGGCGCCCACTGCAGGGCGTAAGCCTCCTCCTCTTTACACCACTCCTGTCTCTGTTGGCTGGTCTCTGCCAAGCATTCTAGTAACGAAATCAAATATAACTTGTACCTAGGTCTGACTAGACCTAGAAATTGTCATTCATGTCTAGTTATGATTTGAGTTGAAAATTTCAATTGGAAAAAATACGAATATTTATGCGCATAAAGTACTAAATATACATATATTGATCCGAGCGTAACCAAATGTATATGGGACCACACTATCAAACACAAAAATAATCTTGAAAATCCGTCCACATTAAGCAGAGATATGGCGTAACATCCGTAAAAATACAGAGGAATTGAGGACCTTCTTCTTTTTGGAAGTGGATCGATAAATGACGACTATAGTCATACAAACACACGATACTTACAAACACAGTAAAATATTGCTAGATTACTCTTTTTTTCTTTATGGCAATCGAAATACATTATGCCAATGTCAAGTTAGGGAAATTATTTTCCAACATCTAAGTTCGCAAGTGCAATGAAGTCGGATGTGTTCAATTTCAAGGCCCTGCTGGAGTTTTCAATTCCTTCCAGTTTGATGTTTTTTAGACGATTTTCTCGCAGCGGAGGAATCGAACATGGTCGACCCATCCACGCGACAAAAATCATCCAAAATCACTTATTTCAAAGCTTCCACATATTGTCCCTCTTCTTTGATGTTTATTGCTTAGATACATATCACATTTAAACCACAAACACAACTTTAGAGTAAAATGTGAAATCATTAAAACAAGCGACCACCCGCACCGTCAGAATTTCCTCCAAAACTCTCTGCTAGATTACTTGTATCAAAGACTAATATTGCAAAATACGGTATAGGGCAACCTTTTGAATGCGCATCCAAGCGTTGCGGTTTGAACGGGTGACTCGCACGGGTATGCATTTGTATTTAATGGCGCGGAATAACTTACGTGGCGACATAGTAGGGTTTATCAATTGGCTGAAAGGTTTGCACATAGTTCCAGGCCTAAATTAGTACCGTCGAAGTATCAACAATATGAATGTGCCGACTTGCTTAATGAGCCCGAATATTTATTTTAACTAAATTAAAATATTGGAGGCTCTCAAGACGGTTTTTTTTATAGCAGAGACTGACAACCAGATGGGTTACATGATAGTTAGGGATCTCCACCGACCATAGACACTCAAGACATAAAAAGAATCATGGGTGCGTTTCCAAAGTAAAACGAGGGAATAAAAAGGGAATTGGGAAGGGAGGGGGGAAATGGGCCACCGGAAATCTCACTCACCGAACGAAACGTGACAGCAATCATCCACTTTACGTCTTTTTTCTTGAGACAGTGGTATCAAACCGGTCAAGTCGGCCCATTCGTGATATAGACGTTACTGTCTACAGCGTGGCTCTACCTCTCAAAATTGGACGTGGCCGTTTTGTAGAAGTATTTTTGGAGTTCGTGACCGGCATGCATCAGCACAAGAAGGGGCATCGGGACCGATACTCAAATTAACTACCTTTAGGTCGACATTTCACTTGTTGTAAAAATGTTACAAGTAATTTCAGTGTTCATTTTTAAAGAAGATTTAACTTTTCATTATCATCATTATCAGCCATCGATTTAGTATATCCTAGATGCACAGTTCTTTGCAAATATCGTCATAAAAAGTGGTCTCAGCGATAAAACAAAGAAAAAGGTCACAAGTGCTAATTAAATCAACACAATTATAACCCTACGCACGTGTTATAAAGTAGTTTTTTAAAAGAAATAAGCAAGCGTTCTTTAATTTGTATTTTGAAATTTAGAATTCTATCAACGTCCGACTGTAGGCAAAACCGAGCGTCAACTGTGCATCTAGGTAAATAATATATCGATGTTATCAGCCATAGGATGTCCACTATTGAACATAGGCCTCCCCTAAAGATTAACTTGATTAGATGTTTAATAGGTATTATAATATCTTACCGTCAGTCTTGTTGATAATCTGCGCGACTCCCACCACGTCCCCTTCATAATTGCAGATGGGCATGCACAGGATCAGCTCTGTCTTGTAACCTGTGCGAGCGTCTATCTCACTGTTAAACCTATAAACATATTGAAATTTCGAAGTCAAAGCTTTGACCAGCCAGCGTGTAACTAAGAAATGGCTTTGCCAACTCAATTCTACAATAGCTTGTTTTACGTGATTTATGCACATACAAGAAAGGCAATTTTTATTTTTAAAATTGGATTTTATTATTTTGGAATTTACTGGCTTATTATACCTCTATATAAGTATAACCCCCAAATGGTCAAACGCTGCCTAAATATTTAGGATGGCCTTAACGAGTTAAGCACTCGTTATTCTTCAATTTGGCATGGTCAAACAGAACCTATCTCTTCACATTAAATGTAAGCAGGACCCAGTTTAAGGCCCGCTTATTTCAGAAAACGGCATGGTCAACAAGTGCCTAAAGTTTGACAGCTATTTAAGGCCCGCTTAACTAGCATTTAATCGACATTAGTTTGAGAGTACCTGCGACCAATCTCAAATGAAACTATTGTATAGTTTGTGATGATGTATGGATGTTTTGTTACTCTTTCACACCAGAATGTCTGAAGAGATCTGAATGAAATTTGGTACAGAGATGGATTAAAGTCTGAAATAGCACACAGGCTACTTTTTTCCCCAGAAAAATGTATGGTTTCTGTAGGATAGATTTGTTTAAATAAATAAAATTTCACGCGAACGGAATGGCG
The DNA here is from genome assembly GCA_036417725.1 of Clanis bilineata. Classification (NCBI taxonomy): domain Eukaryota; kingdom Metazoa; phylum Arthropoda; class Insecta; order Lepidoptera; family Sphingidae; genus Clanis; species Clanis bilineata. The sequence continues at coordinate 7,057,318 of CM071162.1, read as the reverse complement.
GGCATAGGTTTGTATTTCATGATTTCCGTGTTCCGTGTAGTGTTTAATAATATATACCTATTACCTACCCCTTGATTTCAATAAAATGTATTTTTCCTCAATTTATCGCACTCGTAGAAGCCAAGACAAATAAAAGACTTCAAAAATACAATGATTAATTTTATTAAATCCGATTCAACACTACTGCATGTTGCCGAATTCCTCAATCCTCTCCAATATAATGGTTTTTATATGGTTCTGTTCTGTTCTGAAGCCGGCGTGAACTGGGACGTCCTGAATTCCTTTCTCAGATCGGGCCGAGTATTTTTCTTCACACGGTCAGACACAGTCCTTGGCAAGAAAAATTCAAGAAGACTTCTTTCATTGAAACGCTCCAAGAAATATCCTCCATATCCAAACTTCATAGTTTCCATAATCTCTCCATCTGCGTTGATGTTTATTACATAAAACAAAATCACTTCACATACAACAAACACAGTTATTTCATTACGAAAATAAATATAAACAAACAGGTCGCCATTTGCCAAATTTTTTTTTTCAATCTTCCACACAAGTCATTGACTAAGGACGAAAGATACATACTGCCAAGTGGTAAATATTTTAACAAGATACTAATAAATTATAAAAAGATCCATTTTAAGTTCCGTTTCTATTATATAAAAATGTATAATAACAAAAAATAGACAGAGATAACATAAACATTACAGAAAAATTTACTACAGATGAAATATGATCGGAATGGCACATGGAATGCAAAAAGGTTAAATAAACATTATCGAATCATGTATTCTGCCAATTATTTATTATAATTATCGTAAAAAAAAACTAAATGAAATAAAATGATTCTACGTGAAACGAAACAAAAATATAATTTTATAAAATTTTTGTAATCGAGAACAAACTTTTATTATCTGTAGCAAAATGATTGATCCTCAGCTGATTTTTCCGCCAAGTCTTCTCAAGTGCGTACGACCATGCCGCTCAAAAATTATTGTCTGCTTAACTTTGGGTAGTGCTCAAATGACTTGGATGATTGAGCACTGTTTGACCATTCGGCCCTAAGTGATGTTTAGACGGTGAAAATAAATGCTTTAACTCTATGTATTCTATTTATCACTTTGTTTGTTATGTAATATATAAAATGTAGGAGAATAATACATAACATAAGCTCACACCTGTATCCCCGGAGGGGTAGGCAAAGGGCACTAGCGAACTAGAACACCCACATTTCGCCGAGCTTAGTTTCGTCTGAGATGTGATAGGGGGCGAGCCTCTCGCCATATCGGGCACAAATTCCGAACTCGGGGCTGACATGGAAAAATTCCAATATCACTTTGCCCTACCCGGGGATCGAAGCCGAGACCTCAGGATGTTAGTCGTACCGAAATACAACTACGCCACCGAGGCAGTCAGATAAGATATTATTGTTGTATAATTTACAATAGTAGGTAGAATGATGATGACAAATTACAAAACGTCATTTTATCATTCGATACTCTTTCTGGTATAAAGTGCATGCATGGTAGTGTTCGGTATTCTGCAGTACAAAGTAAGTTTCTTAATGGTATATTCAAGTATCATAGACTGATACATTATGCCCATTCTGATAATTGAAAATCGATGAACGCACCTTGACTTTAATTAAATCAAGTTACCAGTAGAAGTACTAAATTTTGTGGAGACTTCATCATATTTTATGAATGCGAGTTATAGTTGTCTATTCCTAATACAATATCAAATACCTGTTAAACCTACATACACAGAGTTCTAACACAGCGCATAGTTGATGTGTTGTATCTACTCAAAATTTAATGCATTAGCTTCGTCGGTCCCAATTAGAGCTCACCGTGGATCTGCATATGCGTTTTTGATATTGATTGGGTGTTTAGTCTGCGCTGCGAGGCCGGCGACTCCAACTCCGAACGGGATTTTGATTTCTTGTGTTCTAGCTGTTCGAAGAGCGTCGTTTAGTTCTAGAAACAAAACAATAATTGTTTGTAGAAAATGGTTTTTAATAACAATTCAATAAGGTCTGTCTGTCTCTGTCTTATATTTGTTTTTTGCATAGATGTATTTTTTCTCCTAGGTCCTTCTTCGCCTCCCTGGTCTAGTGGCAGCATATGTGGGCTGTGGACCGGGAAGTCCTGGATTCGTATCCCAGGTCGGAAAAAGCGAATTTTCTAATTTAATTTGCCCGGGACTGGATCCCTCAGAAAGGGTTGACGTCATGCAAGCTGCCGGGTATAAAAACTAAGCCAATTAAATCCTTTCTGCAAAATGCTTGAAAAAGTATGTTGCGCCGATCCCACATTAAGGTGGGATAAGGGCAGGTAGAAAGAAAGATTGATATATTTTTTCAGTATCTTGTAGTTTTGGCTACAATCTGGCAGACAAGAGAAGGCTTATGTTTTATAAATATTCATAGGTTCCACGACACTCGAAAATAAACTCGTTCGTACTGGTTCTAAATAAAACAGCCCTAAAACATAATTGTACTGTTATAAAAAGAATAAGAAAACATAATCCGTTTTCTTTTGAAGCAGTATATTCTGGATGAAAAACACAAAAAGTTTTTATTCGCTTTTTCAAATTAATATTCTCGGAAACACGGTCGGGCGTTCTTTATTTTAAGACGACTGGTAAGTTAAAAGGTTTGCTGAACAAAGAGTATAATTCGATAAAGCAATTTCACCTGCAGGGTGGCCCATTGACAATATTAATAAAGATGTAATTTGTAACGAGAGGCTGATGGATTGCTATTTTCTAAAGTATTTTTTTAAACACCCAACAACTAACACACATAGCCCTGAATAGGTGTAACTTGTATCGTAGGTATTAGAAACTACGAGAGACTTTCGGTCGCACAACACCCAGACCCGAAACAAATATCTGTGGGCCACACAGACGTTTGTCTCGGTGCGGGAATCGAACCCGCGACCTCACGTTTCACAGCCGTCTACTCGCCCGCTGCGCCACAGAGACTGTCAAAGTATTATAGATCGAATAATTAGGACTCCAAAAAACATTCTAAAGCAAATGTTTTACAGGAGTGACCGGCAATCTTTTAAGAGACACAAGCCATAGTAGTGGTAAAATTAGGTAACAAATGGATTAATTAATGCTGCCAGGGTGGAGGTCTAGTTTTATAGATATGGAATAATGTCATAAAATATAAATAATGCCCCTTACTTATAAAAATATTTAAGCGCTGCTTATCTTTTACCATAGGTTGTCCCTTTTAAACAATGTAACGCAAGGAAAAATGTGACAGGCACATCATATTTTGAAGTGGACAAAGAGTGTTCGTCAATGGTAGGAAGCGGCTTACATACATATGTACATACATACATGTGTGGGCTGAAATTGAATGATAGAGTGAGGAATAGCAGCATAAGAGAGAAATGTGGATTGAAAGAAGATGTACCTAGTGACGAAGATCGAGAAAGGAATGCTTCGATGGTTTGACCCTGTTGAAAGGATGGATGAAAGTACAGTGACGAAAGAAATTTATGTAGCGAAAGTGAATGGTAGCATCGGCCGAGGACGTCCTAGACGTACCTTTATGGACCAAATTGGCGATCTTTTAAAAAAGGGCCAAATAAGGAGTTCTCGTAACCAACGAGTGTTCACTAAAAGACTGATGACTGTGGAAGAAGCGAAAGAGGTGTGTTTGAACCGAGGCAATTGGGAAACAGGCTGAGTTTATGTATGAAGCGGCTTAGTTACGCGAAAACAATAAATTATACCGAATAGAAGACAAAGATCGGAAGAATAAAAATTGCAACATTGAACATCGACAATCCAATCCGAACTTACATCAAAGTCTACCAAATGATAGAATACAACATCAACTCATTCTCAAAGTCCATTCCACTTGTTTATGTTTACGTAGATTCAGCGCACGACTCCCGATTTAAAGTTGCAGTTCAAATAAGATTTATAGTGGCGACGTCGGTGTCCTATTTTCAGTTTGTTTGGTAAAGCCCACGAGGGGAGTCGTGGCATCTCACCCGTTAGTTTGTCCTCTACAAGTGAGGTAAGTGTAGAGTGAGTGAGATTTCCTGTGGCCCAATTCCCCCTTCCCTTTCACAATCCCTGTTTCCCTCCTTTTAGGTTGGCAACGCACTCATAATTCTTTTTGTGTTTTGGGTGTCTATGAGATTACCATCAGGTGACCCGTCTACTCGTTTGCCAGTCTCTGCTGTATAAAAAAAATACAGTTTGAAACCAAGACCTCCACATCCCATATATGTCATACTGCCGCAACCCAAAACCTCACGACTTCACAACGTAAGTACTGTGACGCTACATCAATGAGGTGATAAAGGCTCAAACGGTATTATAAAGGCGGATTAAGGTGTACTATAAAAAAAGAAGGCAGAAAGAAAAGCAGAACAAAAAAGTGTGTACTTAAGTATGTGGTGACCACGGATAGACTACCACACTCCATTTGCCATCAGGTGTAAACATAAGCTCACGCCTGTATCCCCGGGTAGGCAGAGGCGCCCTAGCGAACTAGAACACCCACATTTCGCCGAGCTTAGTTCCGTCCCAGATGTGATAGGGGGTGAGCCTATCGCCATATCGGGCATAAATTCCAGACTCAGAACTGATATGGAAAAATCCATTATCACTTTGCTCGACCCGGGAATTCGACCCGAGACGGCCTCGACCCTCAGGACGGTAGTCGTACCAAAATGTAACCACGCCACCGAGGCAGTAAAAAAATATCCATAGATGGAAAGGCAATGGCTTATTGGAAAAGTATTAAAATACAGTAAAAATATAGAAATGGCAAGCAATAATAGAAGAATAAGCAAGAATAACAAAACTGTTTATCTTGATTATATTTAAAATACGTATCTTAATTTATGAATACTAAAACACGTGAGATTATTATTTCGTCTCTGGAAAAGGACGAAGTTGGCGCTTCATTAAAACGTAAACACATGAAAGCATTAACGCAATATTAAATTACTTTGCTTGTTATTTTTCGCAATCTAATAACCGATTCGCAACAAGTTCGTAATGGCTGTAGTTAAGGGAAAAACGCGTAACACAATTTTGATCCCGTGCAAAGTTCTCAGGGGGATAAACAATGTGGGACAACTCAGAAAGTTGTTGAGGGCTGTATTCCCCATGTTTTACCTGGAGTGTACTAATGTACTGACAAATTGTTGAGTTTGTTTCACTTCTGATAGTGGATGAGCTCTACATTGAGAAAGATATCTCAGAATAATATCTACAATGAAACAGTCTAGGCCTCAATCTATCACGCTGGATTAATGCGGGTTATTGTAGTGTATTCTCAGATATCCAGTGGGGTAAATTTTGACACTCGATTCGTGACTTAAAATTCCACCAAAATCAAGTAACAAAATGCACTAATATCGCGTTAGAAATTACCAAATGGCTTCTCGACTCCAACATGACATTAGTTTACTTTTTTAAATAGATTAGGGGCCGAATGGTCAAACAGTGCTCAGTCATCCAAGTCATTTGAGCACTACCCAAAGTTAAGCAGCCAATAATTTTTGAGCGGCATGGTCGTACGCACTTGAGAAGACTTGGCGGAAAAATCAGCTGAGGATCAATCATTATGCTACAGATAATAAAAGTTTGTTCTCGATTACAAAATTTTAATAAAATTATATTTTTGTTTCGTTTCACGTAGAATCATTTTATTTCATTTAGTTTTTTTTTTAAGATAATTATATTAAATAATTGGCAGAATACATGATTCGATAATGTTTATTTAACCTTTTTGCTTTCCATGTGCCATTCCGATCATATTTCATCTGTAGTAAATTTTTCTGTAATGTTTATGTTATCTCTGTCTATCTTTTGTTATTGTGAAGGTAAACACATTTTTATATAATAGAAACGGAACTTAAAATGGATCTTTTTTTAATATTTATTATTATGTTGTTAAAATATTTACCACTTGGCAGAATGTTTCTTTCGTCCTTAGGCAATGATTTGTGTGGAAGAAACGAAAAAAAAATTGGCAAATGGCGACCTGTTTGTTTATATTTATTCTCGTATTTAAATAACTGTGTTTGTTGTATGTGAAGTGATTTTGTTTTATGTAACAAACATCAACGAAGATGGAGAGATTATGGAAACTTTGAAGTTTGGATATGGAGGATATTTCTTGGAGCGTTTCAATAAAAGTAGTCTTCTCGAATTTTTCTTGTCAAGGACTGCCGTCCGTCCCAAAAAAATACTCCGCCCGATCTGAGGATGGAATTCAGGACGTCCCAGTTCACACCGGCTTCATCAGACCATCTAAAAACCATTATATTGGAGAGGAATTCGGCAACATGCAGTAGTTAGTGTTTTACCGGATTTAATAAAATGAATCATTGTATTTGTGAAGTGTTTTATTGTATTGGCTTCTTCGAGTGCGCTATATTCTAGTTTAGTTAATGATATTGAGGAAAAATACATTTTATTGAAATCAAGGGGTAGGTAAACACTACACGGAACACGGACATTATTAAATACAAACCTATGCCCGCCATTCCGTTCGCGTGAAATTTTATTTATTTAAACATATCTATCCTACGGAAACCATACATTTTTTCGGGGAAAAAAGTAGCCTGTGTGCTATTTCAGACTTTAATCCATCTCTGTGCCAAATTTCATTCAGATCTCTTCAGCCATTCTGGTGTAAAAGAGTAACAAAACATCCATACATCTTCACAAACTTTCGTGTTTATAACATTAGATTTATTTGAGAGTAGTCGCAGGCAATCTCAAACTAATTTCGATCAAATGCTAGTTAAGCGGGCCTTAAATAGCTGTCAAACGTTAGGCAGTTGTTGACCATGCCGTTTTACGAAATAAGCGGGCCTTAAACTGGGTCCTGCTTACATTTAATGTGAAGAGATAGGTTCTGTTTGACCATGCCAAATTGAAGAATAACGAGTGCTTAAATCGATAAGGCCCTCCTAAATATTTAGGCAGCGTTTGACCATTTGGGAGTAGATCTTTTAAGTCATTAAGGGCCACTTGCAGCTCCGCGATAAATCTCTATTTATCTCAAATCTTGACTCAAAGCTAGGAGTGAGGTGTAGGATAAATGGAGTATAGGTTTAAATCTAGATTAGTGATAGCGCTGCAAGTCGCCCTAAATTAAACCGAATCGAAATCGAAAGAGTCAAAAGTCAGGGAGCTGGTTTATTTGCGATGTTTCCTTCACGATTCAAACGGTATTTCATAATGAATAAACATTTAGAAATGTCAGAGGTGTATGCTCCCCCAGAGGGGATTGAGGTCAGAGAGCCGATTGCGAAAACTAAGTCAAATCCTTTCTGCATGCTTGAAAGTGTGTTACGCCGCCCCACATAAAGGTGGGATAAGGGCAGGTAGAAAGAAAGAGGTATAATATGTTCCTTGAAGTTTCTTTCCTACTCGCATATTCATCTGACCTTCGAAATGCTAACTGAGCTATTACTTCCATTGCTTGAATCACTCGCTGATTATGTTTATCGCTCATCCTGGCTTATTTATTTATTATGTCCATACATATTTTAATACTTCATTATACATAGGCAGTAACGTTTAATGATTCTATTGATTGCGTTTATCGGTTTTCAATGGGCTAGTACAATGTGTCATTTGATATTATAATATTCTCTTGTTTAGTGACCACACAAGCTAATCATGGATATGGTTCTAGGCTTGTTAACATAACATAACATAAGCTCACGCGTGTATCCCCGAAGAGGTAGGCAGAGGTGCACTAGCGAACTAGAACACCCACATTTCACCCACAGATGTGATGAGGGGCGAGCCTATCGCCATAACGGGCACAAATTCCAGACTCCGGGCTGATATGGAAAAATCCAATATCACTTTGGCCGACTCGGGGATTGAACCCGAGACCTCAGGACGGTAGTCATACGCAAATACAACTACGCCACCGAGGCAGTCTAGGCTTGTTGGGAAACTAAATAGGCTAGATCCGGAAAACGCCCAAGCACGAATAATTTTGACAATCGAGTTCGAATCGAGTTCGATGAGCTTAAGAAGTTTGTTTTGAATTTTACCTTATATTTATTTACACAATTTGTATACTTTGGCTGCACCTTTCAGTCTATTGCAGTCTCTTGTGCAGCCAAGATAAATATAAATAAATAGCACATCAACTTGAAAAAATAATAACTTTATTCCTTCCTTCCGATATTTATTTTCAATCTGGCCCCTTTACACGTAAATTCTAAACAAACACGTTTGAACCATGTTTAAATTCCTAAATCACCCATAATGGCACAAATACCGTAATACATCACAAAATAAGCCGCTGGAGAACATTGCAGTTCGCATGATGTTTGGACGCTTAGTAATGATGAATTTATATTTATTGAAGGCTATTCTAAACATATTATTATGAGCTGTGGATCGTTACAATACTAATACTAAGGCCAGTTTTCACCAACAGATCTAGAACTCGTTCTATTGAATTGTCCCATTTATATCAGTATGAAAATAAAGTAAGAGTAAAGAAAACTCAACGGGCGTCATTTTATATATTACGTAAGCAGGTCGTTCATATCGAACGATTTGAAGAAAATTGGTTCGCACGGAAGTAATGATTTTTACCTATATCATTTTGCTCCACTTATAAAACCTTACTTATGAGTTATCATAAGTTAGGTTTGTTAATTTACGCACTTTAGTAAATGTTAATTAACGCACTTGTGATCTTTAAAATAAAACCAGATCGTCGCTCTTTTTATTGCGTTGTTTAAAAATAAAAGGGACAAATTAGTTTTAAAGTTAAGAAGCACGTAAATGTTTTTATAAGTAAAACATAATATAATGTGTTAACATTGTTGTTGAGATGGTTTGGTTACGGCGAGTGTGAATATCACAGTTAGAAAAGGAAGAACGCATCAAACGTTCTCTGACTCAAAGAAATTCTGGAAAAAACTCAAGTCAAAAGTATCCCCGACTTTTTATAGGAGACTGACAAACTAGCATGCATGAAGAAAGGAATGAAAGTGAATGAGGCAAAAACGGTGTTCAAGGATTGAAACATCAAGCATCAGTGTATGTATGTATGTAACATTAATGGCTAAAAATCACAAGTTTAAAAATTTAACTGACCGACTTCCAATTTACCGATCGTGACCAAATTTATATGGGACCGCCCTTGAAATAAGCTCTATCGAACACAAACAGAATTTTGAAAATCGGTCCACCTTCGGCGGAGATATCGAGTAACATACATAAAAAAAAAATACTGACGAATTGAGGACCTCCTCCTTTTTGGGAAGTCGCTCGAAAAGTAAAAATATACTACAAACTCTTGCTACGGCACTAAGACCACAATTTGTTCATTTTAGGATAGAAGAATATTTCACAAGTCAGAACACGAGGCGATGGCTTGCGTTATTAGATTGGGGGCGCTATCCCGGAGTCGATTGTCGTCTTTAATTTCTCGCTTCGGAGCACATGGCCGGGTCGAATTCATGAATTGTAATACTGGCTCCCAATAATGATCGTTCCACTTCTGAATTACATGTACAAAATTGAAAAGGAATTAAAAAAAATGGAAAATAATAAAATAAATTATTGAAATAAAACTATTTTTACGGATTCTATCACGATTTGGTTTTAATTTTTAGTCAGTCAGTCCGATCCGTGATCACGAAGGCTGCAAAGCTTTCGAAACGTCGGGCATAAAAATTAAAACCAAATCGTGATAGAATCCGTAAAAATAGTTTTATTTCAATGAATAACATTCGCGTAAACCTAAGAAATGATTATAAAAGAATTAAGTAAGAGTCTAGTTGCAGAATATATGGACTGTGGGACCGGGAGGTTCTGGGTTCGATTCCCAGGTCGGACAAAGCGATTTTTCTAATTCAATTTGCTCGGGCCTGGATTGTCAAGCAGGCAGCCGGTCATTAAAACTAACCGAAATCGTTTCAGCATCACACTTGAAAAGTGTGTTGCGCTGACCCCACATTCAGGTGAGATAAGGGCAAGTTGGAAAGAAAGAGTAAGTATTAATAATTCTTCAATTTGTAATGTTGAAATACTAAGGCACAATACCTATGCTACTTACTACAAGAAATTAAACCAAAGTGAGGTGCAATTCGCCTAATAGTTTCTAACTTATTTTTATAGTAAAAATATGCATACTCTCACCATAGGTAAAACGGACGTTAAATTTAAAGTAATATGTAATTCACCCAAAAACCAATATGTAATATTATAATCTGTAGGTTTATGATTACCCAGGGGGAAAATTGCGCCGCGATATCGTTTCGAGCAAATGTCATACTTTCAAGAAGCGGCCTATGTAGCGACAAATGTCGAAGGGCATAGAATATCGGCACCGACCCACCATCTTCCAAGGCGCAGAAATTAACGAGTTAGAATTATAATTGTATGGATATTAAGGTCGAATTGCTTAATTTGAAGGTACATTTCGGTATGAGGGGATTTGATTGCAACCTTGATATTAATGTAAAGGATTTAACATCACTACGTAGTGTAATTATCTATTACATTTTTTACGTAACATACATAAATTGAAGTTGTCGCCTCAATTGTATACTAGAAGCATATGTATGGGCTGTGGACTGAGAGGTCCTAGGTTCTATTCCCATGCTAATTTTCTAATTAAATTTGCCCGGGACTGGATTCCTTTTGAGGGATTTCAGAGGGGGTTAACATCAGGCCGGTGGTAAAAATTAAGCAAAATCTTTTCTGCAACATGTTTGAAAAAGTATGTTGCGCCGACCCAACATTAAGGTGGGATAAGGGCCGGTAGAAAAAAATACATATACAAGTTGAAGATCTTGCGTTACGTCTTACGTCAGAGAGAAAGAAAAACATACCTGTATCTCTTGTGACGTCAAAGAGTTTCGCTTGGAGATATCTGTTTGGCGCCGCTCCTTTTGCTAAGAACAAACTCCCTCTGTCCGCTGATGTTAGTAGACACACGTTGACTAATATCTGCAATAATGTAACATTGTTAATGTAGTCATTCGTTTTAGGGTTCCAAAGCCAAATGGCAAAAAAGGACACAGGGGGCGAGACAGGGGGGCTGACTCTTGGCACACTCGATTCTTTGACTTCGATTCGATTTCATTTATAAAATAAAAATAATATAATATTAGCCCTGTAATATTACTGTCCCACTGCTGGGCACGGGCCTCCTCTACTAATGAGAGGGGTTAGGCCATAGTCTATCACGCTGGCCTAATGCGGGTTGGTAGACTTCACATACCTTCGAAATTCCTGTGAAGAAATTCTCAGGTATGCAGGTTTCCTCACGATGTTTTCCTTCACCGTTATAGCAAGCGATATTTCACAATGAAAATACACTTAACATAGAAAAGTCAGAGGTGTATGCTCCATTTTGGGGTTGGTCTCGAACCTCCGACACTTGTCTCGGCAGTCCGTACCATTCCCAACTGAGCTATCGCTGCTTCGATTTTTATTTAGTGACTTAAAATACCACCGAAATAGAATTAAAAAGTGCACTAATGTCACGTTAAAAATTATCAATGGCAATTTTTTGAATGCAGTGCAACATTAGCGCTTATTTTAACTCTATTTTGATGTCTGCCTCGGTGGCGTGGTGGTATTTCGGTACGACTACGGTTCTGAGGTCTCGAGTTCGATCCCCGGGTCGGGCAAAGTGATATTGAATTTTTCCATATCAGCCCGGAGTCTGGAATTTGTGCCCGATATGGCGATAGGCTCGCCTCCTATCACATCTGGAACGAAACTAAGCTCGGCGAAATGTGGGTGTTCGCCAGTACGCCTCTGCCTACCCCTTCGGGGATACAGGCGTGAGCTTATGTTATTTTGATGGAATTTTAAGTCAGTAAATGAAACCGAATCGAAGTCCGAATTTGACTTCAAATGTCAAGAGTAAGGGGGCAGATGTAAGTATTACCCACAGAAATTTCGCAATTTTCAATAAAACGCTTAAAAAGACAGTGGCGATGTTCCACCTTAAATTAAAACAACAGTACCTGCTATTCATTTTGTAAGCTTATTTAATTAATTAATCTACGTAAATCCACGTAAATAAATGAAATCTACAAACCCACTTAAAACTGACGCTTTACGAATAGGTTTGTTTAAAAAAATCATCAACAAAATGAAAGGATTACGGTCTAATCCCCGGACTGGGAACAATTCGTCCAAGGCTCTCATTACCACCGGCATGTTATTAACGTCGAGAAATAATCTGTAGAGCTATTCCTCATTTTAATTAGTTTTGGGTAAACTTTAAATTCTCAGAGGAAAATTGCAGACGGTAGAATAAACAGATTCTAAGTCGCAGAACTCACAGAATAAGTTCATACTACAATAAAATTATTTACCAGTTTAAACTTACTTAATCATATTACTTTCATTTTTTGACATGTAATATACCTCTACTTGGGGTAAGCAGCGATAGCTCATTTGGGAATAGTACGCACTGCCGAGACGAGTGTCGGAGGTTTGAGACCAACAACAATATCGAGCATACTGACTGACTTTTCTATGTTAAGTGTGTTTTCTTTGTGAATTATTTGTTAAGCAGTTTAAACTTATAATAATCTTACTACTTTCATTTTTGACATGTAATATACTTGGATTAAGCAGCGATAGCTCAGTTAGGAATAGTACGCACTGCCGAGACGAGTGTCGGAGGTTTGAGACCAACAACAATATCGAGCATACTGACTGACTTTTCTATGTTAAGTGTGTTTTCTTTGTGAATTATTTGTTAAGCAGTTTAAACTTATAATAATCTTATTACTTTCATTTTTGACATGTAATATACTTGGATTAAGCAGCGATAGCTCAGTTAGGAATAGTACGCACTGCCGAGACGAGTGTCGGAGGTTTGAGACCAACAACAATATCGAGCATACTGACTGACTTTTCTATGTTAAGTGTGTTTTCTTTGTGAATTATTTGTTAAGCAGTTTAAACTTATAATAATCTTATTACTTTCATTTTTGACATGTAATATACTTGGATTAAGCAGCGATAGCTCAGTTAGGAATAGTACGCACTGCCGAGACGAGTGTCGGAGGTTTGAGACCAACAACAATATCGAGCATACTGACTGACTTTTCTATGTTAAGTGTGTTTTCTTTGTGAATTATTTGTTAAGCAGTTTAAACTTATAATAATCTTATTACTTTCATTTTTGACATGTAATATACTTGGATTAAGCAGCGATAGCTCAGTTAGGAATAGTACGCACTGCCGAGACGAGTGTCGGAGGTTTGAGACCAACAACAATATCGAGCATACTGACTGACTTTTCTATGTTAAGTGTGTTTTCTTTGTGAATTATTTGTTAAGCAGTTTAAACTTATAATAATCTTATTACTTTCATTTTTGACATGTAATATACTTGGATTAAGCAGCGATAGCTCAGTTAGGAATAGTACGCACTGCCGAGACGAGTGTCGGAGGTTTGAGACCAACAACAATATCGAGCATACTGACTGACTTTTCTATGTTAAGTGTGTTTTCTTTGTGAATTATTTGTTAAGCAGTTTAAACTTATAATAATCTTATTACTTTCATTTTTGACATGTAATATACTTGGATTAAGCAGCGATAGCTCAGTTAGGAATAGTACGCACTGCCGAGACGAGTGTCGGAGGTTTGAGACCAACAACAATATCGAGCATACTGACTGACTTTTCTATGTTAAGTGTGTTTTCTTTGTGAATTATTTGTTAAGCAGTTTAAACTTATAATAATCTTATTACTTTCATTTTTGACATGTAATATACTTGGATTAAGCAGCGATAGCTCAGTTAGGAATAGTACGCACTGCCGAGACGAGTGTCGGAGGTTTGAGACCAACAACAATATCGAGCATACTGACTGACTTTTCTGTGTTAAGTGTGTTTTCTTTGTGAATTATTGCTTTGCTATAACGGTGAAGGAAAACATCGCCAAGAAACCTGCACCTAAGAAAATTCTACACAAGAATTTCGAAGGCATGTGTAGTCTACCAATCCGCATTAGGCCAGCGTGGTGGACTAAGGCGTAATTTATGAGAGGATCATTAGTAGAGAAGGTCCGTGCTTAACAGTGGCACAGTAATATTACAGGTCTAATATTATACTTGGGGTATAACTGCTATGCATTCCATGACAGCCTCCGTGGCGCAGTGGGCGAGTAGCCGGCTGTGAAGCGAGAGGCCGCGAATTCGATTGCCGCATTGAGACAAATGTTTGTGTGGCCCACAGATATTTGTTTTAAGTCTGGATGTTCTGAGACCAAAAGTCTCTCATAGTCTCTGATACCCACGATACAGGTTATACCTAGTGTGGGGTCAGGACACACTATAACCACCCATATATAATGTATGGAATACACCCAACAGTCACACACCTAGGTGTCTTTTGGATGAAGAGATGTACAATTAATTTTGAGCAGTACCTAATTTCGAACACTTGAGTACTAATATTCAGTTTCTTTTATGTGGATCTAGGAATTTAAAAAACGATACTTTATAATGCCCACACTCATGACTCAACACACCCACATAGAAGCATTGATTCGGAATTCTCCAGGTTACGAGGACGTGGGAGTCGGATCTTTAATCATCCCACGTAGGTCCTCAGGGAGTTCTGACAAACTGTGCTGTAAACCTCCTCCGCGAAATGTTCTACGTGATTTTTATTTTCTAATGAGCTTTATCCTACCTTGAAATTACATAAGCGTTTTAACTCAACATTTCTGGTTATTTTTAATAAAGTCATTGTTTTTTGTATTTTTCCTCTGAACTTATAATATTTTAAGTATTGGTTTTTATAGATTGATAAACAAAGGTGGATTAAGATCAAATCAGTCGACTTATCTCTAGAGCTAGATGCAAAACATGTGGGTGTTCTAGTTCTCTAGTTTGCTTCGATCTACTCCTTTGGGGATACAGACGTGTGTGTGTGTGTTTTAAAATTTATTATTTATCAATTCATTGTATACTTCTTCTTATCATATTATGCATAAAAATCACTGAGGTTTATAACATGCTGTATTATTATGCTTATTAATTCACATCAGACCAACAAAAGCAATTTGGTTATATAGTTACATTATCTTAAATTACTGCAGAGGATGCTCAAGACCGGGCGAAGTGAAAGCATTTATGTAGGAAGCCGGACATTGGCACTAGGTCGGAATAACGCTAGGCAGAAGAAAGAAAGACAGTTACATTATCTGAAAGATATGTCTATGTATGTATGTTTAAACAATACGATTTAGAAGATTTTAAAAGGTTTTAATAATAGTTGACGTATAATACAAATGGTTGTTATCAAAAAGATAATTGTCTAGTCACAGCAGCTACATCAGCATACCGCGCAAGTCTGTTTCTCTACGAATTTAATTAAAGCACTATAATGTTGTTGATATTGCGTGACTACATTGTCCTAAGATCCTTGACTACACTCAGTACTAGTTTTAATTAACATAGCTAGATATGACACGTAATTTGCAATAACATTGCCTGACCCAAAATGTTTATTACATTACGTATGACCTACGGTATGACAATAGGAATACAAACACTAATGACATTAGCCTGAGCGATCGTCCGAACACAAAAAAAGTAATGACCAATAAACAAAAAAGCCGTTGTTTTTAAATTATTTTTACAACCAGCAGTAAACCGGTGCATGTTTGTAAAATTCTCATGTCCAAATTGCGACACGGGGCTCGCGCGTCGTAAACTTTAACAGGATTCCTGTTTTATTGGGGATGACGATGCGGGTTTTGAGAAATGTTGGCGTAAACAGACGTCAGTTTTCTTTTTAAATTGGGATTCGTTCGGTTGAAGCCAAGTTTAGTACGACTAGCACACAAAGAGTACGACTAACTCACAGGATATATCACATGTGAAGTAGAAAGTATTGACGATCAAATGATGAGAATAAAAGCAAAATTAATACAGGGTACAGAAAAAGCAACATATAAGATAGGTGTATAATTATATTTTGCTTCGATAGACGTTTCGAAGAATCGATTGCCAAAGATAACTCGTTACTGCATGACAAAACGATTTGTAAATTTTCTCGTGGTTTCATACCTAGTCAGAACGTTCTTAAATTAATCTCTAGTCTTCAATAATTAATTAATAAATACATATTGTAAACTATGAGCCCGATTTTTTATCCTTAATAGCATGCTAAGTGGTGACAACACATTTTGTTCTTTCCTGTTCTGTTATCGGTTTCATTATAAAAATATCTGAGAAAATTATTATTTATTTTAGCAAAACCAAAATACTAGGTTGATGCTTTGTCTTTATAATTGAAATTAAATCCTTTGATTAGTTGGCAACGTTTCAAAGTTATGAAGTGTTGGGAGATGGAGTTTATTAAGAAAACAAAGGATGAAACGGATGTTTGATTTGACATTTGATTGACGTTTTTGAGAAAACCGCAAACATTTTCAATCAGTTACAAGTTGGTATATTTGAAAGTTGTAAAGAAAGTTATTATGTCTGTTTTGCTGAAGATGTTATTTATTTTGAATATAAGAGAATTTAGAAAATGATTCATAAAATATAAAAACTGAATGAAGGATGCATTGCATGCTATTAAGGTACCTATGTAATCGCAATATTTTGCTCCTTAGTGTGACCTTCTGTGACCGTCAATTTCTCATAATATTTCGTTGCCAGTTGTAACAAAAAAACATGTGAAGTAATTATTAGTTAGGAGAAGCTAGTAGCCGCAACTCAAGCGTTGTCTGCAAAGCAGTTTCGAGATGAACACGAATTTTATTTTGATTGCTGAGTATATAAATTCGGGAAATTACTTTAATATTTGAATTTATTGTAATAGGGAACCAAATTGAATTGCTGATTTGATGCCAAGATAATTTCTAGGAAAATGAGAATTGCCTCGCAGATGTCGATTATAATTTACATTAACTAATGAGTTGCTGTTGCTTAGGCCAAAAATAAATATAAAAACAGATATTCATTCAAATTATTTCAATCGGATTTCTGATTAGGTTTCTAATAATGTTTCATTTTAAAACTTAAAAACTGAACTTCAAAACCCATCACAGCTTGACCCTAACGTTGGTACACGCTCTATCGGACTACATTTGGATCCATATTCCGTAGATATAACATAATATAAGCTCACGCCTGTATCCCTGAAAGGGTAGACAGAGGTACACATTTCGTCGAGCTTAGTTCATGTTACATGTTGTTATGTTATGTAGTTCCGTCCCAAATGTGATAGGGGGCGAGGCTATTGCCATATCGGGCACAAATTCTAGACTCCGGGCTCATATGGAAAAATTCAATATCACTTTGCCCGACCCGGGGATCGAATCAGAGACAACAAGACAATTCACGGTAGTCGTACCGAAAAACAACCACGCCACCGAGGCAGTCAGTCATCGGATGAATTGAAAAACCTCATAGCCAACCCAAATTGTATTAGAAAAACATCCTGCCCCGATGGGAGTCGAACCCAAGACCTCCACAGCCCACATTATACCACTAGATTATACTTGACAGTCAATTACTTAACTTAGAGCAGCACCTATATAGAATGTAATCATGCCAACAATGCCTGTAATAAATCAATACAAGCTCATCACGTCCATTAAGGCGATTACCAGCCTAGGCAACTACGTGTCTGGGAAATTACTTGTCTAATGATGAGATGTGGAGACATGTTTAATGTGATAGATATCATGTTAGCGTCTAATTAAACATGTTCAATATATGAAGGAGAGGATTAAATTAGTTTAGACTAGATTAGTTGGGAACTTAATTTACTATAATCTCGATGTAAAGTTTACGTTAGGACTAGTTATTTAACAAGATTTATTTTGTTTTCTTTTTATAACAGGGACTGGCAAACGAACAAATGGGTCACCTAATGGTAAGTGATCTCCACCGCCCATAGACACCTAAGACTCAAAAAGAATCATGGCTGCGTTGCCAACCTAAAAGGAGGGAATGGAAGGGGACGGAAAAGGGATTGGGAAAGGGAGTGACTACAGCATGGCTCTGCTAAACATACAGACATGTGATACTATACTGATATTACTATTATCTGCGAAATTTATGAAAAACTAAATCATACTTCGCGTTATAAAGTGTAAAAATAAATTTCTGAATAAAAATAAGCATACCTTATGGCACAGGACGTCGATGTCCAACTCGTTGGCGACGTCCTTGATGAGGTCCATGAAGAGGTCGGCCTCATCGAGCTGCCTCTGAGCCGAACTGCTCGGCGACCGCGACCTCTGGGAAAAAAACCACCTCATTTAAAACCTGTAAACAACGGACCAGAAAAAAAATCACTTCATAATATTAGTATTCCTAAATAATAAATAAAGAAGGGATAGGCCTTAGTCTACCACGCTGGCCTAATGTGGGTTGGTAGACTTCACATACCCTCGAAATTCCTGTGAAGAAATTATCTTATTTGCAGGTTTCCTCATGATGTTTTCCTTCACCAGAAACTACGAGAGTATTCAGTCTCATAACACCTAGAGCCGAAAGAAATATATATGGAGATATTTTGTCTCCTTATTGCCACACAAACATTTGTCTCGGTGCGAGAATCGAACTCGCGGCCTCTCGCTTCACAGCCGGCAACTCAAAATATTAAAATATATCAATACTATTGTTATTATATTTTCTATAACTCTAAAACATCATCTGTATCCATAAAATATGAGGTACAGAGATGCCCCAAATTTGCTAGCGGCATTACCGTCTCGCCTGTCTGGCGAATTATCGTTATATCGAACACTAATCCAATTTTGGGTAAAGGTATTATCATGTTATGTGAAAATGACGTACAAAGAAAGTCCGATACGGGATTGTGGCACTAACGGCCAGTTTCAATATTTTATTTCAAACGGTATACTCAGAGCCCGAAATGGACTTTTTCATGGGTGGCGCATTTTCCTCTGCGTTCCTTTTTTTTAACCGACTTCAAACAGGGAGGAGGGAATGTTTTGAAATTATTTTTATGAAAGGGAACGCTGTGAGATTATTTTTACGAAAGGGAACACCATTCCCACTCTTTACCGTCCATTTCTTGCAGTGGGTATACTTGTAAATATCGATTTCGAAAATGACTAACTAAATTAATACATTTGACTGCGTCGTCGTTAAATTATATTCCGATTGGCAATTTAATTCGTTCGTTTATAGAAAGTTGAAATAGAAACTGATAATTTTTTGGCCGGTCTCAATAACTAACGGTCGGTCAATTAAAATAGTAACTTTTGGTGGTTACTTGTGTTTCCATAAACAAGATAGATAAGTAAACTTTAACTGTGACGTTTAACTATCTGTCAAGAGGGTACAGAGGGTCAATAACTTACCATAGATATGTCATTTCATACAAAATATCAACAGAGCGTTTCAGAAGTCAATTTGTAAGCTTCTGTTAGTAGCACAAATAACAGAGCGTTTCAGTTAAAAAATATCTTTCTATTTTTGGACATAATCAAAGGATAACCTTCTACGTAAGCCACTTTAGCTGGAAATTCTTAAGTTAGAATGTATTAATTCAGCGAAGAAAAGGATAAAGAATTATAATAAGCCGTCTTTTCTTTATTCTATTGACTTAAGTAATGCTGAACGAAGGCTGAAGAACGTCAAATAAACGCTCGAATAAATTTTTAAATTTCATCATTTATGCGTAGATTCCGGCTGAATAAAAGTACATTAAACGATGAACATTGTCGAAATCATAGATGTATCACACCTGATGATGGCAGAATTGCCAAGAGCCAACTTCGCCTACCACTTCGGGGATACAGGCGTAAACTTGCGAAGTTACATTACGTCACCCGGGAACGGGGTCCGCCTTAATAACCCTCTGGGATGGGAGAGGGTACCCGACTGGATAGCGGCTCCATACCTATGGTGGTCGCTATCCAGTCGGGTACAAAAATATTGGTTATCCATCCACTATCAAAGTACCTATCAAAAAAGTATGAAATTCCAATAGAATTATTAATTAATTTATAACCCTGGCAGTTTCACTGAACAAAGTTGAAAATGCAGTATTTTTGTGAAAATATTGCGAATTGTTTATCGGGAGAGCAATTTAACAATAGTCTGGTTTTGTAGTTTTTAAATGACTATTGAATTTTATATTATCGAAGTTATTCATACAAAAAGCAGTGTCTTTTAAAAGCTTTTGACCTTAGTACGTCACAGAGAGTAAAGAAAGCACCATTACAAAGTTTCGAAAATGAATCTGTGAGTTACAAATTGGAGATGTTATTGTGATTAATCTTTTTTATTATTTTTTATAGCAGAGACTGGCAAACGAACAGGTGGGTCACCTGATCTCCACCACCCATAGACACCCAAGACAAAAAGAATCGTGGGTGCGATGCCAACCTAAAAGCAGGAAATGGAAGGTGAGGAAAAAAGGATTGGGAAAGGAAGGGGGGAAATGGGCCACCGGAAATCTCACTCACCGAACGAAACGCGACAGCAAGCTGCCACTTTACGTCGGTTTTCTGTGAGGCAGTGGTATCAAACCGGTCAAGCCGGTCCATTCGTGCTGTAGACGTTACTGTCTACAGCGTGGCTCTACCCCTCAAAATCAACTTTGTGATAATATGAGGTTAGTGGTCTGTCTGTTACTATTACGGTGGAATTAAGGCTGATTAAATGTGCTAGTTAAGCTACTTTATCTACATCGCCTTATTCTTACGAGGGTTTACGTATATTTGGCGTCACACAATAGAATCTAATTTAAATGTTGTATCTATTTTGTTTTAAAATTGTATTATTATATTTATTGTGTGTATTACATTGTTGTATATACCTATATTGTTTACAATAATATGGATGGACAGGCTTAACAGAATAGTTATGTCCATTTGATCTACTATTCGAAATTGTTACATAAGATGCCAGACGGTCGTTTGAAGAACGTTTCTTTATAGGTAAGGGTACCTTTTGCCATTTGGCTAACCAAATAATAATATAAATTTAAGCCTCATTACAGAAATGTTACAGAAGAAATAACAACAAGAACTTGAAAAGACTCATTATATTCGTGAATTTGAGGCTTAATTTAGTGCGAAATTTCTGCACTCCAAATAACAGATTTATAGATATAACGATCTTATAAAAGCGTAGAACCGACGCGGCGACAAACGGAGCGAACAAAAATGTAAGAACATTTTTCTTATTAACTAAAATTGAATTTTTAAAGAGAATTGCTAACGATGTAGTACTCTACGATTTTATTAAATATTCTTTAAGAAAGAAGAATACATTACCTAATAAATATTACATACAAACTAAGTATTAACACTTACAGTACAGAACTTGATTTGTATCAGGATAACATATCCATTTTTAAAAGTTGTTTGAGATTAACACAATAATTAAGTTCAATCTCTATTAGTTCCTAAATAATCTAGTAATACCACTTGTTACCTTTCAGTATAAATGTTAATTTTCTTATTCTTATTTTTTGATCTTTTTCTGTTACGAAGCTGTGTGAATTGAGTGCTGTGTACAGTAGTAAATGGACTTCAGATTCACAATCTTTGTATTAAGAGTGTAATTCTGTGTTGTACTTGATCTGTAGTCTGTGTCTGTACCTAATAAATAAATAAATAAATTATGTAGTTTTATATTTATAAAAATCTATAACTGGATTTGCCGTTTAAGGGAGTAATCTTACAAACATACTTCTTTCATCATCATCATCTTTATCATCATCATAGTCGTCCTTAAAGTTAGGCTTGTGTAATAAGTTAAACTGAAATTAGTTCAGATCGTTGCTATTTTGTTTAGCAAACCTGTCGTGAATGTCGAGCGGGTGTAATCATGAATCTTATTGATAAATCCAAGAGATTGTTCTACTCTTTAGAAGATAATTATAATTTTCCTTTACAAGGTACGTTTTTATTCTAGAAAGATCTTTTGCCGTGTGTAGCAGCCCACACATCCTCAACGAGGTCTTCATGTATCTCGCTAATGACTCTCTTTGTCAAATGTTGCTTCCCCATTATAAAGTCCGTACGAGACAAAACAAAATTACACATTTCTAGATTAACTCCTCGTCTTGATTACCCTTTCTTGTATAACTAATGTAATAACGTGGAAGTGCGTAATGTTTTAATATGTATAAGTTAATGTTACACAGCTGGATCATGAGAGTGTAGAGAAGATTTTTTTGTTACACATCTTGAACTGAAAAAAATGCTAGCTGACAAGTTGATAAAATAAATAAACATAACATAACATAACATAACATAAGCTCACGCCTGTATCCCCGAAGGGGTAGGCAGAGGCGCACTAGTGAACTAGAACACCCACATTTCGCCGAGCTTAGTTCCGTCCCAGATGTGATAGGGGGCGAGC
Organism: Clanis bilineata; assembly: GCA_036417725.1. Taxonomy (NCBI): domain Eukaryota; kingdom Metazoa; phylum Arthropoda; class Insecta; order Lepidoptera; family Sphingidae; genus Clanis; species Clanis bilineata. Next base: position 7,034,949 of record CM071162.1, on the reverse strand, counting down.
ATATCGCCATATCCTCCAATATCACTTTGCCCGACCCGGGGATCGAACCCGAGACCTCAGAACCGTAGTCGTACCGAAATACCACCACGCCACCGAGGCAGTAAAAAAAAATAAATAAATAAATAAAATAAAATAAAAATGTTTATTGGTCCCGTAGGCATATCAAATGCACTTATGACAGGTCACAACAAGGTCTAGATACATTTATATAATAATCATGTTACAACATAATCAATTTAGAAAACAAGCAGGCATGTATGGACACAATAACAAGGATGGGGCTACGATAAAAGGTTGTGATTTGTAGGAAAGGTACGAACGGGATATGGCAGGAATGCTAGCAGGGAATTGACGGGAAAATAAAATAGGAAGCTTGTAGGATTTGACTGGAAATGTGGATAAGGAAAATCACGCCGTGGACTATAAGGCCCTATCCTAGCTAACCTACCAGCTTTTCTCTAGCTACCTACTGATGACGACACGATAGCAGTTAATTTGTATAATAACATGATCTTGACGTACCTTCTTAAGGATTGTATTGATAATTTAGAACATTAGTACTATTAGAAAAGCAGATCCCAGAACCACTTAACATAAAATTGTCTTTCAAGATAGGTTTACGATAAACCAAGAAGTTGTAAAAGCAAAATAAAACAATTGTTTATCTTATTCCAACAGTCGTCTAAAAGTAACGTATCCTTGTGCCAGTCGCACGCCCTTTGTTCTATCTAGGTTGGCTTAAGTGCTCGTCTATCCTGTGTGACACTTTAAAAGCCGGCTTCAGTAACAACTGAAAAGGCAGGCTGTCATAACGGCAGTGAAACAATTGCAAGTCATATTAGACGGATTTATTAAGGTTACTTCGACTGCAATTCTAAGAAGTTTTCTTGGAAAATTTCTAAAGCCCTCGTTATGGGTAAGGTATGTATGTATGCTGCAACATGTGGGTTTTTGTTTGTTTTTATATCTTTTACTTATTTATATTTGAATTATTGTATGTGCTTTTAATGTCACAGCTCATTAGAGCCACCAGGCACCCGACCTGTACGCCTCGTGCTCGGCATCCACTCGTTATCGGCAGGTAGTCCACAGGTGGACGCTGTTTTGTCAGCATTAAACGTCGCGTCGTCAACCAGTGGCCCTCGCAGGGTCACCAATTTCCAAGTAGTTTGTAGTGATAATAAACAGTTTCTTTCTTTGTACCTCCATGAGCAAAATACATTGCCACTTAATGATCGCCGCTCATTATTACCAAGTATGCCATGAAACTCAGTAACTACAAGTAACTACTTGATTATTGCGACGACTTTAAAATAACTCTTCGCGAGTGAATCATGGCATCTCAATTGTTGGATTAAATTCCAGAAATAGTACAAATTCTTGCTTGAAGGAATATTGACCTTTAGCAGCACGTCGCCACAATAGAATCAATATTCGGTTAGTTAATTCGTCTTTATTCTCTTTCTAGATTTTAATTTTATCTACATTATTCAACGAAACATATGTACACATTATATATTTTTAAGCGATATCTCCGACAAATAAGGATCGATTTTCAAGATTAATTTTATACTGATTTCTTAATGTTAATTATTTTTATGTTCGGTAGAGCTTACTGCAGGGGTAAACGTGTAGGTTTCGTCAAGATCAGCAGCCCGAGCAGGAAATTTTCTGACAATAGTAAATGTATTCGAGTTCACTGCGCACTGATGACATTTCGTTAATATTTCATACTATAGTCGGATTGCTAATTAAACGGAGTAAACTGACAGATCGAAATGTCACTTTTCAAAATAATTTTGATTACTTCCAAAACATAGTGATTGATCTACATAGTTCAATCTTTATCATTCAAAGAAATAACTCAGCACAAGCTTGGAAAATTAGATTTTTGTAGCGTATTTTTAGAAATTTCAGCTTAACCCTTCGACTAAATGTCTGTGTAAACCATTTTGCGTAAATAATCAAAACAGATACGCGAAATAAAAACAATGAAAATTACAAATATTACTTTTATTATTTGAGAAAAAATACGTTCCGCACATTCATAGCTATTGTAAATTTTGTTTATAATGAACCATGATTAGAATTCCAGTAGACATGCCATAACTTACCATGCAGTAATTTACTATGACTATAATTCAGGAGACATGCAGTACTAATCATACATTATGCAGGAATTACGACTTTGAGTTGGACTTTAGAAAATGAAAGAATGAAATGATTCACTGAATTGAAATGTTTAAATAATCTTGTTCTTTTTACCGCAGCACTATTTAAATTTCATTAAAAAGTGGCAACATACGAAATCCTACTATAACATAGACGCGCAACGAGCTCGAATACATTTACAATTGTCAGAACATTTTCCTCCTCGGGCCGCTGATGAAGAAGTAGTTATAGTGTAAACTCCTTACAGAATTTTCATCGTGATATGGACTTCGAAGTCGTTTTTCGTTAGTATTACCTTTACCGGGACCTTTAAAGAAGCATCATTAATTTAATAGTCGTCCAACTACGCGCCTATACTTTCATTTTATTATAGGTGGCACTAAGCCAAGTGAAAATATCAAATTTCATTTGCCCCAGATTCAGAATTTCGCCGGTCGATCAGTGTATCACGTAAACCCTCGCCCCTTTAGCGGTTCGTGCCTTGTGTTTATAATTCTATTGGGTAATAACTCTTCGTGGGGGGTTTTAGGGTGTTTTTCGTATGACTTGAGATTAAGAAATTCTTGGAGCTCCGGCGTATCTTTGTTTATCATAATTCCCACACTTCATAGATTTCGTATCAGCACAGACGGTATGTGGATACTTTGTACTCTTTCTTTCCGCCTGCCCTTATCCTACATTAATGTGGGATCGGCGCAACATAAAGCAAGCATTTTTCAAGCATGTTGCAGAAAAGATTCGGCTTAGTTTTTACGACCGTTACAACACAAATTTTAGTTATCACAATTATGGTCTATAATAATATTAGTTATAAACTCTATTTAATTATTCATAAACTCGAAATATACCCGAAGTTTCCTCTTCTCACTGAAAACTTAATTATACGATGTCTCCTAATCAAAGTAATCCAATCACCAACAACTTCCTATCGCAGCTTCGCAAACTATTAGTACTGTATAATTTAATGTTAATTACTGTATCAAATCAAATCAAATCAAATCAAATCAAATCAAATCAAATCAAATCAAAATATTTATTGAAATGCATAATATGTTCAAACATTATTTACATACATACATAGACTCACGCCTTTTTCCCATAGGGGTAGGCAGAGACAACGGATTTCCATTTGCTACGATCGTTACCTCTTTCGCCTCATTCAGTCTCATTACATTCTTCATGCATGCACGTAAACGACGTAAGTCGTTTATATATGCACGAATATACTATAACTTCCTTGCCTTTATTGTTCTCCTATTAATATACCTCTATAACTATCATATAAGCGTTCTGGTGTTCTTTCACTGTAAGCTTGTATTGATTTTGTAATAAATAAATAAATAAACGTCGGTTTAGGGTACTTTTAACTTGACCTTTCTCGAGTAAATCTCTGACTTGGTCAGAGAATGTTCGATGAGGTCTTCCACTTCCAACTCTACCATTACTTAGATTATTTAGATCTACATTATTTAGATTCCGTCAAATTTTAACCGTCAGAGAAGAACGGGCGATACAGTCTTCCGAACAGGCGGAAGAGTTAAAACTTCAACATTTTATTAAAATTAATATTATATTGAGTTATTTTATTTTAAGACATTGAAATAATCAAGTCGTATTGCGACCATATCAATGTCTACTAAAACACATAACACAACACACTGAAAATATAAAAAAAAAATAATGTTTAATTGGAGGCAGGATTCAGCTTAGGGTTTATGACCGGTTGTCTGCCTAATATGAACTCCTCTCCGGGGATCCAGCCCCGGCTAAATAGTGTTAAAAATACCCCGACCGGCTTAGAAATCAAACCCCGGACCAGTAGGTTCATAACCCATATACGCTGACACTAGACGAAGGAGGCGGCTTATTATATTAGGCAATTACTTTAAACTACGTGAAACAGACTCGGCGAAATATGGGTGTTCTATTTCGCTAGTCCGCCTCTGCCTACTATATCGGGGATACAAGCATGAGCTTATGTTCGTATAATCTACAAGTTTGAAAACTTAACAAACCGACTTCAAAACTTATCCAATCGTGACCAAATTGAGACCACCCTTGGAGTAAGCTCTATCGAACACAAAAATATTTTGAAAATCGGTCCAAATTCGGCGAAGATGTCGCGTAACACATAAAAAATACAGACGAATTGAGGACCTTTTGGAAGTCTGTGGAAAAAAACAGATTTAAAGCAAACGATGCGACTTGCATGAGCGTTTTTCTCAGCGATTCTTGTCATTTTTGTGTAACCCATACAATTATTTACCAAGTAAATACAAAGGGAATCGATATATTTTTATTAGCTTTACCTCCTTATTCGAGGATTTCGCACTCACATAAACATTTACCTTACATTTAATATGGGTAAACAATTATCCTCAGGTAAGTTGTTAGCTTTGGTAGGCCAATAAAAACCATATGCTCGTGGCAGGATATCCGTATCCGCTCGGGTGGCGACCACCGTAGACATGGTGTTAAAACCTGCCATAGTGACCCACATTTGTGTGGTTCGCGTTCCAGGATCAGCCAGTGTATTGCCGGTTCTCTCGAGGATCTTGCGACATGATGGTCGGATGGGGTGGATATGGGAGTACATCCTTGTGTCTCCATCTGTCATCTGTTTCTCTTGTCGCAAGCCCCTCGATTTAAAGCAGCAATAGCTCAGTTGGGAATGGTACGGACTGCCGAGACAAGTGTCGGAGGTTCAAAACCTACCCCGAAATGGAGCATACACCTCTGACTTTTCTATGTTAAGTGTGTTTTATTTGTGAAATATCGTTTGCTATAACGGAGAAGGAAAACATCGTGAGGAAACCTACATACCCGAGAATTTCTCCACAAGAATTTCGAAGGTATGTGAAGCCTACCAACTCGCATTAGGCCCGCGTGGTAGACTAAGGCCTATCCCCTCTCATTGGTATACGAGGCCCGTGCCAGCAGTGGGACAGTAATATTAAAGGGCTAATATTATTATAAGCCCCTCGATTAACTTCTTTCCTCTGTGAAGCAGCATAAATAGGCCGGCATGATTCTGATGAACACCTATAGAGAAACTTATATATCGCCGTTTATTTTGGAAGGTGTACCATCAGGCTTACCATTAGGTGTAGTGTGGCCAGTTTACCGTGCTCGGATAAAAAAAAATGAAAATCAACTAATTTTGATCAGCGGCCTGAGCAGGAAAATTTCTGACAACCGTAAATGTATTCGAACTCGATGCGCGTCTATGAAATTTGTATGAAATATTAACCAAACGTCATCAGTGCGCAGCGAACTCGAATACATTTACATTAGTTTTTCATGCTCGGGCTACTGTATTTTTTACCTAATGTTAGCGCAATGTGTCACAAAATACCTTTGTATTCAGAAATATAAACATTTTAAGCGGACTATTTGCTCTGTAAATCTAGCTCAAACATAAATCAAATAGAAAGACCTAACATCCATTATTGTGATGGCGTAGACCCAAAATTCCAGCAAAAAGGAATTCAATCCGAAATGTAAGGGACTAATTCCGCTGTTACGCGACGGGATCGTCATGAATATTTTTACTCATATCTATGCTAAAAGGCAGAAATGTCGATTGTTGAATTCTCCCCTAACAGTAGGTTGGCGTCGAGAATATTGTACTCGGGTATATACTACCGTTTGCTCGCATCTTTGCTTGCTTAAGTATGTTTACTGAACATGTATTTATTAAATCAAAATTATATAAACTTGCTTTCTAGCGATCTTTGCACTAGGCTCGTAGTCCTGTATCGCAAAGATTCCTGTATTTCCGTTTTCTCAGGAGCCTATAGTAACCTGGCCATATATACGCTCACATATGCGTTACAACTTTATTTACTTGTAATTTATGGTAGCTTTTATGCTGCCTCGGTGGCGTGGTGGTATTTCGGTACGACTATGGTTCTGAGGTCTCGGGTTCGATCCCCGGGTCGGGCAAGGTGATATAGGATTTTTCCATATCAGCCCGGAGTCTGGAATTTGTGCCCGATATGGCGATAGGCTCACCTCCTATCACATCTGGGACGAAACTAAGCTCGGCGAAATGTGGGTGTTCTAGTTGGCTGGTCCGCCTCTGCCTACCCCTTCGGGGATACAGGCGTGAGCTTATGTTATGTGTTATGTAACCTTAGTAACCTTAAAAAATCTGCAAAGCTTTCTAGATCCAGTTTGTTTTACGCGTTAATGACAGTTTATAAGGTCATGCAATTTTATATGTATGGAATAGATCCACTGTCTTATTCCGGAAATAATTTAGTTTTATATCACTGTAATGGATATAAGCTGTGGGGCGCCTGTCGGAGAATACCAAGTTTTGCTTAATCTTAATACATTTCCCTTATGTTGAGGATAAAGAAAGCAGCGAGAAGAAACTTATATTCAACAAATGAAATTCTATCTTATACTTCATAATGAGTACGAATAGAGTTTACTTAGTTCACTATAGCGAATGCTGCACTTTTTTTTAATGCAGAGACTGGCAAACGAGCAGATGGGTCACCTGATGGTAAGTGATCTCCACCGCCCATAGACACCCAAGATACAAAAAGAATCATGAGTGCCTTGCCAACCTAAAAGGAGAGAATGGAAAAGGGATTTTTAATGGGCCACCGGAAATCTCTCACCGAACGAAACGCGACAGCAAGCTACCATTTTACGTCGGTTTTCGGTGAGAATCTAAAATTTGCTTACAGTATGAATGGGTCGGCCCAACTGGGTCATTATCACTGTCTTAAACGCATAACTATTATGATGACAGATTTAACGACAGGTTGCTGTTGCGGTTCGTACCGTGTCTGAGATGTCTGGAAGTTCAAATATTCCCTCTGATTTCCAGTCTAGGAAATATCCTTTCCACAGTAGGTACTAGGCAGTAACTTAACAGAGCCCATGTCTATAAACTTATGTAACTACTTAACATCAGAATAATTTCTTCATAATCAGATAAAAAAGTAGAATGTTATTTAATCCAACGTCAACTAAAGCTGATATCCATTTTTTTAACGTAGCACATTGCATATAGACAGACGCGCTCCAGGGAGTTCCTTTCTTGCTCGTATATAAGTAATAATTTTCTCGACTTCATATAAAGTACTTAAAGCATTTAATATTTCTGTCGGAGTTTATCAGACTTATGCTCTTTGTGTGTAAGTATTTGAGACAGAATATGCAAGTATGTATGGCTTTGTTTGCATCAAAAAGCGAGCCAGACTGTTATAATTTGCTTATGTTATATTATGCTTTCTTATATTCTTTCAAAGTAAAAATAATTTCTTTAAATTTATATACTTATTATGTAGTAATATTATTAATAATATTACTAGACTATAAGTATATAGTTCAAGGAATAATTTATGTTTTAATTCATTTGAACTTATAGACTCAGTATCTGGTGATATTAACGATAATATGTTAGTGATGTATTTACCTACATTTTATCTCAATAAAAAAATGTACTGTTGGAGGTGTAGGTATAATAATTAGGTTTTTTTTTTGTTTAAAAATACGCTATCCTATGCATCGACCTAAAACAAGGATATTAAACAGCAGACAGCCTCCGTGGCGCAGCGCGCGAGTAGCCGGCTGTGAAGCGAGAGGCCACGGGTTCGATTCCCGCATTGAGACAAATGTTGGTGTGGCCCACAGATATTTGTTTCAAGTCTGGGTGTTGTGAGACCGAAAGTTTTTCATAGTCTCTGACATCCACGAAGCAGATTATACCTAGTACCTAGTGTGGGGTTAGGACTACGTGTGTGACTGTTGGGTGTTTTTTTTAGTAGTATAGTAAATAATAGCCATCAGATATAGCATTAGGTAGATGAAAATCTTCTTCCACCTGCCCTTATCCCACACTTTCTAAGTATGCCGTAGAGAGGATTCGGCTTAGATTTATCGATCGACCAATTATATCAATTTATTTACCCAACACCGTGGGTCGAATACAATTTAATAGATTACAATTATTTTCGTTTTCAATTTTAATTTTACACAATGTGATGGAAAGAGTAGATATGCTGTATTTCTCTAGTTCTGCCTGTCGCTTCGAAGAACAGACGTGAGCTTTTTACCTCGAAAACAAACAAAAAAAGGTAGGCCACCTGTAGCCCGAGCACGAAAAACTAATGTAAATGTAAATGTATTCGAGTTCGCTGCGCACTGATGACGTTTGGTTAATATTTCATACAAATTTCATAGACGCGCGTCGAGTTCGAATACATTTATGGTTGTTAGAAATTTTCCTGCTCAGGCCGCTGATAATAAGTGATCTACATCGCCCACAGACACCCACGATACTATTTGAATTGTTTGCGTGCGTTGGGACAGGGATTGGGAAGGGGAGGGAGGGAAAATAAGCACAATTATACTTTTTACTCAAATTCGGGTTAACAAAATGATAGACCGAGATCCCGCTGCGAGATCACTACGTTCATAATGTAGATGTATGTAGTCGAAATCTAATTTTTATGTATATTATATATTAAATAAATAATAAATAGGGGAATTAAAATTTGCCCTCGAGAATTTTTATTAATAATATTTTAATTAAAAAATACTCGCCTATGAGTTCCTTGTGATCACACGCATAATTTTGTATGTATGTAGACAACATTTATAATCATTAATATTATTTTAATTAAAAATAATCGCAGGATAATTTTGATTGGCACCTTGGCTAAAATAGATTCCGTCATTTATAATAATTATATTTTGACTACATACTTTATGCACGTAGTATATATATCTTGCAGCCGGATCTCGGTCTACGAATACCTCGGCTTAATTCTCATTCCAAATATGATGTTCATTTTATTAAAATGCATAACGAATGTTTTACGTGACATCGCATTCCGCTCGCAAATCTAATTAAATTATGCGACACACACTAGCATCAAATGCATCAATTTTGTATGATGCAAATGTAATTTTGGGGCAAAAATACAATATGATAAGTACTTATGTGTTTTAGCTACTGCCTCGGTGGCGTTGTTGTATTTCGGTATGACTACCGTCCTGAGGTCTCAGGTTCGATCCCGGTCGGGCAAAGTGATTTTCGATTTCTCCATATCAGCCCGGAGTCTGGAATTTGTGCCCGATATGGCGATAGGCTCACCTCCTATCACATCTGGGACGAAACTAAGCTCGGCGAAATGTGGGTGTTCTAGTTGGCTAGTCCGCCTCTGCCTACCCCTTCGGGGATACATGCGTGAACTTATGTTATGTGTGTTATGCGTTTTAGTTACTTCTCTATCATTTTGTTATTCAAAATTGTTATTGTATTATTTAAACAATAGATATTGCATAAATAATACGATAAGTTACAGTAACACGATGGGATGATTTCACCCCCATAAAATTAGACTATATACATACATACTTAGATTAATAATAATTAGGTATATCTTTTTTGTGTTACCAAGGTCGAATGAAGAGAGATGACTTAATTTTCTACTCACTCCATAATCATTATTAATGATTTTCACTCCTTTTGAAGACGATGTCAGGATAAATGCAAATTAAATGAAAAGGCGTCGAATTATTTTCAACATACTCTACTCGATTTCAAATTTTGTCTTGCAATACTTACGATAGCTTAACACTTTCTCATTCATCTTCGTTTGCAATTGAATTTCACAATATTTTGTATCGTAATACAATCATTTCATCCAATAAGGAACACAGAATAGGGACCATAAATTTTATATCGTCTCCCCCATTTTGCGCCACCTTGGACCGATTTCCTCCCCTGTTGCGACATGCGTCATTGTCGCACAAAATAATCAATTAAAGAAGGTTTAATGATTTTTGACTGACTTAAAAAGAGAAGGATGTCATTCGTTAGTTTTTTTATCAGGGCACAGCATATTCACTACACTACACCAGAAAGTAAGTGCAGTGTAATCCAAAAAACAGTGACAAATAATGGGTTTATCGTTGGTCACCACACCTCTTCACACACAAGGGGAAACATTTATCATCTCTCAAGATAATATATAAGATATTGATATACAAAGTAATATTGGATTTTTCCATATCAGCCGGGAGACTGGAAATTTTGGAATTTGTGCGATATGGCGATAGGCTCGCCCCCTATCACATCTGGGACGGAACTAAGCTCGGCAGAATGTGGGTGTACTAGTTGGCTAGTGCGCTTATGCTTACCCCTTCGGGGATACAGGCGCGAGCTTATGTATGTATGTATTGATAAGCACACTTCTAAAACATGTTGTAGAAAGGTTTAGATATGGGATAAATCCTGTTATCAATCCTGTATCAGAACCCTTGCCTATTCTAGAAACCCAGGACCTCCCGGTCCACTGCCCATATACGCTACCATTAGACCAACTACCATAAGATGATGTTTTACACTGCGAAAAGAAGGCAGCGCAATTTTGAGCAGAACAAAATTTATTGTGCATTTTACAAGTTTGTTTTTCATTACCAGATTGCGGGACGGTGTGTAGCGGATCTGCCGAAACGTTGTAATGGACGATGACCTTTATTATCCAAAATAGTATCAATTATGGGCCACATTTCCATCGTAAATCCAAAATAAAATCCTATTGCCTCATAAATTGTAGCAAATGTCAACATTTGGCCACATAAATCACGACGCGCGGGTGGTCTTGTAAGCCTTCTGTACGATGCTCTCCGCTGCGCCGCGGCGAGCGTTATAATGACTACAATATCTTCGCAAATTGTTTACATTGCCTGCTTGCTACGTGTAGGCACACGAATTGCTATTATCATAGCTTTTTTTTTGTTGGCCCTACAGCTGGCAGCCCGACCGAGTCGGCTTACACAGCTACACCGGTCTAGTGGGTGAACGCAGGTGCGTCGCGAACCCATAAAGTTAGGTGACCATGCTGAGAGCAACCCACTAGCGGGTTACGAACCTCGGCTCAGGACGGCCACTGAGAGAGAGATGTTGAAGACATCATCGATTAGGGGGAGTTTGGATGTGTTTCCCTAACTATCCATTATCTCATCGGCACGCGGGCCGGAATTGTTAACATGGCCGGGGGTGGCGACTACTGGAAGCGCGGCGTGGTCCTCGTCGGCGGGGACGGAACATCGGTCGTGTAATTATCATCGCATTGCTATTGTGCTGCAGTTCACTGGGTCAACATTCATAGGCTGAGATCTATAGAGCGAACTTCGACTAAGTTTAAGTCAACGTTACGAACTCGGTGAGGATTTTTACTAAGTCCGAGTCATTTTTTACAAGAAAATCTTTGCTTAGTCTGTCTATCAGTTTGTTTTTCTTGTAAAAAATCACCCGGACTAAGTCAAAGTTCGATTTAACAATTCCAAATCCCCACTGAGTCCGTGACTTTGACTTAGACTTAGTCGAAGTTCGCTGTATACATCTCTGCCATTGAATCTGGACTGTAACTTCAGGTCAAGCTTCAATAAAGGAAAGCTTAATACCTACTCTTAAATTGCACAATAAAGTGGGCATTGTGTGACGGTTGACTGCATCAATATTCACCGAATAAGATAACATAAGCTCACGCCTGTATCCCCGAAGGGGTAGGCAGAGGCGCACTAGCAAACTAGAACACCCACATTTCGCCGAGCTTAGTTCAGTCCCAGATGTGATAGGGGGCGAGCCTATCGCCATATCGGGCACAAATTCCAGACTCCGGGCTGATATGGAAAAATCCAATATCACTTTGCCCGACCCGGGGATCGAACCCCAGACCTCAGAACCGTAGTCGTACCGAAATACCACCACGCCACCGAGGCAGTCAATATTCACCGAATATTGAGTGTAAATTTAGCTCATATAAACAAGTTTAAAACTTAACGCACCGCCTTCAATTTATCCGATAATGACCAAATTTGTCGAACGACTTCTAAAATGGAGAAGGTCCTCAATTCGTCTGTATTTTTTTTTAAATGTATGTTATGCAATATCTCCGCCAAATATGGACCGATTTTCAAAATTCTTTTTATTCGATAGAGCTTAATCCAGGGGTGGGCCCATATAAATTTGTTTACGATCGAATAAGAGTTGAAGTAAGTCAATAAAAACTTTAGTCGGCTCTTTGATCTAGTGGCAGCATACATATATGGGCTGTGGACCTGGGTTCGATTCCCAGGTAGGGCATAAAAATTCTATTTTAATTAGCTCGGGACTGGATCCCTCAAAGGGGGTTGACGTCAAGCAGGCATCCGGTCCTCCGGTAAAAACTAAGCCAAATCCTTTCTGCAACATGCTTGAAAAATTGTGGTGCGCCGACCCCACATTAATGTGGGATAAGGGCAGGTAGAAAAAACGAAAGATTGGTTAATAAATTTCCACGCAAACGAAGCAACATCTAGTAAAAAATAAATATAATAAAATTATATTTATAGACACTTAGGCTGCAAGAATAAAAATCGCTACTAATTTTACATAACATAAGCTCACGCCAGGCACTAGCCAACTAGTACACCCACATTTCGCCGAGCTTTGTTCCGTCCCAGATGTGATAGGGGGTAAGCCTATTGTTATATCGGGCACAAATTCCAGACTTCGGGCTGATATGGAAAAACCCAATATGACTTTGCCCGACCCGGGGATCGAACCCTATACACCAGGATGGTAGTCGTACCGAAATACAACCACGCCACCGAGACAGTGTATTTATTAAAAACCTTATTTCTGCAAAATTTACTGTTGTCACGATATAAAATATGCACATGTAAATACTTCCTTCTATGCGCTTGTTGTTGCCAAAACTTCCATCGAGATAAAACTGTGCCAGATAAGAGTATGCTCAGAATATTGTTGACAAACAACGAAAATAATTAAAACTCACCGTACTTCGTTAATATAATAGTGATGACAAATAGTTTATGGCTTTTATTTGATACGTAAAACATTCGTTGCGAGAAGTAATTAATACAAAATGGCTTTTAATGTACTCGTAGTTACCAGCATTGCAAGTATGCTGCAATTTTTTTACCCAACTGTCTCGAAATGAGGGTAATGTTTTTGCTGCAGTCCCATGTTGATAATAGACAATATGTTAAGTTTATGTTTATAATATTAAAAAGCGTGTAAAAAATAGTAACTATAACCATTTATGTAAATTAAGTTTGCCTTAAACTTGACTAAGTTATAAATTCTAATACTCATAATTATAATCTCGTAATAAGCAAAAGTACTAAAAAAATATTTTCCTCACAATAAACAAGAGCAGCGATAGCTAAGTTGGGAATGGTACGAACTGCCGAGACAAGTATCGGAGGTTCGAGACCAACCCCAAAATGGAGCATTCACCTCTGACTTTTCTATGTTAAGTATATTTTCATTGTGAAATATCGCTTGCTATAACGGTGAAAGGAAAACATCGTGAGGAAACCTGAGAAAATTCTTCACAAAAATTTCGAAGGTATGTGAAGTCTACCAACCCGTATTAGGCCAGCGTGGTAGACTAAGGCCTAATCCCTCTCATTAGTAGAGGAGGCCCGTGCCCAGCAGTGGTACAGCAATATTACAGGGCTAATGTATTATATACAGTATTACTATGTTATTATAAATTCAAATGTTATTGTACTTTACTTTGCTATTAGTTAAGCCAGGAATGCCACTATTATTCACGTAGTTCCAAATCATCGTATTTGGATTGTGAGTGATAGGTTACGTAGTCTAAAAGCTGCCGAATTGAAATGGGCCGGATGGAAAGCCATTGCCTTTGAAAACGAATAGCTGACTGGTAATGGATGTTACTCTGTTGAGGAAATGACGCAATTCGGATGTCATTTTAATACTTATGAAACATTCAGTATCATAGATTTTAATTTCTGGTATTGCAAAGTGATTACACACCTGATCAAGTGCAAATATGTAGACATTCCATACCTAGACGGTTGTCAGAATTATGGTGGATTAAAGTTACTGGACATGGATATTGCTGTGGGTAGATGCTCTTCGGAATGTTGAGAAGCTTTTATAGGATAAATGAGGTGTCAAAGATTGCCTCCTGACTCTTGCCACTCGATTCGAATTTGATTTCGATTCGGTTTCAATTATTGACTTAAAATTCCACCGAAATCAGGTTATTAAGTGCGCAATCTTGCATTAGTTTCGAGAACTTGATATAATGCACTTTTTAACTCTATTTCAGTGGAACTTTAAGTAATGAAGTCGAATCGAAGTCAGATTCGAATCGAGTGTCAAAAGTCAGCCCCCAGCCCGCCTAGCATGCGCGCCACGAGAACATTTTGTCTACGTTTTTTGTCCTGTTATAACCGGTTTTCCCCATTTGTCGACGGGCACTAGCATGCACCCTCGTTATTTTCATACAATATTGTAGACAACATGTAGACAACGTCTCGACTGTCGATTATCGCGATATCTCGTGGCGCGCATGCTAGGCGGGCAGGTCGTGTGAAGACCCTTGTTTGTGTATTAAAGCATAATGTCTACAGTTCGTCTGGCTTACGTAAATGAGTAAGTATTGTAACCGCAACGTCCTAATTTCCTGTTGAAAGGCGGCCAGTAATTACAAATTGTTAGGTATTTCCACTTCTACGTATATGACAAATTGACCGCATTTATTTTGTTTGACACCTTTTTGTTTTCAAACAAAGGATTTTATTGCAGAAATGAATGGCCTAATCCTAGTCAACTCATCATTTCGAGTGTCGCCAATTTTTCAGGCTTTGTGGTTTCCAGAGGAGTAGTTAAATGGAATTTTTGTACACTTTTTGTCTCATTTGTCTATGCTAGTATTGTATATCCAAACACCCACAATAACTCATCTGGATTGTTATAATTTTCTTAGAAACAAATGAACATGAATAAGTAAATTAGTTTTACTAGTATTGACATATTTTCCTCAAAAGCTCTTACTTATTATAAGACTTTGTTGTTAATTACTAAACGATGGAGTTTCAATCGTAGTTTACTAATAAATATAAAAAATGTCACTATTATTATTGTAAAGATTTGAAGAAGCATAAAGTCATTTTATATCTCAGACAAAAAGCTTGTCTTTTTGGTTTTACCATCAGATAAAGTAGCTGCATTTTTAAATCATCTTAACTCCATTAACAACAAAATTAAATTCACTATGGAGTTAGAACATAATAAATCTCTTGCTTTCTTAGATGTTTTAGTTATCCGTAATCCTGATCAGTCCTTGAGTCACAATGTGTACAGGAAAAATACCCATACTGATAAATACCTGAATGGAGAATCTCACCACCATCCGAAACAGTTAGCTACCATGGGTAAATCTTTGTTTCAGAGAGCACAAGGAATCTGTGACGAAGAACATCTTGCCGCTGAGCTGCATCATGTCAAGCAAGTCCTACGCGACAACAAGCTGCAAATTCCACGGCGTCGTCACAGAAACCGAGTGAAACCAGCCACTGTTGAACGCGTCCCGGTTGTATTACCATATGTAAGAGGAGTCACCGACAAGATTGGCTATATCCTGAAGCGTGCTTCTATAAAAACTTACTTCAAGCCGCCTAAGAAGATTAGTCAATTCCTACCATCCGTCAAGTGTAACATACCTCTGCAAGAACCAGGCGTGTACAAAATTGATTGTGACTGTGGTCTCTCTTATATTGGACAAACAAAACGTAATATAGGGACCCGCGTAAAAGAACATATAGCTGTCGTGAAACACCGACGCTCTACGAAGTCTGCAGTTGCCGAACATTCAGAGGAAGGCTCCAAACATTAACTCCAACCTAAGATTTGACAAGCCACAAATCCTTGCCAAAGAACAACGTTTCCTACCTAGGATGATACGTGAGGCTATTAAGATTAAAAAACATCCTAATTTCAATAGAGAAGATGGTTGGAAGCTTGCACAAGCCTGGGATCCAATTATACATTTAATCAAATCGGAACCCAAAAGACCAGCTGCCAGACCTCAAGACACTGTGAGCTCGTACTGCGTAGATCGGAACATAAACGGTAAACTTTTTTAAATAGGTATAATTCTAAAATGAGGGTAGATTTTGTAACACTAACATTCTTGGACAAATGACATGTCAGTCCAACCCGTGACCACGAAGACTGCAAAGCCTTCGAAACGTCGGGAATAAAAATTAAAACCAAATCGTGATACAATCTATAGATTTATCAATAATTTTTAGATGTAAAAGTTGCATTCAAATATTTCGACATTCAAAATATTGGTCCCATAACTGGATAAATGCCTCAGTGTTATTCTGAAATACGAGCCTTAACCCTAAAATGCAATGATGTAAATAAACCAATCCAATACGAATGGGATCTAAATGATCAAGATACTTGTGTTCTATTCCATAGGAGGGTATTTTCGTTTTTAATGTTCCTGAAATAGGTCAGGTTTGCGGATATTTATGGCAGGTAGGGTTAATTTTAACATAAATTTACGTCACCCTCATTCATTTCTGGATAATAATCGTATATCTTCCGCCTACGGCAACAAAAACGTTTCCACGGTTTCGGCTATTTTTCATCTCGCTTCAAGGCTATAGAGTCGTTATTTATTACCTCCTAATTAAATAGCGCTTTGTTATCTAGGATATTTTTAGACTAGGGAAAGTAATAAGGCTACAAATAAACAGACAATAGTATGGTCTGGAGTTGGGTCCTTGAGAAGTGTGTGTCGCTTTTCACTAACTTTTGTTCATATACTTCGTTAACTTATAAAGCCAAACACCTACTAAATAAGTGTCTATCCGATAAAATGTTGTTAATAAGGTACTAGAATTCTTTGTTACTCGAATAGTCTCTTTCTTTGTTGTTATTAGATAACTGTCTTAATTTGTCGTCATTATTCTTTTACTCCTAAGAAAAAAATATGACTTTTGGAATAACATTAATATCCAAGGGAATTCACTTCACACATTGCTTAACATAATAATATGATATAAAGACGAATAATAATAGATATGCATGCGAATTGCTATGTACGAAAAAATTAAAAAAATAAAACTTGAAACAACCCGTTTCAGAATCCCTATCAAACTCTATTTTCGGTTTAGAAAACTCAACTTTATACTGTAACAATTACGTAATCTATGCTATAACCAAGCAAATGTGCATCCAATCAGGTTTTGAAGAAGCAAAAAAATTGAAATGTAACTAGTTTTTACGGATTTTATCGCGATTTATTTGGTATTTTATTTTATTTTTAGCCCCGACGTTTCGAAAGCTTTACAGCCTTCGTGGTCACGGGTCGGTCCGACCGGGACAGTCGGGGCTAAAAATAAAATTAATCGCGATACAATCCGTAAAAACTAGTTTCGTTTCAATAAATAACATTCGCGTAAACCCAAGAAATCATTAAACTAAAAAAAATAAAAAAATCGCATATCCACATTTGGCAAAGATGCCCCAAAACATAAATTGAGAGCCTCATTTCTTAAATCAGTTCTAACTTGTGGACCGAAGCAAAATACGCAACCTGCCGTACGAGAATGCGAACGAGTAAGCTAATCGCGGGTAAACGAGGCGGTAAGTGGGATAGGGGTGCATTGCAGGCGTTTATCTTATTATGTCGGACATTGTCGGACGGCTGATGCCCGCTAGTATTATCATATTATCGTTCATTATAGCCAATAGCACGAAATGCAATAGGATCATAATATAATTATATTGTACCTATATATTATTAAATCTATGCTACACGACTTGACGTGTCTATTCTATTGTAAAATTATATAAACAGACTATTTTTTTTTCATTCAGTGTCGGCCCGGTGTTTCATAATTGTGCCCGATATGGCGGTAAGCTCGTCCCCTATCACATCTGGGACGGAACTAAGTTCGGCGAAATTTGCGTGCTCTAGTTCGCTAATGCGCACCTGCCTACTACTTCGGGGATACAGTCGTGGATAGTCCCGTGGAAATCATATTAGTACACTCAACAGTCACACACCTAGTCCTGACCCCACACTATGTCTAACCTGTATCGTGGGTGTCAGAGACTATGAGAGACTTTCGGTCTCACAACACCCAGACTTGAAACAAATATCTGTGGGTCACACAAATATTTGTCTCAATACGGCAATCGAACCCGCGGCTCCTCGCTTCACAGCCGGCTTCTCGCCCACTGCGCCATAAAGGCTATCAGATTCACTGTCAGTCAGACAAGTCATTGTCATTAGAAAAACTACTTTGGCCGACCTGGCATTTGATCCTAGGATTTCCCCGTCTACAGTACGAGTATTTATCATTGACCATAGAGGCGACTACTATTGTCTTTATCAAATCAGTGGCGTGACGGCCATGTGGGGCCCCGGCAGTCGGCAGGAAGCTACAGATCGAAAAAGCCGTAACCCTCATGACGGCTCTACGCCAGTCAAAGGCCCGAGCCCTCTGCAGCAAAAAAGGGCTCTATCGGATGAATTTGCCAGGGACCCCAACAGTATAGTAACGCCACTGTATCAAATGACAATTAATAAGTTCAGTCAGACATTACGGCTGAACAATCTGTTAATAGGTGCTTCAGTAAGTGGTTTCATTAATTAAACTCTTGGGTGTCTTGGACCTTATGGCGAATGGCGATAGTAATTAATGTATACAAGCAATTAATCTGATTGGTGTGTCACCAATAATGTATCAGGTAATATTGATGTCATTTCACGGTGTATATACAAGTGGATCGGAATCAATTTAGCTGAAGTATCTTATCACTTAGTTAGAACAACATCAGTTACTCATAAATCATGATGAGTATCTATTTAACACAACACCCACACTTTTCAAATGGAGGTTTGCAAATGGTTAGTTTTTACGAACGGCCTGCTTATCATCAACTCTCTATGATGAATCCAGTCTTGGCTAGACGTTTTTAAGGAAGATAATGAGACGTAATGGTCTCACTGTGAGTGGCTCGAGACTGGGCGAAGTAAAACTGTTTAAGTAGGAAGGCGGACTCTGGCATATTAAGGCCAGGTAAAAAGAAGTGTTCCATTTGCACCCTATATACGTACCAAAATAGAGATAACAATAACCAGTTTTTTTCTTTACTTAACGCCATAACAATATATTTAAGCTACATAAATGGGGTGTTTGGAAAGGCTTTTAACGAACATATCTTTAGGCTCGAGTGCTTTAAAAATGTATTGATACGATATCATAAGTGTCATAACACCGATGGATGTGCTATGATAAATTTTATCAGCAGTCCCGGAATCTACTAGAATTGTTTATGAATTTACAAAGTAGATATCGGATGTTACTACTAGGTTTTCTTTCGACTTTGTTCCCTGCAATAACTTTCAAGAATTAGATGATACTTCGGTAGTACTACTCAAAATTCGATTAATATTACATCAAGTGTAACATAAAATCAATCTATAGCACGAATATCTAATACTAAAAACAACTCGCCACAATTCGACTTAATATCATGGCTACCTTGACAATCAAATCCTTATTAAACATATAGACCATTGTTAACGCTTACCTTAACAGGAGACGATGACAACCATAATTGGAAAAGGTCTGAAGTCACCGACGTACTCCTGGCTTCATGTCGTGGCCTCGGTGATAACGGCCCGCCTGACGTCACACTATGTATCCTATTCACTTCTTCAGCTGTCGCATATTCCCTTAAATACCTTTCTAATATTTTCGGTTTGCCTTCTAAAAGTCTTTTTAGCTCTAACAATTCCTCTTCTGAACAATCAGGCGACGTCCTTTCTATAACTTCTTTGAATTCCTCAGTACATGGTATTATAAGTTCATTCGTTTCTAGAACATCGTAAACGACTTTACGACCTAACTCAGGACTAGTATTGTAATATATGTCATCTTGCTGCGACAGCTCAGTCTCACAACCATTCTGATCAGTGATCGCAAAGATCGTTATCGGCGGGTTTTCTTTCAGCATGTTGTTATTTTCTAAGAATTCAGGATTCTTGATCTCTTCAGGTAACTCGTAGACTAGCTTCATAAGTTCGTGTGAGCGTAGTGTTCTTTGATCTTCCATCCGTTTGTCTGTTTGTCTGTTATCCGGTATTTCACCGGCAAAATTGGCGCAGTCATCTGCTTTCTTTTCATCTGGTTTTTCAACTACATCTATAGGCTCCTCGGATGTCATGGCAATTTCAGTGCTTGTTTTCGGTGGGGCCGTTTCTACATTCTTTGGTATTCCACATTTCTTTGTTCCTGTTTCATTCAGTGACCTGCGACAAAGGAAATGAAATTATTTTTTATCATATCTAGTATATTAGTATATATAGTAATTTTTTTAGCAAAACCATCACGAAACTTATTATTTCTTTGTATAATCGTCTTTTGAAATTTAATTTTCCTTCTTTAAGAACATCGTTTTACCTTTATTACTTTAAATATTGAAAAGTTACAAAGCAGTGAGTAGTTAATTATTTTAATACGTTGCCGTCGAAATACTATTTGAATAATGAATATTAACCCTCGAGACATCTGACTTTAGGTTCGATGAAAATTTCTTGTACATTGGTACTGCAATATCCAACGCATCCTAAACCAAACTCAGTTATAGTCTGTGTTAAGGCAGTTCATAAAACTCGCGTACACCGAAAGAAGCCTTCCCAACGCGTATAAAATTTATATAATTCTAGAACCAGTCCGTGTATTGGAGATGTAATTCTAGGATGGAAGATGGATTTCATATTTCCCAGATTTCAAGAATTTAATGCATAAAATTAGACGTTGTATCCATTTAATATTGTATTTTTATAGTAGAAACTGGCAAATGATCAAGTGGGTCACTTTCCACCATCATCCTTATCATAGTAAACATAACATAACATAAGCTCACGCCTGTATCCCCGAAGGGGTAGGCAGAGGCGTACTAGCGAACTAGAACACCCACATTTCGCCGAGCTTAGTTTTGTCCCAGATGTGATAGGGGGCGAGCCTATCGCCATATCGGGCACAAATTCCAGACTCCGGGCTGATCATAGTATAGAAATACAAACAACAATTCTTACTTAAGACAGCTCAAGAAATCCGTCTAAATGCAGCTTTATTTATGGTTTTTACTGTTATATCTACGACAAGAACACGCGTAAAATACAACGTAATCTGCGACATCAATCACATTATCTGTTTTGTTTATAAGTTTTGTGTACGTTCATGATGATATTACTAATACCTATGTTTTCTTCAAGGATTGTTGTCTCTGGAATAGTAAGGTCTTTATTGTAGTGACGATACTTGATGAACAATGCTCAAACGCGGTATAGCAGACGACCACGAAGAGAAAAATCAGGAAAATGAAAATTTTCATGCTATTGAATCTCTTTGGTAGAAGATTATGTTTGTAGTCAAAGGGCAGAAATCACTATAAAAATATGACATAATGACCCGATAACCTCATTAAAATGTTATAAGCTATATACGTCGAATTGGCTGATTGCAATTTTAATATCAATTACAATTTTATTGATTTAGGCTTTAGAGTTTATTAATTCAATTGAGTCTGTTGCCACAATAATAAGCTTTTGGAGATTCGGTCTTTGATAATAAGCTAAACCATAACATAATTATTGCAATAGAACTATAGGCTGCTAGTAAGATCCTTAGTTCTTATTACAGGATGCGTCGTCACGAAACTCTCAGCCTTGCTCAAGTATTAAGATGTTTACATCTTTCTTTCTGCCTGGTCCGCCTTCCTACTTAAACGCTTCCACATTGCCCGGTTTTGAGCATCCTCCATAGTGAAACCATTGGCTCTCATATCTTCCGCCAGAACGTCCAGATAGCGCTTTTTAAAGAATGAAGATGTTTACATCATCAACCACAAATATATTCATACAAAAGCAATTAATTATAAGATAATACATATAACGTGTATTATGGAGTGTAATTTGCATACATTAACAATGCGGTAGGCGACGAAACAAAAAGCCGTGGTAGAATCACAATCGCTCTCGGTGTCCAATCCCATTTGCCACTATTAAAATGTCATCAGCACACCGTCAATGTTTGAGCGTGAACGCTGTTAATGAATACTAAACGAGCGCGCTTTTAACAGGCCCTACTATTGCCAAGTAACTCGACATAGATGAGCAACAGAACAACTGTCGTATCACTGCGATATAGAACAACGCACAACAACATAAATAAGTATTATTATAACTACAAGACGACGGGACGTAGGTGAGGTTAACACGTCTAGGCACAAGTATTTTCGATCAACTTCAAAAAAGGAGAAGGTCCTCAATTTGTATGTATGTATTTTTTGTATGTTACTCGATATCTCCGCCAAATGTGGGTCGATTTTCAAAATTGATTTTATGTTCGATAGAGGTTATTGCAAGGGTGGTCCCATATTTTGGTCTTGAACGAATACATTTTGAAGTCGGTCCGTTAAGTTTTTAAACTTGTGGTTATTCATATACATACATATTCTCACTGTATTGTAGTATCCTGACTTCTTTCTTTCTACGTGCCCTTATCCCCTTTAGGATTATATAGGGTCAGCGTAACGCACTTTTTCAAACTTGTTGCAGAAAATATTTCGCTTAGTTGTTGCGACTGGCTGCCCACCTGACGTTAACCTTCCGCTGGGAGATCCAGTCCCAGGCAAATTGAAATTAGAAAAATCGTTTTCCCAACCTGGGAATCGAACCTCCCGGTCCACAGCCTATAATGCTGCCACTAGACCAAGGAGGTGATTAAGTGTAGTATCCTGAATGAAAGTCGTTATTATCACTCCGTTAAAATGAACTAGTAAAAAAAACAAGAGTTTTGTAAACAGTAAATAAGGATAGAAGTATTAAATAAGAAAAGAAACTGCCTTTCCACTATACATAGCAAGACAAACAGTTCACAAGTCATAACTTTACGTATAGAACGTAAGCGTTATTAAATATCAGAAAAAATTAAAATAATATATCACTATCGATAGCAATAATTATTATTTAATATTTGAAAGAAATGTTGTGATTTTTTTACTGAATTTATCTTAGATTTTGTATGATGTATTTAAAGATAATACTCCATTTCTATATTCGAACCAGAAGGAAATGCTATCATAAATATTTTGTATTAAGCTGTAGTAGGTACTCGATACGTATATGCAGGAATTCGGATAGTTAACTTTAATAATACCAATAGTAGTGGAAAAATGTACACAAAAACACGTGATTACATGCACGTGAAAAATCGTACGTGCGTTGTATAATGGATTACGCAATTTTTAAATGTCGAAAAAATAAGTATATCAATTGCAATAGTTTTCAATTTCGCTACCGATGGCTTTATATTTTTAGATTCCTTCCTGATATCAGAAACTTGAATGTTTTTAAGGTTTGCAACGAAATGTTATTTGCGTTTCAATAATGTTTTATTTTTTTAAGTTTTTGTTTTACTGTCTCAGTTACTCAAAGTGGAAAACCGTCTAAATTTAGTCATAATTATTAAAAAAAAAATATTTTTATTGTTGACAACAATTCACCAAAAAGTAAAGAAGATGCCAAGTGTTATTATTCTCTTTGACGCCATCTCAGTCAGTGATGCAGAGATGAGGGAAAATGAAGAGCTCCATTCTAATAAAAAAATAATCATTCATGATTCGTAAATAAATTATATTTAAAAAAATCTTGTTTTGTTGACCCTACCCAACTGATTCGAATGGACAGCTATGACGTCACAACATGACACAAAGTCGATCCTATTCTTATTTGTAACGCGTAGTACTATTAGGTACTTCATACTGTCAACTGTAGGAAGTACGTACATATACTTGCTACATTAATTATTTTATTATAATATTCATCATTTATAATATTTATTTGCAATGCAAAATATGTAAATAGTAGGGGTATAGAACATTCCTCATTTCCATCTTATAAATTACAGTTATATCATCTTAAACACATTTTGATGGGACACAGTTTAGGATAACTCATTATCGTTAGGGAATTCTGGGAAGTAATTTGAAAACAATGACGTACGTGAGAATGGCGACTGAGGTGGATGAAGTATAGTTTCATTTAATTTATTTCATTTAATCGCCCCCATCACATCTGGGACGGAACTAAGCCCGGCGAAATGTGGGTGTTCTACTTCTTTCCCTTCGGGGATACAGGCGTGATCTTATGTATTTCATTTAATTCCATTCAGTTTAATTTAATTTATAATAAAAAAAATAAAAAAATAAAAAAAATCTTTGGCATAGAACATGCCAGTAACAGTTGAGACAAACGATGACAAAGAATAATCAAAAGTTTAAAAACTTAACGGACTGACTTCAAGCTGATCGTAACCAAATTATATGGGACCACCTTTGAAAGAAGCTCTATCGAACACAAATAGAATTTTGAAAATCCGTCTACATTTGGCGGAGATATCACGTAACATACACAAACAGACAGACGAATTGAGGACCTTCTCCTTTTTTTTTTTTTTTTTTTTTTTATAGCAGAGATTGGCAAACGAACAGATGGGTCACCTGATGGTAAGTGATCTCCACCGCCCATAGACACACATGCCACAAAAAGAATCATGGCTGCGTTGCCAACCTAAAAGGAGGGAATGAAAGGGGAGGGAAAAGGAATTGGGAAAGGGAGGGGGGAAATGGGCCACCGGAAATCTCACTCACCGAACGAAACGCGACAGCAAGCCGCCACTTTACGTCGGTTTTCTGTGAGACAGTGGTATCTAACCGGTCGAGCCGGCCCATTCGTGCTGTAGAAGTTACTGTCCTTTTTGGAAGTTGGTTGAAAGTAAGTCTGAATTTTCATTAAACACTCACCCATAATACACACCCCACTTATAAATCCAATATGTTTCAAAAGTACAACCACAGTACGGCGAAGCTCGACGCAACTTTATAATTACTTTAGTTGCCGTGTGTGTCTTTCTGAATGAAATAAAATGAGGAATTGTGATTTCCTTCCTCGTAAAACTCGTGATACTTTGCGGTGAGTATGTATTGATCTAAATACTTTTTGCAGCCTCTCTCAGCCAGAGTCGCATGCTTAGGAACGACTTGCAGCTCTAAGAAAAATCTCGGTTTATCAGAATCAGAAAACAAAATATCTCTATAAGTAAGTGTTTAAAATTTTGAATACCTAAAAGGCAAAATATCCGCTATCAAATTAAAGATTGTTAAATTCATAGAAATAATTAATAACGATATCTATATGATATAATAAGAAAATCCATGATATTTCCAATGACACTTTAATTAACTGATAATGAAATATATGAGATTCTCCTTATTTAATTTAAAATCGCCAAGAACATCAATAAATACATTTAACTAACGAGATTAGAATCACGGCCTGATATGGTGATAGGCTATCATATCACGTGATGGACTTAATTCTCGGTGAACCGTGAGAAACACGCATGAAAACTGTATAAAGAACACTTCATCATCATCATCATCATCATCATCATCATCAGCCATAGGACGTCCACTGATGAACATAGGCAAGAACAACAACACAAAGAAGATCACTTGCAAACATTCAAATACTAGTTTTCGCCCGCAGATTCACGTGTAAGGTTTTACTCGAATTAATCCCTCTTTACTGCCTCGGTGGCGTGGTTGTATTTCGGTACGACTACCGTCCTGAGCTCTCGGGTTCGATCCCCGGGTCGGGCAAAGTGATATTGGATTTTTCTATATCAGCCCGGAGTCTGGAATTTGTGCCCGATATGGCGATAGGCTCGCCCCCTATCACATCGGGGACGGAACTAAGCTCGACGAAATGTGGGCGTACTAGTTGGCTAGTGCGCCTCTGCCTCCCCCTTCAGGGATACAGGCGTGAGCTTATGTTAATGTTAAAAATTATACATGTATGTAGTGGTGCCACCTATGGTCTAACTGTGTCTATAGTACTGTGTCTAAGCAAAATAAAATGTCAGTCCGCTAAAGCTCTCACCGTGTTTTATTAATATCATCCCTGACAGGATTTTGGAGACTGAACGTAGTCCTGTTCTTCCCTAGAGTTAACTTTATACATAACAAATTGTATCTAAATCAGTGGTTTAACAGTGATGTAATTTATCTTAGTGTTGTTAGAACTTAGAGTTGCCTCCTTGGTTTAGTGGTAGTGTCCATACACTATGTTGGGACTTGTTGTCGAGATGTCCTGTGTTCGATTTTCATTTTTTTAATACTATTTGCGTGGTGTTGTACTCGTATATCCAGAAAGAGGTTAATATCAGGAAGACAGTCGGTATTAAAAACGAAGCCAAATCCTTTGTGCAACAAG
Organism: Clanis bilineata; assembly: GCA_036417725.1. Classification (NCBI taxonomy): domain Eukaryota; kingdom Metazoa; phylum Arthropoda; class Insecta; order Lepidoptera; family Sphingidae; genus Clanis; species Clanis bilineata. The sequence goes on along the minus strand of CM071162.1, from coordinate 7,008,613 downwards.
TGTGTGTTGCGCCGACCCCACATTGAGGGATCATCATCAGCCATAAAACGTCCACTGCTGAACATAGGCCACCCCCAAAGATTTCCCGATCGACCTGTTGGAAGCGGCCTGCATCCAGCGACTTCCTGCGACCTTTATCAGGTCGTCGTTATTTTGAGGGATAAAGGCACGTTATTATAGTTCTAATGGACAACTAGATACATGCACAGGATACAATACAAAAAATATCGAATTCATTCATCGAATGTCCCATTCATATTAACCACGGTCCACGCAGCAACCGGCTCGCACGCCTTGACCCAGTAGATGACCTGTGAAGGTTGCAGAAAGCAGTTGGATGCACGTCGATAGTACCCAGTACTAGTTTACTGTTATAGCTTTATTGCTAACGACATGGCTTGAGGTAAGTACTGTGGCATAAGGACGCGCGACATGAGACAATCATGTCTCATCTAATTATTAACAAATGGATACATACGTACATAAGCTCACGCCTGTATCCTCGAAGGGGTGGGTGGCGGTGCACTAGCGAACTAGAACATCCACATTTCGCCATTATTACGGCTAAAAGGCTAACTAAATCTGCTATTATTTAACAATATCCATATGATTGTGTAATAATAAATGGTAAACCTATGTTGAAAAGAAACCAATAAACATATGGACAAACTTAAACAAATTTTCCTATAATTTATCATTAAAACCTTAACTTTTACGTCTTAGGGCGACTTGCAGTTACTAATAGAAAGTTAGATCTAAACTCAACTTATCGTACAGCTCATTTCTACATTTAATTCACGATTTGTTTATCTAAGTGCTGAAAGTAGCCCTAAAAACAAATTCAAAACATAGTAAAACTTTAAAACCACATTGAAAAATCCTTCCAAAACGAATCTGGATATTACGACGTCCTCATTATCCTTATCCTAAAAAATGAGACCCACGCAAACCTCATACAGAAGAATTAGTCCAAATCCAATCGAGATTTAAGTACTTTAATATACATACAACAATACAAACATCATTTGCATGTACATAAACATAAACGCGCATCCTTGAGGAGTACGCCGCTGCCAAACAGATTGTAGTTAAAATATTCACGTCTGCCATCGATCGTGTATTGTCCACTGGGGACACACGAACATGGGAACTCACAAGTAGGAAGACTGATAAGTCTCCCAACCGTTTGACCAGTTTAAAGAATATATTTAGTGTAGAACATTTTCAATAAGACAAGCAATTTAATCATAGCATTTGAAAACAATTCTGGAGGTCATACACAGAATACCTAATGCAATAGCTATAAAGCTATTGTAATTGATAAATCTCCCATGTGAATTTTGATAAATTTGCAATAAATAAAAAGGTCACTCTTATTCTCCGTAAACAATCCCTGCGCTAGAAAATTATGTTAATCATTGCACTACCGTCTAAAAAGAAACCTACATACACATACACACACATTGACCCTTGTTATTTCTGAAAGGAATAGGCAGAGGCGCAACTAATGCACCCACTTTTCGCCAAGATAATTTCCGTCCTATGATATGATAAAGGCCAGCCAATTGCCATACCGAGCACAAATTACTCCAGTAGGCAAACCACGAATTTTTTGACATTAATCACTAGCAACTCCGTAAAATATTTGTATGAGAAACACCCGAACGCCTTTAGCGGTTACGCGGGCAACTGACGTTTTCCATACAAATATTTTACGTCCTCGCTCGCGGAAATACCTGCAACAAACTCATGATTGAACTACAGGGGGGTTACTACAACCTCTTATAGCAATATTACTATAATCTTACTTGTACCGATTCCCGTACAAAAAAAAAGAAGTAAGACTATAATAATACTGCTATAAGAGGTCGTGTTAACCCCCCAGGTCGATCCAGACAGACAGACAGACTAATCACTCTCAAGTACTGATGTTGGCCAACATGATCGTCGAAACAAAACACGATGTGTATCGCGTGTAAGCAATACCAGGCAATAAAGCAATTGTGGTGAGCGGCTCGTTACGCAATCTTGCCAGGATCGGCTAACAGGGAAAGTGGATATCGCGGCCGCTGCCCCGCCTGGCGTGCTGTGTTCTACAGACGCGGACCTTTGTCAAACAATCTATTGTCGAGTTGTGAGCTGTGGCTACATTTATTTAGGACAGCTGACAATCTGTTCAGTTTGATACCTAAGTTGTCTCGTAAAACTGATTGGTATAGAGGTCACAGATCTTAGAGACTCGAAATATTTTTTATCCGTCTGTATTCGCTTATCACGAAAGCGCATATAGACTTTAGATACAAAGTTTTAGTAAGAAATTACAGTTATACATATTACTACTAATAAGTTATTTAAATAAAAAAAATACGCATGAAAGTAAATATTCGTTCAATAGGTTTGAGAAAAATCTAAGTGCATTCTTCATCTGAATTGTCATGAAAATTGTACCAAACCTGTTTTTCAGTTATACTTAATACATTTTAAGTGATATAAGGTCCTAATAAAGAAACGCTAAGGATTAATGTCATGAGTGCTGAGTAGGGCGTAGATTAGAGTCTCTCTCATGTTCCAATCATTATCAACATCAATTTCTCTAAAACACGAGCATCTTAAAACATATAAAGCAACTGGTGCTCATAAAACCGCATGAAGTCTCTGGCCCATAGCCGTAAAACAAGTCAAGAATTAACGGCAGCCAAACAAAAACACATTTCTACTTTAACTGCTAACAAAATTAACTGTGTTCCAGTTGCTTTTGACTTTGTACGAATTCAGGTATACGAACTATAATCAATTTTAGGGATTGTGTCAGGATATTAGGTGCATTTCGATAGCATATAAAAACTTCCAAAAGCAGTTACAATAGTTGTCAATATTTCGTTAATATTCTTTTAATCAATTTGATGCTCCTATAATAGTCGTTTTTCAAAGACAGCGGTTTATTTGCACTGGAAATTAACGTGGATACCTAGGTGAAGCAAATTCCATATACTAAAATGAATCAATGTCATAACAAAGTTCCTAAGATCTTGATATAGTAACAAAATACAAAAATGCCTTTGGTTAATGCTAAAGTGCGTTTAGACAAAATAGAAATAAAGTAAAGAATATTTAAAATTATTTATCCCAAATTCCATGTACTAAAATGTTGATTTATAACAAAGTAACTAAGATCCTGATATAGTAATAAAAAATGCCTTTGGTGTAGCTTAAGTGCCTTTAGACGAAATAAACTAAAAAACATTTAAACATCTATCGAAATCCGGCAACAACGCTCCAATGATTATGAGGTAACCCACTTACACGATAGGCATCAGTTAAAACTTAAATCACAAACAAGACCATACATTTAACAGCAGTAGTTTCCTTTCGCATCAGCACGCAATAAAAGACAGGAATGGCTGCCCTTCTTAGCGTTGTAACAAAAACTACACATCGATGTTTTGTATCGAGATTCAAGAAACAAGCGTGATTTACTGCCAGGTAAGCACCATTAACTCGAATGTGTAGGCGTTTTGTTTTTATTGGAATGTATTCGTTAGTGTTTTCCTTTCTAGACAGACTTCTGTGTTCGATTTATGGAGCGATATAGCCGGCTATGTAGTTTCGAAGCTCTACTAAAATGGAAGCTACGTAATGTCCTGACGCTCTATTCGATTGTGATTTCGATTTGGTTTCATTTATTGACTTAAAATTCCACCGAAATCGACTTTTACAGTGCGATATTGCATAACATTCGAGAACTTGTCATTTGATGATTTTTAATGTGACACAAATGCACTTTTTAACTCGATTTCGGCGGAATTTTATGTCAATGAAACCGAATCGAATTCAAGTTCGACTCAAGCGTCAGGAGTCACCCCCCAGGATTGTCTAAGTTCGTACGACACGAAAATGACATACAGCTTAATATTGGTGAACTTAAGAATGATAGATAACCCCTGTCAAGTTGTCGCTTCTTTGTTTAGCGGCCACGTAGTGTGGACTAAACGGTCCCGGATTCGATTCGTTTCCCGTTTGTTTCAAACACGATTTACACGGGACTGGATCTCCTAAAAACTAAACTGAATCCTTTCTGCAACGTGCTTGGAAACGTGTACCACCGACCCTGCATTAAAGTGAGATAAGGGCAGGTGGCTCGAATTATGATATCCCTAACTAATAACCGTGTTCTCCGACCTACGAGCTGACACCATCTCGCCTATAGTAATATTGGACGCCACAGAAAAGCCACGCACACAAACGCGCCTGTATAAAAGTGCCCTACGCACCCATTAACACTCATAACACGCTCAGTCATCGCTATTATCAACTACAAAGCCAAAATTATTATAATTATCCTTAATTATGCACTTCGATCTACCAGTCACCCTCTATAAAGTTTATCTTTTAATTTTGTACGTATTAATTAACAAAACCGAACACAATAGTTGTGCAAAGTCCTCCTAAAATTCGCACCGCCATTGAGCAAACTTAATTAGAGGTAAAAGTGTACGTTAGGCTCGGCAAGTTTGCTAGTTGCGAGTTGAGACACGGGGTAGTGACATCGCATATTTGTCGGACACTATACGATGAGCGTTTTAATTAAGAACATGCTGTTAAAATGTTATGTAATATTGTACGTAAAGTAATTTTGAATAAAGATAGGGATGGGTCTGGATTCTATTGTGATGTGAAAACTGCAGGTCGATTCTATAAGAAACGCCACAGCGTTGCGATCGACGACGAGCTCCCGCAGCGCACATCTTTGAGATCGACGGAGCGTTCAACGTTGTTGCGTCTTAGAGAATACCATTTTCCATGCATTTATGTCAAATGCTTAGACTTAGAAATAGACCAATAAGACGATAACTACATATATACGATATAGGTAACTAAATAAACAAACCTTGATCGCTCTTTTAGTTTCTCAAGACGGTCATGATAATCTTGAACCCAGGCAGGGCTGACGTCTATTGACACATCACAGGAGGGCATTTGACCAAAGTTCACCAAACAGACCCACAACGCGAATTCACGAGTCAATTGTCACACAACACGACTCAACAAGAACAAATTATGCTTCTGTCGCTCGGTATGTTAACGTCTTCGTAATCTAATACAATATTGACGACTGACGAATCTTCAACAATGATCTTATCAGGTTCTTCTCCAGACATTTTAAAACCCATATGATATCAAATAAACCCAGTTGGCATGATAAACCGTTTTATAAGGGATCTCGCAAACGACCGACTAATCGGTCGCCGATTGTTGCATGAATACGACTGAGTTTAGATGAAGCCCAGATTTATACTACTTCTAATTATTTCTACCTGCCCTTAACCCACCTCAATGTGGGCTCACCGCAAACACAAAGGATGCTGCGAAAAGTATTTGGCTTAATTTCCACGACCGGACCTGGAAATGGAACCCAGGACCTCCCTGTCGACATCCCATATACGGTGCCACTAGACCAAGGTGACCAAAGAAGCGACTTTATACTGCTTTTATACGTACCCAATTAATGTAATGGTAGAACTTCAATAAGGAACATGTCATAAGTTTAAATGTTAAGGAGTTTTATAATACAGTAAATATGCACTGTTATGCGTTATTGAATCTATTGCTGCTTCAGAAAACCGAGCAAAAAAGAAAAAGAACAAAGAAACTCATACTTAGGTCTTTTCTATAAAAAAAGGATCAGTTATAGAGAAATCTGCGGTCTGAGCAGGAAAATTTCTGACAACAGTAAATGTATTCGAACTCGATGCGCGTCTGTGAAATTTGTATGAAATATTAACCAAACGTCATCAGTGCGCAGCAAACTCGAATACATTTACATTTACATTAGGTTTTCGTGCTCGGGCTACTGAAGGTGAGATATAAAGGTCCAGTGACTAGTGTATATTAGCGTCTTGCGTTAGCCCATTTTCACTCGAATTATGAATCGAATCTTCGAATTCCGATTTTGAAAGTCTATCATACCTATTCTGATATCTGAAGGACTATTTTGTGTCTACGTTTTATTTCGTTGAGCATTTTAAAGCGGTCATCTGCGCTTGGACTAAGTCGTATGATCAGTTGAGACCACGAGCAGCGACATAGGATGTGCGCAATTATCAGATCTGCAGATCGGTCGTCTCTTATCTAGAAACACGCGGGCCGATAAAACGTTTTCATTCCAAGAATATTCAATGAAATCATCGTTTTTATGGAATCAAACAACAATGCAAAAATCATATTTTGTATATTCTTAGAAGTTGTCATTTTATTTAAAAAAAACTTTTTCATTGCATTTGAAGCATTAGCAATGGGTTGAGTCCCCTCAATAAAAGGTTTTTGACATAAAATTATTTAAAAATACTAAATCTAGCTACAATAAATGAGCTATTACACAAAATAGTGTAGTCTTTTTCGTTTTGGAAACTCATTTAAGTTCAGAAACTACCGACCATAAACTAAACGGCTACTCAATCATGCGCATAGAGAATGCGATACGACATTTGCGTTACTAGGAACTAAGTAACTGGTTCCAAGGATAATGCAGGATATTGCATGACGCACTGCAATTACGTTCTCGTATAATGAAAGCAATTACAATTTGAATATTATCTTATTGTTTGTTAACAAGCTTGTGATAATCGTCAAGAAAAAACTAATAGATACAAGTGTATAATAATACTATTATAATCGCGTAACTTATATTGCAACTTGTAAGTAATAAAGATTATACGAGACGTCCCTCGGAGTACACACTATCTACTACATAATCACAAGTTCAAAAACTTAACTGACTGCGGCCTGAGCGGGAAAATTTCTGACAAGCGTAAATGTATTTCAGCTCGATGCGCGTCTATGAAATATTAACCAAACGTCATCAGTGCGCAGCGAACTCGAATACATTTACATTTACATTAGATTTTCGTGCTCAGGCTAAATGTATTTCTAAATGTATGTTCTTGACTGAATTGGGATATAAAATATGAGACCATCCTTGGAATAAGGTCTATTGAACACAAAAATAATTTTGAAAATTGGTCCACATTTGGCAGAGATATCTCGTAAAATACTCTTTTGAAGTCGATCGAAAATAGGTCTACATTTAATTATCAAAACTTAATGGACCGACTTCAACATTTTTCCGATCATGACGAAATTTATAATGGACCACCCTTGGAATAATCTCTATCGAACACAATAATTACAAGTTTAAAAACTTAACGGACCGACTACAAATCTGATCGGGACCAAATTTATATGGGACAACCCTTGAAAGAAGCTCTATTAAACACAAAAATAATTTTGAAAATCGGTCCACATTTGGCAGAGATATCGCATAACATACATTAAAAAAAATACAGACGAATTTAGGAGCTTCTCCTTTTTGGAAGTCGTTCGAAAATACTCTTGAAAAACGGTCCACACTTGGCGGAGATATTGGGTAAGATACATAAAAAACATACAGTAGCCCGAGCACGAAAAACTAATGTAAATGTAAATGTATTCGAGTTCGCTGCGCACTGATGACGTTTGGTTAATATTTCATACAAATTTCATAGACGCGCATCGAGTTCGAATACATTTACTGTTGTCAGAAATTTTCCTGCTCAGGCCGCTGATGTATTGAGGACCTTCTCCTTTCTTTGAAGTTGGTCGAAAATAAAACATAACTGATATCATTTATAATAAACATAATTTATAATAAAATTAATTGAGAAAAAATTCGAAGCTTAGTATAAGGAGTCTTTTCATAGTTCTTTTGAAATCCAAAACCCCACAATACACAGCAAAACGATCAAATAGTTCAAAAGAATTTTAACGATTTTTTTCATTGCAGTATAATATTGAACTTATATTGAAAATTCTCGACATTCATGGCCCAATAAATGCAATGCCAAATGAAACCGCTAACACGCGGGGAATATGTCGGTGAACGAATTTAACTGGCCAATACACAAAAAACCCGCATTTATTGGAAACAGACGTACTAATAACAAAGGATCGACTGTTTGAGAATTGAAATATGAGCTATTATTGCTTTCGGACTGGTGCTGTGATATACTTTCTTTCTCTAATACCTTTATGTGTCAGGGCAACACTTTCAAGCATTTCGCAAAAATAATTTTGGCTTAAATTTTAGAACCGGCTGCCTGCCTGACGTTAGTTAGAAAAACACCTCATCCGACCTGGGAATCCAACCCAGAACTTCACGCTTTACAGCAGATATGGTGCTAATAGACCAAAAGGGTTGTGATTTATATAAAAGAAGATTTTAAATTTAATTAGGTAAATTCTGTTAGAGCCTTTACGATCTAAGTAATGACGTGGTTAAGGAGTTAGAAGATAATAAAGAACTGCTTGATAGGGTGTCTAACATTGCATCAAAGAAATGAAAATTGTTTGAAAATGTATTTGGTTGTCAATATAAACTTTTGAACGACATAAAAGGGTTTCACAGATATCGAAAGGGTTCCAAAACCAACGGAGTATTAGAAAGAAGTACTGACTCCAATATAAGTATAATCTTCCAGAAATCCCACTTACGCCGAAAACAACTTCTTGGGTTTTTTAGTCAATAGATTGTCCGAATCGGTAAGTCATCAGATATAATAAAATCAGTGTTGTGAACTGGAATACCAGCAAGTCGAGCATAAGCCATCGGAGTAGAAAAGATATTTGCAAATTGGGTTTTAATAAGTTTATAGAGATTAACCAGAATCGGATGATCCAGGGTCCGATTCTCAAATTGGGTGGGTGTTTTTCTAACACGATTTGCCCGGGACTGGATCCAACAGGGGGAGGATCACGCCAGGTAGGCACCCAATCGTATAAAAACTAAGCCCTGTAGGGTGACTTTTGACAGTCGATTCGATCTCTAATCGAATCTGTCTCTGTAACTATGTTGCGCCAAACCTTCACTGAAGTGGGATAATAGCCGGAAGAAACCAAAAGTAACGGACCAACTTCAAAACTTATCGGATCGTAACCAAATTTATATGGTCCACCCTTGGAATAAGCTCTATCGAACACAAAAATAATCTTGATAATCTGTCCACATTTGGCGCAGATATCGCGTAATATACATAGAATATACAGAATAATTGAGGACCTTTTCCTTTTTTGAAGGCGGTCCAAAAGCAAGGCCATTTCGATCACAATTTTAACGTTTATCCACTTTTCGCGTCGTGAACACAAACACGACGAACATCGCTACAATTTGCGCAGCGCAAACTATTTAACTGCATTTATACTTGCATCCAAGCGACGTAATCTCATAGAATTTAATTAGAACCGTCTACTCCACAAGATTATTTACTAGGTCAAACGCAAATGGTTTTTGCTAAGGGCAATTTTCATCGCAATGCGGATTTTAACGGCGCATTTAATTTTACACCGTTTCATTAAATGTTTGGCTCGGCAGGTAATTAATGTAGCTTAATTATTGTCTTTGGTATCTTTGTGAATGTGGTTTGCATCAGATAGTATGCTATTAGATTTTTTATTGATGAATAAGATAAAGAATACTCGGTTGTATGTTTTTACGAAGAATTAAATATTAGTGCCGTAAAAAATATGTGTTTATGACAATGAAGAATATAAATGTCGCCTTCTTGGTCTAGTGGCGACATATATTTGCTGTGGACCGGGAATTCCTGGGTTCGGCTCCCAGGTCGGGAAAAGCGAATTTTCTAATTTAATTTGCCTGAGACTGGATCTCTCAGAGGGGGCTGACTTCAGGCAGACAGGCGGTCGTAAAAACTAAGCCAAATCCTTTCTACACCATGCTTGAAAAATTTTTTTGTGCCGACCCCACATTAACGTGGAATAAGGCCAGGTAGAATGAAAGACAATGAATAATATAATTATAACAAGTAATTTGCAATATATCTTGCAAGTATCATATCTGGGAGGATTTCATATCATTTTATAATGATTAAATATTATGTACCCATCATAATCTGCACTAATTTTAAATTATTTAACATGAATATTAAAAGATTCGATATTTTTTTCAAGATAATTAAGTGCTCGACAGACAAAAACATAACATAACATAACATAAGCTCACGCCTGTATCCCCGAAGGGGTAGGCAGTGGCGCACTAGCGAACTAGAACACCCACATTTCGCCGAGCTTAGTTCCGTCCCAGATGTGATAGGGGGCGAGCCTATCACCATATCGGGCACAAATTCCAGACTCCGGGCAGATATGGAAAACTCCAATATCACTTTGCCCGACCCGGGGATCGAACCCGAGACCTCACAACCGTAGTCGTACCGAAATACCACCATGCCACCGAGGCAAACAGACAAAAAGTTATTATAAAACAGTATCTTTAAATACGAACCACTGAAAATGTAAAATACAATTACAGCAGTTATATAAAGGATAATATTTCAATATTTTATAATAAACGAATCAAAATCTAAACAATGAGAAATAGAGTTACAGAACAAAGGCTAATGACATTTACTTATTTATAGCTAAATTAAATGAATAAAATGTTGGTATGGAATTTAAGATAAGTAATGGGTTGTGGTCACAATGTAAGCATGGACTTTGTAACTTAGGGCGAGTTGCAGCGCTAATATTAATTTAAAGTTTAACCTAAACTAATGAATACTACTAACTAATTAATTACTAATTTAATGGTCATAACATTATCTACCAATCAACCTTACGGTGATGGACAGATAAGTAAGGTACGTGCAAGATGACGAGTAGTTTAAAACATAACGTCCCGACTACATATCCGATCGTGACCATCTATCGAACACAAAAATAATTTTGAAAATCGGCCCACATTCGACGGAGATATTGTGTAACATATATAAAAAATTACAGACGAATTGAGAAGCTTCTCCTTTTTGAAAATCGGTCGATAAACAGAAATATTCTGAGTTTCTCTCTCTTCGTGACTACCACTACAATATGAACACTTGGTTTAATAACGACACCATAAAAATGCTGACAATCATCTCTGCTCCTTCCAAGGAAGGATCGAATCCTTCTATAGATACACAATACCTTAATAAACCTTATAGCAACCTGAATTATTTGCATATAATCTCTATTAAGCGGCTCATGTCTAGCTAGATTTGATATTAGGATAGATAGATTTTATAGATAGGAGTGCAGCCCATCTCAGCATAGCCGAGCCATATAGCTACTATACGCGGTTACATTTCTATTTCTGTAACTATATGTAGGTGCACCAAGTCAATCATATTCTCCGAGTTTTCTTGGAAAATACGACTCGGACTAAGTCAAAGTTCAAATCCTAAGTGAAAGAAACGAACTCAGTGAGCATTTGATTTTTTTTTAAATCGAACTTTGACTTAGCCCCAGTCATTTTTTACAAAAAAGACTGATAGACTTAGCAAAGAGCTTCTTGTAAAATATGACTCGGACTAAGTCGAAGTTCGATTTTAAAATCCCAAATCCTCAACGAGTTCGTTTCTTTAACTTAGACCTAGTCGAAGTTCGCGCTATTGATCCCAGCCTGAATGTCTGTCAAAGACCATTGAAGATATTGTAAAGTAACGTAGATCACACGGCTCCACCACAGTTGTATGAACAGACCTATATCAAACAAACCGCCAAGAGAGCTGTAATACCGATCCTTCGCTTGATTGCTTGTAAACATTAAAAAGCCAATATCCGCGCGCTGGGTCATCAGCTTTCCTCATGCGATGCGGTCAGTGCGTCATAAATGGATGATTACATTTGTTACGGGAACTACGTATTTGTGAATCATTTTCAAGCAATTTTGTTTGGCACAATAAGAAATCAATAAAAAAATTATATATTTTAATGGGTTGACCACAAGTTAATCACAAGTTTAAAATATTTTAATGCTGACTTCATTTATGCGACACATATACACGCGCCTGTATTCCCGAAGGGGAAGGCAGAGGCGAACTATAGAACTAGATCACTCATATTTCATCGAGATCATTTCCGTCCCAGATGTGATAGGGGGCAAGTCTATCGCCATATCGGGCACAAACTCCAACAATAACATAACATCTACTTATATGCAATAATCATGATTTGGGCACAGATTTCGGAGTGGATGTAACATACTAACACTAGCTGTATGGATTCTGTAACTTGATGTATTCTGTATCGTGTCTTAAAAGTTCTTGATCAAAAATGGGACCACCCATCGAATAAGCTCTCTATCAAAACATTGAACATAATTAGGTACTATTGATATATAAGCCATGGCGCGTTTTTGAGTCAAGTGCCTACTGCCAAGTCATTTGTGGTTTTTGAAAGCCATAGTTCGAGTTTAGTAGGTTGTTTGTATACAAAACAAAACGCAATAGCGATTATTTAGTAGGAATTAATGTAACAGTGTATTTATTAAAATGTAATTAATGTTGGTACATGCCGATAGAACTGTAGAAAATAAACGGTTATAATCCTTTTGTAAAATTCAATAGTACTATCATTATTGTACTTTTACATAACATAACATAACATAAGCTCACGCCTGTATCCCCGAAGGGGTAGGCAGAGGCGTACTAGCGAACTAGAACACCCACATTACGCCGAGCTTAGTTCCGTCCCAGATGTGATAGGGGGCGAGCCTATCGCCATATCGGGCACAAATTCCAGACTCCGGGCTGATATGGAAAAATCCAATATCACTTTGCCCGACCCGGGGATCGAACCCGAGACGTCAGAACCGTAGTCGTACCGAAATACCACCACGCCACGGAGGCAGTATTGTACTTTTAAGCAAAGCATAATGACTATAACTACTTAAGTGAGTCGCGCCGTGAAACATAATGACAATGATTCACTAAGGATACTCACCGTCGAATGTTCATACACTTAAGGTCGCCTTATGTCGTTTAAGGCCACCTTATCTGTCAAAATTGTATGGCGAAAATAAGCCGTTAAAGTTGAGAAGCGTTTGACCATTCGGGCGTTAGACATAGTAAGGTAAATGAAAATGTAGACCTTATAGCGATTATGTTTTATTATAGTTATTGTGAAATTTATGGATACTCTATTAGTTTTTTGTAGTTATTATGAAATTTATAGATACTCTATTAGTGTTTTATAGTTATTATGAAATTTATAGATACTCTATTATGTTAGGTTGTCACCTAATTAAACCAAAACCAAATAAAATACAACTTAGGGTCTTTTTTAATTTTTATCTAGTTTAATAAACCATTATTATTCAAACCATTATTCGAACAATGGAAAGTTTAATTAGCGCGACAAGCTTTGCTGCTGGTATGCTGTCATCTATAATGTCATTAAACATTACCCTCCTTGCGAGCAATAATCCTTGTGTAATAATCCTTATGTACAACCACAAGCATTAAATCTCTTACAAAAGGCATTTTTGTATAGAGTTTAAAAAGTAAACAAATTTTATTAATTTTGTTACAGAGTTTTTCAATTTGCGGTTCCTACTAGTATTCTCTGTGTTTGTAGATTTGATTTATTATTCCACAGTTTTTGTTTTTTATAACAATCTACCTTGAATCAAAACATTTTGTTCATTTAGAATTCTTGCTTTTGTACAAAATTCGTTGAATGTTTTGCGTAATTGCTTCAAACATGGTCAAGTTCCACGAAATTGTTTTGCTGTGCCTCTTTATCATCATGTTAGCCCATTTTTATTAAAATTAATATCTTTGGGTAATTTATGCTTTTATTGAATTTTGAGTGGTAGAGCCAAGTGGTAGACAGTTACGTCTACGCACGAATGGGCCAGCTCAACCGGTTTGATACCACTGTCTCACAGAAAACAGACGTAAAATGGCAGCTTGCAGTCGTTCGGTGAGTGAGATTTCCGGTGGCTCATTTCCCCATCCCTTTCCCAATCCCTTTTCCCTCCCTTTCTATTCCGTCCTTTTAGGTTGGCAATGCACCCATGGTTATTTTTGTGTCGTGGGTGTTTAGGGGCTGCGGAGATCACTTACCATCAGGTGACCCATATGCTCGTTTGTCAATCTCTGCGATAATAAAATCTATTAGAAATCATCTAAATCGAATCTCATTTAAAATTTGAATATAATAATGATAGACCGTTAATCGACCGACTTCAAAAAAAGAGAGAGTCCTCAATTCGTCTGTATTTTTTTTAGGTTACGCGACATTCCGCCAAATGTGGGCCGATTTATAAGATTATTTTTTGTGTTCGACAGAGCTTATTTCAAGGTGATCCCAAATTTGATCACGATCGGATATATTTTGAAGTCCATTAAGTTTTTTTAAACTTATGATCATAATTTATATTAATTGTGATTATCAAACCACCGTATGTGATAAAAAACGTATCTCAATTAAAATAACTTGAATAACGATATTATAACATCAGCATGACGTAGATAGAATATTACATCAATATTGGTGCAGCTGTAACAAAGACATTCAACAGTATATAGACGGGAAAACAGCACAAAACTTGTGATCCAAAAGTTATGACCTAGTGGGCTCAGGCAGGCGATTCTCTAAGGCTTCATTTGTGAAAACATCGTTGCGGCAACGATGTTTTCTTTTTTGTATCCAGAAAGGTACAGAGCGCACGCAATAGCACTATGTGTGATGACGGCGCTTATGCGAACTAGCTTTCTCGAGCGAGGCGTTTGACATAAATGTATGGAAAATGGTATTCTCTAAGACCCAACAACGTTGAACGCTCCGTCGATCTCAACGATGTGCGCTGCGGGAGCTCGTCGTCGATTGCAACGTTGTGACGTTTCTTAGAGAATCGACCTGCAGTTTATTTGAAATATACGCGCGCCAGGTCGGCCAGCGAAATAATATTGAGAGAATAAACTTATCTTACGTGATTCTTAACCATTCACAAAATATTCTAGGGTGTAAATTGTAATAATCGCCCTCGCATTGTCATAAGTGGTGGATGGTGGTACTGAAGTTTGAGATACATTTTTTTGTATAGAAACTTGCTTGACAGGTCCTCTATACTTAGTAATATTAAATTTCTTTCAGCTGAAACTATAACACCAGCATCAATCTGTTCCAGTTTCCGGCAATTCTATCACATTCAGAAATCGCACAAAGGGGGCATTCATGGCGAGGCGACAGCCAATACAAAATCTCAGGGGAAACAAGTTCCTTTGTAACATGAACATGTCGAATGACACAAATCTATTTGAAAATGTAAAATTGTACATAAGTCCCATATCAGAGGAAAGGCAGGTGAAAGGAAAAATGTAAATCCTTATCGATCAGGTGTCGGGCACTGTGGTTGCTAGGTATGTAGGTAATGTAGGACTGAGATTTATTCCTCGCATCGAATGAGCTTTACTAGTTCTGCAGTGTAACTTTTGACACTCGATTCCGTTTCGACTACGATTGGATTTATTTATTTATTTATTTATGAACAACGAGTAGTAGTTACACTTTGCTGATATTTAGGTTGATACAAACAATAAAAAACTTAAAATCTAAGTGCACCATTTTTTAAGGTCATCACAGCATGCATCGAACAAATGTACCAGAAAAAAGGTTTTTAATTTAGTGACTTAAAATTCAACCTAAATCAAGTATAAAAGTGCACTAATATAATACAGCCTCCGTGGCGCAGCGGGCGAGTAGCCGGCTGTGAAACGTTAGGTCGTGGGTTCGATTCCCGCACCGAGACAAATGTCTGTGTGGCCCATAGATATTTGTTTCGGGTCTGGGTGTTGTGAGACCGAAAGTCTCTCGTAGTTTCTGATACCCACGATACAGGTTATACCTAGAGTGGGGTCAGGACTATGTATGTGACTGTTGGGTGTATTTATTTATTATTTATTTATTATTAATATCGCGTGTAAAATTACCAAATTACAAGTTCTCAAATCCAATGCTACATTAGCGCACTTTTAAAGTCGTTTTCGGTGGTATAAATGAAACCGAATCGTATTCGAAATCAAATTGCGTGTCAAAAGTCAGGGCTTTGAAATTCAAATTATATTGGTGAAGAAGAATTCTAAAACTGACGAGCTGTTATTATTAATCCCTTGGCGCGAAAGACTATTACGACAATAATTAACGGCTATATTATATTACTCCTTAGGTTGCTCATAACTGCATTCAATTCGATCCGACGTTTGATCATATCAATTCTAATTTCTAATAATAATTTATAATGTAAATAAATAGTTTGGCAATAATCAATATAATAACATAAACACAAGTTAATTCAGTCTTCACGCTTTGCAAAATAAATGATTGAGCGTAGTGCATTAAATTTATATCGCAATTAAATGCACATCAAAGGGTTAAAACGTCATCGAAACGGTTTAGTGTAATGTGAATTGTGATCGCTTTTTGGGTGAAGTCTGCGGCTAGCGGAGGGTAGACGCTTTCGAATAAATAAACATTATTATTTTTGGCACATTTTACGCGAGTTGGTGTTATTTGAAAAAATGTTTCTTATTGATTTACCGTTTCGGAATAACATTTTGTTGTTTGTTTATTTGTGAATAAAATATTTTCGGATGCGGTGTGATTTTAACAGAAATACTAAAGTTCTAATTTTGTACTAATCAAAATAAATCAGCGACGATGTTTTATTATTGGAATTTTAATTTAACTGCAAATAGTCCGTGAACTTGGACGGTTACGACACAGTTCTCGTTTCAAAATGCATTGATATTTATTTCGTTAAGTCTTAGATTAATAACATCTAACAGAATGTATTGCTATAACATGATATTTAAACGCATATTTTAAATATATATTATAGCTTGTCTAACTTTGAGTGGTAGAGCCACGTTGAGTAAGATTTCCGGTAGCCCAATTCCCCCTTCCTTTCCCAATCCCTTTTCCCTCCCCTTCCATTCCTTCCTTTTAGGTTGGCAACGCACCCATGATTCTTTTTGAGTCTAGGGTGTCTATGGGTGGTGGAGATCACTTACCATCAGGTGACACATCTGCTCTTTGCCAGTCTCTGCTATAAAAAAATATTAATGAAGCGCTTTACGCACTAAGCACTACTTAATTTCGTGCACAAAAATCATAATTGAGGTGTTGCGAGTCATTTTAAAGCAGTCATTACTCCACGACGAATGGTTAACGAATGGCAAATACGTCCGTGTACGTAAAAAAAAGATGGACGGAGCGCTAGGAACATTCAAAGTGAAGCAGGGTTTTCGGCTCATTCGACCTATCAACACGTAATGGCGGCGACTGATCGAATGAGTCCAAAACGCTGCTTCACTTTCAATGTTCTTAGCGCTCCGTCCATCTTTTTTTTACGTTCGTGGGTACATACTTGTCTGCGATGCTCGATGCGGGCCTGCTGATATTCTATATTTTACTAGATTTTTTTCACACATAATAAAGGACTTGGAGATTCAGTAGATGGTAAATCAGTCACGTGCCAACCCTACACCACTTGCAGGCCGGCAAGGATTGTCAACAAGATTCATGTAATGGCGCGTCCACACCAGGCCGGACGAAGGCGAACGAATCATGCTTGTTTCATTCCCACAACAGCGGAAGTTTGTGTGAACGCAACAGCGGGTTTAGACAAGTGGCTTAAGCGCTATTCGAATAGAATAATAAATGTATGGAAATGACATAAGAGTACCCTATATGCGGCGTGCCCTTATGTCATTCCCATACATTTATTATTCTATTCGATTAGCGCATAAGCCGCTTGTCTAAGCCCCCAGGTATAGATTCGTTCGCTTTAGTTTGGCCGGTGTGTACCCGCCATAATAACAGCGCTATAAAAAACGTCACAGATGTTAGGGTTGCTACGTAGTGCGTACTAATTCTACGATACAATTCATAGCGGAAACATTTTGCGGTTCGGTTTTTGCGACATGGGGATTTACACACTGATAAAAATAATATTTAATTCGTTTGAAGCTTATACTTATTTTATTTTTTACCCGATTGGCTCGGAGGGTATTTTTTTTTATCGTAATATCATATTACGTATTTAATTAGTTGTAAATTGACGTAATTTACTTATTTGTGTTTGGCTTTTATAATCAACTACACAAAAAATATCACAAATATTATATTACATTCGACTTAAGATAGTAAAGTATAGAAAGCATTTTGAAAGTTATTATTGATTTTTTATTTGTATTTTGTTGGAGACTTTAAAGTTTTGTGAAACTCTGATTAAAATGGATAATAAAAAAAAGATTGTTTTGACAAATAATTTACTAAAACCAGTCTCATATAATATTATCTAGCTTAATATAAATCCAGCGATCATGAGACTGCCTCAGTGGCGTACATAGTTATATTGCGTGCGCGCTACGACTAACGTCCTGCGGTTTCGGGTTCGATTGCCGAGTCGGGTAAATTGATATTGGATTTTTCAGTATCAGCCCGGACTCCGGAGTCTGGAATTTGTGCCCAACATGGCGATAGGGTCGCCCCTATCACATCTGGGACGGAACTAAGGTCGTCGAAATGTGGGTGTTCTAGTGTGCTTCTGCCTACCCTTTCTGGAATATAAGCGTGAGTCTACATATGTATGTTTATTAAACTCTTATTGAAACGGATTAATAAAACAAGATTATTCTATAAAAAAGAACTAAAACCAGTCATATAGATAATATTATCTAGCTAAATATAAATTCCCAGACATTATTACTAGACAGATAATTTGACAATAGATAATTTGTTAAAAAACACAACGGTCGCAAAATCCCGCAACATTCGCGAGGCAACTCTCTCAGGTAATTATTCATAGCAGTAAGCACAGATCCGGTCTGGGGGGCCTTCGTATTATCCTGGTATCAATGAGATTTAGGGTTTCAAGATTACCAGGTCAAGGTGACCTAGCTCTAAGAACTTGTTTGTCAGCCATCGATTTATGCTAAAATTAATTCAGTTCTATACACGGCCTAATTGGACTGAGATTGCTATATTCTCAATGGATGTTTATTTTAGTAGAAAAATAAATTACCAATTTCGACGAATTTTATTTTCAATTACAATATATTGTCAATGAACGCGGCTCAAGCAAGAATAATTTTGACAATCGAATTCGTGTCGCTGCGCACTGATGACGTTTGATTAATATTTCATACAATATCATAGACGCGTATCGAGCTCGATTCGAATTCGATTGCCAAAATGTTCTTGCTCGGGCCGCTGTCTTATCATGTGATGTCTTTTCTTTAGTTTAAGTTTAAACCCGATGTTTAAACCAGCTAAATTAAGATCTAAGAACCGAAAGTACCGTGTTACTGATTGTGGAGGACATTTTTGAGGTTTATTGAAAATAGTAACTTGTAGGTTACCTATCTAATATCCATGATTTTTTTGCAGAATTTCAATCAGTTCGTTTCTTGGAAGTACTTACTTGAATGTTTTAATAGTATTAGATAAGACACATTGTTTAAAAAGCTTTGATACTGGCAGATTCGTAAACCGAACCATGTCACAAAAATAAGCGTTGACGAACCATGCCATCAAATTTACAGTCGATAGAGCAACGCCTAGACAGACTCATCAATTACAGTCCCTATGTCCATAAAAGATATGACTGCTCCAAAACCCTGGCTCACGGAAATTGAAACATAAGGCCAGAGTCAACAAAAATATTTGGCTTTTCCACGTAAACAATTGAAGGTCGAACAAACACCTCCTTGAAACGAAACCTACATAATAACAAACTTTCTAGGAAAACAACTAAGCTCAGTTTTTAAGGTGGTAAAGCTTCCAACACGTCGATCTGGAAATTTTCGGGGGAGGGCTATGTTCGGCAGTGGACTTCTTGTGGCTGATGATGATTAAAGACGAAATACTATGGATAATACTGTTTATAGTATGAATGAGGAGGTTCGGCTGTGTATTAATAGAAAACTGAAGCAATCTTGCAATTGCGTTTTGTAGATAATGACATTTCCTGAGCCCCAATTCTTTCGTTATAATCCCTTTTAAATTCTGCAGCCACGACAGATTTTTATGGATGTTTATGGACGGTAGAGATTACTATCCGGACTCGCTTACTAGTCCGCTGGCAAATAGATAGATATAAATAAAGAGACGTTGTCTATTCTGAGAATTCGATAAATGAGGAAAAAAAATATATTTCAAAATTGTCACGCGACCTTTATAATTAGTATATTATAACACTCAGCTTCCATTATAATTATGATGGTGAGAATTATGATTACGATGGTGATGCAAGAAATAATCAAATTTTACAAATCTATCTTATTCTGAAGGCCTGTGCTCTGCCCCTGGCCTCTGCTATTAAAAAGCTACGGGTAATTTTTTCACCAAAACTCAAGGCTTTGACATTGATGGTGATGAAGCCACGGAGTAGTGTTAGTGTAATGGTCTTATGGACTTTAATTAAAGCCCCTGGAGTGCGCGACCGTAAGTCGAGTAAATTGAAAACGTAAAAGTGTTTATATCGCTGCGAAACTTGAAAACAGGTTTATGTGTGAATCAATGATGACGGATGCTTTATAAGATTAAATTACCTTAAATTAAATCTTTCTTGCCAATTACCCTCATTCCATCTCAAGGAATAAATGCCAAATATAAACAAAGAACACGACATATTAACGTTGATTAATTTAGAAATAATAAACAGCTGGTTTTCAGTAGCACACAACCCACAAGTTCCTGAGACTTTCAATGCAAAACCACAAACAAAAGTATTTTCCGGTAACTGCAGTCCACAGAAATTCAATGTTTTGTTGTCAATACGAGTACACGTTGTTCACATTGAGTAGGTAATGAATTGTTATGATATGGCGCGGTGTGGTGAGGCCATTGAACAACACAGTCATAGGTTGTAATGTGTAAATAATCAGTACATATTATTAAGATGTATACTTTGTTTATGACTGCCACGGTAGCGTAGTGGTATTGCGTGCGCGGTACGACTATCGTCCTAAGATCTCGGGTTCGATCTCCGGGTCGAGCAAAGTGATATTGGATTTTTCAGTATGGGCCCGGAGTCTGGAATTTGTGCCCGATATGGTGATAGACTCGCCATCAATCACATCTGGGACGGAACTAAGCTCGGCGAAATTTGGTTGTTTTAGTTCGATAATGCTCGTCTGCCTACCCCTTTAAGGATACAGGCGTGAGCTTATGGTATGTAAAACCGAAATAAAATAAAACACAATTTTAAATTCCAGACGCAAAATGCGGACATTTTAAAACTCCAACGATTGTGAACATTAAACGCGACGCTATCGTCGTCGCGGGATTAACTTCATTTGATAGTCGCGCGAGTTGTCACTTGACACTGATACTACGTAGTACATCTAGATAATGTAGACGGAGCACTGACGGAGCACCTAGGGCCTGATTCTCTATACCCACAGATCAAAACGAATGTGCAACGCACCTCATCGCATTTATGAAAACAGACTTAAAGTGAACGGAATAAAGAATACTTTAAATTTCGTTAAGTTGACGTGACTGCATTAAGTTTTCGTATGCTCATAGAGAATAAGGAACCTCAACTACCTGTGCAATCGATACAAGGCGACACATCTTCGTTTACACGCTCCTTAAGGCTATTCATTAGGCTAATAGTTTGTAGCTGACTGTTTGAATGAGCATTTATACAAGGCATTTTTAAATCGAACTTCGACTTAGTTCGAGTCATGTTTTACAAGAAAAACAGACAGACTAAGCAAAGATTTTCTTTTGAAAAATGACTCGTACTAAGTCAAAGTTCGATTTGAAAATTCCAAATCCTCACGTAGTTCATTTCTATGACTGAGACTTAGTCGAAGTTCGCTCTATAGATCTCAGTCTAAATCTGCCAACTGCCTCGATGGCGTAGTTGTATTGGGTTTTTGGGTGTATAGTGGCCCTAGCAGGAATGTTCTTGACAATCTAATTCGTATCGAGCTATATGCGAGTCTATGACATTTACATAACATTTGTATGAAATATTAATCAAACGTCAATGCGCGTCTATGACATTTGTATTAAATATTAACCAAACGTCAATGCGCGTCTATGACATTTGTATTAAATATTAACCAAACGTCAATGCGTGTCTATGACATCTGTATGAAAAATTAACCAAACGTCAATGCGCGTCCATGACATTTGTATTAAATATTATCCAAACGTCAATGCGCGTCTATGACATTTGTATGAAAAATTAACCAAACGTCAATGTGCGTCTATGACATTTGTATTAAATATTAACCAAACGTCAATGCGCGTCTATGACATTTGTATTATATATTAACAAACGTCAATGCGCGTCTATGACATTTGTATGAAAAATTAACCAAACGTCAATGTGCGTCTATGGCATTTGTATTAAATATTAACCAAACGTCAATGCGCGTCTATGACATTTGTATTATATATTAACAAACGTCAATGCGCGTCTATGACATTTGTATGAAATATTAACCAAACATTAGTGCACAGCTAGTTCGATACGAATTCGATTGTTAAAAATATTCGTGCTCGAGCCGCTGATTTTCTTACAAATTACTGCAAAATGAACAGCCGGCTTTAATAAATTTATGTCAAGATGTACAAGTACGAAGCTTGTTTGGAGTGGTCTCGTGGCCTCTTGGCTTTTATTAGACCACCTGAGTGCATGCGCCCGAGTATATGTATAAAAAATGTGGCACATATTAAAAACCAATAGGTATCTAAGAAACTAAGAGCTGTTTTCAACATGAAAATAAATTATATTTGGGACATAACCAACAGACTTATTCCATACATAAAAGTTATTTTATTATAGCAGAGACTGTCTGTCTGTCTGTCTGTGGCGTTTTCACGTCTAAACCGCTGAACCGATTTTGATGAAATTTGGTATGTGGGTACTTTTAACCCCAAGGACGGACATAGGGTACTTTATTTTTTTTAAATCAACCCCTAAAGGGATGAAATAGGGGGTGAAAGTTTGTATGGGAATTTTAGGTCCACTAAATGGATTTTTATGAAATTTGCTATGGTATAGTGGATATCTTTGAGTTTAAAGACACAAATGGGCTACTTTTTTAAAATCAACCCCTAATGGGATGAAATAGGAGATGAAAGTTTTTGTGGAAATCCAGAAACTGCTGAACGGATTTTTAAGAAAGTTGGTATGAGGATAGTTTTAGGCCTAAGGACAGAAATGAGGTGCGATATATTTTTATCCTATAAAAGAATGAAATTGGGGTTGAAAATTTGTTTCTTGGTTTCTGGGCCGATCAAAATCGAAATCTGAGTCGCCCCGTGGTTCCGTACGACAGAACCGCTGTCAAACCTGTCAAAAGTGGCCGCCATTTGGTTTTTCTTTGTTTTTGGGCCAATTAACTTCAAAATCGATCTCTGGGTCGCCCATATTTAGACTAAAACGACAGGGCGGATCGACAAATCAAAAGATTTTTCCGTTGACCCTACAAAATACGCGTGCGGAGCCGCGGGCAAAAGCTAGTATCTTATAAATAAAAAAATTAGGTACGTGACCCAAGTAAATAATAATAATAAAATAACCCAATAACCAGTCACGACCTACGCTCACGTTTTCGGTACACGCCTCATAAGCTTTTCTGTTGCACAGCATCCTGAAAACCAATTATCTACGCAACCCCGTTTACCAGGAGCCTAGGGATAAATTAAAAGCAAATTAACTCCATTAGGCGAGAGATAGTACTATGTTGTATTATAGCACATGCAGGTCAAAACGACCAGGCACAATACTTTGGCTTTTATGAATTTTACAATCTTACGTACTACATCTTGAATGGTAGAACCACGATGTAGACAGTCTACAACACGAATGGGTCGACTCGACCGGTTTGATGACCTGCGGCCTGAGCAGGAAAATTAGTGACAACCGTAAATGTATTCGAACTCGATGCGCGTCTATGAAATTTGTATGAAATATTAATTAACGTCATCAGTGCGCAGCGAACTCGAATACATTTACATTAGGTTTTCGTGCTCGGGCTACTGAATACTCACTCACCGAACGAAACATAACATCAAGTTGCTGTTTTACGTCGGTTTTCTGAGATAGTGGTATAAAATCGGTCGACAATCGAGCCTGCACATTCATGCTACGGACGTTACTGTCTACAGCGTGGCTCTACCACACAAATTTTGGTAAGTTATTAATACTAAAACCATAAAAATGTATATCTACAATTCAATTAATAGGAGTGTGCCTTTATTTGGACGAAATTTACTAAAAAGATTCTAAAATCCAAACCGGCGAAGCCATGAGTAAAAGCTAGTATATTCTTCATTATAACTAAGCTATAAACCTCATTCCTATTAGCAATTATATTATGCGGAAGAAGCAGTAATAACAGAAACAATACAACTCGAAATGAGTGTCGACTGTCGATACGCTTTTCTACGGGTATCAAGTTTTCGAGGGCCACGATTAGATAAAATATTTCAATACAAATATGATTGACATAGTGTTTATTGACACGTGTTTGTAGTTTGATATTGTTGGCTAGTGTAATGAGTGGATCCTAAAACTCGACCCCTCTGTAATACTATGATTTAACACGGTTCAGCACCTGTTGTTATACAGGCTTCAGATAGTCTCTCACCCTGTCTCTCTTTCTCTCTGCAGTCTATACAGATTCTGAAGTTAAAAAATCAAAACTAAAAACCGTTTTTCAAAACTGTCGCACTTGGCTTATATCGATTGTAGTAAACTATACGAACTTTGTTAACTTTGAAATATCCTATAATAGCCCGAGTACGAATAACTATCGATTACGTATTCGAATCGAACTCCATACTCAAAAGTATTCGTGCTGAGGCCTCCAAGTAGATTGAATTATTCCTCTTTACCATTTTATAACCTATTTTCACAACAAAATATTAAATTACAATCGTGCGATAGAGATAAAATATCCGGAATACCTATTGTACCAGGCTATGCATATAAATCCAATACTAAAGATGAATTTGTGAAAATTCAGTTAAACCGACGTTGATACACTTTTACTTGCATGCAATCAATATGCACTCAAAGCTGATTAGATATAAGTACATTCTTCATAACTTCACAAACTTGCCATGTTATATTTCATGAGTTATATTCAAATAACGAAACGTGTAAAGCTGCTCGCCGCTGGTAAGCGATAGAACCACCCATGACCAGTAGCAACACCATTGTTCTTTTAATAACAAATCTAATGCTCTGCCCTCGTCACGCTAAAACATGATGTCAAATCTCATAATGCTCCTTAATTATACTACTAGTTTCTTTCTTCTTTCTCTTTCCCGTTTTATTTTTTCTTATTCCAGCCTATTACTGCCAGGAGCACTTTCTTACTTAAGCACTCCCACTACGCCCGGTCTTGAGCATTCTCCATATTGAGACCAGTGGTTCTCATATCTTCCTCCAAAGCGTACAGGGGTTACACAATGGAGCACAAAACTTTAGTACTAAGAAGTGAGGTCCTAGTACTATCTATCTGATCTAATCATTTGTGTTCTATACAGTTGTCGTCAAAAGTTATTATAATTATCATAGTCTTGTCCCCGATATATAAGAATTTCATTTCAAGCGAAACCATGGGCAACTAGTTCTCTATAAATAACTAAAGGTCAAAGGAATATTCTATATCAGATATCGCCCAGGCAACGTGTCCTAGTAACGAATTACTGTGATATAGGCTGAGATTTAAAGAGCGAACTTTAACTAAGTCTAAGTCAAAGGCTTGAACTCAGTGAGGATTTGGAATTTTTAAATCTAACATTGATTTAGTCCGAGTCATTTTTCAAGAAAATCTTTGCTTAGTCTGATAGACAGCCTGTTTTTTTTGTAAAAAAAATAGCTCAGACTAAGTCGAAGTTCGATTTAAAATTTCAAAATCTTCAATGAGTTCGTTTTTTTCTCAGACTTAGTCGTTGTTCGCTCTATAGATCTCAGACATGGGCTTTGTAAATTGTAATAGAGCATTCCTATTGTATAATATTCTGAGAGGACAATGTGCTGTGTCAATTGTCTCAAATGATTGTCTCAGAAAAAAAACATTTCCAAATTAGTGTCGGATGTTTCTATAATACCGAAGCACAGCTTGAGTTTTATGGTAATTAGAATAGAGCCATAATGTAAAAAAATCTATACTGTTTATACCCCAGCTCGACCGGATTTTCGCCAATGACTCGTAATCACAATCATTGTAAAGTAACGCTAAAAGTGTGTGAGGTGCAGTTACTAATATACCAGCTAAAAATAAAGAGTCAACCTTATAAAGGTATTTGATGCAATCAAAATAATCTCCTCTTTCATATCAAATTACGTAGTTTAGTTAGTAGAGGTCTTACTGTGGAGGATGCTCAAAACCCGGCGAAGTAGAAGCGTTTAAGTAGTGTTTAATATTTACACACCTTACATTTTAATACAAAATATTATTTTATATATTTATTACAATTCCTTTTTAATATGGGGAAAAGAGGTTTATACTAACGCGGAATACGAATATTTGAAAAAAGAGAAATGAAAGTAGTTGACAAGTTGGCGTCAATTATTATCGCAATAAGAACCAAGAAGAAAGGAGCAGAAAAACTATAAAATATCAGCGGCTCTGAATCATATTAAAGAATTTATATATACACATCCAGGAGATGTAATTATTGGACTGCTAACCTTTCCACGGGTTTAAGGGTGAGCTTAGTTAATATATATATATTATATTTTATTTTTAAGACTTTTATTCACAGGAACGAGACGCCAGGGCTGAATTCCAAATCGCGGAGTAATATTTAACATTTGGTCCAATTCGAGTCGGATTTTTATAGCGGATATTTCGGATAGTTTTCATTGGAATTCTCAAGTCCTGGAGTTTCGTTCTGTTACAAAAGTCGCGGTCGGTTCTTATTGTAGTTTATGCGGTATCATAAACGCGGATAGCACAATATACTTTGGCGGATATAAGTATATTGATTGCTCAAAATTCATAAATTTATTTTATTTTTCGGCTTCGAGCGGTTAGGGGCCGATTTTTCGTTAAACACTCTACAGAGAAACTCAAATTATATTATATTGCGGTAGGGCTACATATATTTTATTAAATTGCTCCCTTTATTTCGTATATATTTTGAACATACATACAAAACATATAGTAATTATTTTCGGTGCGGATATAATATTTTATTCATCAAGAAAATAAAATATTACAAACATTTTTTGTTTGAATTATTGATTTTTGTCTGTTGCTTAGAAACCAGGCAATTCGAAAACCGGTTTTTTGTCAATAAAATTGACAACGGTGACAGCTAACATAAAACGTTTGATAGCTCGGCGGTGATTAGATCATTAGATGTTGAACGCGGGTTCAAATCCAGTTGATTTATTATTTTTTGTTCGTTTGGCAATATTATTAAATAACGTAGTTTTTTATTGCTGGCTTATTGTTAATTTTTTGAGAGAGATTATATTTTAATAGGTATATTTTGAAAATGCCTCCTAAAGGCCAACCTAAACTATTAAAGGTGAAGTATGATATTGCTTCATTAAATTTGGACAAACTCTATGAGCTCTCACAAATAGAGTTCATTTCGGAAGCGGAAAAAAATGAATTTAAAGTAAGGTATGCGGATTTGGAAGATATATATACGGAGTTTACATCTAGTCATATTGAACTCCAGGCTAACCTGGATGAAGGTGATGATTTAGAAGGGTTTACGAAAAAATATGTAGCATACAATTAAAAATATTATGATGTAAAACGAAAGTTTTTAGAGTTGTTTCCGGAGGGTAGCTGTCAGTCTTCTGAATATGGTACTGCTTCCACAATGGATAAGCCAAGGAGCAAGCGGGCCCTCTTGCCAAGAGTTCAGCTTTCGACTTTTTCGGGTAAAATAGAAGAATTTGTATCTTTCATGGATTTGTTTGAGTCGTTGGTTGGAAAAGACCCAACATTATCAAACACTGAAAGGCTATATTATTTACTTGGGTCTCTTTCCGGGGAACCAAAAATACTGACAAGACACTTGTCTATTACTGCGGACAATTATTCAATTGCTTTAGATATTTTGAAAGCTCAATATGGCAATACAAGATTATTAGCGGATAAACTATTACATAATTTATTATGTACTACGAGGGTCACAAAGAATTATTCCTCTTTGAAACCTTTTCTTAATACTGTCATAGAGAATACTAAGGGATTGGAAAAGATGAAATTTCCAGTTTCGGCATGGTCTTATCTTTTATTTTACATAAATTTTCAAAAGCTTGATACTAGCCTGAAAAAACGGTTTGAAGCTAAAGTAATTGATAAAGAGTTACCTAGTTTTTCTGATCTGATTCAGTTTTTAGAAAATGAGGTTAGAATATTGGAATCTAGTGGTGAAAGTCTCGGTGGTAAAGATGGTACAATGAGTGCACGGGCACACCATGTAACATCAATAACTGAATCAATAGGGTGTTTATTTTGTAAGCGGGGGAGCCATCATTTATCAAAATGCGAACAGTTTTTAGCTTTGACTCCACGCAAACGCAAAGATCATATAAAAGAATTTCGGCTTTGCTTTAGATGTTTAGGAAAGCACAGTATTAATGAATGCCCGTCGAGTTGGACGTGTTTTAAATGCAAATCCACTAAGCACCATTATCTTATTCATTTTGATTTGCCGGTGGCGGCTGCGACTAGGGGGGTGTCCGGGGTTCCATCAGCGGTCGGGGAATCTCGCACACATAATGCGGTCTCAAGTCGGTCAGGCGCATCGGGAGTTGATCCAAGCCACGCATCTGCACCGGTAGTAGATGGCGGCGCGGCTTTAACTGCATTCAACAGAAGGAAGGGTTTAGGTGGGTATCGGCGGACTGTGCTTCTAGCGACGGCTATAGTGCGTGTTATGGATAGATGCGGTCAATTTCATGAAGTGCGCGCACTATTAGATGGGGGGAGTCAAAGTACTTTTATCACTGAACATTGTGCTATCAGGCTTAATTTAAAACGATTTAAGTCAGATATTGTCTCCGTTTCGGGATTAGGGGGAAGGCCAGTAAGTGATTGTAAAGGAGGGGTGAATTTAGTTTTATGTCCTAGGTTTTCGGAAAATCCTAGACTGGTTACAAATGCTGTAGTATTGAATAATATAACCCACAACTTACCAGCTGAAACGCTATCTGAGAATTTGGCGACATGGTATAGAGGTATTAATTTAGCAGATGATCAGTTTTATGTTAGTCGACATGTAGATATATTAATAGGTGCGGATCTCATGTGCGAAATAATGATAGGCGGTTGTGTAAAAATCAATGATTATTTACCGTCCGCAATGAAAACTATATTCGGATATGTAATAACGGGCCCGGTAACCTATGCAGCTCCTCAGATTATTGGTAATCGGTCTCAACAATTATTCTCGGCGCATGTCACCACAGATCAAATTTTAGAGAAATTTTGGGAGGTGGAAGACATTCCAGATAAAATTGTAATTAACCCTAAAGATGTTGAATGTGAAAAGAATTTTAGGGAAACTCATCTTCGGCAGGATGAGACTGGTAGATTCATGGTGCGGTTGCCATTTTTAGAGGATAGACCGGAATTGGGTGACTCTATTTTAATAGCTAAGAAGCGGTTCATGTCAATGGAAAGGCGATTACTTTTGAACGCACCATTGCGTGAGAAGTATATTCAATTTATGCGGGATTATGAACGTATGGGGCATATGTCTGTCTGTGACCGGGAACCAGACGATTATGCAGAAGGAATCGGTTATGTAATACCTCACCACGGTATTTTTAAAGCGGGCTTTGGGCTGGATAGCACCGGTGCTATCTTAGTGTAAAGTTCTTATGCAGCGGCTTTGGAGGTTAAGTTCATCGTGGGATGAAACTCCACCACCGGATGTGGTAGCGGAATGGTCTGGTATTGTAGCTGATTTACTTAAGATCGAAAACATTTCTATTGAGCGTTTTGCATTAACCACAAAGAAGATTTGTTCTTTGCACGGTTTTTCTGATGCTTCTGAAAACGGATATAGCGCGGTTGTATATCTTGGATCGGTAGACGTTAATAACATTGAAATGTTTGAAGGGAATCGGGTATCCCAAATAGTAAATTGCGGATTAGAATTAAAATGGCGGCATGTACCATCACAAATGAACCCTGCTGACGTGCAAGTCGGGGTTGTCGAGCCTCGGATTTGCTCACGAGTACCATGTGGTGGACACCTCAGTGGCTCAAAGGGGATAAAATAACGTGGCCAGTAGAGAAGCTTAGACAGGAAAAAGATTTACCGGGAATGCGGAAATCTTCGGTAAATGTTCATATGGGAATTATAGAGGTAGATCCGGATCCCATATTTAATAAGTACAGCTCACTTATGATGTTGCAGTCGGTTATAGCTTATTGTTTTAGATTTATTCACAATACTAGGAATTTATCTAGTAAAGTTTCAGGGGTTCTAACGGTAAGGGATCGCAAATTGGCTTTAGAACGTCTGGTTAAATTAGTTCAGCAAACGGACTTTGCTGACGACATAGATTGTTTGAAAAGAAATAAACAGTGTTCAACACGGTTAAGGCGATTGCTTCCATTTTTAGATAGCTCGGGTTTACTGCGTGTAGGAGGTCGTTTAGACCGTTCAAACCTTTCGTTTCAAACAAAGCATCCACTCGTTCTGCCCAAGGATCACCCTCTAACTAGATTAATTATCGACCATACACACAAGGTTCATTGTCATATTGGAGCGACAGGCCTACAAGCTATTTTACAAAAGGATTTCTGGATCCTATCGGCTCGGCAAGCCATTTGAAGTCGTATTTTTAAATGTATTTCGTGTTTTCGGTCTAAGGCAACGCCAGTGGAACCAATTATGTCTGCCTTGCCAAGTGACAGGGTAAATGCAACTGGTGTATTTCATACGGTTCAAACGGATTTTGCAGGTCCATTTTCAATTAGAGCATCACGTCTTAGAAATGCTAAGGTATTAAAGGCATATTTATGTGTATTTGTCTGCTCTGCAACGAAAGCAGTGCATTTAGAGGTTGTTGGTGATTTAACGGTAGAGGCATTTACAGCCGCTCTGATGAGATTCACAGCACGGCGTGGACTTCCGAGCGTGATACGTTCTGATAACGGTACTAATTATGTAGGGACAAACAAACACCTTCATGAGGTTAATAAATATCTATTAAATAGAGAAGTTGCGGATAGTCTCATGAATGTCGCAGCCAAAAGCGGTATAACTTGGCTGTTCAACATTCCTGGGGCGCCTCATTTTGGGGGTTTGTTTGAAGCGGCGGTTAAATCTGCTAAAACATTAATCAAACGGATGATCGGGGAGCAGATTTTAACCTACGAAGAACTGACCACAGTGTTTACAAGAGTTGAAGCGGTTCTTAACTCTCGACCACTGTGTCCTTTATCAAATGATCCTAGTGATCTTGAAGTGCTGACACCAGCACATTTTTTGGTTGGCAAGCCTTTACTGTCTGTACCAGAGTATAATTTGGAGGACGTAACTAATACACGTTTAGGTCGTTTTAAGTTAGTTCAGGCTATAGCTCAAAGGTTTTGGAGGCAGTGGAGTGACCGGTACCTACACTGTCTACAAAATAGGAATAAATGGACAACACCGAAGGATCCGCCAAAGGTGGGGGATCTTGTGTTGATTAAAGAAGAAAATATTTCTGCTCTTAAGTGGAGACGCGGACGGGTTATAGATTTATTACCTGGAAAAGATGGGGTTGTCAGAGCTGTCAGACTTAAAACTCTCTCAGGGAATTTTATGAGGCCAGTTGTAAAAATAGCAAGACTGCCTCTGGACTAAATCCAGGAATAACGTTTCATTTTAGTTGATTTTTTTTATCTTGCGGCGCGGTATATTATTATGCGGCAATTCAAACAGAAGTTTTGTTGTTTTGTTTTCCTTTTGATAAAGGCTTTAGCCTTTCTCGGGCGGGGGTATGTTTAATATTTACACACCTTACATTTTAATACAAAATATTATTTTATATATTTATTACAATTCCTTTTTAATATGGGGAAAAGAGGTTTATACTAACGCGGAATACGAATATTTGAAAAAAGAGAAATGAAAGTAGTTGACAAGTTGGCGTCAATTATTATCGCAATAAGAACCAAGAAGAAAGGAGCAGAAAAACTATAAAATATCAGCGGCTCTGAATCATATTAAAGAATTTATATATACACATCCAGGAGATGTAATTATTGGACTGCTAACCTTTCCACGGGTTTAAGGGTGAGCTTAGTTAATATATATATATTATATTTTATTTTTAAGACTTTTATTCACAGGAACGAGACGCCAGGGCTGAATTCCAAATCGCGGAGTAATATTTAACAAGTAGTAAGGCGGACCCTGGCAGAAGGCCGGGATACAGCCAGGCAGAAAGAAAGAAAGTGTTAGTAGAGGCATAGAATGAGAAAACGCGAGTCTCATAAAATTAACTAATATCATAAATTGTAGATAACTAATAGTCAGAACGTGTCCATTATATTTTAACAGACAATAGCCTTTAAAATAAAAGGATATACACGAAGTACCACTTTAATTCACGAGCTGCAATAAAAAGCACTTTTACGATAAGATAATTAAAATACAAACAGTTGCGGAATTAATTGCTACATACAATAACATTTTGAAGCAAAATTTATTTTAATACGCTAAGTATTTTTTATGATATTAGAAAAAATTATAACAAAAAATAAAAAACAAAGAAAGAAGATTAGTAATTTATTACTGTAACACATGATGAATCAGTTCCACAGCTAAGCTTTGATTCAGTGGTTAGTGTCGAAATGGATTTCCTAGACTCATTATTCATTACTCATTAGCAATTACGTGAAGCGGTCAGAATACCAAAAACATTTAACCTTATTGTTCTTGGAAAACACAAGACGATGTTCTTCTTTTTGTTCTTTTTATAATAAATGGCTTCCACCAAGACAATGTTACATCTGTATTTAATTAATGTCACAATTTTAAAGATACCAAAATTAAAACTACCTACAATAATCATAAATGAACACACCCATGAATCCTTTTGTATCTTGGGTGCGTCGGTGTGTGTCGGTGGGCATCACTTACCATCAGGTGACCCACCTGCTCGTTTTCCAGCCTTTGCTATAAAAAAACACAGACGAATTAAGAACCTCCTCTTTTGATGTCGATTCAGAAGGATAGGATGCCTGTTTCAGAACTTGGCTATTCCATCAGTGACTTGAAAGCCACAGAGCCGTCCATAAAAATATATAGTCCACGCTCCGGCCATATATCTAGAATATAGTGGTCACCGAGGGACCGGAGAAGCGACAGTAATGTCTATAATTTATTATCTAGTATTATTTCAGGATCCAATCCCAGGCGTTGTCAAATCTAAAGATATGACGCTGTGATTTTTATGAGACATGCGTATAAAACTTTGATAAACCAATTGGTTGTGAAATGTGATAACTTTATGATATTACAAAGGCTCTTATCTACATCTAAACATGAAACATATTGAAACAACGAAAAGATAAAATTTGTCGATTCCAATCGATCGGAAAGGTGCAAGTCAAGCTAATCTTGCATTTTCTTCCATTCGATGAGTAAAATCTATGCATAAACATGAAATATATCGAAACAATGAATAGATAAAAGATAGGGATCCATTTCAATGAATTGATTGAAAATGTGCAAGTAAATCTTGTCTCGCAGTTTCTTTCCTATCTACATCTAAACATGAAATACAATGAAAAGATAAAAGTTATTGATAAAGAGGAATTGTCTATTTTGGCGATTTCAATCAATTAAATGAATATGTGCAAATTAGTGTCACAGTACGCTTGCCTTCTATTTCATCCAAACACATTGCATTGGATATGAAACAAATAAACACAAAGTAGTGCCAATTAAATAAAAAAATAAAAACTGAAACCAATGCGAACTTATTTAATACAAACATACATCATGTATGACATCATCAGACAAATCATAAATTGAAGTAATTTACCCACATTTAATTATCCAAGAAATAATCTATGTACTTAATCCCTGGATAAACTAAACACGAGTTGAAGTGGCGTCAGTGAAAACAGATTAGTGTAACGAGTCGATAAGGAGGATTTGATAATGACGTTATTACTACGGTCAAGGTTGAGTGCCTTAGTTTCTAGTTAAGCGAAGAACTTGATTTATGAAAACCGATTCATATTCACAGACAACTAATTATTGTTGCCTGAGAGATTGGCTAAATAAAGTATATTTCTTTCTATAGTGCATTCTTTCTTTCTTAACAAGAAATCGTTCTCAATTATTCGCCTGTATCTTTTTTTCAAAAAATACCACTTTACATGTAGCGGAGGCACCCTAAAAAAATATTTTTCTAACAAATATGGCGAAACTATAAGGGTTCCTATAATACCATTTGGCTTCGAAACCCGACAGTTCATAGTCTTTACCCCACAGTTACGAGTCTTGAGGTTTGATTTGAGGTTATCAAGAACTAGGATAGACTTTCCGTCTTAACTCTCACAATGCCCAGACTCAAACAAATATGTATTTGTGGGTCACAAAATATTATACTCGCCTCCTACGGAGGCTGTGTAGACCTTATACCATCGGCCCGTATATATTGTCACATTTACGATTGTCAGAAATTTTCCTGCTCGGGCTGCAGATTCACATTTATCATTTAAAATATGAATTGTATATCACAGTATAGTCTAAATTATGAGTTATAAAATCCCACACAACGAGGTCCTCTAATTTAAATTAAGGGACGCCAGCTAAGTACTTTTTGTTACGGTACTTGCACAGAATTTGAAATGAGGTAAACATTATTTTCGAATAACCTAAAGCTCCGCGTATGCCGAGGCGACATCCCTAAAATAAAATATGGACAAAGTCTATTCGATAATGCATCCTGTCTTTAAGAAGCCTTCGAGCGTGTTAGAGATCTTTCTAAAAAAATAAATGATCATGCGCGAGATAGAGTTGTGTTAAAAAAACGAATCTAGGTGGTATTTTTGGATTTCCAAATGAGCACTCTAGACAGAAAACCTACGTAAAGAGGCAGGTATTCAAATGATTCTTGAACGACCAAACCTCCACGCAGTTTTTTTTAAGGTCAGCAACGTATTCATATGTTACATTGAAAACCTATCTGAACTTTATCTAAGTTCTGGATGATAAGTTACTTTGTATCTCATAAACACAAATATATATCTTGGCGTCATCTATCGGATTGATAACTTCGATGTTCCTTCTTTAATATTGTTAAGAGGTTTCCTCAGGCAAGAGTTAACAGAACATTACACAAACTGGTAATTGTTCATTTATTGATTTATTAAGCACCCACACCTACGTCTCGGAGAATACAGGTCTTATAATAATATTATGTCTAGACTGAAGGTCTATTTAAATAGAGAGACGATGACGCGTACGACATAGACGAAAATAGAGCCCTTAGCACAAATAACTTTGGACTACGCATTCGAATCGAGGTCTTTTGGACCTGTTCAAGTCGAATCTATTATTAGTAGTATTTTTAACTGCCTTGGTGTCGTGGTTGTATTTCAGTACGACTACCGTCCTGGTCTCGGGTTCGATCCCCGGGTCGGGCAAAGTGATATTGGATTTTTCCATATCATCCCGGAGTCTGGAATTTGTGCCCGATATGGCGATAGGCATCGGACATGGAATAAGCATAGGACATCTGGGACGGAACTAAGCTCGGCGAAATGTGGCTGTACTGTTGGCTAGTGCGCCTCTGCCTACACCTTCGGGGATACAGGCGTGAGCTTATGTTATGTAGTATTTTTAAGCATATTTCACGTAATATGCAGACAGCACCAATGAATAATAACAATATCGCTGGGTTCGTCCGCAAACTATTTTCTTGGATGTTCGTCGTTACTCGTATATCAGGATTAAACATAATAATAAATATTAGATACTTTTGTCTTACAGCGTAAATAGTCTGGCTGCCCTTATGTGCGTTGTGTATTTTAAAATATGGTTGTGTTTAAAAAAATACAATTTGTTATCAAAATATTATATACAATGTTAAAGCATCACAGCGCTATAGGCTAAAATCTATAGAACGAACTTCGACTAAGTCTGAGTCAAAGAAACGCACTCAGTGAGGATTTGGAATTTTTAAATTGAAGTTTGCCATAATCCGCGTCATTTTTTACAAGAAAATCTTTGCTTAGTCTGTCTGTTTTTCTTATAAAAATGTGG
Source organism: Clanis bilineata (assembly GCA_036417725.1). Taxonomy (NCBI): domain Eukaryota; kingdom Metazoa; phylum Arthropoda; class Insecta; order Lepidoptera; family Sphingidae; genus Clanis; species Clanis bilineata. The sequence goes on along the minus strand of CM071162.1, from coordinate 6,972,517 downwards.
CGGACTAAGTCGAAGTTCGATTAAAAATTCCAAATCGTCACTGAGTTAGTTTCTTTGACTTAGACTTAGTCGAAGTTCGCTCTATAGATATCAGCCTTAATATCAGTCTTTGCTGTAGAAAACTACAAATATCGAAGTATAACTAAGAATGTCCAGTCCTTTTATGTACGGAACTTAATACGGCTTAATACCGCTGAAGTAGTATAAGTCGAGCTAATTTTACTCCGCATCATATTGCTGCCTTTCAATAACTTTCGTACGTAATATCATGAGAACCCGCCCTATTATTGAGTTTAAATAAAACGTGCATTGAACAAGGGATGAAGGTTCACGAGACCAATTTTACTTGCAAATGCTATTTTCTCATTGAGTTTGTAAAGTTCTATGTAATTTGTATAGTCATGCTCATTTTAAGTTATATGCTTGTGATTAGCGTTAAGTATGGGATCAGTGACTTCTCTACAACTAGGCTAAGGAGACCGATGGTTGGCACATGCGTCATACTCGTGAACGGGTGCTACATGTGTAAAACTTTTCTGGACAGACTGTTATTAAGGAGGAATTCTTGACCATTTACTATCTCTCTTTTTAGTCGATAATTTTCTGTAATTATAACCTTGGTGCGATATAACCTTGACATTGGCAGAATCATCGCAAATGCGTGGAAGCCATTTATTATAAAAAGAAGAAAACGAACAGACAGAAAACAGGCTGTTATTATTTGTTTTAATAGTTTATCATAATTTATTCCTCGTGTTTATAAAGGCCGCTCAGTTATCAATTTTGTTTCTATTTTTATGATGGTTTGACAACTATTAGCTCTGATGATCTGCGGCCTGAGCAGGAAAATTTCTGACAACCGTAAATGTATTCGAACTCGATGCGCGTCTATGAAATTTGTATGAAATATTAACCAAACGTCATCAGTGCGCAGCGAACTCAAATACATTTACATTTACATTAGTTTTTCGTGCTCGGGCTACTGATCTAATATTTTTTTATTTTTATGTGTAATTAAGAATAAACCAGCTTTCGTACGAGCAATTATAGAATTACAACGCTTCTTACTTATTAGTAGGTTCTTTGGTGAAACAGCCTTCCAAACTTGTAGTATTATTTAACGGAGTCTAAATATGTAAAACTTTCATGGATTGAATTATTTCATTGGCTTTTCAATTATTTCATTTTTTCGTTTCTGGATACTGAAATATGAATATAAATAAGATTGTATGCCAAGGTAGATTGAAATATTTAGTAAAGAAATCTAATAAGGTTTAAGATTTAAGAATCATTTATTTCTCATAAGATTACATTGTATCACTTACTGAGAAAACTAAATAACATTTCATTCTAGTAGGCAAGCATACATAAACATGCCTTATTATTACATTGAACCTTATTTCGTAAATAGAAATAGTGATTTGGCCTGCTTGTCGATATATTTCTAGCGTTGTAAGACAAGTTACAAACGAGTATGTGATAATTCATGTAACACCCCAAAGTTTTTGGTTCTATCATTAACCATCGAGGCTCGTAATAAAAAAATACCAAAAAACAGGTGTACGAAATCAAGTAAATAAATCTTAATCAATCTCTAACCAAATGCTTCATTTTGATAATGAATTGACGCAATATGCTACCATCAATCCAACACAGCGATTGTTTGTCCCTTGGCCAGTATCATCGCTCAACTATCAATAATAAAGATAATTCTTTCGATATCATAGTCAAGATGGATTGATATGATTGGAAATTGGGTTACTTTGATATTTGTGTTTTATCTACAATTATCTTATCTATTAATCTTAAGTTACAATACCAAATGAGCTTTGTTTTATGCCTATTACTTTTTTAAATAAATTTATCGTCCTAAGCTGTGGACCTGGGTTCGAATTCCAGATCGGGAAAAACTGACTTTCTATCACCTGCCTGCGATTAATTAGTAGATATACCCTATAATCCGATTACTTATTAAACGGAGTAAAATGACAGATCGAAATGTCACTTTAAAAAATAATGTTGCTTACGTCCAAAACATAATGATTGATCCAGTTCAATTTTTATCATTCAAGGAAACAATACCTCAGTACTAGCTTGCGAATTAGAATTTTATTGCGTATTTTAGAAATTTTAGCTCAACCCTTCGACTAAGTGTCTAAGAATGAAATGGTTCACTGGAAATGTTTAAATAATCTTGATCTTTTTAATGCAACACTATTTAAATTTGATGAAATGTGGCAACATTCGAAATGCCATCTTACTCCGTTTGATTAGCAATCAGAATATAGTCAGACAGTCAATAGAAAAGACAAAATAGTCTTTAGCGTAACTCTACCACTTATGTAATATATGTAACTATAATCAGTTATATTCTTTTCCTTTTAATAACGATAATATTTTTCATGTCATCATTATCGTATCGTTTTTTTTATAACAAACTGGCAAACGAAATAAGAGGGGCACCTGATGTAAGTGATCTCTACTGCCCATGGACACATAAGACATAAAAAAAATCATGGGTGCGTTGCCGATCTCAAAGGAGGAGAATATAGATTGGGAAGGGGAAGAGGGAGTTGGGTCACCGGAAATGTCACTCATCGGACGAATCGCTACAGCGAACTGCCACTATGTGTGTTTGTGAGAATGCCATCAAACCGGTCGAGCCGGCCTATCCCTGAAGTAGACGTTACTATCTACATCATGGCTCTATCACTTAGAATTATTACTTAATTTTTTTGTGGCGTGGGATAAAACTTGCCTATCTTTATAGACATAGAACAATGAGGTCTGAGGTTGTAACCCCAAGTCATGTATTCATAATTATACACGAATATCGCTTATTTCTAAATAAAAAATATAAAACAGTCATGAACACTTTTGCCTTTATATTATTTGAAATGTGTTTATCAGCTGTAATCATTATCAAATGATTGCGTCAAAACCTTGAAAAACACCGAGATTTTAGGCCGTTTTATTAAATTAGCACTAAACGTCTATGTATACAGATAAAGTGAATATAAATATTGCCTATGCTGTTTATAAACAACATATGATATTGTTATATTCCATCAAAATAACCAAATGTATCATAATGATTTCTTAGGTTTACGTGAATGTTATTCATTGAAATTAAACTATTTTTACGGATTCTGTCACGATTTGGTTTTATTTTTTATGCCCGACCCGAGTCTGACCCGTGACCACGAAGGCTGCAAAGCCTTCGAAACGTCGGACATAAAAATTAAAACCAAACCGTGATAGAATCCGTAAAAATAGTTTAAATTCAACAAATGTATCATGTCATGAGAATGGTTTTCTATGTTATATCAGAGCGAGGAACCGAAATTGCTAGCATCTGCTGCTATTCATGAATTCCATGAGAAATGTTGGGATTACCAACCAATAATTAAATCTTCGGAAATAAAATTGTTGAAATTAATAAATAAGATGCCAGTTGACTTTGTTCTGGTATATGGTGTTGTGTGTACCTATATAATAAATAATATTAGCCCTGTAATATTACTGTCCCACTGCTGGGCACGGGCCTCCTACTAATGAGAGGGGTTAGGCCTTAGTCTATGGATGACGGAATGGCTAGGAAGAATAGACAACCTGACTACTTCACTCTTAACAATCATATTAACTGTGATAGCCGTGTTAAATCGTAACACTATACGAATATACGTTGTATCCATACTAATGATTCCCAAAGATATCTCATTAATATTAATATAATACAAAGCATAAAAATCAACAAACAATTTTTTTCCATCGACAAGTTATTTTTGTACTAATTATTTGTTTTCACGCTTTTTATACAAGTTTATTTTGAGTTACAATAAAAAGCTATCTAATATAGCATCCTGCTTAGAACGACATTAAAATGCTGATTAATTTTTGTAGTTCGTACGTAGGTATTAATAAGTGCAATTTTTTTATAGCAGACACTGGCAAATGGGTCACCTGATTGTAAGTGATCTTCACCACCCATAGACACCCAAGACACAAAAAAGGGAGGAATTGGGAAAGGGTTTTGATGTTTTTGACTATTGAACGGTTTTCCACTTGGTTTTATTGATACATCAATTGGTTTTAATTTAGGGAGAAAGTATTTAGTACAGTTAAAGAAAGAAAGAAATAAATAAACTTTATTCAGCCAATGTCTCAGGCAACAATAAGTGGAAGAACAAAAAATAAATTAAAAAAAACATATTAACATTCTAGGTCTTTTTTTTTTCAAACGTAATTTTAATGTCAAATTCAAACGTAGTGGTCATATTCATTTTATTGTAACTTAAAATAGCGTCTGTACCGCACCTAATGTTGCACAGATCTTTGATTTAATGACGTTGGGTTAATCAGCATTCTTATATTGTAATCCCTTTGCAATTCAATAGACTAGCATTGTGGCTTTAAGCATGGTCGTTTCACTTCGGTTTAGGTTAGGTTAGGTTAGTTGGTTTTTATGACCGAATTATAGCAGCATTATGTGAAGACAACCCATAGACGTTGTAGTAGTATGTCGTAAGAATTCACGAATCATGCTAAAATCTTCTGTTCCTTCTTAATATTATCAACATTTACCAAATTTTCTTTCTTTTTTTGTACTTGGCGTTATGCCAGCTTAGAGCCAGGGTACGCATTCTTTTCTTGATTTTTTGTACTGAAGAGGGGGCAAAGGAGCAAGTGGGTCACCTGATGTCCATATTTTGACTACCTTGATGTTCATCGTCCTTTGAAGTAATAACATTAGCTCTCATGACTCCCTATATACTTTCTACGTCATGCCAGCGCTACTTAAACTTTTTCTACAAAGCGTCTATTCTACGTGCATATATTACAACCACAACTAAGATATTAATATGAATAATGAGCCTCGTTTCCTTATTGATTTTCTTCTGTTGTAATGACGTTTGGACCGTGGTCGCCTAGTCTCCGTACTTGGTCTGCAAAAGTACCTTAATCGCTGCAACTGAAGATTGTTTTAGTAAGCCATATCGAACGCAGGTGATGAGGTGAGGTGTAAGGATGAGGATGGAGTAAAGCAATCGAACATGGTATTGAGTTTCCGAGAATCAACTAACGAAATGCTAAATGTATCATATTGTTATGGCCTTTATACATGACCGCTCTTCTATATCCGTGTCTTCAAACTTATTAAATAGTAGAACAGCTGATGATGTGATAAGGTTCTTCTTTCTGGCAGTTAGTTGTGTTCTGTTAAAACCTAAAATATAGCTATGTATTTGAAATCAAGCTCTCATAGTTACACCTATAAGTTTTGGTTTCTGGAGAAAATACTATAATATTTCCGTAACTTAAAAATGTATTTTTTATTAATGCAAGCTTTTTGTCCACTTTAAAGTGTTCGATAGCCTTATGATAAAACATTCTGTCCTTGCCGATGTGACATAACCTGCTGAGGTTAGTCCGGTTATTATATTAAACTTACTTATTGATTGAATGTAAAGAGCAAATTAATATACGGACTTAAAATCCATAGTTTTGCTTCTAATAACCCTTAGGAAATGAAGGCACAAAAAATCAAGTTTCCATAAATCCATACCGCTCTTTGTTATTATTACATATGCGAGCTCTCAGAACCGAAAGGTCCCATGTCACTACTTGTCCGTATAATAAATTATCTTTCAACACCATTAACCGATTAAACGGCCCACAAAGGCAACAAATTATAAATTGATACAATCAATTTCAGTCAATGTGTAGTGTGTACCTACCACTACTGAAAATTTCACCCCGAGGCGACCGCGTCACGACGGCCGGTCGTGGCGCACAAACCCTGGCGATGACGTCACAGGCGAGAAACAACAAAACACTGTCGCGAAATATTATTCCACTAGCAATTTAATTTAGCAAACGGTATTTTAGCACGCGCTTGTTGGTTTGGTCGGAGAATGGCCGTAGTGTACCTCCTCCCGCGGTCGGTAACGGACTGAAGGCTTGAGGTAAGCCGGGCCAATCGCCCTCCCCCCGCTCCCGCGCCGTGCCGCCCGCCCAGGCACGCGTCTGGCTGTATAGAACAGTACGGTAATGGTGTAGGCATTAATTTATGGGAACTAGTATGGCATTTTCACACGCACAGTACAGATGTTTAATTAAACATAATAAAGGTTATCTCTCAAGTTATCTAAATTCGTGTAGGTCGTAAAGGAATTGCGCCAAATATATATTTTATAGCAGTGACTGGTAAACAAGCAGGTGGGAATAGAGCTGAAGGATATCCATCGGCCATAGATACCTGACAACTACGATACCAAATGAAACGTGGGCGCGTTGCCAACCATAAAGAAAGGGAATAAGAAGGAAATGGGGAATTGGGCTAACAGAAATTTATTCACCGAACGAAGTGTAACAGAGAGATGCCAATTTACTTGAAGTTTTGATTTTTTTATAGGAAAGATTGACAAACGAGCAAATGGGTCACCTGATGGAAAGTGATTTCCATCGCCCATAGACATCCAAGACAGAAAAAGACTCATGGGTGCGTTGCCAACCTAAAAGGAGGAAAGGGAGGAGGGGGAAATGGGCCAACGGAAATCTCACTCACCGAACGAATCGCGATAGCAAGCTGCCACTTTACGTCGGTTTTCTTTGAGACCGGTCTAGCCTATCAGAACTGTAGACATAACTCTCTACATTATAGACTCTATCACGCATATTCTACCAACATAAATAAATATTTAGTTTGTTTATTTTATTCAAATAAACTGAATTCATGAACATCACAGCTATTACATTAACGTATTTATTCTTATACACTTAATTTTCTTATCAAACTGCAATTATTATTGTAGCTTTGTATTTAATTAATCGATGTATGCATAAGGATAAAGTATTTAAACCAATTAATTCACACGCATGAGTCCTCTCGTTGGTCTAGTGGTATATATATATAATATGGAAATATCCTAGGTTCGAGTCCCAGATTGGACAACGCGGTTATTCTAACAGGATTACTTAAGGACCCCGGTTATGAAATCTAAGCCGAATCCTATTTGCAAAAAGTGTATTGCGGCGAATATTGTATGGGATAAGAGCAGGTTACCAATGTTTTCGTTCACACGTATGAGTAGAACTACCTACTTTGTGGTAGAGCCGTCTCTACATCGTACCAATAAAGGCAGTTTTAATTTCCTGTCGTGAAAATGGTTTATAGAATAAAATTGAAGATACACATTTTCATTTTTTAATATCCGTGATGAAATAATAATAATACTACTCCTACTGTGGTTGTGATGAACCAATTAAGATTGAGCGGGGTATATTCCAGGGTGCAGTCTGAGTCCCTTATGGTTCTGTCTGGCCCTGAATCCTCTTAGCACTTTGCTGCTGGATTCTGGACTAGGCTACCGTCTTCGTAGAGGGGGAGAGCCAATATCCCACTTACTTTACATGGATGACCTCAAGCTGTTCGCACCCAAGAAAACTGATTTGGTGGAGTTGTTGAAAATAACTAAAAATTTCAGCAACTCTATCAATATGGAGTTTGGTGTGGATAAGTGCGCGGTTATCCATGTGGAGCGTGGTGGGAATATAGTCTCTGATGACATCCATCTCTCAGAGACTATACAGCTTAGATCTCTCTCCGAAACGGAAACCTACAAATATTTGGGTATGTCTGAAGCGTTAGGTATATCGAGTGCAGATGTAAAACAATCAGTAAAGGAACGTTTCTTTGGTCGCTTGACAAAAGTTCTTAACAATCTTTTGTCAGGTGGCAACAAGATTCGTGCCTTTAATGGTTGGGTTATGCCTGTACTGGTGTACTCTTTTGGCATACTCAAATGGACTCAGACCGAGTTAGATACCCTGGATCGAAAGGTCCGGACTCTACTAACTGCACACCGAATGCATCATCCACGATCGTCTGTTATGAGATTGTATATCCCGCGGAGATGCGGGGGCCGAGGTTTACTTAATGCCAAGGACCTGCATAACCGCGAGGTATGCAATCTCAGGAATTATTTCCTCCGTAGCGAAGTGGTGATGCATAAGGATATGGGCTTGGTAGACAAAGGATTCACTCCGCTCTCTCTGGCAAATGAGAATTGGCGGGCACCTGTGGCACTGAGTACCAGGGATCGCAGGGAGGTATGGAAGAGCAAAGAGCTTCACGGACGATTCTATCGAGCTCTCAATGGGCCCGATGTCGACCAACTTGCTTCCGTATCTTGGCTACGTTTCGGTAACCTCTTTGGGGAAACCGAGGGTTTTGTCTTTGCAATTATGGACGAAGTTATCAAGACGAACAACTATAGGAAATACATCATAAAGGACGGGACGGTCGACATCTGTCGAGCATGTCACCGTCCGGGAGAGTCCATTAGGCATGTTATTTCCGGTTGTTCGTATCTTGCTAACGGCGAGTATTTGCATAGACATAACCTAGTAGCCAAGATCATACACCAGCAACTTGCTCTTCGATACTACCTTGTGACTTCTGAAGTGCCATATTACCAATATGTGCCCCAGCCAGTTCTTGAAAATGGACATGCAACACTGTATTGGGATCGATCTATTATTACGGACAGGACTATTGTTGCCAATAAGCCTGATATTGTGGTAGTAGATCGATTGGCGCGCCGAGCAATACTTGTTGATGTCACCATTCCGCATGATGAAAATCTCGTTAAGGCCGAAAAAGACAAAATGTCCAAATACTTAGATCTGGCACACGAGATTTCCGACATGTGGGATGTGGAATCAACAATCATTGTCCCGATAGTCGTTACCGCTAATGGGTTAATAGCAAAGAGCCTCGACCAACACCTTAAGAGGCTCTCAATCGGGCGTTGGGTCAAGAGCCAGATACAGAAGGCAGTGTTATTGGACACGGCACGCATTGTGAGGCGGTTCCTCACTCTGAGCCCCTAACCACCGGTGGCTTGGGTCTCAAGCCTCGTCATCGGGAGGGTGATATTTATTTATTTTTATATTTTTTAAATGTATTTATTTTTATATAATTTATATTTAAAAATGTAAAAAGAATTTATTGAAATAAATGAGGAATAATATTGATAAAAAAAAATTTACAATACATAACTCAAAAATTAATTCGAGTAAACATTCATAAATAAAAAGAGTTACGCATTTTACCGTTGTCTATATAAAATCAAATACCAGCGCCACGAGCAGAAATATTTTCGACCGACTTCCAAAAAGGAGAAGGTACTCAATTCGTCTGTATTTTTTTATGTATGTTACACAATATCTCGGCCAAATGTGGACCGATCTTCAAAATTATCTTTGTGTTCGATAGAGCTCATTTTAAGGATGGTCCCATATACATTTGGTCACAATCGGATTTGAAGTTGTTCCGTTAAGTTTTTAAACTTGTGATTATTGTAAACTCCATGACAAGTGAATTTAATAGCAACCTCCATTTACAAGCTTTCATTGTGAAAACAACGAATAAAAATACTATACCAAAAAGGCTTCGCTTACATACAAAGTTACATATGTTGTTTAAAAGAACATAATAAGTAAATAACGCCTAACAGTCGCATACATTCCTATTACTATATACTTCAACTCCTAGATACTAAATTCTACCAGGAAGAATGTTTCATTCATAAGACAATTATCTTTAGGTTCTTATTTCTAGAAAAACCTTTAGTCTGCGTGTTAAGTGCCCATAGTCTACATAATAGGTATTCTACAAATCAATTAGCGCACAATTTTTGCTTTTTGAATAGTTGAAATGAAACTAGTTTTTACGGATTTTATCGCGATTTGTTTGGTATTTATTTTATTTTTACTCCCGACGTTTTTAGTTTCATTTCAATAAGTACCAATCACGTTAACCTTAGAAATCATTTTGACTAGTTGTTTTAGGTACAGAAGAGAGATAAGAGTCAGCTGAAAATCAATGCAGTTATTTTCAAAATTGAAATTGAATGGTGCAATTCTAACAATATTACATACATACTGATCGAATTGATAACCTCTTTTTTTAAATCGGTTAATAAAAGTTATATTTGTTATTTTCATGTTATTATTTCGCGTATCTGTTGTGACTATTTACGCAAAATTATTTACACAGACATTTAGTCCAAGCGTTGAGCTGAAATTTCTAAAATACGCACAAAAATTCTAATTATTACTAATTATTGTTTCTTTGAATGCTAAAATTTAAATTGGATCAATCACTATGTTTTGGAAGTAAGCAATACTGTAAGCGGAGCGGTTGCAACTGGTTCCAACGTAAATGAATCAACATTATTATGTAAAGTGACATTTCGATCTGTCAGTTTACTCCGTTTATTTAGCAATTGGTCTATAGAAGGAATTGACGTTTTATTCAGAAACATACCCAGACATTGGCGAAATCATCATTTCACCAAACGACTTTAAAAATCGACTTCTAAAATCTTGGGACTACTCTTAAAGTTATCTGAAAAGAAAGAAAGTGTAGAGGAATGGGTGTAGATGTAGGGGGTGTTCAGCTCGTCGAACCCTACAAAAGAAATACAGTTTATTTGTCAAACCAAAAAAGGATAGGCAACAACTTACATTAAATAAAAATAATTAAAACAAAAAAAAATACTTATATTAAAATGCTGCGTGCCTTCATGGCGACAAATGTGGTCAGCTCAGCATTAGCAAAGGATTCAGTTTACCGTAAGTGGACTGCCTCCGTGGCGTGGTGGTATTTCGGTACGACTACGATTCTGAGGTCTCGGGTCCGATCCCCGGGTCGGGCACAGTGATATTGGATTTTTCCATACCAGCCCGGAGTCTGGAATTTGTGCCCGATATGGCGACAGGCTCGCCCCCTATCACATCTGGGACGGAACTTAGCTCGGCGAGATGTGAGTGTTCTAGTTCGCTAGTGCGTCTCTGCCTACCCCTTCGGGGATACAGGCGTGAGCTTGTGTTTGTGTGTGTGTTCAGTTTACCACCTTGTGACTGACGAATGCCAAGTCAGCAAGTGTGCCGAAAACACACACCATATGCTTTCAGTACAAAGTACAAACGCTTAGCTCTACTGTAAATGAACGGCACAGATAATCCCTCTGTATATGGCCCATAATTACCTACCTTTGTTCCAAACCGACCGCACAAAGCAAATTAGGGAGGATTTGCGGCAAAACCCGCCCTGATTGGGTGGGTACATTTGCCGTTGAAAAATTTAGGAATGAACAATCAATTTTATGATTGAAATAACCTAATGAAATATGGAAACGTACCCAATAACAGAATGCATAATAAACGCAATTGGGTACTTGGCTATGTTTGATTTTATACATATATTTATATGTTATAGCAAATAAAACGAAAAAGAAACCCTTCTGTAAAAATTGCATCGAAATTAGTTGAAAAATGAGTCAGTAATCATATTTTAGAAGTAAATTCTGAAGTGGCATATTGGAGATTACTTATAATTTTATTTATATTTCATTAATTTTTTTTTAGAATATTTAAATATTTCTTTCTGTTCTATATTTCAGATGACGAAAATTTCATATAAAATTAATTAAAAAAAATTGTCCAGTACCCAATTCTGTGAATTATGTATGTAAAGCGTATAATATTAGATTAGTTATATTCTTTAGTATAGTTCTCTTTACTGCTAAAACTATATATAGCCTCTATGATGCAGTATTGCGTGACTACCGTCCTGGGGGTCACTCCTGACGCTCGATTCGATTGTGATTTCGATTTGGTTTCCTTTATTGACTTAAAATTCTACCGAAATCGACTTTTAAAATGCGCTAATTATTTTTTTATAGCAGAGATTGGCAAACGAGCAGATGGGTCACCTGATGGTAAGTGATCTCCACCGCCCATAGACACCCAAGACACAAAAATAATCGTGGATGCGTTGCCAACCTAAAAGGAGGAAATGGAAGGGGAGGGAAGGGGATTGGGGAAGGGAGTGGGGAAATGGGCCACCGGAAATCTCACTCACCGAATGAAACGCGACAGCAAGCTGCCACTTTACGTCGGTTTTCTGTGAGACAGTGGTATCTAACCGGTCGAGCCGGCCCATTCGTGCTATAGACGTTACTGTCTACAGCGTGGCTCTACCACTTGATAAATTGCTGCATAATATTCGAGAACTTGTCATTTGGTAATTTTTAACGTGACATTAATGCACTTTTTAACTCGATTTCGGTGGAATTTTAAGTCAATAAATGAAATCGAATCGAATTCAAGTTCGAATCGAGCGTCAGGAGTCACCTCCCTGAGGTCTCAGGTTCGATCCTCAGGTGACGTGATATTGGGTTTTTGTACTTAGTACCAAGTGGTGTTCGCCTCCTTGGTCTAGTGGCAGCACATATGGGCTGTAGACCGGGAGGTCGTGGGTTCGATTCCCAGGTCAGGCAAAGCGACTTTTCTAATTTAAATTGTCAGGAACTGGATCCCTCAGAGGGGGTTGACGTCAGGCAGGCAGCCGATCGTAAACACTTAGCCAAATCCTTTCTGCAACATGCTTGAAAAAATGTGTTGCGCCGACCGTGAAGCTCCGCGAAATGTGGGTAGTTTAATTCTCTAGTATCTGCCGACTCCATCTCTATTATGCTAAAACTTCTTACAATACGTTTAAATAAAATATGCTTGTCAAAACATTATTGCTTTTAACTGCTTTATTTTGTATTCTGTACTGTAAAACCAAAGAGTTTTCATTTAGTTTCGAGTTCGAATCTCAACTGACAAAACTTGACACCTCCAGCGGGTATTAGAATGAGAAAAAGCTACACGATGTTAATAATTCAAGATATTTACATAAAGCTCATTGTTGGCGAATTTCCAAGTGAGTTGTTATAAACGGCCCCGAAATTATTTGCTTCATTTGACTAAAACCAATTCTTGAATAGCATTTAATGGAAATTCAACCGCCATGTTTAAATCATCTTAATATTATTTTCAGACCGTTGTTTGTAGTGGAAAATAAATTAACAACTCAAAGAGAAATTACGGTTAAGTCAAGAAGCAACAGTGCTTTGCAATACTCGTTAAAGTTTTTAAATACTAGCTATTGCTCGCGACTTCTTTCGCATGGTAAACCCACAGGACCCGAACATTTATCCGGGATAAAAGTAGCCTATGTTACTCGCTGACACGGAGGTATGAAAAAGAAGGACACCATCACGCCTATAGCGTTACGGCGCGTACACACAGGGAAGACCAAACGAAGACAAACGAATCATGCCTGTTTCATTCCCACAACAGTGAAAGTTTGTTTGTGTGAATGTAACACGTATAGATTCTATTGTCTTCGTTCGGCCGGTGTGTACCCGCCTTAAGCAGACGCCACAGAGAAGCCACACATACAAAGGCGCCTGTACAAAAGTGCCCTACGCACACGTTAACACGCATAACACGCTCAGTCGCCGTATTATGGCTGAGATCTATAGAGCGAACTTCGACTAAGTAAGTCAAAGTAACAAACTCAGTGTGGATTTGGAATTGTTATATCGAACTTTGACTTAGTCAGAGACAATTTTTAGAAGAAAAACAGACTGATAGACAGACTAGGCAAAGATTTTCTTGTAAAAAATGACTCGGACTAAGTCAAAATCCTCACTGAGTTCGTTACTTTGACTTAGATTTAGTCGAAGTTCGCTCTATAGATTTCAGCCAATGTCGATTGATCGAATGGGTAGAAAACCCTGCTTCACTTTCACTGTTCCTAGCGCTCCGTCCATCTTTTTTATGTTCAAGCTCGCTAATAATGTAGATTTCCATACGTGAAAGAATTTCTTAAATCCTTTCAAATTTTTTGAGCATTTTCATTACAAACAAAAAACAGAAAAAAACAAATCTTTACTCTTGATATTAGAATAGACAATAATAATATTAACCCTGTAATGTTACTATCCCACTGCTGGACATGGGCCTCGCGAGCAATAGAGTGGTAGAGCCACGCTGTAGATAATTACGTCTACAGTACCAATGGGTCGGCTCGACCGGTTTGATCCATTGTCTCACAGAAAACCGACGTAAAGTGGCAGCTTTCTGTCTCGTTTCGTTCGGTGAGTGAGATTTCCGTTGGCCATTTTCTCCCATCCCTTTTCCCTCCATTTCGATGTCCTCCTCTTAGGTTGGCAAGGCACCCATTATTCTTATTGTGTCTCGGGTGTCTATGGGCGGTGGAGATTACTTACCATCAGGTGACACATCTCTTCGTTTCCCAGTCTCTGATATAAAAAACAGCTGGGTAGTAATAAATAAGTAGATTCTCTCGTTCAAATATTTGACACAGTTTCCAATAACTCCTAGTTCCTTCGAATTAAAAGCCAACCATCGCATATGCCGATAATTTGCGCTCTAACGACGCCATTACCAACTTTTCAACTGAAAACTTTCCCAATCCATTATCACTCGCGATTTTGTTGGGATCAACCGGTGTTAAAGGTAAAATAATAGCTTTCGGTAACATTTTAAATTGCAGTGACTGCCTCGGTGGCGTAATCACGACGTACGAATATAGTCCTGAGGTCTCGGGTTCGATCCCTGGGTCGGGCAAAGTGATATTGGATTTTTCAATATCATCCCGGAGTCTGGAATTTGTGCACTTTATGGCGATAGGCTCGCTCCCTATCACACCTGGGACAGAACTATGCTCAGCGAAATGTGGGTGTGCAAGTTCGCTAGTGCGCCTCTGCTTACCCCATCGGAGATACTGACGTGAGCTTATGTATGTTATGTTCTAAAATCGTACTTTCCTTACTTTTGAGTGGTAGAGCCACGCAGTAGACAGTAACTTAAAAACTTAACTGACCGACTTCACAATTTACCCATCGTGACCAAATTTATACAGGACTACCCTTGAAATAAGCTCTATCGATCACAAAATAATCTTGAAAATCGATCTATATTTTGCGGAGATATCGCTGAACATACATAAAATACAGACGTATTGATGACTTCTCCTTTTTTGAAGTCGGTAGAAAATACCCGTTTGATAACACTGTCTTACAAGAAATCGACGTAAAGTGACAGTTCGCTGATTCGTTTGGTGAGTGAGAATTCCGGTGGGCCCATTCCCCCTCCCCTTTCCAATCCCTATTCCCCTCTTTTAAGGTTGACAACACGCCCCTGATCCTTTTGGTGTCATGGTCTATAGGTGATGGAGATCACTTACCATCAGGTGACCCATCGCGTTTGCCAGGCTCTGCTTTAAAAATCTTCATATCTTAGGTAATAATAATAATAATTAATACACCTAACAGTCACACACCTAGTCCTGACCCCACACTAGGTATAACCTGTATCGTGGGTGTCAGAGACTATGAGAGACTTTCAGTCTCACAACACCCAGACTTGAAACAAATATATGTGGGCCACACAGACATATGTCTCAATGCGGGAATCGAACACGCGGCCTCTCGTTTCACAACCTGCTACTCGCCCTCTGCGCCACGGAGGCTGTTAAGGTGTTACCATAGTTACCTACCAATTATATTTTGACTCATAAACAATAATTTATACTTGTTTATAGTTTCAAACTCGTAAATTGCGCCGACACCACATTGAAATAGATTATTAAGGGCTTAGATTATTAAGGGTAAGTAGTAAAAAAAATATAATATGAGAAATATATACCTAATTACCTAATGCTAAAATACTCGACTTTTATTAGGTCCGATGTCTCTAGGGTCCGAAACCTATCTTTTGCAAAACGTTACCGACATCAACATCACAGTCAGAGGTTTAAATATATCTTTAAAGCGACGGCACTTGTTTTTTTTTATCCGGGCAAGGTAAAGTGACTACACTGAAACTGATGGGTAAGCGTAGTGCAGTCCAAAAAAACTAGCGACCACTGACAAACAATGCGTTTATATTAACAATGTATTTAATAAAATAATAATATTAGTCCTGTAATATTACTGTCCCACTGTTGGGCACGGGCCTCCTCTGCTAATGAGAGGGGTTAGGGCCTAACAGCGGGCCAGCGTGGTAGACTAAGGCCTAACCGTTAGGCCTTAGTCTCCCACGCTGGCCTAATGCGAGATGGGACACTTCACATACCTTCGAAATTCTTGTGGAGAAATTCTCGGGTATGCAGGTTTCCTCACGATGTTTTCCTTCACCGTTATAGCAAGCGATATTTCACAATGAAAACACACTTAACATAGAATTTTCTATTATAAAATCAAATTATTTCCAATAGTTTACGATCTTTGTTGGTGTTAATTGCCGTCCCTGATGTGATAGGGGGCGAGCCTATTTTCGGTCATTCGGGCACAAATTCCAGACTCCGGGCTGATATGGAAAAATCCAATATCACTTTGCCCGACCCGGGGATCGTCCCGAGATCAGCAGCCTGAGCACAAAAAACTTATGTAAATGTAAATGTATTCGAGTTCGCTGCGCACTGATGACGTTTGGTTAATATTTCATACAAATTTCATAGACGCGCATCGAGTTCGCATACATTTACGGTTGTCAGAAATTTTCCTGCTCAGGCCGCTGACAGTAGTCGTACCGAAGTACAACCACGCCACCGAGGCTATAAAAGGGACTTCTGAAATAAATATTTCTCCCATTTCTCAAGGTCCGAAGTTAAGATTAGTTACTTCGTCCGTAAGTCGTGTCATTGTAGATAGCATATGAGTGGGGTCCTTTCAACCCTTACTGATCGTTAATGCGAACCGCTACCGTCAATGGAAGTTTTCTATCGGTTTCGATTTAAGGTAACCGCTCTAGTGCCTTTGTGGCTTCGGAAATTAGGGTTAGTCGAATTGAAGTTAAGAGGGTTTGTTCTTTCAACTTTATACATAAGTATTTCGATGGTCGAAAATTTTCAAAACCGGATCGTAATTTTAGCAATCACCCATTGGTATTAGGTACTTTCTACCTGCCCTTATCCCATCTTAATGTGGGGTCGGCGCAAAACACTTTTTCAAGCATGTTGCAGAAAGGATTTGGCTTGGTTTTTACGACCGCTTACCTGACGTCAACCCCTTCTGATGGTTCCAGTCCCGGGCAAATTAAACTTGAAAATTTGCGTTGCCCGACCTGGGAATCGAACCCAGGACCTCCCGGTCCACAGCCTATACATACTGCCACTAAACCAAAGAGGCGACCATTGGCATTAGCTAACAGAAATCATTTAGAATACTTACGGCCGGTTTCAATAATCAATCTCAGTGCAGATAGATTACAAAAATTAGCCAATAAGAACACAGTTTGAACATGACTCCGTCAAATGACTTGATTTGATTGGTTCATAATCGCGATCTATCTGCACTCTAAACTGAGATCGTTTACTGAAACCGGCCGTTAATTGTTTCGTTAGTAACTATAAGTAGTCTTATATTACAAATAAGTATATTACCTACATAGGTAACATGACATTGCTTGCGAGGTAAGATAATCACAAGTTTAAAAACTTAACGAACCGACTTCAAAACTTATCCGATTGTGACCAAATGTATATGGGACCACCCTTGAAATTAGCTCTATCGAACACAAAAATAATTTTGAAAATCGGTTTACATTTGGCGGAGATATTGTAACATACATAAAAATAGGCGAATTGAGCACTTATTTTTGGAAGTCGGTCTAAAAATCGTCCGCTGTGCCATGGAGGTAGCATCTATTTCTGAAATTTGCATTTACCGTTTTTAAATACACATATCTTGGTGTTAGAGAATAACAAACCGAGCGTAGGTGCTTTGTTTTACTTGAGATCTAGAGCCTTGCTTGAGTGGTAGAGCCACGCTGTAGACAGTAACGTCTACAGCACGAATGGGCCGGCTCGACCGGTTTGATACCATTGTCTCACAGAAAAGCGACGTAAAGTGGCAGCTTGCTGTCGCGTTTCGTTCGGTGAGTGAGATTTCCGGTGGCCCATTTCCCCCCCTTCCTTTCCCAATCCCTTTTTCCCTCCCCTTCCAAAAGGAGGAAATCCTCCTTTTAGTTTGGCAACGCACCTATGATTATTTTTGTGTCTTGCGTGTTTATGAGCGGTGGAGATCACATACCATCAGGTGACTCATGAGCTCGTTTGCCAGTCTCTGCTATAAAAAAAAGATCACTTCGAGACTACGAGTAGGTGTACATTGCTAATGTGTGATCAAAGGCGTTATAAATATTCCCTTACAAAGTTACAACACTAGTTATTCTATCACTATTTGCCTCATTTGTTATACTATTATCGCTTTACAAGGGTTGAGAAGGGTATCGACGCGAAGCCTCGCCTGCCCGCCTAGCATGCGCGCCACGAGATGTCTCGATCATCGACAGTCGAAATGTTGTCTACAATATTGTATGAAAATAAACGACGACGCATGTTAGTGACCGTCGACAAATAGAGAAATAATAATAATAATATATAAGCTCACGCCTGTATCCCCGAAGGGGTAGGCAGAGGCGCACTAGCGGACTAGAACACCCACATTTCGCCGAGCTTAGTTCCGTCCCAGATGTGATAGGGGGCGAGCCTATCGCCATATCGGGCACAAATTCCAGACTCCGGGCTGATATGGAAAAATCCAATATCACTTTGCCTGACCCGGGGATCGAACCCGAGACCTCAGAACCGTAGTCGTACCGAAATACCACCACGCCACCGAGGCAGTCGGTGATCAAATAGAGAAAACCGGTTATAACAGGACAAAAAGCGTAGACAAAATATTCTCGTGGCGCGCATGCTAGGCGGGCTGGATTGCCTTTATTATAAAGGCAATCAATAAAGGCTTTATATAATTGTGGAACAATATTTCTACCTGCCCTTATCCCACCCTAGTATGGGGTCGGCACAACATACTTTATCAAGTATGTTGCAGAAATAATTTGGCTTAGTTTTTACAACCGGCTGATGTCAAACCCGTCTGAGGGATCCAGTCCCAGGTAAATCCAATTAGAAAATTTGCTTTGCCCGACTAGGGAAACGAACCCAGGACTTCTCGGTCCACCGCCCACATAATTTTCATATTCATAAATATTTACTTAATTATCATTGCTGCAGTAGCAGTGTAGACTATAGATACTTAAAATATGCTGAGAAACTGGTGAAATCATGAATACAATTAGGTGGAATGAGGTCAACTAGAAAGAAAAAAAAAACACCCCACATACAAAGATGGTAAAAATCAGTTCAGCAGGTCGATTCTCTAAGAAACGCCACAACGTTGCGATCGACGACGAGATCGCGCAGTGTACATCGTTGAGATCGACGGAGCGTTCAACGTTGTTAGGTCTTAGAGAATACCATTTTCCATACATTTATGTCAAACGCCTCGCTCGAGAGAGCTAGTTCGCATAAGCGCCGTTATCACGCATAGCGCTATTGCGTGCGCTTTGTAACTTGCTGAATACAAAAAATGACAACATCGTTGCCGCAACGATGTCGCACATTGTTTACACAGATGAAACCCTAGAGAATCGACCTGCAGGGCTCGGGTGCCAAACTTGCTCGTTTGCCAGTCTCTGATGTAATCAAAGAAAGATAACCAAATAGTATTAAAAACATACACAATTATATATTATTTAGATATATACATAATAAAACCCTCGTAATCTTAATAGTATTCGCGACGCGTGGCTCATTTCCTGGCCAGCCGGTTATTACGGTCCAGTCTATCCGGCTCCATTAACAGTCTCTACCCGGGTAAAACTAATCTTTTCATTACGTATCTTGGGTAAAAATAACACCGCACCTATTGTGCCGGCTTTATTGTACTTTTATACGGTGGCTTTAATAAAGTGCTCTGTGCTACGTATGAGACTGAATTCATATTAAGTAGGTATATGGAGTTGTGTAATGTACATATGCTCTCGCCTGTATCCCCGAAGGGTAAGCAGATCACTAGCGAACTAGTGCATACACTGTTCGCCGAACTTATTTCTGTCCCAGATGTGATAGGGGCGAGCCTATCGCCATATCGGACACAGATTGCAAACTCCGGACTGGTACTGAATTTAAAACCCAATATCTCTTGGCCGACCTGGGGACCGAACCCGGGAATTCAGGACGGTAATCGTACCGAAATAGGCAGGGGTAATATAGTGCATCTCTATACGATTCATATGTCATGTGTTTAGCCTAACATTAGGGACTGATCCCTGCCTTCACTTTAGTCAAAATTCAACAGTGCGTTCAAAACAGTGATTAACAATTTAAAAAGAATACAAAACTTATTTCTACTTGTTTGCAAAATCCCATCAAAATAACAATCTATTTGTAGTTTTAATGAACCCATTGCTACATTTTAAGCTGAGATAAAATTATTATTGCATTCAACAGAAACGTCGCACCAAACCAAAGACAAATGTATTTACTAGACAAGCTGTTTCGAAGTAAAATTGTGGCACATGACGGCGAGTGTTTGACGTTACACGGCTAACTAAAAGAGCAGATTTCTATAGTGAGTTGAGGTCGATTAACAGAGACTTATTGCGCACATTCTATGTACCGAACAGCCAGTCTAGTAGTATACATAGAAGTATTTGCCCCAAACACTATTTGAACTGAATTAAATTAATCAACTATAAAGTACGACGTAGGACAATACAAGATAAATTTATTCTTGGGCCTCTGTATTCTGTAATCCGGGCCCTTGAGCCAAATAGAACATGATTATCATTCCAAGGACTAAATTATATTGCTGAAAGTTTAGACGGATTTCGTCTCTTTCTTTATGGAGAGGCATTATAGGTAGGTAGGCACAGCCTTAGAAAACGTCCGAATAGTGACTTATGATTCGAACGGTTTTATTAAATTACTCGAAAGTTTTATTTTAACCGCCGTCAAAAATCAACAATTTGCTAGTCTAATGCTACGAGTATAATCATAAGATCTAATTGGAAGCCTTAGCGTTTGTTAATTTTTCATAGCAGCTGCCAGCTACATCGTTAAAGTTCCAGTATAGTGTTTAAATTAAACTTTTACCTAGTTTACGATTGATATGAGTTTACATAACAAGGAGTTTTTAAATCATAATTATCTATAGTTTATATATCATAAGTACCTAAATTTTACACGGTTTGCTTGATTAGGCCTCATTCGCACGAGAGCTTTTTATAAGCTTTCGTTGATATAGAACAAATGAGTTGTACTATAGTTGTTCAAACGTTGACGCTTTTAAAAGGCGGCGTTTTTTTAGCGTTATGTAGAATATACCTTAATAGAAACAAAGCAAATATTATATTCAAGCAATCATATAAACAGATATGTTGAGACGCTTTTTTAACGTGCGTTAAAAAAAGCTCTCGTGCGAATGAGGGCTAAGACTTATAAGTGAATAAGTTCACATCATTTTATTCCAAAGTACTTATTATTCTTTGAAGTAAGTTTCTTTTTACTCGAACAAGAAATATACCTACATAAGACATTCATTTTCACATAAAGTAATATAATTAATCTAAACGGATACTTGAACTTTTTCTCAGAAACGATAACATTTTTAATTAAATACAAATCCAAGTTTCCTAAGAAAATTTTCGCAATATAAATGCCGTGCCTCAATTTTCTCCGTTTCTAGTAATGTAACTGTTTCTTCAATTCTCATTTTCAGTTTAAAAACGATTATTTAAATGTCCAGTGCAGCACAATTTCCAAGCGAAATGAGAATTGTAGCTCCCACTCGTTTTAGTTTTGTTTTGTAAACTTTATGTTATTTTATACAACAGTTTCTCAGTTAACGATTTGTCCCCTACAAAGCATTGAAACTGTGCTGATGAAAAAAATAACCCTTGGATCCCTTAGCAACACATCTCACAGTTTCTCATACTCAAGATACTTCTTGCAGGTTAAATATCGTGGGGCTAGAACTATGTGTGATAATTAAAGAGGTTTATAAATAAACTAGCTTTTGCCCGCGGCTCCGCACGCGTATTTTGTAGGGCCAACGGAAAAAACTTTGGATTTGTCGATCCGCCTTCTCGTTTTAGTCCAAATATGGGCGACCCAGATATCGATTTTGAAGTCAATCGGCCTAAAAACAAAGAAAAACAAAATGGCGGCCACTTTTGACAGCTTTGACAGCGATTCTGTCGTTCGAAACCACAGGACGACTCAGATATCGATTTTGAAGTCAATCGGCCCAAAAACAAAGAAAAACAAAATGGCGGCCACTTTTGACAGCTTTGACAGCGATTCTGTCGTTTGGAATCACGGGGCGACTCAGATATCGATTTTGAAGTCAATCGGCCCAAAAACAAAGAAAAACAAAATGGCGGCCACTTTTGACAGGTTCGAGAGCGGTTCTGTCGTTCGAAATCACAGGGCGACTCAGCTATCGATTTTGAAGTCAATCGGCCCAAAAACAAAGAAAAACAAAATGGCGGCCGTATTTGACAGGTTTCACAGCGGTTCTGTCGTTTGGAACCACGGGGCGACTCAGATATCGATATTGAAGTCAATCGGCCCAAAAACAAAGAAACAAATTTTCAACCCCTATTTCATCCCTTTGTAGGATAAAAATATATTGCACCCCATTTCTGTCCTTAGGGCTAAAACTATTCTCATACCAACTTTCTTAAAAATTCGTTCATCGGTTTCTGGATTCCCATAAAAACTGTCATCCCCTATTTCATCCCATTAGGGGTTGATTTAAAAAAGTAGCCCATTTGTGTCTTTAAACTCAAAGGTATGCACTTTCCCATACCAAATTTCATAAAAATCCATTAAGTGGGCCTAAAATTCCTATACAAACTTTCATCCCCTATTTCATTCCATTAGAGGTTGATTTATAAAAGTGGCCCATTTGTATCCATAAACTCAAAGGTATCCACTGTCCCATACCAAATTTTATAAAAATCGATTAAGTGGACCTAAAATCCCCATACAAACATTTAACCCTTATTTCATCCCTATAGGGGTTGATGAAAAAAATGAAGTACCCCATTTGAATCCCTAGGGTCAAATGCATCCTAATACCAAATTTCATCAAAATCCATTAAGCGGTTCCAAAATTCCCTTACAAACTTTCATCCCCTATTTCATCCCTTTAGGGGTTGATTTAAAAAAAATAAACCCTATGTCCGTCCTTGGGGTTAAAAGTACCCACATACCAAATTTCATCAAAATGGGTTCAGCGGTTTAGACGTGAAAACGCCACAGACAGACAGACAGACAGAGTTACTTTCGTTTTTATTATTTAGTAAGGATAAAGTAAGGATAACTACCCAGTTGTTACACAGTATGAAAATCAAAAATGGTTTGGAGAATCTCAAGTTCAACATGACGAGAATATTAACCCGTTCATTGCAGTTGTTTAAGTTAGACTGCTTTGAAAATAAGTTCGGAATTATTAAACTTCATATAAAAAGCCACGATACTAACTTGCAACAGTAAAGCCGACCCGGCTGCACTAAAACAGCTACACAAAACATGCATTTTTATCTATCTATCATTATATCTATCATTGTTCTACGAGCAGGTGACAGCTAAAATCGTTGTTAGGCGTATTTTTTTTTGTGTTTTGTGTAGAAAAAACATTTGCAGGTGACGCGGCTTAACTAACACAAAATTAATTTAAACAAACACAAGACTAATAACATGCAAACATCCAACCGCGAGAACTTTGCTTATGAAATAAGTAAATTGCAAAGTTTATTCCTTTGCAATATTCTAAGGACCAGTACTATTTGATCTCTTAGCATGGCGTTGTTTGCTCCTTTTGTTGCGTTATTTGGATGCAAAGAGGGGGGAAAAGGAGGTCTATTTAATGTGGAATTATACGCTAGTACATTGAAGGTGCCTACAATATGTTCTAAGTAATGACATATTCAAACCCAAGTCACAAAAGAGAGCGGTATATTCAATAGGTACTTTAATTATGTACAAAAAAAGGTTATCTTTCTTTATTTTTACCTTCCCTTATCCCACCCCAATGTGGGGTTGGCGTAATATACTTTTTAAATTGCGCAAAGGATTTGGCTTAGTTTTTACGACCGGCAGTTAGCCTGAGGTCAACCTCCTCTTAGTGTCCAGTCCCGGGCAAATTAAATGAGAAAATTCGCTTTGCTCTACCTGGGAATCGAACCCAGGACCTCCCGGTCGACAGTCTATATATGCTGCCAAGAACAAGAAAACGTTATCAATTTAACTAAATTGATAGGTATAGGTATAGCCAATCCATATTTTTTTCCTTTGTCTCGATGGCGTAATAGTACCTACTACGTTTACGATACAACTACCCTCCTGAGGTTCGATCCCGATTCGGGCAAAGTGATTTCTATTCAGTATCAGCTCGGAGTCTAAAATTTGTTCCCGATATGGCGATAAGCTCACCCGCTATCACATTTGGTAATGAAATGAACAGTATTCTAGTTGTCTAATTCGCCTCTGCCTACCTTTCGGGTACACGCGTATAGAGCGTATGCGTACATATGTAATATTGTTTGTAAAATCTGAATTTAATCATCATCATCAGCCACAGGACGTCCACTGCTGAACAAAAACACATCAAATTAAAGATCAATAGCAATCGGTACTTAATGAAATCCGATTTAGGTATGTGAATACCCAGAAGAGCTTATCATTGACTAATCTCGCCAGTCAGGATTTCGGACCGTAACACCCGCCTTAAGCCACGGAGGGATTTTAACACAATATAATGAAACGAGGTCAAGCTATACCTACTTATCCATACATTACCTACTCGTTGATTTAACATTTGCGCATATATAATAAATCTAACCATCCAATCCAATCCATCCAATCTAACTATATAGGTAGTAACATACATGCATCATAAGCTCACGCCTGTATCCTCAAAGGGGTAGGCAGAGGCGCACTAGCCAACTAGTGCACCCACATTTCGCAGAGCTTAGTTCCGTCTCACGAATGTATGGGACGAGGTACCTCCATAGTCTGCACCAGTGTCGGTCATAGGTACTGCCCGCGGATAAACTTAATTAGGTAGCGAATTAACTTGATTGGGCCGCGGATTAAATTAATTGACTCGCGGATTAAATTAATTGAGTCGCGGAAAAATCTTATTGGTTCCCATTCTTATTGGAGCGCGAAAAATGTCTTATTCTGCCGTGGGTTACTTTTATTGGACCACGGATTTCTTTAATGTAATCGTATATAAAACTTATTATTTCCCATATAAATCTTATTAGATTATAAGGATATTGGTGTTACATTGTTATTGCACATCGGTTCATTGTATTGGTTCCACGGCATTGTTTTGTCAGACCCCCATGGAAAAGTTGTTAGGTCCACGTGTTATAGGATCGCGGATAATCTTGATTACGTCGCGAATCTAAATCGCGGGTTTTATGTTATTACCTCATGACTCAGTATGTTACGTTACTTTTCACCGGAACGCGATCACATACAAAACTTTATACTTTGAACATGCTTTTTGTATCACGTAATAATTGCGTCATCAATCAATTTAATCCAACTGCCGACTACTTTATTACGACGTGAGTCGTTTAGGTAGCGTCTCAATTGCAAAACCTCGCAATATTCCGCGGGCTAGATACGGGCGGTGTTTCATTTGTGACAGGTTACTACATATAGGTAATAGGTATTGCATTGATTCGCAATACGATCAACATATTCTGCGTCCCTTGAAGGTGAATTAACCTTATATCAAGTTAATACCTATTATTGATTACATTTATAAATATCCAATTAAATTTATACCTAGTGCAGATTAGTTTTATAATGGTCTTCATTTTAATTTATTCTTTCGACTCCACACGTGGCCTGCCGAGAGGCAATTTGTCCTTCTAAAAGGTTTATAATTCAAATATTCGAACAAAAGACACATTTTTGTATCACCCTTTTTATAAACAATTAACTGAAGTTTCTTATTGTTATAAGAGAAATCGGGTCTTCATTGTTTAAACGAACAAAGAATTCATGATGCATATTAACGTCGAGTCGTGTTTAAACGTGTTTGTCTGTTAAAATTAAGCATACTCATGGAATTTTGTACCTGTTTTTATTGTGCAATTTATATTTATTACCTCCCAACTCCACATGTGGTCTCCTTAGAGGCAATTTGTCCTTCTAAATGGCTCATAATTCCAAGATTCAAACAAAAGATTGACACATTTTTGTATCGCTCTTTTTATAAACAATCAACCGAAGTTTCTCATTGTCATAAGAGAAATCGGGTCTTTTATTTAACCGAACAAAGAATTCATAACGCATCTTAACGTTTGGGTCATGTCTATACGTGTTTGTCTGGTAAAATAACCATTTCTTCCCCATATAAAAGACACACCGAAATTATTTTGCACCGTATTCCAAGCTGTGCTCTACACTACATAACATCTCCAAAGTTCCTGACCAGTGAAGTGTTAAAAGAGTGACGCTGCTATAAAATGAATGTAAGTAACTATTATACATGTTTCTTATACTGTTGATATTGTTTTGTACAAAGGACATCATATGTGTAATACTTAGTATTAAAATACTTCTGTTATCTGATTACTGTATTGATTGTAATTATTTTAACATACATTATTCCATGTTTATACTTATCTCTAAACTGTTATTTAATATACTGTTTTTTATTGTTTCAGTTCTCTGAAAACACCTTTAAGAATTATTATTATGAAGATAATGTCGACGAACCAAGTGATCAAGAGGAAGGAACTCTCGCTTTCAAAGTAAAAAAGGCGATAGCAAAAAGACCTAACAGCATTGACGAATTTTTTGAAAAACCCAAGAAGAAGAAACTTACAAAAAAGTCATCGAGTGTTGGTCGATCTACGAGTGGCGGGATATCGTATATAACGTCAAACAAAGACGACAGTGCTGACGCGTCGCATCTTATCAAAATTGAAGTTTATGATGTGAACAAAATAAAAAATGTCGCACAAACGGAACAATGGAAACACGCTGACGTGCGTGTTAAACTTTTTACGGAGAGTGAAGCCGACCGAAATTTGCAAAGTGTGAGAGACATTATATATAATATCACCAAACAATTGGCTACCCAAGAAGAGTGTAAAAAGTTTTTTATAGATACTGATAAATAAGCTAGCGTTATATTTTTATTTTAATATTCTTTCTAATCATTTTAATAGTGTATAGAGGTATAAGTATTGTTTTGTAATTAATTGATTTGTCTTTTTGCTATATGAAATCATTCATATTGAAAAAGTTGTTGTAAAGAATTATAATCACGTCACTTGAGGATTTACCTACGGCCATAGCAAGAACAAACAGTGATTTACGTAAAATTGTTCAGTGGAGTAAAATGTATGGTCTTAGTGTGAATCCAGCAAAAACTCAGACTATTGTAATTGGTAGCTCAAGAATGGTCTCTAAAATAGACTGGTTTCACCTTCCTCAAGTCATATTCGATGGAACGATTATTAAAATTAGCGATACTGTCAAAAATCTTGGAGTCGTTTTTGATAAACAAATGGCGTGGGGTCCACAAATTGCAGAAGCAAGCCGCAAATTGTATGCTTCAGCATTTTCTTTAAGAAGATTGCGTCATTTTTTGCCAATATGTACTAAAATTGCACTCGCACAATCCCTCTTACTTCCTATTCTTGACTACGCTGACGCCTCATATCCAGATTTAACCGAAGAACAGCTTAATAAATTAGAACGACTTCAAAACTTCTGCATTAGATTCATATTTGGCCTACGCAAATATGATCACATTTCCGAATTTCGAATAAAGCTAAAATGGTTACCAATTCGCTTTCGCCGGAACTTGCACATCCTCTCATTATTGTACAATGTTCTTTTTAATCCGTCATCACCTCAATATCTTAAAAATCGTTTTGAGTTTTTACATCTTACTCACTCCTTGTCTCTTCGTTCTTCTCATACTCTTCAACTAAAAATACCTTCCCATACATCCAAATTCTACGGTCAATCTTTCACTGTGGTAGCTGTTAGACTGTGGAATGCTTTGCCATTGGGGATCAGACGGGCAAAATCATTAAACATTTTTAAAAATTTATTAAAAAACTACTATCTCTCAAACTTGTAGAAATACTGGTATCATAGTATTTATATTAATATTAAAAAACTATGTATTATATGTATTATATATATATATTTATATTTTTATACATGTATTAGGATTTTTTTTTTTTAAATATTTTGATAATAATTATTTTTTTTTGTTTTTGTTTTTCTTTTATTGTACACCACTGCCTACTACTTTATGCTCGCTTCTTTCCATACAAAGGTTGTCTGGAAGAAATCGCTATCAGCGATAAGACCGCCCATTGTCGACCATAGTTTAAGCACCCTGTCTTTTAATTGTTATTTCTGTGTGTGTAAATGGTTTGCAATAAAGAATAATTGTATTGTATTGTATTGTATTGTATAATTTTTAAGAGTCAGGATATATGTTCATCGTAATTTTAAATGTAAAGTAATTCCAAACTTTTATTAATCAATCGAAATTAACTGCACAACAAACGATTATCACCATGGATAATTTAAACTGTGATTTCTACGACTCACATCTTGTCGCCCTTCTCGACAACTTCGAATCAATGGATCTGATGTCAACATTATTCGATGCCGAACTCTACGGGCTTTGTGTGGAAACATCACAAAATCATTCTGAAACGTAAGTCAACTTGTTATTACATGTTTTAGTAGTATAAGGAGGGGATACATCTATTGAGTATTTAAAACGACAAAGACGTATCTTGATGTCATTTCTTAATTTTTCGAGTAGCAATTTCTTTATAAAACTATCCAAAAATGTATCACACCCTGGATATTAATAGTTTATCCCAAAGTGATATTGCGAGTTTGAATAAAAATCTTATTTTAAAAAAATTTCATCGCTTTATACGACTTTGGTACCTACAAAATATTTTACCGGAATCAATGTTGGACGATCATGATATTATTCCATATTACACACCATGTAAAGGACATAGAACTACAAGTGTTAGTAGATTCAATGAAGATGAGATTGATGGTGTTTTACCAATGCAAGCATATTGTTCACGATGCACTTAAATAAAAAATAATAATTAGTAAATGTAATTTATTTAAATTATTTATGATGACTGAATTATGAGATGGTAGGGTTTGATGATTTATTTGTTTCATTTTCTTATTAGATCTGAACAAAATGGAGGTACAATGAAGAGGCCAGCGCCATCGATATTAATGGAGGGTGAACCTTCAAGAAAGAGGATAAATCTTGAACTTGAAGCTCCTTTATCATCATCACCGTCAGCTAGCTCCATACAAAATGTAAGTACAGAAAACAGTGATAAAGTTCTATGTCCTGAGTGTCACATACTAGTATCGAAAAAATATATGATGAATCATTTAAAAAGTAATACACATAAAAATAATTTCATAAGAGGAGATAATGAATTCGCAAACGTTCAAGTAATTGATAGTGCGTTCGGTAATAGAATTCTTACATATAGAATAAAATCTAACGGAACTTCTGATCAAACATTTGAAACACCTGAGTTATTTTTACAAAAGACTAAAGATTTAATATATAAATTATTAGAACGATCGATCTTAGAACACTTAGTCGTGAAAGTTAATTTCATTCTTAATGCAGACTTTATACAAGAAACCAAAAATCTATGTAATAATTTTGACTTCCAGATTTCTAATTATCTTATTTGTCAAGGAGATGATAAGGATATTATTTTTCCATCTATATCTTCTGAAATAATTAAGAAAATATCAAATTTTGAAAAAAAAGGAAGCGGGTGGAGTTTAGTTAAAATTAATCACTTAGATATAAATGTTAACAGATTTAACCCATTACGTGGATCATCATATATAGACTTACCCATGGATATTAAAAGTAAGAAGGCTATAATCAATGTAAAAAATACTGATCATGAATGTTTTCGTTGGGCAGTATTATCGGGTTTGTACCCTGCCACTCATAGCTCTAATAGGGTATCATCTTATATACTACATAAAAACAAGTTAAAATTTGGTAATTTGTCTTTTCCTATAAAAATCAATGAAATTCATAAATTTGAGAAACTAAACAATATAAGTATAAATGTTTTCGGGTTACATTATGATTCAAAGAGAAAGATTAATAATGTAGTAGGTCCATTACACTTAACAAAACATAGGAGAAATACTCATTTAAACTTATTGTACATAACTAAAGGGAGCAATGGTCATTATTGTTATATTAAAAACCTTTCGAGATTAGTATCTAAACAATTATCCACATCAGAACATGCAGTTCATATTTGTGATGGTTGTTTGTTACATTTCACATCATCCAAAAATTTACAACGCCATCAAGAAAATGATTGTTTTAACGTTTGTACAGATTTACCATCGGAAAATGATAAGAAAAGAAATTGGTTTAATGAACTAATTCCAACGAATCAAATCTCATTCAATAATTATGAACGTAAGTTAAGAGTTCCATTTGTTATATATGCTGACTTTGAAGCCTTTTTAAATCCGATACAGAGTTGTTCTAATAATCCAAATAAATCTTCAACTGCTAGTATACAAAAACATGAAATGTATAGTTTTGGTTATTATGTTAAGTGTTCGTACAATGATAATTTATCGGTGTATAGATCATATACTGGAAAAGAGTGCGCACAAAAATTTATGAAATTAATCAAAGAAGATTTAGAAAATATATGTAAAAAGAATTCATTTAACAAATCACCACTACCATTAACCAATGAAAATAAAATGAACATCAAACAAAGCAAGTCATGTTATATCTGTAACAATTATTTAAATGAAGATGTCACAATTTGTTATAATTGGCATTCTGGTGTATATGAAGGAGTCGCTCATCAACTCTGTTCCGAGAAATACAAGACACCTAATTTTGTACCCATATTTTTTCATAATTTGAGTAATTACGATGCTCATTTTATAGTGCATGGTCTCAATTTTGAGGATGGTGAAATAGAACTTATTCCAGAGAATAAGGAAAAATATATTTCTTTCTCTAAAATTTTGCATATTAATAACCGAGTTATAAAATTACGATTTCTTGATTCTTATAAATTCATGTCCAGTAGTCTTGACAAATTAGCTCAAAACTTACTACCTGAACAATTTCATGAACTTCACTTACAATATCCATCTCACGACGACTTTAAACGTTTAATACGAAAAGGTGTTTATCCATATGAGTACATGACTTCATTTGATTCGTTAAAAATAACTTCCCTTCCTACACACAATAAATTTTATAGTTCTTTAAATGACAATAACATTTCTGAAAATGATTACAATCATGCTCAAGATGTATGGAATCACTTTAATTGTAAAAATATGGGTGATTATTCTTACCTTTACTTAAAAACTGATGTATTACTACTGGCGGACGTATTTGAAAATTTTAGGAATGTGTGTCTTAAAACTTATGCACTAGATCCTGCTCATTACTTTACAGCTCCTGGATTGAGTTGGGATGCTATGTTAATTTACACTAAAATTAATTTAGAGCTCCTAACAGATATCAATAAAATTACTTTTATTGCGAATAATATTAGGGGTGGTATATCACAATGCAGTAATAGACATGCTAAGGCTAATAATTTATTTATGACAGATTATGATTGTAATAAACCATCCTCTTTTATCATGTACCTAGATGCAAACAATCTTTATGGTTGGGCTATGTCTCAGTGTCTTCCGACTGGCAAATTTGAATGGGTAGATGTAAAAACAGACTTTAACATCCCTGATGATGCTGAACATGATTATATTTTAGAAGTAGATTTGGAGTATCCCGAATTATTACATGATATTCACTCAGATTTTCCCTTTTGTCCTGAAAACATATGTTTAGGAAATAGCAAACATAGAAAACTAATCCCCAATTTAAATAATAAAAAGAACTATGTTATCCATTATAGAAATCTTAAACAATGTATAAAAAATGGTCTACGATTACTTAAAGTTCACAGAATTCTTAAATTTCAACAATCTCAATGGTTAAAATGCTATATAGATTTAAACACACACATGCGTTCGTTAGCAACCTCAGACTTCGAAAAAGATTTCTTTAAACTTATGAATAATTCCGTTTTTGGTAAAACAATGGAGAATGTAATGAAAAGAGTGAATGTTAAATTAGTCAACCATTGGTTAAACATCGGGAAATCTCAAGGAGCTCAATCTTTGATAGCCAGACCTGAATTCCATAGTCTTACAATATTTTCAGAAAATTTGGTTGCTGTTCAATTAAAGAAGACAAAAGTTTTATATAATAAACCAATATACCTCGGTTTTTGTATATTGGATCTATCAAAGACATTAATGTATGAATTTCATTATGATTACATGAAATCGAAATATCGAGACAATCTCAAGTTACTCTATACGGATACTGATAGCTTAATTTATCAAATATTTACAGAAAATTTCTATAACGATATTAAAATTGATTTAGAAAAATATTTTGACACATCTGACTATCCTCCTGATAATGAATATGGAATACCATTAATTAACAAAAAGAAGTTAGGATTCTTTAAAGACGAAAATAATGGTAAGATTCTTAATGAGTTCGTAGGGCTACGTTCAAAAATGTATGCAATGGATGTACAAAATAAATGTATATGTAAAGCAAAGGGTGTTAATAAAAGTGTCACGAAAAAATTTTGTCTTTCTGATTATAAGTCTTGTTTAAATGATAATAAAACGTTTTATAGTGAAATGTTAAGATTTAAATCAATAAAACATGTTATATATACACAAAAAATTAATAAAATATCGCTATCTCATAATGATACAAAACGTTACATATTAAAAAATTCTACTGATACACTTGCATGGGGACATTACAAAATAAAGGACATTTAATTTCATCATCACTTTCTGTACAATTAAAGTATGTATTTGTTATAGTTAATAAGTTTTAGTATAAAATAATTGATTGTAGCTGGTAAAAACAATCAATTATTTATCTTTGATAGAAATAAATTTATTATATAACGTATGTGACTCTATTTAACGGTATTAGTTTTAATTTTAACGTGATTTAACAACTGAAATATGTATACCTAGGTAATATTTAAAAAATAATTATATATAATACATCATTTTCAACAATGTGTTTTATTCATTCCAATATCATCCAAAGGATTACACGCATATATAAAATGTTCCATTTTATTCATCCTTTTACTGCCATAGTCGCAGGTCCAAGTGGTTGTGGAAAGTCTAATTTTGTGACAAACTTCATTAAATACAATAAACAGTTATGTAATAGAACTTTTAACCAAATAACTTGGTGTTTTGATGAAATGCAACCATTGTATAATTTACCGAACGTTAACTATTTTCAAGGAATACCAGATTTGAACATGTTCGATGGAAATGAAGCAAACCTTATTATCATTGATGATCTTATGAGAGAATCTGATGGTCGTATTGTCGATATATTTACTAAAGGTAGTCATCATAGAAACTTAAGCGTATTTTACATTACTCAAAATTTATTTCATCAGGGTAAAGGTCAAAGAGACATTTCTTTGAATTCAAGCTATATAATTTATTTCAAAAACCCTCGAGATAAAACTCAAATTCGTTATTTAGCACGTCAAGTTTCACCCGAAAATAGCAAATTCATCGAAGATGCATATAAAGACGCACATGGATATTTGATAATAGATTTAAAACAAGATACTTTTGATATGTGTCGGATTAAATCTAAAATATTTCCTTCTGATGGTTTTTGTACAGTATATATTCCCACAAAAGAGTTTAAATACGTTAAGAACCAAGAAATACCTATCATTTACAAATGATGGATCGACGCCTCAAGACGCATAAAGATTTGTTATCCGCTCTATCTAAACTTAAATCAAAACATCAGCAAGCTCTTTTAAAAGCCTGTAGTGAAAACGAAATAAATTTTATTTGTGAGTGTATTCACAACGTTTTACAGGGAAATATAATTCTTGAAGAAAAATCAAAGAATAAACTAAAAAAGTTTAAAAATTTGTTACGTAAATTAGTACGTAAAAGTACAAATAAAATACGCAAGACTATAATAGTTCAAAAGGGTGGTGCATTTCTACCGATTATATTGGGTTCCATATTGAGTCGATTAGTAAGTGGACTGATTTAAAATGGAACACGCAAAAAAAATGCTGTTGGTTGAACCAGGTTTCATCGATAAAATAAATAAAAAAAGAAATGAAAATCCTACCTCTCGCTTAGACTCTGAAATGCAAAACATTTTGGATAGTAATATGGATGATAGAAAAAAATGTAAGTTGTACTTACAAATTTTACAAAGATACCTCCACTTTATGGAAGAAGATCGTCGACCGTTTAAGCTTCCTATAATTTCAAATAATGATTTTGATGAAACATGGTTTATATTTATAAACAATGACATCAAAAATAAAGATGTAGTTGCCGTCCAGACATTGAATAATGAAGAGAGTCAACAAGAGAGTATTTTACTTGAAAGAAACTCTCCTTATACAAAAAATCAAATTCTAAGCTTGATACCTAAATCATATTTGAAAAAAGGTGAGTTATTATTGGATTCGGTTTCATTAAGTAAAAACAAAATTTTCTGGAATGATGATGGTACAGTTATGATAGATAATGAAGTAATCCCCGATAGTAATATTGTAGATTTAGTGAATGATATGCTACGACCATTAAAAAGAAATGATCCAATAGGTTGGGAAAAATTTGCTAAAGCTTTAAAAGACTTAAAAATACCTTTAACCTATATTGGAAACCCCAAAAGACGTGAATACATTGCTCTACTTCAAAAAGATTTGGGAGAATCTCATACAAAAAACAAGCAGATATTTTTTTCACCGAGAAGCAACGATAAGCATATTAAAAAAATAAAGAAAAAAATTGAGTGGGAAAAATGGACCCCTTATTAGAAATAAACCGCATGTACTATGATGTATCACACCCGGCTGGATATGGTAGTATTGAAAAATTATCAAAAGCAATGAAAGGTAAAATGAATAAAGAAGATATTAAGAAATGGTTACAGACCCAGGAAACATACACACTTCATAAACCAGTACAAAGAAAATTCCCTCGTAACAGATACATTTTATCTAATTTAAATGAGCTTTGGCAAGCTGATTTAAGTGATATGAGAACTTATTCTAACGATAATAAAGGTTTTAATTACATCCTTTGTGTTATTGATGTATTCAGTAAATACGCATTTGCTAGACCCATGAAGAAGAAAAATTCGGAAACAATAAAACAATGTTTTGATAGTATATTTAAAGAAGCGAATACAACTCCAACACACATACAGTCTGATAAAGGTACTGAGTTCATTTCAAAAGATGTACAGAGATATTTTAAATCAAAAAACATAAATTACTATACAACGAATAATCCTGATATTAAAGCAAGTATTGTAGAAAGATTTCAAAGAACTCTTAAAATGAAGATGTGGCGTTATTTCACGCATAAAAATACTCATAAATATATTGACGTTTTGCAGGATTTGATACACTCTTACAACCATAGTTTCCATTCTAGTATAAAAATGTGTCCTTGTGATGTCACTTTTAATAATATAATGACAGTTTGGACAAATTTATATGACAGGAAAAACAATAATAAATCATTTGAAACTATACAACCTAAGTTAAATGTTGGTGATCATGTAAGAATAACCAAATATAAACATATATTTCAAAAAGGTTATGAATCTAATTGGAGTGATGAAATATTTATAATATCTTCTATAATAGAACGAAAACCTTGGGTTGTTTACACTATTAAAGATTTAGACGGGGAAGAGGTAGTAGGAACGTTTTATGAACGGGAGTTACAAAAGGTAATTTATGACCCCACCATAGAACATAAGATAGATAAAATAATTAGCTCTCGTTACACTGGTAACAGACGAGAAGTGTTAGTTAAGTGGAAAGGTTATCCGAATAAGTTTAATAGTTGGATTTCAGCATCTAGTATAAAACAAATATGAAAAAAGATTTCTATTTAACTTTACCTAGTAATAGTTCAATGGAATATTATCCTGATAATAAAACATCAAGATTTTCAACAAAATTACCTAAACCTATAATATTGGAGGGAGAATGGTGTGTAGCAATTGTTGAATTTCAGTATCCCTGTACTATGTTTACTGTGCAAGATCATGAAAACATCGTGTACATCACAAAAATGATGATAATGCCTAATCAAGAAGAACCCTCTACAGTATCTTACCTGACATATATACCTGTCACAAACTATGATAATATTCATCATCTACTTACAGCATTGAACAGCATTAAGGAAAAAATTGAATTTAATTATGATGAATTTTCCAAGTTTGTATCGGTTTCTGTCTTGGATGAATCCATAAAATCTGTAAAATTATCACTTAAATTAAGTTTACAATTGGGGTTTGAGCCAAATAAAAACCTTGTTCAAAATAATCAAGCAGCATGTCCAGCTAATTTAAATTTAGGCTTACCATCTCAACTATTCGTCTACTGTGACATAGTAGAACCACAAATTGTTGGTGACGTAATGACTCCCCTTCTAAGAATTATACCATTAGATCTACCAAACTACATCTATGGTGCAAATAAAATGCATGTTTTAACACCGCCTCATTATTTACCTATAATGCGTAGACAATTTGACACCATCGAAATAGATATAAGATCAAGCACCGGTCAAAAGATACCATTCCAATTCGGAACAGTGTGTGTTAAACTTCATTTTAAAAAAATATAATGCATTCTCAACATAATAATATTACTTGTCCTTATGAACGCTATTATTCTCATCAAGCTGGCTCTGGTATAGGAGTGGTTTATAAAGGAGCACCATACCAAAAGGGTCATGGAATTGGTAGTTTTCTGGGAGGATTATTTAGATCAGTTTTACCACTACTATCGGGTGGCGTTCGAGCCATTGGTAAAGAAGCATTAAGTGCCGGTGTAGGTCTTTTGACAGATATGGTTAGTGCACGACCCATGGAAGATTCGATTAAGGCACGTCTAAAGGAAGCTGGTTCAAATTTAAAACGGAAAGCTGATGAAAAAATAGATAGGATAAATATGTCTGGATCGGGATATATAACAAAACGAAAACGTTTGTCTGCATTCAGTCCATCATTGACTTCCAAACTGAAAGCTACCAAAAAATCAAAATTCAACTCGAAACATATCAAAGATATATTTTCTAGTTAATAAAAATGTCTTTTTTACATAGTCACTCCTGTGAATGCATTAAGTCAGAATTGGATTTGTTTGCATTACCATCTACCCAAACTAGTATTGAAAGTGGAATATGGATCCATTACAAACCGATTTCATCTCTTGCTGATGATGGTCCCATAGAATTTCAAGTGCCAGGAGCAGGTGATGACTATATAGATCTATCTCATACACTGATCCATGTAAAAGCTAAGATATTGCATCAAGATAATACTAAATTAATATCATCAACAGTTGTGGCTCCAGTTAATAACTGGTTACATTCGCTCTTCAGTCAACTTGATGTTTATTTAAATCAAAAACTTGTATCACCACCCAATAATACTTATGCCTATCGTGCTTACATTGAAAATTTGCTGAACTATGCACCAGCAGCTAAAAAGTCTCATCTTACTTGTGGTCTATGGTATGAAGATACAGCTGGAAAAATGGATTCTACTGATGAAACCAATAAGGGATTTATTAAAAGACAAGAATTGGCAAGTGAAAGTAAAGAAATAGAAATGATTGGACACTTACATGGTGATTTATTCAACCAAGAAAAATTTTTAATTAACGGTGTTGATATGTGTGTTAAATTAGTTCGTTCTAGGGAAAACTTCAATTTAATGTCTTCTTCAGTTGATACTAAATTAAAAGTATCGATTACAGATGCAACTCTGATTATTCGTAAAGCTCGAATCAATCCAAACGTGTTGCTTACACATCAAAAAGTGTTAGCATCTACTACAGCTAAATATCCCATTACACGGGCTGAAGTTAAAGTTTTAACTATACCATCAGGTGTTCAAGGAAAAACTCTTGACAACATTTTTCTGGGACAAATACCTAAAAGGTGTATAGTAGGATTTGTAAATAATGCTGCTTTCAATGGAAACCTAACTAAGAACCCATTTAACTTTGAAAATTATGATATCAATACATTTTGTTTATATATAGATGGCAATCAAATACCATCAAAAGCTCTACAACCATCATTTGAGAGCAATATTTATACATCGGTCTATCATACACTGTTTTCTGGTACAGGTATTCATTTTCTTAATGAAGGTAATGGGATATCCCGAGAACAATATGCTAAGGGATATTGTATGTTAGCATTCGACTTAACACCTGATTTATCAGCGAATTCTTCCAATCATTGGAATCTTATTAAACATGGAAGTGTGCGATTAGAGGTTCGTTTTGAAACAGCTTTGATTCAAACCATTAACTGTATTGTTTATGCAGAGTTTGATAATGTAATAGAAATAGATAAAAACCGTAATATTTCTGTCGACTATAGTAGTTAAGCAAGAAATGTTTGTAGATTAAGTATGAATTATTTTTATTAATCGTCTCCATGAACTGATCAATAAAAGACAAAATTAAATAATTTATTTGTTTTACTGTTATTAATCCTTGCAACCCAATAAATAGAGATACATATTTTGAAATAGATATTACTATTATAACCAATTGCTAACATTATTGATGACATTACTTCTTTGTCTTTCAACTGATAAGGATTCTGCAACAATTCCATGAAATAACATGAATACATTAGAAATACAGAACTACTTGAAGAAAATTGATTCAAGTATTGAATATAACGTGTATGCAGCCAATCGTTTACCAATATATGTTGTAAATCCCACTTACATAGTAAGTAACTTGGATACTGATAATAAACCAGGATCCCACTGGATCGCCATACATATCGATAAGAATGGTTTTGGTCAGTATTTTGATTCATATGGGCGTCCGCCTCAAGGATATCATAGAATGTTTTTAACTAGAAATTCAAGAATGTGGAATTATAATACTAATCGAATTCAAAATGACTTTACTACAGTTTGCGGGGAATACTGTATAATGTATTTATATTACAAATATCATGATGTGAGTTTGAAAGATTTTCAACAGTTATTTTGTAATGATACTATGTTAAATGATGTATTTTTATCTGATATGTTTCAATCATGTTTTAAAATAAATAAATGAACTACAAATAGAAAGTTTGTTGCATTTTTTTATTCAGTTTCAAAAATCTTATATTGCTTACATTTAAAATTACGATGAACATATATCCTGACTCTTAAAAATTATAATTCTTTACAACAACTTTTTCAATATGAATGATTTCATATAGCAAAAAGACAAATCAATTAATTACAAAACAATACTTATACCTCTATACACTATTAAAATGATTAGAAAGAATATTAAAATAAAAATATAACGCTAGCTTATTTATCAGTATCTATAAAAAACTTTTTACACTCTTCTTGGGTAGCCAATTGTTTGGTGATATTATATATAATGTCTCTCACACTTTGCAAATTTCGGTCGGCTTCACTCTCCGTAAAAAGTTTAACACGCACGTCAGCGTGTTTCCATTGTTCCGTTTGTGCGACATTTTTTATTTTGTTCACATCATAAACTTCAATTTTGATAAGATGCGACGCGTCAGCACTGTCGTCTTTGTTTGACGTTATATACGATATCCCGCCACTCGTAGATCGACCAACACTCGATGACTTTTTTGTAAGTTTCTTCTTCTTGGGTTTTTCAAAAAATTCGTCAATGCTGTTAGGTCTTTTTGCTATCGCCTTTTTTACTTTGAAAGCGAGAGTTCCTTCCTCTTGATCACTTGGTTCGTCGACATTATCTTCATAATAATAATTCTTAAAGGTGTTTTCAGAGAACTAAAACAATAAAAAACAGTATATTAAATAACAGTTTAGAGATAAGTATAAACATGGAATAATGTATGTTAAAATAATTACAATCAATACAGTAATCAGATAACAGAAGTATTTTAATACTAAGTATTACACATATGATGTCCTTTGTACAAAACAATATCAACAGTATAAGAAACATGTATAATAGTTACTTACATTCATTTTATAGCAGCGTCACTCTTTTAACACTTCACTGGTCAGGAACTTTGGAGATGTTATGTAGTGTAGAGCACAGCTTGGAATACGGTGCAAAATAATTTCGGTGTGTCTTTTATATGGGGAAGAAATGGTTATTTTACCAGACAAACACGTATAGACATGACCCAAACGTTAAGATGCGTTATGAATTCTTTGTTCGGTTAAATAAAAGACCCGATTTCTCTTATGACAATGAGAAACTTCGGTTGATTGTTTATAAAAAGAGCGATACAAAAATGTGTCAATCTTTTGTTTGAATCTTGGAATTATGAGCCATTTAGAAGGACAAATTGCCTCTAAGGAGACCACATGTGGAGTTGGGAGGTAATAAATATAAATTGCACAATAAAAACAGGTACAAAATTCCATGAGTATGCTTAATTTTAACAGACAAACACGTTTAAACACGACTCGACGTTAATATGCATCATGAATTCTTTGTTCGTTTAAACAATGAAGACCCGATTTCTCTTATAACAATAAGAAACTTCAGTTAATTGTTTATAAAAAGGGTGATACAAAAATGTGTCTTTTGTTCGAATATTTGAATTATAAACCTTTTAGAAGGACAAATTGCCTCTCGGCAGGCCACGTGTGGAGTCGAAAGAATAAATTAAAATGAAGACCATTATAAAACGAATCTGCACTAGGTATAAATTTAATTGGATATTTATAAATGTAATCAATAATAGGTATTAACTTGATATAAGGTTAATTCACCTTCAAGGGACGCAGAATATGTTGATCGTATTGCGAATCAATGCAATACCTATTACCTATATGTAGTAACCTGTCACAAATGAAACACCGCCCGTATCTAG
Organism: Clanis bilineata; assembly: GCA_036417725.1. NCBI lineage: Eukaryota > Metazoa > Arthropoda > Insecta > Lepidoptera > Sphingidae > Clanis > Clanis bilineata. Next base: position 6,931,698 of record CM071162.1, on the reverse strand, counting down.
CCCGCGGAATATTGCGAGGTTTTGCAATTGAGACGCTACCTAAACGACTCACGTCGTAATAAAGTAGTCGGCAGTTGGATTAAATTGATTGATGACGCAATTATTACGTGATACAAAAAGCATGTTCAAAGTATAAAGTTTTGTATGTGATCGCGTTCCGGTGAAAAGTAACGTAACATACTGAGTCATGAGGTAATAACATAAAACCCGCGATTTAGATTCGCGACGTAATCAAGATTATCCGCGATCCTATAACACGTGGACCTAACAACTTTTCCATGGGGGTCTGACAAAACAATGCCGTGGAACCAATACAATGAACCGATGTGCAATAACAATGTAACACCAATATCCTTATAATCCAATAAGATTTATATGGGAAATAATAAGTTTTATATACGATTACATTAAAGAAATCCGTGGTCCAATAAAAGTAACCCACGGCAGAATAAGACATTTTTCGCGCTCCAATAAGAATGGGAACCAATAAGATTTTTCCGCGACTCAATTAATTTAATCCGCGAGTCAATTAATTTAATCCGCGGCCCAATTAATTTAATCCGCGGCCCAATCAAGTAAATTCGCGACCTAATTAAGTTTATCCGCGGGCAGTACCTATGACCGACACTGGTGCAGACTATGGAGGTACCTCGTCCCATACATTCAAAGGTCTCCATACTTGCTCTGGGTACGGTTAATCCCTATACTACTACAACCACGCCAACGAGGCAGTCTATAGCTAGTAACTAATAATATTAATGTGAAAGTTTGTAATTATGTTACTATTTTAATTAAAATATTAAATACTGAGTGCATTTTTATGAAACTTTACAGTTATACAAGGTGTTTCATAAAGTTGGTATCAATAATAACTACACTAAGTACTAACCGCCGAATGTTCATACACTTAAGGTCGCCTTAGGTCGTTTAAGGCCGCCTTATCTGTCTAAATCGTATGGCGAAAATCAATGTAAGCAGCCATTAAAGTTGAGTAGCGTTTGACCTTTCGGGCGTTAAAGAGAGAGTGGCAAGCAATATAGCGGTAAAGTTTAAAATTTCGTAAGTCTCATAGAATGTTTTCTGGCTCATTGGGTCGGCTGCAGTACATTCGAAAATCTATGGGGGTAATTAATTATTTTTAGCATATACAAAATCATTCCTATGCTAATAGCAACGATTTATAGGTCGCATTCCGGTTTTAAACTTCCACCTGCTTAATAATTGAATTAAAAAAATAAGTTCAATTTTTATTATTTTTTTACTTTACCATTGCGCTTTAAATCGTTCTCCCTGTATGTGGAATTGTTATTGTTACCAACTTTATGAAACATCCGTTATAGGTTACACGTCAGAATAACATAAAGGTTACTTTTAATCCCGGAAAAATGTACTGTTTCCCTTGGGAATTTCCACGCGGACGAAGTCGAGGGCAAAAGCTAGTAAAAATTATAAAAGAGGAAAATCTAACCGAACTCACATTACAGTAGAATAGGGGTAGGTGGAAAAAATAAAGGAAAATCGAAATTAATTTACAAAAAATGTACCTGCCTACTAGATACACTAAAAAAAGTACACTCTAATCTCTCGTCACTTAAGCAGTATCCATGACAGCAACCCCCACTGCCTACCATAGTAATAACCTCATGTAATTAGATACCATAAAACGTTATGTTTACGAGCTCTCGCAAAGAATTATGTGCTCGGATCAAATTCGAGTGTCCCATAAACGCGGGGCCTCAATTGTTTTATAGATCCCTGTAATTACAGAGTTTCCGCACGCTTTCCGGTCAGCAAGCTTCATTTTACAATGCCAGTGAAGGCGGTGATCATAAAAGTACCTACTCTTCGAATGTTTAAACCGTCAAGTTCGCATTGGTTTACTTGATAACCGCGCTCTGTGATCAGAGATAAGAGCCTCTCAATGTGATTATATTGATTCAAAGGTTAACTCCACTTTAATGGTGTTATTGGACCAACCATAAGCCACCTTTGTATCTAGGTATTGCTGTTGAGAATTTACGAATATACAAAATGCTTTTGCTGTGCTTACACTGACAGGTAAATATTGTGTAGTTTTAGATTTTTGTATTTTTCTAGTAGTGTCTTCCTAACATTAGGTATGTACTTATCATACAAAATTGTTGTTGATATTATAAAAGCCTTATACATAGCGAAAGCTCAGTTGGGAATGGTACGGACTGCTGAGACGAGTGTCGGAGGTACCAACCCCAAAATCGAGCATACACCTCTGACTTTTCTATGTTAAGTGTGTGTGTTTTTTTTGTAAAATATCGCTTACTATAATGGTGAAGTTAAACATCGTAAGGAAACCTGCATACTAAAGAATTTCTCGACAAGAATTTCGAAGGTATGTTTAGTCTAGAAAACCTGCATAAGGCCAGCGTGGTAGACTAAGGCCTAATAACCCCTCTCATTAGTAGAGGAGGCCCGTGCCTAGCAGTGGGACAGTAATATTACAAGGCTCATATTATATTATAAAAGCCAATTTCTATTTAAGAATTCTTCATACATGAAAATGTCAAGTGTCGGGATTGATCTAACGACTTCTTTTGAATGTCTCGGAAGTATTATAATTCAACGTAAATATTTAAAGGCCATGAATACAAAATGTAAATGAAACCCTAAAATAAACTTTCCGGACACCATAAAGCTACACTCTTTAGAGCCGTTAGAGCCATGAACTCGACTTTAAATTAAATACAGAATCACAAACTACCACTGTTTTATTAAGAGAATCATAATTTAACATTGAAACTTTAACTTAGAAGTTCGGACAAAATGTTTGTTAATGTATATTAAATACGTTCATTGTTCTGAGCTGTTGTTTTAAAGTAAAATTATTGTTTCGTTAGTTTGATGAAACATTGTGAAATGTTTATGGACTAGAAATAAAGAGATATATAGTATTCTAGTTTGCCGTTACTTACCCTTTCCGGGACATAAGCGTAAGTCTAGAGATTGCCTCGGTACAGTGGAGTGGTTGTATTTCGGTACGACTACCGTCCTGAGGTCTCGGGTTCGATCCTCGGGTCGGGCAAAGTTACATTGAGCTTTTACATATCAGCCCGGAGTCTGGAATTTGTGCCCGATATGGCGATAGGCTCGCCTCCATTACATCTGGAACGGCGTTCCGTTAGCTCGGCGAAATGTAGTTGGCTAGTGCCTCTGCCGACCCCTTCAGGGATACAGGCGTGAGCTTATGTTATGTGTCTATGTGTATGTATATTATTTAACCAGATTAAGAACCAGCTTGGCCGCCAGCGTGACAAAGGACGAAAACGTGTTGCGTAGGTAGTAGGTACATGTACCTACCTATAAATAAAAAAACATAGGTACACACAGATAAACTCACTTCTGTATCCCCAAAGTGGTATGCAGAGGCGCACTAGCGAACTAGAAAACAGGAAAACCCATATTTCGCTTTGCTTAGGCCGAGATCTGTAGAGCGAGCTTCGAGCAAGTTTAAGTCAAAGAAACGAACTCAGTGAGGATTTAGAATTTTTAAATCGAACTTTGACTTAGTCAGTCATTTTTTATAAGAAAATCTTTGCTTAGTTGTCTGTCACTCTGTAAGTAGTGTAGGTAGGTAGTGTCACATACTGGGGTAGGTAAATTAGTAGGAAATCCAAATTTCTTTCATAATTGGAAAAAAAAAATCCACTAAGTTGGCAACACTAACCGTGACCACACACCGCGCGGAGTTTTGGCGGGAATTCTGACGGTGCGGGTGGTCGCTTGTTTTAATGATTTCATATTCTAGTCTAAAGTGGTGCTTGTGGTTTAAATGTGATGTGAATCTAAGCAATAAACATCAACGAAGATGGACAGTATGTGGAAGCTTTGAAATAAGTGATTTTGGACGCTTTTTGTCGGGTGGGTGGGTCGACCATGTTCGACTCCTCCGCTGCGAGAAAATCGTCTAAAAAGCATCAAACTGGAAAGAATTGACGTCAAAACTCCAGCAGGGCCTTGAAATCGAACACATCCGACTTCAATGCACTTGCGAAAACTTAGATATAAGAAGCAAAGTGTAATAATAATAAAATGTATACGGCTGAAGGACATTGTATCCATGGCTATGAACAAAATAACAAAAAAACCACACACGGCGCTGCCCGCTAACTCCCGCTTGTACTATAATTTGAGTAGTACACTACCTAACTACATACCTACCAGTAGTTTTGCGGTTTGCCAAAGTCAATACATAAATACTAGGCCCGGCCTATGTAGTTGGCCTGGGACGAAAACCGCCACTGAATGGCCGATGAGAACCGCCAATAAAATCTGTCTATCGCCATATCGGGTACAAATTCCAGACTCCGGCCTCCTCAGTCCTCATAGTGATAATTATACCGCGCTTGCAATACCAAATACTACGCCACCGAGGGAGGCATAAAAAAAAAGAAAAAAACATGTGTGCAATTCACACATGGTAGAAGTGAAACATTCAAAAATGGCTTCAAGATAATCAGACGAATTTAAAATTTCGCGAAGAGGACAATTGTAGGTTTTAGTAATGATCATTGTGATACAAAGTTTGATAATACATTTTATTGGTATATTTCATTCGTATATATTACATAGATTTTATTATAAAATGATGAAAAGACTCTACAAACATATAACACGTACACGTATACAAAACACCGTTTGTGTGATGACTTTTCCCAATCTTTGTACTACGCATACGCGCACTTTTTACTGTCGCTTTTTCGTTTCATCGACTTTCAAATCACAACGATGCTAAAGTTTTCACTTCAAAATAATGGAAATGCGACACCACGCCACACGCATAAAAAAGATAAATTACACATACGCAATGTATCATTGTGTTGTATGTGAAAACCATTAAAATCCTTCCCACACAAGTACAAACAAGTACGGATAAATCAAATAAAACGAGCACATAATTTGAATTATTTAATACGAGTCATAATAAATCTATACCTTATCTTATATTAGTACAATAGGTAGGTACAGATGGATTCATAACTTAGGATTGCCAATGTATCATAAAAAAAAATCTGTGTTTTACATTCCTCATTCATTTTAATTACGATTACTATTACAAATTATATTTTCTTCATACAGTATATTTCTTTACAATATTTAATACTAAACATGGCGTAAACATTATGACCCCCTATAAAACATTTACGCGCTTCTTATCTTTAAGAATAGTTTGTAACTTTTTCCCTTGCGTCACATTGTTTGAAAATGAAAGGGGCAAACTAGTTTTAAATTTAAGAAGCGCGTAAACATATTTATGAGTAAGGGGCTATGTGATATATTCATTCTTAACACTTGTTTAACATCTCACAGTAGTACTTGGTATCGATGAATTTGTTAAAATCGCTATTTGGTTCTGGAACTTTCGGCTGTAGTTACAGTAATATTAGAATAAATTTGAGGGCACGTCGTACTGTTTTATCTGTCCAAAAAAAACATTAGTATCACCGATTAACGATGAATTTATTGGAAATCACTGAATCATGCCAGCCTGAAAGTTGTTTTTCGAAAAATAAAAAAATCTTGGTTACGCCTTATCGAGTTATCGATATGATGACAAAATAGACTGAACTTTTTTGTGGTTTGGCAACGTTTCTAGACTGCGCGTACTTTGTTTTAGTAAAATCTCATTGCCGTGATGGAATAAGTCACATATTGGGCCTTACTTATCAAACATTTTAGCAGAGCAAATGATTAAGAATGTTTTCTTTGTGTCACATTGCTTGAAAATAAAAAGGACAGACTACTCTTAACCATTTGCTCAGCTAAAATGTTTTTAAGTCAGGCCCATAGTCTTGTTTTTTTTTACCACGCGTCTCATGTGGTTAATTCACTTTTATCGATATTAAGTTAGCGATTTTAACAAACTCATACTCTCCTAAAATATATCTAGTCATTCATCAATTAAAATTACTTTAAAAATGCTACTAAATAATTAGAAATACAAAATTGTCTAAACGTTCTAGCTAGTGTATGGAAATACAACGTGACGAAAATAATAACATACATATGTTAAAATATTAAATAACTTAAAAAAATATAATTTTTATATTCTACGTAATATTTTTGTAATTTTAAAGCCACCAACTTTTTACAACTAAGGTTTAATTATCGATTATAATTTAAATAATATAGAGCATGAATAATACGTTGAAAAAAAATATCGATATATGCAGTTTGGCTTAAGCAAATTCACGGTCAGAATAAAGTTGGTGACTTTAAAATTAAAACTAAAACAAATTAACCGAAATTAATAATATAATGTGTTAGCTATAAAACTAATAATAATATTTAAATGTTATAAATAATTCGAATAAATGCTAAGCCCAGAAGGGATTGCAGTCGATCAAACAATCCCGTTCCAATACGAGATATTATTTAATTATCAAAATATGTTGTAAATATGAAGCACTAAGGCATTTCCGGGAGCGACTTTTTAATTATAATATGTTTTTAAAGGCTTGCCGTCCAATATTAAGTGGACCGACTGCGACAACTTTACTACCACATTAATATAATAAAGCCTGAATTCTAGTAATCGCGGCAAACTTCAGACCTAAACGTCAAAACGCGACGCGGCGTCGCGTCGTATTCCTATGACGTCAACCGCTACAGGTGACGCGCGACACGATGAATTCAAGTTGGAGTCAGTCGGTACAGGACATTTATGGAATTTTGTACATTCGTCAATAAATATTCACTCACCAGTGCCAATGACAATACTACATAAAACCTCTCTCGGATATGACCTTTAGCACCTGTTTTACAATATCAAGAATGAATCATCATCTAACACGTTAAAGCCCATTTAGCGTTAGGCTTTGCTAACGTAAATGAAGGACGATACTATGCCGGACTATCCGTAAGATACGATGGTACTTTGGACATAAAATACATATGTGCAAATGTTTGTCCAATGTACGTGTATATATGCAAGCTCTGGAAAGATCATAAATATTTTCGAATAGGTAATAAGTACTATTCTGCTTCCACTGCGTCCATTCAGCGATACCTGGGACGACGGACCGGGCGACGACCACTCGGTTGACCCAGGCTTACTTTACTTCCCGATCTTCACCCATTCGTTCGACATGGCCAAGCCATCGGAATCTATGCGCTTTTATCTTTCCGATGTTGTGACCTTCAAGGCCATGATTGGCAAGAAGCCGTAGGCGATCGTGAGAAGTGGAGAATTCCGGTTTTGAAGGCCAAGACTCACTTTGGGTCGGTGAGCCATCGGAGTAAGTAAGGTACTATTCTAACTATTGATTCTTCCCTGATATATAAAGTATATTTTTAGTAATTTTGACATGTACTCGTAAATACAACTTGAATATTTTTTTAAATAAATGTATTTTATACGGATTCATCACGATTTGTTTTCATTTTTAGGCCCGAATTGAATTGAATTGAAAAATAGAATATTTTTTATAATTTTATATGTGTTACAACACTATTTGTGAGCATAGTATGGTCCCGCAAGCAATAATGGTTTTTAGGAATATTTACTCAGCTATTGTAAAACAGGAACTCATAGCACTTAAAGCGATAACTACATTATGTATCGTACATAATTATTTCTTACATACAAATGTCGATAATCAGTCACCGATTTGAACAATTTTCATCAAACAAGTCACTTGCAACATTCATCGATAAAAATCAATCGTCAAAATGTTCGTGCCAACATGTTAGGTGACGGAGGCAGTGTTTTAGCTTCTTACTGTATTCGGATGAAGTTTCCATGTTAATATTCCTGGTCGGGGTAAATAAGTTGATAGATCGACATGATACATTGTGATAGATTGGTACCTAGGTTAAAAAAAATTACTATGTTATTATGCAAACAACACGTAATGATTACACATTCCTAATAATGTTCAAGATGACAACACCATAATATTGTTCTTCTTTTAAAGAAAAATGGTTTCCACGCATTTGCGATGACCTAGCCAATGTCAATGTAAATAGAGCAATTATCAAGTTTTCGCAATGACCACAAGACCCAGATGTGGACGATCTCAAGGCCCTGCTGGGATTATGGCGGCAATTTCTTCAAGTGCGATGCCCCTGAGATAACTTTCGCTCAGCGAAACGGCCGAACAAAGCCAGAACACATCAAGCAAAACTCATTAAAGATTACCGGTTAAAAGTTTCCACATTATACTGTCCATCTTCGCCTGAAGTTTGGGACATACAACCCCATCACTTTAAAACAACAAACACAACTCTAGACAATATAAAATCATTTTAACAAGCGACGCCCACCCTGTTGGACTTCCCGTCAAAATCCCAAAACTCACTTCCACTTCAATGTTGTCGACGGACACCGAACGACGAGCAATTAGACGACTGTGTCATAATTTTTCGTAACAAAAACCACAGATAACGTAAATTTCAGTTTCGTTATACACCAGTTTCACAAATATATACTTCAAGTCGACTTATCACACTTATCACTTTACTCCCATCGACCAGGGAAATCTTACAATGCTTTTGTTCTAATCAATTAACTTTTATTTAGACGTCAAAATTATACGTAACCTGTAATGACGCCAAAGTATTATATGTAATCAATATACAAAGAAAACTATCTTACTAAAAATATTGTTAATCCTGAATGTCTTATTACTATGCAATGAACATGAAGGAAGTAATATAATTTAAGAATGATAAGTAATTTTAGTGTAGTTGACGCCGCCCTCCCGCCTTCAGCCCCCTTGTACTGTACAATGTCCAGAGAGTATTCTATACCGTCTACATTATACCAATGGTATCCCCTAACAACGGCACCGTGCATAGATATAAAAAATAACTATACAATTATTTCGTTATCTATTTTCACATTAAATACAGACGCATAATCATATTTTGAATTAAAAAATATGTATTGTTTTTTTTACGTATTAAGAAAAATATTATATTATTTTGGTATTACAAAATTTGTTCATAAATTAATTTAAGGAGTGTTGTCATCCCATAACTGAGATCTAGTTTATCGATGTATAGACATCTTATAGTAAGTTACATAATTTTATTCAGAGTTTACTGACAAATAAGTAATCATAAATTATATTTAAGCGTAAAGATAAAATCGTCATTTAAATAAAGGAATAAAATAATAAACTTCTACTTTGATGTATTTATCGACTTCGATGAAGTTAACTACACTTGTTAATGAGAACATTGAATTATTATGAAATCTTTCATTTGATTCACAGACATAAAAATTCTTTAACACAGAAATTACATTTCTATGAAAATTTTCAATATTTTCTCAATAACTGATGTCGATACTTCGAATTCAATTCAACATTTTGTGCAAAGACGCGTTTCTTACCACAGGGCTCTTTCCTGTGAACACACAAATATCTACTAATATCTATCTATTTATATACCCATTTATATAATAACACGTATAACCCTCGATAAGCAATGGAAGAACGTTTTGGCGCAGGGAGTTCTGATTAAAAGGAAATCATATCAGTCGATAGAAAACAGTGAGTCAAGTAAGTTATGATAAAGATTTAGTCTTACTTTTCAATACTATTTACAAGAACATAGGTTTTACATACAATACTCCATACAAATGCTTAATTACCCACTAATGATTTTATAAAAATACAATAGAAAAAAATATTTCTATCGATACATTTGACGTGTATAGTAGAAATAAGAACATTAAATTAAGTTTTTTTAAATATTAAGGAATCGTAAGAAACAATTTATATATTTAAAAAAAAACTTTATATGGCTAATGTTAATACGAGGCAATATTGTACTCGTTATTTACATGCAGACTCATCGGAAAATACCCGCACACTCTTATGTTTTTCTCACCAATTCGATTTTTTTCCACTGACTTTAGAAAAAGGAGGTACTCAATTATTTTTATGTTCGATAGAGCTTATTCCAAGGGTGGTCCCATATACATTTGATCACGTTCGGATAAATTTTGAAGGCGGTCCATTGAGTTTTCATTTTCATTTGACTGGACTAGTACCGCCTCTTGCGGAAACTACAATAAATAAATAAATACACCCAACAGTCACACACCTAGTCCTGACCCCACACTAAGTATAACCTGTATCGTGGGTGTCAGATACTATGAGAGACTTTCGGTCTCACAACACCCAGACTTGAAACAAATATCTGTGGGCCACACAAACATTTGTCTCAATGCGGGAATCGAACCCGCGGCCTCTCGCTTCGCAGCCGGCTACTCGCCCGCTGCGCCACGGAGGCCGTCAAATGAACTAAAACAAATATATGGGGAAAACGAAATCTATCGTCATTTTCGAGACACTTCTCGTGCACACTGTCAAAACTAACTCCTAATTGGGGACATAGGTACAATTTTGTACCATCGAATTGTATCGATAAAACATTTCGCAGCACAACAATGTTGACAGGTAATCTCCAACAATAACAATATTGCCACGCAACGGAATTAAAATCACTTATGTTTAAAATGAAACTATGCAGTGGAAATGTATAAAAAGAAGACAGTTTAGTTCGGAAATTCGGTGCTTGAAGCAAGGCTAGGTAATCTAAGCCATTTATAAATTAATACAAGGACATCGCTTGGAGTATGAATCGACTAATAAAAGATTAATGGTGATGAAATCTTGATATTTCTCATATATCGATAACTCCTATGTAAGAGTCCAACTTAAATAAAGGTTAAAATTTGCAGTTATATTACTTTACTCAGGACTTATCGACATGTAGGTATAGGTTATAGGCGAAAGCATGATGTTTATTTCATGTAGTGATGTGAATCTTATACACTTGTCAGGTTTGAGATGAAAAATGTTCGTAGATGCTTACTAGTGTTGTCAGATGGAAACAATCCAAAAATTGAATTTATGTCACATCAATGAAGATATTGATTACACTTTTACAAACTAACACATTTATAAAACTATATTACAATTCCATCGACAAATCATCTGACAACACTAACACAAAAATACTTATAGATTTATTTAATTCGAGAGACCAAAGTTTAAGGTCAGATTTTAAATATCTGCAACATTATTCTGCAAGGCAATTTGTTATTATTAAGTCGTTATTATTAATTGAACAAAGTAAGTCGCCACTTACAGAATCTTGAATTACTTTTATATGAATAAAACTAGTCTCCCGAATTATTAATAATAAACCTGACTACAGCGAACCCGACTACACGGAGCTCACATCTACTGACAACCTCATAACAACTAACATTACACCAACATAATAGTCTTAATATAGCTTCTGATTTGTCCCGTACGGCCGCATTGCAAGCACCAAATTTCACAGTAAACAAATCAGAACCAATAGCGTTACATGAAAAACTCCCTGTTTTCTTGTGGTGGTCAAGTGTGCCTTAGCTGGTTGTTCGTTGAGTTGCCAGTGGGACTCTGACAGTTGGGAACATCTAACACTGTGATCTCTATTACGCGGAGTCCGCGCAGGATCGGATCTGTTATGTGTATGCCCCTTGGGTTGTAAACTCTTTCGTTTTGCGTCGCTATGAACTTCGATACTTTTCTTAGGTGCTGTAAAATGAGAATTATTATTAATAATAATATCAGCACTGTAATATTACTGTTCCAATGGTGTGCATGGGTCTGCTCTACTAATGAGAGGGTTACGCTTTAGTCTAGTGCTGGCCTAATGCAGGTTGATGTATGGGCCTGGATTCCTCAGTGTAGGTTCACGTCCGTCAGGAGGTCGGTTGTAAAATATAAACCGAATCCTTTCTGTAGCTTTCGGCAAACACACAAGGAAGAAAAACAATTCGTATAGACACACTAGTATCACACCTCTTTATAATATTATCGCTTTGAGCAAGCGATAAAATATCATCATCTTGAGGCTTTTCTTTATCTAACTACTAAACCCAAAAGGAACCTTGACATTAAGTATATTCTACTTATATGATATACCTAGATATTCATACAGTGTATTATCTCTACAGATAACATAGCATAATGTAATTATTACGTGTCATAAAAACATTATCTTTACGAGAATATCAACAAAAACATGCAATTTTTTTGTATGATTTCGATGAATCATGGGAACTGGCCAAAATAATTTATAATAAAATTATTTTAATCTTTTTCTTTCTTTATTTGTCTGTGTTGCCATGCGACATAATTATTAGGTAAGTTTTTGAACATTAGGACTGGCTTTTACTTTACTACCTACTACAAAGTTTGGAGTCACTGAGTTTATGCATAAGTCGATTTCTTACTGTAAATTATAAACTTATTTTTATCAGTAACTTAATATAATCCCAAAAACGTATTTTCTATAAGTCTATGACAATATTTAATTACGTAGGTACCTATTTCTTATTATTAGGTTCGATAGAGTGATTGTTTATGACTCTATGGTATGTTATGCATACATTGTATTCAATTTTTCATAACGGCATAATGGAGCCGTCTACACGCACTTTTATATCACAAAACCATCGACCAATAACATAAGTAGGTCAACGCCATTACAACTGTAATAGCTATTAGTTACGGAGCAATTAAAACAACAATAAAATAGTTTTCGAATTTCTACCACATTTTCTGAGACAAGAAAAACCGTGTGAATCGTTATAGCATTATTTTATACAATTGAATATTAATAGTATTTTTAAGTTAAATTTTGTGTCTCACAGAGCAAAACGACTCGTTACAATGTTACCATGCTCAGCTTTAACGTCATTCGCGACATTTCGTTGTTCACAAATGAAGTCATTATAAATTTATTACCTATAATAGATACAATGATTGTTGAAGGTAATAAATTACAACAGCGTGTTATATAGGTAATTGCCTATATAACACGCTGTTGTTATTATACGATACATTTATCCTCAACTTCACACATAGTTATGGCTGCACATTATGGTTGAGATCTATAGAGCGAACTTTGACTAATTCTAAGTCAAAGAAACAAATTCAGTGAGTATTTGGGATATCTAAATCGAACTTTGACTTAGTCAGAGACATTTTTTACAAGAAAAATGGACTGACAGATAGACTAAGCAAAGATTTTCGTGTACAAAATGATTCAAAGTAATTAAAAAATTCATTATGTTTGTTTCTTTGACTTAGACTTAGTCGAAGTTCGCTGTATAGATCTCGGCATAAGTTTTATCTGTGTTGACTGGATATCAAGAACTAAGAGGAACTTACGGTCTTATAAAATAGAAGTAAATAATAGAATGTAAGAAAAGCCCATTTTAATATAGAACAATTCAGACATTTTTTATTGAAATTTCTAGAAAATTGAAAAAGAAAATTTTAATAAAATAGTGCTGAATCACTACTTTATTGTAAACAAATTACAAAATGAAAAGTTTAGAAATAAAGAAACTATGAATGGAAATGAAAAACTGTTTTACCACTTATCATAGCCTAAATAGAAATTGGTTACACTGGATTAGGACCCAAAATTTTAATGGTCAAACACTTTGAACTTTTTGATTTCATAGGTTTAAGCAATTGTTATATATTTTACGATTAATGATGATATGTTTTGATTTTTTTAGTCCCGATGTTTCTAAAGCTTTACAGATTTCGTGATGTCAGGTCTTTAATAGTCTGTACACTGCATAATTAATGTATTAGAAAAATAAAGAAAAGACATCCTACTTAATAATTTGGCCTATACAAAATGATTGGAATAATATTATAGCATGAAGTATCTCAATATTTAATCTTATCTATGTAGGCCTTGGATTTTCGAATTTATTAGATGTGACGTGCGTTTTATACGTGCTGATTAATGATTATTTATGACATTATAAATGCGAAAATAACTCTCATCTGTCTGTTACATCCACATTATTAAACCACTTAACCATTTGTGAACTCTCGGGACCAACAGATTTTTGACAAAAAAAATTGTCAGGAAAAATGTAGTGATAGTATAGGGAAATTATATAATACAACTGAGCATCTCTCATAAGAATGATTTATGGTCTCAGCAGTGGCGTGCAGTCCATATAGACAAAAAGACACTGTCTACCATGGTACATGACAATTTGCTATTGACATAGAATAATAATAAAAAATAGATTTCAAAACAGCACCCCGCTCATATTTTTAATCAACTCAGAGATAATAATCATAGTGACGGTGATGTAAAAGTTGAAGAAAATAATTTTGCAACTTTTTGTCTATCTTGATTAGAATGCCTGTGCATGTCACTGGGTCTCAGTTTGCTGGCATGTATTTGATGTTGACAGAATAGTCCGAAATAACAGCCATATTCCCAAAATGAATATAATATTTTTTGTAATAAATTAAAATACAAAATCATACCTTTTCGTAATGTGTCTCTGTACATATGTAAATGAAATAAGCAGTCAGACATGCTAAACATCCTTCACAGTATGTGCTGCAGTCTGCTGTCTCTGCCATCTCAAAATGTTCGTTTAACCTCTCCATGGTATATTCAAATGTTTGTCTGTCTATCTGTAAAATTAAAGATAACATTTTTTACCACCACATTCTTTCTTTCTACCTGCCCTTATCCCACATTAATGTGGAGTCAGCACATCACACTTTTTCAAGCATATTGCAGAAAGGATTTTGCTTATTTTTTATGACTGGGTGCCATCAACCACCTCTGAGGGATCCAGTCCCGGGCAAATTAAACCAGAAAATTTGTTGCCCTACCTGGGAATTTAACTCAGGACCTCCCAGTCCATAGCCTATATATGCTGCCACTAGACCAAGGTGACATTACCACATTATACACATATTACCACCACTACTATGGTTATTTATTCAGATGTGTTTTTTATTATCAAAATTAAGAGCACAGGTTTCTTTCATACATTTCTTCTAGTTATTGAAATATTAAATGAACAATCTCAACTTATCTAAGTACAGAGGATATAAACTTGTATTGTGTGCATCTGTGATTGATCAAGCAAGTGCGGTGCAATCTCCTGAGACAGAATACTTGAGGTATTGAAAAACGAAATATTCTTCCATTCTTAGGGTTCTTCTTTATTTAAAAAATATGGCCTCCATCAAAGGTTGATGATTTTGCCAACAACAGTGTTTAATAAATCCATTACTCAAAAAATAAATTTCTTAGGGTTATCAGTAATTTAATGTCACTAGGTCATTATCAACTGAATTGTAAATGTCAAGGACTAGACAATATACCTACCAATTAAAATTATTGCTACTATTGCTATGCATAAAAAGTATATGAGCATGTCCTTGCATGCAATGACTACAACTCTGACAAACAAAATCTTACAAGTTTATTCACTTTTAGCCACTGAACAACACACTTTCACCTACCCTATCTTCGAGTTCCGATGGAAATCTCGTCTGGAACTTGACTGCCGTGCCCTCAGAATAATCTCTCTGTATAAATATCTTTATGCCTTGCTGTGTTGGGGTCTGTTGGCTGCCTGGGGTGTTGGGCCCAGACGGAATTCTATTGTTTGCCATTTTTCACCCACTATAACTCCACATACATAAATTATATCTACAGGAATGCGTATGTTATGAATGTATCATAGTTTTAACATATCGTTAGCGATAAACAAGCCTTCGATTCAAGAGATTTCGATAAAAATCATCAATGACGTCCGTCACTCGTCAAAGTGAAATGTTCACAAATGACAGCTGTCTGCTCTGCTAGTGCTGTTTGTCTATGAATATAATACAATCTTTAGTCGATTTAATCAACACACACAACCACACCACGTTTATAAAAACTGTTTGAGGAATCGTTTCAGTCAGTGTCACAATCATTTCATTGCGTGTCGTCCTCTTTTAATATTATGCTATGCTCAATATAAATAATTTTAAACCACACTAAAGTCGTTTTATATTTATTTGCAGCTTAGAGCATTTATGACTGGAGACGCCACTCATAGCATTTCCCTTCTGCCGAGGTACAACTTACAAGATTCAAAAATCTACCACGTTTATAAGAACTGCTTGTTGAATCGATTATGTCATTGATACAATCGTTTTCACTGTGAATCGTCCTGTGTCGTTCTCCTTAAAAAAGCCAGTTTGCGCAGTTATCACGTACAAAAAAGTCCAATACATCCTGGTGACAAAAATATGGAGTTATATGTGACTATTTTAGAAGTAATCTATTTCCATTTCACATTTCCATTTTTGTAATAAAAATTACGGAAAATTGAATTACACAATCAATTATCAATTGTACATGGAGCAATCGAATGACCACATCGGCTCACAATTTTATAATGATGTAGTATGGTGTTTAGAAAATCAATAAATTCTCAGATTTGCAGAATCAACTTCTATTTATTAATATATTATTGTGTGGAATCGAATCCAATTTTCGACTATTCGAGGTGTTCACTAGTCATTGCATGTCAGCCATAGACAAATTATAAAGCCGGGTCTCCTGCGTAGTACATTATTTAACTCTTTTGAACTTACTAAGCTTTTGAATACGAATTTTGAATCCTCTTTTCAGCTTTGGGCAAAGTATAATATCATTCATCATCCATATGATGGTGATTGGTGTTAACAAAATCGCCTCATTGGTCTAGTGGTAGGTAGCATAGTTATGTATATGGGCTGTGGACTGCGAGGACCTGGGGTCGATTTCCAGGTTGGGCAGATATTTTTCTAATTTGCTTTGCCCGGGACTAGATCCCCCAGAGGCCCAGAGGTGTATTGACGTCAAGCAGGCAGCCGATCGTAAAAATTATGACCGGGACCAAGAGCAAGACCGAAAGTCTCTAATGATTTCTGATACCTACGATATAGGGCCTAGAATTCCTGACCAGTAGGTACCTATCAGGATTATAACGTTTAATTATTTATTGAAAAATAATCACAAGTTTAAAAACTTAACGGACCGACTTCAAAACTTTCTAGTTGGCTAGTGCGCCTATGCCTACCCCTTCGGAGATACGGGCTAGAAGCTTATGTTATGTTATGTTGACGTCCAAATACTCATACACTGATTAATACTTAAGAAGATAAAAATATATACTTTAGGACTTTAGGATTTTTAAGTACTTACAATTGTCTACAACATTAATAAGCCGACTGGATCGGAAAGTAGTAATAACAGTGTATCTAATAATTACAAGTTTAAAAACTTAACGGACCGACTTGAAATCCGATCGTAACCAAATTTATATGGGACCACCCCTGAAATAAGCTCTATCGAACACAAAAATAATTTTGAAAACCGGTCCACATTTGGCGGAGATATCGCGTAATACATAAAAAAATTCGGACGAATTGAGGACCTTCTCCTTTTTGGAAGTCGGTCGAAAATTATTAAGACAAATTGGTCCCGAGATGGCTTCGCACTTCGCTTCGTATGTCGTGCTGATATAGGTACAATATGTGAATCACAAAACACATAGGTAGTATGTGAATCAGTAGGTACCGTCTTTACCATATGGGCACACGGAGCCCATGCCCAGGACCCCCGACTCCGCGAGGCCCCCAAAAGGCTGATAGGTACCAACATTCTCTTAGAGTTACACGATCAATTATTTTTACTCACTAAGGGGGCCCCGAATTCTTGTGTGCCATGGGACGCATGCCTTAAGACGGCCCTGGTGTGAATTGTGTTACAGGATTGATTGCAACATGCATTGTGCAGTGTGCAGTTCAAGCAATGGCGCGGTATTATCACAGAGTGGTCCAATACATTGTTCTTGGTACAATTTTTATTATATAAATCACACTAATATTATAGAGGCGAAAGTTTGAGTGTTTAAGTATGTTTGTTACTTTTTCACGCTCAAACAGCTAGATGACGAATTTTGATGAAGAGTACGAAGGTAGCTGACACCCTATATTAACAAATAGACTACCTACTTTTTATCCCGGAGAATAAATTTTATCGCGGAAAATAAACCAAGCGAACGGAGTCGCGGTCAACAGCTAGTAATGTAATAACTATGTTGAAGACTGTTTAATGTAGTAATTATAATATATTATTATATACTTATATTTAACTTTTAAACATAAAAATATTAGCATTTATTTTATTACAATCCGGTGATGTAAAAAACAGTAAATTTTTCTTTGTACTTAATTACAATTTATAATTATCTAACGGCCGCACTCAGAGACGTTCCTTCCATTAGTCCTAATTAGTATTTAACTAATTGACATTAATTTTTTAAATACCGAATACATGGGCTGCCGCACTCCGAGTTATGTAATGGCCAATTAAATAGTTCCTTAGTGTAGATTACCTCTCAGAGTCAGATAATGATTCATTAATAGCCCTTAATGACAATTAAACTTAAATACGGCACGACCCTTACTTATCTATTTAGGGTGACTTGCAGCCTTGCGATAAACGACGTTTAATCGTAAAATAAACTCCATTTTGGCATCATTTCAGTTCAACGTCTTGCACGTCGTGGTTTTACCCTTCATCTCGATTTAAATAAACGTTTAACTTAAATGGGCATGGCCGCCGGTTTAAAGTCGCTAATCTTGATTATAATGACAAATAACATAACCTTTTCACATTATTTATTGTTGTTTAATGAAAATCTATGATAAAAATGGCTTTGTTTTTTACACTGAACACGATTTGGTATCAAACAAGGATGATGAATTCGTAAAATATATAAAAACTCAAGTTTTTTTTACGAAGAGTACTTTATTATCAATAACCCATACATATACCTTACAAACTAACATTGTATGTACATAGTCTCTTGAAAAACCACATAATTACAACACTTCACTATTATGCACGATATTTGTGTCCGCACGTGTGGCACTAGTCCTTGGAAGCGGTGGTATACCACCCACGCCCGACCCGGCACTGCAGTCAAAAGTTTTCCTCGATGTCTCGTCGCACCTCGGTGCAGGATAGGCTTCGGCACACGCATCACAAACGCCTTGAAACTGGCGCAACTCCACACTTAGTTCACCACCATCAGCGACTACCTTGTTTTCTTGTGCACGCTCGCACTCCGCAATGTTCTTCTATTACAAAGTACATTAGTTATTCTATTTTCTAGGAGAGCGTTGTTTTCGAGATGATAAATTTCACTTAAGTTAACTAATTGCAAAGTTACTTCTTGATAAAATTTTATTATACCTCTATTATAGAAATTACCATTGTGGACAATAGACTTGTATAGTTCGCGAACGAACTAGTGCGGAGGACAGCTCCCACAGAAGAAATGAACGAACTAGTTCCCAGAACTCTCGTTCTTTAGTTCGTTAGTTCGTTTGATAAGTTAGATAGATTCTAAGACTTGAGTATCATCCAAAGTAAGACCATTGGTCCTCATATCATTCTCTAAAAAGTCCAGCTAGCGCTTTTGGGGTCGTCTGGATTTTTTTAAAATAACACTGACATACCACGTATCGTACATATACACAGAAGTACTGGCCAAATGATGGTCTTGTTTTCGTAACGCAGTCAATAACCACTAGGGAAATATGGTGCTTTTTGCGCAGCACTTTTTAGTTTCATAGATGGCAACAAATCATAATAATTTCTTTTACTTTCTTCGATAAAAAATATTTGAAAACATTTATAAAATACTACGTGTACGCAAACTCATGTACTTAATCTTTAGCACATTTCCTTTCAGTCGGCCATTTTCAAGCGGCCCCTAGACGCTGTTTGTCTTAGACATATGCGTACATGAACACCCACGGTGGTTGCTGAATCTCCATAGTGAACGGGAAGGGTTTGCTGACGCCAAAAGCAGTCCGAATCAAAGACTTTGATCGGAAGAACATGCCTTCGATAACGTCAACATAAGCTTCTGGCACCCCTTTGAACCTTAGGGTCCACCAGACCACCCGTCGGGACACAAAGTTAAAAGCCTTCTGCAGATCCAGGAAAGCGATATGCAGAAGCTTCTTTTTCAACATGCATGCCTCACAAAACGATCTAATGGCAAACATTTGGTCCATGGTCTGTCCCCCATACCCTGCAAGGCAAGAACCCAGGTTTCGCCAGCACCTAGTCCGTTACTCAAAAAAGTGTACCACATGCAGATAAAGTTGGCTTAAACCTAAAGGTGTTGGTGACCTACTGTGTAAGTAGGCCACCGTCATCGTTGGGTTCGTTTGGTATGGGTTGTCCCTTAGACGATGTCACTACTCCCCAAGTATGTACAAGTAAAACAAAATTGCAGCATATTATGAAAGAATAAAAAAAATCGAATCGGCCCAGGCGTCTTCGAGTAATCCGGGAACATACATAAAAAAGATTCCAACGAATTGTTAACCTCCTCTTTTTTAAGTCGGTTAATTCACCTCCTCCTTTTTTTAAGTTGGTTAAAATTCGTGCAAATAATATTTTTTTAGCCTTTCTTTGGTTCGAGACGAGAACTAAAAGAACGAACTAGTTCGTTTAGGAGCCGCGAACTAAAGTGACCATTCCTTATCGCGAAATATTATACGTATGTCTAGTTGACAAGTCGTAATCCAGACAACTGACACTGATTATTTTTTTTCAATTTTGCCTTTCATCAGTTAGGCAAAGGAAGCAAGCACATACAGCCTCATCGTATGTGTGTTTATATTACATGTATTAAAACTGAATGAAAACTAAATATTTGACAACTATTGACACAAGATAATCTATTGTAATATCATATAAAATAAAATACAATTCTTTCTACGCGAAATTGTGATGATAGATGTTGCGAGACGGCACTATAGATAATAATATGAAATTTACGGAACGTAAATAATGAGTAATTGTTGGGATTTATTTTATTTTAAAATGCAAAAAATATTTTTTTATGCGGAATTTTGAATGTGGTTATATATATTTTGTGAAACGGAACTTATGAACTTGGAGTAGTGGAGGCTTGCAGGCATCTTGCCCGCGTTGCAAAAGTTCCCGATTTATCGGGATATCTACTGATTTTGGTCATTGTCTCACGATGTCTCGATGTAGCAGTCATATCTGCCGAATTTTTGAATTTTCAACTAATGTAAAAATATATTCTTATAAAAAATGGAAAATAATATTATTAATACGGCAGAACTAAAAGAAACCTGTAATACAATACAATACAATACGGCCTATACGACAATAATACATAAATAAAATACGGCCATTCAACTTCGCGGTACATTAAAGCAAATTGCACTGAAATACCTTATAATAGAGTTTATTATTGTCTGGTGAGTATACAAGGGAAAATAAATAAATAACACCCAACTGTCACATACATAGTCCTAACCCCACACTAAGATCGAGTCTTGTGTCGTGGGTATCAGGAACTACTAGATACTTTCGGTCTCACAACACCCAGACCCGAAACAAATATCTGTGAGTCACACAAATATTAGTCTCGGTGCGGGGATCGAACCCGCGGCCTCTCGCTTCACAGCCGGCTGCTCGCCCTCTGCGCTGCGGAGGCTGTCAAATGTCTCTGAAGATAACTTCGTTCGGGTTGTTTCCCAAAGTGGATAACTTATAATAATAATAATAATAATAATGTTTATTTTCCACAATTTTTTACATTTAGTAGGTTCCCTGACTTCTGAGCTAGGTCTTGACCTGTGTTTCAGAAGTCAGTGTCCTCTTCCTTAGTGACTAATATACATGTGAAAAAAAAAAACAACAATCAACAAACAATACAATCAAAGTGTGTATGTATGTGTGTGTGTGTGTGTGTGTGTGTGTATATGTGTGTATGTATGTGTGTGTGTGTGTGTGTGTGTGTGTGTGTGTGTGTGTGTGTGTGTGTGTGTGTGTGTGTGTGTATGTGCGTGTGTGTATGTGTGTGTATGTGCGTGTGCGCGTGTGTGTGTGTGTGTGTGTGTGTGTGTGTGTGTGTGTGTGTGTGTTTGTGTGTATGTGTATCTTTGGTTTGTGTGTGTGTGTGAGGCATGCTTCCAGTTTTTTCTTTTATATACATAGAGGTATAATTATGATTTCATCAGTAACTCGGTTTGGTCATAATCTAATTGTTGTAGCCAATTTTTGCACTTAATTTTTGCTTCATGTGTTGTTAGATGATTTATATTAATATTTTTATTTATTTTGTTGTACAGGAACTTTGACATATATGTATGTTGGCGAGAGGCAAAAGCTGTACGATATGTAGGGAGTTTATATACACTAGTGATAGTACGCTTAGATCTAGAGGTATGGCGAAAGTTATGGAATGGAGTCATTTTGTGTTGTTTTAAGATAAGTTGGAGAATATACAACTGCCTTACAGTAAGGACATCGCATTTTTTATATAGAGATTTTGTCGGAAATCTGAAAGGACTGAAAGTCATTACTTTTAATAAAGATCGCTGTGCTCGTTCCAAATGTATCATGTATGTCTTACAGGCACCACCCCAGACTCCAACACAGTACCCGATAACAGATTGTGCTAAAGCATAATAAACTGTACGAAGAAGAGTAAAATCTGTGGCATGTCTTAAGGTCTTGAACACCCAAATGAGTTTTCTTATACGGGACGCAGTGATTTCGATGTGATGGCGCCAGGTAATATGTTCATCGATAATGATGCCGAGATATTTTATGAAAGTAGTTTTCATAATGGGGAGACAACAACAATTTATAGTATCATTATAGTTACAAGAATGAATTTTGACACCAATATCGGGTGGGGAGCATTTAGCAATATTAAACTGTACAAATTTTGTTTTTTCTATGTTCAACGTAAGGGTATTATATCTTAGCCAGTTACTAACCTTACAAAGCCCGAGATTAGTGATTTCCTTAACCTCTTCCCAAGTCTCTCCGTGAAAGATTAAGGCTGTGTCATCAGCGTAAGTAAATATCTTTCCGTTAGTTAGAGATTGTTGACACAGCTCATCTATATATATTAGAAAAAGGCTTGGGCCGAGGATACTGCCCTGAGGGACACCAAAGGTAACAGTTGCTTCCGGACTTACCAGTCCACCTATTCTTATCTTTTGTTTTCGGTTAGTTAAGAAATCTTTAAAAATGTTTAGAACGTTTCCTCTAATTCCAACATTATCAAGTTTATTCACAAGTTTGGGGATCGATACCGTGTCAAAGGCTTTTGCTAAGTCCAAGAAAACACCCAGACATTTCTTTTTACTGTCAATTTGATTGGTTACGTAACTTATTAATTGACTTACAGCAACATCTGTACTCGTTCCTGACCGGAACCCAAATTGATTGTCCGATAATATACTGTATTGTTCTAAATATTTCATTAAACGATTGTTTAGTGCCCTCTCCAGAACCTTTGACAATGATGTTAAGACTGAAATCGGACGATAGTTAGTGACACAATACCGATCCCCACCTTTGTGGATCGGTGTTATAAGAGATTTCTTAAAAACAGAAGGAAATACACCTTGACTAAAACATAAATCAACAAGAATTGTAAGATATGGAACAATAATATGTTTTGCCAGTTTTAATAATTTCGCTGGAATAGAATCCCAACCAGTGGCACAATTATTTTTCAGTCCATTGATTAGGGACTCAATCTCAGATTCATCAGGGGAAAGTAACACCATAGAGTTTGATGCACCAAATTTATGTTTATGTGGTGAGACATTATTAGATCTTGGTTGTACTATCGCTTCAGCTAAGTTCCTGCCTATATTAGAAAAGTAGTTATTTACTTCTATTATGCTGGAATTTTTATCATTTATGAGTTCAAAAGCTGTTGTTTTTGTTTTTTTTGAGTTGATAATAGATGTTATTGCATTCCATTTTTCTTTGTTACTTTTTGCGGACTCAAGTAGTGATTTCTCGTAATTGCGTTTTAATTTCCTAATGAGTGAGTTACAAAAATTGCGGTAACGTTTGTATGAGACTTCTAAGATGTTGTTACTTGGTTGTTTTTTAAATTTGCGATGGAGTTTATCTTTGTGTCTAATACAGCGTAGTAAACCAGGTGTCAACCACGGTTTAATTATTCTTTTTCTACAAGGTATGCTACAAACTTTCGAGTGAAGTTCAATAGCAGTTGAAATGCTTTTGACAAAGAGAGAGGCAGCTTTCTCTGCATTAGATGAAGAATTAATAAATGAAAAGTCAGTTTTTTCGAGATATTGGACACATGCTTCAAAATCGGTTTTAAGAACTTTATTTTGTTTTGTGGTATAATAAGTACGATCAAGAGATAGACTAAGCAATACAAGACTATGATCTGTTATTGTAGAATCGATCACAAACACTGACGCTGGTAAGACTGTTTTTAACATGACGTGATCTAAACAATTATATAATCTAGTGGGGAAGGAATGAGCCGCCAACATGCCTAATTCCGCAGTTAAATTTAAGTAGGAAGTACTGTTCCTGTCAATATTATTCATCTTAATATCAATATTAACGTCACCAATTAAGATTATACTAGACTTAAGTTTATTTAAAGGACGAATAATGTTTTCAATTGTATTAAGAAATGTGTCTATGCATACAAATGATGGCGATCTATAGATAGCTAAAATAAATATGTTAGGATCTATTTTTAGTAAGAGAAAATTTCCTCCTGCATGTTCTGGTTCTGAAACGAAACAAGTAATCGATTTTTTTACGTAAATTACTACACCATCACTTTTATTAAAACTGTTGCTCGATTGATAACAATTATAGTCATCCAAAGCGGGAACGGGTTTGTCATCGCTTAGCCAGCATTCTGTTAAAATAAGCACATCAGTACGAAATTCAAATCTGGATAATTGGGTAAACAAACTATTCATGTTTTTATAGATACTACGAATATTTTGAGTAATTATGTTCAAAGCAGTCGAAGATTCTCGCATTAGCTTATTACATGTGTCTGTGTCACAATCATATGCTGCCGCAACTGTTAGGCTATCTAGTTCTTTCGTGAACTCCTCAATTGGGTTACCCATAATAAAGATGTTGGAAATTATTGTCACGTATTAATCGATTCAGTGTTTGCATATCATAATAAGTTAAAACGTTGATCAAGCATGGAATGTTATTTTTATACAGTATATTAACACTAAAAAGAATATATATTTGTAAGCTGTTTGCCTCTGTACGTATAGTAGTTTTAAAAGTAATTTTGTTATATGTGTATATACCGTGTAAGACATGTAGTAATATCTGATTTATTGATAGAGTGAGTGTGTTTTTAAAAATAAGTACATGATAATAATAATAAGTAAAAAAAATTAGGTATTGCCGTATATAATGTTTCAGTCATGGACTGGTAATGCTATTAAGATCTGCTTCACAGCTAATTAAATAGTGTTTTTTGCCATCATCCTGCCGTAGGTATACTTTTCCGAATGATGTCCAGCAATACTTGAATCCTTTCTCTTTTGCAAAGTTTCGTGCAAGAAAGTAAAGGCGTTGGGCTTTTGTAGTCAATCTCTCAGCTATATATACTGGCTTAACTGGGCCTTCAAGTTTTAAATAAGTCGTGTTTAGTTTCTTTTTGAATTGCCTTGATTTTTTGATAAAGTTCTCTTTAGTAGCACCGGCGACAAAATCAACTATTATCGGCGACACATCTTTTTTACCCATACGATATATATCCTTTATTTCATGGTGTTGAGTGGGCGAGTCTAAGGCGTTCGACACTTCTTGTACAATTTTATGAAGATCTTCTTTCGATTCTTCTTGTTTTTTTGGAATATTCCTTATTTCAATACTCGTCGACAAAAGAGCGCGTTCGAGATTCTCCACCTTTTGTTCTAGTTGTTGAATAAAACGACGATTAGCTTTTCGCTCGGATTCTAGGCTTTCAAGTTTAACCATCATGTCATCGTACTGGTGAGAGATATGTACAATGGTTTCCTTAATTTCTATATTTTGTGTAATGATCTCATGAATCGCAACTTGGATATCTGCGATCTTGCTGTCTGATTGAGTTGAGCTCGCACGCAAAAGCGCGCGGAACTCGTCCATAAGCGAAGAATTGTCCTGGTCACGCTTGCGTTTAAAGCGAGTTGAGATATTGTCAATATCCATTGTATTGAGGTTTGGAGTTGAGGATATTTACTTTAGTCGTTCATTATAGTCCATTCATAGAATCGCATGCACATGTCATAGAAATATAACACATAGAACGACAGTACACGGCCGCGGCGTGAAGGCTTTCCAAGTGAGACATTATTGTCTCACTACGTTGCACGGCGTCAGCATCCAAGGTTAAAACTTAGTTACGAAGAGCTCGCACAAAAATAACGGAATAAACTTTCCACTAAGTCAATGGTAGGTCTTCTATACAAAAAAAGATGTATAGAAGACAACAATGAATGTTGTTACATTTTTAATAAAGATGAGAAAATGTTCACGAAAATAGGTGTTAAGAAGACGAAAATGATTAATCAATGTATAATATATCAAACTATAAATGATAATATGTGTAACTTACTGATTATAATTAAACAAATTAACGCATTATTAACATAAAATACTTGTGTTTCATTCCGAATAAAAATCTCCCGATTTTCAGATGCCAAATCTAACGATTTTTAATTTTACACTTTTGCAACACTGCATCTTACTCTATTCGCAGTTTTATTAATACACGAGTCAGTCCTAAATGTCATTTAAATCAAATGTCCCATTAGTTGTATTGCACGTACACATTTCTGGTTCGATTTAAGAAATCCGAGTGTAGATTAATGATCCGCGATTTCATTACTACTACTCATTCTTTACGGTCCGTTAGATTCATATCTAAAGTTTCGTCTCAAAACATCTATCATAACAATTTCGCATAAAACGAATTCTAGTTTGTTTTATATGATTTTTCATTAGATTCTCTTAAGTCAATAGTCGTCAAATGTTTACATGTAATACGATCACACATATGATGAGGCTATTTACCAGGAGTAACTTTTCACTTTGTTTGCTCAAGCTGAATTTATCATCTCGTAACTGCAGGGTTAACACCACCTCTTATAGCAGTATTATTATAATCGTTCTTCGTTTGTTTTATATGGGAATCGGTACAAGTAAAATTATAATAATACTGCTATAAAAGGTGGTGGTAACCGCCCTGTCTCCTAAAAATAGGAGAACATCGCGGAGTACATGCCTGAAAACATCAGGCCTGTATCCCCGAGGGGATAGGCAGAGGCGCACTAGCGAACTAGAACACCCACATTTCGCCGAGCTTAGTTCCGTCGCAGATGTGATAGGGAGCGAGCCTATCGCCATATCGAGCACAAATTCCAGACTCCGGGCTGATATGGAAAAATCCAATATCACTTTGCCCGACCCGGGGATCGAACCCGAGACCTCAGAACCGTAGTCGTACCGAAATACCACCACGCCACCGAGGCTTAGGTAGACTTGCACCAATTTTGAGGCGTTTGTGTGCGTGTGCCGAATTCTGATCGCCGCGCAGGACAAGTGGCTTATGTAGTAGTCGAATAGAATATTCGAATAGAATAAATGTATGGAAATGACATAAGGTTACGCCGCATATAGCGTACTCCTCTGTGCCGTGGCGACGACCACACAGCCGATAGCCTCCGTGGCGCAGCGGGCGAGTAGCTGGCTGAGAAGCGAGAGGCCGCGGGTTCGATCCCCGCACTGAGACAAATGTTTGTATGACCTACAGATAGTTGTTTCGGGTCTGAGTGTTGTGAGACCGAAAGTATCTCGTAGTTCCTGATTCCCACGACACAAGACTCGATCTTAGTGTGGGGTCAGGACTATGTTTGTGACTGTTGGGTGTTATTATTTTATTATTTTCATAAAAAAACAAGAAATAATATGAAAATGTTATGTTGTTTGACATTCAATAATCGCGATTAGCCATTTAAACCGGCGGCCCCGATGATTTAACTTTGTCGTTTATTTTAATCCAGATAAGGGGTAAATCGACGACGTGCAAGACGTTAAACTGAAATGATTCCAAAATGGGGTTTATTATAAGATTCATCGTGGTTTACTGCGGAGCTGCGAGTGAATTCGTTACAACTAATATGACATTTGATTTTAATCAAGTTTAGGACTAAGTCGGGGACTAATAAAATGGCGATTATAGTGAAATCCCTGCAAGTCGCCCTTAATGATTGATTTGGACATTTACGTTTTGTGTTTGAGGTTACATTTTTACAAAATATGATATAGGCTCACGCCTGTATCCCAGAAGGGTTAGGCAAAGGCGCACTAGCGAACTGGGTGTTCTACCCAAATAATATTACCGTAAAAATACCGGTGAGTTAAATTCGCATTACGTATTACAATATGACCTATGTCCAACAGTGGATGCCCTGCGGCTGATGATGATGATGATTACAATATTTTAAATCTCACGTACCAGCATCATCATTGTTAGCAAACAACGTGTGCCGGGACCATTCAAGACATCGCAATTCTGGCGGCAGCGGCTACCGGTCATGTTATTAGACGCATACAGCGATACGATGATGGTTCAATTTTGAACAGGGATTTCTTTGCCAATTTAAGAGTTTAGGGACGAAATTGTCTCGGGCAGCAGAAGCTTTCGGACGACAGCTGCCCAATAGGGAAGGCCGGCCGGCAGACAGGCTACAAGACAGCACCACGCAGGGGTGGTTCCAGACGAATCCTGGGCCCTTTTCGCCTAAGGAAACCCGGAGCTGTCCCTAAAGCACTGAAGAGGGCCACCGCGGGCTTTAAGTAGGTATTGCCGGTGTAACGTGTATATAGTGTTATAGTGGGACTCCACCCAGTGTCGCCAGGATGTTTTCTATGGCCCGGATGTTATAAAATATCGACTGTGAACTGGGAGGTCCTGGGTTCGATACCGAGGTCGGGTGTGGTGGTGTTTTGCTCAATAAAATCAAATCAAATCGTTTATATCCATTAAATGTCACACATTTTTTAGATTCCGTCTAAAATGTTTACTCTACCGCCAGTTCCGAGAGCTGGTTCGCCAGAGAAGAACGGGCAAGAAACTCTGCCGTTACGCTAAAATTATTTTCCCGGGATTGGATCCCCCAGATCCAGTCAGGAAGGCAGCCGGTCGTAAAAAACTAAGCCAAATTTTTCCTGCAACATGCTTGTGATAACAAAAAATGTGTCGAGTCGACAACACATTAACATGGGATAAGGGCAGGTAGAAAGAAAATGTGAAAAATATTACAATAGTAATAACTGCTGCACACACCAAGGTTCATTAAATTAGACCTAATTAGTCATTAACTAATTTACATTAAATTCGTTAATTAACGTTGCATCCCAGAGTCCAAATTTAATGGTTCGTTAGTTAATGTCAACTTTATGTATCCGTAGGACAGACGTCAATGCGTAGGATCTTTGACATTTGATCCGACAGCCTTCGTGGCGCAGTGTGCGAGTAGTAGTAGCCGGCTGTGAAGTGAGGGACGGCGCGGCGGGTTCGATTCCCGCACCTAGAGAAATGTTTGTGTGCTTATTTTTTAAAAATGGCATAACGAAACGCATCATTTCATTTAAATAAATAAAAATAAAAATAGTTTTTTTTTTCTATGGCATAATTGGTATCCCTATCTACTGTAAATGTAAATAAAAGTTTACTTTGGATAAAAATAGTACATTGTATAGGTACATAAATAGGGATTTGACATAAACTTAGATTAATGACTGACTGTGACTGTGGCGTGGTTGTATTTCGGTACAACTACCGTCCTGAGGTCTCGGGTTCGATCCCCGGGTCGGGCAAATTGATATTGGATTTTTCAGATCAGCCCGTAGTCTGGAATTTGCTTACGGAATTTGTGCTATTCTACGAGAGACAGCGTTAATGAAGTTTGAGATCAAACTTTTTGTATAGAACCTCTCTATGATTGTAGTGTTAAATCTCTTTGATTTTCTGTATTAAAAATAAAATGTCAAATGTTTGACGTAAAATTGCTAATCAATCATTAAGGAGTTATGTAAAGGTGTTTTTGTACATTGTCATCTAGGGACGCTAATGAATCATTAGCTGTCTCTGAGTGGTAACATTTTGAAATCTATACTAAGGGACGATTTAAGAACGGAAGTAATGCCAATGACCTTGCCGATCGTAGCGTTTGCGTATGAAAGTTGCGTTTGTAGGCAACCAGAGGGCGACGTCGTACCTAATATTTTCAATGGATTGTCAATATTGCGTTTAGAAACGAAGTCATTTCAATGTTTGTACATATCTATATAACGCCAGTCGCGAGCAAAGCGTTGACAGTTGAGTTGACACATAAAATCAACGACGATTTCGTAAAATGGACTGTAACACAATTCTATTGTGGTTATTCTTGAATGTATTATAAGTAATATCAACACAGCATATTATAAATACAATTTTATACTTCATTTCACATTACCTAATTTATTATAATATTCATATTAGACTGCCTCGGTGGCGTGGGTGTATTTCGGTACGACTACTGTCCTGAGGTCTCGGGTTCGATCCCCGGGTCGGGCAAGGTGATATTGGATTTTTCCATATCAGCCCGGAGTTTGGAATTTGTGCCCGATATATCGACAGGCTCGCCCCGTATCACATCTGGGACGGAACTAAGCTCGGCGAAATGTGGGTGTACTAGTTGGCTAGTGCGCCTCTGCTTACCCCTTCGGGGATACAGGCGTGAGCTTATGTTATGCTATGTTATTATAATATTCAGTACTCTTTATTTCTTGTATTATTGTTATCTTAATTATTCTACTGATATTCGTTACAAAAATGGCTAGTTGGATAAGCAGGTTTTTCCGCGCAGCTGGTGGATAAGTAGGTATCTAAACATTCTTCCGATCTGCTCTTATTTCATCTCGATTTGTTTCGGAACATATTTCTGTCCCAGATTTGATAGGGGGCAAGCCTATCACCATATCAAGCACGCTTCCAGACTCCGCGCTGATACTGAACAGTAAAACTCAATACCGTCGTGTCGTCGTGTTAGGTCATGTCAAGTCAAGTCATGTCAAGTCGTGTCAAGTCGTGTCAAGTCGTGTCAAGTCATGTCAAGTCATGTCAAGTCATGTTATGTCAAGTCAGGCTCTGATGATGAGATCCCAGAAAAATCGAAGGCATCCCTTTAATTTTACAGTGATTTTTCAGTTTTTGCACCGGATTCACTCTTCAGTACCATGGGGCGACCCAAATATCGATTATGAAAATACTTTATTTACAATTTTGTTCACATAATAATTATTTACTTTAGAAAAAAAAACAAATAACAGATTTAATAACATATTTGAGATGCTATCAATGACAAAAGAAAAATAAGAACTTGGCATAACTACGAAAAAATACGTGGACATATGCCTAATGTATGGAGAGAAAACAAAATGGCGGCAGAAAGATCGAATATACCTAGCAGTTCGGCATCTTAGATCATCCGAAATTGATATTATTATAAATAAAACACCGTATTTTTTATATTAAAATTAATATGTATTTATACGTTATTTAGGTATTACGAGTTACGACACGGTGACAACATACATGGGTGTTTCTCTGTAAACTGGGTAACTCATGGTCAGTGGCCGATATTACATGGAAAAGTTAATGAATGCTGCACGACCATTCCTTTGTGGAACCCGCGTTGTAACGTGACAGCCATCAGTCCTCTGGCAAGGATTATTATAGTTTATTTATATCTTACAAATGATGTATTGTTATAATAGATAAATATCCCCTGTGTACAGCAAAATATCAGGACTATAAAGTTGTTCCAATCATTCTATGAAATAAAATTAAACAGTCCCCTGGCAACAGACCCCTGTCACTCAACAGGACACGGGGTGGTTTCGGACTTCAGGGGGAGCGACTGTTGTTATACATTTTCATTGGTAACAGTTGAGGTATCAGTTAAGGAACATTATGTTTATTAACCAAAACTACAATTTATATAATTTCGACAGGACTTGGTATATTTTTATTTCATAGTATTGCTGACTCCATTCCCGTAATAATTTTAAAAAAAAAATTGATATTCCACATTTTGCATACAATAGGAAAGTTGAATTTAAATCCTCTTAGTTTTTCAGAAATAAGATTGAGACAATTTATGTCGCAACCTAAGCCGTGGTTAGCAATCTCTTACATTTTTTCAAAAAAAATAATTAACGTTGATGATTCGGCGGCCCTTAGGTTTCTTAACATATCTTTATTATTTTCAATTTCAATTACTAGTGATATATCCTCTTTTTCACTTTCAGGATTCTGTGAAAAATAAATAAGTTGTTAATTACAGTAATAAACAATAAGATTATTTAAAATAATGTAGTATACATTAACCAACAAAATACTTAATAACTACGAAAAAGCAGGAAAGGGCATAGTCAGCCCTTATGGTTCTGACATAGTCGTCTCAAGGTATCAACATGCGGGACTTTCAATACTCTGACAGTGCTAGGAAGTATTGAAAGATTCGGAAGATGTAAATGTTGAGATTAAGAGTGAAATTGTTCTGACAAAGTTAACTAATAACTTATCTATCCCACTGTAGATGCACTGGTTATAAATACAAATAAAATTACAAGTAGGGTAATATTGGGCATTCTAGACCACCTGTCGCTCGGCGAAACAAGTTCGCCATCGCTCCGGACGGTGGTCCAGAATGCCCAATATTTTAAAATCGACTCAACTTGAATGAATCGACATTTACCTTTATACCTACCTACTCAAACAACGCGTATGTAATAGTCATGGTCTCATTTGACAGTAACATGAATGTGAAAAACGAGAATGTCAGTATGTGATATGAAATGTGAATGAATCAAGTTTTAAATGAAACAAGCACGTTACATAGAAATGTAGGTTCTTTAGTTTATTTTATTTAGTAAAACCAACTAAAGTTTTTATAATATTTATTTTTACTTATCAATATACACCTTAGGTTGTTCTTCAAATAATAAATCAGCCGCACGTACAAACTCTTGCAGTTTTCGCCACTGAGCTGAATCGCTGTCGGTTTGGAACTTCAGGCGGACAAGCGCCTTCTTCCATAGGTCCATCGAGTCGGTGTCGTGCGCGTCGCTAGTCTTGTACACCTTGCAGTCGATGTAGTACTCACCGCCGGTGCTCGCAACACGTCGCTCGCTGCCAACGCCCACTCGGTTTACAAAGAATGATGACAGCCGACTGACGCCTTCAGTGAGCTCGGTATCTGTTCCATGGCTGCGACTTATACCGAATATATCGATACTGGTCTTAGGTTTTTTACTGAAACAATATAGAAAATGTAAATGTGGGGTGATTTCCTCATTAACATTGTATTATAGTAATCGAAATCGATACGTCAAATTATGGAAACGTAAATTTGAAAAGCTTAAAAACAAATTATCAAGCCATTATAGCAATTCGATTGCCTTTCTTTCTCTAAAGGTGTTTATAATGTCTCGTAGTTAATTTTAGGAAACAAATCTAAAAATACTCTTTCTCATTAAAAAATATTCCATTCAATTCATTTTACATAGAAGTTATTAGTCATTTACGAACAGAACATATTTAAAAATACACACAAAGGAAAAGTCAAATAAAATGTTAAATAACTCACTTCGCACGTGTTGAATTCGCGGATGAGCTTGACTTGCGCTTCACAACGTTGTCTGCCAAGAGCTTGCGGCTTGATTTATTTTTTTGTACAGAAGTCGGGGCTGGTTGATAGTATTCGCATTCTGATTCCGACCTGAAACAAAGACATTTAAAACATTTTATTTGACATATAAATAGGGTAAAGGAAGGAACAGTGGTTTGGTTTCTATTTTAGAACGTAAAAACTTTGAAAATTACACAGGGTTCTCTTGAATTTTACTGACTGCATTACAGAGTTATTTTAGGTGACAAAAAAGATGAAAATTAATAATTTCAAATTAATAGATAGTACTTACATTTTCTCCAGTAAATATACCTGCACGGTAGGCTTGGTGAGTCGGTGGCGATAGTGAGCAGGCAGTAGGCACGGCAGGCGACAGCAGTCTTGGCAGCACTCTTGGTAAATGGCAGATCACTTCTTCAAGGATGTTTTCACACTTTAGAGTTAATTTTGTTTGTGACGCTTCCTTCAAAAACTTGTCGTTTATAAACATAAAACGCGTTATAACTTGTTACATTAAAAATGTTGTAACTGGTATTGTTACCAATACATCGGAGCCGACTTTTTCTGTGTTTGTATTATACTCGGGTAAAGTGCATTCATGTTTACAGTAACATCGAATGTCGATGCAGCAAAAAGACTTAGGGTTGGTAGAACTGTAATACAATGTAAATAATAACCACTAATTATTCAAAATATTTATAAGAGTAATCTTTTATATGATACTTCTTTCTAAAATAATAGTGATAATTTTATTTCAATCAATTATAAATTTTAATAAAATTATTATATAATCATGTGAAAGAAGTAACTAATACGCTGCGCACCGTGACCTTAACATCGCGACTGCATTTTGTGTCGTGCTATTTTGAACCCTTTCTTTGCGAAACCATTTAAAATCTAATGTACACACATATCAAATAAATAATATACTTATTTTTTTAAACTTAAACGTGTACCTAAATGAAATTTTCTGTTAATTAACAAATAAAATTTTAAGAATTAAAGGTGTAATTATAAATGATTATATGTTACGTAAAAAATAATTTAAATTTCAATAAGTGACATCCTTACAATAAATATATGATCGAATCGAAAAGTAACTATGCTGACTACGAAATAATATAGGTCGAACGTTGCTGTTATGAAATGAAATATGTTATTCGCAAAAGAACCAGTTAGAATTATTATATTTTAAGCTAATTTGATTTTAAGCTTAAAATTAAAGTATAATTCAGACCACTAAATCTTTTTCCTGTTTAAAGAACATCATCTGAGTTAAAAATTAACAGTCGAGTTTTGTTGAGTAAATTTGAGTTTACATTTGAGTGCTAGAATCTTTAATGCATAAATCATATAATTTGAATATATATGTCCTAATGTATAATAGTATAGTATT
Organism: Clanis bilineata; assembly: GCA_036417725.1. Classification (NCBI taxonomy): domain Eukaryota; kingdom Metazoa; phylum Arthropoda; class Insecta; order Lepidoptera; family Sphingidae; genus Clanis; species Clanis bilineata. Next base: position 6,896,835 of record CM071162.1, on the reverse strand, counting down.
TGGACATTTCATCGCATTACATTAAATTAATGACTTCATGCCACAAAATTTATTATATGAATGCATCATTGCTGCATAACACGATCCGATTGTGCAATAATACGTACATATTGTTTTTGTTGAAATACAATACATCTTTCTAATGTTAAAAGATCCTATGTATGATATTGATATTATGACTCTTATTTTTAATTATTTTAAATAAGTATTCATCCAAAATATTTTATAAAAGCTGTTTTTTTAAATGAGACCTTTATCGGAAACTAACTGTTGCAGTGGTAATAGTTTATCCAAATAATATATAATAAATATATTATATTTCAGTATTATAACAGTATTGTCTTCGGCTACAGACTAAAGATATAAATTTTAAAATAAAGAGAAATTCATAATATTATTCCAGGTAAATATAAATTTTGTTATGTTTCATAAATATATTTTTATGGTGTTGTTAATTTTACACGCCAAATACCTAATAATATGATTTTTTTCAGAATTATTTTGATAAACGCCGGGTTTGTTCAAGAATATATAATTATTGAACGAGAGCACATTCAACAGAATATAAATGGTTTATGATGTTGGAGAACTCACTTCGTTTGATTTATAATTGGATCTGCATATAATTTATAATTATATTTAATTGTAATGTTATACTCGTAAGTATTATATACACAAATATTTCCATTTTTGTTATATGGACACATAATGCTTTTGTAAAAAGTGTGTAAAGAATTTAAAATTACCATTATAATATATAATAATAATGCCATACTGTTCAGTCTGTAAAGTATTAGTAGATAGTCGACGATGGCCAGGCCATTTACGCAGCAATGTTCATAAAAATAATAATATAACCCCATTGTATAGTAATATTTCAGTTATTAATACTTCGTTTAAAGGTCGTATCATAAGTTACAGGATAACTGCAACTGACGAGCAAGTTAATAATTTCCCGGAGATATTTCTCAATAATATTTGTGATCAAGTAAAAAATCTAATAGATCGTTCGCTCCAAATCCATACATCTGTTAAGGTTAATTTCGAACTGTTTTCTGTTTTTCTTATGTACAAAAATGATCAACAAGAAATAAAGTCATTCGCTACAAAAAATTATGTAATTCATGCTAATTATGATTTCAATATAATTTATAAATCAATGGTTACATTATTGTTAAAAAAAATTGAAGAATTTCAAGAGAGAGATAGCGGTTGGACCTTTTTGAAAAATTCACATTTAGAAATAAATATTAATAAATATCAGCCTCTTGGCGGATCGAGGTTTATAGACTTGCCAAAATTCATTAAAAATAAAAAAGCTTGTTTGAATATTCGAAACAAAGACCAATATTGCTTTTTATGGTGTGTTGTGGCGGCATTGTACCCCACAAGTCGACATTCTGACAGAGTTTCGTCTTATCCCCACTTCCAAAATATTTTAAATACCGACCAATTGTCATTTCCGATAACTTTTCCTGATATCGTTATTTTTGAGAAAAATAATCCTTTTTTGAGTATTTTCGTGTATGGGTTGAAAAATAATAAAACGATTGTAGGACCTTTGTATAAATCGCATAATAATAACAATAAATCTAGAAGTATCCATTTACTGTTCTTGGAAAATAATACAAATTCTCACTATTGCCTTATTAAAGATTTACCACGTCTCGTCAGAAATCAAATCACTAAACACCACGGTAAATTATACTTTTGCGAAACGTGCTTATTATTTTTTTCCACTCTCAGTCAAATTAACACACATCTATGTGGAGGGGTTGTTACTGTTTTACCAGAACAAGGGTCAATTTTGAAGTTCAAGAACTATGACAGAAAACAAAATATTCCATTTGTCATATATGCGGATTTTGAGACGCTACTCGAACCTGTTCCCTTACGCGAATCGGACACCACCGCTAATACATCGTACTCACAGCACCACGTGCCGGCAGCGTTCGCCTATAATATAATATCATCATTCGATGATTCATTTGAAGGTTATAGAAGTTATCGCGGTAATGATTGTGTTTTAAAATTTATTAATTTTCTAATAGATGATGTCAAAGTGATTTATAAAATCTTGTCTAAAAACGAACCCATGGTTTTTACAGAAAAAGATGCTCTTGATTTTAGTCATGCTGTCAAGTGTCACATATGTGATAACTTATTGTGGTCTGATAAAGTAAGGGATCATTGTCATATTACAGGCCAATACCGAGGTGCGGCTCATCGTCATTGTAATCTCCAACACAAAGTTCCAAAATTTATTCCAATATTTTTTCATAATTTATCAGGATATGATTGTCATTTATTTATAAAAAAAATAGCTGAAATTCCTGGTCAAATAAAAATAATACCCAAGACTAAAGAAAAATATATAACGTTTTCTAAATTTATTCCTATTACTGATAACGAGTACATACAAATAAGGTTTTTAGATTCCTTCAACTTTTTAGGAACAAGTTTAGACAAACTTGCTAAAACAATGGAAACTGAAGATTTTGTGAATCTTCGATCTCATTTTTCTGATAAAACAAAATTTAATTTATTGACGCGTAAAGGTGTTTATCCATACGATTATATGACAGATTGGAAATGTTATGAAGAGAAGTCGTTACCACTGAAATGTTATTTTTATAATTCATTAACTAACGAAGATATAAGCGACGACGATTATAAACATGCCAAAATTGTTTGGAACGAATTCGATATAAATAATTTAGGCGAGTATACGGACCTTTACTTGAAAACGGATGTACTTTTATTGACAGACATATTCCAAAATTTTCGAAAAACATGTAAACGGCATTACAAACTCGATCCTGCGTTTTACATCACAGCGCCTAGTTTGTCTTTTGACGCAATGTTACTTAAAACGGGCGTGCAATTAGAACTTCTGTCGGACTTGGAAATCGTAAGAATGATCCAAAAGGGTATTAGAGGAGGTTTGTGTATGTGTTCCCATCGGTACGCTAACGCCAATCACATGTACATGTCTGAATATGATGCATCCAAGCCTTCGTGTTTCATTGCATATCTCGATTGTAATAATCTTTACGGTTTTAGCATGTGTCAGTATTTGCCTTATTCTAGATTTAGATTTCTCAATGAAAGTGAATTGTCTAATTTGCAAGTAGAAATTATTGAGGACAACGCTGAGTGGGGCTACATATTAGAAGTCGATCTTTTGTATCCGGAACACTTACACGAATATCATAACGATTTACCTTTTTGTCCAGAAAAATGTGTGCCTCCAGGAGGTAAAACAAATAAACTTATTGCTAATTTATATAATAAATATAATTATGTAATACACTATGTTCATTTGAAAAAATGTCTAGAACACGGTTTAATATTACGCAAAGTTCACAGAGCTATCATTTTTAAACAGTGCCCTTATTTAAAAGAATATATAGAATTGAACACAGTATTAAGACAGAAGGCTAAAAGTAACTTTGAGCAAGACTTTTTCAAACTGTTAAATAACAGTGTTTTTGGAAAAACTTTAGAAAATACGGAAAACAGAGTAACTGTACATTTAGTTAATCAGTGGAGTGATAAAACTAATCGAACTAAAAAAACAATATCCGCTGAGAGACTGGTAGCCAACCCTTATTTCCATAGCGCATCAATTTTATCTGATAATTTGGTTGCAATACAAATGAAACCCGATCAAATTATTTTAGACAAACCTATTTATATCGGATTCACAGTATTAGAACTTTCTAAGTCACATATGTATAACTTCCATTATAATATTGTAAAGAAATTTTATGGTGACAGAGTAAAGCTATGTTATACAGATACCGACTCCTTTGTGTACGAGATATACACGCATGATTTTTATTATGACTTGAAGCACCAGTTTTTACCATATTTTGACACGAGTAACTATGATGAACAAAATATGTTTAAGTTACCTTTAATGAATAAAAAAGTTCCAGGTCTTTTCAAAGATGAAATGGGAGGGACATATATATCGGATTTTGTTGGTTTGAGATCGAAACTTTACTCTATAAAAACTCCTGTTAAAGTTATAAAAAAAGCAAAGGGAGTAAAATCATGCGTGGTAAGGGATTTAAGCCTCTCAGATTATGAAAACATTTTATTTAATGGTGGAGTCATTCGTAGCAAAAATATTATGTTTAAGTCAATTAAGCACGAAATATTTACACAAAGTGTAAACAAAATTGCCTTGTCTAGCGATGACGATAAACGTGCAATATCTGTAGACAAAATATCAACGCGAGCCTGGGGTCACTCGCATATTTTAAAGAATTTATAAACTGATTTAATAAGATGCATATTATATTAATTTTACTTTAAGCATAGATAAATCAACTGTATGTAATATTTATAAAAAGTATAACCAAATTTTGTATTTGTAGAAACATAAATAAACATGTGTTGGATTATGATTACCTATTTTTGTTTTATTTACAATCCTGACGAACAAACATGCAGACTATCGCTACTATACTATTACGATATATAGTTCAATAAACTGTAAAATGTTAAATAAGCATTTATGTCTCGTAATGGATCCTATAATAAAGGTGAACAATTCAAAGATTCACAATGTTTCCATCAACAAAAATGCTTATATAACATTTTGTAGTCAATCTATATAGAATCGTGGTCGTTGTTGTGTGTACGGTATATATTTTTTCAGTCATTTCTCACTTATCCGTGGTCCTGAATAGGTACCTATATAAACCCGCCAGAAAACGTCGTAACTATGTCATCGGTAAGTAAAATATCTATAACTTTGTGTTTAACATTACTATATAATTCACTGGACAATATATTTATGATGTCATTTGTTTTTGTTACAGATTTCTGATTCAGAGATTATATTTAGCCAGTATGCGCAAGATCCCCTCGAAGGTTTCTCGGAGATGCTACGTGACGAAGCCAATCGTTGCATCCAAGCCCCTCAGGAAAAAAAGTCAAAACAAAGGCGTCGGGAAAAGCGGTCGCATAATAATATAACGAAACATAAGTCGAACAAGTCTTTTGTTATGAGTAAATTGCAGCGACGCGGTATTAAGTTGATAAAAATTTCTGTTATAGATCTTTGCAACAACAATATCCAAACTAGTGACTGTGATAGTGACAGTGAGAATATAATTTTAAATGCTCAATATATAGTTAAAGACGCTATTGATAGTGTCATGGATGATACTGAATCGTTGGTCAAAAAAATTTCAAAGTCCTTAATAGATAGTGATTTTTAACTAATATTATTTATGTTTGGAATTTATTCATTATCAATATTTCATCTCTATGTATAATTGTTTTAATTATTCTGTGTTAGATATTGGTAGATACTATTGTAAAAGTTATGGTCTATGTAAAAATAAATAAAAAACAATTTTATGACTTAATTAGATGTTTTATTTCATGAAAATTGAAAAAAAAATTATACTACCACTCCAAATATTTTTTAATACATAATACATTTTTTAAGGCACAATGCTTAAAATGTTTACAACAATTTAAATTAGTTTTTCCATCACAATATTTTTTATGTAACACAGTAAAATTAGGGCAGTTTTCTTCACCGAGTTCTGATACCTTGCAATTTACATAGAGATCTTTTATCCATTTAACTTTCTCCAATCCTTTTACAATGATTTCTTTGTTTTCTAAATATGGAACTATTACTCGTCGGAATTCTCTGTAGTCAATGTACCCTTCGTTCCAATAAATGCCTCTATTTCTTTCTAACCATTTAACTTGCTTCTTTTCATCGTTTGATAAGTATTTAAATAGGTATGGGGGTTTTATTAAAAACGTTTGCGTATAATTACGAGTTGCGAAAGATAATTCCTTTATTATAAAATTATTATATCTGTCTTTAAATCCTTGAACATCTAATATTATACTATCCGTATTCATGATATTTTTCTTACAGTATTACTTAACGGTTTATACTCAATAATACAGTCATTCAATATAAGACAGTAAGCAGAGGTTTGGTCAGGTATTTCAACAATACTTTCCAGCTCAACTCTCACGTCAACTACTGGACCTGATATGAGACTATCTATTTGTCGAGAACAATCTATCACGAATAATGGCGCAATGTCCTTAAATTCTTTAGCACTCAACAGGGGCTCTGGTCTGCGTCCGTAATATGACTGTTGGAATCGAGCATATTGCTCATATAATAAAGCAAATTGATGGTTTATAAAATTGGTATTAAGGTTTTCGTATGGATAATAAGTTGAATTTAAATAAACTTTTACTTCACGTAGGTTACAGTGATCAAATCTAGACATGTCAGTACCAGCATTGTTTTTTCTGTTGGTTTGCAGTCCAATAATAACGTATCGAGGTTTCTCAATTTGAGATGAGGTTTTAATAGACCACGTGTGCTTTGTAGTTTTAGGTAACAACGGATATTCATATAAATCCCAATTCCTAAAAATTATCTGGAGTGCTCGATCTTTTTCTAAAATCTTTAAAAGATTCAATTTTTCTTTGTCCGAAACTTTCACATGTGGTACTCTCCATACGATTTTGTTGATTTCAATACTGTTTATAATATCTCCACTAGACAATTTCACAGCATTTAAATCTGTATTACTTCTTAGTAAAATTAATTCATGTTTGCAATTTATGATAACTTTTTTGTAATCTTCACCGAATCCTAAAATATTAGCAAGAGGCAATGATACTGAAAAAAAACCATTCTCACTTTTAACGCCCTGTATATCCCATCCCCAGGCACGAGATGTTTTAGCTTCATTTTCATTCATAGATATTAATGACTTCATGGTAGTGGTCACACCAGCATTTTTTATTTTGTCAATTTCTACTCCATTCAATTCATACCTGATGTCTTGAAAAAGGTACATCATTGGATTATTCGTAAATTCTAGACTTGTTCTTTCTTTCGTATCTCTTTTTGTGACATTTACAAATCCTTCTAAATACAAAGTGCTTGCTGACGGTAGAACGTACAAGTCTTTTTGATTAATGGGTATACGAATCTCGTCATTTCTGTTAAAACTAGTTATGTACGGCTTATACGAATGAAACTCTATGCCCTCGATGGTATTATCGTATGATGGAGTAGTTAAAACGTCTAGTATATTCATTTTAGTAGACCTATTATTTTCAGAAATTTTGTATTTTCTTTGTTTAGTTTTTGTTTTTTATTAGTATGTAATGCCGCTTTGGAGATGGCTCGCACCTTACTAACATTATTAGTATGTGCACTATGATATTTATGTACTAGGTGGTAGTCAATCATTTCCTCTTAAGGTGTAAATATAACTGTACTTCTTCACCTCGCAGATTAAGCAAATTATTGTTAATATCTAATAGCCTTATATTAACACTATTTATAATACTTTGATTTACTGGAAAGTATATTATATTCTTCGGAATTTCAATGATTCTGTATCCTGGAGGCACATTAGGAGCAAACTCGTGAATAATATGACTAGGTCGACCATTCACGTAAGAGCCGCTAATAATATCACATTCAACCCTCACCACGGTCGTTGATAAAATGTCTACTGGAAACTGTGACACATGTAATATATTAGCTTCAAGGATTTTTTTGTCGAAACCTAATAGTTTCCCAATGGAACATTTTTTTGTAAAATCTATTTTGTTTGTACAATATATGTTTGTCTTTAACGTATTGTTGTTGCACTGTAATTCAAAACTTGACTTTTTTATTTTTGATTTAATGTAATCATTAATATCTTGTAGTTCATATGCACCTTCAGGTATTTCAATAAAATCGTTGTGGTCACCGTAATATAATTTATTATTTCGATCATCAATATTTGGAATCGAATTAAATGTAGACAAATGTAATAAGGCACATTCATATTCTCCTTCAAGTTGCAGATTTGGGGAATAATATGTGGAAAGTACTGACGAAGTACCTGTTATAGATAGCGTGAAAGACATTTTGCGATTGGTGAAAATAAAAGAAGTCAGTTTATTTTATACCTTTATTCCAAAAGTTGAACAAAAATTTCAAACATAACTGACCACAGTTTACAGCATCATATGATTGATATCTAACGTAGTTATAATATATATTACACTTTTTAAAATACTTTATTAATTCTATAGGTGGTTTTATATCACCAAAACTGTCAAAATATTCACAATAATTATTTACTTTGACATAGGCTACCCAATGAGTACCTTCGTTCTCAGAGTCATCCAAATTAACAACACCACATTCGACGGATTTCGATTTCTTAGGTAATTGGTCTTTCATAAATACTCCTCGAAAATATGGTATATTTCTAGCGTATCGCTTTATTTCCACATTACTTAAAGCATGATTAGGTAGCCTCAAATTAAGTTTTTTGAACGCTTTATAAACAATCCGTTACCATTTTTGTAAGGCTTGATGTATAAACCTTTGCCGAGTGCTATGGATTCCACAACTTTATTATGGCGTTCAGATTCTGTTAAGTTTCGCTGCGCATTTTTATAATCATTCACTGTTTTTGCAATACCAGCAGCACCACCTGCTAATGAACCTAATGCGGACAACCCAGCAAATATGGGTATTAAAGGTAAAAGTCCGCCTGTTTTTGGTAAAGGTATAACTCTTGGCAATCGAATCTTGTGACTTGAATTTAATGGATATAATTTCTTCGCTGCCAGGTAGGCATATTTTATTAAATTTGTTTTACTAGGCTTTGACTTCTTTATATGTGAACGAATTTTTGAAACTAAGGATCCAAACGATTTCAAACCAGAGCCAGTTTTCAGTTTTGTCTTCATTACCTTACTAACAATCCAAGAGGCTAATTTTTCACCTTTTCCTGCATCTTGAGAATTTAAGCGTCGTTTAGCCATACTCAATAACTGTAAATCTGCTTTGTGGCGATTTGGTAAATCTGAGAATTTTGAATATGCAATATCGTGTTCTTTACAAGCTTCGTCCAACTTATTTATACCTTTATCACCACGCAATAAGCGTTTTTGAAGTTTTGTTCCTGGTCCGCAATAGTTGTAGCCAGGCAAATGTAGTTCAACTGGTAAACTGTTTATCAAACTATTTACTAGTCCTCCTCCGATCATAGCTTATAATAAAATGTATCGTTATTATCAAATTAATGATTAATATATAACATCTTATTAATTAACTACTTTGGAGATATCAATCCAACTGTTCTCGGAATCCTGAAGACCTAACCATTTAACGTATAATTTATTACCTTTTTTCTTTAAAACTTTTTCTATTAAATAAACATCAGGATAGTTCGTTTTCTGAATTTCTTGTTCATAAAAAGAACCTAAAATCGGTTGTTTGCGTTGATCTTCAATCTTATATGTAACAGGGTTTGTGTTATTTACTTTAGCAATGTTAAAAATTTCTGTTGACCAGTTCGGAGTGTAACCCTTTTGAAAACAGTTTTTATATTTACTAATACGTACGGAGTCACCAATGCGGAATTTATTGTGTTTAAATGATAATAATTTTCGTGATTTCAAAATTATCTGTTTTATTATTTGTTCATTCATAAGATCCACTTCGCTCGGTTTATGGCCAATTGTTCTATGTTTTGTGTTATTGTAGGCTGATATAATACTTTCCAATGACTTTGTTAACCATTTATAGCTTCCATTTATGTTAAATGTTTTAAAAAGTTTAATTTTTAAAGTTTTTATTAATCGTTCGACTATTGATGCTTTTTTAGTTGAAAAAGATGAATAATGATTTATATTAAATGATTTCAATAATTTTGAAAACATATCATTATAAAATTCTGTGCCTAAATCAGTTTGCAAGTTCACTGGTGTGCGACCGCTTTGTTTTAGTACTTTATGAAAAGCGTGTGATACTTCTACTTTAGATTTTGACTTTAGTGGAACTGCCCAAGCATATTTGGAAAAACAATCAATTACAACTAAGATGTAACTAAATCCGTTATTGTATTTTTTTATATTTTTTAAATCAATTAGGTCTGCTTGCCAAAGATCATCGATACCTTTAAGGATAACAGAGCGACGTATAAAATTTTTACGAGCAGACCGATGCAACTCATTAACGACTTGTTGTTTTATCATTTCGTAGGTATAGTTTTACCGGTCTTTTTAGCTGAAGGGTTCGTAATATTCTGGTTAATATGTAAAAATATTTGGTCTTTTAAACGCCTTAGAGAAACTTCAGTCTCGCTTCTAATTTCATGCTTAAATTTATCAAATAATTTTTCTACATCATTTTTATTGCACAAATTTTGAACTTTGTTATCAACGTATCGTTTGTTTGATACATGTTCAGCTTCAACAGGATCACTTACACCTCTAATTCGATTTTGTTGTAAATCAAACTCTCCATTTGGTGATTTTGTTATAGTTTTGTCAGATATGTCAAATATATCGGATAATCGCATCCTTTTGTGGATGTGATGACCAAACTTGTCAACATTCATTATGTCCGGTAATGTGATAGGGTAAAATTTAAATGAATCTAATTGCTGATGATCTGAGTATTTATTAATTATTTATGATTCTACTTTCTCGTAGTTCCTCTATAATCGATAAAATTTCATTGTCCAAACCAGTATTTCCGGCATCTCGAGAAGCAATTAATAATTTTAGTCTATCAACTAATTCATTGGGATCATCCCAATAAACGTAATCAACAAACTTATTCCACTTTTTTAAAATAGGCAAGCCTTTGCCTTTTGGATTTTGGTTACAACTTAGATCTTCGCTCAGTTTAAATAAAGGTTTAATTACATACATATACTTTTTACCTTTATTACTCTTTATAGGCTTATTAGGATCAAAATCCCGTCTATGAGCGTTGGTTTCTAACAACATTAATTTATAATCCTGCTTATCTATCTCCGTAACTAATTCCAAATTTGGATCTTTTGTTAATAAAAGTTCTCTTAACCCTGGTGTACTTTTATACTCCGATTCACCTACATTGATAGTTTTATCGTTAATTGATACCCTAGAAGTACCTAACATTAGTTTGCCTTTGTCTATTCTTATTCCGAAAGGAACATCTTCATAAACTTCCGGTGATAATGACCATGATGATGTATTTTGATTTAAACTATGATCCGAACCTAATGTTCTAAATGAATCACCACTTTTGTCTAAATCATTATCAGAATCTTCAATCTCTCCTTTTTCTTCTTCAATGTGATCATTATCACTAAGGTCTGAATGAGGGTTCTTAATATCATTCCAATAATTTTTAATTTTAGTATTTTCATTTTCAGTTATACCAGTGTCTTGATTCCCATTGTCTTCATATTTTAAATTAGGTTCTACTTTCAAATCACGTTTAGTTTTATATGCTATTTGATTCAGAGGGTTGATTAGTGGTTTGAATACCGTTTCCAAGGTCTTTTCATTGTCTACCTCAATATTTCTCATTTTACGAACTTTTTTCTTCACGGCTTCAGCAGCGCTAATTATTTGTCTTTTGAATGTTTTATCCATTATAGAATACTTTGTTCTTCTGTTATGGTTTCAAATGAAATAATACTTTACTATAAGAATTATGATATTTATAGAAATTCTTAGTCAAAAACGACAAAACTGTCAAATTTATTACGATAACAGCCTTCGTTTTTTCGACAATCTTTATTTATGACCAAATAACTGTATGGATCTGTCCAAATTTGTGCGCACATTTCACGAAACTCGTTCCATTTCATATCCGTGTTTACGTGTTCATCATAAACATGTCTCATATTAACATCGTCTTGTTTAAAAAGAACAATGAGATTTGCATTATCCCTGACGAGTTGTTTTGGCACTTTACTATAAGTTTGGTTTAAATAAAAGCAATCTATATTTCTATGTCTTCCCATTGCAAAATAGTCTCGCATGTTATTTTGATTCTCACATGCCACATCGTCGAATATAATTATAGAATCACTACTAGCTTCGTGAGGACTCAAAACTTCTTCGTTATCCTTGTACTTACAAAATGATACATCAGGAACTTTAGAAAACACTTTTTCCAAAAACAAATACTTAGGTTGATTTAAAGTTTTTGAGTATAAATAAACATTACGGTAATTTAATCCATCTTTATGCAAAAGCAGTCCAATCATTAGATTTGTTTTTCCGCAGTTAGATGGTCCGCAAATAATACACCTAATAGTATTTGGTAAAAGTTTCCCATGTCGCTGAGTTTCACCTTCGGGTTTAACACAAATTGGATAAACAACGAGTGAATCTGGTTGTTTAACAAATTTCATTATTTACAAGCGTCCGATACCATATAAGATCACAGCAACAATAATTAATAACATGTTCAAGTTTCATTAATATAATATTCTGTTTGCGCCCAAAAAAACAAAACAGAACATTATATCGATTGTTCAATATTGGGCATTCTGGACCACCGTCCGGAGCGATGGCGAACTTGTTTCGCCGAGCGACAGGTGGTCTAGAATGCCCAATATTACCCTACTATTACAGGTGAAGTCTTAAGAATAGTATATTTATAAATTCACCTTTTCCACTATTTCACCAATATTATTTTGTATTTCCCTACACGCATTAGTTTCTGTATTTATACAGTAAATGGTTTTTATTTAATAACTAGCTTTTTCCCGCGGCTCCGCACGCGTATTTTGTAGGGCCAACGGAAACAACTTTTGATTTGTAGATCCGCCCTGTCGTTTTAGTCCAAATATGGGCGACACAGATATCGATTTTGAAGTCAATCGGCCCAAAAACTAAGAAAAACAAAATGGCGGCCGCATTTGACAGGTTTGACAGCGGTTCTGTCGTTCTGAACCACGGCGTGACTCAGATATCGATTTTGAAGTCAATCGGCCCAAAAACTAAGAAAAACAAAATGGCGGCCACTTTTGACAGGTTTGACAGGTTGATTTAAAAAAGTAGCCCATTTGTGTCTTTAAACCCAAATGTATCCACTATCCCAACAAATTTCATAAAAATACATTAAGTGGACCTAAAATCCCCATACAAACTTTCAACCCTTATTTCATCCCTTTAAGGGTTGATAAAAAAAATGAAGTCCCCCAATTGTGTCCTTAGGGTCAAAAGTATCCTCATACCAAATTTCATCAAAATCCATTGAGCGGTGCCAAACTTCCCATACAAACTTTCATCCCCTATTTCATCCCTTTAGGAGTTGATTTAAAAAAAATAAAGTACCTTATGTCCGTCCTTGGAGTTAAAGGTACCCACATACCTAATTTAATCAAAATCAGTTCAGCGGCTTAGACGTGAAAACGCCACAGAGACAGAGACAGACAGACAGAGTTACTTTCGCTTTTATTATTTAGTAAGGACTAGCTTTTGCCCGCGGCTCCGCACTCGTATTTTGTAGGGCCAACAGAAAAACTTTTGATTTGTCGATCCGCCCTGTCGTTTTAGTCCAAATATGGACGACCCAGATATCGATTTTGAAGTCAATCGGCCCAAAAACAAAGGAAAACAAAATGGCGGCCACTTTTAACAGGTTTGACAGCGGTTCTGTCGTTCTGAACCACGGCGTGAGTCAGATATCGATTTTGAAGTCAATCGGCCCAAAAACAAAGAGAAACAAAATAGCGGCCACTTTTGACAGGTTTAACAGCGGTTCTGTCGTTCTGAACCATGGCGTGACTCAGATGTAAATTTTGAAGTCAATCGGCCCAAAAACAAAGAAAAACAAAATGGCGATCACTTTTGAGTGGTTTGACAGCGGTTCTATCGTTCGAGACCACGAGGCGACTCAGATATCGATTTTGAAGTTAATCGGCCCAAACCCAAAGAAAAACAAAATGGCGGCCACTTTTGACAGGTTTACAGCGGTTCTGTCGTTTGAAACTACGGGGCGACTCAGATATCGATTTTGAAGTCAATCGGTCCAGAAAAAAAGAAACAAATTTTCAACCCCTATTTCATCCCTTTGTAGGATAAAAATATATCGCATCTCATTTCTGTCCTAAGGGGTAAAACTATCCTCATACCATCTTTCTTAAAAATCCGTTCAGCGGTTTCTAGATTCCCATAAAAACTTTCATCCCCTATTTCATCTCATTAGGGGTTGATTTAAAAAAGTAGCCCATTTGTGTCTTTAAACTCAAAGATATGCACTATCCCATACCAAATTTCATAAAAATCCATTAAGTGGGCCTAAAATTCCTATACAAACGTTCATCCTCTTTTTCATCCCATTAGGTGTTGATTTAAAAAAAGTGGCCCATTTGTATCCTTAAACTCAAAGGTATCCACTGTCCCATTCCAAATTTCATAAAAATCCATTAATTAGACCTAAAATCCACATACAAACTTTTAACCCTTATTTCATCCTTATAGGGGTTGATGAAAAAAAATGAAGTACCCCATTTTAATCCCTAGAGTCAAATGTATACTCATACCAAATTTCATCAAAATCCATTAAGCGGTTCCAAAATTCCCATACAAACTTTCATCCCCTATTTCATCCCTTTAGGGGTTGATTTAAAAAAATAAAGTACCCTATGTCCGTCCTTGGGGTTAAAAGTACCCACATACCAAATTTCATCAAAATCGGTTCAGCGGTTTAGACGTGAAAACGCCACAGACAGACAGACAGACTGACAGAGTTACTTTCGCTTTTATTATTTAGTAAGGATTGTTAATTAGACCGCTGTTAGCGGTAGACTTCCATTTTAATAGATAACAGATAAATATCCTCTGTGTACAGCAAAAACTTTTTATGCAACCATTCAATTAAATAAAATTAAACAGTCCCCTGGCAATAGTCCCCTGTGGTTTAACAGGACAAGGGGTGGTTTCCGACTTCATGACTGTTTTTATAAATTTTTATAAGTAACTGTGACTGTATTTTGGTACAAGTACTGTCCTGAGGTTTCAGGTTCCATCCCCACCCAGGTCGAGCAAAGTGATATTGGATTTTTCCATATCAGCTCGGAGTCTGGAATTTGTGCCCGATATAGCGATAGGCTTGCCTCCTATCACATCTGGGACGGAACTAAGCTCGGCGAAATGTGGATGTACTAGCAGGGTAGTGAGCTTCTGCCTACCCCTTTGTAGATACAGGCGAGAGCTTATGTATGTTATTTTATTATTTGAATCAGTTGAGGAATGTTATAACTCAATCATGAGATTATGGTTTGAATATTTAGACATAATCTACCAATTATATGTACACAGCCATAGAATGTCCACTGCTTGACATAGGCTTCTTTGGGGGAGCCCAAAGATTTCCAGACCGACCTGTTGGACGTATGTTTGTTTTGTGTATGTCCTGTGGCTGATCATGATGATGATGATGATGTACACAGAAAAACTCACACGTAAAAACAATCAAATACAGGATTACCCTGTATACTGACAAGGATGTTCGGCAATTATTGCTGGATGATGAAAAGGGACCAACCAGAAGCTAAATATGCCAGAAACTTAAATAGTAAATTCATAATAACAGCTTTATTGTTTTTTCTGTATTAAACGGTCACTATTTGAATACGTACCTATTCATCAACATAATTATGAAATTCTTGGCCAATAAGTGTTTTTGTAATTACTCATTTTCACTAACAGTCACTCATCTAAATAAAACTATTGGTCAAGTTTTGTTGCTTAGTGTTCTTTTAGTTTTCCCTCTTTATTGAAGAATTACAAATTAGAAATACTTACATTATATCCGGCTGTGAAATAACTGATGCAAAGTCCCAAAAATAACACAAATATTTTTCTGCATTGTCGAGATAACAATCTCATATGGGCCAAATATCTGCAATTACAATTTTATGTAACACATGCCTATTTTTTTATAACCAAACAAATATAAGATAGTTGTAATTTTAACAATATAATAGGTACAACACACAATATGTGTGGATCATCACAACAGGTTTTAACACTGGACACTAAATATCCTATCCCGGAAAATAAATATATTTAAGTACCTACCTGCCAATTTGTTTAGGTTTTCTCTTTGAACCGGTAAAAGGTTATTGTTTATTACGCTTGCTTTAGGTAATCCAATGTTTCGACAATTCAGCGCCCAGTATAACATTGACCGATGATAAAAATTTGAGTTCCAAATCAGCGAGAAGTCAAGAAACAATTTGAATAAGGAAATATGTGATCAAAATCCAAATACAAGCCGAAGTCGTGAGATTGTATATATTATAAAACCCGAATTGTATATTATAAATTCCGATTTGCAAACAGTGTTGCTATAGGTGATACCAAAAATCTGTAATCCGGCTATATCAACCTGAGTAAAATCATTCCAATATACCATTATATATCCAATATACATATATTTACATTAACTTGTTTTATTGTAATTTTGTAGTAACGTCAACCATGACATACATAATAATAAGTTAAAAATATAAATGATGGTCGAAAAATTCTATTCTATATTCTATTACCAACCAATATACATAGCAAAAGTAAAAGTCCAAAAACCTGTAAAAAGTGGAGTAAAATTTGTAATTTTTATTGGTAGCCTAAAATCTGTATAAATTCAGATAAATCGGTATATATGGCAACACTGTCTCCGAGCGTCATTTTATGGAGTTTTGGCGGGAATTCTAACGGTGCGGGTGGTCGCTTGTTTTAATGATTTCATATTATAGTCTAAAGTTGTGCTTGTGGTTTAAATGTGGTGTGAATTTATGCGATAAACAACAACGAAGATGGACAGTATGTGGAACCTTTGAAATAAGTGATTTTGGGCGCTTTTTGTCGGGTGGATGGGTCGACCATGTTCGATTCCTCCGCTGCGAGAAAATCGTCTAAAAAGCATCAAACTGGAAGGAATTGACGCCAAAACTCCAGCAGGGCCTTGAAATCGAACACATCCGACTTCATTGCACTTGCGAAAACTTAGATGTAGGAAATAAAGTACCAAAAATAACAAGAAGTATACGGCTGAAGGACATTGTATCCATGGCTATGAACAACTTAAAAAAAAAAAAAGAAAAAAAGCGTCATTTTATTTGTCAAAATTAGGTATTGTGTTCAAAATATCGTTCAAAAATTAGAAATACGAAATTTAGTAAATCCATAACAAATATATTTGACGAAGTTTAAAATTATAAATTACCCTTTTAATTCATTGAATTTATTCTGATAATACGTTTGAGTTTATTTTATTTTATTCGAATCAACACGCATTCCTATGACGTCACCAAAAAACACGTCACATGAAAACGCCTGAAATTCCCAAAGAAATTCCTAAGAGCAAATACATCCATGTGTGATTTTATGTAGCTCTGGAGATAAATCGTTCGTTATCTTTGTATAAGACGTTATTCACAAACATGTGTATGTTGGTGTATAGAAAATACAAATCTTATTAACCCAATGTAAAAAACAAGGAACATTATTATGTTGATGTCCCAGGGCACGTGAGGAAATAAATTGACTTTTGCGGATTATTAGATGATTTAGATAATTATTATAGAGACGTTATCATATTAAACCAATAAAAGTCTATGATTACTGCCAGACAAAAGAATAAACTTCTTATTTCTTGTATATATGTTTGCAAACAAGGTCCAGATGAACGACCGTCGCCTCCCAAAGTTGACGTAAAATCAAGTTTAGCATTAGTTAAAGCCTTAATGAGCGATTAAACGTCTCTGAGTGCGGCAGTAACTAAACATTGGCATATTATCTTATTACGTAATTAACAACCTATTTGATGTTTTGGACGTCTCAAATCTAAACTAATCACGTTCCCTGTGTCAGGTTTGAGCATGACGTCGATCTTTAAAGTCATTTTCGAGACATTGGCACTGATTCGGTATTGGCGAAGTAAATGCGCCAAAGTCGTCTTCATCGACATCATAGCAAAGGTTTTTCCTGGAAATAAAATTAAATTAAACACTGATTTCTTAAGTATATTAGGACTAAAACTCTTTATTTCTACCTGCCTTTATCCCACTTTAATGCGGGGTCGGCGCAACACACTTTTTTAAGCATGTCGCAGAAAGGATTTTGGCTTAGTTTTTACCACCGGCTGCCTGCCTGACGTCAACCCCGACGTCAACCCGGGAAAATAGAATTAGAAAATTCTCTTTTTCCGACCTAGGAATCGAACCCAGGAATTCCTAGATCCACAGCCCATATATGCTGCCACTAGACCAAAGAGGCGACATATAACCGGACTAAAACATTGGGCCTAATTTGATTTCAATTAAATTAGAATATCCATGAAATTAGACGTTAAACAGATAAGAGTAGACGTAAGAAGTGTCATCAGTACCTACTAGGTATGATGATGACAAGCTCTAATAAGAAATTAAATTTAAAAAAAACATTAGTAGGTAGGTACATAACAACCTTTATAAAATAAAATTACGTAATAGTGTTAAGTAAAAATATTTTACCACATTTTGGAGTTAGGTAATGCTTCTTTCCTCTTAACCCTTAATTCAATAAACTATTAGACAGCCTCCGTGGCGCAGCGGGCGAGTAGCCGGCTGTGAAGCGAGAGGGTGCGGGTTTGATTCCCGCACTGAGACAAATCTTTGTTTGGCCCACAGATATTTGTTTCTAGTCTGGGTGTTAAGCGACCGAAGTCTCTCATAGTCTCTGACACCCACGATACAGGTTATACCTAGTGTGTGGTCAGGACTAGGTGTGTGACTGTTGGGTATATTTATTATTATAATAAGGTTTAATTTACCTATACAGTTTCTCTGTCCTATGCTAAAGCCTGCAAACGAATTTGCATTTGCTGGTAATGTAGATGGGCTCAGCCATCTCTCTGGCTTGAACTCCGCAGCGTCCGGACCCCAAATAGAATGGTGATGCATGCCCCAGAGTAGCAAGAAAATACTACATCCAGCTGGTATTGTGTAGTTCTCTGTAATAAGGCATTAGACAAGTCGCAGTACAATATCAGCTATGATATACCCAAAGAGATTTAATATTTGACAGCCTCTGTGGCGCAGCGGGCGAGTAGCCGGCTGTGAAGCGAGAGGCCCCGATTCCCGATTCCCGCATTGAGACAAATGTTTGTGTAGCCCACAGATATTTGTTTCAAGTCTGGGTGTTGTGAGACCGAAAGTCTCTCATAGTCTCCAACACCCACGATACAGGTTATACCTAGTGTGGGGTCAGGACTTGGTATGTGACTGTTGGTTGTATTTATTATTTATTATTATTATATTACTAACTATAGAGGGTCTATCATTTTTAATTTACAAAAAAATTAAATCAAACGTCAGTAACGCCATTCTACCACTTATTACAATGCGCTTATTATAATTTACACCTCAATGTTCTAGAATCACGTTACCTTTGCGTAAGACAATAGGTACTTGACTATTTTAAAAAAAGTATACAGGGCTATTTATTTGGTTATCCTAAACATGTTATTTATTTTAAAATTTTTAGTTTTAAAAAAGTAAAAATTAAAACATTATTTCGCTGACACGGCACTGCGCACGTGTTTCAAATACGACTGAGTGACTTATGACCACGAGGTCACAACTTTTGGATCACAAGTTTCGCACTGTTGTCCCATCTATGTACTATTGAATGTTTTTGGATATACCTACTAAAAACTGTCCTGCAAGTTACTACTGGGTATAAATAGGTCTTATAATGAAATAACTACAACAGACTGATTCCAGCATATTAGTCCTGAATTATAACTGTCCCATTGCTGGGCACGGGTTTCCATTACGGGCACCTACTAAGTTTTACATCAGAGTCAGCATATCTTGCAACAATTGGTGCTATCGGGTACAGCCTCAAAGTTTCTTTTATAACCGCTTCCAAATAATCTAATCTGTGTAAATCATGTTTGGTGACGTCTCGGTCGGAATATCCCAAAACATCTTGCAATCTGTTGAAGGAATATCTGTCTTATTAATTTGTATTTTATGACCATTCAGTATTTATACGACAGACGCGTAAGAAGCTAAAGTGAACTCGCGTCATAGAAATTGAAAGCAAGAATGCTTTGACGGGATCTCATTTATTAGTAAAATTTCTTTATTAATAATGCATTGATTGTGTATCTACCTACCAATTCCCGCAGGTCGACCAAAGACTTCTATGTATACTACTAAAAGTCTCTGAGGTCGACCATATTTTTTTTACATTCCTCGCTAGCGACAGCTGACTTCGTAAAATATTTGTATGACAATTGACGAACCTCCGACCGCCTCTAACTTTTACTTAGCGAATTGATGTTTTTCATACAAAATATTATTAAATACGTAGTCGCTAGCGAGAAATGTCAAAAAATTCATAGTCGAACTGATATGTTTTTTTTTTAAATGTCTCAAGTTTTTATAATAATCGACATGATACTTGTCGGCGACATGTTTTTTTTTATTGCAGAGACTGGCAATCGAGCAGATAGGTCACCTGACGGTAAGTGATCTCCACTGCCCATGGACACCCAAGACACAAAAGTACTCATGGGTGGGTTGCCAACCTAAAAAAAGGGGATGGAAGAGGAGGGAAAAACTATTGGAAAAGGGGGCAGAATTGGGCCACCGGAAATTATAGTCACCGAACAAAACGCGAAAGCGAGCTGCCACTCTACATCGATTTTCTGCGAGACAGTGGTATCAAACCGGTCGAGTCGGCCCATTCTTGCTGTAGACGTATCTATCTACAGCGTGGCTTTACCACCCAAAAAATGTGTGTAATGTGTCGATATCGTATCAGTCAATCAAAAAGTGCTCTGAAGAATTAAAGTACTCACTCTCTAGATACTTTTTCTTGTACGTTCGGATAGGATCCTATATTCATAAGACTGTACATTACAACGTAGGAAGAAGTATCGTATCCAGCGATCATAAACGTGTCAACTTCTTCTCTTATTTCTTGGTATGTGATCAATTTTTCATCGTCGGAGAGTTCCAAAAGTAAATCTAAGAATGGTTTGAATTTACCTAAAACATTTTTTTTTTATTTTTATAATCACGTCGTTTTTAAACGAGAAACTTTAGGAAATAGACCTAAAAGGACAGAAAATCAGAGTATTTCGGTCTCCAGGTGTGATTCTGTTTTGTTACCATTAGGTACTTGACTATGATTGAATTTATATACATATTTATATGTAATAGCAAATAAAACAAAAAAGAAACCCTTCTGTAAAAACTGCATCGAAATTGGTTGAAAAATGAGGCAGTAATTTATTTTTCAAATTCTGGAGTGGAGGCATATTAGAGGTATCTTGCTATTCCTTTCCAACGCGCGTTCTATTATGGCGTGACGTGTCATACTGATAGGTACTTCTCTTTCCCGCAGTTTGACGGTTACACCAAACTTCAAAAGCTTATAGCTTTTTTATTTTTGAGAATATTTCAATATTTCCTTCTGTTTTATATTTAAGACGACGTAAATTTCACATAAAATTATTAAAAAAAACTAGTCAAGTACCCAATTTCATAGGTAAGTACTAGTACATGATTTATTGTAAAATACATACCTTCATTCGCATTCTGATAGTCTAGTTTATCAAATACTTTATTATTCATTTGTAGTTTTCTGTTCTCCAGCACCTTTAGCAGTAAATAATGGTACATAAGTATTACATTAAAAAAATGGAAAAAAATTTGAATTAACATTTAGAAAAAATAATAGTGGAACCGTGAGCGGAACAACTGTTTAAGATTAATATTTTATTATAATTAAATACGAACGTAGGCGTAATTAGCAGGTACCTACTATTTTAATCATAGCATACAATGAAAAAGTGTATAATTACTGAGATCTATACAAGGTTAAACTAATCTTATGTAAAAAGCTGAACGGACACACAAATCGTAATAATGAACAACTTTTATACTTGCACATTTTTCAATATGCCTAATACTTTCATAGATATTTCCATTCAAAGATTTTGTAAAAAATCATCATCATCATCATTGTCATACGATTGAGGTGATTTAACTGATACATATTTCTTTGATAAAGATTTTTGACAATCATTGTTTTGAGATGAGATAGGGTTGTGAGGTTTTTAAATAAAAAGCAATTTTTGATTTTTGTATGAAAACAAAAATGTGTCATTATTGAGATAGAAATAGATAGAATATACCGTAGAAATAGATACCAGTAATACCTTTGAGCAATAGAGGTACATTATGTTGGTGAAGGCCTTCTACACCCTTTCCGACTAATCTTGTAGAGCGAACTTATACTAATTTGAGTAATGGATTTATTAAACACTGTCGTTGGCAAAATCATCAACCTTTGATGGATTATTATTTAAATAAAGAAGAACTTCGATTAAGTCAGAGTTAAAAAAACAAACTGAGTGAGGATTCTAAATTTTTAAATCAAACTTCGACTTAGTCCGAGTTCTTTTTTACAAGAAAAACAAATTGACAGACAGACCAAACAAAGCTTTTCTTGTAAAAAATGTCTCGGGCTAAGTCGAACTACGATTTAAAAATTCCATTTTCTTAGGGCAACTTGCACCACTATTACTAACCTACAGTTAGCCCTAACCTCAAGTTAAATTGAAAAATAAATATATGAAGGATATGTAATTCACTACATGTAATTAACGAAATGTCATCATATATTATCTGTAATTACATGTAGTACATTATATGTAATGAATTACATGTCCTTCATATATTTATTTTTCAAATTAACTTGAGGTTAGGGCAAACTGTAGGTTAGTAATAGTGGTGCAAGTCGCCCTTAGTGATTCACACTAAGTTCCTTTTTTTGACTCTGACTTACCTCCGGTTTCAATAAACAATCTCAGTTGGAATGTGCAGCTAGATTACAAAAACTAGCCAATAAGAACACAGTTTGAACATGACCCCGTCAAATAACTTGATGTGATTGGTTCATAATCGCGATCTATCTGCACTCTAAACTGAGATCGTTTATTGAAACCGGCCGTTAGTCGAAGTTCGCTCTGTCGGCCTATGTGTGTATCGGGCGGTGTTTCAAATGAGAAGTTTTAGTAGGTACTTATAGACAGACTACAGAGTACCAATATTAAAGTAAATGCATACCATATTAGAAAATGTGTGCAGTAATTGAACATGTTTGTCCTGCATTGCTTTCAGTTGCGTCATATTGTAAAGGAAGTCACTATGCAGCCAAAACTTCTGGAACCGTTCGGTAAAAATTTTCTGCACCTGTCCGATGCTCTTCAAATATCTGCCTATTTCGTCTGTATATTTATCATTCAAACCAAAAACAGTTTCTGAAACGAAGCCATAGAATAATTAAAAGATAAGAGTTTTTTTTATAAATAAATTATGCGTTAATATAAAGGCAGATACACACTACGCGACGTGACATGACGATATTTTTTATTTAAGCGATAAGTCAACGCCTATTAAACGACCTGTCAACGCCTGTTAAGCGACATGTCAACGCCTCTTTTCCCCATCCAATCCGATCGATGAAATCGCGATTATAGCATTTATTCCAATAGGTACTCGTACTTAGTTGAGTTGGACCTAAATTAATGGAAAATGGCAATGCAAGAGGCCAAGCAGACTGCCGGTAAAGGAATCGGTACAGTGGCGAATTTACACATTTGCCGACAGTAGGCTATTTAACTTTTGCCGCCTCTACTGAGATCTGAAATTCCAAACTTAATCCACAATTATATTAATTACATTTTTCTATCAATAAAACTGCAACTTTATGATTCGTGCTCTATAATCCTTATTACATCAACTTTTCTCGTGATTAGTATTGAGAACTAGGGTACCGTTATGTCAGTTCTAAGAACTTCGAACTACCTTTGGAAGGTGTCATCAAAACAGGAGTAAATCAAAACAAAAAAAAATTGGCTAAATTTGCCACCCCTTAAAATCTGCCGCCCTAGGCTTCAGCCTACTCAGCCTAGCGGCAAATCCGCCACTGAATCGATATTATTAAGGAGAGGAAAACGGTATTGGTAAGTTGATTAAATAATTATTTTGTGTTATATTTTATTGTATTGACTTGTCATAAGAGCTATTTATTAGCCTACGTAATTAATTAATAAATCATTTCAGGAGTAATCTATTGATGATTGTTAAAGTTAGTAAACAATTAACGTGATCACTTCAAATAAGGCCATGATGAAAACTCACCTATGTCATAAGATAATCTATATCTGAGATTGTACTCACGGAATACGGTTTCCAACGAGTTCATAAATATGTACTCCAAATGGGAGAAGGGACCTTTCCCTACTTTGGCGGACAACTGCCCCACCAGTTGTCTAGATTGGTTATTGAAGACACCCATGAATCCGTCTAGGACATGTTGGTTAAACGCCGGATTCAGAAGTTTTCGATGCCGTTTCCATATTGGACCTGGCAGTGGAATTACACTAATTAATTATGTCACAAAATACTTTAACAATGAGGGCCTTACTTATAAAAACATTTTAGCTGAGCAAATGGTTAAGAATAGTTTGTCCCTTTTATTTCTAAACAATGTGACACAAGGCTAAAAGTGACAGACTATTCTTAACCATTGAATCTGTGTGAATTGATTAGAATCAAGTTGACATAACTTGCTAAATCTGGTGGCAGGATATCCGTATCCGACCGGGTGGCGATCATCGTACACATGTTGTTAAAAACTTTTTTTTTTTATGGTGTTAAAACCTGCCATAGTGACCCACACTCTTTGTGTGTTACGCGTTCCAGGATCAGCTAGTGTACTTCCGGTTCTCTCGAGGGGTATGCGGCATCACTTTATGGTAGGTTAGCCGGGTATGGGGGAATCCCTGTGTCTGCATTGGTTATCCGGCTGTCTTGTTGCAAGCACCTCGATTTGCTTCTTACCTCTTCGGATTCGGAGTGTGAAGAAGCTTAAATAGACCGGCATGATTCTGGCGACCACCACTATAAACCCTTTGTTTGTCAGTGGTCGTTAGTTTTTTTTAATGCACTAAGCTTATCATCAGGTGCAGTGTAGTGACTTTGCCGTGCTCAGATAAAAAAACAATAACTTGCAGTATAACTTACTGGATATAATTATTCACGATTGTCGCCTCCTTGATCTAGTGACAGCGTGTATGAGCTGTGAACCAGGAGGTCCTGGGTTCGATTCGCCCCGACGTAAAGTGGCAGTTCGCTACTGCATTTCGTTCGATGAGTGAGATTACTGACGTCCCAATTCCCCACTCCCTACCCCAATCCTTGTTCTCCTATTTTTAGGCTGGCAACGCATCCATGATTCTTTTTGTGTCTTGGGTGTCTATGGGCGACGGTCACCACTTACCATCAAGTGACCCACCTGCTTATTTGGCAGTCTACTATATAAAAAATGTCGAGCGACTATTTGCCCGGGACAGAACCTCCCAAAGGGGGTTGATGTCAGGCTTGAACTGGATTGCCCCGTCCTTGTCGCCGGCGACTTCAACGCCAAGTCCTTGGCTTGGGGTTCGTCGGTGACTAACGCACGGGGCAGGGCCCTGGAGGAATGGGCGATCTCGTCCGGCTTGGCCGTCGTGAATCGCGGGACGGCGGACACGTGCGTGAGGCATAACGGCGGTTCGGTGGTGGACATCACGTTCGCCACCCCGGCCCTAGCCCGCCGTGTCCGGGACTGGAGGGTCCTGGTGGGCGAGGAGACGTTGTCGGATCACCGATACATTCGGTTCGACGTCGCCTCGTCCTCAAACACCCGGTCGGGTGGGGGACCGACCGTCCCGCGGTCGGACGGCCCACGCTGGGCCGTTAGTCGCCTCGACGTTGAGGCCCTGAAGGAGGCCGCTCTGGCCCAGGCGCTGGTGCCCGTGCCGGACGGGCCGGTACGGGTCGACGAGGAGGCGGAGTGGTTCGGGGCGGCGATGTCGCGCGTCTGCGACGCAGCCATGCCCCGGGTCCGACGCCTCCCGGAGAAGCGCCAGGTGTTCTGGTGGTCGGCGGAGCTCACGCGGCTGCGCGCGTCCTGCGTTGCCGCCCTCCGCCAGCTATCCAGACACCGTCGTCGCCGGATTCGTCTTCTCGGCGACGAGGACCAGGAGCGGCTGCTTCACGGCCTCCACAGGGAGGCTAAGAGAGCGCTGCACGTGGCCATAGCGAGGGCAAAGTCTGCGGCTCAAACTGAGTTCCGGAGTACTCTCGACAGCGACCCGTGGGGGCGTCCATACTGTGTGGCGTTGAGAAAGCTCCGCCCATGGGCGCCCCCGCTGACGCAGAGTCTCCGGGGCGACCTCGTTCAGGAGGTCGTCGCGGCTTCTTCTTCGTCGTCTTCCCGGCCACGGAGGATGTCACTCCTCCACCGATGGCGTCGCGTTCGTCGACGCCGTCGTCGTTGGATTCGGCGAGGGTTATTTCGGAGGTTTCACCCGAGGAAATGAGGGTGGCGGTGCTTCGGCTGCGGGGCAAGAAAACCGCCCCGGGTCTCGACGGTATCCCCGGACGCGCATGGTTGTTAGCCGTCGAGCACCTGGAGGCGAGGCTCCGCGGCCTTTTCTCCGCGTGCATGGAGCGGGGCCAGTTTCCATCCCGGTGGAAAACCGGCAAGCTGGTCCTGCTCAAGAAAGACGGTCGACCCGCAGAGTCGCCATCGGCCTACCGGCCCATCGTGTTGCTCGACGAGGTCTGCAAGCTCTTCGAGCGGATCGTGCACGCTCGCCTCGTCGAGCACCTGGAGGAGGCCGGGCCGGACCTGGCGGATTGCCAGTTCGGCTTCCGGCATGGCCGGTCAACGGTGCATGCGATTCTGCGGGTCAAGGCGCACGCGGAGGATGCAGTTGCCCGGGGTAAGGTGGTGGTGGCGGTGTCGCTCGACATCGCCAACGCCTTCAACACCTTGCCCTGGGCCTGCATACATGAGGCACTGCGGTACCACATGGTGCCACTTTATTTGCGTCGTCTGGTGCACTCGTACCTATCTTAGGTATGTAGTGTATCCTGGCGCCGCTGGGTGGCACCGGAGGGCTATGTCTGCCGGTGTTCCACAGGGCTCAGTTCTGGGCCCGCTACTGTGGAACATCGGTTATGACTGGGTTCTCCGTGGTACCAACCCCCGAGGCGTCGCTGTTGTCTGCTACGCGGACGACACCCTGGTGACAGCGACGTCGGGTACTTTCGAGGATGCCATCCTGCTCGCCTCGTTCGGAACCGAACAGGTGGTGGGCAGGATTCGGCGACTGGGCCTCTCGGTGGCATTGGGGAAAACCGAGGCCCTGTGTTTTCACGGGCCTCGGCGTGGGCCACCTGCAGGGGCCCACATTACAGTGGAGGGGGTGCGGATTCCCATCGGCACCACGATGAAGTATTTGGGTTTAGTATTGAGTAGCCGGTGGGATTTCCGCGCCCACTTTGAGTTGTTGTCGCCGAAGTTGGTGCGGGCAGCGGGCGCGCTTGGGAGCCTGCTGCCGAACCTCGAAGGTCCCGGTAACCCTTGCCGGAGTCTGTACGCCGGAGTCGTGCGGTCCATGGCCCTGTACGGTTCACCCGTATGGGCCGGGTCCCTGAGCGCCCGCTGCGTCGCCTTGCTGCGCAGCGTCTGGTGGCGCAGCGGATAATCAGGGGCTACCGCACGGTCTCCCACGAGGCGGCCTGCGTGTTGGCCGGCACTCTCCCTTGGGACTTGGACGCCCGGTCCCTCTCGTCAGCGTTCCACTGGCGGGAGGGGGCGTCCCGGAATCGGGAGAGGCTTGCCCCGAGGGAGATTGCGGCCAGGTTCCGCAGAGTCGCCGTGGAGGAGTGGCATGCCAGGCTGGAGAGCCCGAGTTCGGGCTTGAGGACCGTCGCGGCAGTGCGACCTGTCCTCGGACAGTGGTTGGATAGGCGCCACGGTGCGCCTACGTTCCGGCTGACACAGGTGTTGACGGGCCACGGGTGTTTCGGCTCATACCTGTGTCGTATAGCCGGAAAAGAGGCGTCCGCCGTGTGCCACCATTGTGGCAACTGCCGCGAGGACACGGCCCAACACACTCTTGAGGAGTGCCCAGCCTGGGTGGAGGAGCGCAGCGCTCTCATAGCAGTCGTCGGAGGAGACCTCTCGCTGCCGGCCGTGGTGTCCGCCATGGTCGGCAGCCGGAGGTCATGGCGTGCGATGGTCTCCTTCTGCGAGCGCGCCATCTCGCAGAAGGAGAGCGCCGAGCGGGATCGTGAGCAGAGCGATCCCGCCCGCCGCCAAAGGAGACGTAGGAGGCGCCGGGTGGACGACTGACCGGCGTCTCCCGCCCTGTGGAATGGGGGCGTTTGGAGAATTCCACCACGGTAACCCCTGCCTGTCGTAAGAGGCGACTAATAGGGGCCTTCCGGGGTCGCAGGCACGCAGCGGGGGGCTGTGCGCCCCTTATAGTACTATTGTACTTGCGACCCCGGGACGGACGGCAGCACGGACGGTCGGCCTCGTGCTGCCGTAGACGCCGAGGGCGTCCTTCGGCGGCGGGGGCTTCTGAGCCCCCCCCAAATCGGAGACGGGCCGCAAGGCGGCACCGCGCAGGGGCGGTTCCGGTAGCAATCCGAGGCTATCTCAGGATACCCCGGGACCGCCCCACTCTTGCGCCGAAGTAGGCCACCGCGGGGTTTTTAGTCGGTATTGCCGGTGTAGGGCATTTGTTAGGGACGCGGCCCAGCGTCGCCCGGATGTCTACCATCTCTCCCGGGCATCACGGCGCTGGGTCGTAAGGCCGGCGAACCCGACATACCCGCCGCGTCCACCCCCCCGGGCGCGGCGGCAGTGGTAAAACACTTTTCCCCGCGACAAAAAAAAAAAAAAAAAGGCTTGAACTGGATTGGAAATCGTTAATCCCGCCAAAACAAAAAAAGGCAGCCGGTGGTAAAAACTATGCCAAATCCATCCTGCAACAGACTTGTATAACATTGAATATTAAAATAGTGAGTATTATGTACTTACAGTCGCCTCCTTGGTCTAGTGGCAGCATGTATGGGCTGTGGACTGGGAGGTCCTGTCGATTTCGATTCCCAGGTCGGGCAAAGGAATTTTCTAATTTAATTTCTCTGGGACTGGATCCCTTATAGGGGGTTGACATCAGGCAGGCGGCCGGTCGTAAAAACTAAGCCAAATCCTCTCTGCAACATGCTTGAAAAAGTGTGTTGCGCCCACCCCACCTTAAGGTGGGATAAGGGCAGGTAGAAAGAAAGAAAGATTATGTACTTACCACTGCCACTAACTAATCCGTTCCCAAGCCATGGTTTAGAGAAATTGTAATAGTAATCTTTTATGAGACAACTTTTAGCCACCATGTATGTATCATCAGGATCCGTGATGGCTAGAATAAAACAGTAGGCCAACCATGAGCTTTTTGACATTTCTCGCTAGCGTTTTCATAAAATATAATTATATTTATATGAAAAACACCCGACGCCAACCATGAGTTTCTTGTCATTTCTCGATAGCGACTTCGTAAAATTTTTAAATGAAAAACATCCGAACGCATCTATGATCTAGGTAATGTGGCGAATTAAGGTTTTTCATACAAATTATTTTACGTAGGTAGTCGCTAGCGTGAAGTACCAAAAAAATTCGTGATTAGCCTACAGGTTTTTAGTGTTCATTGTAATTATAAATCTCTTTAGATTGAGCGAGTTTATTGCCTACAACATGAATTTCGATCCGACCAGTATTAATAACACAATCACACTGAAAATTGTCTCAAAGTTGGCTGTTGCGTTTCGTACGGTGAATGGGATTTCCGGAGATCCAATTACCCATTTCCAAACGTTCTTCTATGTCATGGGTGACGTGGATATCAACAATCAAGAACAAAAATATTCCGGTTTAATTCGTTCTCTTTGTATGTGAAATTGTTATTGGTACCAACTTTGTGAAACACCCGGTATAACTCACCAAAACTATTGGCCAGAATAAATCTAGCAATAGATATTTCGTCCTATATTTTTGCTGCACTGTAGGTAATTTTTATACATAAAGAAATAATGAATGAATCATTTATTGACACTAGTTTGGTGGCACACATAAAAATGAACAAGTGTAAGACATAAATACATATTAATTATACAGATGTTTAGGTATGTACCTAATTAATCAAACCTAATCAAGTTGTATGAAGTTAATTGCCTATGTATGGTCAAAAATGCTTACCATAAGCAACTCTAGGTCCTATGTTCATAGTTATCACACCACCTTTAGCAAGACTTTCTTGTGAAATCCATTTTAAGACATTCCATGTATCTGAAAATATAAATTACTAATAAAGAATGTAAACAAATAAATAACACCCAACAGTCACACACATAGTCCTGACCCCACACTAGGATCGAATCGTGTGTCGTGGGTATCAGGAACTACGAGAGACTTTCGGTCTCACAACACCCATACGCGAAACAAATATCTGTAGGCCATACAAACATTTGTCTCGGTGCGGGGATCGAACCCGCGGCCTCTTGCTTCACAGCCGGCTGCTCGCCCGCTGCGCCATGGAGACTGTAAAGTGTCAATAGAGGCAAACAAGGATCTTCATGCTTTAGCCCTTCTAATTTAGATTCAAAATTGATTATTTCTTTCCACGGGGAAAAATTTCTCACTCCGGGGGAAGTTGATTATGCTATAGCCCATATTCATCAGGCTTCCGTCCTAGTCCACAGCATACTGAATTTTTAATTTTTAACGAAATTACCTACAACGACACAACCGACTATAAAACTGTAACCGCATGTGGTACGGTGTAAATAATTTCCCACACACCCGCCACTGCAACTTTTGTAAGCTAGGATCAACAATGGCACGCATTTTTACGACACTGTACCATGAAGCTCGGCCAGACGCTGGGAATGCAAAACGGTCCCCCGCAACGAAAGTAATTAAAAAGAAAAATATGGAGGAATTGTATCTTGTATGCCTGTCAGAAAGTTACTTACGTTTCCCATCTCCATATAATATATAACCGTGGCCTATAAGAGGTAGACTTCCAGGCAGGACCGGGGGGTCGAGCACCTTCATCCTCTTCCTTTGCCTCGCCATCAACCAAATCGCATAAACTCCGCATATCAGAAATATTAATGGAAGGAACATTTTCGTTAGCTCTTAATCTGCGTGATAAATAATTAATTATTGACAATTAGCTGTTGCCCGCTACTAACAAATGTCCGGGTTAAAAAGTAATCTATTCGCTATTCCAGACTATCATTTATTGCTCTGTTAAATTTCATCCAGATCTGTTCAGCCGTTCTGGCGTGATTAAGTAAAAGACATGCATAGGTCGCGACAATTTTCCTCAAACTAATTTCAGGGCGCTAAGCACGTAAAATGACAGCTCGCTGTTGCGTTTCGTTTCGTGATTAAGATTTCTGGTAGCCCAATTCTTCTCTCATTTTCGGTTGGCAATGCACTCATGACACATTTGTGTCTTGGGTGTCTATGGGCGGTGGAGATCACTCACCATCGGGTGACCCACCTGCTCGTTTGCCAATCACATCAATAAAAAAAAAACCTTTTACCCGTCTGCCTCGGAGACGCAAGTTTTTGCTTGATGTGCTGTCAACAAAGCTCCTTCATAGCGCAGCGCGGCTCGGCGTAACGAGCGAATTGCCAGGCTATGCAACAATTTCACTTTTCACACACGCGATTTCACTCAGTAAGTTGTTTCGAGTCTGGTTTTTGTCAGGCTATAAATTATTTGTTCCTGATACTTACGATGTAGGCTAACGGCCGGTTTCAATAAACAATCTCAGTTTGAATATGCAGATAGATTACAAAAAATAGCCAATAAGAACACAGTTTGAACATGACTCCGTCAAATGACTTGATTTCATTGGTTCATAATCGCGATGTACTCTAAACTGAGATCGTTTATCGAAACCGGCCGTAAATCTAGTGGTCAGTAGTTCAACTATGAGTTTGTTGCACGTATTTACGCGAACGAGGACGTAAAATATTTTATGGAAAACGTCAATTCCTCACGTAACCGCTAGAGGCGTTCGGATGTTTGTCATACAAATATTTTACGGAGTCGCTAGGGAGTAATGTCAAAAAATCTCATGGTTGGCCTACTATAGGGTAACTTTTGACACTCGATTCGATTGCGACTATAAGGAAAAGTGAGGGGGTTGTTTCAAGTTTCTCACACTTTAAAAGTCTTTGAGTTGTTTGAAAAAAAATAGAAATATAAATCTGAAATTCAATTGTTAATTCAAATAATCAGTTAACTTATTGTACCTAATAACAAACTAATTATAATTAAATTCAATTAACTTATATAAATTAATGTAATTCTTTATAAAAACTACGGGTTTGACATAGCACATTTTTCTCTATACCTCGCATTTAGAATTAATTATCCAGTTTTAGATCAGTATCAAGAATTAAGACGTTCGTAACAGAAAATGAACTTGATTACTTAATGTGTTACAAAACTTTGCTCACTAATACAACTTTCACACAACTTCAACCCGTGGACAAAATCAACTGATCGTGTAAACGTACTAAATACTCTTTTATTAACACACTAATTTAAAATAAACGCTTTCATTGTTATACATGTACGTATCCATACTAATATTATAAATGCAAAAGTTTGAATGTCTGTTTGTTACTTTGAAATAAAATTACTTTTACGGATTTTATCACGATTCGGTTTTAATTTTTATTCCCGACGTTTCGAAGGCTTTGCAGTCTTCGTGGTCACGGGTTGGACTGAGCTGTCATTTGTCCAAGAATGTTAGTATTACAAAATCTACCTTCATTTTAGAATTATAAAGATTTAAAAAGTTAACCGTTTATGTTCCGATCTACGCAGTACGAGCTCACAGTGTCTTGAGGTCTGGCAGCTGGTCTTTTGGGTCTGTCTGTTTGTTACTTTGTTAGCCAGAGCGTATGAACGGATCTAGATAAGAGACACAGAGATAGATTATAATTATATTATACATAGTTTGGAATAGCCAGGGACTATTTAAATTTGTCTATGGGAATAGCACATAGGTTACTTTAGGTATATCTCGGAAAATTAATGGTTTCGTGGGATATATTATTTTTCTACCTGCCCTTATCCCAGCTTAATGTGGGATCGCGGCAACACACGTTTTCATGCATGTCGCAGAAATCATTTGGCTTAGTTTTTATTCCTGACGTCTACCCCTTCTGAGGGATCCATATGTTATTTTTGTTAGTAATTTTCACGCGAACGAAGTTGCGGGCAACAGCTAGTATTTTCAAAAATAACATCTGTTCAAGTAAAGGAAAACAATAAATATGTGTATTTTATTATTTCAACATACATACACATAATAGAAGCTCACGCAAGCTACGATGGGGTAGGCAGAAGTGAACCCTTTTCCCTTTCCTACCATTCACTCCTTTTAGGTTGGCAACGCATCCATGATTATTTTTTGTGTCTTGGGTGTCTATGGGCGGTAGAGATCACTTACTATCAGGAGACCCATTTGCTCATTTGCCAGTCTTTGATATAAAAAAACTAGAACACACATTTAGCGAGCTTAATCTGTCCCCCCTCCCACATGTGATAGGAGGTGAACCTATCATAGCGGTTACAAATTCTAGATTTGGGCTGATGTCTGTTACTAAGTAGAAATACCCAGTATTAGTTTACCAAGCACGGGGATCGAACCCAAGACCTCAGGACGCAAGTCATACCGCGCACGCAATACAACTATGCCGCCGAGGTTTAGGTATTTAGGTTGTATACCTCTATATTATTTATGTTACTGAATGAGTAAATATTACACCTGATTTTTTTATAGCAGAGACAAAACAGTTAGGTCACCTGGTGGTAAGTGACCTTCCACCTCCCATAAACGTCCCATACACAAAATTAATCATGGGTGCGTTGCCAACCTAAAGGAAGTTAAGGGAAAAGGGATAAAAGGAAAAGGGGGTAATGGGCCACTGGAAATCTCACTCACTGAACGAAACGCGAAAGCGAGCTGCCATTTTACGTCAGTTTTCTGTGAGACAGTGGAATCCAACTAGACGAGCCGGCCTATTCGTGCTGTAGACATTATGCCCCTTACCGCCGAATGTTCATACACCTAAGGTCGCCTTATGTCGTTTAAGGCCACCTTATCTGTCAAAATTGTATGGTGAAAATCAATTTAAGAAGCCGTTAAAGTTGATTAGCGTTTGACCATTCGGGCGTTACTTATAAAAAAATTTAAGCGCTGGGTACCATAGGTTGTCCCTTTCATTTTTAAACAATGTAACGCAAGGAAAAAAGTGGCAGGTTATTCTTAACCATTTGCTCAGCTAAAAATGCTGTTTTAAGTAAGGCCCTATGTAACTGTCTAAAGCGTAGCTCTACCACTCAAAGGGAAACGCAGTGCATAAAAATTCTTACTATTACAACAATATAACATTTATTTATATTAATTCTACTAGTCGCCTCCTTAGTCTAGTGGCAGCATATATGGGCCGTGGACCGGGAGGTCGTGGGTTCGATTCCTAGGTCGGGCAAAGCGAGTTTAATTTGCCCGAGACTAGATCCCTCAAAGGGGGTTGACGTCAGGCAACTGGTCGAAAAACGTAGCCAAATCCTTCCTGAAACATGCTTGAAAAAGTATGTTGCGCCGACCCCACATTAAGGTGGGATAAGGGCAGGTAAAATTTTAGACCAAGGACATTTTATCTATAATAATTAGTTTATAATATTTAACAAGTAATTTATTAGTTACGGTGAATTATTTCGATATTCCAGCAGCTCTTGTTTCATAAGAAAAAACAAGTGTTTTCATTAAAAGATAAATATGTGTTTAAATATAAAATTAGAGTAGTTTGTTAATAAATATAAAAGTAGAGTAGTTCATTTATTACAATGTAAATTGTACACTGTCATTTGTAGGGCAAATATTTATTGAATTACATTTACAAATATTGTGTATATTAAGGCGGAGATAGTCACGGGCGGCTCGGCCTCCGGTGGCCCATACACTTATGTAACATATATAGAGGTATGTGCCGCCTCCAACAATTTTTACGAATTCTCTCACGATTTGTTTTAATTTTTATATCCGACCCGCGACCACGAAGACTGCAAAGCCTTCGAAACGTCGGGCATAGAAATTAAAACAATCCGTGATAGAATCCGTAAAAATGGTTTTATTTCAATGTACATAATTATATCATTCGCGTAAATTTAAGAAATCAGCGGAATTAATTGTTTTTTTTTTTATAGCAGAATCTGGCAAACGAGTAAATGGGTTACCTGATGTACTTACCATGTCAAACATAAGCTTGTAACTTTTTGTGTCTTAGGTGTCAAGTGATCTCCACCGCCCATAGACACCCAAGCCACAAAAAGAATCATGAGTGTGTTGCTAACCTAAAAGGAGAGAATGGAAGGGGAGGGAAAGGGGATTAGGAAAGGGAAGGAGGGAAATGGGCCACCGGAAATCTCACTTACCGAACGAAACGCGACAGCTAGCTGTCACTTTACGTCGGTTTTCTGTTAGTCACTGGTATCAAACCGGTCGAGCCGGCCCATTCATGCTGTAGACGTTACTGTCTATAGCGTGGCTCTATCTGCCCTTATCCCTCCTTAATGTAGGGTCGGCGAAACACACTTTTTCAAACATGTTGCAGAAAGGATTTGGCTATGTTTTTACTACCGGCTGCCTGCCTGACGTCAACCCCCTCTGGGGGATCCTGTCCCGGGCAAATTAAATTAGAAAATTCTTTTTTCCCGACCTGGGAATCGAACCCACCCTCCCGGTCCACAGCCCATATATGCTGCCACTAGACCAAGGAGGCGACAAGGCAATGCGAGTAGGTGAGAAACTTATCGACTCTCTATCTCTCTTCCAATCTATTTATCCCACATGGTGGTGGGGTCAGCTTGCCTTATTTTTCTTTTCCACTTCGCTCTATCCGTAACGTCGTCTTCGGATACACACTTTCTCATAAATAAAAATACAAAATAAAAACATTCCAATGTAACATTTTTTTATTAAAATCTTTATTTCACCTAAGTATTTATGTCTATATATTTACGTACCTACAGAAAAATAATAATGTACAAGGTGCTAAATCTTATGTGCTAGCTTTTCTACGCCTCGGTATGCGCAGAACACTTGTGTTCTCAATTTACTAATACAATGATTTTGAGCACGCCTCCACCACAGCCGCCGAAGTGCAGCGGGCGAGCAGCCGACTGTGAAGCGAGAGACCGCGGGTTCGATCCCCGTACCGAGACAAATATTTGTGCGGCCCACAGATATTTGTTTGGGATCGGGTCTGCGTGTTATGGGACCGAAAGTCTCTCGTAGGTCCTGATTCCCACGACACGAATCTTAGCGTGGGGTCAGGACTATGTGTGTGACTGTTGGGTGTTATTCATTTTATCGACCGACTTCCACAAAAGGAGGAGGTCCTCAATTCGTCTGTTTTTTTTTTATGTATGTTACTCGATATTTTCGCCAAATGTGGACCGATTTTCAAAATTCTTTTTGTGTTCGATAGAGCTTATTTCAAGGGTGGTCCCATATAAATTTGGTCACGATCGGTAAATTGGAAATCGGTCAGTTATGTTTATAAACTTGTGATTATTTTATTTAATATTAGGTACAACGAATGACTTGAGATTTCAATAGTATATCTCCTTAATGTAGGTCATGTCCCTATAATTAATTCCTTTGTTCCAAAACTACGTTACAGCCAGTCACTGGTTTCGTAACGAAATCTACTTTAAATTTTAGTTCTTTATTATCTGCGGTGACTCGATACCGTCTTAAAATATGAGTCAGCGTCGTCTTCATAGATATTAGAGCGTAGTGTTTTCCTGTAATAAAAGACATTTTTTTAATATCATCAATCAATATAATATGAATGTAAATTTCGCGTGTCTGTACATTGGATAGATTTGAAAAAAAACTAATTGGGGGGTTTAGAAATAGTAATAGAACACATCTTTATCATTTTTAGAATTTTTGTCTGTCTGTCTGTGTGTTTGTACACGTATCAAATGAAAACCACCAAAGTAATTTGATGGAACTGGATAGGAAATCGTAGACCACATCTTGGGACAACATTTAGGCTTTATTTTATTCAAATCGGTTAACTCTATCAAAAGAAACGGATGTTTTTGCATTATGTGTGCGATTGTTGGGAGTTCTATGAAGCCTGAAAGTGATTTTCAAATTTATCAATAGATGGCGTTACCATATTTTCTGAGTCACATTGAATTTTTACGAATTATATACCATTTTTAACACAAGACCCCACAGAGTCTTGTGTTGTGGGTATTTTCGGTCTCACAACACCCAGATTCGAAACAAAATATGTTTGTTTTTTCTTATACAGGATGTTTCATAAACTTGGTATCAATAATAACTACACTTAAATAGGGAATGGCTAGCAATCTAGCGGTAAAGTTAAACATTTCGTAAGGCTCATAGTTTAGAAGTTTGAAAACTGTAGAAAGCTGTAGTACATTTGCAAACCACATATGGGGTAATTAATTATTTTTAGCATACTTATAGCCATTTCTATGTTAATTGCAACGATGTACAGGTCGCATTCCTATTTTAAAACCCTCACGCTTAACAATGCATTAAAAAAATAAGTTCAATTTTTTTAGTACCTCTATATAAGACTATAGTAAAAAAAACTTATTTTTATAGTATACCAATATGCTAAAATCGTTCGCATTATATGTGGAATTGTTATTAGTACCAACTTTATGAAACACCCTTACACTTCCTAATTTAGTGGCGCTACATAATATTAAGGGCTGTAAAGTGTAGAGTTCTTTCTAATATAATTTGGACCGGGGGTCAGGAACGGGTTGCCCATAAAGGGTTGAAGTCAGACAAACAGCCGTAAAAATGGAAGTATAATCCATTCTACAATATGTTTAAAAAGTAAGTTTGTTTGACCTCACTAGGTGAGGGATAAGAGCAGTTATAAGCGAAGTCATTTTTACTGATCTAATCTTACCTACTGTTTCATGAAAATTAGGAGCTTACCTATACAATTTCGTTTTCCTATGCTGAACGACCCGAAGGCGTTGTGTTGTTCCGGGGTGAGCTTGAACCATCGCTCTGGACGAAATTTGTCTGCGTCGTCTCCCCACAAACTGTGCCAGTTCATGCCATTGAGCAATATGCATACGTTAGATCCCGCTCGTATTTTGTAGTGTTCTGCCAAATTCACAATCAATTTATTGTGATGTCTCCAAAAATTACCATATCTTAGTAGTTGCATAACCAGTTCCATGGTTGATTAGCGGATTATCATTTAGAAAAATCTCGCCCTATCAACTATAAGTAAGAAAATCTGAACTTCTTTGTGATACGAAGCAGCTGTTGGAAATTAGGACATTTGAGTACCGTCTTAGCAGTCACTCAGTCTAAGTGGTAGTCAGCAAATTAATCGGGAAGCAATAAGTACTTACTTAGCTGTACATCTTTATCAGCATATCTCAATGTAACAGGCCCTAATGGGTACATCCTCAACGTTTCTTTTAAACAAGCTTCTGTGTATACTAACTGTGAAAGATCTGTCTTGTCTACATCTCTATCCGTATTTCCAAACACCCTTTGTATTCTGTAAAGAAATAATTATATTTTTCATTAGAATGGTAACTACCTACTGCTCTGGGTACGTTACTTTGTGTGGTGGTCTAGCAACAGTAGCCCGAGCACGAAAAACTTATGTAAATGTAAATGTATTCGAGTTCGCTGCGCACTGATGACGTTTGGTTAATATTTCTTACAAATTTCATAGACGCGCATCGAGTTCGAATACATTTACGGTTGTCAGAAATTTTCCTGCTCAGTAGCCCGAGCACGAAAAACTAATGTAAATGTAAATGTATTCGAGTTCGCTGCGCACTGATGACGTTTGGTTAATATTTCATACAATATGCATAGACGCGCATCGAGTTCGAATACATTTACGGTTGTCAGAAATTTTCCTGCTCAGGCCGCTGATTTATCTGAGCTACGACTCTTGTTTCGTCTCTCATGAGTACTATGGATGAGTGATGTTTGATCTTACAACGTCCAGACCAGGGGGATTACCACCACCTCTTATAGCAGTATTATTATCATCTTACTTGTACCGATTCCCATACAAAACAAACGAAGAACGATTATAATAATACTGCTATAAGTGGTGGTGGTAACCCTGCAGAAAAATATTGTGGATTAATTCCTTTCCACGTAGGCCAATATCTAGCGGCTTGGCTTTGGCATAGGTATAGCGGTTGTTTCATGAGCACCAGAACTCTTACCACCAGGAAGGTCGTCAGCTCATCTACCCTCATAAGACAATAAAAAAAGATATATTCGCATTTATAATAAAAATACACTTACTCTTCATAAACCTTATCTTGTGTTTCTGGATAAGTCCCAAGATTCATGAGAGTGTAAGAAACTGTCAAAGCCGTAGTGTCGTAGCCAGCCGCAATAAAGGTGTCGACTTCTTCTCTAATCTCTTTATCTGACAGAGTGTTATTCTCAGAAAGTTCTAGCAGCAAGTCCAGGAGAGACTTGTATTTTAATCCTGTAAAAATGATTTCTATAAACTTTGTCTATGTATATTGTTCGCAGGGTTTTCAACTTGGCTACGTCTTCGGTGTTACAGGCCTCAGTCTATGAATGTATGTACACAGTTGTCTATGGTTGAAGTTTGGGCTCAGTAAGCTAATAAACTCGAAGTTTAAACCAATAGTATAAAGGTAACTGACCTTTAGTATACACCGAATCATTAATAACTGATTGCTTGTTTTTTAACGCGTCTCGTTTCTTTTGAATTATCTGAAACGATAGAAGTAGTTTCATTAAAGAACAAACATTTGCGTTGCGCTTCTTAAAGATGGCTCATAATAACTACGTGTTTATATACATTTTTTATTAGCATTAATAAGTATCTACTTACAACATCCCTCGTTTTATTCAGGATTCTAATAATTTCGTCTTCTTTCTTTTTGAATCCCACAAGTTTGCATATTAAATCACTGTGAAGACAGATATTATAGAATTTCAACACAATTAAACCGAGTATTTTATCAACGGCTTGCCTGTACTTTGTCATGAAATCTTCATCCTCCAAAGGATCAGTACCGAGTACAGTCACTGAAATAAAATTGCTAATATTTTACTATAATCTACTACTAGCTAGCTACTAATAATAGGACGAATTTAATAGATGCTTGGACATGATTGCGTGAACAAATAGAACGGAAAAAATATTATTTCGAAAAAATTACAATCTTTTACATTCAATATGTCTCCTACAGATACATTTTATATACATGACAGATACATGTCTTGAAGACCATCCTGAATCTAGCATCCAAAATTAAGTTGCATACCGTGTTATACTTGAAAAAAATATTCACTAAAGATTTGTTCGGCTTTCATATTAATTTTTTAACTCTAATATGAGCTTCACTACGAGCCTCCCGTTCTACGTTTATTACCGTAAACTTATAAAGTGTTCGTAGTTTGATTCCAACTGGCACCTATGCATGTTAGCCAAACCTTACCAACAAGAATTTTAGTTTTCTTTAATGAAAGTATCCGTAACTTTGCACTCTATAACGTCATTATTAACCGCGTGTGTATAATGTAAAATTATATGCTGAGTACAATATCCACTCACGGCAAATCGTCTTCACAGAAATTTCCGTTAAAAATGGCAAGATGTCGAAATGTCCTTTGCCTACTTTATCTGATAAATTCATGACCAGTATATTTGATTGGCTGTTGAACACTCCAAGGAATTCGTGCAGTATATGGACGCTGAATGCCGGCAATATTAGTCGCCGGTGACGCTTCCAGATTGGACCTGGAATAAGGAGTTTCTCGACTATTTTTATACAATTACTAGCTGTCCGGCCATGCGCTAGTGGATAGATATATATATAAGATAGATAGCTGGAAAACAATATTAGTGTTAGTAAAAAAATGAAGGTAAGCTTACCGTCGAGTGTACAATTACAAATCTTCAAATATGTTAGTTTTGGCAAGCGTGATCTGTTTTTTTTTATACCAGAGAATGGCAAACGAGCAGGTGGGTCACCTGTGCCAACCTAAAAAGAGGGAAATAACGATTGGGAAAGGGAGGGGGAATTGGGCCACCGGAAATCTCACTCACCGAACGAAACGCGACAGCGAGCTGCCACTTTACGTCGATATTCTGTGGTCTGTGAGACAGTGGTATCAAACCGTTCGAGCCGGTAAGCGTAGTTAGTTCGTGCTACAGCAAGAATAACAGTATGGTAGAGCCTTATCGTTACGTCTGTAGATAGTTAGTTGTGTAGATACACAGCATGGCTTTGCCACACAAACCTTACCGCTTGTACGTTGGTTGTTTGTACACGGTTACCCGTGTTATTGTGTTTTATTAATTTCACTAAGTTTTAGATGACTGTCTGTCTTGTATTGCGTGCGCGGTACGACTATCGTAATCATATGATCCCTGGGTCGGGAATAGTTATATTGGGTTTTTGTATTAAGTATCAGCCTGGAGTTTAGAATTTGTGTCCGATACGGCGATAGGCTGGCCCCTTATCACATCTGAGACGGAAATGATCTCGGTGAAATGTGCGTGTTCTAGTTCTCTAGTTGCCCTATGCCTACCCCTTCGGGAATAAAGGCGTGATTCTATGTATGTAAGGTTTAGAGGAACTAATAAATACCTGAAGCAGTCAGTAATCCCTCCCCAAGCCATTCCTTCGCCCAGCCGTAGGCGAAATGCTTGTTGATACAACTGTTTGCTGCTGTCAATGCGTCTTCGGGGTCTGTGATTGCTACAAAAATATTAAGTTCTTAATTTTATGAAG
The DNA here is from genome assembly GCA_036417725.1 of Clanis bilineata. Taxonomy (NCBI): domain Eukaryota; kingdom Metazoa; phylum Arthropoda; class Insecta; order Lepidoptera; family Sphingidae; genus Clanis; species Clanis bilineata. Next base: position 6,855,218 of record CM071162.1, on the reverse strand, counting down.
CTAAATTAGTTACATAATGTACTATGTTTTAAAACTTGCCATAATACATGTCGACACCTAATATAAAGCGTAAGACACCACCTTTCTCTGAACACTCCTTTGCAAGATCGGCCAAGAGGTTCCATGTTCCTGCAGATATGGAATTTAACACTAATGAATTATTAAAATTTTGTGATGTGAAAGAAGATGTAGTGCCAAGAATAGAGAAAGGGATGTCGAGATGGTTCGGACATGTTGAGAGGATGGATGATACGAAATTGACGAAAGAGATAGGTACACAAGACGAGTGTGGATGGAAAAGTTGGTAAAGGTCGATCGCATGGCACTTATTTTAGCTTTAACCGACGCATGAAAGGATCGATGAAAGTAGATGAAGGGTAAAGTAGTGTGTCAAAATCGGTCGAAGTGGAAATCCATAGTTTCTGCCTACCCCTAGGGGATACAGGCGTGATATTATGTATGGTCAAATTGAAGTGCTTAAAATAGGTATTAGTTACACGGAATACAAATGGCTAGCCTGGGGCTAAACTGATCCATGTGACATTTCTATAATCTGGAGAAAAATGAGAAAATGCGTTTGAAGTTAGGGTGTGCCTATGAATGTATGTTTTATATATGTTAAGCGTTTATAAGCTAGCTTAATATATAACTTAAATATCTGTATTAAACTCGTTTAAACATTAAATACCTAATAATTAATGATAAGTATAAAAAAGAGATGGCGTGACGATCTGGATGCCTACGAGCCTACGTGGACTGAACTAGCCCATGACAGAGAACAGTGGAAAAAGATGGGGGAGTCTTTTGCCCAGCAGTGGGACACAATAGGATAGAAAATAAAGAAGAAGTATATAAAAAATAACCAACATTTCAAAACTTGTTACATAGACAAAAAATGTCAAAGCTAAAGTGGTGTTTTTGAAATTTTATGGTTTTGGTGCCGAAATCAGCCATAAGTCCCTTTTGCATGTATGCATACATCGTTTCTAAGTTCGAAATTGATGAAAAGTCAAATTACCTAAAAATGTAACTTGGACCAGTTTAGCTCCAAACCACGGACGTAAAATTATAAAATCCAAAATCATAATCCAGGAAATGCAAATTATGAGTTAAGATATGATGACGAGTGCAGTTACAATAGGAATTCAATCCCGAGGTCCAGATCATATTACAATCCCGGCATTTCGGAACAGCAGTACGACCGGGATCTCGAGATATTGTTGATTAACTAAAACCATAATATGATCATCATCATCATCATCATCATCATCATCATCATCATCAGCCATAGGACGTCCGATAAACCGACCGACGACCTGATAAAGGTGGCAGGAAGTCGCTGGATGCAGGCCGCTTCCAACAGGTCGATCTGGAAATCTTTGGGGGAGGCCTATGTTCATCTGTGGACGTCCTTTGGCTGATGATGATGATGAAAACCATTTAGCGGGAAGGAATACAATATCATACAGCTATGCTAGTTTGGGGGTCAGGGACTATGTTGAATTTGTATCGCTGTGTTCAATGTACAACAAAGATTTTCATTTTTCATTGACGAACGTAAAGCCTGTATTCGACCAAGAGCTAACATAATTCGCCAGTTCGAATTGGGTATATCCTGTAATGACTGTGTGTGTGTTGATTTTTTTTTTTAATTTTCCCTTTCGGGAAGGCAAAGGGATCTAGCCCATACAGCCTCGTCTTAAGTGCTTTTTTTTTTTTTTTTTCATTTCCTTATATCTAATTTTTCACAAGTGCCATGAAATCGGATGTGTTCGAATTCAAGGCCCTGCTGAAGTTTTGGCGTCAATTCCTTCCAGTTTGATGCTTTTTAGACGATTTTCTCGCAGCGGAGGAGTCGAACATGATCCACACATCCACCCGACAAAAAGCGTCCAAAATCACTTATTTCAAAGCTTCCACATACTGTCCATCTTCGTTGATGTTTATTGCTTAGATACACATCACATTTAAACCACAAGCACAACTTTAGACTAGAATATGAAATAATTAAAACAAGTGACCACCCGCACCGTCAGAATTCCCGCCAAAACTCGTGTGTGTGTTGAATAAATAAATAAATAAAATAAAATAAGTTAATTTATCTTATATCCTCCACCTCCTTGATATAATTTTGTGGAGTTTTTATTGATGAATTATTGCTTGCGATATAATGGTAAATGGTAAAACAAATCATCGTAAGAATCGAATGTCTCCACAAGAATTTCCAAGTAATATGACAGGGCTAATATTATTTTATTTAAAACAATACTGCGGCCCTAGCAGGAAAGTTTCTGAAAATTGTATGAAATATTACTCAAATTTCATCAGTGCGCAGCGAGCTCGAATACATTTACGATTGTCAGAATTTTACCTGCTAGAGCCGCTGTTGGGCCTTAGGACTTTAAAAAAAATCGCTGCTATTATAATTATTTTTTCGTTAGTCCATAACATAACATAAGCTCACGCCTGTATCCCCGAAGGGGTAGGCAGAGGTGAACTAGTGAACTAGAACACCCACATTTCGCCGAGCTTAGTTCCGTTCCCAGATGTGATAGGGGGCGAGCCTATCGCCATATCGGGCACAAATTCCAGACTCCGGGCTGATATGGAAAAATCCAATATCACTTTGGCCGACCCGGGGATCGAACCCGAGACCTCAGAACCGTAGTCGTATCGAAATACTACCACGCCACCGAGGCAGTCCAATTTTCGTTAGTCCAATATGGTTAAAATAGTAAAATTAATAATTCATTTTTAAATATGTTAATTGATATCATACCTTTTGGTCCCCCAGATAGGACATATGTATGGCCTATGATGGGATATATTCCACGGTAGTAAGGTGGATCGTCAGATGACCGAATATTACGCAGGCGCCATGTCCAAATTGAGTATAATATAAGTAAAAAGGACAAAATTATTACCAACATTATGTTATTCACAGCACGTGCCTTATCCTTCGTGGTAGTACAATGAAAACAATGTAGACATTAAAGATGTTTATATATCTACGAGGTTCCGGCCAGAACATAAATTATAGAATAATTAAATAATTATTAAGATGGAAACGACTGCCTCGGTGGCGTAGTTATACATACGTACTAACTAGTAGTTGCCCAGTGGTCGAAATTTGACCATAATTCATTAAATTTTCGACCGACTCCTAAATAGGAGAAGGTCCTCTGTTCAGAAGGGTTCCTCTGTTTCATATATACACGATATCTCCGCCAAATGCGCACCGATTTTCAAAATTTTTTTTGTATTCGATTGAGCTTATTATACATATAAATTTGGTGATCGGAATTGAAGTCGGTGTGTTAAGTTTTTAAACTTATTATTAAGTTTGAACTTCATTAGGGTTCTATTGTCAAAGATAAAAAAATTGCGTAACGCACTTCTTATCTTATGTTAGAAACTCCACAACGTGAATCCCGATGGTAAGACCTTTAGTTATTATGCCGGGTACACACCAACCGAATGAACGTTCGCGAATCTTCGCCTGTTGCGTTCATACAAACAAACTTTCGCTGTTGTGTGAATGCATTAGGCATAAATTCGCGAACGTTCGTTCGGTTGGTGTGTAGTGTGTACCCGTAATTCCACGAGATACCGGCCGCTCGCGAACCCGTCATCCACCACCCTCGCCTCATGCAAAAGCCTAAGTCAGTACATAGTCAGAAGCGCGCGCGTGTGGCGCTTACGCTGCTCACACGCCACACGTTATGGCACGTACACACCAATCGAACGAAGGCGAAAGACACACAGCGGTTGTGGGAACGCAACAGCAAAGATTCGTGAATGGTCGAGAACGTTCGGTCCCCATCGCCGATGTCCTTCACGAACGTTATTTCGCCTTTGTTCGGTTAGAGTGTACCCGGCATTACGCTACGCTATTTTCTATTCATTTTTTTCCATTTGGTTTCGGAACCCTAAAAATGTCAATTAGTTCCACTATACGTGAAGTATTTTTTGTTACTTTTTTTATTACCTACTACCTGTAATCGAAGCATGAAGCGGAATAGGTCTGTTTATTTAATATATGCACATAAATATACGCCTGCTTATTAAAAAAAAACTGACTAATTAATAGTTATCAAATATAAAACAAAGTCATTAACCAGATTGTATTTTTATCGACCGACTTTCACAAAAGGAGAAGGTCCTCAATTCGTCTGTATATATAATTTTTTTATGTATGTTACTCGATGTACTCCGCCAAATGTGGAGCGATTTTCAAAATACTTTTTGTGTTCTACAGAGCTTATTTAAAGGGTGGTCCGATATAAATTTGGTCGCGATCGGTAAATTGGAAATCGGTCAATCAAGTTTTTAAACTTGTCATTACTTTCGACCGACTTCCAAAAAGGCGAAGGTCCTCAATTCGTCTCTATTTTTTTAATGTATGCTACGCGATATCTCCGCCGAATGTGAACCGATTTTCAAAATTCTTTTTGTGTTCTATAGAGCTTATTTCAAGGGTGTTCCCATATAAATTAGTGTAAAAGACTTTGGTTAAAACGTGCCTCTTATATGCACTATATTCGCTACACAACTGTACTGTATATGTATATGTATACCTTTGCAGCTCGAAGTGTACACAACTAGTTTGAGATATACAGTACAGTTGTGTAGCGAATATAGTGCATATAAGAGGCACGTTTTAACCAAGTCTTTTACATTAGGAAGTTGGTCACGAACGGGTAAATTTTTAAGTCGGTCCGTTAAGTTTTTAAACTTGTGCTTATTATTATTATCCTCTAAGCATTTAAAACATATTTCCCCTTAAAATATTGTTATTAGCCAAAAACCAAATCAAAAACTCAAATGTTTTTGTCCACCTAGCTAGTTCTAGGCGAATTACTGTGCGTCGGGGTGATTGAAATAACGGAATGACTAAAGGCTGACCAACGGGGTGACCGACGAGGTGAACGACGGGGTGCCCGACGAGATGACGGACGCGGTGACTGACGGAGTGCCCGACGTGGTGAATGAAGGGGTGACCGAAAGAATGACTGACGAGTTGACTAACGGGGTGACTGCCGGGGTGACTGACGTTGTGACATACATAGTGAATGAGGGGTGACCGACGTGTTGACCGACGGGGTGACGGATGGGATGACGGACGTGGTTGCCGACGTGGTGACAGAAGGGTAACTGGCGGGGTGATGGATAGAATGACAGACGGGGAGACCGACGGGGTGACGGCCGGGGTAACTAACGGGGTGACGGACGAGGTGACAGACGAGGTGATTAACGAGGTGACTGACGGTGTAACTGACAAGGGTGACTGACGGGGTGACGGACGGAGTATATATATAGCATGTTGCAGAAAGGATTTCGCATAGTTTTACGACCGGCTCCTTGCCTGACGTCAACCCCCTCTGAGGGATCTAGTCACGGGCATTATATTAGAAAATTCGCTTTTCCCGGCCTGGGAACCGAACCTAGGACCTCCGAGTTCACAGCCCATATATGCTGCCACTAGACCAAAGAGGCTACTTTATAACACACCACACTAAAAAAATTGAAGTAACTTTTCAGTATAAAAAGGTTGTTCTAGAGCGATATAAATCCTTATAAAAAGTGTGAGATGCCAGATATAAACTGTTACAAATATTCTATTTACATATTATATACTTATAAAAGTATTCATATATTCATAAAAGTAAAGTAATTTTAATAATGTTATGAAAACACCCCAAGTTTTTTTACAATGATTTATATCGCTCTAGAACAAACTCTTTATACCGAAAAGTTATTCTATTTTTATAAGTGCGGTGCAGTGGCAAAGGGTGATATTTTTTAAAAAAGAGAAGCCGATGCTGCATTTTCTTCTGATTAATGCCTATTTGTTAAGCCAATAATTTGGCAAAGGCAAGTCGGTAGTAATTGAGTTATATGAACCTTTCGCCACTTGTGCGATGTGTTATAAAAGCCTTTTTAGTTATTTTATTCTACACAAAGTACAGTAGCCCGAGCACGAAAAACTAATGTAAATGTAAATGTATTCGAGTTCGCTGCGCACTGATGACGTTTGGTTAATATTTCATACAAATTACATAGACGCGCATCGAGTTCGAATACATTTACGGTTGTCAGAAATTTTCCTGCTCAGGCCGCAGGAATCATTAGTCGATAAACATATCTCAAGGAAACGACTAATATATTTTTAAGTCTTTATTAAAAATTTTCTATAGCCATGATAATGAGAACAAGTAATGCTCAAAGACATTTTTCTTCTATAGAAATGACGTCACCAGAACTAGCTTTCAGAATCACGTCGATTTTAAACTCCATTTTGGTGATATCTGCTGTGACACGGTACCGACGCAGGAAGTGAGTGAGACTAGTCTTCAATAATATCATAGCGTATGTTCGACCTGGAAGTTTGGAAACAAAATAAGCACAACTTTAAAAACTTAACGGACCGAATTCAAATCCGATCATAACTAAATTTATATGGGACCACCCTTGAAAGAAGCTTTATCGAGCACAAAAAGAATTTAAAAAATCGATCGACATTTGGCGCCGATATCGCGTAACATACATAAAAAAATACAGACGACTTCAGGACCTCCTCCTTTTCGGAATTCGGTCGATTAGATGGAATATTGGAGATATGAGATCTGACTGTAAAGTACAAATGGAAGAATTTGTTCCAAAAATATTTCGATACATAATAATAACTCCGGTTCTCTCGAGGAGTTTTGGCATAACTTTATGGTTAGTTGGGACGGGTATGGAGGTGTCCTGTGTCTGCATCGGTCGTCCACCTGTCCTGTCGCAAGCCCCTCGATTTGCTTCTTCCATCTTCGGATTCCGAATGTGAGAAGCATAAATAGGCCGGTATGATTCTGGCGATCACTTCTTCTTCTTTTTCTACTGATAAATCCATTATTTGCCAGTGGTCGCTAGTTTCTTTTTAGACTGTACTACCATCAGGTGCTGTGTAGTCACTACCGTGCCCAGATAAAAAAACAACAGTAATTTGCCTCTTTGGTCTAGTGGCAGCATTTATGGGCTGTGGACCGGGAGGTCCTGCGTTCGATTTCCAAGTCGGGAAAAGTGATTCTTCAAATTTTATTTGCACGGGACTGGAACCTCCAAAGGGGATTGACGTCAGGCAGGCGGTCGGTCATAAAACTAAGCCGAATAATTTCCATAGCATGCTTGGAAAGTGTGTTGGGTGACACATCACTATGGGATAGGGGCAGGTTGAAAGAAATAATAATAACATAAATTAAACGACCATGAGGACTTCCTAGAGGCTTTGTAACAGCAGATTACGCAGAAATTGGGTACATAATAGATAACTCTGTATTCGAGACAAGCTTGCTACGTGCCACAATTTCATACAAATTCGAAGAGTGCGGCTGTTCGGATTTGAATAGCGCACCGTGTTCGAATTTGAATACGTCATCGAAATAGTTATCTTTTACGACGAATTTAAATAAGTGTTACCTATACAATTCCTCTTTCCTAAACCAAATCCACCGAATGCGTTAGTCTTGCCACCGTCATCTTCGAGCCAACGTTCTGGTCTGAATTTATCAGCGTCCTCTCCCCACACTGGATGACGGTGAAGTCCATGCACCAGCATGATACAATTACTTTTAGCTGGTATGGTGTATTTTTCTAAAAACGAATCAATGTTTGAATGAAGGAAATAATTACAGGCATAAAAATGTAAACTCCGCTAAATTATATCGTGGCCGTTATATGACGCTCGGGATAAGGTCTAACAAATACAAAATTAAATCTTGAAAATCTCAACGGATTTACAATTTGTTGAAGATATCGCGTAACATACATAAAAAAAGCAAAATTTAGACGAATTGAGGAGCTTTTGCTTTTCTGGAGTCGTTTATACTTACTAAGTCTAACGTCTTCTGTGGCATATTTTAATAAGGCTACTCCAAGGGGATACATTCGCAAAGCTTCTTTGATTACTGCTTCCATATATATCAATTTAGGCAAATCATTTCTTGTGACATCTCTTGATGAATTGTCAAAAACTTCCCTTAATCTGGAAAATACGTTAAAAGATAAATAAAAATGTATATCTGCATCTCTATACCGGAAATAACTAGGTTTAGTAAGAACATTTTAAGTCGCCTCGACCGGCCCCGACGAGTTGATACTCACTCTTCTGATATCTTTTCCTGTACTTCTTGGTGTGATCCTAATATTACAAGAAGAAGCATCAATGATGTAGCCGTAGTATCGTGACCAGCTACAATTATAGTATTGACTTCTTCCCATACTTCCTCGTTAGAGAGCGACCCATCGGCTGCTAAATCTAGCAGCAGATCCATGAATGCTTTGATTTTCTTCCCTAAAAAAATATTACTATTATAATAAACACAACCAATAATCATACACACAGTCCTAACTCCACAATAAAATAAAAATCAGGAACTTTGAGTGACTTTTAGTATCAGAAATTCAGAATACAAGAATTTACAGACAGGAGAGAATAACTTTTATGGATCATACAAACGTATTTTGTACCTTGCGGTATCTTTTTTTAACTCATACGCTCTTCCATGTAGCTTTAGATAAGATGATAAAAATAATGTTGCAATTAGTAGAGAATATAAATTGGTTTAGGTATACTTTTAATGTATCTACCACATACATACATAAGCTCACGCCTGTATCCCCGAAGGGGAGCACTAGCGAACTAGAACACCCACATTTCGCCGAGCTTAGTTCCGTCCCAGATGTGATAGGGGGCGAGCCTATCGCCATATCGGGCACAAATTCCTACTATACTATTGTACTATACTATACTGTATACTATACTATACTATTGTATCTACCAATTATAATAATTATGGGGTGTTATTTAAAAGTCAGTTTACCTGTAGTATTTTTATCTTTGTTGGCAATTGACTTCTTCATATCCATGACCTGAAATTAGACTTACACTTCAATGAATAAATACTGTATTTTCTATTTAAGTAACAACTGGTAACTAAATTAAGAAATTTACAACTTTTATGTTTTAATCGAGACAATTGTTCTTATGTATGTATGTACTATATCTCTGAATACAGAATTATTACAACATTATTATTATTGACGTTTTTTTTATCAGCAATTTACTTACAGCTCTATGAGTATTGTTTATCACTTTGAGGAGTTCATCCTGTCGCTTTTTCAAACTAGTTAAGTTGAAGATGAAATCGCTGTGTAACCAAACATTTTGGAACCTTTTTGAAATTATATTCAACATTTCGTGCTCGGCGTCTGTGAAAGCCTTTTTGTCCAATTTTGTGTTGTCATCACAATTAATACCTATAGCAGTCTCTGTAACAATAGTTGGCGTTACATATTTTACTACATTGTGATTTTTAGCCAGGTACATAGAAAAATAAATGAGTTGAAACTGTTGGAAGCGGCGTTATTATTAATAATTTTGTTTTTCTTTATTTTTGGGCCGATTGACTTCAAAATCGATATCTGGGTCGCCACATATGTAGTTCCTAACGACGGAACAGGTGACAATACTGACAAAAGAGGCCGCCATTTTGTTTTCTTTATTTTTGGGCCAATTTACTTCAAAATCGATATCTGGGTCGCTTCGTTGTAGAATATTTAAACTAAAACGACAGGGCGGATCGACAAATCAAAAGCTTTTCCCGTTGGCCCTACAAATTACGCGTGCGAAGCCGCGGGCAAAAGCTAGTAATTAATAATAATACACATCACGGTCAATATTGCTTAATAAGTTCCTACTTATAACATTTTCATAGATTTTTTTAAGTGTAAATACTTACGATAAACAGTTTCTAATGTCATCTGATCTAAATATGGAAAATGATGAAAATATCCTTCACCTACTTTCGATTCAAGATTGGTGACCAGTATTTTGGCTTGTGTATTAAAGATGTGGATAAAACTATCAAGAATCTGCTGGTTGAAGGATGGATTTATCAGCTTCCGATGACGTTTCCATATTGCAGCTGGAAAACACAATAGCATAAATAATAGGTTTTTCGAATATGAGGCATCACGCTCCTCTTATTCCTGTTTCGTTTCATTGAAAAATCAGTACCTCCCTACCCGAATATTAGGAATTGACTATAGCCAAAGCCATTTAATAGAAGAAATAGGCACGGGTAAGTGTACCCGCCGAAGTCAGGATCGCAATAAAATATATGTACCTACATAAAGAGACATACGAGACATCGCCTCCTTGGTCTAGTGCAGTCTTTCCCAAAGTGGGCGATAACGCCCCCTTTTGGGCGCTGCATGCCTAAAGGGGAGCGGTAAGAGACCCAGAAAAATGGGATCTCCGCTGTTATAGCTTACAATAATTTATTTAATTTAAAGTTATAGTAGTTTTTAAGTGGATGAATGAAAGCAGAGTGACGAAAGAAATTTATGTAGCGGAAGTGAATGGTAGTGTCGGCCGTGGACGTCCTAGACGTACCTTTAAGGACCAAATTGGCGATCTCCTGAAAAAGGGCCAAATAAGGAGTTCTCGTAACCGACGAGCGTGCATGAAAAGACTGATGTCTGGAAGAAGCGAAAGAGGTGTGTTTGAACCGAAGCAATTGGCGCTCCTTAGTCTCTGCCTACCCCAACGGGAAACAGGCGTGAGCTTATGTATGTATGTATGTAGTTTTTAAGTACGGAAAAAATGGGGGGCGCTAAAAATAATTGATTTTCAAAGTGGGCAGTAGACACATTATGTTTGGGAACCTCTGGTCTAGAGGCAGCATTAATATGGGCTGTGGACCGGGAGGTCCTGAATTCCAGTCACAGGTCGGGCTGATTGTAAATTTACAATCAAAAAAGTCTATTAGTTCTTGTGCTTATTCTACGCTCAAGTGATTCAGGCTTCATAATACAACTTACCATTTCCAGTTATCAGTCCATTGCCTAACCAACATTTACTGAATTCGTAACACGCTGGCTTATCCAAACACGCGTTTACTGCTGTTAGCATGTCTTCAGGGTCCGTGATAACTGGAAATAATTGTTATTGACTTCTTAGTAGGTAATTAAATTAGTGCTTCAGTGGCGTAGTTGTATTTCGGTACGACTATCGTCCTGAGGTCTCGGGTCTGATCCCTGGGTCGGGCAAAGTGTTACTGGATTTTTTTCATTTCAGCCCGGAGTCTGGAATTTGTGCCCGATATGGCGATAGGCTCGCCCCCTATCACATCTGGGACGGAAATAAACTCGACGAAATATGGGTGTTCTAGTTTGCTAGTGCGCCTCTGCCTACCCCTTCAGGGGTACAGGCGTGAGCTCATGTTATGTAATAAAAAAAAAATTGATTTTGATCCAATCAATAACGATTATGCAACTTTCGTATGAAGCTTGAGTGGTTAAGTGGATAACTGTACCTACAGCTTCAAGGCAAGACAGATTTGAGTTGGTGACAGGTATCTATAGCACGATAGGCCCATCCATATCGATACCAATATCTCCATAATACTAAATTGAAACTACACTTTCTTTGCGATGCCCGTTAAAATGCAATGCCCTCAGACTTTAATTTGACTAATTAATTTGATCCCTCTTACGCTCGAAATACGTTACTTTAAAAGCGTGATTTGGACCTCCTATTTGGGTAGATCATGGGAAGAAACGAAAAGGGGCCTTGTTAAATAAATAAATATCACCCAACAGTCGCACACATAGTCCTGATCCCACACTAAGATACCAGTCTTGTGTCGTGGGTATCAGGAACTTTCGGTGAGAGAGTTTCGGAGACTTTCGGTCGACTTTAGGTACGTTGATACGACTTCGCCCACGTCTAACGTCTATATTAGTCCACGCTACGCCTCTGTAACAGTATAAGTATAATTAAATTATTTACTGTAATAATCTGAAAATGCAATGGTAGCCCGCATGACACCTCCATTTTTGGTAACGACTTGGGACATTTCTTGCGCCACACGCCATAAATCTGAAAACATCGTGTTGATGGTGAGGTTGAACGATTTATGCATTTAAACTTGATTTAATCGATACGGTTCAATTGTTTATAAGTCGCCTCCTTGGTCCAGTGGCGGCGTGTATATGCTGTAGACGGGTTGTGGGTTCGATTTCAAGAAATTGAATTGAATTTAATACATATTATGTAGGTAGGTTGAGAAACTCAATTTACACGCCAATTAAATCAGCTTTTTTTTATATAGATTCTACTTATGCTAAGTATATAGAATGTAGTATATAATCACTTTTATCCATAACGTGTTGGAGTAACAATTGTAGTAGATAAACCATCTTAAATAAATAAATATAATGATGAATGATAGATTATGTATATTTTAAATTGTAATTTTATATATCATGTATTGTCTGGACTTTAAAAAAAGGCCATAACCCTTGAGTTTGTTTCGGCATTTCTTCTCAGGGATAGCCACGAAATGCCGACGCGTTTATTACTTTATCAATATCTTAAAATCAATATTATATACTCGTAATTGACATGTGAAAGTGGTATAAAATATCCTATTTGCAGAAAAATGATTTGAATTTGAATATAATATCTAATAATTGATTCTACCACTTTTTGTGAAGGAATACATATATAATTATAATTCTGTAATCTTATCAAAACTCACGTGTGGTGTCACCAATACCAAACCTCAGTATTCCAGCATGGCCCAATATTGGCCAAGCACCAGGATACAATGGAGGCAAATTCAACCTGGTTTTTAGCCTCGCCCGGATCCAAACTGCCCATAATACAATAAATAATAATACAAGAAATATGAACATTACTGTAACAAAATTAGATCTGATAAAATATTTATCAATATTTGAATTTATATATTACGAAATGTGTTCATTTAAAAGTATAATTACCACGTTGGGTGTAAATATGCTTATTAAGTTCTTAGATATAATCAGCCAAGTGTACAATGCGTACAATAATTTATATACTTATAATATACATTTAGATACTTATGGCGTTCGTTAAGAGGATATGTGAATAAAATAAGAATTTTCAAAACCTTGGATATCGTAAAGTAACTAAGGTTAGATATGTAATTTTTTTTTTTATAGCAGAGATTGGCAAACGAGCAGATGGGTCACCTGATGGTAAGTGATCTCCACCACCCATAGACACCCAAGACACAAAAAGAATCAAGGGTGCGTTGCCAACCAAAAAGGAGGGAATGGAAGGGGAGGGAAGGGGATTGGAAAAGGGAGTGGGGAAATGGACCACCGGAAATCTCACTCTCCGAACGAAACGCGACAACAAGCTGCCACTTTACGTCGGTTTTCTGTGAAACAGTGGTATCTAACCGGTCGAGCCGGCCCATTCGTGCTGTAGACATTACTGTCTACAGTGTGGCTCTACCACTCAACAAATTAAGTATTGATCTAGTTTTGATATATATTATATAATTATATATGTATAGTACATTTTTTTCAGTATTTTTATTGACATAAATCGATGTTTTTCTTGTCTGCTGAAAATCTTAGTTATTATCTAGGTGTGCGATATATAAAACACACATAGGCACACACTAACTTCAAACGCGATTTCTCATTTTTCTCTACATTATAGAATTGTCATTTGGCTCAGTTTAGTTCCAGCATAGCAATAGAACCTTTTTCTTTTTAGCATGAAGCATCTAATCTTCTTAACCCAAAGGTCTCCAAGACGCTCGAGTAATAGCATCTTGGTACCTAAGCTATACCGTTTAATGTCTTTGTTCTGACAAGGTAATATTGCGCTACTGCTCCACGCTTAAATATTTTATTCACATGTCCTCTTAATAGCATTGATAATTAAATTCAGAAGGACGCGACGTTCTATGGTCTCCGTAAATAGATACGTAGTGGCTTAGGGCCGTTATTTCAATGACTATAAAGTTAACCATCGAAGTGAATCTCTTGTCTTTATTATAAGATCTAGTTTATGACACAGGTGTAGATAAACTATTGATTAATTTAAACTTGAGTAGTTCCTCGCCTCGGTGGCGTGGTCGTATTTTGGTATGACTACCGTCCTGAGGTCTCGGGTTCGATCCCCGGGTCGGGCAAAGTGATATTGGATTTTTTTTTTCAAGATTTTATTTTACCGGTTTGTTGATGTGATTGGTATGTATAACCATGCCAAATTACCTCTACAGCTTTGTAGTACTAAGTAGTCTTTGCGCTAATCCCTAATCAGACAGACGGACATGACGAAAATATAAACGTTACCTACATTTTTGCCATTTGGCTTCGAAACCTTAAAAATTAGTAATTAATTAATTAATTAGAGCCAGACTTTTTTTCAAATAAGTAGGCATATATAATAAACAGAGCTATTCCGCTTCATGCTTCGGTTACCGGTAGTAGGTAATAAAAACAAGTAACAAACATAATACTAACGTATAGTGGACCGTATTGTCATTTTTAGGGTTCCAAAACCAAATGACAAAAATATAATAGAAAGTAGCGTTTTGCTAATGCCGGGTACTCCAACCGAACGAAGGCGAAAGAACGTTCGTGAAGGGCATCGGCGATGGGGACCGAACGTTCCCGACCATTCGCGAATCTTCGCTGTTGCGTGCTCACAACTGCTGTGTGTCTTTCGCTTTCATTCGGTTAGTGTGTACGTGCTATAAGCTATAACGTGCGGCGTGTGTGCAGACTGCAGCGTGAGCGCCACGCGCGCGCCAACGGGGGTGGTGGATGACGGGTTCGCGCGCGGCCGGTCTCTCGTGGAATGCCGGGTACACAATTACACATCAACTGAACAAACGTTCGCGAATTTATGTCTATTGCGTTCATACAAATAAACTTTCTCTGTTGTGTGAATGCAACAGGCACAAATTCACGAACGTTCGTTCGGTTGGTGTGTACGCGGAATAACACGACGCGCAATTTTTTTTCATGCCTATTCTGCATACCCAATGCCATACATCTATCGGCAGTCGGCACTAACACTCATTTATGAACATCCAATCATGCCTTTTTAAAGACCTTTCGGCTGCTCTTAACTGTAGGCTCATGTAGGCGTGTTTTTAGGGTACCTAATTTGCCTATAAGTACCTAAAGTAAGGGTCATTTTCTTGCCAGCTATACTATGGCGTGAGTCTTTGAATACGGCGTTAAAACGATTGCAGGCAAAAACCGTTTTCTATTCAAGAATCAGTTTGCTAATTAAAGCTTACAAACTACTAATTTTTGTTATTTATTTATTTATTAGAACTTAAAAGGCTTCCAGATTAATAACGTCAATAAAATTTGATCTATTATATTTAACTAATAGCTACATAATTACAAACCTTTATTTATATATAACCATTTTAGTACCGATTGTTTAAGAATATAATTATTATTTTTAAGACAAATATGTTTATTAAGGTTCTTATTTAAAATGCGTTGTCTTAAAAAAGATTTTAATAATTATTCTAATTGTTAATCTTTGTATTTATCCATACAAATATAACGCTGCGAAAAAGACTGAAAACAAAAAGGTTCGGTATCACAATTATTTATTTCTGTAACACAGTGTTCGAAAAAGAGGTAATCAGCACTACACCTGTCTGCATTTTCGGAAGCATTTCCCTTACACCCTTAATATAATTCTAAAAACAGAGAGATGAATAACAAGCAAACCAAGATAATTTTATAGTGCGACTAACTGGCGCGGCATATTAATTTTTCGGTACGATCAGAATGATGTTCTTTGATGACGTCATCTACAAAAAATATCTCATTCACTATTTGAATATTCATGGTTTAATTTATTCTTTAATATTCGATCTAATAAAAGCAAGTAAACTCCGTAGATATATAAAAAAAAAACATCTTTAATGCCTAGTTATATTGTTTTTTATTATACTACCACGAAGGCTAAGCCATGTGCTGAAAATAATATTATAATAATGTTGGTAATATTTTAGTATTTTTTTTTTATTTTATCAATTCACATATTTAAAGATGAATGATTAATTTTACTATTTTAACTATAATGGACTTACGAAAAAATAATGTTATGAGCAGCGATTTTTTTTTTAAAGTTCCAAGTCCGAACAGCGGCTGTAGCAGGAAAAATTCTGACAATCGTAAATGTATTCGAGCTCGCTGCGCACTGATGCCATTTGATTAATATTTCATACAATTGGGTACTTGACTGTGTTTCATTTCAGACACAATTTTACATGTAATATCAAATAAAACAAGAAAGAAACCCTTCTCTAAAAACCGCATCGAAATTGGTTGAAAAATGAGGCAGTAATTCATATTTTAAATTCTGCAATGAGCAAGAGTGGGGGCGTAGTGGGGAGATCTTGCTATCCCTTTCCAACGCACGCACCGTTATGGCCGTGCCATAATTTTACTGAGACTTCCCTTTCCCGCTGATTGAAGGTTACATCAAACTACAAACGCTTATAACTTTTTTATTTTTGGGAGTATTTCAATATTTCTTTCTGTGTTACGTTTTAGATGACGTAAATTTCGTATAAAATCAATAAAAAAAAATTAGTCAGGTACCCAATTGTCAGAAATGTTCCTGCTAGGGCCGCAGTATTGTTTTAAATAAAATAATATTAGCCCTGTAATCTAAGCCTGTAATAATACTATTTGAGTGGTACAGCCACGCTGTAGACAGTAACGTTTACATCACGAATGGGTCGGCTCGACCGGTTTGATACCACTATCTCTGAGAAAACCGACGGGAAGTGGCAGCTTGTTGTCGCGTTTCGTTCGGTGTTCCCAATCCCTTTTTCCCTCCCCTTCCATCTCCTCCTTTTATTTTAGCAGCGCACCCATGATTATCTTTGTGTCTTGGGTGTCTATGGACGGTGAAGATCACTTAGGCATCAGGTGATCCATCTGCTCTTTTGCCAGTTTCTGCCATAAAAAAAGAAACTTGGAAATTCTTGTGGAAAAATTCTCAGGTATGCAACCTGCATACCTAATCCTCACGGTGATCATTTACCGCTATATCGCAAGCAATACATACATACACGGAGGCTGCTGGCTCCACGCCGTGGAGCCAGCAGCCTCCGTGGCGCAGCGGGCGAGTAGCCGGCTGTGAAACGGGAGGCCGCAGGTTCGATTCCCGCATTGAGACAAATATTTGTGTGGCCCACAGATATTTGTTTCAAGTCTGGGTGTTGTGAAACCAAAAGTCTCTCATAGTCTCCGATACCCACGATACAGGTTATACCTAGTGTGGGGTCAGGACTAGGTGTGTGACTGTTGGGTGTATTTATTTATATTTATTTATACATACATATAATTAATCAATAAAAACTTCACAAACACTAGGTCAAGGAGGTAGAGGATATAAGCTAAATTAACTTATGTTAGCTCTTGGTCGAATACAGGCTTTACGTTCGTCAATGAAGAATATCTCGAGATCCCGGTCGTATTGCATTCCCGAAATGCCGGGACTGTAATATGATCGGGATCGCGGGATTGAATTCCCATTGAAAATGCACTCGTCATCCTATCTTAACTCATAATTTGCTTTTCCTTTATTACGATTTTGAATTATATACTTTGTATTCCATGTAACTGACCTATTTTAAGCACTTTAATTTGATCTTTATACGTACATACATAATCACGCCTGTATACCATAGTTCAATGTTGTATGTTTATGTATATGGTATATGTCGGCGCCATATCGGGCAACCACCCATATTCATGGCGTAATACAAAAACACATCTTTTATATTTTCCAAAAGTCAGTAAAACGAGTCACAGAAGTTCACAACACCACTTACAGCACTTTTTGACAACTAAACTTATTATTACACATTTACACAAAGTAGCACTGCATGTATCAAACATCACTTACACGAAATTACTGTCACTGCTGCTGGACAGCGATGGCTTTAAATAGGAAACTTATAATAGAAATACCGTCCGAGTTTTTGTTAATAATCGATAACATTAATGATTTTCTTTAAAACGAATTTAAAACAAGACAAATAATTATTATAAAAACTAAGAGTTCTCTAGGCCTTTAAATAATGAATTGTTATTAATTCACAGCGTAATTAAAACAACGCTATAACAATGTAACATAAAATTACAGTCGGCGGATATCCGCCAAGCATTATTAATTTAAAGTATGATATTGGTTAATTGTAATCCAAACCTTAAAATCAGATAAATATTAAAATCACTTTAGAGTGATAAAACATAAATTTACGACATGCTTTATAAGTTCAATAATTATTACACAAACATATATCCGGTTACTGAAAGTTACTTTATAACATAGCTTTAAAACAAGTTAAACATTCAGATAAAACAGCAAATAATATTAAATGATTAATAGAACGTAATTCACTCCAAAATTACAATGATCTTAGTTTTTCAGATAGTAACAACTTTATATTTTTGTTTCTTAATTGAGGGTGTAATGCAGATGCGCCCATATATACCATAGGGATAGGCACGGACTATGGATTTCCAATTCGCCCGATTCTGACACTACTTTCCCTTCATATACTTTCATCAATCTCTTCATGCGACGGATAAGGGTAATTTTACCTGTCCATAAGTTAATATATCATCGACATTCGTTTGTCCGGTGTAAACAGGCAGATATAATTAGGTCATGTATGTACCCTCATCGAATTTGCTTATACATTGTATACGGAAATGTAGATAACAGTATTACAAACGTGATTGTAAGTTATATTATTTAGGGTTGCCTAAGCAAAAGTTGATAAAGAACAAGGCCGTAGAGCATTAAACATGTCATGTGCAGTAATAATACATAACAGTAAAACCATTTACAAATGTACATAGATACAGACGAGGATTAAATGTAGAGAGTGCCCTCGGCAAGTACCTCATGGGGTCCGTGTTAAATTGGTATGAATGTGAAGGAATGTGCGTGTGAACGAATGAATTAAATGAATGTAGATTTTTTTTAGTTATGAGGGAAAATTATGCCGCGACGGGAAGATTTTTAATACATACGTAAGTTTTATTAGTATATGCAGCTAAAGCAAAATAGGTACCTATGTAAGTGTGATAAGGCAGGTAGGAAGAAAGAAAGAGAAGATCATTATACGGTATTTTGTTCTAACATTTGGGTCAAAATTGTATTATGGTATTTGAGATTGAAGAAAACATGGAACTGCAATTTGACAATCTTGATATTATGAGACGAATAAAAAAATAGCTTAAAATTATGTTGTGTTATAACTTATAATAACTGTAGCTATTTTTATTTCATCCCATCATTAAAACGGTACTCGTAAAATCCGGCGACCGAAAACATCTATTGTTTTGCCAAACGCAAAGGTGCGTTGATGGGCCTTTAGGAATTTCAAGCGCAATAACGCGTGTGGGGGCACCCGCTACACTTTATTGATACGCGAATGTGCGTTATTGGCACTGGGGCAGTGTGACATTTTTTGGGCATTTCAAATAGAATGCGGGCAGCGAATGCGAACAGCCATATTAAAAATTTTACTAACTTCGAAAGATCGAGGAGTCGTCTCAATGCGATTCATTTACTCATAAGTAACATAATTATAGCATTTTATGGTTTTGTATAGAAACGAAGATATCCGGAGCGCAAACTCTCGCTAGTCCTCTACATGATCGCGCCCCATCGCACCCTCACGCTCCTAGGCACTTGATTAGTTTGCCTTAGGGATAATCCGCCACGGGATAGACACATCTCTATATCCCCGAACTCCGA
This sequence comes from Clanis bilineata, assembly GCA_036417725.1. Taxonomy (NCBI): domain Eukaryota; kingdom Metazoa; phylum Arthropoda; class Insecta; order Lepidoptera; family Sphingidae; genus Clanis; species Clanis bilineata. Next base: position 6,835,573 of record CM071162.1, on the reverse strand, counting down.
AGGGGTAGGTTAGGCTACTTGAGCACAAGAAAATGTCGCCGAGCCAGTGGCGTAACTATAGGGCCTTACTTAAAACAGCATTTTTAGCTGAGCAAATGGTTACGAATAAGCTGTCACTTTTTTCCTTGCGTTACATTGTTTAAAAATAAAAGGGACAACCTGTGGTATAGAGATAAACAGCGCTCAAATATTTTTATAAGGAAGGGGCATAGAGTTAGGGAGCGCGTGGCAAATTCATTGGAGGTCTGTGCAACCCGTGACTCCCATTTTCAGTCCGCGGCCTCCTTTTTTTTATAGCAGACTGACAAACGAGGAGATGAGTCACCTGATGCTAAGTGATCTCCACAGCCCATAGACACCCAACACACAAAGAAACATGGGTGCGTTGCCAACCTAAAAGGAGGAAATGGAAGGGGAGGGAAAAAGGGATTGGGAAAGGAAGGGAGGGAAATGAGCCACCGGAAATCTCACTCACCGAACGAAACGCGACATTAAGGTGTCACTTTATGTCGGTTTTCTGTGAGACAGTAATATCAAACCGGTCGAGCAGGCCCATTCGTGCTGTAGACGTTAGAAACTGTTTCCAACGTCTACAGCACGAATGGGCCTGGGCACGTTTCCGTCTACACCGTGGCTCTACCACTTAATATCCTTCACTGCTGAGGCCTTCTAAAGTCGAGGGCCCGTGGCATTACGCCACTTGTTGTCACTTGTCGCCACTACGCCGAGCTTACCTATACAACTACGGCACCGAAGCAGTAAAATATTAATTATATTACAGTAAATGTTATTAAGTAAATAATGTACTTAACTGTAGTAGTTTAAATCCTCTGTTTCTGTGTTGAGAGTTCTTTTCTCCTTTACAATGAGTCCGAGACTGTGCACGCGCGCCCGTTGTCGCCTCTTTTCAACTTTTCCCAAAGTTTCTGAGACCTTCAATTTTGAAGTTGGATTTATTTATGGTTTTGGTAAACTATTTATAGTAGCAATAAACAAGTTTGCCGAGCACATTAATATTTTTAATAATTCTAACTGTAGTTTTCATTGGACGAACTGCTACGACAGACTTTCGGTCTCACAACACTCAAACCCGAAACAAAAATCTGTGGATCACACAAACATTTGTCTCGGTGCGGGAATCGAACCCGCAGCCTGTCGCTTCACAATCGGCTACTTGCCCGCTGCGCTACGGACGCTGTCATTTGGCTTCGGAAACACAAATACGATTTACGTGTAGTATTTTATTTTTAAGTAAATAACATTACAATAACATTAATACCTCATAGCATTGAACGAGATATTCAGTCTAGGTATATGTAGTAGGCACAACAAACTACGGTACTTACGGAATAGTAGCTCTCACGGAGATTTAATATTCTAACTACAGAGGGGCTATTAAGCAAGTTTATTTACAAAAAATAGATCTCAAATGTTTTTATATGCCTGTAGACCAATAGGATCGATCTCAAATGTTAGTAACGCCATCTAAAACTTATTACAATGCGACGGCGGTTATTACAATCTACATCCCAGAATGTTCTGTGAATATTCAAGAATCACGTAAGACAATTTTATGGTCTAAACATAATTACGCTGGCAAGTCTTTGCGTGCCTATGTTTCAAATACGACTAAGTGACTTATGACCACGAAGTCACATCTTTTATATCACAAGTTTTATGCTGTTCCCGTCTATGTACTGTTGAATGACTTTTTTTTTTTTTTTTTTTCTATAGCAGAGACTGGCAAACGCACAGATGGGTCACCTGATGGTAAGTGATCTCCACCGCCCATAGACACCCAAGACACAATAAGAATCATGGGTGCGTTGCCAACCTAAAAAGAGGACATGGAAGGGGAGGGAATAGGGATTGGGAAAGAGGGGGGGGGGCACCGGAAATCTCACTCACCGAACGAAACGCGACAGCAAGCTGCCACTTTACGTCGGTTTCCTGTCAGACAGTGGTATCCAACCGGTCGAGCCGGCCCATTCGTGCTGTAGACGTTACTATCTACAGCGTGGCTCTACCACTCAAAGATATAATATGGATTGATATAATATGGTCTTTGATATAATATGGTTGGTCTGAAGTTAGTTCCTTGCGGTATATTTAAAATCTTTTTTAACTAACTCAAGAGTAATAAAAAAATAATCCAACGAATTGTTTTTTGAAGTCGGTTAAAAAAATGAGGGCAGGAAGTGACTATGAACAGCTAGTTACAGAAATATTAGAGACCCGGTGTAAAGTCGCATCCCTGCATTAGATATTCTCAAAACAAAACACAACACACATACGCAAAACAACTATTATCGCCGTCTCTACTCATAGAACAACGGACCATAGACAAAAAATTGTAGAAATAACATGTTTTATGTAATGTTCTAGTGCTGGAGACGCGGCTTTATATAGGTAGGTACACAAGGTTTGATAATAATCACAAGTTTAAAAACTTAACAGACAGACTTCAAATCCGATCGTGACCAAATTTATATGGGACCACCCTTGATATAAGCTCTATTGAATACAAAAAGAATTTTGAAAATCGGTCCACATTTGGCGGAGATATCGCGTTACTTCAAAAAAAAAATCAGACGCATTGAGGACCTTCTCTTTTTTGGAAGACAGTCGAGGTGTTTTATACATTTGGCAAAGACAGCTGAGGGGAAACCAGTAGTATGATTCGGCTGGGCTGGGCAGCATTCGGCAAGCTTCATCAGGTCTTCACGTCGTCTAATCCACAATGCCTCAAGACGAGTCTTTAATCAGTGCGTCCTACCCGTCATGACATACGGTGCCGAGACATGGACACTCACGGTAGGGCTAGCCCACAAATTAAAAGTTGCTCAGCGAGCTATGCTTGGAGTCTCATTACGGGACCGAATAAGTAACGAGGTTATCCGACAAAGAACTAAGGTGACCGATAGGGAAAGGGATAGATAGCTTAAACCACTAGCAAGCTGAAGTGGCAGTGGGCTGGCCATATATCACGTCGAACCGATAACCGCTGGGATGTTCGTGTTCTTGAGTGGAGACCGCGCCTCGGCAAGCGTAGGGTGGGACGTCCTGCGGCCAGGTAGAGTGACGACCTGCGGAAAACGACGGCCAAAAACTGGATGCAAAGAGCTAAGACCGCATTGGGCGAGGCCTATGTCCAGCAGTGGACGAGTATTGGCTCATGATGATACATTATCCGGATTACGAAACATATCTAAGTTAATTAACTCGACTAATACCATTAATTACTTACGTATTAATTGAAAATCATCCCCGAAGGAGTAGGCGGAGGCGCACTAGCGAACTGGTACACCCACATTTCGCCGAGCTTAGTTCCGTCCCAGATGTTATAGGGGGCGAGCTTATCGCCATATCGGGCACAAATTGCAGACTCCAGGCTGATATGGAAAAATCCAATATCACTGCCCGACCCTGGGATCAAACCCGAGACCTCAGGACGATAGTCGTACCGAAATACAACCACGCCACCGAGGCAGTAATTATTTTCGAACGGCTTCCAAAAAGGAGGAGGTCATCAATTCGTCTGTATTTTTTTATGTGTTACGCGATACCTCCTCCAAATGTGGACATATATTCAAATTATTTTTGTGTTCGATAGAGCTTATTTCAAGGGTAGTCCCATATATGTTACGAATTCGGATAATTGTTGTGATTTAGTACACGATATTGAAGGGTAGTATGTTAATTATATTTATATTAACTACCCTCCAACTAATTCATAATATTTGTAGAAGGTATTTCTTTATTAACTAAAGCAAAAGGTATAAAAGAGCGGGAGCTATCATTATTGAGTTAGTCTCCCTTTGGAGCTCGAAGGGTACACAACTAGTTTGAGATATACATTAAAGTTGTGTAGCGAATATAGTGCATATAAGAGGCACGTTCTAATCAAGTCTTTTACATATCAGAAGCGGGATCGGCTTTAAAAGCCTATCATCGCCCACAAAATTACCGTGTGCCCCGAAATTGTGGCAATCGATTTATATTATTTAGTGGTAGTATATATGTATTTAGTGGTAGTGCTACATTATGGCTACCGTGTTTTTCGACGATGAAGGTGCTCAGATTTATTGAAGAGTTATGTAGTGAAGAGCCCTGTAGGTGTGCTCAGAGTTATTGAAGAGTTATGTAGTGAACAGCCATGTAGGTGTGCTCAGAGTTATTGAAGAGTTATGTAGTGAAGAGCCATGTAGGTGTGCTCAGAGTTATTGAAGAGTTATGTAGTGAAGAGCCATGTAGGTGTGCTCAGAGTTATTGAAAAGCCATGTAGGTGTGCTCGGATTTATTGAAGAGTCGTGTAGTGAAGAGCCATGTATGTGAGCTCAGATTTATTGAAGAGTCTTGTAGTGATCAGATTTATAGAAGAGCCATGTAGGTGCGCTCAGATTTATTGAGGTCGTGTAGTGATCAGATTTATAGAGGAGCCATGTAGGTGAGCTCAGATTTATTGAGGTCGTGTAGTGATCAGATTTATAGAAGGGCCATGTAGGTGCGCTCAGATTTTATAGAAGAGCCATGTAGGTGCGCTCCGATTTATTGAAGAGCCATGTAGGTGCGCTCCGATTTATTGAAGAGCCATGTAGGTGCGCTCCGATTTATTGAAGAGCCATGTAGGTGCGCTCAGATTTATTGAAGAGCCATGTAGGTGCGCTCAGATTTATTGAAGAGCCATGTAGGTGCGCTCAGATTAATAGAAGAGCCATGTAGGTGTGCTCAGATTTATTGAAGAGTTATGTAGTAGAAGAGCCATGTAGGTGTGCTCAGATTTATTGAAGAGTCATGTAGTGAAGAGCCATGTAGGTGTGCTCAGTTATTGAAGAGCCATGTAGGTGTGCTCGGATTTATTGAAGAGTTGTGTAGTGAAGAGCCATGTAGGTGTGCTCAGAGTTATTGAAGAGCCATGTAGGTGTGCTCAGATTTATTGAAGAGTTATGTAGTGAAGAGCCATGTAGGTGTGCTCAGATTTATTGAAGAGTTATGTAGTGAAGAGCCATTTAGGTGTGCTCAGAGTTATTGAAGAGCCATGTAGGTATGCTCAGATTTATTGAAGAGTTATGTAGTGAAGCGCCATGTAGGTGTGCTCAGAGTTATTGAAGAGCCATGTAGGTGTGCTCAGATTTATTGAAGAGACATGTAGTGATGAGCCATGTAGGTGTGCTCAGATTTATTGAAAAGCCTTGTAGGTGTGCTCGGATTTATTGAAGAGTCATATAGTGATGAGACATGTAGGTGTGCTCGGATTTATTCAAGAGTCATATAGTGATGAGCCATGTAGGTGTGCTCCAGATTTATTGAAGAGCCATGTAGTGGAGAGCCATGTAGGTGAGCTCAGATTTATTGGAGAGTCATGTTGTGATCAGATTTATAGAAGGGCCATGTAGGTGCGCTCAGATTTATTCAAGAGCCATGTTGCGCTCCGATTTATTGAAGAGCTATGTGGTGCTCAGATTTATTGAAGAGTCATGTAGATGTGCTCAGATTTATTGAAGAGCCATGTAGATGTGCTCAGATTTATTGAATAGCCATGTAAGTGTGCTCAGATTTAAGAGCCATGTAAGTGTGCTCAAGAGCCATGTAGTGTGATCAGATTTAAAGAGCCATGTATGTGAGCTCAGATTTATTGCAGAGTCTTGTAGTGATCAGATTTATGGACGAGCCATGTAGGTGCGCTCAGATTTATTTAAGAGCCATGCAAGCGAGCTCAGATTTATTCAAGAACCATGCAGGTGTGCTCAGAGTTATTGAAGAGCTGTGAAATAATAATATTAGCCCTGTAATATTACTGTCCCACTGCTGGGCACGGGCCTCCTCTACTAATGAGAGCTGTGAAGGTGTGCTCAAAATTATTGAAGAGCCATGCGGATATGCTCAAAATTAAGAGCCATGCAGGCGTGCTCGAAATTATTCAAGAGCCATGTATGTATGCTCTTTAGGTTTACTTGAATTAAGTCAGATCTAGATGATTGACTTGTTATATTATGTGCTTAGTGCTTGGCTTTAATCGAATGCACACACTAGTAGGGTGTTCAATTATGACCTTTAGTTAGTCTAGATATATCTAAAGCCCATGGCCTGAACAAAAGCAGACGTGATTGAAGTTAAATCACAAACTATTTCAGAAGTTGATATGGCGAAAAGACATTTGGCCGTAAGACTAATTTTAATAACGATGGTAAAAGTTAGAAATGACTTCCCAAGTTTACTGGGCCATATAAAATTACTAAATGTTTAACTTTTTCAAGAACCAAGAGTGTTATGATTACTTTGTGTACGTAACTACTAATATAGTAGTGCGTGCTCCGGAGATAGCACGGTATCGGATGGCCGAATGTTACGAATTCGGATAATTGTTGTGATTTAGTACACGATATTGAAGGGTAGTATGTTAATTATATTTATATTAACTACCCTCCAACTAATTCATAATATTTGTAGAAGGTATTTCTTTATTAACTAAAGCAAAAGGTATAAAAGAGCGGGAGCTATCATTATTGAGTTAGTCTCCCTTTGGAGCTCGAAGGGTACACAACTAGTTTGAGATATACATTAAAGTTGTGTAGCGAATATAGTGCATATAAGAGGCACGTTCTAATCAAGTCTTTTACACATATATATATATATATATATTTGGTCAAGATCGGATTCGAAGTCGGTCTGTTTAGTTTTTAAACTTGTGATTATTTACGCAATATTAAAACGTGTCATATAGTAGTTAGCCGTGAATTGTGATATTTTAGTTTCTGTTGGTATGACGATTTATAACACCCTTTCTCGAAACAGTACATTTTTTTATTATTGTGGAAGCTTTTTGTACTAAGGTTTGACCGTGAACACTGTCGTACTTACAACACTAAAATAAATCTTGATTTATTTTAATAAAAACTGAGTTTAAGCATAAACTCTGTTTGATGTTTTGCCACTTGATAAGAGATAAATCGATGACGTGTAAGAGCCACTTGCAGCTCCATGATAAATCTTCATTTTTATCCCAAATCGCGATTTAAAGATAAGAGTGAGCTGTAGGATAGCCAATTGAGCTTTTTTGACATTACTCGCTAGCGATTCCGTAAAATATTTGTATGACAAACACCCGGACGCCTCGGTTACGCGGGGAACTGACGTTTCCCATACAAATATTTTACGTCCTCGCTTGCGTAAATACGTGCAGAAAACTCATGGATGAGCTAAAGGTGTAAATAGAGATTTATCGCGGAGCTGCAAGTGGCTCTTACACGTCATCGATTTATTTTAAATCTCGATTTAAATATACAAATGAGATACAAGTTAACTCGAGGTTCAGATTAACTCAAGATTTAACAAAATCAAGATCTTAATAAATGACACGAGCCGCGTGCGTCTACTGAGTTTTTAGTTATATATACAATACATTGTAAAATTTTTGCAATACAGCAGAATCTATGCAGCTATTCATTTTTTCATCTAAAATACATATTATGGGGTAGGTAAGTACATTAAAAGGTACATAATGCGACGAAAATTGATGTATGTATAGAACAGGGGTCGCCAAATGGCGAACCGCGAGAACATAGCAACTTGCACTAAGTTACATAGTACGTAATTTAATCAAAATGTGCCAATTTTACTTCAAACACATGGGGCCTTACTTATAAAAGTATTTTTAGCTGAGCAAATGGTTAAGAGGAAGAGAGGGAAACCACTTAAGCGATGGGAAGATGATTTTGCAAAAACAGCAGGAAAGCTTTGGACAAGAGTGGCACGAGTGAGAGAAGACTGGAAAAGGTTTGAGGAGGCCTTTGCCAAAGGGCACACAGAAAAAAAATCGAACTAAAGTATAATTAACTTATCTCATAAAATGTACATGCTATTCTGAATAAAAGGCTAATAAAAAAAAATAAAAAAAAAAAAATGGTTAAGAATAACCTGTTACTTTTTTCCTTGAGTTACATTGTTTAAAAATGAAAGGGACAACCTATGGGTTAAAGATAAACAACGCTTAAATATTTTTATAAGTAAGGGGCATGGTTCGCAAAAAAAAATGCATTTTTCTCATTGATATGTAAAAAATTTTTTGGTATTACATTTGTTTAATAAATATTTTTTTACCGACTTCAAAAAAGGAGGAGGTTAACAATTCGTCAGATTTTTTTTCTATAAAACGTGCGGACCGCGATGGTCATTTCATTTCTTAAAACGGACCCAGACTGCCTCGGTGGCGTGGTGGTATTTCGGTACGACTACGGTTCTGAGGTCTCGGGTTCGATCCCCGGGTCGGGCATATTGGATTTTTCTATATCAGCCCGGAGTCTGGAATTTGTGCCCGATATGGCGATAGTCTCGCCCCCTATCACATCTGGGACGGAACTAAGCTCGGCGAAATGTGGGTGTACTAGTTCGCTAGTGCGCCTCCGCCTAACCCTTCGGGGATACAGGCGTGAGCTTATGTTATGTGTGTTAAAACAATGATTTTCGATGGCTCCTGCTCATGGAACAATGGACCATAAACAAAAATGAGTAGCGAAACCATGTTTTGTCTTATTTTTAGTGCAGGAGACGCACTTTTAGGTTTACGCGAACGTAATACATTGAAATAATGTTTTTTCGGATTCTATCGCAATTGGTTATTTTTATACGTTTCGAAAGCTTTACAGCTGTCGAGGTTCGCATTCCGACCCGTGAAAGACAAACCGCGATAAATCCGTAATAACTAGTTTTATTTCATTCATGAGAATTGGGCACAATCTATTTACTACATTATAGACATATTCTTAGCACTGGTAGAATTATTTTGAATACTTGTGTAAAATAACAAAGTTTGACAGCCTCCGTGACGCAGCGGGCGAGTAGCCGGCTGTGAAGCGAGAGGCCGAGGGTTCGATTCCCGCACCGAAACAAATGTTTGTGTGGCCCACACACATATTTGTTTCGGGTCTGGGTATTGTGAGACCGAAATTCTCTCGTAGTTCCTTATAACCACGACACAAGACTCGATCTTATTGTGGGGGTCAGAACTATGTGTGTGACTGTTGCGAGTTATTTATTTATTATTTTTTTATAATTCATATCAAATTGACTAATATTACGTAGTTACAAACTTCATTCAAATTATACGAGGATTGAATAATGCTCGAAAAATGAAATTAATTGCAGTTTCAAAACAGCATTCTTACGCTGAGAACGTTTAGGTCTTGGGTTCAAATCCTAGCTCCAGCAATCACAAATAATATTTTTTTCTATTGAAAATTAAAAACAAATACTCATACATCTAAAAATGCAGATAGTATCAAATAAGTGAAATACAATACCTATTTTTTATTTAACAGATAGACAACCTTACTCTAGTATAAACAAGATACATATTCACTATGCATTTAAAATGTTAAAGGGACAATCAGGGACATATACCACTTATTGGATAAATGGGAAAACATATAAGTGATGAGGTAATGTCAACAGAAACTATTTCAACTACTTACAAGTTACAAGTACATGTTCAACTAACAATACATCACAATAACATCTTTAGTAACTTATGTATACTATTCAGTCTTCTTATCTTAAACAAGCTCAGAAAGAATTTATACTGGGCTGTAAAACTCTTGTCTACAATGGTATTCTGACAATTTTGTGTCCAATTAGATTCAAATTTGATTGGCAAAACAAATTGTCACACAATTATATTTAGCTACCTAGAATTTTCCTATTGAGTTAATCTTTATGATTTCACAAAAAACATTTATAATAATGTGATTTTCAACTCTAGCTTTTCTTAACCCTGTGTTGACAGTTAAAAGTCTGAGTTTTTATTCATAATGACGCTTTAAGGAAAATTATCTTCTTCCGTCCTCCTTCCTTCCTTTATCCCACTTCAAAGTGGTATTGGCGCCAAACATTAAAACTTGTTGCCGAAAGGATTCAGCTTAGTTTTAACAACCTGCTGTCAACATTATGGATCAATATCTGTTTAAAAATACTATAGCAACAAGTTAACTTTGGCTTATATGATGAGTTGAACCAGTTAAATCAATTATCTGAACTATAGTTTATTTCCATTGAGTGGGTAGACAGCAAAATGACTACTCTGTCTGATAAGTAGTAATTAGTAATGTGAGAAAAGAAAGTCAACCAGGCTTCTTTGAAGAAATAGAAAATAATTAAGCTAGTAGTTTAAATAACCCAGTATAAAATATATTTGGTTTAGAAATGAGCTGTTTCCTTCAATCACCTTTCTCTAACATAAAAATGTCTACCACCAATATCCCAAATTATCTATGAATAGTCTTGTACACTGGGATACAACATTCTTAAAGGTTCCGGAACTTTCATGGATCATCATCGGAATCCAGCTCGTCTGATGAATCATCAGATGATGTATCACTTGAATCAGACGTGTCACTGTCATCACTCTCCTCAATGTATCTAGCATTGTTCTTCTTCAAGCCCGGCAACAAGGACATTGATGCCATTCGAATAGCCATTTCATTTTCCATTATTTCAGTCTCCTCCTGTTGGACCATATCAGCTGCTATTTCCAATTCCTCCAATTCCAAATTCAAATCAGCTTTTGATAAATCTATATTTGCTATATTATTGCATAATTCATCAAGTTCTTCACTTCTGCATTTTTGTAAAAATACTAAGTAATCTTTGATGTACAGCTGATTTAATATGTATCGTGCGTCACTGCTCGTGTTAAACATTTGATGTATCTCAATGATACATTTGATAACAAATTTTTTGCCTTTACGGAACAGTGAGACTACATCACTCTTCACCTTTTTGCATAATTCGAAATTCCTGAATATAGGGTATATTAGTGCTCTTCTATAGCAAGCTGTTAGCACCTCTTTTATGTCTTTAAACACACAGAACCAGCTTAATGTTGATGAGAGCTTGTTTATAGTCCAGTTTGATTCAACCGTGCTCTCATTCAGAGTTGTTCTTTTATCGTAACAATATCCATATAGGATATCAACAAGACCCAACAAAACTTGTCGATATTCTTTCTTATTCAACAAATAATGCTTATTTGGCAGCTCTTTAAGTATGGACACCTCTTCATCAGAAAATTCAATTACATTTTTAACTTCAGAACTCTCCCAGTATGGGCTAGCAGACAAATATGGGGCCAACAGCTCATCATCAAACAAATCGGCCAAATAATGATCTGATGAGAATTTATCATTTTCATGCTTTATCCTGAGGTTATGCCGCTCTCCTATTGCCACGCTTTCTGGGACTCTTAGTTCAAAAATCTGGGGAAACTCCGAGCCAATGTTGCTAAACTCAGTACTCACTTTATTAGCAAAACCGTATGTATAAGAGCTGGCGCTGTCGCATTCCGATTCATCTTCCAGGGTGATTCCATCTTCCTCCAACATTTCAACTAAACTAGGATTGATGTCTGGTATATCTCGCGGTGCTAGTAAACTAGTGATCATGTCTAAGTTTTCGAAATGTTCTCCGGGTGTCTCCTTATCGAATGTTAGATTGAAATCACCGGAATCACATATATACGAGCCTTTGGAACTATCATTGTCTACGATCCTCCCAGGCAACCGAAGTCTGAGGAAATACGGGCTTGAAACAAAAAGGAAGTTTTCTCCATCCACGTCAATCTCAGTGTCGCCGATGTTCGTATACGGGGCATGAACATTTATAAAAATGTGATTATTGTCTTGTGTTAACTTAAAACGTGGAGTCAGCATCTTGTGAATATTGTACGTAAACTACGGTCTCATCAGTGTTTGATCGATTTAACACGTTTTTATCGTTTACTGGGTACTGTGTGATGACTTTTATTCAAGAAAAAATAATTCTAAAACAAAATAATTTCACTGATTTCACGTTTTAGTGACAACCTGTGACAAATGACACGATTGACATTGACAATTTGTTTTGACAAATGACACTGACAGTGACGAAGCATAGGTGACCTAAGTATAATACAAGATACAACGAGAGATATATCGAGTATAAAATTTGATAGAATCACCAAAAAATAATGCTATCTCTTTTTTACTAATGGATGTCAACTCAGGTAAAGAGGGACCAATAAACAAGTATTTGTTCTTATTATTAGTCAAGGTTCCTATACCGCATCCGTCAAGAAGCCACGTCCCTGCGCCGGTCCAAATAATTATAATACAGCAGCAGGAATGGCGGTCTAGTGACAAGCGTGATTCATTGCAAATATTATCGATTCCGTTATTTCATGGTACATTTTTTTACATTACATACATATTATCATACCCGTATACAATAAGAGTAGGCAGAGACTATAATTTTTCTAATTCGTATGATTACAAAAGCTCTAGTGCACTTATATAACAATTTTTATAGCAGAGATTAGCAAAAGCAATTTTGAGTTGTTATCATGATTGATGTTGACACTGAGTTCATGTGGACATTCTGTGGCTGATATTTATAATATCATTGAAACTAATCATGCCAATAATACTCTAATATTTTAATTAAATAATAAACGTAACGTTGATAATCTTAAATAAATCAAATAAAAACAAGTAATAAATAATAAACGTACAAAACTATTCACTTTTGAACATGATACCTTTTAAGGATAAGGATCTATGGTGAAACTAACTACGATACCTACTAAGGATAAGGATCTATGGTCACACATCTAGCCAGTTTAACAATAGATAACATATAAATTATTTTTTTCAATTGTTAAGAAGCTCCATAATCCCTTTCTATTCGGTACATTTTTTAGATTTATATATTACTTGCTAATAAGTACTTTCGTTTGTAGATAAAACTTACATAACAATTATTTATTTTTATGAAAGTTTTAATTTATGTTCAGACAATGGATACAACTATCGACTGTGTAGCAGCACAGTGCATTCTTCAACAATGACACATAGCGAAAACATGTGTGAACCAAACCTGGATTTGTTTTTTTACCCGTGTGAACCACTTAATTGTGCGCTGTACTTAAGTGATTCGTTAATAGTTTAGTTTCGTATTTCAACGAGTTTTTTGTTCCCTATGCATTCCTTTGTATTTAAGTTGTTATTTTAATAAATATTTGGTGAGAGTGAGAGGCACAGCATCCCTTACGGGATAGAGCAGTTCAATGAATCAGACTAGCTACCTTAAATACGGTGTTAGAAGGTTCAGTTAACATTATTCCATTTGCATTGACCGCACACGCACATTCTACCATTTGCATCGATCGCGCACGCATAGTTTGCCTCTCTGAATCACTCACACTTTACTGGCACCTAAGTCTTTCATTAACCATCAACATTACCTGGTTAGAGACAACTGCCAAAACTGTAAATATCGACTATTGTCCCTATTCGTTATTCCATTCCATAACGTCCTTGTTAGCCATACAACCTCTTCAAATAATAATAATCAATCGTGATAACTCTGTATATGGGCTGTGAACCGGGAGGTCCTGGGTTCGATTTCTAAGTCGGGAAAAGAGAATTTTCTAATTTAATTTTCTCGGGACTGGATCCGCCAAGAGGGTTGATCTCAGGTAGGCAGCCGGTCATAAAAACTAAGGCACATACTTTCTGCAACATGCTTGAAAAAGTGTATTGCGTCGACCTCACATTAAGATGGGTTATGGGTAGGTAGAAAGAAAAAAGAATCGTGATAAGTGATAACTCTGACAATAGATTTTTAAGGTTTCAGTCAAAGAATTTAAACGCCTAGAAGGATAGCGTCAAACAAAATATCAATGTGAAATGAGGCAACTTTGCATATCGTAGTGTGCGTGACAGTGATACCAGGTTTCACTCCATTTTCCTAAATATGGGTAATTTTTTTTCTTTTATAAAAATAAAATTTTCACAATAAACAGGGAGATTACTTTTTAACCATTTCGGAAATTAAGAAGATGGATCTTTACTCATTCGTATTTTTAAGTACACGATATTTCTGACAAAGGATATGGGAAACTTTGGGCCAAAATGTAATGAGTTGAGATATGGCTTAAAAAATTGACATTTTTTTTTCTATTTCAAGATATAAAAAATCAGCCCAATTCACAATCTAGAAAATGAGATATCTAAAAAATAAGTAAAGGACACTAAATAGAATCGAATACTTAATCGGTTAAGATGAAAGAGTTAAAAAAAAATATAATACTAGATCCGGATGATTAATTCAAGAAAAAGTAATTTAACACATTGGAACTAACATAATAAGCAGTTCTAAAAAATAAAATAGTAACTGAATAGCTTGACGGCATGCATTCACCTTAGCTGGTTCCATATGGAATAAAAAACTATGAATTGACATTTTAATAATAGTTTTCATTTGCTTCGTTTTTTTATTGTTTTGTGCGTGTGCGTTTTCGGTGTTTTCCATCGTTTTAATAATTTTCTACTAGAACAATGTACTCAGCTATAAAAATATTTTGTTCCTGAGAATAATCGTCTTTGTGACCAAAATTTAGTTATCGAATGTGGGTGTTCGAGTTCGACCCCTTCGGGGATATAGGCATGACTTATGTTATCTACAATTAAACATATCAATAGGTAAGATTTGTACTTATAAACATCGGTTGTTTGCGTATAGTTTGCTCCATAACCTCACTTTTATTTAAGTCAAAGTGAAGTGAAGTGAAAACCCTGTTCTCAGATTACAAAAAATCGCCAAATTTTCAGTAATGATGTCATAATATACTATATATTAATTGACACCACTTTCATCCTTTTACAATCTAGGCCCAAGATTGTATGGAAGCGTTTCCGTCTCCTTTAGACCTATTTTGACAATTCTTTTTCAGTCGTTTTCAAATTAAGAGGTTTTTGGATGATTCTTCAGAATTCATTTCAAATAAAAATTTGAAAATTTAAAGTTTACAAAAACCGAACACATCTAATTGAAAATTAAATTCTGTCTTTGGAGTCAGTGCCAGGTTCAATGGTCAAAATGAAAAGGCACAGACTAACTTATACTTGCCTAAGTCGTTCATTATAGTCCGTTCATGGAATTGCATGCACTTATCATAGAAATATAACATATAGAACGACAGTACACGGCCGCGGAGCGGCGTGAAGGCTTTCTAAATAAGACATTATTGTCTCATTACGTCGCACGGCGCGGCATGTCATTGTTCAAGGTCAAAACTTAGTATGAAGAGCTCGCACAAAAACAAAGAAATAATCTTTCCACTAAGTCAATGGTATGTCTTCTACACCCAAAAAGATATATGTATATGAGACACTAATCAATGTTTTTACAATTTTAATATAGATGAGAAAATGTTCACGAAAATAGCTAATAAGAGGTGGTAAGACGAAAATGATTAATCAATATACAATATATCAAACAATAAATCATTTTATGTAAATTATTGATTATAATTAAACAAATGAACGCAATATATTAACATAAAATACTTTTGTTTTACTCCGAATAAAAATCTCCCGATTTCTCCCGATTTTCAGGTGCCAAATCTACCGATTTTTTATTTTACACTTTTGCAACACTGGTTTCTATGACAACTGCGACTGAGGGGGCCAAAGTAGGTCTACATGAATGTCATGATTTTTACGCGTGGATTAGGTATCTATGACTTTATTAATCTAAGGTTTCAGTAATCGATTAGTCAATCGTTCATGATCACCTGTTTTGTTAACGTTTTATTATTGCTTTCGACAACATTCTAAAACCTTTTACAGAAAACATTTTTTTCTTACTAATAAAGATCAACGAGATATCTTTAGGAAGATTTCTATTTACGAATAGAGAAAAAAGTAGAAAGAATCAAACATAATCTTTTAAAAATAGACACAAACACAGGAAACATGAATGTCAGGAAATACATTGTTATACGCAAAGCTAAACGTTCTAATTTTGGATTTGGATATTAGGACCATACCACCTACTTCGTGGGTAGTATGTAGGCGTAAAATTAGCAGTCGTCTGCTCGCTTTCTTTTGTGCGAGTAGTTTGTCCACTTTTACACTGGTTTTGTAAAGCAAATGCTTTTTTTTCATCCGAATATATTAAAATTCTATATTCGCATAGAAAATTATATTTGCGTTTTGTGATAATCGAATTTCGCAACGTTCGGGTCAGAACTCAGATGTCAAAGTTGATTTGACATTGACAGGCTGACACATTGGGTATTGGGCAGAGAAAAAAACGCAAATCGGTCGAATTTGATCAAAACAAATAAACATTTTTATTATTTCGTTATAAAATATAGTTTCGTCCGAATGTGATAACAGTATACTGTATATTTAATAATTTTGTTTTGTTTTTTGAAATGCCAATCGGCAGAAAACGTTGGAATCTTCATGGTAAGCAAATACAATTTCATCAACCTATTGTATTTATAATCTTTCGCGCAATTTTTCGTATATCATAAATTGTGAAAATAATATTTTCTTATACCTGTGCGGTCAACGTCTTGTGGTAATTTTATTATTTTTGTGACCTTGACTTACCAGTACTTGCAGATTTAATAGCTAGCCTATTAAATCTGCAATAATTCATTGTAATTTTACACTAGGAATATTAACCTAAAAATAATTATTATAATGTATACTTATTATAAATTTATTGGTAGTGCTATTTTATTATTTCACAACTATGGGTGATTCCTACTTGACCATAAATGGCAATGTTTCAATGCACTGAGATCATTCTGTAGACTTTTGAAAGTGAGGTGAAAACCTTTTGAAAAAAAGTCTATGTGCTGAACATGCTACTGTTTTAAAATAGAATGTTTAGACCATAACAATGTTTACACTCTTGGCAGAGTGTAATAATTTGGGATCTTATATGTGTGATGCATATATTTTTCATATCTAGGTTATGCTATGTTCTCAGAATGGTGTTAATTCTGTCAATGGAATGTTTGTTAATGCTGTATTTCCCTTGTAAAGATTTTTAGCTTTACACAGTACTCATGTAAAAAAACTGTGATCAAATTGCCGTACTGATTGGTCAGGCTAATATCAATTATCAATATGAAGTTTGTATAGCAAATAAAACAAAAAAGAAACCCTTCTGTAAAATCTGCATCAAAATGGGGAACTTGCACGAAAATTATAACGAGAAATCATGTTGTTATATCAATAAACAAAACCTTGAAATGTGCTATGATGAAATTTGTAGTATAAAATAATTGATATTTTACAAAATATCTTAATTAGAAATTACATGTAATGGATCGTTATTGTAAAACCCAAGTGACGTCGTTGCATTAGGCGGTGTTTCCAGGTTGGGGTATTTTTCCCAATTTTGCGGAAAACTGTTGTTATGTTTAGTATGGTGCTTGATGAATAAGATTTCGGAGGTCTTCCTCTTTCCAAATTCTTTTCTTCATGTAACTTTCCCACCGCTCCGCTCAGGATTCAAAAGTGCAATTTATATTTACTTCGTTATTTAATTAAATAGCTGCAACATTTTTGGGGAAATTTTTGTTCGGCATGGGGAAATTTTAAACGATAGGCAATTATAGCGATTCAAACGTCATTTCAGACAATGTCACTAGCCATCAGCGTCAACTGAGATGTCAACAAAAAGCAATTTTTACGCGGTGACGTCACATCCTTTTTTAGTGCGGGGTTTTGTAAGTCATATTTAGACTTGCGCTAATTAAATGATTTATGCATATTTTTATGTTTTTGTTTCTGGTGTGTTTATTTGAGACGTAGTTTTTTACATTTAACTAATAAAAAAATTACACACAAGTTCCCTATTGGTGGAAAAATGAGGCAGTAATTCACATTTTAAATTCTGGAGTGCGGGCCCAGTCGAGATATCCCTTTCCAATGCACATACCGTTATGGGGGTGATATAATTCTATGAAACTTCTCTTTTCCGCCGTTTGGAGATTTCACCAAACTTCAAAGTCTTATCACTTTTTTATTTTTGAGAATATTTCTATATGTTCTTTCTGTTCAATATTTCTTCTTTTAGATGACGTAAATTTTATTTAAAATTATTTAGAAAAAACTAGTCAAGTACTCAATTGGAATGCCTATAAGCTTCTTTTGGATCAGCTAAGGCTTTTGCTACACATTATAAATAGT
The DNA here is from genome assembly GCA_036417725.1 of Clanis bilineata. Lineage (NCBI taxonomy): Eukaryota > Metazoa > Arthropoda > Insecta > Lepidoptera > Sphingidae > Clanis > Clanis bilineata. The sequence continues at coordinate 6,817,550 of CM071162.1, read as the reverse complement.
ATTGATACATTTTATGTCTATGTTATAGGACTTTTTTCTGCAAGGCTTATTGTCCAGAAGCCAGTTGTAAAAATTAAGCTAAAACCTTTTTGCCCCATGCTTGAAAAGGTGTTGCACCAATCCCAAAAATAGAGGGGGGGACTGGCTTGATAAGAGCGGAAAGAAAAATATTCCAAAAGTACCTGTCAGTATTTTGAAATAAAACTATTCTTACGGATTATATCACGATTAGGTTTTAATTATTATTCCCGACGTTTCGAAGGCTTTGCAGTCTTCGTTGTCACGGGTCAGACTGAGGTGTCATTTGTCCAAAAAAGGTTAGAGTTACAAGTTACCTGTCAGTACCTTGTACAGAATTAGTTTAGTTTTTATTACTGGATTCTACTAAACCTTGTACAGAAAACTTTAGAAATTGATGATGAATTGCTTCACCTGGGAATTATAGCCACGATTTTCAGACCACATATTGGAATTCGGAGAGGGTCATCAGCTAATAGTATACTTTTTAAAAATATGATTGCTTCAGATGGACCACAAGGCTCTCTTCGTCGCCTGCGCAATCAACTTGCAGAGGATGGTTGTGCTGAATCACAAGTGGTTCTCGCCAAACAACTTTTGGAAGAAAAATGTGGTTAGTAAAATTAATACTCTTTAAGGTGTTTAATCAGTGTAGCCGGCTGTGAAGTGTGAAGCCATAGGTTCGATTCTTATGTCGAGACAGTTGTTTGTTTAATAAATAGATAATATTTTTTTTGGGGTTATGTACACTAATGGCAAAACCTGAGCCCTTATAGTTCATGTCTACATGTCTCTTTGTCTATCCGTTCGGGCGTATTTCATGTTAAGATGGTTAGGTGTGGTCTATTAACGGCTTAAATACAGCACAAATGGGCCGGCTCGACTGGTTTGCTAAAACTGTCTCATAGAAAACTGACGTAAAGTAAACAGCTCGCTGTTGCGTTTGGTTTGGTAAGTGTGATTTACGATGACACAATTCTTCCTCTCACTTTCCCTATTCCTTTTCCGTTCCTTTTAGGTTGGAAATGCACAATGTTAGTTAATGTTGCATGTTATATACTAGTGGCAATAAAATCTTTTCTGTCTTTCTTTCTTTCACATGTGATTCTTTATGTGTCATGGGTGTCTATGGGCGGTGGAGATCACTTACCATCAGGTGAACCACCTGTTAGTTTGCCAGTCTCTGCTAAAAAGATACAGACAATAATTATGATTGCCTCGTGCCTCGGTGGCGTAGTTGTATTTCGGTACGACTACCGTCCTGAGGTCTCGGGTTCGATCCCGGGTCGGGCAGTGATATTGGATTTTTCCGTATCAACCCGGGGTCTGAAATTTGTGCCCTATGTGGCGATAGGTTCGCCTCCTATTACATCTGAGACGGAATTAAGCTCTGCGAAATGTGGGTGTTCTAGTTCGCTAGTCCACCTCTGCCTACCCCTTCGGGATACAGGCGTGAGCTTATGTTTATGTAATAATTATGACGGGCTCGAGTTACCAGTTGACCCTGAATTCGATTTATTGAATAAACCATTGACAGGCTTTGTACCATAATATGTTCGGTAGTCGCTATCTATTCGAGAAAAGTATTAGCACCCAGTAGCAAATGATTGCAAATGAATATTTAATAAAACAATAAAAAAATAACAATGTATTTGTTAACCATTCATGTATAACATAACAGAACCTACTCTATTAAATTATTCATATAAGAACTGTAATAAATGCATGTGTCTCTTGTTTGAAATAAATAAACATAATGCCCCTTACTTATAGAAACATTAACGCGCTTCTTATCTTTAAGAATAATTGTCGCTTTTTTCCTTGCGTTATATTGTTTGAAAATGAAAGGGAGAAACTATTGAAACTATTGTTATAAAGGGAGAAAGGGATGAATATGTGACGCCGTGTGATATAGTGATTGGGGGAGAGAAAGTAGAGCAAGTAAAAGAGTTTGTATATTTGGGGTCTTTGTTTACGGGAGATGGAAAACATGAAAGGGATATTGAAAGAAGAGTGAATGCTGAGAAAGGAATGTTGCGGTTGTTTGGGTATGTAGAAAGGATGGATGAAAGGAGGTTGACAAAGCGAATATATATAGCAAGTGTGAATAGTAGAGTTGGAAGGAGAAGACCTCATCGAACATTCTCTGACCAAGTCAGAGATTTACTCGCGAAAGGTCAAGTTAAAAGTACCCTAAACCGACGTGCATTCATGAAGAATGTAATGAGACTGAATGAGGCGAAAGAGGTGTGTAAGGATCGTAGCAAGTGGAAATCCGTTGTCTCTGTCTACCCCTATGGGAAAAGGGCGTGAGGCTATGTATGTATGTATGTAAGGCCCATTATGTATGACAGTTTCGTATGACATATTTATTTACAATGGAGAGTAGACAGTAGATACAGCTGGGGTTTTGTTGTCACAAAATAAAGTAGGTAAACTAAACTAGGTATTAAAGTGAAACAAGTTTAATGAACTGGGTGATGAAATTTTAATTACGCAAAACTAGTTGTTGTTTCTCTCGACTTCGTCCGTTTCCAAATCTTTCCTATCGTATTATCGGGATAAACGTAATGTGTTCGACCCAATTTTGATCCCTTATTCACTTACTACGCGAAGAAAAAACATACCATCGAATATTCTTTCCTATTTATAATTACAGTGTAAACGCACGATGTAAATGTTACGAATTTTAAATGAAAATAATACGAAGAAAAATATTGTTTCCATACAATCGAATTGAACAAGAACCGTTCTGTCGGATATAGTCAAAACTATGTCTATTTTTAAACAAGGAATGCTTTTTATGTCCATCCGTTACGAAAACTAAGACTGCATCGAAAATAGAATGTTGAAAAATAATGTGATGGTGATCGCGTGCTGTCGGACGCGGCAGTCATAAAAATGGAATAAGAAGTCTTTGATTTTAACACACATAATGGTGTATTTCAATTAGAGCATATAAACTGGGTGGCTCTCGCTTAGCTACGATGGATCCAGGTCCATTAGAGTTACTGATTTTCATAAACTGGACAAAATCCCCAGTGGTTACAGTAACTCATACATAGTGATTAGGGTGTCGGTTACGAGTTTGTGGCCAAAAAATACTCTTTTTTTTCATAGCAGAGCCTGGCAAACGGGCAGATTGGTCACTTGATGGTAAGTGGTCACCACCGCTCATAGACACCCAAGACACAAAAGAAATCATTGCGTTGCCAACTTAAAAGGAGGGAAAGTGAAGGGGAGGGAAGGGATTGGAAAGGGGGAATTGGGTCACAGGAAATCTCACTCACCGAACGAAACGCGACAGCAACCAGCCACTTTTACCATCAAACCGGTCGAGCTGGCCCATTCGTCCTGTAGACGTAACTGTCTACAGCGTGGCTGTACCATTCAAAACATTTCACTCAATTAATTTCTTTCTTTCTACCTGCTCTTATCGCACTTTAATGTGGGGTCGGCGCAACACACTTTTTCAAAAAATGATTTGGCTCAGTTTTTACGACCGGCTGCCTGCCTGACGTCAACTCCATCTAGGGGATCCTGTCCCGGACAAATTTAGTTAGAAAAATACGACGCCCGGCTTGGGAATCCAGGACCTCCCGGTTCACAGCCCATATACACTGCCACAAGACCAAGGAGGCGACCAAAAAGGTGTCCCAAAAATAATAATATACATAATATTATGTACTTTAGACTGGCATAGATGATCATACCGTCATCAGGTCATTCCGGCTCTCTATTATTAATTTGATTAATTTCGTTGCGGGAGACATTTTTGCCGTCCCGGAGACTAGCTGCGCTTCATTGTTCGGTGTCGATAATGCGTGCCATTGTTTATCCTGGCTTACTGCATGAGTTATAAGCGCCAGTGTGTAGACAGGATAGTCACTCACTCAGATCTAGTGTAGTTTACCACTTTGCCAGGATAAAAAAAATATTTTAATTGTAATGAATTATTTGTTATAGAATTAGAAGCGGACAAGATATCGAATTTTAAACAAGCACTAGAATGGTTGATTTGTGCTACAGAACAAGCTCATCCTGAAGCCAGAAGAATGTTGCGAAGGTGGGTATTTGACAGTCTTAACTTGTTCAGAATTTTTAGGTTCTATCAGAATTTTATTCCATTTATTTAAGAAAAATGGAGATACACGAATCCCGCATTATTCTATGGTTTACAGAGTTTTGTAGCTTGTTATCTAAGATGGACATCCGTAGATTTTCAGAATAATATTGAGTCTAGGTTATTTAGATATGTATACAACGGCTACAAATATAAGGCCTCTAGAAAAAGAAGAAATCAGATCGTAATGGGGCTTTTGATGAATATGTAGGTAGTCACCAGAATAAGTACTCATATAACATAACATAGGCAAATGAAAATTCATGTGTAGTCTGCATTGAACGTCTAGATAAAGTGACGACAGGTGGAGCAAAATAGTCACGGAATTATGGCCGAGGCAGGAAAGGCGAAGCAGCAGCAAGATGGGCAGACGATATTGTCAATTTCCCGCGTCAACTTTGGATTGAGCTGCACAAAACCGAAGTGAGTGACATAAAAAAAGAGAGGCCTTTGCCCAGCAGTGAGATAAAATAGGATGTGGATGGTGATGATAAGATTGAAGTTAAAATTTAGCCCCAGATTTTTTTAACATTAGGCATTGTCCTTTGCATTATTATTTCACGTAGGTTTATATCATTTTAACATTTACATCATAGTTTGGTAATCGGATCTCCTTTCAAGGTTACGCCTTTTTAAACCGTGTCATGTGTCTATGTAATTTGATAGATGGAAAAATAAAACTTGACATTTAGAAAGTATATTTTGCCCGGTTTATACATAAATCAATAACTTCCACATTATTCAAATAGGATTCAGTGAATCGTAGCGTCAGAACAACGGCACAATGAAATGAGGTAATTGTATTGAATAGCTCTCATACTTCGCTCGATGTAAACATAAATACCGGCTCATCGGCTCTCGTGCGAACACCACCGTTCAGTTTACGAATATTCCAGCGATATTCATAAATGAATGGGAGCGCAGACGACTTTGTGGTCTGGAGGATAAGATGGGATAGAGTGCGCGAAGAGCTGAAGAGGTCTAAGTAAGGGATTTTGATATTTTTGCTGTCGTGTGAAAGTTCACTCTTCCTTACCTTTTTTGGAAATACTATTATGTGAGAGTAATTTTAAAGTCTAATATTAGTTTACAAGTATAGATTCTTTTCAGATCTTAAGAAGGTTGTGATTAAACTATATTTACGGGATCTACCATTTGTTTTAATTTTTATGCTACTGTGTGGTTCTTTCTTTTTGTGGCATGATCAGCTTTATTTCGTTCGAAAAGGTGAATTCAATTTGATCGATGTCCAGATCTTTAAATCAAATTTAATCTTCATCGATATCTTCCATTATTAAGTTCTAAGCATTTATTTATTAGAAGACCAATAGATTATAAGGACAGGTAGTATGTGACTTATAGCCATGTTAAGAGTCCACACTATTTGCATTTACACTGAATATTCTGCTATTGCTGAACAGGCCTGCAAAGATTTCCAGATCGACCTGTTGGAAGCGGCCTGCATCCAACGATTTCTAGCGACTTTTCTCCATTCGTCGGTACACGTTGCCTATGTTCAGCAGTAGACGTACTATGGCTGATGATGATTTTCCTTTTTTTTTTTAAATACACCCAACAGTTACACGTCTAGTCCTGACCCCACACTAGGTATAACCAGTATCGTGGGTGTCAGAGAATAAGAGAGACTATCAGTCTCACAACACTAAGACTTGAAACAAATATCTGTGGGCCACACAAACATTTGTCTCAATGCGGGAATCGAACCTGCGGCCTCGCGCTTTACAGCCGGCTACTCGCCCGCTGCGCCACGGAGGCTGTATTGATAAGTGACATTTCATTATTAATTCCAAATGTTTTAACATAACATAACATAAGCTCACGCCTGTATCCCCGAAGGGTTAGGCAGAGGCGCACTAGCCAACTGGTACACCCACATTTCGCCGAGCTTAGTTCCGTCCCAGATGTGTTAGGGGGCGAGCCTATCGCCATATCGGGCATAAATTCCAGACTCCGGGCTGATATGGAAAAATCCAATATGACTTTGCCCGACCCGGGGATCGAACCCGAGACCTCACGACAGTAGTCGTACCGAAATACAACCACGCCACCGAGGCAGCCAAATGTTTTAGAACCTATATTATCTCAAACATTTGCGTAACTTCAATATCACAGTTTCTCCACATTATATTTTTAATTCCAGGTGCATCAGAAGCGGGGTTGTAGACGAGGACAGCGCTGCGATAGTACGGGCTAAGTCGTGTCTTGCGGCCAGTCGACAGGAGATAGTCGCTAGGAAAGCGGCTAGGGACCTGTTTGCCAGGTAATACTGTGCTAGTAGTAAGGAAGAAAGGCGTAGATGTTGGATGAAGCGTAAAATACATATAAAATCATTGTTTTACCAGGGCATAACGGAGCTTTGAATAGACATGTTTGCACTTTTTTGCAGTTATTCTTTTGTAGCTTTTGAATGTATGTTTATGATTTTGAAGTTTAATATTACCTGACGCTTCCACTTTAGACTGTAGATACGTACAAATTCATTCCTCGAAGGGGTAGGCAGAGGCGAACTACGACACCGACTACTTGTCGAGCTCATTTCCGTCCCAGATGTGATAGATGGCGAGCTTATAGCCATATCGGGTACAAATTTCAAACTTCGGGTTGATATGGAAAAATCCAATATCACTTTGCATGACTCGGAGATCGAACCCGAGACTTCAAAGCGGTAGCCGTAACGCACGTGCAAAACACCCACGCAATTAATAATCTTTGCTTTTTCATTTAGTTTATCAAACGGTGAGCAATACATAACGACGGCGCAGCTCGAGCGTCGCATCCGCGAGATCTGCACCACGACGCTTCGGAAGGAGCCCGACGACAGCGACTCGCCTGATGACGACACACTAGGTACATTCTCGCCACGGACGTAGAAAAAAAGGACAGAGCTAGGAACATGGAAAGTGAAGCAGAGTTCTCGGCCCATTCGATCTATTGACACGAAAGGGCGGCGACTGATCGAAGGGGCCGAAAACTCTGCTTCACTTTCAATGTTCTTAGCGCTCCGTCTATTTTATTTTTACGTCTGTGATTCTCGCTTAACTTCTGTTATATTTTGTTTTATATTCCTGTAACATGGCTATCTGTGTATTACACAATAATTATTTTTTTGTTGTTTTCATACGCAGAAGGAATTCCTAGATGTTCCTTTCATGCACTGTTGTTTCTGTTATAATAACACATCGATATATTATATACCTAGATGCACAGTTGACGCTCGGAAGATGGGACAGCAAACGAGTGCTGAAGTACTCCTTTTGCCTACAGTTGGACGCCGATAGAATTCTAAGGGTGACTTGCAGCTTTGCGATAAACGACGTTTAATCGTAAAATAAACTCCATTTTGGCATCATTTCAGTTCAACGTCTTGCACGTCGTGGTTTTACCCTTCATCTCGATTTAAATAAACGTTTAACTTAAATGGGCATGGCCGCCGGTTTAAAGTCGCTAATCTTGATTATAATGACAAACAACATAACCTGTTCACATTATTTATTGTTGTTTAATGAAAATCTATGATAAAAATGGCTTTGTTTTTTACACTGAACACTATTTGGTATCAAACAAGGATGATGAATTCGTAACATATATAAAAACTCAAGTTTTTTTTTACGAAGAGTACTTTATTATCAATAACCCATACATATACCTTACAAACTAACATTGTATGTACATAATCTCTTGAAAAACCACATAATTACAACACTTCACTATTATGCACGATATTTGTGTGCGCACGTGTGGCAGTAGTCCTTGGAAGCGGTGGTATACCACCCACGCCCGACCCGGCACTGCAGTCAAAAGTTTTCCTCGATGTCTCATCGCACCTCGGTGCAGGATAGGCTTCGGCACACGCATCACAAACGCCTTGAAACTGGCGCAACTCCACACTTAGTTCTCCACCATCAGCGAGTACTTTGTTTTCTTGTGCACGCTCGCACTCCGCAATGTTCTTCTATTACAAAGTACATTAGTTATTCTATTTTCTAGGAGAGCGTTGTTTTCGAGATGATAAATTTCACTTAAGTTAACGAATTGCAAAGTTACTTCTTGATAAAATTTTATTATACCTCTATTATAGAAATTACCATTGTGGACAATAGACTTGTATAGTTCGCGAACGAACTAGTGGGGATGATAGCTCCCACAGAAGAAATGAACGAACTAGTTCCCAGAACTCTCGTTCTTTAGTTCGTTAGTTCGTTTGATAAGTTAGATAGATTCTAAGTCTTGAGTATCATCCAAAGTAAGACCATTGGTCCTCATATCATTCTCTAAAAAGTCCAGCCAGCGCTTTTGAGGTCGTCTAGATTTTCTTAAAATAACGCTGACAGACCACGTATCGTACATGTACACAGAAGTACTGGCCAAATGTTGGTCTTGTTTTCGTAACGTAGTCAATAACCACTAGGGAAATATGGTGCTTTTTCAAGCTATATTCAAATATGGTGCTTTTTCAAGCTATATTCAAATATGGTGCGCAGCACTTTTTAGTCTCACAGATGGCAGCATATCATAATATTTTCTTTTCATTTCTTTGATAAAAAATATTTGAAAACATTTATAAAATACTACGTGTACGCAACTCATGTACTTGATCTTTAGGACATTTCCTTTCAGTTGGCCATTTTCAAGCGGCCCCTAGACGCTGTTTATCTTAGACATTAGCGTACACGAACACCCACGGTGGTTGCTGAACCTCCATAGTGAACGGGAAGGGTTTGGTGACGCCAAAAGCAGTCCGAATCAAAGACTTTGATCGGAAGAACATGTCTTCGATAACGTCAACATACGCTTCTGGCACCCCTTTGAACCTTAGGGCCCACCAGACCACCCGTCGGGACACAAAGTTAAAAGCCTTCTGCAGATCCAGGAAAGCGATATGCAGAAGCTTCTTTTTCAACATGCATGCCTCGCAAAACGATTTAATAGCAAACATTTGGTCCATGGTCTGTCCCCCATACCCTGCAAGGCAAGAACCCAGGTTTCGCCAGCACCTAGTCCGTTACTCAGAAAAGTGTACCACATGCAGATAAGGTTGGCTTAAACCTAAAGGTGTTGGTGACCTACTGTGTAAGTAGGCCACCGTCATCGTTGGGTTCGTTTGGTAAGGGTTGTCCCTTAGACGATGTCACTACTCCCCAAGTATGTACAAGTAAAAAAAATTGCAGCATATTATGAAAGAATAAAAAAAAAAACGAATCGGCCCAGGCGTCTTCGAGTAATCCGGGAACATACATAAAAAAAGATTCCAATGAATTGTTAACCTCCTCTTTTTTAAGTCGGTTAATTCACCTCCTCCTTTTTTGAAGTCAGTTAAAATTCGTGCAAATAATATTTTTTTAGCCTTTCTTTGGTTCGAGACGAGAACTAAAAGAACGAACTAGTTCGTTCAGGAGCCGCGAACTAAAGTGACCATTCCTTATCGCAAAATATTATACGTATGTCTAGTTGACAAGTCGTAATCCAGACAACTGACACTGACTTATTTTTTTTTCAATTTTGCCTTTCATCAGTTAGGCAAAGGAAGCAAGCACATACAGCCTCGTCGTATGTGTGTTTATATTACATGTATTCAAACTGAATTAAAACTAAATATTTGACAACTATTGACACAAGAGAATCTATTGAAATATCATATAAAATAAAATACAATTCTTTCTACGCGAAATTGTGATGATAGATGTTGCGAGACGGCATTATAGATAATAATATGAAATTTACGGAACATAAATAATGAGTCATTGTTTTAATAATGAGGATTTATTTTATTTTAAAATGCAAAAAATATATTTTTATGCGGAATTTTGATTGTGGTTATATATATTTTGTGAAACGGAACTTATGAACTTGGAGTAGTGGAGACTTGCAGGCATCTTGCCCGCGTTGCAAAAGTTCCCGATTTATCGGGATATCTACTGATTTTGGTCATTGTCTCACGATGTCCCGATGTAGCAGTCCTATCTGCCAAATTTTTGAATTTTCAACTAATGTAAAATAATAATCCTATAAAAAATGGAAAATAATATTATTAATACGGCAAAACTAAAAGAAACCTGTAATACAATACAATACTACATACAATAAAATACGACCATTCAACTTCGCGATACATTAAAGCAAATTGTACTGAAATACCTTATAATAGAGTTTATTATTGTCTGGTGAGTATACAAGGGAAAATCAAAAAATAACACCCAACTGTCACATACATAGTCCTAACCCCACACTAAGATCGAGCCTTGTGTCGTGGGTATCAGGAACTACTAGATACTTTCGGTCTCACAACACCCAGACCCAGAAAAAATATCTGTGAGTCACACAAATATTTGTCTCGGTGCGGGGATCGAACCTGTGGCCTCTCGCTTCACAGCCGGCTACTCGCCCTGTGCGCTGCGGAGGCTGTCAAATGTCTCTAAAGATAACTTCGTTCGGGTTGTTTCCCAAATTGGATAACTTATACTTACTTTAGTCGTTCATTATAGTCCATTCATAGAATCGCATGCACATGTCATAAAAATATAACACATAGAACGATAGTACACGGCCGCGGCGTGAAGGCTTTCCAAGTGAGACATTATTGTCTCACTACGTTGCACGGCGTCAGTATCCAAGGTTAAAACTTAGTTACGAAGAGCTCGCACAAAAATAACGGAATAAACTTTCCACTAAGTCAATGGTTGGTCTTCTACACACAAAAAGATGTATAGAAGACAACAATCAATGTTGTTACATTTTTAATAAAGATGAGAAAATGTTCACGAAAATAGGTGGTAAGAAGACGAAAATGATTAATCAATGTACAATATATCAAACTGTAAATGATTATATGTAACTTACTGATTATAATTAAACAAATTAACGCATTATTAACATAAAATACTTGTGTTTCATTCCGAATAAAAATCTCCCGATTTTCAGATGCCAAATCTAACAATTTTTAATTTTACACTTTTGCAACACTGCATCTTACTCTATTCGCCGTTTTATTAATACACGAGTCAGTCCTAAATGTCATTTAAATCAAATGTCCCATTAGTTGTCTTGCACATACACATTTCTGGTTCGATTTAAGAAATCCGAGTGTAGATTAATGATCCGCGATTTCATTACTACTACTCATTCTTTACGTTCCGTTAGATCCATATCTAAAGTTCCGTCTCAAAACATCTATCATAACAATTTCGCATAAAAGTTTGTTTTATATGATTTTTCAATAGATTCTCTTAAGTCAATAGTCGTCAAATGTTTACATGTAATACGAACACACATATGATGAGGCGATTTACCAGGAGTAACTTTGCACTTTGTTAGCTCAAGCGGAATTTATCATCTCGTAAACAACTGCAGGGTTAACACCACCTCTTATAGCAGTATTATTATAATCGTTCTTCGTTTGTTTTGTATGGGAATCGGTACAAGTAAAATTATAATAATACTGCTATAAGAGGTGGTGGTAACCCCCCTGTCTCCTAAAAATAGGAGAACATCGCGGAGTACATGCGTGAATCAGAAAACGAGGTACCTACTTGTTGAAAGCTCAGGCCTGTATCCTCGAAGGGGTAGGCAGAGGCGCACTAGCGAATTAGAACACCCACATTTCGCCGAGCTTAGTTCCGTCCCAGATGTGATAGGGAGCGAGCCTATCGCCATATCGGGCACAAATTCCAGACTCCGGGCTGATATGGAAAAATCCAATATCACTTTGCCCGACCCGGGGATCGAACCCGAAACCTCAGAAACGTAGTTGTACCGAAATACCACCACGCCACCGAGGCTTAGGTAGACTTGCACCAATTTTGAGGCGTTTGTGTGCGTGTGCCGAATTCTAATCGCCGTGCAGGACAAGTGGCTTATGTGGTAGTTGAATAGAATATTCGAATAGAATAAATGTATGGAAATGACATAAGGTTACGCCCCATTAGCGTACTCCTCCGTGCCGTGGCGACGCGATGACAACACAGCCGATAGCCTCCGTGGCGCAGCGGGCGAGTAGCCGGCTGTGAAGCGAGAGGCCGCGGGTTCGATCCCCGCACCAAGACAAATGTTTGTATGACCTACAGATATTTGTTTCGGGTCTTGGTGTTGTGAGACCGAAAGTATCTCATAGTTCCTGATACCCACGACACAAGACTCGATCTTAGTGTGGGGTCAGGACTATGTTTGTGACTGTTGGGTGTTATTATTTTATTATTTTCATAAAACAACAAGAAATAATATGAAAATGTTATGTTGTTTGACATTCAATAATCGCGATTAGCCATTTAAACCGGCGGCCCCGATGATTTAACTTTGTCGTTTATTTTAATCCAGATAAGGGGTAAATCGACGACGTGCAAGACGTTAAACTGAAATGATTCCAAAATGGGGTTTATTATAAGATTCATCGTGGTTTACTGCGGAGCTGCGACTGAATTCGAGACAACTAATATGACATTTGATTTTAATCAAGTTTAGAACTAAGTCGGGGACTAATAAAATGGCGATTATAGTGAAATCCCTGCAAGTCGCCCTAAATGTCAAATTTCAAATTTAAGAACGCTTGCTCATTTCGTTTAAAAAGCTACTTTATAACACGTGCATAGGGTTATATTTGTGTTGGTTTAATTAGAACTTGTGATCTTTTTCTTTGTTTTATTCCTGAGACCACTTTTTAGGAGGATATTTGCAAAGAACTGTGCATCTAGGGTATATTATATTGATGTAATAACAAAATATATTTTCACTTAGCTTCTGTAATCAAAAATGACACTTTGTATGTTTACAATTAACTTCTATAATAAATAAAGTGGCACTTGATATATTTAGCTTCTGAACTACAATAACACCAGATTCCTTTCAGTAATGTCCGTCCTGAGATCTCTGGTTCAAACCCCGGGTCGGGCAAAGATATTGGATTTTTCCATATCAGTTTGGAATTTGTGCCCGATATGGCGATAGGCTCGCCCCCTATCACAGTTGGGACGGACCTAAGCTCGGCGAAATGTGGGTGTTCTAGTTCGCTAGTTCACCTCTGCCTACCCCTTCGGGGATATAGGCGTGAGCTTATGTTATGTCCTTTCTGTAATTATAGAATGGCGCTAGGTAGATTTAGGTACACTTAGCTTCTATAATAATTACATAACATTTTGTATTCACACTTAGTTTCTATGATAAAAAATCGATCGATATAATTTTGTTAAAGGACAATTTAAAATACATACATACATAAAATAATTAAAAGAAAAATCTTTTTATGTTAATCTATGTATCTTTTACCCAACTGCTTTGAAATTATTTTTAATAACTTTTTATCATATAATTTATTTTTGATTCATCTATGTAGTTATTTAGTTTGAAAATTAGCATCGCCGAATATATAATATTGCTTCAAAATTAATAATGTGAATTTGTTTGTAGAAGAAGAAGATGCGCTAGACGGTGCTCAAGCGTTAGAACCGTCACAACTTCAGGCCGGCGACCAAATTCACAGTAATGGCACTATACGAGCCTCGCCTTCGCCAGAGGAAGGTAATTCATTAAATATACTCTAATGAATACTATAATTAGGAACAGTAACAAGATAAACCTGAAACTATAAAACATTACAACAAACGGTTTTATTATAGCAATATCTTCCAGTCAATCTTATGGTCTATTTAATGTTATCAGATTCTTATACTTTGTACTCCTTAATCTTCGTTACTACTCTGAAGTCAGTAACGAGTAGTCTAGCAGTTATTGTTTTCGAAAGACCAAGTCAGATCTCAAACTCATATTTATGTGTCAAAAAACCTATATGCATAATATGATAACTGATAAAACATGGTTTTGTATAGATACAAAACTATGTTTTTATCTTTGCTGTCAATAAATGAACTTGGGAACGGTCATAAAAATAACGAACTTTCTACTAAACGTTAAGAAGTAATTCAAATAATAATTATGTTTTCAGAATATCCGGACACGTGCAGTCCAAGCGACGATATCCGGAACCTCACAGTCGATAATTTAGTGTCCGCAGCAGTAGACTACTGTCAAGGCGAACTTCCACTAGTCAGTTATGAGCTAACACTCACAGACCCGAGCGTGAAGGCTCTAGATCACATTCCATTACTTCAACGGGCCTTCCTACACCCTCTAGTTTTTATACAAATTTTGTATTTCAAACTGCTGTATTACTTCGGGTCGTTTTCGTTTCGATTGTCACATATCGAACTTTCCTTGGTCCTCATCGCGTACTTGTTTGTCAGTGCCGATAGCTTGTACCATTTAGTACCTCTAGTTTTATACTACGTCAGTTTTGTCATCATGGTTATTTGTACTTTCAAAATGTTGCACGCGAAACGACAGTTTATCGACTTTAGAAAATGGTCTGGTTTGTTTCTAAGGTATAGTGATGGGAACTTGCAACCTGATGAGTCGGAAAATTTGTTTGTCAGGAACAATCTGGCGCCATTCGTTCAGTTCTTTTTGGCGTTGTTCATCAATTTGTTCCTATATCCTTTTATCGCTACTCAGTGGGTGCCGTTCTCAGAATTTTGCGTTCTATCGTTCTTTTTGATGTTCTTAACCCTATTCTCATTTGGCACTAATGGCAACCCTTACCCAGATTTGCTGGCTCTCTTATCTTTTGGAATCAATGTCCTAGCTAAATATCCATACGAGAAAGACACTGTAGTACATCAAGGCTGGAGATTCCTCGACCTTCACATATCGAATTATCCGTCTTATATACTTGGAAATAGTATCGAATTTTGCTTGAACGCTCGCTCGCTCTTTACTCTACTGATTCCTATGATTTTGTTCCCAATGGCACGTCGTAGTGAATGGCAAGGTTTCTTCAAGTGTGTTCTGCCTCACTGCGTTACTTTAAGTTGGCTACAAATGTTCATATTATGTTCACATGGATGTACTACATATGGGCTAATAAGAGGAACATTGGCTTTAGTCTGTTCGTTCTTATTTCTTCCACTGATCGGTGTGGCTACAGTCACGTTGCCTATATTTGCGTTCCTACAGTATATAACGTTGCCTAAATTGCTTTACACTGTGTCCGTCGTTGCTTGGTTGGGGACCAGTTTGACAGTTACCTGTATGTTAGCTAGGTCGGAGACTACGAAGAAGTTTGTCACGCCTTTCCAAGTAAGTTGAATGGTTTTATAGTTTTAAAGAAGTTTATATCAGGAAATATGTTGAGCGGGTCGTGTTTCTCTATCAGTGTGTATTAAATACTATCAAACCGATATAGTGTTATCGACCGGCGAGGGTCCCGATATCTCGACGGTCGATATATTCTTGGATTTACATTTTGCTTACTATGAGGTTCAGATAGTCACTACGTTTAGGCGCAGAATGTCCAATTCGCAAAATGTCCAGCGTGAGAAAGACGTCCAATTCTCAGAATGTCCAATTCTCAAAACGTCCAATTCGCAAAATGTCCAGTTCGCAAATGGTCCAATTCGCAATATGTCCAATTCGCAAACGGTCCAATTCGCAAAATGTCCAATTCGCAAAAGGTGCAATTCGCGAAAGGTCCAATTCTCAAAACGTCCAATTCGCAAAATGTCCAATTCGCAAAAGGTCCAATTCGCAAAATGTCCAATTCGCAAATGGTCCAGTTCGCAAAATGTCCAATTCGCAAAACGTCCAATTCGCAAAACGTCCAATCCATACATATTATTTAAGCCGTGGTCACAAGTAAATTATATTAATATTACACTATGGGGACCTTGGTTCTTTTCATCACTATTATAACTTCGGCTTACTTAAACGTTACGTAACCCAAATAAACATAAAAATAATAATAACAATACCAGAGTTTTCTTGTACTTTCTAGGTAGAAACTAGTCTTGTCTAGGTAGAAACCTGCCCTTATCCCACCTTCAAGCATGTTACAGAAAGGATTTGGCTTAATTTTCATGACCGGGTGCCTGCCTGACGTCAACTCCCTCTGCGGGATACAGTCCTGGGGTTAGCTCACCAGGCAAACTAGTAGGTTTGAACTTTGCATACATAAAGGGGGCGTGGCCTATGCGTTTAGGTAGTAGGGAGGCGTGACAACAATAAGCTTGGGAACCCCTGCATTACATTAACATAATTATTTGGTTTCCTAATTGTTTGAAATT
Source organism: Clanis bilineata (assembly GCA_036417725.1). NCBI lineage: Eukaryota > Metazoa > Arthropoda > Insecta > Lepidoptera > Sphingidae > Clanis > Clanis bilineata. The sequence continues at coordinate 6,801,284 of CM071162.1, read as the reverse complement.
ATTGAACAGAAAAACGTGCACATGACTTATTTTTCCGCCTTTCCCTGGTTTGAGACAGGGCTGACGAACTTAAAGAGCTATGAATTACACTAGTTCGCTAAGGAGCTATTAATTAAAACTGACCTCTTCTACTGAAGGAGGAGGAGGTAGGGATTAAACAAAGGAAAGCATGGTTGCACTTTAACACACTTGTATACTTCATAGTTTATTGCACCAACTTTTTACCACTTACTGTTGCACATACTTGAGTGTTAGAGCCACGTTGTTGTAGTCAGTTACGTCTACAGCATGAATGGGCCGGCTCGACCGGTTTGCTACCACTGTCTCACAGAAAACCAACGTAAAGTGGAAGCTTGCCGTCGCGTTACATTTGATGAGTGAGATATCCGGTGACCCATTTCCCTCCCCCTCCCTTTCACAATCGCTTTCCCCTCCCCGTCAATTCCTTCCTTTTAGATTGACAACGCACCCATGATTCTTTTTGGCTTGGGTGTCAATGGGCGGTGGGGATCACTTATCATCAGGTGACTCATCTGCTCGCTTGCCAGTCTCGGATATAAAAAAAAATACTACTATTGCACTATTACAATCTACTCATTACTAACTGTAGTCTAATTGCACCATATTTGATTAAACTATAAACTAGCTGAACTGATGATAAAGAAAAGAAATTATTGTCAGTTCAAAAAACGAATCTTCGGTGGGCTTTAAAACATTAACGGACGTACTTCAAACTTATCTGATCGGGACCAAGCTTATACGGGACCACCGTGGAATAAGCTCTATCGACACAAAAATAATTTTGAATATTGATCCACATATGGCGGAGATATCGCGTAACATACATAAAAAATATAGCCGAATTGCCTCCTTTTTTTGGAAATCGGTCGAAAAGGAAAGGATTTAAAAACCGTTTAAGTATGCCGAACTTATAATAGTGAATAGTGATGAAAAGGACCAATTTGTGACCCCGGCTTAATTTATGTAAGGATTGGACGTTTTGCGAATTGGACGTTTTGCGAATTGGACTTTTTGCGAATTGGACTATTTGCGAATTGGACATTTTGCGAATTGGACCTTTTGCGAATTGGACATTTTGCGAATTGGACGTTTTGCGAATTGGACATCTTGCGAATTGGACGTATTGCGAATTGGACATTTTGCGAATTGGACCTTTTGCGAATTGGACTATTTGCGAATTGGACGTTTTGCGAATTGGACATTTTGCGAATTGGACGTTTTGAGAATTGGACATTCTGAGAATTGGACGTTTTGCGCACGCTGGACATTTTGCGAATTGGACATTCTGCGCCCAAACGAGTCACTACAGTCCTTGGAAACAAAAGAAGCGTATTCAGAACGTGATTGGCTAGTTTTCAACGTTAAATAAAACCGCACAAATCAAGCACCATTTTTTTATTTCTGCTATAAGCATTCGCCCTCATTATTAGACCTCATAGTATGTTTGAATTTGAACATAACTTGTAATATTGCAGCTGGCGGTGGGAATTCTGACGCTCATGTTCTTCGGGAATCAGTTTATAGTGAAGATTCAAGATGACGGCTTACCCTCGGGACTTATCGAACTTATCGGTGAAGAAAAATCCAGTATTAAAAACCTTCTCAAAAACGAATTCATCTCAGACTATGAAGACAATACTTACCACATCAATTGGGATGATTATTACGCCCATTGTAATAACCCTTCTTGGACAGATTTCAATGTAGCAGCAACCCAAATAAAATGTTCAGTACTCGAAGGTGCCAACGTAAATTGGGAGGGTTATATCAAGGAGGTGAATTTATTAAATGTCAGGAACAAATGGAACGATTTCGCATCATGGTTACCCGGCTTTTTGCAAGAGTACTTCAAGTGTTATTATGGCGAGGAATATTCGACTTTATGTCGAGGCCCAGGAAGCTTACAATTGGCTGACGAATGCGAGTTTGTTAGAAGTGTTGCCAGACAAAGCGGGAAAACATGTCATTTAGATAATTTGAACGAGTGAGTACATCTTATTTGTGGATGATTAGTTTATTTTTCTCTCAATATCTTAGCTCAGTTGGGGATGGACGGACTGCCGAGTGTCTGAGGATAGAGACCAAACCCAAAAGGAACATACTCCTCTGACTTTTCTATGTGAAGTGTATATTCATTGTGAATTATCGTTTGCTTTAACGGTGAGGGGAAATATCGTGAGGAAACCTGCATACTTGAGAAAATTCTTCACAAGAATTTCGGAGGTTGTGTAAAGTCTACTAACCCGCATTAGGCCAGGGTTGTAGACTAAGGCCAAACCCCTAATTGGTAGAGGAGACCCGCGTCCAGCTGTGGGACAGTAATATTACAGGAATTATAATTATAGTTAAAAAAAGGTTTATTATTAATATTAGGCCCAAAATATTGTATTATTCAACTGTCTGTTATGTTAATTTATGTTTATTTTATTTCAGATACACGTATGAAGTCAAATTAACGATGGAAGCCAGTGGCGGTTTATTAAAACGCCACGCTGACATATCGATAACTTTCAATGATAACTTCACTAATTTTACCCGGTTGTTGAGGATGAATGACAAAATTCGATTCAAAGGTATACTAACAAACGAAAATCGACCTTATAACATTGGTGCTAAGGATTTAAACATCAAGGGATATGAAATAAACTGTCTAGAATGTAAGGAAGCGAGAGGAACGGTGACGTCAAAGACCCCGCCTTTATCGAAATTCTCAGAGCTGTGCAAGACTGTTGTGAACGATTGTGTGGTATCGACAAAGAATATTTTGAATTTCCTGTTAAATCCCGTGATTGTTTTTAAATAAATGCCCGTTGGTTGTTTTTTTTTTGTTTTATGAAGTTTCTAATAAGGTGCCGTTAGAGAAAATAGAGATGGAACGAGTCGATATTTTGGTATTATTGCTATTACATGTTAAAGATAATGAAAAATATGATTGTTAACTATAGGTATCTGCAAAATCTTCCAAAGGATTGACTGAGATACAAATTATAGAATGTATTAATATTAAGTTTTACAGCAAATCATTGCATTTGTTCATTTCATCGAAAATCTTACAAGAACAAGGCGGCGACCATCCTATCGATATATCGCCTTATCTTTCCATAACTAATAGCTACCTCTATCAGACAAATCTAATATTCATGAATCATCTAATTTTGTGGTGACAATAAGAAAACCCGAAGCGATATCTAATGTCACCAAACTAATGTATTAGAATGAGTAAGAGTTGAGATTATTGGGCCTTACTTAAAAAAACAGTTTAACTGAGCCAATGGTAAAGAATAGCCTGTCACTTTTTTCCTTGTGTCACATCGTTTGAAAATAAAAGGGACAGCCTATTCTTAGCCATTTGCTCAGCTAAACTGTTTTTATAAGTAAGGCCCATAATGTTGAGAGAAATATTAACAATTTACACATACTATTGATCTCCATACAGTTTTATGTATGTATATTGTATTTTTAAGTAGTATATTCTAAACATATGTAATGTACTTGCCATTATCGTTTTCGTAATTACGAGTATGGGATTATAGAATTTATAGAATAGGTATTATAGCTGCTAGATATTAATAAAAGAGTATTGTGTATATGTATAGGTTTATATAAACATCGGTAAAGTAAATGTATATTTTAAAATATTGAATGTATTTTCATGTTGAAGTATGTGGTCTAATAATAAATAAACTTGTTGGTTTGAATAGCAAAAGGTATTTTGATTTAATTCACCAAAGCCTTATTAGAGTAAAAACTTTAAAGATTCACTCTTGATTTAGAATTACAACAGAAATCATAATTTCGAATAATTTTCAGTCGTAATTTCCAGTAATTACGCCTTTCGTTTTGAACTTCCTCCTTTTTAAGTAGTCTGAAAAAATAAAGCGTTGTTCACGTCATTAGAATATGTTGAAATGTGGTATTGTGAGAGAATAATGTCCTTTGAGTTAGCAAGCCTAGTTAAATTTTAATCTTTATTAAAAACAAGTTAGTAATTAATTCCAACTACCGAGCGACACTAGTGATGTCATGGTAGAGCATATCGATATTTTCAACATATATATTTTGTAAGAAGTATGAAGAGATTGATGAAAGTAGACGAAGTGAAAGTAGTGTGTCAGAATCGGGCGAGGTGGAAATATATGTATAGTCTCTGTCTACCCCTATGGGATACAGGAGTGATATTATGTATGTATGTATATTTCATTATATAACCCTGCATCAGCTAAAATACTCTCCATTTCTTTTTTTATCGAATTTTACCTTTTTTTACATCATGGACGTCACTGGTTGTTACTTTAAAAAAAAAGGTTTAAATTATTGAACCGGCGCGGGAGGTCCTGGGTACTTTTCCTAGGGAGGTCGATTGTGGTGATTTTCTAGCACTATTTTCCCGGGGACTGGATCTACCAGTTGACGTCAAGCAGGCAGCTGGTCGTAAAAACTAAGCCAAATCCTTTCTGCAACATGCTTGAAAAAGGGTGTAGCGCCGAAACTACATTAAGTTTGGACATAGGCCGATAGAAAGAAAAATGTCATAATTATTGTTTAAAATACCAACTAAACTTTTAATATCACAGTCATTCTATCAGCATTTATGCTGTGTATAAATAAAATGCAATAAGTTGTTTGCATTCCTTCCTAAGTCCAGCTAACATAAATACTAGTTTTAGAAGCTGTCTGATTACTTCTACCATGCTTACCATGATCATGGAAAGCTGCAGGGTTACCACCACCTCTTATAGCAGTATTATTATCCCTTTGTTTTGTATGGGAATCGGTACAAGTAAGATTATAATAATCCTGCTATAAGAGGTGGTGGTAATCCCCCTGGAATTGGGTCAAGCCTTGTGTCTTGATATAAATGTTTTCTTATGACGTCTCATCACATGTCAAAATACAAATGTTGTCTTAATCATTTTCCTATGAGACATATTTTTAATGAATCAAATATATGATCGTTGATCCCCGGTCTCAGTGGCACTCAATAGTTTGTTTAAACTAGGTACTTTGACATAGTAATGCATTCTGCGCCGCAGTCTATAGCAGGCAGGCGACTTTTTGTAAAGGCTCAATGCCATAATTTTCTGCTCTAAAGAATATCTTCTTCCTTTAGGTTTCTTACGTGCATTTTTCATTTGGTTTTGTAATAAGAACAAAGATGAATTATTATTTTTGAAATAGCATATTTTTTACATTTTTATCTTTACAGATAGTTTCAATCATATTAATTCCCTTCTTATTTTTTCCAAGTCTAGTTATTTCCTTAAGTCTTTTTTTGCTAATATTATATAACTTAACTTCTCTGGGAGCCATTTCGTTTATTTTACTAACGTTAATGGCACTCAATGTTCCATACTTTGTTGAAGGTATCTTTGCTTGGATACATGGTACAGTTTCTTGATTTTGTATTGGTGCATGCTGAAACAACAATTAAGTTTACTACAAATGTATGCCATATGACGAATAGGTATCTTACGCCCACTTGCACGAGAATTTGGGTAAAATAAATAAATCTAGATTATATTGTAATCAGTCAACAAGTAATGTAATGCAAATTTCTCACTACACAAATTAAAATTCCGTATAAAAATATTTAACAGTCAACTTCTCAAAAAATAATTCATGCATATGTATAATATGTATATCTATGTATTGTCACTTCGCAATAGAACAAGTTTAAACATATTAAATACGTTACAACGACCCAGATTTATAAATAAATCTTTGTCATTTGTCAACACAAATGTGTACACACTAAAATATTTCGACCTATCCAAAGAATAAAGTTACATATGATAATTAATCGAAATTGCTTTTATATTTTTCAGAGCTTAAATTAACCTATATATTTAACAAATACTAGTATTTTTTTAAATTTATGACATAATAACAAGTTAAATTATGACATAGCTTAAAAAAATATTCACTAGTTAAATATACAGGTCAATAAATAAGCTCAGAAAAATAAGAAAGCAATTTCGATTCATTATCACATGTAACTTTATTCTTTGGATAGGTCGATTTGTACTCTGAAATGTCTGTGAAACTATTTTGATGATTGAATGATATAAAAAGCCATCTCCAGATAGAGAAAGTTAATGTTAATTATCTAACAAACCTTGGAACAACAAATAGTAGGGGAGCCCACGATGCTAAATGGGGATTTACTCGAGCGTCGTAGAGACCTATTGGGATGCAAAGCTTAGATGATATGAAGAAAAAAATGTTATATGATATATACCTTTACATCGGTGGGGGAAGCGGCTATAGATTTTTAAATATGTAAAAAAAAACTGTTGCATGGACATCCTCGAGCGCGTCAGATATTGATAGCATCAATGCCCTAAGTATTTTTAATAATGTACGTATGTTAATCTGATCGTTTGCATAATGCGAGTGGTTGTATTTAAGGGTTGAAAATGAAAAAAAAAAAAATGTTATCGAGCGCGTCAGATTTTCTAACGGAGTGTTAAGTGCACCAAAAAAAAGCTCTCATTCCCTAATCTGACGATTTCGATGGGACGCAAACTCGCGGCCATTTTCATAATGTGCAAAAAAAATTCGCCATTTTGAAATACTCAAGCGCGTCAGATTAAGATATATATGGTTCATCTTTATGTTCTAAACGTACTGTCTCATAATCTGACGATTATCTAGAGGGATTGGCCTGATCTGACAAAAAAAAATTAGAAAAACGGTTCACCTTAAAGGCCATCCCTGCAACTTTCCGCTAATTCCATTCTTGGGCTCTTAAAATTGTACTTATGACATTTTTGAGCTCAAAATATAATTTATGTGATATTTTGAGCTCGCTGAGTTCAAAGAAATAGAAATTTCATAGAACACTATTTTTGGAATTTTCAAACCGCAATAACTTTTGAATGGATCAACCGATTTTCACGCGGTTGACGGCGTTCGACGCAGTTTTATCATCCTCATAAGCAATTTTAATTGATCGAACCACAAATTTCGGAGTAATCCCAAAAAAACCCTTTTTCGGGTTTCTTTCGTTCACGATATCTCTCGAACGAATCAACCGCTTTTGACCAGCTAGGTGGCGATCGACGTGGTTTTTCAAGCTCAAAGGCGGATTAGTTTTTGAAGTTGATCGATAAAGCCGGTTAAAAGGTATTCCAAAAAAACCACTTTCAAAATATTTTTTTTTTTTAAATCATTGAACTTAATTAATTGAAAAGCTCAGGAAGCAGAAACCAGAGTGGGGACGGAGTGAGAGAGTAATAGATAGAGAAAGAGTGAGAGAGGAATAGAAGCGCGGAGAAAGAAATGTAGGCATCACGCAACTGCACGCATTTAACTTTATCGACGAATTTTTATTATTTCGGCTTGCGGAAATCGTCAGATTATATATTTTTCATTATTCTTGAATTATTTCCTTCAAAATAAAAAAAATTTAGCTACGCTCGAGAATGTCGAGATGACGTTTTTTTTTTACAACTTTGTTGCCCTCCCCTTTTTTTACGTCACTCTCAAATTGTCAGATTAGTGGAATATACACTTTTTAGGATGTAATTAACTCACCCTACCTTAATCTGACGCGCTCGAGAATTTCTGATGGTCAATTTTTTTTTACTAATCTGATCCTGTATCCTTCACGGGCGGCCTTATATATGGGCCTCATGTTTTGTGGAGGTACTTAACCGGGTACAAGGTATCCCCCTGTATATTAATCTGTCGCGCTTTAGTAAATCCCGAAATCCCCGCTTGGGCTCCCCTACTAAAAACAACAAGGTGGACCGACGACCTGATAGAGGTCGCAGGAAGTAGCTGGATGCAGGCCGCTTCCAACAGGTCTATCTGGAAATCTTTGGGGGAGGCCTATGTTCAGCAGTGGACGTCCTATGGCTGATGATGATGATCTAACAAACAAAACGTCCTGTCGTAAGTCGTCTTATGTACTGGATATTTAAAAAACGTCCTGTTGCAATTGAATACACACCAAAATCAACACGTGGGTAGCACTTGGCTGCGGTAGAAAACACCAAAATTATAAATTCAATGCGGAGAGGAATACATTCAACTCGATCAGCGCAGAAAATTATAATGGCGGCCGGCATTGCACATCTTGACAACTTGAAATTGGGGTTGCCAATTCTTTATATTTTATCGAAATATATTTTTTTTATAGTGCATCAAATAGCACCACACACATAAGTAACCATTGTATATGTGTGCTAGGGAAAAATTTCGTCGACCAAGCTATCACCTATGAACATGAGCAAGGCCATGGACACAGCAATGCCTTGCTACTAGTGAAGGGAAAGTAGCAGGGAATTGAAAGGGAAGGATACCTATATTGTATTTTGGCCTCCAGAAATCTTACTGAAACAAACACAGCGTAACTCCAGCGAGATGTCCCTTCACATCAATTTTCTGTCAGATCTTTATTATTTTCTAATTCATTTCTGAGTTAGGTACCTACTGTAAAAAATTTAAACCAGGAAGACTTTATACCGTCCCGTCCCGGTATGTATAAGTACATACATTAATTAGCATATAGTCTATACCCACAGCGGTGCAGTTCGTTAAAGCTAGTAATATAATCGTACCTAATGCTAATGTCATCGAATAATTTTGGAAATTAATATTTGAAGTAACTATCATTTTGAAATAGAGTCAAATATATTATAATTCCGTCTTTTCAACGTGAATCCTATTCATAAATGTCCATGTGACAAACGAGTCAAACATACGTACAGTCAAGCTATTATTATACTTAATCGATATCGATAAACAGCACCATAGATCTTCACTAGTAAGAGGGTCCCGTAGATTAAATGTCAAGGAGGCAAGTTACCAAGTTTAAGACAAGAGTCGAGCCGACTCTTGCGAGTGACAATCCAAAGGTTAATTCATACCTAACGGATCAGGCAACTACATAGTAAACTTCAAATTATTTCATAAGCTCACGCTTGTGTGTCCGAAGGGGTCAGCACATTTGAAATAAGTTAGTTAAAATAATAATAATTTTCTTTCCGTTCGCCAAGCTTATTTCTGACTATTACGCCCGACGTTCAAACGCTACTCAGTTTTAACGGCTTCCTACATTGATTTTCGCCATACAATTTTGACAGATACGGCGGCCTTAAACGACATTAGGCGACTTTAAGTGTACGAACATTCGGCATTATATCCAGCAGTGGACGTCCTGTGGGTGAAGATGATATTATATTAACCGAGGACCATTCGGGCGATAGGCTTCTTAATATAATAGGGGGCATTTTAAACCACGGGAAATCTCTTGTGGAAAAAAATAGAAAAGCTTTTTAATTAATGGTTTTCTACAGTACCAATAATTAATGAAAGGTGAAAGGTCATGGGTGTTTATCAGTTGACCCTATTTTAGAATAGTACTTTCTGATTTCCCCGGTGGCGTAAGTGGTATTGAGTGCGCGGTACCACTACTGTCCTGAGGTCTCCGGCTCGATTCCGGGTCGGGAAAAATTAAATTTAGATTTTCAATTTAGTATCAGCCCGAAGTCTGGAATTTGTGCCAGATATGGCGATGGGCTAGCGGCTTGCCCCATATGACATCTAGGACGGAAATAAGATCGGCGAAATATCGGTGTTTTAGTTCTCTATTTCGCTTCTGCCTACCCCTTCGAGGATACAGGCTTAGGACTATGTATGATACTGCCTATATAATATATTAAGAAAATAATCAAATCTCGTGCCGTAGGTACGAACGAACCTCGACACTCGACAACTTGTGAAAATTGTTCAATCTGGTAATCTAAGTCAAGAGTGATCTTTATTCCTATTTAAAACCGATATTCAATATAAAGTTTTGATTGATTTAAGTAATTTAAGATCTATGGATTTTTTAAACTGTCGTTCAAGTCATGTTCTCGGAGTGATTAAGTTTGGATAACTGATATTTATTGCTTTTAAATTAGAGGTATAATGCGTTCAAACTTTACCGCCGCATAGGAAAAGGGCAGGCCGATTAAAAGCTAGCGAATTAAAAAAACACAATTTTGTATATTAGATATAGTAAACCTTTTTATCAAATTCTTTTACAATGTTGTACAAACATTATAATTTGCTTTACCCGACCGCCTCAAAACGTTACCCTTTCGGAAAATATTTGAGGAATTAATTAATATTTACCCGGTTTTTAATATGATTTCGTTACGTATTCATTACACGTGTTACAAGCACATTAAATAAAATTGGATTTTGTTCAAAAGCCCAGTAGTTTGTGAAAATGGACAAGGTTAAAATTCTCGATATAAGTGCTTAAGTAACATAACATAACACATAAGCTCACGCCTGTATCCCCGAAGGGGTAGGCAGAGACGCACTAGCCAACTAGTACACCTACATTTCGCCGAGCTTAGTTCCGTCTCAGATGTGATAGGGGGCGAGCCTATCGCCATATCGGGTACAAATTCCAGACTCCGGGCTGATATGGATAAATCCAATATCAAGGTGCTTAAGTACTTATTGTCTTTTTGTACCTCTACGTACCTATTAATATAAAGTATCTACCATAAACCATTTGTCAAGTTTACAAAGGTAAGCGTAAAGCCGCGTCTCCTGCACTAGCTTTTTCGAAACAAAACACTAAAATCACATACGCAAAACAACGATTTCAGCTGTCACCTGCTCGTAGAACAATGGACCATAGATAAAAAATGCATGTTTTGTGTAGGTGTTTTGTGTAATGTTTTAGTGCAGAAGACCCGGCTTTACAGTACAGTATGATTACATGGATGTTTTGAAATCTCACACTTTAGAATTGGTAATGTGTGTGTTCTACATTATTAACCTAGTTAACAATAGAAGACGCGTTTGTGTTCTAGTAATATTATGAAACACGAAAAAAAATTTACATAAAGGACGCCCACGACATAATGGACATGGGCCGCCCCCAAAGATTTCCAGATCGACCTGGATTCAGCGGATCCATGTTGGTAGCCTGCATCCAGCGACTTCCTGCGACCTTATAAACACGATTAGGGTTGACTAATGTTTTTTTTAGAGAAAGCAAGTTTTTTTTTGTTAAAGTAGCGATAGCTCAGTTGACAATGGTACGGACTACCGAGGTGAGTGTCGGAGGTTCGAGACCAACCCCAAAAAGAGCACACACCTCTGACTTTTCTAAGTTAAGTGTGTTTTCATTGTGAAATATCGCTTGCTACAACGGTGAAGGAAACCATCGTGAGGAAACCTGCATACCCGAGAATTTCTCCACAAGAATTTCGAAGGTATGTGAAGTCTACCAACCCGCATTAGGCCAGCGTGGTAGACTAAGGCCTAACCCCTCTCACTAGTAGAGGATGCCCGTGCCCAGCAGTGGGACAGTAATATTACAGGGCTAATATTATTATTATTATTAATGTTTTTTTTTTAAATTAAATAGCACCCCATAGTCTAGTCCTGACCCCACGACGAGTCGACGAGTCTTGTGTCTTGGGGTATCAAGAAACACGAGAGACTTTCGGACATTCTAGACTTTTGTAAAAAAAACATTCATTATAGAAAACGACAACATAAACTCCAAAAATATCCTCAGCTGGTTCGAAATTTCCAACATTATTAAGTAAAAGCGCCCATGATAAGTTGGATCACGTTACAAAACGCCTAACTTTTGTTCACCCTTTGTTAATATTTGGATTTTCTTACACAAATATGGGAAAGGATTTATAAGAGGAATTATTTTTAAATGTATATTGTAATGGTAATGCCATTGTGTAGAATCGAAGGTCAACAAGGAAATGCGTCATGTAGTGGCTGTTGGTGCCACTTATACAAGGTGTGAGTCTCGGGTGTTAGATTAAGGCTGAGAACTATAGAGCCAACTTCGACTAAGTCTGAGTCAAAGTCACGAACTCAGTGGGGATTTGGAATTGTTAAATCGAACTTTGACTTAGTCCGGGTAATTTTTTACAAGAAAAACAGACAGACAGACTAAGCAAAAATTTTCTTATAAAAAATGACTCGGACTAAATCAAAATCCTTACTGAGTTCGTTACTTTGACTTAGACTTAGTCATCGTTGGTAGCTAGAAGAGCATAAAGACGAATGTAGTCATTTTTTTATGACCTTCACTCATAAATTAATTTTCAATGCTTAGGTACATAACCTCGACCAAAACAAATAAAGCCATACTTACATAAATACTCGCAGTGTATATGTTTCATAAAATCTGCATGCTAAATTGCATGTAATCCTAAACGCTATTATAATAGTCATTTAGATGTACACCGACGAAATCTACATTTTCTGGTAGCTGATGCAAATCACGTTTTAATGCCAGTTGCACACTAACGATCCCGTAAAGTATTCAAAAGATCTGTATTTCGTTGAGTATATGGCATGGCTGCACTATTTGTTTTATTAAGGAGAACTGTTTATATTACAGATGTTTATACAAACTAGCAATGTTAAAACGTAGGCAGGTATAAATAAATAAATAAATACACCCAACAGTCACACACCTAGTCCTGACCTCACCCAAGGTTTACCCTTTATCGTGGGTGTCAGAGACTATGAGAGACTTTCGATCTCACAACACCCAGACTTGAAACAAATATCTGTGGGCCACACAAACATTTGTCTCAGTGCGGGAATCGAACCCGCGGCCTCTCGCTTCACAGCCTGCTACTCGCCCGCTACGCCACGGAGGCTCGGAGGACGAAATTCTGTCCCCGGGTGGGGAAAGAGATATTGGTTTTTCAATTTAGTCAACCCGAAGTCTCAAATTTGTGCCCGATATGACGATAAGCTCGCCCCCTAGTACATCTGTGACGGAACTAAACTCGGCGACATGTGGGTGTTCTAGTTCGCTAGTGCGCCAATGTCTACCACTTTGGATGCGTGATCATATGTTTTTCAGTTTTTTTTCAGTTTCGATTGCATTTGACAGTAGATTTCAGGAATAAAAACAGTTGCATTACTACTACTCTACTAATTAGATGGGTTAGGCCTTAATTTATCACACTGGCCTAATGCGGGCTGGTAGACTTAACATGCCTTCGAACTTCTCGGTAAACAGGTTTCCTCATGATGTTTTGCTTCACCATTATTGCAAGCAATAATTCATAATGATGTGTAATGTTATAGTTGTTATTAAAACAATCAATAGTTATGTTATTAAAACAATCAATAGTTGTAATGTTATAAATAAATAAATAAATAAATAATGAAACCATACTTAACACAAGTCAGAGGTGTAGGTATGTTCTTTTCGGAGTTGGTCTCGAACTTCCGAGACTCGTCTCAGCAGTCCGTAGTACTCACTGAACTATCGCTGCTTAGATCTGAATTACCATTATACTATTGAATGTCTTTGTGTGTGATAAAACCTTTATCGTCGAGTTGTTAAGCGCAGGCTGCTATTGCTTTGTTGATGAGATTCCGCTCGCGGTGCTTCAGATTGCATTTTCCTCGCAATTCAGTATAAACCTTTTTTTATCGCACTAGAGAGAGGTAAAAAAATTGCGCGGATAATTGGATACTTTCTTCCCGCCTTAGTCAATGTCTAATGCACGGATGTAAAGAAAAAGGACACCATTTTGCCGCAGAGAAGCCATGCACATAAACGCGCCTGTACAAAAGTTCCGTATGCTCACACGCCATTACGTGTTGATAGATCGAATGGGACGAAAACCCTGCTTTACTTTTAATGTTCCTAGCGCTCCGTTTATCTTTTTTTACGTCCGTGATCTAATGCAATCTTTTTCTGTGTCTATTTATAACCCCGTCGCAAACTCTCACTCTGCAAAATATTTACTTTCATACAATAATCGTACCAACATAACATTATCTATATCTATCACTCAACTTTAGCCACACACAAAATAGAATCCCAACTTTTACATAAAAGCTCGTTCAAAGAAGTCCATCCAATCGCCTCATAATAATGCTGCAAAGGAATGCAAATAGCCGAAACTTATTTATATTCAATGGGACGAGAGAAACAAGCCATTTTTTTTCACCAGATTCATAAAACAAATAAGATTCATATTGGATGAATCCGTTATAGTAGAAAACTCGATGTTCTTTTGTCAGCTTTAATTTAAAATTAAAGTAACTATATAAAGGTGTATATATGGTTTAATTCATAACGTGGCATTATTATTCTTTGAGAACTTTTCACAATTTCGCTTTGTAATTGTGGGTAATAAATCACGTTGCTGTTAAAACTAACGGCTTAAAGTATTACCAAGTGGTGGTTAAAGTTAGAACTTTCCTTAAAAATACATTGTGTTCATGAAATGAGGTATAGTTATTAAGGGCTTAGTATATTTTAACATAACATAACATAAGCTCACGCCTGTATCCCCGAAGGGGTAGGCAGAGGCGCACTAGTGAACTAGAACACCCACATTTCGCCGAGCTTAGGTACGTCCCAGATGTGATAGGGGGCGAGCCTATCGCCATATCGAGCACAAATTCCAGACTCCGGGCTGATATGAAAGACCCGAGACCTCAGAACCGTAGTCTTACCGAAATACCACCACGCCACCGAGGCAGTATATTTTAATATTCAATATATTTCTATTAGTTATTTCTTTCAACCTGTCTTTATCCCACAATGTGGGGTCGGCGCAACACACTTTTTCAAACATGTTGCAGATAAGTTTCTCTTTTATATGAACACAGCAAAAATACAACAATACACATGATGCCTCGGTGGCCTGGTTGTATTTCGGTACGACTACCGACCTGAGGTCTCGGGTTCGATCTCCGGGTCGGGCAAAGTGTTTCCATAATAGCCCGGAGTCTGGAATTTGTGCCCGATATGGCGATAGGCTCGCCCCTATCACATCTGGGACGGAACAAAGCTCGGCGAAATGTGGGTGTACTAGTTCGCTAGGGTGCCTCTGCCTACCCCTCCGGGAATACAGGCGTGAGCTTATGAGCTTATGTTACACATGATGAAGCGTAGTGCAGCCCAAAAAACTGAGGCTGAGATCGAGCGAGAGATAGAGCGAACTTCGACTACCTAAGTCTAAGTCGAAGAAACGAACTCAGTGAGGAAGTTCGATTCGAAAAAATTCCAAATCCTCCCTGAGTTCGTGTCTTTGACTCAGACTTAGTCGAAGTTCGCTATATAGATCTCAGCCTGAAAGATGTCAGTCTATTTATGCTTATTCAAACTTCGAAGAGAGAAGAAACAAATCGAAGGGCTAACGACAAGACAGAGATGTCATGTCATGTCGCAAGCCCTTCGAGAGGACGGTATATACACTGGTTGGTCCCGGAACGCGAACCACACAAGGAGTGTAGGTCACTATCGCAGGTTTTAAACTGAATATATACGGTGGTCGCCCTCCAGGCGGTTACGAAAATCCTACCACTAGTAATTTATTCCATCATACATTAAAGAAGTTCGCTCTTGGGAGATATTTAAAGGAGTGAAATTTTATTCCCGAGCACTCGCGTCTTCTCTAATAACGAACAAGATATGTGAATTGCGAACTATTATGAATACACGTTGCTTTAGTTGCTTATTGAGTTGCATTCCTCGACAGATGTTATTTTGAAAGAGTAGAGTTACGCTCGCTGTTTCCTATACAAGTAATAGCTAGAATTTACAGAAAAATGAACAAGGAGTTAAGATAATAAATAAAATTCTATAATATTACTAGATTTGGTATGAGAGTTTGAATTATAAATAATAATAATAAATAAATACACCCAACAGTCACACATATAGTCCTGACCCCACACTAGGTACAACCTTTATCGTAGGTATCAGAAAGTATGAGAGACTCTCGGTCTCGCAACACACAGAGCCGAAACAAATATCTGTGGGCCACACAGACACTTGTCTCGGTGCGGGAATCGAACCCACGACCTCACGTTTCACAGCCGGCTACACGCCCGCTGCGCCACGGAGGCTGTCAATTAACAGCTTATATATTTCAATTTTCACACAGGTAGACCATGACTTTGATAATACTGCTTACATACGGGCGAAACCGCGACCAAAAGCGAAGTTTATGATAAATTTTCAAGCAAATAAAACGCAATTTCGTGTTATAATTTTTATATCAAACATCAGGCAGTTAGTCGCCACTCGCTAACGATACCCCAGAGCAATTAAAAGAACTCGATTAATACAGTTTGCGAGATACAGTAGCTCAATTTTGTGTTAATTCAGTGTCGTGTAACGCGGACTTTGTAAATGATTAAAAACCGACTTCAAAATAAAAAAAATGTCTTAACCTCTTTGGAGTCGGTGCCTTTTCATTTAGTCTGCATTCGCCTCTCATCTTCAAAGAGACTAGAAAATTATTTTTCAACCGACTTCAAAAAAGGAGAAGGTCCTCAATTTGTCTGTATTTTATATATGTTATGTGTTATGTGGCCCGTTTTTCAAAATCGTTAAAGTGTTCGATAGAGCTTATTTCAAAGGTGGTTCCATTTAAGTTTGGTCACAATCGGATTTGAAGTCGATCCGTTAAGTTTTTAAACTTCTTATTATTACTTTTTGAAGTCAGTTTGTTTTCGTGATATAACTCGAAACCATATCCTTTAAATAAACAAGTCATTGAAGTTGGTTCACGGATCTCAAAATGAATATATTATTTATACAGACGAATAGAGAGCCTCCTCATTTTTGAGGTTGGCTGAAAATCGAAGTGGATCAATGTAATAAGATACAGGACTTTTAATAATGGATCCTCTTGAAACATTCTTCCTTTCTCAAAGGGGTTTTGTGTTCATTACAATGTCTTCCGAGTCCCAGCGAATGGATTCCTATTGATTATTTGGTTTTATTACTGTAATGGTTTCAAGAATTTATCTGTTACGCTGTACATACAAAATATTTTATTTATGTCTTTCTGTTATCATCTTTGTTAAAGTTTTTATTATTATGTTGACAATAATAATTGCATTATCATCAGCCTATACTCCTTCTTTCTTTCTTTCTACCTGCCCTTATTCCACCTTAATGTAGGGTCGGCGCAACACACTTTTCAAGTATGTTGCAGAAAGGATTTGGCTTAGATTTTACGACCGACTGCTTACCTGACGTCAACCCCCTCTGAGGGATCCAGTCCCGGGCGAAATAAAATAGAAAATACCTGGGAATCGAATCCAGGTCCTCCCGGTCCACAGCCCATATATGCTACCCCTAGATCAAGGAGGCGACCATCACCAGCCTACACTAAATAATTTATATTATCCGAATCCGAATCTGCGGTGGGAACGTACCTAAAAAGATATGAGTTTCTTTTTCAGGCTTTGGGGGATGCGAACATAAGGATTGTAATATCTATGTACATCATAATATTTGTGGAACACTATTTAGACTGTTTCAACCTTCGTAAAAATATACTCCTGGTGATGTTTTAGGTAAGCACCCGTTTCTCTTGACTTTCTTCTGCTGACGGACATGAGTGTAGGGTGTTAAAAAAAGAACACCAATATTTCGCCGAGTTTTCCGTCCCAGATGTAATAGGGGCCGAAACTATCGCCGTATTGGACGCAAACTCCAGACTCTCAGAAGCTTTCTTTCAGATTATCAGCCTTCGGGCTGATACCCAGTAGCACGACCTGACTCAGGGATCGAACCCGTTAGACATCGGGACGATTATAGTACTGTGCACGCAATACAACTACGCCACCGAGATACTCAAATGGTGTCAGATAAAATGTAAAATTGCAGTTTTAACACTAAGTCTAACTTTGCTAGGAGACGGCTGCAGCACTAGATCATTTCCTGACTCGAGAAATTACCCGCTTTACTTAAATGGAAAATATGTCAATAAATTATGTCAAGTGTACATTGACGTGCACAGTAATTACGATCAGGTTAGACAAAATGTTTGAAAAATTATTTATGTGATCCAGTCCCGGGAAACAATTGTTACAGTCCGATTGCTAATTAAACAGAGTAAACTGACAGATCGAAATGTCACTTTCCAAAATAATAATTCCTACTTTCAAAACGTAGTGATTGATCTAGTTCAATTTTTATCATTCAAAGAAACAATAACTCAGCACCAACTTGCAAAGTTAGAATTTATAACGTATTTTTAGAAATTTCAGCTTAACCCTTCGACTAAATGTCTGTGTAGATAAATTGCATAAATACTGATTTCTTAAGTTTACGCGAATATTATACATTGAAATAAAACTATTATTTTGCATAAATAATCACAACAGATACGCGAAATTATAACAATGACAATTACAAATATTACTTTTATTATTTGAGAAATATTACGTTAGGCACATTCATAGCTTTTGTAAGTTTTGTTTATAATGAACAATGACTATAATTCCAGCAACATCCCATAACTTAGCATGCAGTGATTTACTATGACTATAACTCAGTAGACATGCAGTATTAATCACACATTAGACAGGAATCACGACTTTGAGTTAGACTTTAGAAAATGAAAGAATGAAATGGTTCACTGAATTCAAACGTTAAAGCTCAGCATGATATGCTGAGATGATGAGTACCAGACGCAAATACCTGAATAGTTTTAGGAAATATATATAACACACTATGGGTCCCTTTATCATTTGAGGGTTGCGCTTGATTTTTCTAGGATCCCATCATCAGATCCTGACTTGGTGCCAATGGGTCCACCTTGGAAGTATACTTTTTAAACAAAAAAATAATAGCTCGAATCGGCTCAGGCGTCTTGGAGTAATCGGGGAACATACAAAAAAAAGATTCCGACGAATTGTTAATCTCCTCCTTTTTTGAAGTCGGTTAATTACTGTAGAATTATCACACACAGTGGTTTTACGACACTATAATTCCCTACCGCAGATTCAAGAAGCAAACAACTATCTCAACAAGTTAGTGCCTTCCGAAAATTGACCGACAGAACTCTAAATTTTGTTTCAAATGTGGATCATCCGCGTCCCTTAAAAGGTTCGCCGGAGACGTTGCCTCGAGGGTTTATTTTGGCAATAAGATTACCTAATTGAACGACCTTTGGGACGAGGCGAGGTCTGGGTCAAACGGCTATACTTAAGAGTTCCGGTGGGTAACATTATCCTAAAACAAGGCGACGGAATGCTTTAAAGGTTAAGAAACTCCTCTAGGTATATATTTGTTAATAGCTTTCGCCCTCGAATTTGCCCATGTGAGAATTTTTCCCATGCTATTTCCATTTTCTCTATAAAATCTTTTGTACCCCATTACATACACTTACGAAAGTATACCTCATTAGGCGTCAAATTTTAAAAATCCGTTCTTAACGGATGCCCACGTCATAATAAAAATATTTAAGCGCTGCTTATCTTTAACCATAGGTTGTCCCTTTCATTTTTATACAATGTAACGCAAGGAAAAAAGTGACAGGCTATTCTAAGCGAAAATATAAGCGAAAATGTTTTTATAAGTAAGGCCCTATATGTGTGCCACAGCCTAGGATGTGGAATCCTCCACGCACTGACACAAATGTTTGTATAAGTTGAAACCCACAAGTATTTGTTTCGGGTCTGGGGGTCCAGACCGAAAGTCTCACGTAGTAGATATAGGACACGAATGACTGTTTAGATGCATCTCATCTATTCCAAATTTAATATACACGATGCCTAGGATTGTTTTGGTATAAATTATAGTCAGTTTAATAAAACGTGAAATCTTGACAACACGATTCCATAGGACAATAAACGCTGTCTTAACTGAAGTTTTAAACAATAATATATTTTTGTATATCTCTCGCAATAAAATGTTCAATATTATTTTAAAGCAATAACATAGATTCTTAGGCTGAGATCTATAGAGCGAACTTCGACTAAGTCTAAGTCAAAGTAACGAATTCAGTGAGGATTTGGAATTGTTAAATCGAACTTTGACTCAGTCCGAGTCATTTTTTACAAGAAAAACAGACTCGCAGATAGATCAAGCAAAGATTTAATTGTAAAAAATGACTCGGAATAAGTCAAAATCCTCACTGAGTTCGTTACTTTGACTTAAACTTACTCGAAGTTCGCTCTAGATCTCAGCCTAAGGGCGACTTGCAGGGATTTCACTATAATCGCCATTTTATTAGTCCCCGACTTTGTCCTAAACTTGATTAAAATCAAATGTCATATTAGTTGTCCCGAATTCACTCGCAGCTCCGCAGTAAACCACGATGAATCTTGTAATAAACCCCATTTTGGAATCATTTCAGTTAAACGTCTTGCACGTCGTCGATTTACCCCTTATCTGGATTAAAATAAACGACAAAGTTAAATCATCGGGGCCGCCGGTTTAAATGGCTAATCACGATTATTGAATGTCAAACAACATAACATTTTCATATTATTTCTTGTTGTTTTATGTAAATAATAATAATAATAACACTCAACAGTCACAAACATAGTCCTGACCCCACACTTGTGTCGTGGGTATCAGGAACTACGAGATACTTTCGGTCTCACAACACCCAGACTCGAAACAAATATCTGTAGGTCATACAAACATTTGTCTCGGTGCGGGGATCGAATCCGCGGCCTCTCGCTTATCGGATAGCCTTATCGGCTGTGTGGTCGTCTATCACATCTGGAACGGAACTAAGCTCGGCGAAATGTGGGTGTTCTAGTTCGCTAGTGCGCCTCTGCTTACCCCTTCGGGGATACAGGCGTGAGCTTATATTATGTTTTCTACCATGTCCTATGCCTACCATGTCATGTGCCTACTCCGCGATGTTCTCCTATTTTTAGGAGATAGGGGGTTACCACCACCTCTTATAGCAGTCTTATTATAATCTTACTTGTACCGATTCCCATACAAAACAAACGAAGAACGATTATAATAATACTGCTATAAGAGGTGGTGTTAACCCTGCAGTTGTTTACGAGATGATAAATTCCGCTTGAGCTAACAAAGTGCAAAGTTACTCCTAGTTACTCCTTAATAAAAATAAATAACTAGCCTCATAGTATGTGTGTTCGTATTACATGTGAACATTTGACGACTATTCACTTAAGAGAATCTATTGAAAAATCATATAAAACAAACTAGAATTCGTTTTATGCAAAATTTTTATGATAGATGTTTTGATACGGAACTTTAGATATGAATCTAATGGAACGTAAAGAATGAGTAGAAGTAATGAAATCGCGGATTAATAATCTACACTCGGATTTCTTAAATCGAACCAGAAATGTGTATGTGCAAGACAACTAATGGGACATTTGATTTAAATGACGTTTAGGACTGAATCGTGTATTAATAAAACGGCGAATAGAGTAAGATGCAGTGTTGCAAAAGTGTAAAATTAAAACTCGTTAGATTTGGCATCTGAAAATCGGGAGATTTTTATACGGAATGAAACACAAGTAGTTTATGTTAATAATGCGTTAATTTATTTAATTATAATCAGTAAGTTACATATAATCATTTATAGTTTGATATATTGTACATTGATTAATCATTTTCGTCTTCTTACCACCTCTTACTACCTATTTTCGTGAACATTTTCTCATATTTATTAAAATTGTAACAACATTGATTGTTGTTTTCTATACATCATTTTGTGTGCAGAAGACCTACCATTGACTTAGTGGAAAGTTTAATCCGTTATTTTTGTGCGAGCTCTTCGTAACTAAGTTTTAACCTTGGATACTGCCGCCGTGCAACGTAGTGAGACAATAATGTCTCACTTGGAAAGCCTTCACGCCGCGGCCGTGTACTGTCGTTCTATGTGTTATATTTCTATGACATGTGCATGCAATTCTATGAATGGACTATAATGAACGACTAAAGCAAGTATAAGTTATCCAATTTGGGAAACAACCCGAACGAAGTTATCTTCAGAGACATTTGACAGCCTCCGTAGCGCAGAGGGCGAGCAGCCGGCTATGAAGCGAGAGGCCGCGGGTTCGATCCCCGCACCGAGACAATTATTTGTATGACTCACAGATATTTGTTCCGGGTCTGGGTGTTGTGAGACCGAAAGTATCTCGTAGTTCCTGATACCCACGACACCAAACTCGATCTTAGTGTGGGGTTAGGACTATGTATGTGACAGTTGGGTGTTATTTATTTATTTTCCCTTGTATACTCACCAGACAATAATAAACTCTATTATAAGGTATTTTAGTACAATTTGCTTTAATATACCGCGAAGTTGAATGGCCGTATTTTATTGTATGTAGTATTGTCGTATAGGCCGTATTGTATTGTATTACAGGTTTCTTTTAGTTTTGCCGTATTAATAATATTATGTTCCATTTTTTATAAGAATATTATTTTACATTAGTTGAAAATCCAAAAATTCGGCAGATAGGACTGCTACATCGGGACATCGTGAGCAATGACCAAAATCAGTAAATATCCCGATAAATCGGGAAATTTTGCAACGCGGGCAAGATGCCTACACTCTTCACTACTCCAAATTCATAAGTTCCGTTTCACAAAAAATATATAACCACAATCACAATTTCGCATAAAAAAATATTTTTTGCAAATTAAAATAAAATAAATCCCAACAATCACTCATTATTTACGTTCCGTAAATTTCATATTATTATCTATAGTGCCGTCTCGCAACATCTATCATCACAATTTCGCGTATAAAGAATTGTATTTTATTTTATATGATATTTCAATAGATTCTCTTGTGTCAATAGTTGGCAAATATTTAGTTTTAATTCAGTTTGAATACATGTAATATAAACACACATACGACGAGGCTGTATATGGTTGCTTCCTTGGCCTAATTGATGAAAGGCATAATTGAAAAAAAATAATTAGTGTCAGTTGTCTGGATTACGACTTGTCAACTAGACATACGTATAATATTTCGCGATAAGGAATGGTCACTTTAGTTCGCGGCTCCTCAACGAACTAGTTCGTTCTTTTAGTTCACGTCTCGAACCAAAGAAAGGCTAAAAAAATATTATTTGCACGAATTTTAACCGACTTTAAAAAAGGAGGAGGTTATTAATTAATCGACTTCAAAAAAGGAGGAGGTGAATTAACCGACTTAAAAAAGAGGAGGTTAACAATTCGTTGGAATCTTTTTTTATGTATGTTCCCGGATTAATTATTTTTTATTCTTTCATAATATGCTGCTGTTTTTTTTTTACTTGTACATACTTGGGGAATAGTGACGGCGTCTAAGGGACAACCCTTACCAAACGAACCCAACGATGACGGTGGCCTACTTACACAGTAGGCCACCAACACCTTTAGGTTTAAGCCAATCTTATCTGCATGTGGTACACTTTTCTGAGTAACGGACTAGGTGCTGGCGAAACCTGGGTTCTTGCCTTGCAGGGTATGGGGGACAGACCAGGGACCAAATGTTTGCTATTAGATCGTTTTGCGAGGCATGCATGTTGAAAAAAAAAGCTTCTGCATATCGCTTTCCTGGATCTGCAGAAGGCTTTTAACTTTGTGTCCCGACGGGTAATCTGGTGGGCCCTAAGGTTCAAAGGGGTGCCAGAAGCTTATGTTGACGTTATCGAAGACATGTTCTTCCGATCAAAGTCTTTGATTCGGACTGCTTTTGGCGTCACCAAACTCTTCCCGTTCACTATGGAGGTTCAGCAACCACCGTGGGTGTTCATGTACGCTGATGTCTAAGACAAACAGCGTCTAGGGGCCGCTTGAAAATGGCCGACTGAAAGGAAATGTGCTAAAGATCAAGTACATGAGTTGCGTAAACGTAGTATTTTATAAATGTTTTCAAATATTTTTTATCGAAGAAAGTAAAAGAAAATATTATGATGGGTTCCCATCTGTGAGACTAAAAAGTGCTGCGCACCGTCTTTGAATATAGCTTAAAAAAGTACGATATTTCCCTAGTGGTTATTGACTACGTTACGAAAACAAGACCATCATTTGGCCAGTACTTCTGTGTATATGTACGATACGTGGTCTGTCAGCGTTATTTTAAGGAAATCCAGACGACCTCAAAAGCGCTGGCTGGACTTTTTAGAGAATGATATGAGAACCAATGGTCTTACTTTGGACGATACTCAAGACTTAGATTCTATCTAACTTATCAAACGAACTAAAGAACGAGAGATCTGGGAACTAGTTCGTTCATTTCTTCTGTGGGAGCTGTCCTCCGCACTGGTTCGTTCGCGAACTATATAAGTCTATTGTCAACAATGGTAATTTCTATAATAGAGGTATAATAAAATTTTATCAAGAAATAACTTTGAAATTCGTTAACTTAAGTGAAATTTGTCATCTCGAAAACAACGCTCTCCTAGAAAATAGAATAACTAATGTACTTTGTAAAAGAAGAACATTGCGGAGTGCGAGTGTGCACAAGAAAACAAGGTACTCGTTGATGGTGATGAACTAAGTGTGGAGTTGCGCCAGTTACAAGGCGTTTGTGATGCGTGTGCCGAAACCTATCCTGCATCGAGGTGCGACGAGACATCGAGGAAAACTTGCCGACTGCCGTGCCGGGTCGGGCGTGGGTGGTATACCACCGCTTCCAAGGACTAGTTCCACACGTGCGCACACAAATATCGTGCATAATAGTGAAGTGTTGTAATTATGTGGTTTTTCAAGAGATTATGTACATACAATGTTAGTTTGTAAGGTGTATGTATGGGTTATTGATAATTATATACTCTTCGTAAAAAAACTTGAGTTTTTATATATTTTACGAATTCATCATCCTTGTTCGATACCAAATCATGTTCAGTGTAAAAAACAAAGCCATTTTTATCATAGATTTTCATTAAACAACAAGAAATAATGTGAAAAGGCTATGTTTTTTGTGTTTAAATTCTTTGGTTGTTTGTCAATAAAATCAAGATTAGCGACTTTAAACCGGCGGCCATGCCCATTTAAGTTAAACGTTTATTTAAATCGAGATGAAGGGTAAAACCACGACGTGCAAGACGTTGAACTGAAATGATGCCAAAATGGAGTTTATTTTACGATTAAACGTCGTTTATCGCCTAGCTGCAAGTCACCCTAAGAAATAAAGGCACGCTTTAAGTGGAATCAGGCTTACAGAGAATAGTTTCCCTCCAATTTATTTTTGTTTGAAAATTCACGATATATTGTTGAAGTATAAGATTTACGTAAATATTTGGCGGCATGCAGCATACATGTGACCAATTTTAGCTTTGTTATAAGGTTAGTACAGCTTCTAATTGATCTGCTATGATTAGAGTAATGAATATATTATTTTAAATTAACCGGGCTAAAATTACAACAATCATTTGCTCTGTGAAGGGGTTTTTTCATACTCTATCAGTAGATCTTAATTAAATTTTTGTGGGACTATTCTTCAATAATATTCTTTTTTAACATTCTTTTTATTCTTCATTATTAATGAATACAAAAAGAAGGATGCATAAAAATTATAGACAAGTTGAGGACTTCGTTTTTGAAAGTTGTTTAAAATATATCACTTATAGATTCAGTTGTAAAATAATAAGGCTCAGTTATAAAATAACTTAGGCTTAATTTAGTTAGAATACCAATGGTTGTATGGAAGAAATGATCTGTTTTCTATGTATGTGTACAATAAAGAGTTTCTAACTGTCTATATCATTTAAAAGTCTATTCTAGACTTACTATGATAAAGCCGCCAAGATTTCCAACAAAACCCGAGGTAATTTCGAATAAAGGAACTTTCCGCACATGAACAGCATTATCGCAATAGAATGCGGTAATTTGACGATCGAAATGCGGACAAGTTTTGACGGTTTTCATTAAACTTTGCGTTCTTCAAGACTTACTAGTACTGACGAGTCTAGGCCGTTGTCTAAGACCTATTAAGTTACGTAAGCTGTATAGACTGGGTACCTATATATGAGTTGATAAATATCAAACGTCAATATGTACTTGATAAGTGAAATCAAGATATACCGAAATATTTGTTTGCAGATCAAACTACATTCTGTTATTGATATTAAGGTTTAACTTATTTCGACAATGCTGATCCACAACTACATAATATAAATATACCTCTGTATACATATTTACTACACGTTAGTATAAAAACATATTTTTCTGTCCATGGTGGACATATTGGCGTTTGTTATGTATCAACTCATATAATACGCTTGTACACATTCGCATGAGGGAAAATTAAATAAAATTTATTTTGTTTTATACATTTCACGTACTCTTTGTAAAGGCAGACTTAATGGTAAAAGCTTTCTCTGGTCTCTCCCAGCCAGCCTTAAGATGACACAAAAATGTAAAAGGCAGTGCATAGTTAGGTAAGTTGTTTTGTTAAATCACTGTAATGCGTAGGTAAACTCTGGCATTGTTATATTTTTGTTAAATTTCTATGCATATTTTTATATGTGCTATAAGATGAAATGTTCGGACGTATTATAATGTCGGGCATCGTTATAAATGAGTTTTATTAAATGAATTTTTAGTATTCAAATAATTTTAAGTCAGTTTTTGTTTGTTAGCCTTCATTCGCACGAGAGCTTTTTCTACGCGCGTTAAAAAAGCGTCTCAAAATTTCTGTTCATATGAGTATTTGAAAATCATTCTTGTCTTGTTTCTAATAAGGTATATCCACATAACGCCCAAAAACAAAACGCGTTAGAATAACTATATAATATAATATTAGCCCTGTAATATTACTGTCCCACTGCTGGGCACGGGCCTCCTCTACTAATAAGAGGGGTTAGGCCCTAGTCTACCACGCTGGCCTAATGCGGGTTGGCAGACTTCACATACCTTCGAAATTCCTGTGAAGAAATTCTCAGGTATGCAGGTTTTCCCACGATGTTTTCCTTCACCGTTATAGCAAGCGATATTTCACAATGAAAATACACTTAACATAGAAAAGTCAGAGGTGTATGCTCCATTTTGGGATTGGTCTCGAACCTCCGACACTTGTCTCGGCAGTCCGTACCATTCTCAACTGAGCTATCGCTGCTAATACTAAAACTCATTTGTTCCATTACTATGATTTTTTAAAGTGCTCGAGCGATCAGGCCTTAACCTTATTTTGATCTTTTTCAGCGTCAATTTCTGGGGTATTCATTAAAACAAGCTACGAGAAGTAAACAAATAAATTTGTATATAAATAACTTAGTAATAGCAAAATCAAATTATTAATTCCATAAAAGACGACCTATTTAAATCGTCAAATATTCCAAACACAAACAACCTGAAGGAAGAAACAACCGAATCTGCTAATAACAGAAACTTGCCGAGTTTGCATAAAGTTTTTGAACGAACTCCTAACTCATCACTAAGTTATAATTATAATTATTTATCCGACCTTTTATCTATTTGAGATTTGTCAGTCCTCAAGAGATGTTTTGTTTAATTTGATAAAGAAAAATTAGAATCTAAGTTATTTTTTATCGGCACGGTAAAGTGCGACCTACTCGTAAGCGCAGTGTTTCTTTCTATCTGCCCTTATCCCATCTTAATGTGGGGTCGGCGCAACACACTTTTTCAAGCATGTTGCTGAAAGGAATTGGCTTAGTTTTTACGACCGGCCGCCTGCTTGACATCACCCCCTTCTGAGAGGTCCAGTCCTGGGCAAATTAAATTAGAAAATTAGCTTTGTCCGACCTGGGAATCGAACCCAGAACCTCCCGGTCCACAGCCCATACATACTGCCACTAGACCAAGAAGGCGACCAGTGCAGTCTAAAAAAAAACAGTAACATGCAAGAAATCTATTGAGTGTGAAATGGTAGGAACAAGAAACCACTTCAAGTCAAGTAACCTTAAGCTCGCGCTGAGCACGCGTCTGTGCTTCTCTAGACATCCCCACCACAAATAAAAGGATCTATCAGGGGTAACTAGAATCATACCAGCGGTTAAATATGTCTCTTCAGGCTTTGTAGATTGAAGAAGCACGTCGAGGGGGCCTGAGTCAGGACAGTGGCCCAAGCACGAGTCATTTTGACAATCGAATTCGTCTCGATTTCCTGCGTACTCGTAGTCCTGATCGCGTCTCAGAAGGATGCGGGCACAGGGCCAAATGAATATACCCCTTTGGGGTGAAACAGGTGCCCCAAACAAAAATCAACACAAAGCATGAGTCATGCTGCATTAAACAAAATGTAACATAAAAACGTCCTCTAGGAAGTACTGGTTATTTTTATTTAATTAGCTAACTAAAACAATTACATTTTATTTATACGTTGAATATATATTTGTTGGTTTCTAAAGGCATTGATATTTGTTTACTTGGTATCGCTCAGTAAATCCCTCATTCTCTCGAAATAAGGGATAAATATTCATAGATCGCCGCCCCGTCCATCCTACATACATGCATCCAATTTACAAAGTCTTTGTTATTCCAACCAAACCTCATACTGAATCGTAACGAGGTCTCTCAAAAATTCTTTCTGCAGCTGATTTTAATCCCACAAAAATATGCATACTAAGAACTCAACGTGCATTTGAATTTAAATTCTACCTTTGTGACATTTAAGAGTAAATTCGTCATTAAGTTATTCTGCAAGCTCAGCTAACATTTTAGTGGCTCGAGCAGGAATATTTCATACAAATGTCATACATGCGCATCCAAACTTATTTTTTAATTATTGGAAACGTGGAAGTTAAGAAAGTTTGTTAATTTGTGAATTAGGATAATCGTTAATCTAATACGTCTTACAAGAATAACGTCTAACGTCATCCCTTATCCCGCATTTAAAAAAAAAACTGAAACGGCTGAAACGATTTGGATGAAATTTGACACACGTCTGACTGACGACAAATTATTTTACCTCCATGATATGCTTTTAATTGTGTATTGGATTTGCATAGTGACCATGATGCAAATTTACATACATACAGAAACAGCTCTCGCCTGTATCTGTACACTTTGCCCAACCCGGGGATCGAACTCGAAATTTCAGGAGGGCAGTCTTATCGAAATACAACTACACCATCGAGGTAGGCGGGTGACAATAAGTTATTAAATTACATTAAGCGAAGCGTGAAGAAGCATTTATGCAGACCGGCATAACTCTGGCGACCATTCATAAACTATGTTTATCGATGGTCGTTGGTTTTTTTTTGGACTGCACTACGCTTACCATCAGGTGTAGTGTAGGTACTTGCCGTCCTCGGATAAAAAAAACAAAAAAAAATATTTACGAAGTACTAAAATATAACCTAAATAAAATATAAATATGCACCTAAAAATTACACCAGAGCACGCATATACCACTTGGGACACGTTTGAAACTGTTAATAGACCAGGTTTTAACAAAAGGATGGAAATGAAAATCTATTTACCGGCTTTGGCATCGAAGCTTTGCGAGCTGTGACGAACTCGCCGCTAATTGCCTAATGGCCTTACTCCACGTCCAAATTGAATATATCTATGGCCGGGCCAAAGTCATTATCGTAGTGAATCGTGATTCGCGAAAACCGTGCGATTGGATGGTGATTCTGAATATCGTTTCATTCAGCCAGGGGCCAGCTCTTTTGATTGATTGGACATCTATGAATAATTCGTTTCGAATAATTTCTGTGAAAAGTAGCTGAATATAATTATGTATGTTCAACTTTTATACATTCCATTCGAATTCCTTAGAACACTAATTGTCAAATCATTGGCGATTGGACATCTATCAATAGTTCATTTCGAATAATTTATGTGAAAAGTAATTCAATCTAATTATGTATGTTTAATATTTATACATTTCGTTCGAATTCCTTAAAAGACTAATCGTCAAACATAAAAATGGGCTCCGTAATTTATGTCCCCTGGTAGTGATACATATTTTCACTCGACTTTAAAAAAAAGGTCCTCAATTTGTTTGCATTTTTTAAATGTATATTATGCGATATCACCGCTAGATGTGGTTTGATTTTCAAGATTCTTCGTGTTCGATAGAGCTTATTCCAAGGGTGGTCCCATATGAATTTGGTCGCAATTGAGTAAATTTTGAAGTTGGTCCGTTAAGTTTTTAAACTTGTGATTATGTTTGATCAAAATACGATACCTAGTACTTTCACTTATAATATTGTAAAGACAACAGTCCCAGTAAATTGTTATATGTACTAGTTGCAGCTTTGCCTACTCCGTCCAAGAATCAGATAATAATACATAACATAACATAAGCTCACGCATGTATCCCCGAAGGGGTAGGCAGAGACGCACTAGCCAACTAGTACACCCACATTTCGCCGAGCTTAGTTCCGTCCCAGATGTGATAGGGGGCGAGCCTATCGCCATATCGGGCAAAAATTCCAGACTCCGGCCCGATATGGAAAAATCCAATATCACTTTGCCCGACCCGGGGATTGAACCCGAGACCTCAGGACAGTAGTCGTACCGACATACAACCACGCCACCGAGGCAATCAGATAATAAATAACAAATAAATAACACCCAGTCCCACACTAATGGCGAAATGTCCATACAAGACCATTCCTACCGGCTTACCTTTGCTCACCTTATCTGCTTGAAAAAAGATATTAATTAGAAGGAAATGTAGCATCGGCATCCCTGTCCAAAGAATTCACCCGTCGCCACTGTCACATACATAGTCCTGACCCCACACTAAGATAGAGTCTTGTGTCGTGGGAATCGGAAACTACGAAAGACTTTCGGTCTCACAACACGTAGGCTGAGATCTATAGAGCGAACTTCGACTAAGTCTAAGTCAAAGTAAACAAACTCAGTGAGGATTTGGAATTGTTATATCGAACTTTGACTCAGTTCGAGTCATTTTTTAGAAGAGAAACAGAGTGACAGAAGGACTAAGGAAAGATTTTCTTTTAAAAAATTACTAAGACTAAGTCAAAATCCTCCTTGAGTTCCTTACTTTGACTTAGACTTAGTGGAAGTTCGCTCTATAGATCTGAGCCGTAGACCCGACACAAATATCTGTGGGCCGCACATATATTTGTTTCGGTGCGGGGATCGAACCCGCGGCCTCTCGCTTCACAGCCGACTGTTCGCCCGCTGGGCCACGGAAACTGATGTGAAACGAATGAATACATTTGTATGCAGTCTGCTCTAATTGTGACTGGTATGAATAATAGTTTGCACTAAGCATTATTACTATGCAATTGGATAACGGTATGGCGGATGCTCCCTCGTCCAACAGTAGCGTGCGGTTTTAGGACAGATGACATAGTCAATTTTAGCTCAGCAGGGTTACCACCACCTCTTATAGCAGTATTATTGTAATCGTTCTTCGTTTGTTTTGTATGGGAAGCGGTACAAGTAAAATTATAATAATACTGCTATAAGAGCTGCTATATATGCTTTATTATCGACCGACTTCCAATAAAGAGACGGCCCCTCAATTTGTCTGTATTTTTTTATGTGTGTTACACGATATCTCCGCCAAATGTGGACCAATTTTCAAGATCGGATTTGAAGTCGGTCGTTAAGTTTTTAAACTTGCGATTATTGTAAAATAGAGTTGTCAGTTTCTTTTTTGCAAGTAGATCACTCAGATCTCAGTCTCGGAATATTTCTTTCTTTTTCCCTGCACTTATCCCACCTTAACATGAGGTCGGTGCATCACACTTTTTCAAGCATGTTGCAGAAAGGATTTGGCTTAGTTTTTACGACCGGTTGCCTGCCTGACGTTAACCCCCATCTAGGGGTAACAGTCCCGAGAAAATAGTGTTAGAAAAACACTATACTCGACCTGGGAATCGAACCCATGACCTCCCGGTTCACAGCCCAAACACACAGCCACCAGACCAAAGAGGCGACCACAATCCGAAAGTCAACATCACAAAAATTCTACAAGGTTGATTTTTTCAGCCATTCTCCCGATGTTTTAGTTTAATTTCTCCTCATAACAGTTTCCAGGGTGTGTTCATACACACCCTGGAAACTGTTCTGATGGTTCTAATGTAGAGGTATAATAACCCCCGAATTAGTTGACTTTGAGTTTTTTTTTTATAGCAGAGATTGGCAAACGAGCAGATGGTCACCTGATGGTAAGTGATCTCCATCGCACATAGACACCCAAGACATAAATAATCATGGGTGCGTTGTCAACCTAAAATGAGGGAATGGGAGGGCAGGAAAAAGGGATAGGGAAAGGGAGGGGGGGCGGTACTTGGGCCACCGGAAATCTACCTCACCGAACGAAACGCGACAGCAAGCTGCCACTTTACTTCGGTTTTCTGTGAGACAGTGGTAATCGGTTGAGCCGGCCCATTCGTGTTGTAGACTTTACTGTCTACAGCGTGGGTCTATCACTCAAGTGAGTTACATCTCTATATTTTCTTACAATCAGAACACGGTATCGACTTGACATGCTGTCTTCATTTTCTTATGGCATATATTAGTAATTAACGCAGGCATTACACGTACAAACGAAATAGGCACGTAATTAGCAACAGCAACAGCCGGATGCTGGCAGCTCACTGCGATACTAATTAACTTGCGATATTTAGCTAGAATTTAACTACACAAACCATTAATACCTTACTTATTTTATCTCACGCCTGTGGTATAGGCAGAGGAGAGAGAGCGAAAGCTGGCTAACGTGCAGTTGGTTCACTTGAAGGTAAGTGGTCCCATTTTAAGACATCTATATTATAGAAGAATCATGAGTGCTGTTGGCCTAAAAAACAATATGGATACTAGGAATGGGGGGTGTTATTTAGGGTTTCGAAAATGCATTTGCTGGCTATATACATGGTGTTAAGCCCAACAATGATCCATTCTACCTTTTGTATCCCATTTCTATGGAGTTCTGGATTCCATTATAGAATGGATCCTAGATCCTAGAATCTACTAGTGGTTGATGTGGTTCTGTCGAGGAGCTTGCGACATGACTTGATGGTTCGTTGGTACGGATACAGTAGTACATCCTTGGTTCCTGTCAGTCCTATCGCAGGTTCCTCGATTTCTTTCTTCCATTTTCAACCGACTTCAAAAAAGAAGAAGGTCCTCAATTCGTCTGTATTTTATGTATGTTACACGATATATCCGCCAAATGTGGACTTATTTTCATAATTCTTTTTTTTCAATAAAGCTAATTTCAAAGGTCGTCCCATATAAATTTGGCTACGATCGGATCAAATTTGAAGTAGGTCTGGGACCCCCCAGACCAGGTGATGGTAACCCTACCATCACCTCTTATAGCAGTATTATTATAATTTTACGTGTCAATATTCCCATACAAAACAAACGAAGAACGATTATAATAATACTGCTATAAGAGGTCGTGGTAACCCTGCAGTTAAGTTTTTAAACTTGTGATTACCAGAGTACGATGAAGCATTATACAATTTTGTTGGTCGTTTTTCGTGACAGTGTTTATAACAAGGTCAATTCGGTCGATTCATGCTTGGGCCTAAATTACTACAGCCTCTTATAATAACAATATTATAATAATAATGTGCTGAGATAATTAAGTTACAAGTAGATTGGGGACAGACAAATCTTCAATCTATATTCTGTTTGACGATCTCATTCCTTTTATTTAGCTTGACGTTAATTCAGCTCGTACATTATTAATCAGATATTGTAGCCCCTTTAGTCTAATGGTTGTGTATATGGGCTTTCGTTCAGGTTCTATATGCGATCATACATAAGGGGATGTTGCCAGTCAAGCGGGCGGTCGTAAAAAATAAGTCGAATCTATTCAACAGTATGCTCAATCTGTGGAAAAAGGAGGTAAAGAGTGAGAGGGAGAAGAACACTCCAAACTCCTAAACAGCCAGTTCAATAGGTTATTCAAATATCGTGGCTGATGATCTTCAGCCACCGTAAATTAGCTGGCAAGTGAAGGGGTCAGCAAGACCAGGGTAGAAGGTGTTCACCCGGGAGGCCTACACCCAGCAGTAGACGGCGATAGGCTGATATTGATTGTTTGAATATAGTGACATCTCAAACGGTTTAAGTTCTTCAACGGGGTTAAGCCTCTGACTGCCAAAGGCCTGCAGAAGAACCTACTCCTGCGGAGGCTGTATGCATTCGCCTATCAAGGAAGAGAAAGAGTGATATATTGTAGAGCTTTAGTAGGACGGTTTACTCCGGTGAGTCAGACATACTTTAAAACCAAATTTGAAGTCAACACAGCGTTAGAAGTAGGCTTTATCCAGTCCGGAGCTAAAGCTAGTAATAAAAGTAGATCACCATGACCTAATGAAAGATATTTTCATTTCAAACTTCTTATTCATATTTGGTCTTACAACTTTAATAATAACTCTCTATTTGCGCGGTAACAGGCAAAATTACGAAGTTTATTACGAGGCAAGACGACTGGGTTGTGATAAAGTAATTCGTGACTGGATCCCTTTATTTTTTTCACGTGCTTTGTGGCTCTAAAGTTGAAGGTTAAGTACTATAAAATTAAGTTTTATTTGTATAAGCGATTTCTTCAATTAAACGTGCCGTTTCTTTTGACATTTTTTAGGGTTTCGATATCCGAAGCCAAATGGCAAAATGGAACCCTTATAGTTTCGTCATGTCTGCCTGTCTTTTTTTTCTAACCGCGTAAACATTTTCGTGGTAGTCGCATAAATACCGAATTTAAACGAAAAACTGTCACGTTAGCAAGCTTTCCAAGTTAAACGATAGTCGACCAAAAGACTAAACCAAAATTTCGTATAAATTTAATTGTATACAACATAGATGAAGATGTTACTTTATGTAAAACGGTAGTAAATCATGTTTAAAATTATGACTAATAAAATTGAATTCTCGGGATGCAGATTTCCTCTCGATTTTTTCCTTCACCGTTATAACAAGCGATATTTCACAATGAAAACACATTTAACATAAGTCAGAGGTGTGTTTTTTTTTTGGGGTTGGTCTCGAACCTCGGACTCTCGTCTCGGTTGTCCGTACCATTCCCAACTGAGCTATCGCTGCTTCTATAATAATAATATTAGCCCTGTAATATTACTGTCCCACTGCTGTGCACGGGCCTCCTCTACTAATGAGAGGGGTTAGACCTTAGTCTACCACGCTGGCCTAATGCGGGTTGGTAGACTTCACATACCTTCGAAATTCTTTGGAGAAATTCTTGGGTATGCAGGTTTCCTCACGAAATTAACTATAATTATTGTTAATTATTAAGAATAACAAACATATTATAATTAATAATTATGCTATTTTATTTTGATATACGCTTCGATGACGTCATTAAATCGTGCAATTAACCTTAAGATATTTTTCTAATTATCCGGTAGTTTTTAAAGTTTAATTAATTATCACACAATCGGTAATAAATACAATGACAATTATAACTGAGATATTATTCTGGAAAAAATTTGAAACGCAGTAACATTGTTATGATAAGAGTGGCTTGTAATATTCGAAAATAACAAATTAGGAAGACATTTTTAAATCCTGCTCTCCCGATATAGGTAAGTACGAAGAGAAGGAGGATTATTCACTCCAGTTTTTTAGACTTTTGTTTAAACTCTTGTTTAAACTTCTTCCGAAGTTCTCGGGTTAAATATTTAAAATGAACGCAATGCGACTCGTTTTTTATTTTTGTAAACTGTACTGTACTTATAAATATTAGTGTAATGTATATTGTTATGTTATGTCTCAAAATATATTGGATGTTGTCGAAACGTGGTATCAATAACAATTCCTTAATAATTGAAAGCGTAATGGTAAATTAAAATGATAAAAATTTAATAAAAAAACATTTAATCGTCATTATTAGGCATGGCAATTTTAAAATCGGGATTCGACCTGTAAAGGTTGGTCCACCGATTTGTCACAGAGCAGCGCGAGCAAGCTACGGTCAATGTGAACGGGAGGCGTAGCTGCACTCTTCTCGAACCGAGTACGATGAATTAAACAAACGTCAATTAAAAATCTCGTTTAATCAGAAACAGTGGCATTTTTATCCTTGTGAATAACTAAGCCGACATTATTAAAAATACCCCAAAAAATGTGAATATGTGAGCTGCCTATGCGCTGTATGCGGTGCGGGTAGATAGGGAGCGGAGTTGCGGGCGTGTCTACGTCACAGGTGTCACAACACGATCCATGACATCAGCTACGCGAGCCACTGCGCATAGGCCGTAGCAGAAATAAAGGCGAAATCCTTTGAAAAATATTTGACTTGGATGGATCGGCTAGTAGCACGTAGCATTAATCCGTAACAGAACAGAAATCACCGTCCATACTTGTAGCCCTCCACGCCGTGTAACATTTGCCTGTAGCACGATGTTTGTCTGTTTCTTCGGGAGTTTGGATCGCATCGTAGTTGAAATGTTCGTGTAGCAATGTATACATTTTCCCGATATTGCAGCATTTTCCATTTCTGCTCCGCTCCTATTGGTCATAGCGTGATGTAATATAGCCTATAGCCATCCTAAATAAATGGACTATCTAACACAAAAATATTTTTTCAATTCGAACCAGTAGTTTCTGAGATATCAACTTCCCCGCTTTTCAACATTTTTCATTTCTGCTCTGCTCCTATTGGTCATAGCGTGATGTTATATAGCCTATAGCCACCCTCGATAAATGGGCTATCCAACACAAAAAGATTTTTTCAATTCGAACCAGTAGTTCATGAGATTAGCGCGTTCAATCAAACAAGCAAACAAAAAAACATACTCTTCAGCTTTATAATATTAGTATAGATTAAATAATTAATTAATTATCTGAAAATTGATGTTTTATTAATATTTTTATTATTCAAATAAATCAAGCATCATTTTTAAAAACCGTCAGGCCACTCATGACCTATAACTTAAAATAAAACATTATTGTGTCGATGTATTTAGATAAGTAGCAGAGGAATATATTTTTTTAGTATAAACTTTCAACGTCCTTGAAACACGCAAATAGAAACAGCATTCAAAAGAAACTATTTCAAGATTTTATTTTTCAGGTTTATTATCTTCTTGACATTTCTTGGTACCTGACGAGGGAGTCAGTTCTATTATTTACAAGATGACTGTCGTAGTAAACACACTGGTGAATAGACATATGTCTTTATGTCGCCCTATTTGGCGGCACTTTCGTCCCTAAGTCACTGCGTCATAATAAAAGTAAAAATTCTTTTTACTCAAAGATATTTAATATTACTATAGAGGGGCTATTTTCAGGTTTATTATCTTCTTGACATTTCTTGGTACCTGACGAGGAAGTCAGTTCTATTATTTACAAGATGACTGTCGTAGTAAAACACTGGTGAATGGACGTGTGTCCTTATGTCTGCCTATTTGGCGGCACTTTCGTCCGTAAGTCACTGCGTCATAATAAAAGTTATTTTTACCTTTCGTCCCTAAGTCACTGCAACTTAATAAAAGTGGAAATTCTTTTTACTCAAAGATATTTAATATTACTATAGAGGGGTTATCAAGCAAGTTTCCATACTAAAAACTTGATTTCAAACTTCAGTACCAACATGTACCATTTATTAAAATGCAAGGGCAATTATTACAATGTACGGGTGTACCTACTAGAATGTTCTGTGAGTGGTTAAGAATCATGTAAGATAAGTTTATTCTCTCAATATTATTACGCTGGCCGGCGTGGCGCGCGTATATTTCAAATAAACTGAGCGACTTATGACCACTAGGTCATAACTTTTGGATCACAAGTTTTGTGCTCTTGTCCCGTCTATATTCTGTTGAATGTCTTTGTTTTATGTTGTAATAAGAACTCAGTTTCAACAGTGAACAAAAATAAAACATAATATAATATTCTGAGTAGACAGAGGCGTACAGAGGTATGCAATAAAAGTTTTGTGAATTTAGTTTGTATTTATAACAATCCTTCTCCATTTAAGCTTTAAAGCGACTTGCAGCGCTATTACTAATATAGAGGTAAAGTTAAATTTAAACTCCATTTTTATCTTTAAATCGAGATTTTGGATAAATAGAGATTTATCGCAATGCTGCAAGTGGCCCTTAATGCTAAATCTCCAACTCCTACGCGCAATATGCCCAACAATGGATCCATTGTTTTCACGTGGGTATAGACTGAATAGAAAATAAAATAAATGAAATGTTTGTTTAAATTTCCAGTCAGGTAAGGCAAAACTAATTATAAATAAAGGCACGTGCAAAAACCAGTGTACCGCAAACTAACAATTTGCTATCCAATCTAAATTCGACGCGACGGTGGAGCCAGTGGAGGTGTACGAGAACGTTTA
Organism: Clanis bilineata; assembly: GCA_036417725.1. Lineage (NCBI taxonomy): Eukaryota > Metazoa > Arthropoda > Insecta > Lepidoptera > Sphingidae > Clanis > Clanis bilineata. The sequence goes on along the minus strand of CM071162.1, from coordinate 6,763,311 downwards.
GCAATGCAAATATGTAAGAAATTAATCCTGGCTCACTGCGGGTGACGTGAATCTACTCGAACTATAGAGCAAAAACATTCTACAGTATCCATATACTTTTCAAAACATTCTTTCTTTCTTTCCTGTTGTCCCGTCCATACGGTTTCCTGTTGTCCCGTCCATACGGGACAACAGGAAAGAAATTAAGAAAATGTTTATTGTCACTGAACGCATGCAACATCAGTTACTAAATTAAAACTTATAAATAATAAATCAATAAGCAAAAACAAAGTGCTGCTACTAGATCATAGAGGCGACAATTTGATACCACATACCACGTATGATTATTTGGATGAAATGTGGTGTGATATTCCGCTACACAAACAATCTTTTCGTAGGTAATATAAATCTCACAGAATTACAATTTGTTCTACACAAAACATACAAACTATTACTAACTTACAACAAAAAACCCATCTTTCACCCGTTCAACAACATTTAAGATTCTAAATAACTTACACGGAGTAGTAAAGCCGTTGCCAAAACATTATTTTGCAAGTATAACTCTCTGCTTAACATATAAACTCATAATAAACAAAAAGCGCCAGATGTGAGGCCTATTTGTATTTACGGCATCTTGTAACAAAATGGCGTATACATTTTTGTGTTTATGTGCCGTGAGAAATAATTTGGCATATAATTCGTAACGGTAGTTAAGTTTATGTTTTGTTATTTGCAAAGTGTGTTTTAGAGCGAATATTTTCTGAATATTATAAGGGTTTTTTGTGTTACTCTTTAAAAACCTCGCAAGTCGTAGTGCTTATATTTATTGCTTCAATTACTTTTTAAGGATCATCTGGAAAATTCTCTCAGAATTGGAATGGTTTTTATTTATTTATTTAGCAAACTTTTTACACAAATATTGTAAAGGCGGAATTAGGCTGAGATCTATAGAGCGAACTTCGACTAAGTTTGAGTCAAAGAAACGAACTTGAAAACGAAAATGTATGTTACATAAGTATCTCGGCCTCCGGAAGCCGAGCCGCCCGTCACTATTTAAATTCAGTCACAATACTAAAATAAATGAGAAAAATTACAATAAGTTATATTGACCCAGAAACCGTAATGTCAAAATATATTAAAAAATATATGAAGAGGAAAGACAAATCGCCCATATGATATTTAATACTTAGTCAGTAACGATATCGCGGCAGTATTTTCTTTGAAAACATTTCGTGCCTTCTCTCGTCCATATTAATATTATGAATATGAAAGTTATTGTTTGTCTGTAACGTTTTTATTGTTAACCCGCTGAACCGAATTAAGTTATAATAAATTATTATTTAATAAAAAAGTTTAAATTTATTAAATAAAATCCTCTAAATTTGCTTCATGCCGGCCTTTATAAATGCTTCTTCACGCTTCGCTTAAAGGACCCAATATCAAAGGAGGGAGGGAACACGGGAGCCGGCCAACTATTCCACAGCTTAATGGTACGGCAAAATTAGGTAGTATTTGGTTCGTGTCGAGATGGAAGAGACCACGAAGCTGTGGTTTCGTAAGCCGGCCTGCGTGGTTCTGGCTAGGAAAAGAGAGGATGGGATCAGGTATAACAACTCGCTTGCTGTCCTTAGATAGGCCATCTCTACGCATAGTCGTAGGTACCATAACTGGACACTGCCCATTTAACAAACATTTGTATGTTCTAGGTATAACCGACAGCCCCCTATGTAGGGGATGCCTGTCGGCCGATCAAACAGCTACCCACGTCATCCTGGAATGCGAAGGCGTTGCTGCACAACGGACTGAAATCCTCAACACACCGAGGTCGCTCCGAGAAGCCTGTGGAGACCCCAGGAAGATCCTGCGCTTCTGGTCGGTTAAACTCATAGCTGGCATCACGTCACGCAAAACGGTCTATCACTGAAATGGACTGATGCGGAAAATGGAGCCCACACAACAAACAAACAAACAAACAAACAAGGTCTAACAATTCTTCGAAGCACTCACCATGATACAGGCGATAGAACTCGCTAAGCGCGGCAATGTCCCTACGCAATTTATATGACATTTTATATTTTATATGACAGCCTTCGTAGCGCTACGGGCGAATAGTCGGCTGTGAAACGTGAGGTCGCGGGTTCGATTCCCGCTTCGAGACAAATGCCTATGTGGCTCACAGATATTTGTTTCGGGTCTAGGTGTTGTGAGTCCGAAAGATTCTCGTAGTTTCTGATACCCACGATATAGGTTACACCTAGTGTGGATCAGGACTATGTGTGTGACTGTCAGGTGTATTTATTTATTTATGATTTAATATCCTAAGCTATAAACAATCATTGAACACACAATACAAATGGATGAAACCCTTTATGCCTTAAATAATATTTGGCAACGTCACCAAACATCTGGCAGCTCCATCGCGTACAATGTCTTGGCACCGTTCCAAGCCAAATTAGAGCATAATCGAGTTCGTGCAAAGTACTTGTTACCTATTATGAACTTTGAAACTTATTTCCATATATTGTGCTGTAATTTTTTCAATAAATTCTTTTATGCATATTTGAATATTATTCATCATCATCATCATCATCATCATCAGCCATAGGACGCCCACTGCTGAACATAGGCCTCCCCCAAAGATTTCCAGATCGACCTGTTGGAAGCGGCCTGCATCCAGCGACTTGCTGCGACCTTTATCGACCTTTTTTCTTTTTTGAATATTATTAGATAAAAAAAAAATATTGCAGAGATTGGCAAACGAGCATATGGGTCACCTGGTGGTAAATGAGCTCCACCGCCCATAGACACCCAAGACACATAAAGAATCATGGGTGCGTTGGCAACCTAAAAGAAAGGAATAGAAAAGGAGGGAAAAGAGATTGGGAAAGGGAGGGGATGAATTGGGCCACCGCAAAACTCACTCACCAAACGAAACGTGACAGCGAGCTGCCACTTTACGTCGGTTTTCGTTGAGACAGTGGTATCAAACCGGTCGAGTCGGCCCATTTGTGCTGTAGACATTACTGTCTACAGCGTGGCTCTACCACTCAAGCATATGAGCAGAAATCCGAGATTTTAGTCAGACTGTATAGTACTCGCAGGCTCTAGCGACATGTTCACAATGTCCTCGATGATTCTGTATACAAATGTTTTGCAATTAAATATATACGGCCTTACTTATAAAAACAGTTTAGCTGAGCAAATGGCTAAGATTAGCCTGTCACTTTTTTGTTTGTGTCACATCGTTTGAAAATAAGAGGGACAGGCTATTCTTTACCATTTGTTCAGTTAAACAGTTTTTATAGTAAGGCCCAATATTATTGCCCCTTACTTATAAAAATATTTAAGCGCTGCTTATCTTTATACCATAGGTTGTCCCTTTCATTTTTAAGCAATGTAACGCAAGGAAAAAAGTGACAGGTTATTCTTAACCATTTGCTCAGCAAAAAGGCTTTTATAAGTAAGGCCCATTATAATTAACTTGTAAATTATTGTAATTAAATTATTTATAATGCAAATGACATTTCCATGTATTAAATTAGGGATGATCGTGGTTCGTTAATGCGTGACGTGGCGAACCTTTATGCGATATTGATACGATTAAACGTGGATTTGGTTCGCCAATCACCACAATATAATAAATTATTCATTGAATGAATCCTACTGTATTATTCATATTATATTTGGTTTATGATTTTACTCTTTATGCATTTGTAGTTAGTTACTTATATTATTATAATATAAATATAATTAGGTCGCGATATTTCTGAAGCTACTCTTTTGTCTAGTGGCTGTAAACAGGGGGGTTCTAGGTTCGATTCCTAGGTCAGGCGGGTGTTTCTCAAACACAATTTGAACGGCACTAGATTCTCCAGTGGTGGATTGATGTCAGGAAAACAACCGGTCGTAAAAAACTAAGCCGAATACTTTCAGCAACATGCTTGAAAAAGCATTTTGTCTCGACCCCATATTATGATAGTATAAGGGCAGGTGTAACGAAATGTTTCTGAAACCTAATGATTTGACAATAAAAAATGTTTCCCAACCATGGAATTGAATCTAGGGTCTTCAGTTGCCCAGCCTAATTTGTATGCCTATAGTGGTCAACAAGGGCCAGTTGCAGCTCCGCGATAAATCCCTATTTATCCCTTATCTTCATTACAAGACCTATCTTGTAGTCTTGTAGCTCACTCCTAAGTGAGCTGTAGGATAAATCGTGATAAGGTGTAATTGTAGATTAGGAATAACGCTGCAAGTCGTCCTAAGGCAGAGATCTATAGAGCGAACATCGACTTGGTCTAATCAAAGTGATGAATTCAGTGAGAGTTGGAACTGTTATATCGAATTTCGACTTGTTGGAATTGTTATATCGAACTTTGACTTTGTCCGAGTCATTTTTTACAAGAAAAAGAGACTGTCAAACAGTCCTAACTGAGTTCGTTACTTTGACTTAGACTTAGTCGAAGTTCGCTCTATAGATCTCAGCCATGGCTCTAAATCGCTGTACTAACAAATACTAAAATCTACTTTTAATTCGTACGTGAAATATATTTCCAACATGAACACAATACACGTATTGTACTAGTAATATTTACGTCCATTGAGAACAATATGACTCCATGTAAATTGAATAGAACGGCTGCTGAGTGCTGTATAAATGAAATATTTCTACCTGTTCGTACAAAAGATTATACAGGCTTGCGATGGTTATTTGTTTCTAATTATTATGTTTCTAAGCGTTGTTGTTTTTTTATGAATATGGTATGCATATGAATCAAGTGCTAATTTTTTTTTTATATTTGATACTAGCAAACGAGCAGATGGGTCACCCGATGGTAAGTGATCTCCACCGCCCATAGACACCTAAGACTCAAAAATAATCATGGGTGCGTTGTTGACCTAAAAGGAGGGAATGGAAGGGTAGGGAAAAAGGATTGGGAAAGAGAGGAGGGCTGTTAATTGGGCCACCGGATATCTCACTCACTGTATGAAACGCGTCAGCAAGCTGCCGCTTTACGTCGGTTTTCTGTAAAACAGTGGTATCAAACCGGTCGAGCCAGCCCATTTGTGCTGTTGACGTAATTATCTACAGCGTGGCTCTACCACTCAAAAGATGGTATGCGTATGAATCAAGTGCTCAAAATATTATGATGAGCTTATTCGTTTGTTATAGTGGATGGAAAAGGCTAATCTACTTTGTCGACCGACTTCCAAAAAGGAGACGGCCCTCAATTCGTCTGTACTATTTTTTATATATGTTACGTTATATCTCCGCCAAATGTCGATAGATTTTCAAAATTCTTTATGTTGAATACATAGAGCTTATTTCAAGGCTGGTCCCATATCAATTTGGTCACAATTTCATTTGAAGTCGGTCTGTTAAGTCTTTAAATTTTGATTATTATACCTCTATTATAAGACGACAAACAACCAAGTGGAACATTTACGACGTTAACACCCACCTTATTAAAACCTTATTTCCACGTCGTGCACTAATTGGCATCTTTTAAAAAGCTTTAACATCTGCATAATCTTAATTTTAATGAAATACGATTTTTTGTGTTAACCGTCCAAGTTAGATAAAGACAATCTAAGATGAAATCATTATTTTTCAGTAATAGTATTGTGATATACTGTGATCTTTCAGTTAAATGAAAGTATTCGACGGATTTCCAAAAAGGAGAAGGTCCTCAATTCGTCTGTATTTTTTGTATGTTACGCGATATCTCCGCCAAATGTCGACAGATTTTCAAAATTCTTTTTGTATTCAATAGAGCCTATTTCAAGGGTGGTCCCATATTTGGTCACAATTGCATTTGAAGTCAGTCTATTAAGTTTTTAAACTTGTGATTATTTATAAAATCCGATCTTTATTTACTCATCATAAAACATAAGATCACGTAATACGTAAAATCACTCATTGGCGCTATTGCGTCATAAGATACTTATTCGTATGCTGCAGCTTCGGAAATAAAGTTAATAATTATCGCTTAGCTAACGTGTGATAAAACGGCTCATCTATTAAGCTCTGTACATTTACATAAAAAAAACTTTGAAAGTAAAAAAAAATCCTCGATTAAGCCCCTAGACATTTTGTAATTTAAAATTCGTTGAACTCGACTTTTAAAATAGCGACCCTAATTAACCACACAGAAAAGTTTTTGTTGCACCCGCATTTGCCTATCAAAGGAAAATGTAAATAGCTCGGGTGGAACAACGGTCATAGAAAAAAGTCACAATACGCTGTTAATTGCGAACTTCCATTTCGTATTTTGTTCTTTATTCGTCAACATGTGATATTATAATCACAAGTTTAAAAACTTAACGGACTGACTTCAAATCCGATCATGACTAAATTTATATGGGATCACTCTTGAAATAAGCTCTATCGAACACAAGAATTTTGAAAATCGGACCACATTTGGCGGAGATATCGGGTAACATACATAAAAAAATACACACGAATTGAAGACCTCCTTTTTGGAAGTCAGTCGAAATGATTATAATCACAGAACGGTAAACATCTTATGAATGTCTTTTTGATTTATCTATATTTGGTAATTACATTTTAATCTATACTAATCACACTAATATAAAGGCGAAAGTTCGTGAGTTTGTTTGTTACTTCTTCGCGTTTAAAACGACTGGACCTATTTTAATGAAATTTGAGGTAACTGGCACTCTGGATTAACACATAGGCTACTTTTTTTCCCGTAAAATAAATTTTATCCTGGAAAATAAATTAACACGTAAACTATAGTCGAACAAATGTATGGTAAGTTTCACGGACGTAGAACACAGAGGACGTAGCGCTAGGAATATTGAAAGTGAAGGGTTTCTGCTGATCCGATCTATCCACATAATGGCGGCAACTGAGTGTTAATGTGTGCATAGGGTAATTTTGTAGAAGCGTTTGTGTGCGCGTTTTATCTGTGGCATCCGTTTAAATATAGATGAGTCATGAGACGGTGTCCTCTTTTTCCATACGTCCATGGAAGTTGTGGGCAACAGCTAGAGGATAATTCTTTATTTCTGAGTATATAATTGCCTTAGAAGCACTTTAATTTAGATTCTAAAGTAACGTGATTAATTATGAAATCTGAGGTAGATTAAACTACCATTAAGAGCGCTTTAGCAAAATCTTTCCGCTCAAGTTTAGGTATTTTATGACAGCGCTGCACCTGTGTGCGTCGCACACATGCCCGAGTTGCAATCCGGCACGTAAACTCAATGTATACTTGGATTGAAAAATCTTGATCCTTAGTAGTTAGTAGTTAGAAAAATAAACTTCAATGTCGGATCGACGCATCATATTTATACACGCTTTATTTCAAGCATGTTGCTAAAAGGTGCTTTCTAATTGTTTCTGATTGATTGTTGTACTCAGTCTGGGCAGTCATGCTCGTTTAAATGTCTATGTTAGCGATGCCTATAGGCACAATAAAAAAATAAATTGCATAATTTATTTGCCTTGCCCTTCGGAAATAATAATAAAACGTCTGTAACCTCTTTGATCTAGTGATAGCGTAAATAGGCTGTGAACCAGGAGGTCCTGGTATAGATTTTCAAGTCAGACGTGTATTGTTCTAGCAAGATTTACCGGGAATTAGATCCGCAACAGAGATAAGAATGTTTTTTCCGAGCCAGACAAACTAAACGGTGGACCAAAATCGTTTGCAAATTTGAAACATGAATATAATTAAAACTAGAAATGATACAAATGATTCCTTCGACGTAACAAACATCTATGTTTTTTTAATGATGTCTCGTCGTCGGGAATCTAGCAAACATCTTTGCAAGTCTTTGAAAACTCTCTGACACATGCTGCCGGTGATTTTTTCGTGGAGGTTTTATTTTAATCGGGATATTGTCGTCGGTTTCTTAGATATACACAACTTTTCAGGTATCCCCACACGAAAAATTCGCAAGGTACGGGCCGGGCTCCTCAGAGACAATGGAATATCTTGTAGTTGGTATTGCCGGAGCCACCGAACGCTTATGTTTCTTACGAAAATTTCAACCTCCCAAATGTTCTATTTGCTCCTTGTTGAACGTGGCCGCCTTCTTTAATATTCGGTATGGAAACAATTGGTTCGAACTTCTTGTTGGGTCAAGTTTTAATTAAATTAAGACTCACACCAGGTAATCAATATTCAATTCTACACAAGCGTCGTCTAGTTATGTAGGAGTTGTTGTTTTTGTTAAATTTGATACCTGACTCACAGAAAACCGACGTAAAGTAGCAGTTTACTATTGCGTTTAGTTCGTTGAGTGAGATCTCTGGTAGCGCAATTCCCTCGTCCCTTTTCCAATACCTATTCCCCTCCTTTTAGCTTAGCATCGAACCTATGTTTCTTTTCGTGTAATCGTTTTTCATATTTCGTCTGGGCACAGAGGACAACAGGCAGTATTTTGGAACACAGGCAGTGTTCCACAAGTTCCAAAATAAATTAAAAAAAAATGCTGTTACTAAAGTATTGACTATTTTTATATTAACCTAAAAATATATATAAGTTATATTTTATTATTAGCTTTTGCCCGCGGCTTCGCACGCGTATTTTGTTGGGCCAACGGCAAAGGTTTTGATTTATCGATCAGCCATGTCGTTTTAGTCTAAATATTCTACAACGGGGCGACCCAGATATCGATTTTGAAGTCAATTGGCCCAAAAACAAAGAAAAACAAATGACGGCCCGTTTTGACAGTTTTAACATCGGTTCCGTCGTTTGGAACCACGGGGTGACCCAGATATCGATTTTGAAGTCAATCGGCCCAGAAACAAAGAAAAACAAAATTGCGGCTGATTTTGTCAGTTTTTACATCGGTTCCGACGTTTGGAACCACGGAGTGACCCAGATATCGATTTTGAAGTCAATCGGCCTAGAAACAAAGAAAAACAAAATGGCGCCCAATTTTGACAGTTTTTACATCGGTTCCGTCGTTTGGAACCACGGGGTGACCCAGATATCGATTTTAAAGTCAATCGGCCAAAAAACAAAATGGCGGCCAATTTTGACAGTTTTGACATCTGTTCCGTCCTTTAGAACCACGGGGCGGACACAGATATCGATTTTGAAGTCAATCAGCCCAGAAACAAAGAAAAACAACATGACGGTCACTTTTGACAGTTTTGATATTGGTTGCGTCGTTTCGAACCACGGAGTGACCCAGATATCGATTTTGAAGTCAATTGGCCCAAAAACAAAGAAAAACAAAATGGCGGTCACTTTTTAGATTTTGACCGCGGAACATTTAACGACTTTAAAATCGTTCAGAATTCGTAAAATATTCAATATGACTCAGAAAATATGGTAACGCCATCTATTGATAAACTTAAAAATCACTTTCAGGCTTTATAGAACTCCCAACAATCGCACACATGATACAAAAATGGCCTCCTCATAGTCAAATAACTCGTTTCAGTGGCCGTAAGTTGTCACTAGTAACGGTAACACACAATGATCTTTTGTATTCAGGCACTGAGGTATTTTTCACGGGAAGACCTCAACAACATAATTTGCCGAATGCTATCCAGTCGAACTGAATTTGATGATTGACTTTCAAAATCGAACCTGTTTAGGTAGATACCCCATGTAATAGACATTTTTCTATATCCAGTTTCCTATACTAATTTTCGAGTGTGCACAACATGAAAATTCGACATGATCATCGTCTTATGCATGTTCATTTTAAGACCCCTAGTTAGAACAGTTGGGAATATTATATTACCTAAAAAGAGTACCCATATACTGTTACATTTTATACTCCAGAGGGGGGTTAATGTCAAGCAATTTGTCGTAAAAACAAAGCCATATCCTTTCTGCAACATGCTTGAAAAAGTGTGTTATGTTGAGCCCACGTGGTCGCTGCCGTGAGATAAGGACAGGCAGAAAGAAAGATATCACATTCTAAATTCTATTCAGTTGCTATCGCTTAATTCATTACAATCAATCATAATCATGAGATGAATAATTTAAATCAGAACAAAATCCAATTATGTAATTCAATAAAAATGTAGTTAGAGAAAATCTCAAAACATGAATACAAACAAAAATCGTCTAATATCAAGCCGAGTATGGTCGCGCTATAATTACTACAAATAATTGAAAATTTCGTAATTCGAACAACTGAAAATGACGAAAAAATGCGATACGTCCTCACTCTGAGACCGCTCGGCGCGGTGTGACTTGACTGTTCAAATGGCTGGCTATTTATTCGCTGTTTATATCGATTTTTGCTATGGTTTCAAAAACATATTTTAGATATTATATCAAGTAATTTGGCCCTCATATTTTTTTTTATAAAAGCCAAGATATTAAACTTTATTATGCGATATTTTTTATTTTCATGTGTAGTTTATATTGCGCAAAATAAATTATGATTTCAGACGCAGTTTTCAAAATTGTGTTTGTTTTAAAAGCTATTTTCTTGACATTTTTGTATAAAACGTGAAAAAAATACAATAGCCACCACGGATAAGAAGATATTCTTGTTGTGTGTGCATCAATTGTATGTTATAATATTAATGTATAGTTTCTCAAAAAGTTATCAAAAGTCAGTAAAAAGTAACATTTTCGAAAACACCTCTTCTAGTACGCGGAATCATAAGGTTTTGTCTTATTTAATGAAAAAATTAAGATGTACACCACGTCCGGAATGAAATGACCTTCAAAATGCATATGTTTTTAGGATTTGTTTGGTACAAAAATTTTCAGCGAGACACTTTCAAAAGTCAAGCAAAAACGTCGATTTCAATGAAAGGCGCGAAAGCCCTCTTAAGAACTAATGGATAGTAGAGATTTTTAACACCTGAGCAGACTCAATTTTATAATCTGTTTACAAGCAACACGAGTTTTCATAAAATTTAAGCTGAGTTCGTTGTGTTTCAATTTAAAAGTGATTAGCGAGTCATATAGCGAGGCTGAGTTCTATAGAGCGAAGAAGAGCGTTCTCTCTATAGAACATGTTATGTTCTATAGAGCGAACTTCGACTAAGTCAAAGTAACGAACTCAGTGAAGATTTTGACTTAGTTCGAGTCGTTTTTATAAGAAAATCTTTGCTTAGTCTGTCCGTCAGTCTGTTCTTCTTGTAAAAAATTACTCGAACTGAATCAAAGTTCAATTTAACAATCCCAAATCCTCACTGAGTTCGTTACTTTGACTTAGACTTAGTCAAAGTTCGCTCTATAGATCTCAGCCATAAAAACGTCTCAAGAGGCTCGAGTACGATTGAGTTGTAGTTCGACCATTAGTTTTTTTGACATTTCACGCTAGCGACTACGTCATGGTGAGTGCTCCGAAGAGTTGTTTGACCTGAACCCAGCTTCGCCTCTCCTAGACAGAACTACGCGGGCCGACTTACGAAACCACAGCTTGGTGGTCTCTTCCATCGCGGCACGAACCAAAAAGTTCTCTTCCATCTACATTTGCCGTACCGTTAAGCCATGGAATAGTCTGCCGGCTCACGTGTTCCCTCCCTCCTATGACATTGGGTCCTTTAAGCGAAACGTGAAGAAGCATTTATGCAGGCCGGCATAACTCTGGCGACCATTCGTAAACTATGTTTATTGATGCTCGTTGGTTTTTTTGGACTGCACTACGCTTACCATCAGGTGTAGGCACTTTGCCGAGCTCGGATAAAAAAAATCTATGAAAAACGTCAGTTCCCCGCGTAACCGCTAGAGGCATTCGGGTCTTTGTCATACAAATATTTTACGGAGTTGCTAGCGAGTAGTGTAAAAAACTCATAATTGGGCATAAAGAGCCTGCTTTATGATGCAGAACCGAACTGACTATCTAAATAGATAGAAAAAATATCACATAAATCCGAAGATAAAAAGCAGCAAATGGAAATCCTTAGCTTAGTTTTTATGACCGGCCGCCTGCCTAACGTCAACCCCCTCTGTGGGATTCGAATGAAATATTAAAATAAATAAATAAACGATGTAAAATTGTATACCCCAATAACTCACAACTTGGGCTACAAAACACTTCTATTTAGTTAAAATACAGCAAAATCACGACGCGAAATGCAGCGACGAAACGAGATCTTGGCGCTCCAGCAGTATGATGAAGTATTAAGAGAATAGTGCATTTACACGGTCCAGTCCTTTGCGAGGTTATTTAATATTCACGGTGATGCATCGTCTCACTGCAAATGGAACGGAGGATTTTTCATTTCAAAATGTCGACGTAACATTGTTAGGTGAAGTTGTTTGCCCGGTTTATGCGGCGTGCAATTGGATTGTAGAAATGTTGTATATAAGATTAGTAAGATAGATAGGCTTTGTTTTGTGTCGAGCAATTCAATTAGTGAGTCAAGAAAATTCTGTTCTCTTCTTCTAGTGATAAATATATCAAATTATTATTTGCTTACAGCAAAGCATTCTTCTTCTTAAATGTGAAAACACGTGGTTCGTCATTCGTGTCGCGTCCGTCCGTAAGTCGCCTGAGTAGACTATGCAAAGTTCGACTATGGCTAGTCTAAGTTCGATTTCGAACTATAAATACGCAAAAGTTGGCTTTCCCTTAGTTCACTATAAAGATGACTACACTGAGTCGACTTTCGAACAAGACTTAAGTGAGAACTATAAATTTAGGACTATGAGTTTTGTACTTTATTAACACAACTGCAGGTCGATTCTCTAAGAAACGCCACAACGTTGCGATCGACGACGAGCTCGCGCAGTGCACATCGTTGAGATCGACGGAGCGTGCAACGTTGTTAGGTCTTAGAGAATACCATTTTCCATACATTTATGTCAAACGCCTCGCTCGAGAGAGCTAGTTCGCATAAGCGCCGTCATCACGCATAGCGCTATCGCGTGCGCTTTGTACCTTGCTGAATACAAAAATGACAACATCGTTTCCGCAACGATGCCGCAACGTTGTTTTCACAAATGAAACCTTAGAGAATCGACCTGCTGATTGATTTATAAAACATCTAGAAAAATGAAATAGATTGCAAAATGTCATCGAATAAACGGAAATATATCCAATACCACGCTTGATTGAGTAAGTTTAATTTCTCATGATAATATTTCATTGATTTCTTACTCCTGAGAAATGTTGTTTAAAAAGATCATTTTTATTCTCGTTTTTCAATTCGTTTTAAAATGTAATGTATTTTAGTATTAAGCTTTCTTTACTTTTAATCTATTGGAATACTTTGAGTGGATTGCTGTGAAAACATTTTATTGTAGTTGTTGTGGTACGCAATGGCCCTTAATTGGGTACTTGACTATGTTTGATTTTGTATACATTTTTATATGTACTAGCAAATAAAACAAAAAAAGAAGCTCTTCAGTAAAATCTGCATCGAAATTGGTTGAAAAATGAGTCAGTAATTTACATTTTAAATTCTGCAATGAGCAAGAGTGGGGACGTAGTGGGGATATCTTACTATCCCTTTCTAACGCACGTGCCGTTATGGCCCTGACGTGATTTTACTGATACTTCTCTTTCCCGCAGTTTGAAGGTTACACCAAATTCCAAATGCTTATAACTTTTTTATTTTTGAGAATATTTTAATAATTCTTTTAGTACTATATTTTAGATGGCGTAAATTTTTTATAAAATTGATTTTTATAAAATTGACAAGTACCCAATTAAAGAATTATATCATTGCGAACTTCTTTATTTTGGAGTCCGTTGAAAACAGTTACATGACGATGAAACGTAGCTAGCTTAAAATAAGAAAACGATGATGTCTTTTAAAATTTCGGTTGTTTTTTATTGCAGTATGTGTGTGTAGCAGACGAATAGTTAATGGTGTATATACAAATTTCGACAAACGGTACATGGTAAGTGCATGTTTTAAGTGAAATTTGGAAATAAGAATAATGAGTTTAATATATTAAAAATAAATAATTTGTCCAAATTCTCAACATATATTTTTACGAATAGAATTAATTGAAGGGAACTCATTATTCCCTTTAAAGTAACCATAATATTATAAAAGGGTCACTTTAAGCCCCTTACTTATAAAAATATTTAAGCGCTGCTTATCTTTATACCATAGGTGGTCCCTTTCATTTTTAAACAATGTAACGCAAGGAAAATAGTGACAGGTTATTCTTAACCATTTGCTCACCTAAATGCTTTTTTAAGTAAGGCCCTATTTGTCATCAAAAAACCTGGCGCTAAATGTACGACCAAACATCTTCTGACTATTTTATGAATAGTACTTTCAAAGTACAGATCATAGCCTGAAAACCGTATGTTGAAATACCATATCAGATAATTATAATCTACAATTTGTGTTTCAGTTTTTTTAATTAGAAAAATCACATAAGCAGTTGCCTGAGGTTGGAATATATTTCTAGCCAGTGTGGAGATAAGCTCGCCCCTTATTTTCGTTTTCACCCCATATTCTTATAAAAGAAGTGATACAATGACGGCCCAATGTGTGTGCACTTGTTGTCCCTTAGCCTAGTATTTTCATCATAACATGACATAACATAAGCTCACGCCTGTATCCCCGAAGGGCTAGGCAGAGGTGCACTAGCGAACTAGAACACCCACATTTCGCCGAGCTTAGTTCCGTCCCAGATGTGATAGGGGGCGAGCCTATCGTCATATCGGGTACAAATTCCAGACTCCGGGCTGATATGGAAAATCCAATATCACTTTGCCAGACTCGGGGAGTCGAGACCTCAGGACCGTAGTCATACCGAAATACAACTACGCCACCGAGGCTGTCATAGTATTTTCAGAGATACAATAATAAATAATAATAAACAAGCGTGACCCTATATTTATATGTATATGTAGCTAACCTCCTTTAATTATATTATAGGTTTACTTCGTCAAGTCTAATATTACTAAGCCTAAAATTCAAGGGCCTAACATCGGGGATTACTGGCTGTGTGGGGGCGCGATAGTATCGCCGACGCAAATAATAACATCTGCAGCGTGTCTTCTTGAGAATAACAACATTTACGCCATAGCTGGGTATAAGAAGTATGTAAAAACTAGTGAATTGGAAGAAGACGAGTGCACCAGGAGATGGAAACAGAGGGTTGTTAAAATATGTACACCGAAAGGTCAGTTCCATACTTGCGACCACAGTTTAATTAACATTTATATTTTTTCACTCCACCTGCCCTTATTCCAATGTACGGTTGACGCACGTTTAAACGTGCTTAAGCATGTTGACAAAATAATTTGGTTTAGTTCCTACAACCCACCGCCTGCCTGACGTCAATTTTTGGAGGATCCAGTACAGTTAGAAAAATCTGCATTATTCTTGTAAAATTGCTTTCCGCTAACCTCATATTGGTGCGAAATAAGGGTAGGGGGAATAACAAGAAAACATACATCCCTGACTTTTCTTTCTTTCTACCTGCCCTTATCCCACCTTAATGTGGGATCGGTGCAACATACTTTTTCAAGCTTGTTGCAGAAGTCCTAGTTTGGTTGTTTCAACTGGCTTCGTGCCTGACGTCAACCCTTTCTGAAGGATCCAGTTCCGGGCAAATTAAATTAGAAAATTTGCTTTGCCCGACCCAGGACCTCCCGGTCCACAGCCCATACATGCTGCCACTAGACCAAGGAGCTAAAAATTACATCTCTGACTGTTTATTATAGATTACGTATTGGAATACTCCCAGCCTGTACAATGGTTGAGCATGGATGTAGGTGTTGCCATCGTCGAGAAGCCGTACAATTTTTTTGATTTGACGTATCGTCTTCACTGTTCATATACGCCTGGCCCTATAAAAATACTATATGAAGAACAATATCAGACGGCGTTAACCGATGTACTAATGTTGGGATGGGGGCATATGACAGCTAGACAGGTTATTTTATTGATTTATTGGATTCTGTAGCTAATTTATTCCCTCCTATAAGGTCCTGTAAGTGGACTTTGAACCACGATTGTGACCACCGATTGGTTCATTGTCTATCAGTGGTCGCTGGTATTTTTTCACTGTACAGTCCGAGCACGAAAAACTAATGTAAATGTAAATGTATTCGAGTTCGCTGCGCACTGATGACGTTTTGATTGACGTTCAGCGGCCGGAGCAGGAAAATTCGACAACCGTAAATGTATTCGAACTCGATGCGCGTCTATGAAATTTGTATGAAATATTAACCAAACGTCATCAGTGCGCAGCGAACTCGAATACATTTACATTTACATTAGTTTTTCGTGCTCGGGCTACAGGCCGCTGTTCTTATCGTCAGGTGTAGATAGATAATGAGATAGTAACTCTTTATTGTAAACACACACAGAGAAAAAAAACAGGTAACATTAAAAAAATAAACTAAACTATGCCACAAGTGGCGGCCTTATCGCTAAAAGCGATCTCTTCTAGGCAACCAGGTGTAGTATATAATAATACTATAGTAATAATAATAAATACCCAACAGTCACACACATAGTCCTGACCTCACACTAAGATACTAGTCTTGTGCCGCGGGTATCAGGAACTATGAGAGACTTTCACAACACCCAGACCCGAAACAAATGTCTGTGGGTCACACAAACTTTTATCTCGGTACGGGGATCGAACCCGCGGCCTCTCACTTCACAGCCGGCTACTCGCCCGCTGGGCCAGGGAGACTGTCAATATCGCCTGTCTGTGTATATCAATTTTGCTCCGCTCGAAAAAATCAAAACATAACTAACGAACGATCGAACAAACAGTAGCGGTAGGTCCCTAATAAACTCACAATTAAGGATTTTAGTTAAGAGTATCTACATAGATCGCGAATATGAACTAATCAAATTAAGTAATTTGACGGTGTCATATTAAAATATATTATATCTATGTGTGTGTAGAAAATAAATTGTTTAAATGGTAAAACTTTGTTCTTATTGGCTAATGTTTGTAATCTATCTGCACACTCAATCTGAGATCGTTTACTGGGTTCGGCCGTTAGAATTCCATATTGTCTATCCGTTCGTATGACACACGAAATGATGATGTTCATCCAGAATCTGGAAAATCGTTTCTAAGTGGTATTTCTTATATGTTATTCAATTTTAGCCCCACAATTTAAGGGATTTAAATTCGCTTTACTTACGCGAAGCATCAGGAACGATTCAAACAAAGAGAGACTGCCTAAATAATTTTCATTCTTTACTAAAGGATGAACTTATTAACAAATATTTGATTTGTGTACACCATGGAGGGAACATAGGTGGCGGCGGTGAACTATTACATATCGGAGATACTAATATTGCAGGATGCACAAGAAGAAGTATGGACCCAAAAGTAAGATAACAATATTTTTGTCTACAGTATGAAGCTGCGTTTCCACCAGAGATGTATAATGTAGCGAGCCGGCGCGCAAGGAAAAGTCCACCAATTACTTCACTTTCTTATGGGGTCACTACCACATCTTATAGCAGTACTTTGTTTTTAAGCTATTGCATAGCTTCTATCGCGGGCCTGAGCGTGGAGACCGAATCCAGAAATTCCGTAACGAAAATAACCTAACACCCCCCCCCCACTCCGACCGGCACAGCGGTGATACTTTTTAGTTTTGCCATCTATCGATGAATAGCAGAACTTTTAATTACTTTTTTGGAATATCACGCTTGTCTCTTTAGTTCAGCATCTCGCTTCTAGGTTGCATTGGTTGTATCGGCGTTAGGGCACCTCCTCTTTATATTTACTTCATGGTACGACTCTACGAAGTTCGCACAAATTGAGACGAGCTGCTCCGAAATCGGACGAATACGTAATCAGCTGTTTGTGAGAAAGTATATAGGTGTATTGATTTTGGATGCTATGCAATAGCTTTACCGCGGCAGTCCCCGAGTGCCACACTTTTTTTTTATTTTCTAGAACAAGTAAGATTATTATACTACTGTTATAAGACGTGATGGTAACCCCACTAGCTTCGCGGAGCGCTGAAGTCGAAAAGAGCTAGCAGAGCTAACGCCCGAATGGTCAAACGCTACCCAACTTTAACGGCTTGATTATTATATCTTACATTAATTTTCGCCATACAATTTTGACAGATAAGGCGACCTTAAACGACATAAGGCGATATGCACGAGAGATGTGAGCGACGAATGTGATTATGTGAGTGAGGAATGTGTGCGATGTTCGCCGCCATGCATTCTCGTAACACTCCACTACACACAGTTTAACAGGTTCGCAACGCATCCTCGCGTAGCCTCGCTACTCATCCTTGCGCCTTGCACATCTCTCGTGGAAACATAGCCTTATAATTAAATTAAAGCAGATATATTATACGCAGAATTACTTTTTTTAGTGTAATAATGATACTTCTTTATACGATGAAGACTACTTCGATTTTAGAAGAAATGCTAATCAAACTAGTGGAATTGATGCAATAGACCAACAAAACGTATCCATCGGATCAATTGATGGAAAGATAATGAAAACTAGGAGGCAAGGGATTTGTCAGGTCATATCATTTATTTTTTTAAGTATATAGCTTTTGTTGACGGCATCATCAGTTTAAAAAACATTATGAATGTATTGAATGAATGATTGAATGACGGCGCAACACACTTTTTCAAACATCTTGAACAAATGATTCGGCTTAGTTTTACGACGGTCTACTTGCCTGACATCAGCGCTCATTGGGGAATCCGGTACCGAGAATATTGTATTAGAAATCCCGCATTCGGATTCAAACCCAGGACCCTCGGTCCATCATCATCATCAGCTTACACTCGTCCACTGCTGGACATATGTAGGCCTCTTCCAATGCACACCACCCCCGGTCCGCGGACCGTTTATTGTACTGCTATTAGACGACAGGCGACAAAATATTATTATTTATACATTATATAAAACTTATTGCTGTTTCTGCAAATATACTGTTGCATCTTACAGAACGACCATGGCGGGCCTCTTATAACGTGGGTAGGAAAAGAAGAAGTGTTGATCGGAATTGCTCTGACGTCACTACTCAGTGACACTTATGACTGTATTGGTCCTTATATCTTTACCGGTGTTTTTTGTGCAAGCACGATCATAAAGTGCTTACTTGTCAACGACAAAGCTTTGTAAGTAATCTTTATTTTGGCATGACAATGTGACTAAACAGCACTTATAGCTCGAATATGAGTTTTTTGACATTTTTCGCTAGCGACTACGTAAAATCATCATCATCAATCTTTATCCACCCACTGCGGGGTATATGCCTCTTCTCTGGCACGCTAAATGTAACAGTCAGTGCAGTTTTCAACCACAAGTGTTCAGCTTGTCTCACAATGTCGTCTGACCAAATTCTACGTAAAATAATTTGTATGAAAACCACAATTCCCCACGCAACTAATACAGGCGTTCAAACAACTCATAGTCGATGTAGTAGGTACCACTCATACTGGTGGTACCTACTACATCGACGCGAGAAATTACGGGACACATTTTGTTCGCTAAGGGACGTAAGAAATATACCCCTCTGCAATTATTTGATATAACTGTGGCTGAACCGATGTAGGTATTAACTACCTAAATAAGCAAAGTATGCCGCTAAATTTGTGGGGTGTACTACAAACTTATGTGTTATATAATACTAGCTGACCCGCGCAACTTCGTCTGCGTAGGAGAGAGAGGGTTGAAAGAATGAGTTGTAGGCACCAATAATCCAATAATTCTAAAGGAGATAATGAGATGATCCGTTTTCGTCAGTCACCCCGTCAATCACCCAGTCAGTACCCTCGTCAGTTACCCCGTCCATCACCCCGTCAGTCACCCCGTCCATCACCCCGTTGGTCACCCCGACAGTCACCCTGTCGGTCAACCCGTTGGTCACCCCATGTATCTGCTCGATTGTCACCCCGTCTGTCACCCGTCTATCACCCAGTCTGTCACCCCGTCTGTCACCCGTGTATCACCCGTCTGTCACCCTGTATGTCACCCCATATGTCTGCTCGATTGTCGCCCCGTCTGTGAAATCTGTAATATCTGGAAAATCTTTTTTCACGCACCGGCGCCATCTACTTAAAATATTGGTTTGTAGTACATGCTATGTATCAGAGATGGCGCTGTATGTGAAAAAAGATTTTCCCGCTTTTCTGTTGAAATTTTTCCTGAATTTTCTTGCTATAAACCTCACGGAGCCCGAGACCTTTCCAACGAATGCAAAACCGTGGAAATCGGTTCGTGCGTTCTGGAGTTATAGCGTCAGGAAGGAAAACCCGACTTATTTTTATATAGTAGATTGTTTTTTTTACATGACATTAATTCAATGATCAACATAGAGGTACATACTTATTTGCTTATTATTCTAATCCTATTTCATCATCAGCCATAGGACGTCCACTGCTGGACATAGTAGTTTAATAATATTTATTAGAATGGAAATAAAATTGTCTACATATTTAAGACGAACAAAATGTGAAGACAAGACCAAAGAAAAAGGATTTAGAATTATAGAAAGAGCTATCGAATGGGAAGACAAAACCATTGCAAGGTATGTCGACTACCGAATATTTAAGCTGATTATATATTTTTGCTAAATGTAAGTAGGAGAGTAGACAGGTTACCTTGTGCCAACGATGGATAAAGTTGAAATACCTTCCCAAAAATTGAGTCACAGTCAAGCTGCACGAAATACAATAGTAAACAGCTACTGCGCTCTGTTTTCTGCTTAAGCTGGTCCACACTGGTCAGTCCTTCAAAATGTTTACGTCTAGAATTCGGTACCTCTAATACAAATTACAGATGTGCAGCTGTAAATTATATTATATAAAGAACTTTAAAAAAATCATTAAATTCACGCTGGAAGCACATACCTTCTAATAAATTGATGGTGATTATTAAATATATCGAATTTCTTCAGAAAACCTCAAGAAGATGCTATCAGGCCGCCCCAAAAAGTGCTCATGCCTCAACAAATTGCTAAAAAAGTTCACCGACAACCGCATAGATCATTACATAAACAACAACTTGAATATTCGCGATCGCGTGTTTCGTTTCATCCACCGGTTGTTTTTTCGCGTCCACGAGCTATTACGCATAACTTACGACAGCAAGTTTCACTTCATCCAGCAGTTGATCATTCGCGTTCACGACCGATTACGCGTAATTTACCATATCAAGTTTCGCTTCATCCTGCAGTTGATCACTCGCGTCCACCACCTATTACGCGTGATTTACCACAACACGTTTCACTTCATCCTGCAGTTGATCATTCGCGTCTACGCTCTAATACACGTAAAGCACCAAAACACGTTTCACATTATCCACCAGATGAACAGTCGCATCCACAACACGTTATAGTACATCCAGAAGTTGATAATTCACGTCCACGGTCTCATACACGTAACCCACTAAAATATGCTTCATTTCATCCAGCAGTTGATCATTTGCATCAACGATCTAATACGCGTGAAGCACCACATGATGTTTCATTTCATTCAGCAGTTGATCGTTCGCGTCCACGACCTAATGCACATAAGCCACCACAAACTACTCCACATCATTCGTCAGCTATTAATACGTTTCCAAAACAAAAAATATATCAACGACCAAAAGTACCCGTTCATAAATCGCGTCTGCAACCTAGTTTATACAAGCAAGCAAAAGTTACAAATCATCGACAATCTACTAAAACTCATGTTCCTTTGCGTCCAAAACCATCTGTGAAATCGTACAAAGTAGCTCCTTTGCGACCAAAAACAAAGCAGCAAACACCATTGGCACCACAAGACGATATCGATTTGAATAGTATTGCAAATTACGGTAAATTAAGAAATGTTAGTTTTTGAAATGAAATTCATAATTTATGGGGAAATTTTTTTGTAATTTGTGAAAATAAAATAAGTGATACACAAAAAACCTTTTATTCTATACCCATTATCACTTTCTTTGGTTATTTAATATTACAATTAATAATTATATTCCCCCGAAGAAACGTGACGTGGGATAAAGGCAAATGGAAAGAAAGATATATAGGTATCATCGGAATATTCGGGGATGACAGCCTCCGTGGCGCAGCGGGCGAGTAGCCGGCTGTGAAACGAGAGGCCGCGGGTTCGATTCCCGCATTGAGACAAATGTTTGTGTGGCCCACGGATATTTGATTTAAGTCTGGGTGTTGTGAGACCGAAAGTCTCTCATAGTCTCTGACACCCACGACACAGGTTATACCTAGTGTGGGGTCAGGACTAGGTGTGTGACTTTTGGGTGTTGGGTGTTGGGTGTATTATATCATCCCTCAGATAGGTTTCATTTTGGGTCGATTGTTATCGAAAAATCTACGTCGATTTTAAATGCTCGAATGAATCGATAAATCTTAATCCTTTAAAAAACATGGACAAAATGTCTATATCGCCGGCTGCATACGAGAACGGAATATATCAAAGGAATTCAATAAAAATCCGCGCTGATCTTGTCATACTTCGTTCAACATTTGCGTTTTGTTCAGTTACTCTGACAAATTGCTTTTCTTCATGTTATTAATTTTCTATTCAAAGTGTGCAATAACTAATTTCCTGGTGATAATTGGGATCAATGCTGCATCACTATCCTAGTAGTATGTATGATATCACAGGGTATATGTTTTGTCTGGCTTAATTAGGCCCTACGTCAATAGGGTCTTCATTTCTTTCATTTATGTCTTCGACTGTGTGGAAGTCTTTTCCCATATTTTTTTTATATTCTAATTTAATATCTAAGTAATGCCAGCGTCCGCAGTGCATCGGGCGAATAGCCGTCTGTGAACTGCGAGGGCTTGGGTTCGTTCGTCATACTCGTACCGAGACAAATATGTGGGTCTGGCTGTGGGTGTTGTAACGAAAGTCTCATAATTTCTGATACAAAACCCTTACGATGAGGTCACGTGTGTGACTGTTGGGTTTTATTATGATTAAAATTTGTGTTAATAATCGTGTTGAGCAGCCAAAGTGTGATTGTTTAACATCTAATTTCGCATCAATACAAGCACATAAACTTACAGGCTCTCATATTTATAAAAATAAGGATATTAAAACGCACAAAAAATTGCAATACACTCTAAAATTGATTATTTCCTTGTCCGTGAATTGTTCTAATCGTATCAGTTTCAACCACTCAGCATAAACATAGCATACTTCATTAGCAAGCGTCAGGCACGCCTATAACTTTAATTAATTTATTCTTTAGCTCCAAGTACCACAGAGTAAATAATACTTTACGCTGGTATTAAATAACGATTATTACATTTAGAGCCATTTAATTTTGTGTTGAATGCCTTAAAATGTTATTTTCGACGTGAGACGTCGAGTTTACTTAATTCAAAATGTTTGATAATAACGCCGGGCTAATAATGACGGCTATTATTTTAGGAAATATAATACAGTGAGTGTGAAATTAATTTTAATTATGTGAATAATTAATACGTTCTTGGAAAGGATTGGCTTTGTTTGTTTCTAAAGCATTTTGGCAGTAGGCTAGTAGTATTATTTATACGAATATAAGAACTGTATTTACGTGAGCGAGGACGTAAAATATTTGTATGGAAAACGTTAGTTCCCCGCGTAACCGCTAGAGGCGTTCGGGTGTTTGTCATAGAAATATTTTACAGAGTCGCTAGCAAGTAATGTCAAAAAAACTCATAGTTGGCCTACTGTTACATATAAATACCGATACGCTTGTTCTTTTTTATGAGGGAAATCATTTAAGAGTCTTTTGTCTGTCAGGAAATATAAATTGGGTGTTAATAATTGAATCGATGTTTGAGATGAACAAAACTAGATTTAAAGTTTATCAGTGGTTAAAAAGTTTGTAATAAGTAAGGGTAACTTGCAGAACTATTACTTAACTAGAGGTAGGCCTAAACTCGATTTAACCTACATGTTATTCGTATATTTCAATTGAAATTTAAAACAAAAGGTCGCAGGAAGTCGCTGGATACAGGTCGCTTCCAACAGGTCGATCTGGAAATAATTGGGGGAGGCCTATGTCCAGCAGTGGACGTCCTGTGGCTGATGATGATGATGATAAATCGAGATTAACCTAAAAACTGCAAGTCGTCCTAATAGGCTGTAACAGTAGCTTCTGTCGTAATAAGCACCTGTTTAATACTTGGATAATCGAGTATCGTTAGAAATAAGTTCCAATTTCGGTAAAATCTCACATTATCGTTTCCACAGCCAAAATTTGCTGCGTTCGCGTCCAATGCCTGAAAGCTATGGAACTTCCCCAATGAAATTCGGTTACCGGCGAAATGTTCACAAAATTCACGCCGTGCGTTGCTTTGAATTTCAAAAACAAAGGAATATGCTTTGGATTTTTGTGTTCGCGCTGTGTCGACTGAGCAATAAATGGAATTTTGTCCTTGCACCTCTTGCAGATTTTGAAATAGCTGCATTGAATATGTACTAGGTAGTATATATATTAATATGTCGCCTCTTTGGTCTAGTGGGCTGTAGACCGGGAGGTCCTGGGTTCGATTCCCAGGTCGGGCAAAGTAAATTTTCTAATTTAAGTTGCCCGGGACTGGATCCCTCATAGAGGGTTGACGTCAGGCAGGCGGCCGGTCGTAAAAACTAAGCCAAATCCTCTTTGCAACATGCTTGAAAAAGTGTGTTGCGCCGACCCCACATTAAGATGGGATAAGGGCAGGAAGAAAAAAGTATATAATTAGGAACTATGTACTTGTAGAGTTAAAAATATTAGAAATCACATTTGTAGAGTAATAGAATAATAGGCAAACATACACGAGTGACGATTCTCACTTCAACTAAACCTTAATTATTCACTCTTACAATACGAATGCTTTAGTAACGACCATTCGTCAGGACTTCAGCATGTAAGAACACTTATTTACTTTATATGCAAGGCAAGAGATATTGGTAAATAGCTTTCTATTAGCAAACTGACATAGCTACCGCGTATTATTTACTAGACGACTTGTTAACACAAACTGCTTGCTCAAATGTATTGTCTAGCCATTTTATAGGAGCTGTGGCCCCACTATTTCAGGAAACTATTCATCTACCGACATACATTAATAATTATGCCGTTGGTACCGACATTATTTTCTGCGGTACCCACAACATTATTAACGAAAAGGCTAATACTCCTAACAATATATATTAATATACCTTCCCTTTTACCCCACCCCTTCATTGTTCTGAACGGCATGACATATTTTTCTAAACATAAGCAAAGATTATTTTTTTTTACGGTCGGTTGCCTGATGTCAACCTATATTGATACCTGGTTTTCTTTCCTTTAACCTGCCCTAACCCCACAATGTAGAGTCGGCGCAACACTTTTTCAAATATACCTATGTGAAGTGTACCAACCCGCATTAGGCCAGTGTGGTAGATTATAGCCTAACCCCTCTCATTATAGAGGAGGACCGTGGCCAGCAGTGGGCCAATAATATTATAGGGCTAATATTATAATTATTATACTTTATTAGCAAGCGTCAGGCACGCCTACAACTTTAATTTATTCTTTGGCTCCAAGTACCACAGATAAAATAATGTTTTATTATATAAGGTTTTTTTTACATTTTTATATATACAAAAACTAAAATACATTTAAAAATATAAAAATATTCCTTTCGAGGGCGCGGCTGGGGACCCAAGCAGTGCTAATATTATTATTATTAAACCTAAACATAAACTACAAAGAATAACATTGCCAGTCACTGGAATTACGCCCCTGGGACTTATTTATCAATTGTACCACTTTAACGGAGTTCACACACGAACGTATGTACCCATTCCATTTGTCTCAGAAAATCCACTCTATGGGGAGTTTAAAATGTATATCTTGTATGTTACAGGACTAACGTCCTTATTGTTAATTGTTTGTTTAGTATATGAGTAATCCAGATCGACCTGTTGGAAGCGGCCAGTAGCCCAAGCACGAAAAACTAATGTAAATGTATATTATGTCTAATGTATATTCTAAATATATTCGAGTTCGCTGCGCACTGATGACGTTTGGTTAATATTTCATAGAAATTTCATAGACGCGCATCGAGTTCGAATACATTTACAATTGTCAGAAATTTTCCTGCTCAGGCCGCTGTATCCAGCGAATTCCTGCGACAGTAGTAGAAGTATACATATTAATATACCTTCCTTTTTACCCCACCCCTTCAATGTGATGAACAGCATGGTATATTTTCTAAACATAAGCAAAGATTCGTTTTTTTTACAGTCGGTTGCCTGATGTCAACCTATATTTACACCTAGTTTTCTTGACTTTAACCCCACAATGTACTGTCGGCGCAACTCTTTTTCAAACATGTTGTAGAAAGGATTTGGCTTAGTTTTTACGACCAGCTGCCTGCCTGACGTCAACAAACTCTGGGGGATCCAGTCCCGGGCATATGAAATTAGAAAATTCGCTTTGCCCGATCTGGGAATCAAATCCAGGATCTCCCGCTCCACAGCCCATAGCTGCCACTAGACCACGGCGGCGACTGAATACATAACTAAAAAGTTTATAAGTAGATTTTAAAACTAAGTCCGCGTTCGTTATGGCAGTTTCACTTCGGAGTTAAAGTTTTAAAGAGGGAAGTTAGAACGCCCAGCTCAAGGCACCTGTGTTTACAGATTGTTAGCATAGAATACGCTAGACAATTTCTTACCTAAGTGTACTTAGTAGAGCGAGAAACTGTGGGGATTATAAAATATTCACGAGGTTTTAATGCTGTGCCCGCATTTGTATGAAACTAGCGATCATAAAGGTGACATGACAAAAATGAGACATTGATCAGAAAGACTAAAGTCGGATGAAAAATATAAAATATAGATTTATTTATTTCACGTTTGTGCATATTGTCTCATTAGTTAAAGAAATATAGCTCAGACATGAGTTTTGACAAAGGAATAAACTAAAGTTGGCAGTGTAATAATAAACTATAGAATTATATTATATTTCATGTTTGTGTAAATATTGTCTCATTAGTCTAAGAGCAGCATTGATTTGAGAGGTTGTACATTCAAATAGAAAAAGAGATTATTTATTTTTATTTCATTTTAAGGACGAATTGTGCTTTCACTCTACATATATTGAGTTGTGGGGCTTTTACTTTTTGAAGAACACGTAATTTATTTATTTATTTGGACAACCAGTAGTTGTTACATTAACATTTATATTCATTATAATTACATTCATTATAATTCGTAATGGTGTAAATTCCTAAGAGAGTAATAAAAGAAGATCTCACGGAACTCATTTTAGTTTTATAACACGTGTTCTAGGTTTATAGCAGTTTAGTAGTGACCCTTTACAACTTGTTAATCCAACTAATTGAAGTAAAATCTTAAGGTCGGAGAAAGTTTGAGAAAGAAGTTTCACGAGTAGTTTCGGAGTTGTGTCGTAATGGGTTTTATGTTTTATAGTACGGTGAGGGACCTCGGATACGAAGAGTTTTGATTGGCGATGTTCACACCGAGAGCTATTTAGTGTAGTGATGTACGTCTGTATATTTTTCTTCTCAAGTGATTAGGGTTGCCAGGTAGTAATTTTGAAACTGGCAGAACGTAAGCTCACGCCTGTATTCTCGAACAGGTAGGCAAAGGCGAACTAGAACACCCACATTTCGCGTAGTTAAGTTCCGTCCCAAATGTGATAACTCCATGCTGATATTGAAATACCCAACATCAGGTTGCCTGACCCGGGAATGGAACTCCAGACCTCAGGACGATAGTCCTAATGAAATACAACTAGGTCACCGAGTCAGTCTGGCAGAAAGTCAGACAAATCCTTTTGCCACGGTTAAAATAAGATGTGAACTCTAACTACGACTTAAAGTGTTGCATAGCTCTTTTCAATCTCTTAACCTATCAGTAAAAGCTATTGCCTCGGTGGCGTGGTTGTATTTCGGTACGACTACTGTCTTAGGGTCTCGGGTTCGATCCCCGGGTCGGGTAAAGTGATATTGGATTTTTCCATATCAGCCTGGAGTCTGGAATTTGTGCCCGATATGGCGATAGGCTCGCCCTTATCACATCTGGGACAGAACTAAGCTCGGCGAACTGTGGGTGTTCTAGTTCGCTAGTGCGTCTCTGCCTACCTATTCGGGGATACAGGCGTGAGCTTATGTTATGTTAAAAGCTACATTAATTAAAGTTTTAAAACCTCTTCATCGTCGCATTAAAAATAGTTTTACGGCGGAGCGAGAACTAAAACTACTTTTACTTCGCGATCAAATTAAAACTTGTCGGTTATGTTAAATGTCGCTCTGTGTTAGGAAAAGCTCATTTTAGTAGCAGGAAATTGCACTTAAATTAAGTCACTTTTACCAGTTACTAATAACGGGTAGAAAAACCTATGTAGAGTAAAGATTGGAAGTTCAAGGAACGGCTTGCAAGTATTTTATTAACTTGGCGTCATTTTGATTAAATAATAATTGCCTGCTTGGTCTAGTGGCAGCATGTATCGGCTGTGGAGCGGGAGGTCTTGGGTTCGATTCCCAGGTCGGGCAAAGCAAATTTTCTAATTTAATTTGGACTGGATTCCTTATAGGGGGTTGACATCAGGCAGGCGGCCGGTCGTAAAAAAATGCCAAATCCTCTCTCCTCTCTCCTCTGCAACATGCTTGAAATAGTGTGTTGCGCCGACCCCATATTATGGTGGGATATGGGGCAGGTAGATAGAGAGGTTACATGTTTCAACGAAAACGATTTTGAGAAGTAATGTCACGCTCTAGGGATTAGGTGGTTATTTTGTATAACTGTAGCGGTCTATATGATATACTTAACCTACTATATTTTTTTATCATCATGATCAGCCATAGGACATCCACTGTTGAACATAGGCCTCCCCCAAAGATTTTCAGATCGACCTGTTGGAAGCGGCCTACATGCGACTTCCCGCGACCTTTTTATATCGAATGATTATAGAAACTTGTATTAACTAGTACGCCTCATTACATATTTCACGGTAAACGGAGAATTTTAATAGCCCCGCCGACTTTAGTTTGTAATCTGCTTATTGTGTGTACGATATGTTTTGCTTAGTTATCACTACATTGTTTGTATTTAATTTGAATCGTAAGTAGCTTGTTTTCTACTTTTAGCCGCTAGACAGCTCTGTGAAATTGCTTAGGGATTAGGGTTTATTAATATGTCGAAAGTCGATGCAGGCCGCTGCCAACAGGTCGATCTGGAAATCTTTGGGGAGGCCTATGTCCAGCAGTGGACATCTTATGACTGATGATGATGATGATGATGAATATGTTGAAACCACGGACGTATAAAAAAAGATCTCTGTCTCGTCTATAGTTAAACGGACGCCACAGATAAGCCATGAACACAAACGCGCCTCTACAAAAGTGCCCTACACAATAACACTCAGTCGCCGCCATTACGTGTCGATAGATCGGATCAGCAGAAAACCCTGCTTCACTTTCAATGTTCCTAGCGCTACGTCCTCTTTTTTCTACATCCGTGGTCGAAACATAGATTGTTCTCCCATCGAAGCAAATTGACTACACTATACCTTATAATAATAATAATATTAGCCCTGTAATATTACTGTCCCACTGCTGGGCACGGGCCTCCTTTACTAATGAGAGGGATTAGGCCTTAGTCTACTACGCTGGCCTAATGCGGGTTGGTAGACTTCACACACCTTCGAAATTCTTGTGGAGAAGTTCTCGGGTATGCAGGTTTCCTCACGATGTAGCAAGCGAAATTTCACAATGAAAACACACTTAACATAGAAAAGTCAGAGGTGTATGCTCCAATTTGGGGTAGGTTTCGGACCTCCGATACTTGTCTCTGCAGTCCGTACCATTCCCTATTGAGCTATCGCTGCTGTTATACCTCATAATAACACAGTGCAATTCAAAACCGCTACTACTCATAAACAATTAGTTTTTCCACACGGAGTGTCAAAGCGAAGTGTGAAAACAAATCGAGGGGCCTATGACAGGATAGGTGGATGACCGAAGTAGGGACAGGGGAGTTACCACCACCTCTTATAGCAGTATTATTATAATCTTACTTGTACCGATTCCCATACAAAACAAACGAAGAACGATTATAATAATACTGCTATAAGAGGTGGTGGTAACCCTGAAAGGTGTACCTTATACTCGCCCCATCCAGTTGCACGCCCTTCGAGAGAATTGCATATACACTGATTGATCCAGGAACACAAGATGTGGTTCACTATAATAGGTTCTAACGCCATGGTGTTCCCTAAAATATGTTGTTCAAAGTCTTTCATTCGACCGACTTCCAAAAAGGAGAAGGTCCTCAATTCGTCTGTTAAGTTCTATTTTCTAATTCGGCTTCGAAGATTTTATATATTAAAATGTTGGTAACTATTATGTATATTTATTTAATAATCATTTATTCGTAGCTATATTATGTCAACGAAGAATTATAAATGGACGACCAGCCGAGAACGTCAGATTCATGGTAAAGATTTGGTTCTATTATCACACTATTTAGAGTTTGTACTATGTTTTCGATTAAATACATTTGATTATATCTCTTACTTACATAAAATAGCACTGCCTCGGTGGCGTAGTGGTATTGCGTGCGCGGTACGACTATCGTCCTGGTGTCTCGGCTGCGATCCCGGCTCGGGAAAAGTGATATTGGCTTTTACATTATCAGCTCGGAGTCTGAAATTTATGCCCGATAGGGTCATAAGTGCGCCCCCTATCACATCTGGGACGGAACTAAGCTCGGCGACATGTGGGTGTTTTAGTTCGCTAGTGTGCCTCTGCTTACCCCTTCGGGGATACAGTCGTGAGCCTATGTTTAAATTTTGTTGTGTTACATAAAATGTGTTCTCAATCCTTATGCCAAAAATATAAACAAATATTTACCTACCAAACGATTGTCTAATAATATATTTAATCCTTACTAAATAATAAAAGCGAAAGTAACTCTGTCTGTCTGTCTGTCTGTCTGTCTGTCTGTCTGTCTGTCTGTCTGTCTGTCTGTCTGTCTGTCTGTGGCGTTTTCACGTCTAAACCGCTGAACCGATTTTGATGAAATTTGGTATGTGGGTACCTTGAACCCCAAGGACGGACATAGGGTACTTTATTTTTTTTAATTCAACCCCTAAAGGGATGAAATAGGGGATGGAAGTTTGTATGGGAATTTTGGAACCGCTTAATGGATTTTGATGAAATTTGGTATGAGGATACTTTTGACCCTAAGGACACAAATGGGGTACTTAATTTTTTTTTATCAACCCCTAAAGGGATGAAATAAGGGTTGAAAGTTTTAAATGGGGATTTTAGGTCTAATTAATGGATTTTTATGAAACTTGGCATGGGATAGTGGACATCCTTGAGTTCAAAGACACAAATGGGCTACTTTTTAAAATCAACCCCTAATGGGATGAAATAGGGGATGAAAGTTTTTATGGGAATCCAGAAACCGCTGAACGGATTTTTAAGAAAGTTGGTATGAGGATAGTAGATAGTAGCACTAAGGACAGAAATGGGGTGTGATATATTTTTATCCTACAAAGGGATGAAATAGGGGTTGAAAATTTGTTTCTTTGTTTTTGGGCCGATTGACTTCAAAATCGATATCTGAGTCGCCCCGTGGTTCCAAACGACAGAACCGCTGTCAGAACTGTCAAAAGTGGCCACCATTTTGTTTTTCTTTGTTTTTGGGCCGATTGACTTCAAAATCGATATCTGAGTCGCCCCGTGGTTCCAAACGACAGAACCGCTGTCAGAACTGTCAAAAGTGGCCGCCATTTTGTTTTTCTTTGTTTTTGGGCCGATTGACTTCAAAATCGATATCTGAGCCACCCCGTGGTTCCGAACGACAAAACCACTGCCAGAACTGTCAAAAGTGGCCGCCATTTCGTTTTTCTTAGTTTTTGGGCCGATTGACTTCAAAATCGATATCTGAGTCGCCCCGTGGTTCCAAACGACAGAACCGCTGTCAGAACTGTCAAAAGGGCCGCCATTTTGCTTTTCTTTGTTTTTGGGCCGATTGACTTCAAAATCGATATCTGAGTCGCCCCGTGGTTCCAAACAACAGAACCGCTGTCAGAACTGTCAAAAGTGGCCGCCATTTTGTTTTTCTTTGTTTTTGGGCCGATTGACTTCAAAATCGATATCTGAGTCGCCCCGTGGTTCCAAACGACAGAACCGCTGTCAGAACTGTCAAAAGTGGCCGCCATTTTGTTTTTCTTTGTTTTTGGGCCGATTGACTTCAAAATCGATATCTGAGTCGCCCCGTGGTTCCAAACGACAGAACCGCTGTCAGAACTGTCAAAAGTGGTCGCCATTTTGTTTTTCTTTGTTTTTGGACCGATTGACTTCAAAATTGATATCTGAGTCGCCCCGTGGTTCCAAATGACAGAACCGCTGTCAGAACTGTCAAAAGTGGCTGTCATTTTGTTTTTCTTTGTTTTTGGGCCGATTGACTTCAAAATCGATATCTGAGTCGCCCCGTGGTTCCAAACGACAGAACCGCTGTCAGAACTGTCAAAAGTGGCCGCCATTTTGTTTTTCTTTTTTTCTGGGCCGATTGACTTCAAAATCGATATCTTAGGCGCCCCGTGGTTCGGAATGACAGAATCGCTGTCAGAACTGTCCAAAGTGGCCGCCATTTTGTATTTCTTTGTTTCTGGGCCAATTGACTTCAAAATCGATATCTGAGTCGCCCCGTGGTTCCAAATGACAGAACCGCTGTCAGAACTGTCAAAAGTGGCTGCCATTTTGTTTTTCTTTGTTTTTGGGCCGATTGACTTCAAAATCGATATCTGAGTCGCCCCGTGGTTCCAAACGACAGAACCGCTGTCAGAACTGTCAAAAGTGGCCGCCATTTTGTTTTTCTTTGTTTTTGGGCCGATTGACTTCAAAATCGATGTCTGGGTCGCCCATATTTAGACTAAAACGACAGGGCGGATCGACAAATCAAAAGATTTTTCCATTGGCCCTACAAAATACGCGTGCGGAGCCGCGGGCAAAAGCTAGTTTAATATAATTCTAAGATATTTTTGTAATTTGGTATAATTCCGTAGTGAATGTATAATAGTATATCATAAGTTGCGCTTGTCTTATGATGATGGTCAGAGATTAACAGGTTCTAAAAATATTAATACCTATAAAGGGGTAGATATTTATTTACATTTCTGGCATAAAGATTAAATAAATAATAAATACACCCAACAGTCACACACATAGTCCTGACCCCACACTAAGATCGAGTCTTGTGTCGTGGGTATCAGGAACTATGAGAGACTTTCAGTCTCACAACACTCAGACCCGAAACAAATATCTGTGGGCCACACAGACATTTGACTCAGTGCG
Organism: Clanis bilineata; assembly: GCA_036417725.1. NCBI lineage: Eukaryota > Metazoa > Arthropoda > Insecta > Lepidoptera > Sphingidae > Clanis > Clanis bilineata. The sequence continues at coordinate 6,730,149 of CM071162.1, read as the reverse complement.
GGAATCGCCCGCTGCGCCACGGAGGCTGTCACACAAACACACTTTAATATTTTTATGTACTATCTAGGCCTATTTCGTGAAAAGTCCAATTTCTCCGGTACATTACACAGCGTGGTTATGCGGAGGTTGCATTGTTAGTCCTATTTTCATCTTGACGTCAGCATCTTGTCTCACCGACGTGAAATACGTGTACGCTATAGCCGGCTACAAAAAATACGTTAAATCAGAAATGATTGAATTCGATGAATGTACAAAAAGAACGAAAAAGAAAGTCGTCAGTTTCTGCCGTGAATCAGGTATGTTTGGATTAAAACTATTCTATCGCGATTTCATTTTTGACAGCCTCCGTGGAGCAGTGGGCGAGAAGCCAGCTGTGAAACGAGAGGACGCGGGTTTGATTCCGGCACCAAGACAAATGTTTGTGCGACCTACAGATATTTATTTCGGGTCTGGGTGTTGTGAGACCGTAAGTCTCTCGTAGTTTCTGCTACCCACGATACAGGTTTTATCTAGTGTGGGGGTTAGAACTATGTGTGTGACTGTTAGGTGTATTTATTTTACCAGTATTTTTAGACTACATTGAAACGTCGCGACTAAAAATAAAAACAAAGCGCGATAGAATCCGTATAAACTAGTTACTAGTTTAATTTAGTGTAGTAAAAAACATTCGCTTAATGCCTGGCTGGCGTAGCTGTATTGCGTACAAGGCACTGCCATCCTGAGGTCTCAGGAGCGATTCCCGGGTTGGGCAAAGTAATATTGGACTTTTCTGCTCAGTATCAGCTGGAGTCAGGAATTTATACCCTATATGGTGATAGGCTCACCCACTATCCCATATCCTATCCTCATCTGGGATGAACATGAACTCGGTGAAACGGGTGGGTGTTCTAGTTTACCTCTGCTGACCCCTGAGGATACATGTGTGAGTTTTTGTTTGTATAAGTAAAAAAATAATATTACTGTCCCACTGCTGGGCACGGGCCTCCTCTACTAATGACAGGGGTAAGGCCTTAGCCTACCACGCTGGTCTAAAGCCGGTTGGTAGACTTCACATACCTTCTAAATTCTTGTGGAGAAATTCTCGCGTATACAGGTTTCCTCACGATGTTTTCCTTCACCGTTATAGCAAGCGATAATTCACAAAGAAATCACTTAACATAGAAAAGTCAGAGGTGTATGCTCCATTTTGGGGTTGGTCTCGAACCTCCGACACTCAGCTAGCTATCGCAGCTTGTTTGCATATTATCAGTATATTATAAGCCCATATTTTATCCTGACTGCCTCGGTGGCGTGGTTGTATTTCGTTACGACTACCGTCCTGAGGTCTCGGGTTCGATCCCTGGGTCGGGAAAAGTGATATTGGATTTTTCCATGTCAGCTCGGAGTCTGGAATTTGTGCCCGATATGGCGATAGACTAGCCCCCTATCACATCTGGGACGGAACTAAGGTCGGCGAAATGTGGGTGTACTAGTTGGCTAGTGCGCCTCTGCCTACCTCTTCGGGGATACAGGCGTGAGCTTATGTATATTTTATCCAGGTTATGATATAAAGATAGACACGGATGACTGGTGGAATTGGGAGAATCTAGCTTTGGCGAGAGTCGAAACACCGTACGACTTCCAAGACAGGGGATATTTACTGTATTGTTCGTACATACCAACTTACATAAATATAAACTATAACAAAGAATTTCAACGGCCTGGGAGAGACGTCGTGAGTCTGGGTTGGGGTCACTCACAATATTACAGACCGGTTAGTAAAATACCTCTAAATTTAGACTGAGATCTAACTATCGAGATAAAACTATCGACTAAGTCTGAGTCAAAGGAATTAACTCAGTAATGATTTGTAATATTTAAATCGAACTTCGACTATATCTGAGCCATTTTTTACAAGAAAAACAGACTGATAGACATACTAAGCAAAGTTTTTCTTGTAGAGTAAAATACTACGTCTAATATCTGGGGGAAGGGGTAATCGATCAAACTGAAAAGTGATGTATTAGCAAACCGTGACGTCATGAGCCATAATACTCGCACATTAGAAAGAGATAGAAAAATATTCCCACACGCTCAGTTCACTGCAGAGTTTAAAATAGGTACTCGTAAAAATACGGCCTCGTTATTCAACCAATTTTAAGTTTTTATTGATGGGTTTCTTCTTTGTATTTTTTTTGAGTGGTAGAGCCACGCTGTAGACAATTACGTCTACAGCACGAATGGGCAGGCTCGACCGGTTTGATACCACTGTCTCACAGAAAACCGACGTAAAGTGGCAGTTTGCTGTCGCGTTTCGTTCGGTGAGTGAGATTTCCGGTGGCCCATTTCCCCCTTGCTTTCCCAATCCCTTTTTCATAATCATAATAATCATAATCATATTTTATTAATAACAATAGTTACAGGTCAAATTTACATTAATAACAGAAAATAATACATTTGAATTCATTATTATACTTATTATTCTAATTAATATTGTCAATTTTAATTCATAAATTCATCAAATTTATAAAATGCTTGCTCGATAAGCCAATTTTTTAATTTATTTTTAAAGGATTGTGCCGACGGCGCAGCTCTGATACTATCAGGGAGACGGTTGTATACGTTTGGTGCCATCACGTGTACCAGTTTGGATGTCTTTTGTAGGCGTCGTGGTATACTCCCTAACTTATGACGTTCGCGTGTACTGTATTGATGACAGTCTCCACGTCTCGGATATTCCTGTAGATGGTTCTTGGCATACATAGCCGCCTGAAATATTTCAAGCGATGGAACTGTCATTATTCTCAGGCTTTTAAAAAGAGGTTGAGCGGCTGTATCCCAAGGAGCACGCACTATGGTGCGAACAGCTCTTTTCTGCATTCTAAGCACTCGCTCCCAGTCTGCAGCACGACCCCATAGTTCCACTCCATATTGCAGGACTGAATGTACAGACGCAAAGTAGCAGCTTCTTGTCATTGATGGAGTCAGTGTATCTGACAAGCGCCACAGAGCATAACATGATCGACCCACACTCTCACAAAGTCGATCAATATGCGCCTCCCACGTTAACCCGCTATCCACCAGAAAACCTAGGAAGGAAGATACATCAATTTGGTCGATTGTCCGTGACCCCAAGGAGACTTTTAGCCGTCTACAAAGTCTGCCGGTGATGTTGAAATGCATAAAACTCGTTTTTGAAATATTTAAGAGAAAACCGTTGAACTGAAACCACCTATGGAGTTCATCTGCTACTGAATTCAGTTTCCTCTCCAAGTCATCTAATGTGGGGGCCTTTACAATTGCAGCGACATCATCAGCATACATTAATATATGTGCGTCATTTATGTAATTAGGTAGATCATTAAGTATCAGGGAGAAAATTATATTAGACAGTGATGAACCCTGTGGAACTCCAATGCTAGCCACAAGCGGTTTGGATCTTGTGTTTTCCCTCCCCTTCCATTTCCTTCTTTCAGGTTGGCAACGCATCCATGATTATTTTTGTGTCTTGGGTGTTTATGGGCGGTGGAGGTCACTTACCATCAGGTGACCCATCTGCGCGTTTGCCAGTCTCTGCTATAAAAATATATATATTTGTTATTTGTATGATAATGTACAAAATAAAACACAGGATTTATATTTTCGTCAATTTTCAGGAGGGAGATACGAAGGACTACAATCAAAAATTTTTACTATATGGTTCATCTGTGATAATAACTAAAGATGAGTGCAGACCCGCCTACAAACCGACTCATGGCAAATTCGAGAAGCATATAAACAAACATTGGATATGTATTATGCAATTGTATGGACGCTTAGATGTTAACGGAAACATAGTGAGAACTTTCTCAGAATCCGTTCTCAGTTGTGAAGACAGACACAGTATAACCAGAACCAATCTGAAAGCAAGTTTTCCAGAAGAGGTGGGTTTTGACTGATTTCAAAAAAGGAGGAGGTTTTCAATTCGTCTGTATATGTATCACTTTCTATGTAGGTATTTCATGTATTTTTCATAATTTGTTTATAATAATTGACTGCCTCGGTGGCGTGGTGGTATTTCGGTACGACTACGGTTCTGAGGTCTCGGGTTCGATCCCCGGGTCGGGCAAAGTGATATTGGATTTTTCCGTATCAGCCCAGAGTCTGGAATTTGTGCCCGATATGGCGATAGGCTCGCCCCCTATCACATCTGGGACGGAACTAAGCTCGGCGAAATGTGGGTGTTCTAATTCGTTAGTGCGCCTCTGCCCACCCCTTCGGAGATACAGGCGTGAGCTTATGTTTATGTTATGTTATGTTGTTTATAATAACAACTTTAAAAACTTTAGGGACCGACTTCAAAACTTATCTGCTTTGTGACCAAAATATGGGACCACCCTTGGAATAAGCTCTATCGAACACAAAAGAAAATCTTAATAATCGGACATTTGGTGGAGATCGCGATCGCGTAACATATATAAACAAAAAGGAGGACCTTCTCCTTTTTGGAAGTTGGTTGAAAACATATAGGTACTAAATTTATTGTTTGGAGTGTGTGTGAGTGTTTTGTATCAATGTATGTATGTATCGATCACAAATACCAACTCCGGACAACCGTATCCACATTTATCATAGTAATTAATTAATAATATATTTCATTACAGTGTGTAGATAAAAGAGGATTTCGTCGATTATTAAACTATAGCACAGTACGGAATAATGAAACATTCTATGCCCTGCCCACCAGAAGAGCTGGCATTTGTCAGGTATCTAATATAAATAAATAATAATAATAACCCTGTAATATTATGATCCCACTGCTGGGCCTAGGGCTTTCTCTACTAATGAGAAGGGCGGAGAAGGAGGGGATGAATGATACAAGAGGATAGGATGTTGATAACATTATTTTTTTTCCAAAGGAAAAATAAGAAGGATTATTTTATGCGCCAAATTGCCATCAATTCGTATTGTTGCTTTCTAATCGACTTCAAAAGTTGGATGTTATTGTCAAATGTGAACTCATTTTCAAAATTTTCGCCAAGCTTTGTTGCATATAAACGGTCAAGACGTGATGCGGTTTTGAAGTTGTTTTTTAGTTTTCTAACTTTTTTCTCATATGTGTATCTCCATTTTATTCCACCGTGCCTTCTATTTCCATATATTATGGGGACGTCTACATCAGCACAGACGATTGATCAGCTCATCTTCGAGGAACCATGTCACCCTTAATCCCAGTTTCAACGTGCCTTACACTTTTGTTTCTAGAACGACCACGGTGGCCCCCTAATCACGTGGATTGGTGGTCAGCCGTACGTCATTGGTATCGCAACTGCCTTCCTTGTGGACCAGTACATGAGGTGTAGGGGTCCATACACCTTCTGCAGTACATATTGTAACAGCAGAGTCATTTACTGTATGATGAAGGCTCAATCGTAAGTTTGACTGACCAAATGATTTACGCCGGAGGTCTCAATAGCCCATCTCCTTCACAATTCTAGCAGCGTCTTCTAATATACCTTCAGGATAGTAAAGTTCTTTCAATTCAGAATATTTTTACCCGGGAATCGAACCCACGATCTTCTAGGAACTTAAAAACTACCAAACAGATGATCCATGGATCTACCGCTAGACGGAGTGATGCGTATAATTTTTATCCTGACAATGCGAGAATTAAAGTACCTTAACGCGAGCGAAGTTGCGAGAAAAAACTAGATCCATTTACTTGCATTATATAAAAATAATTTCATTAAGCATTTCCTTTCAGAACGTGGTGGTGAGTATTTCGAAATATTTTCATTATATTTGTTTGGCAAAAGTATTCATTCACATTTCTTATTAATAAAGTTTTGATTTTATTTTCAACCAATAAAATTGTTATAATTATTAACTCATAAAATAGTAATCTGTGGAAAATGTTCGGTCTGGAAGTCTTATGGAGTGGGCCCAGCAGAGGGCGTTATGGCTATTGATGAATCTTTCTGAATTTCAGGACGAGGAAATCGGGATATTGTGGCGATGAAGCTTACTTTGAACAAAAAATAGTTTGGTGACCGACTATAATTATAATTGTTTATTGTTGTAAATAATATAAGCGCCATCAATGGTGGAGTTTATTTTATGAAATGTAATAAACTGGTAATTTTAAATATAATTGTTTTTATAATAATAATTCAGCTATCCTATTCCGTTAAAAACCCTTCCCGCCTAGCATGCGCGCCACGAGAAAATGTTGTCTACGCTTTTTGTCGTCTTATAACCGGTTTTCTCTATTTGTCTACGGGCACTACATGCGTCCTCGATTATTTTCATACAATATTGTAGACAACATCTTTACAGTCGGTTATCGATATATATCGTGACATGCATGTTAGCCGGGGTGCTAAAACAGTGCCGAGCGGTCAACTTTATGCAAATCTTTGAGTGGTAGAGCCATGCTGTAGACAGAAATGTCACAGCACGAATCGACCGACTCGACCGGTTTCATTGGTATCAAGACTGGACTGTCTCACAGAAAACCGAAGTGGCAGCTCGCTGTTGCGCTTCGATCGGTGAATGAGATTTCCGGTGTCCCGATTAACCCCTGTCCCAATCCCTATTCCCATCCTGTTCGATTGGCAACGCACCCATTATCATTTATGTCTTGGGTGGTGGAGATCACTTACCATCAGGTGATCCACGTGCTCGATTGCCAGTCACTGCTATAAAAATATATGTCGTTATATTGCTGTTTGAGTTTTTAAAGCAAGACCTTTTTTTGCGGAATAGCTCCTCATAATGTAAGTGGAGCTGGTTACGGCTTTCGAAAACCAACAGTCACATGTACCTACACATAACTACACGTAGAATAACTTAACGATATCATCAAAACGAACATGCATTAAATAATATTAAAATAATAAATACACCCAACGGTCACACACCTAGTCCTGACACCGCACTAGGTATAACCTGTATCGTGGGTGTCAGAGACTATGAGAGATTTTCGGTCTCACAACACCCAGACATAAAACAAATATCTGTGGGCCACACAAACATTTGTCTCAATGCGGGAATCGAACCCACGGCCTCGCTTCACAGTCGGCTACTCGCCCGCTGCGCTACAGAGGCTGTACTTATAGATAATAGTAAATCGAACCGAATTCAAACCACAGTTCAAACACATTTTATTTATACCTCTAAGCGAAATGTCATCGAATTAACGGTGTATCGGAAATATTTCCAATACCACGCTTGATTGGGTAAGTTTAATTTCTCATGAAAATATTTCATTGATTTCTTAGTCCTCAGGAATGTTGTTTAAAGAGTTTATTTTCGTTCTCGTTCTTCATTTAGTTTTAAAATGTAATGTATTTGAGTACAATATATTTTAATATATCGGAATAATTTTAGATTATGTTGAAAATATTATAGTAACAGCGGCCTGTAGCCTGAGCACGAAAAACTAATGTAAATGTAAATGTATTCGAGTTCGCTGCGCACTGATGACGTTTGGTTAATATTTCATACAAATTTCATAGACGCGCATCGAGTTCGAATATATTTACATTTACATTAGTTTTTCGTGCTCGGGCTACTGAGCAGGAAAATTTCTGACAACCGTAAATGTATTCGAACTCGATGCGCGTCTATGAAATTTATATGAAATATAAACCAAACGTCATCAGTGCGCAGCGAACTCGAATACATTTACATTTACATTAGTTTTTCGTGCTCGGGCTACTGATCGCCTTATTGTGGAAAATACTGACCCATAATTTTGTAAAAATATTTATTGAAATTAGTTTTCTAAAATAATTGCATTAAGAAGCATTCTAGTATTAATTATTAAAAATTGGTTGAATTTGTTGCAGTAAGTGTGTGTAGCAGACGAATAGTTAATGGTATATACACATCGTTCGAGAAACGGTATATGGTAAGTATTAAGTTTAAGTACATACATATTGTTAAGTAAGCATTTAAGGACTGCCTCGGTGGCGTAGTGGTGTTTCGGTACGACTACCTCGGGTTCGATCCCCGGATCGGGCAAAATGATATTGGATTTATCCATATCAGCCCGGAGTCTGGAATTTGAAAAGCTCACGCCTGTATCCCCGAAGGGGTAGGCAGAGGCGCACTAGCGAACTAGTACGTTTCGCCGAGCTTAGTTCCGTCCCAGATGTGATAGGGGGCGAGACTTTCGCCATATCGGGCACAAATTCCAGACTCTGGGCCGATATGGAAAAATCCAATATCACTTTGTCCGACCCAGGGATCGAACCCGAGACCTCAAGACGGTAGTCATACCGAAATACAACCACGCCACCGAGGCAGTCATAAATATATATTTTGTCATAAAACATTATATACAATAAATCGATCTGGAAACCTTTGGGGGAGGCCTATGTTCAGCAGTGGACGTCCTATGGCTGATGATGATGATGATATATTTTATTGTTGCAGGTTTACTTCGTTAAATCCAATCTTACTATGCATAAAACTCAAGCGCCTAGCATCGGAGACTATTGGCTGTGTGGGGGCGCGATAGTATCGCCGACGCAAATAATCACTTCTGCAGCGTGTCTGCATGAGAATAACAACATTTACGCCATAGCTGGATATAGGAAGTACGTCAAAAGTACTGACCTTGACGAAGACGAGTGCACCAAGAGATGGAAGCAGAGGGTTGTTAAAATATGTACACCGAAAGGTTAGATTATGTTTTTATAAATAAATAAATAAATACACCCAACAGTCACATACATAGTCCTAACCCCACACTAGGTGTAACCTGTATCAGAAACTACGAGAGACTTTCAGTCTCACAACATCCAGACCCGTAACAAATATCTATGGGCCATACAGACATTTGTCGCGGTGCGGGAATCGAACCCGCAACCTCACGTTTCACAGCCAGCTACTCGCTCGCTGCGCCATGGAGGCTGTCACGTCTGCTTTTGGCAGATGACTTACGGCCGGTTTCAATAAACGATCTCAGTTTAAAGCGCAGATAGATCGCGATTATGAACCAATCAAATCAAGTCATTTGATGGAGGTATGTTCAAACTGTGTTCTTATTGGCTAATTTTTGTAATCTATCTGCACATTAGAACTGAGATTGTTTATTGGAATCGGGCGTTAATGAGATCGGAGATCTCACTCACCGAACGACATGCATCAGAAAGTTGCCAATTGGTGTTTTGTATATAGTGTAATCAATCAGTTCTGTATTTCTGTTTAGTGTAATGAAATCGTTCCAGCCATCCCAATCGTAGAAACTTATCCGAATGCTGTCGGCAATAAGCTTGAAAATGTGTGTTTGTGGGGGAATCTCACATTGGGACGGAATAAGGTCAGGTGGAAATAGAAGGCATTTGAAAGAAAGAAAAGGCTCATTTGTTACCTAGAGGACAGGCAAAAACTTACATAAAATGTACAATAATTTACATACATAGGATCACGCCTGTATACCCGAAGGGGTAGGCAGAGGCGCATTAGCGAACTAGTATACCCACATTTCGCCGAGCTTAATTCCGTCCCAGATGTGATAGGGTGCGAGCCTATCGCCATATCGGGCACAAATACCAGACACCGAGCTATACTGAATAGAATACTACCTCTATATTGATCTTGTGGAAACTAGGACGAATTTCCGTGCATTCTGGTGTTTTTGCCATACCTATTATTGGAATCAAGTTTAACAGCTCGCATGATAGGACCCACTAAAATTATTTCCGTGGTGCCTTACATCTGACCTCTGCAGTTGTAAATATCCCTATGTATGAGGCTGATGCCTCTTTAATTCATTACATTGTTTCCTGCATTTTTACGGAGGGAAGTGGAAACCTTATAATTCCTACTCCTCCGTATCCTTCTGTTTGATTAATTTCATTGCGGGATGAAGACAATTTTGCATTCTCCGAGACTCGCCGAGCTTCACTGCTCGGTGTCGTTAAATGCGTGCCATTGTTGATCCTGGCTTACAGGAGTTACAGTGGCGGGAGTGTGGGCGGGACAGTCTCGTAAAAGTTTTAAAGAGGGTCCGTTAAGTTTTTAAACTTATGATTATTGTTTATTACAGATTACGTATTTGAATACTCCAAACCTGTACAATGGTTGAGCATGGATGTAGGTATAGCTATCGTTGAAAAGCCGTACGATTTTTCCGATTTGACGTACCGACTTCACTGTACATATACGCCTGCCCCTGTAAAAATATTATATGAAGAGGAGTATCAATTGGAAGGTATTGATGTCCAAATGTTGGGATGGGGGCATGTTAAAGCACGACAGGTAATTTTATTAACTCAATAGCTGTTGCTCGCGACGCCGTTTGTGTCGAAATTAATTTTCCGGGATAAAAAGTATCTTATGTGTTTATACACGGTGTCAGCTACTTCTATACCAAATTTCATTAAAATTGGTCCAGCCGTTTGAGCGTGAAGAAGGAACAAACATACAAACACACTCACAAATTTACGCCTTTATAATATTATTGTGATTGTTTTGCGTAGCGAAATATGCATTTCCTCTACAATGATATTAGTCTCATTCAGCAGAGCTTGAAGAAGTATTTATGTACATTGGCATTATACTAGTGACCATTCACTGTTTATCGGTTGTCGCTACTTGACTTTTTGCCTCCACAGCGTTTACCTTCACGTGTAGTGTAGTAACTTTGTCGTGCTCGGATAAAACATCTACACACAGCATTTAGAACTCTAAATGTATCTTTGTATCAGTCTGTCGAGCATTCGGATACATAAACTAAACTAATATTATCATATAACTAATATATTACTAATATTATTATTAAGTAAAAAAGTTGACTTTGATGTTTATTTGTGGTTCATACAGTACCTACTATTAGTTATTATGTGGGTAAGTAAAGATCACGATCGAAGAATGTTACAGTCATAAAATGTTACAGATGTTTTTTCTTAGGCGTGTATCCGAATACAAATATGACAAACGATTAATAATCTTTGAAATCAAAGTTAAAGGAAAACAATAAGCATACATATTTTGTCGGCATATTTTTGTCGCAGGTTCAAGAGAAATATAATTGTTGCCATATATTTTAATTAATTTTCTAGTTAATTTTAAGATATCACTGTTGACAGTATATTTCAGTTGATTTTTCTATATTTAGGGCAGGATTCGGCCATGTCCTTTGTTATCTAGATTCTCAATGAGGTCATTCTCTCCAACATCATTGGTAACCCAATATATTTCTGAAATTTAATGATAAAATTTAGAGATCAACTTTAAAAACTCAGAAATATATTTCTTACTCGCTTTTGGCGCCGGTGCCAGTGCCAATGCAGATAAAATGAATAGGTTAGATGTAAAATGGAAAGATGATATTATTCATGCAGTTTTCCATTTTTAGCCCCACAATTTAAGAGATTTAAATTCGCTTTACTTGCGGGAAGCGTCTGGAAAGATTCAACCGAAGAGCCACTGCCGAGGTAGTTTTCATACATTATTAAAGGAAGAACTTATTGACAAATATCTGATTTGTGTACACCATGCAGGGAATATAGGTGGTGACGGTGAATTATTAACCGTCGGAGAAATTAATAATGCAGGCTGCACGTCTAGAAGAAATATGGACCCCAAGGATCCTAGGGTAAGGGAGACAATAATACCGTTTTCAGCTTCTTCTTTCTACCTGTCTTATTCCACCTTAATATGGGGTCGGCGCAACACACTTTTTCAAGTATGTTGCGGAAAGGACTTGACTTAGTTTTTATGACCGGCCACCTGCCTGACGTCAACCCTCTCTGAGGGATCCAGTCCAGGACAGATTAAATTAGAAAATTTACTTTGCCCGACCTGGGAATCGAACCCAGGATCTCCCAGTCTACAGCCCATACATGCCGCCACTCGACCAAGGAGGCGACTATTTTTTTATATGTTTTTAGCATTTTACTAAAATCATATTAAATAGTGACTTCCATTTTTAGTGTAACAATAATACTTTTCAATACGATGAAGATTACTTCGATTTTAGAAGAAATGGTAATCAAACTGCTGGAATTGATGCAAAACGCCAACAGAACATATCTATTGACGAAACAAATGGAAAGTTAATGAATACAAGGAGGCAAGGGATTTGCCAGGTATTTTTTTTAATTCGTTTCTATTGAAGGAAAAGGATCGCATTAATTTAACCTCCCTAGTAAATGATAGTGCGTTCAATGAAGCTGTATTTTTCTTTCTTCGAATGGTTTTAATTTTTTTATAGCAATAAATTAAACTATGGTTAAGGTTATGTATGGTATTATAATAAATATGTAGGTATGTAGGAGACTACTTATGGGCAATTTTAATAAAACGCGATCAGTAAAAATATATAGGCATTTTATGATTTACTGATATTAAAATAAAGTCGCTGTCGCTTCGCTTAAAGGAAGTCACTGGATGCAGGCCGCTTCCAACAGGTCGATCTGGAAATCTTTGGGGAGGCCTATGTTCAGCAGTGGACGTCCTATGGCTGTTGATGATGATGATATTAGTCTCATTCAGCAGAGCTTGAAGAAGTATTTATGTACATTGGCATTATACTAGTGACCATTCACTGTTTATCGGTTGTCGCTACTTGACTTCTTGCCTCCACAGCATTTACCTTCACGTGTAGTGTAGTAACTTTGTCGTGCTCGGATAAAACATCTACACACAGCGTTTAGAACTCTAAATGTATCTTTGTATCAGTCTGTCGAGCATTCGGATACATAATCTAAACTAATATTATCATATAACTAATATATTACTAATATTATTATTAAGTAAAAAAGTTGACTTTGATGTTTATTTGTGGTTCATACAGTACCTACTATTAGTTATTATGTGGGTAAGTAAAGATCACGATCGAAGAATGTTACAGTCATAAAATGTTACAGATGTTTTTTCTTAGGCGTGTATCCGAATACAAATATGACAAACGATTAATAATCTTTGAAATCAAAGTTAAAGGAAAACAATAAGCATACATATTGTGTCGGCATATTTTTGTCGCAGGTTCAAGAGAAATATAATTGTTGCCATATATTTTAATTAATTTTCTAGTTAATTTTAAGATATCACTGTTGACAGTATATTTCAGTTGATTTTTCTATATTTAGGGCAGGATTCGGCCATGTCCTTTGTTATCTAGATTCTCAATGAGGTCATTCTCTCCAACATCATTGGTAACCCAATATATTTCTGAAATCAATTTAACTTCAATCAATTTAACCTCCCTAGTAAATGATAGTGCGTTCAATGAAGCTGTATTTTTCTTTCTTCGAATGGTTTTAATTTTTTTATAGCAATAAATTAAACTATGGTTAAGGTTATGTATGGTATTATAATAAATATGTAGGTATGTAGGAGACTACTTATGGGCAATTTTAATAAAACGCGATCAGTAAAAATATATAGGCATTTTATGATTTACTGATATTAAAATAAAGTCGCTGTCGCTTCGCTTAAAGGAAGTCACTGGATGCAGGCCGCTTCCAACAGGTCGATCTGGAAATCTTTGGGGAGGCCTATGTTCAGCAGTGGACGTCCTATGGCTGTTGATGATGATGATGATGCTTAAAATAAACGTACTGTACGTGGAATTTAAAATTTAAATGAACCAGAAATATTATTTGTACAATAGTTGTGAAAACGTATTTACTTTTTTGCAAATATACTGTTATGTATTACAGAACGACCATGGCGGGCCTCTTATAACGTGGGTAGGAAAAGAAGAGGTGATGATTGGAATTGCTCTGACGTCACTCCTCAGCGATACTTATGAGTGTATTGGTCCTTATCTATTCACCAGTGCTTTTTGTGCAAGCACTATCATACAGTGTTTGCTTGTGACTGACACTGCTTTGTAAGTAACTTTTTTTAGCGTGAGTACCGGCAAGCGCAGCGTTAGACGTCCACCACTAGATGACCTGATAAAGGCTGGATGCAGGCCGCTTCCAACAGGTCGATCTGAAAATCTTTGGGGGAGGCCTATGTCCAGTAGTAGACGTCCTGTGGCTTATGATGATGATTATGATTATGATGGGAATGAGACTAACTCGGCACCTGGGTGGTGGCCACCTACAGTGTAATTCTCTTGAGACATAAAGAGACATATTGTTTTTGGTATCGTTCCAAATTATACCGGTTTGAACTTATTGGATAAACACATAATGTCTCGATGTAATTTTTTATTGTTTAATTTTTCTTTCAAGTCAAGTGTAAAGTGGACGCTATCAAACCAAATTCAAAAGAAACGACTGACTTAAATATTTTTATTTGTTATTTTTTCATAAAATTGCTGTCAACCTGAACCCGGTTAGGTTCAGGTTGAGTAAGCACAGCGATTTTCCCCAATTGGATATGAACGTGGCTCGGGCCGCCTCGAGCGTATGAAGGTTAGGCTTGGCGTGATCGGTTGTGGTAATTCTTCATCTTGTTTACAGCGCAGCCTGGTTGGCTTGGCTCATCAGAATCATCTTAGAACTCTTTCGAATTGCCTCGGCAGGTACGGCTTACGAGGAAGATGCGATGCATGATCTTCAGTCTGTCTGGAGTTCTGTACCCGGCTAATGCTTATTAAGTCTATAGAACAATACCCATTATTATTTTAAATATATTTAAGCAAATGTCTTATTCGACATCGGTCTAATTTTCCGCTCGTCTCTGGTTTACGATGATTAAATGTATTGTAAAATAAATAAGTAAATTCTATTTATTATTCAATTGTAATTATTGAAATAAATATTCAGTATTTAATTCTTTTAGACGGACAAAATGTGAAGACAAGACGAAAGAAAAAGGATTTAGTATTCATGATAAATCTATTGATTGGGGTGACGTAAAAAGCGACAGGTACGTCCATTATAGAATCTTCAAGCTGATGAAGTGTTATTAATGACTTACGAAGACCAAAAAGCAAATAAAACACCTGACCGTAGATCATGGGCGGCGGCATTGCTAAAAACAAAATGAAGCGGTTGAACAACCATTTATTTATTTAAATTACAATTGTTACACCAATACATTCATACATTAAAACTTTAAACAAAAATAAACTAGGTGTACAATATACGAATGTAAACACAATGGAAATGGATGTAAACCATGGATAGTAAAGGAATCTTCTTCTTTAAAATACATCATTGGTATTTGGACCTCCGTAAAGTCCCCTCAGTCTACGAAACGAAACAGCAAGCAGTCACAGCATGTCGGTTTTCTATTAAACACTGATAATGTTCTGACCTAGGTGGCCCGTCTATAATGTAAAAAAAACTACAGCGTGGCTGTGCAACTTACGTTGTACATAATATGGATTAAAATCAAAAATTAGAACTTACATACATTGTCATGTCAGTAGCTGTCATGTCAGTCAGTAGCACGAAAAACTAATGTAAATGTAAATGTATTCGAGTTCGCTGCGCACTGATGACGTTTGGTTAATATTTCATACAAATTTTATAGACGCGCATATAGTTCGAATACATTTACGGTTGTCAAAAATGTTCCTGCTCAGGCCACTGATAATGATTACAACTTACTAATATCTA
Source organism: Clanis bilineata (assembly GCA_036417725.1). Classification (NCBI taxonomy): domain Eukaryota; kingdom Metazoa; phylum Arthropoda; class Insecta; order Lepidoptera; family Sphingidae; genus Clanis; species Clanis bilineata. The sequence goes on along the minus strand of CM071162.1, from coordinate 6,714,658 downwards.
TTGACATTACTTTAGAAGTCGTTTACATTATTAGTTACGGTGATGTAGCATTGGTGATTTACGAGACTTTAATTAGTTAATTACTTAACGTAAGTTTATTTGCAGTTGCATCTAAAAGAAGCTAATATTGTAGACTCTTAAGTCACTTAATCAGAAATTGTCATTGTTTCTCAAGGTACTGACAAAGCCGGGTATAAGAGTTATGCTCTTACTAAACCTCTCGCTAGAATCAGATTCTGGTTAATAAATTGACGCTAATTAACCTAGTAAATTTAATAATTCCAGAAAACCTGCAGAAGCTGATCTCAAGCCGCGTCAAATAGACCCTTTGCAATCACAGACTACCGTTCAAAATGTTCAACAACAACCATATTATGTACCGTTGCAACATCAACCATACTATGTGCCGTGGCAACAACAGTCAATTGTGTATTCGCAACCACAAGATCAGCGTCATCCACAAGTTCTTCATCCGCAACCACAACTTAATGTTCAAAAATCGCTACAACACAGTTCGTATAATCCAGCAGTTAAATCGCCTTCGAAACGTAACCAAGAACCAAGAGTTCCTGTACAGGAACCAGTTATTAATTCGCGTCCACAACTTAATTTATACGGGCAACAAAATATTCCAAAGCATCCACAATATAATACGCTTTCTAAATCTCACGTTCCTTTGCGACAAAAACCACAGCAGCAAGCACTGAGAGACAATATCGATTTGACGAGGCTGGCAGAGTACGCTAAGATAAGAAATGTTGGTTTTTGAAATCAAAATTAATAATTTTAAGGTCATTTTTGTAATTTGTGAAAATAAAATTGTGATATAATTGTTTGAATATTTTTTGCGACTGAATCCCCGAGTTGGTTGAGGTCAGGCAAGTAGTATATCCATATCTATGGGCGAGGCATAAACATTATTCTAAAATCTTTCTGTAACTTACTTAAAATGGCTGTTGCGCCAACTCCACATTGGACTGGCATATGGTAGATTTTAGAAAATTGAGAATTATTGCAAGAGATTACCCATCAATTCTGCTAAAAAAAGTAATTACGTCACTTTAGGTATTAAATGTACTAAAAATAAAAATCTTTTTTACGAATGATAATATAATCGTGCTTACATTAAAACAATAATAAACGAAGTGACTGTAAATAAATTATCACAATTTTGCGCCTATGCAATATCAATTTCACATGAACACATTTCATATTCACGGGGCTAGGTGCGTTTGTCGGGTTGCCGTAAAGAGTTTTCTTGTGTCCCAATGAACCATGGTCCATGTTCGCTGAAATAAGGGTCTTTACTGACCCAAGACAATGTCTTCGGTTTCTCAAAGGCTTGCGGAACATTAATAATTCTCAGGAGATCTTTTGCAGTGGCTTCCTGCAGTCGGGTGCGGCGTCTTTTAAAGCGAGATAAAAATGATTTATTATAGGATAGTTGCTTTGAAATTTAAATATTCGCTTCAATGAAATACGTCATTTTTAAAATTGATACTCGTATTCCGTTTTATCAATATGCGATTTCTCATATTGAGTATATGAATTCAGGGTAATCTACTATCAATTTCATTTGTATTGCCTCAACCTTTGATATAGGAGGAATTAACATAATGATAATAAATTCAGATGATATTATACTTGAATAATAAGTACCAATACAATTGAATGAATGTATGAAGAGATTGATGAAAGTAGATGAAGCGAAAGTAGTGTGTCAGAATCGGGCGAAGTGGAAATCCATAGTCTCTGCCTACCCCTGTGGGATATAGGCGTGATATTATGTATGTATGTATCTATGTAATACAATTGAAATTATGTTAGTTATTGGTCAATGATCCCACTTAACAAATAATAAAAATAAAAAACACCCAACAGCCACACACATAGTCCTGACCCCACACTAAGATACTAGTCTTGTGTCGTAAGTATCAGGAACTACGAGAGACTTTCGGTCTCACACCACCCAGACCCGAAACGATTATATGTGGGTCACGCAAACATTTGTCACGGTGTGGGAATCGAACCCACGGCCTCTCATTTCACAGCCGGGTACTCGCCCACTGCGCCACGAAGGTTCTCCAGAAACACCACAAATATTCTGTTTGTAGGAAAATATAAACAGCAGATATTAAGTACAACTTTCAAAGTAAAACTGCCTCTGTGGCGTAGTTGTATTGCGTTTATGTTACGGGTACTCCCGTCTTGACGTCTCGGGTTTGATTCCCGTGTCGGGTAAAGTGATATTGCGTGTTATTGTTCAATATCAGCCAGCAGTAATTTGTGCCCGATATGGCTATAGGCTCACCCTCTATTTGGGACGGAAATAAGCTCGACGCAAAGTGGGTTTACTAGATCCCTAGTTCACCTCTGCTTAGACGTGAGCTTTTATACGTGTTGCCAAAGTAGCAAATACTTCATTTCTTTCTTTCTACATGCCTTTATCCCACCTTAATGTGAGGTCAACGCAATACACTTTTTTCAAGGATGTTGCTGATAGGATTTGGCTTAGTTTTTACGACCGGCCGCCTGCCTGACGTCAACCCTCTATGAGGGATCCAGTCTCGGGCAAATTAATTAGAAAATTTGCTTTGCCCGACCTGGGAATCGAACCCAGGACCTCCCGGTCCACAGCCCATACATGCTGCCACTAGACCAAGAAGGCGACTATAACTACTCAGTTTATATTACAAAAAAAATCCAACAGCTTCCCGTGGAACCACAATTCAAAGAAATTGTCTATGTCCCGTCGTAGACCGCATGTTTCTTAAATGTAAGGCAGACGACTGTCGATTCTATCGGGCATTTCTATTACATTTAGAATTTGTGATGTACTCGCTTCCCTATTACAGTATTTATTTAACAGCATTGCAATTTCTGAGGCATTTGATGCATCTATACCTTCAAACATATTCTTAAAGTTCTAAGTAAACGTCGCCTGTTGACTACAAGGTCCTTTCCGACCGACTTCCACAAAGGAGGACGTTCTCAATTCGTCTGTATTTTTTTATATATGATACACGATATCTCCGCCTTATGTGGACCGATTTTCAAAATTTTGTGTTCGATAGAGCTTATTTCAAGGGTGGTCCATATAAATTTTTCACGATCGGATCTGAAGTCGGTCCGTTAAGTTTTTAAACTTGTGATTATTTCTAACACGATTGGTTTGTGACAGGATATGCAGAGACGTGCACAGACATTTAGATTAGAGTAGACAAAAAACTTGCATAATTTTTTCATTCAATTTCTTTCTTCACTATGACCCTCATTCCCATGTTGATTTGAAATAAAAGCCAAGCGCTTCTGTTTGACAATTTATTGTTTGTCATGTTTTGGTTATTTATGTGATTAGCAAATTGTCAGGATAGACAGCGTATCTTTGTTTATATAGTCTGCACGCCACTGAGGATATGCATGAAGAAGTATGTTGATAGAAAGAAAGAATGAAAGAAAGGTTTCTTTTTGTCTTACCAACAATTCAGTAGGATAGTGGGAGAAGACTATGTATGAATAGTCACGGGCGGCTCGTCCTCCGGTGGCCCATACGCTTATAGAACATATATAATGATGTGCCGCCTCCAACGGGTTAAATTCAACCGTACAGTTTATAACATTATCAAAAAATACGTCTATTTACACGATTTTATTTGTTTTAATATAATAATATAATGTTTGCTGAAATTAATCTGAACTCCAACATTGAATGTATGCCTTTTAAAATAAAATACATTACTCGGCTCAGTTGTTATTAAAGGATTGCGTACCTTATTAATGTGCCCTATTTTATATATAAAAAGTTTATGATTGAATAAAAATGTGTAACATGCTTGAACAAATGTGTACCGACCTCATATTAAGGTGGGATAAGGGCAGGTAGAACAAAAGTGTGAATCAAAATGTTTTGGAACTTTCTTTTATTATTAATAGCAAGAGTTTGCAAGGCATATATATTACAAATAAGTGACGAATCGTAATGAGGTTTATATAATAATTATTATGAATGGCGAGGGGTGACAATTTTCAAAAGAGAAGCCAATCCTACTTTCTCTTATAGATAATACCTATGAAATACTTATTTATCAGCCTAAAATCTGGCAAAGGGAAGCTGGCAGGAATCGTGTTGTATGAACTGTTCGCCACTGCTTATTACCCATGTAAAGTTGCATAAATAAAGTCATAAAGTTTCCAGCGGACTTAGATAAGACGTGGCTTATGCGCTAGTCGAATAGAATATTAAATATATAGGAATGACATAAGAGTACGCCGCATATAGCGTACTCATAAGTCTACTGTCATTCCCATACATTTATTCTATTCGACTAGCGCATAAACCACTTGGCTAAACCCACAGTTTTAGTATCATCTACGAATCCGCAAAAATCATTTATTCATTTCCAGACATTCATTCAATTCTAAATTTGAATCCCGACAATTCACAGTCGACTTGCTATCAACGAACGTAACGGACTGGCACAATTTAATTACCTGCAGACTGAGAAAAAATACAATAAGCTCACAGAATAAGCTCCTTCCAAGTGCCTAATTGATAGGATACTGTTGTCAAAGCGTGCGAAGCGGACTTGAGGCTGTTAGCGCGAACTATTATTCCTTCGAATGCTACAAAAGACTTGCTGCGTATCCATAATGATGGAACTTTCAAATAGTGTCTCAGGTACTATATTGAAAAGGTTACAAATCTATGCCTCGGTGGCGTGGTGGTATTTCGGTACGACTACGGTTCTGAGGTCTCGGGTTCGATCCCCGGGTCGGGCAAAGTAATATTGGATTTTTCCATATCAGCCCGGAGTCTGGAATTTGTGCCCGATATGGCGATAGGCTCGCCCCCTATCACATCTGGGACTGAACTAAGCTCGACGAAATGTGGGTGTTCTAGTTCGCTAGTGCGCCTCTGCGTACCTCTTCGGGGATACAGGCGTGAGCTTATGTTATGTTATGTATGTACAAATATATACGATAAATGTTTTTTTTGGCTCTGTGTTGGTTATTTTTTCTCCAAATTGGGTTGTAATATATTGGTAAATTGATATTAACATTGACAATGGCGGGTATTAGGATATATTCCTGTGTCTGCATCAGTCACCCTGCTATATCGTCGCAAGGTCCTCGATTTGCTTCTTCCATATTCGGAGAAGCATAAATAGGCGCGCATGATTTTGGTGACCATTGCTGAAACCCATTGTTTGTCGCTGTTTTTCTGGGCTGCACTGCGTTTACCATCAAGTATAGTGTAGTCACTGCCGTTTTCGGATAAAAAATCTACTTACAGTAACTTTGTAGGTTTCTTTTGTCTAGTGTGAATATTTGTACCAATTCGACCAAGTTGACGAATCGAAAATAACCCCGCTCTCACTTCTTTTTTTTCTACCTGCACTTATCCCACCTTAATGTGGGGTCGGCGCAACACACTTTTTCAAGCATGTTGCAGAAACGATTTGGCTAAGTTTTTACGACCTGCTACCTGCCTGACGTCAACTCCCTCTGGGGCATCCACTCCCAGGAAAATTAAATTAGAAAATTCGCTTCGCCCGACTTGGGAATCGAATCCAGGACTTCCAGATCCACAGCCCATATATGCTGCCACTAGACCAAGGAGGCGACTACTCCATTCCCACTTCCCAACCCCATAAGTCTTTTGGTATCATGGATAATCTATAAGGGATGGAGAACACTTACATCTGCGGGCTTAGCCAAGTGGCTTATGCGCTAGTCGAACAGAATAAATGTATGGGAATGACATAAGAGTACGCCGCATATAGCGTACACTTACACTGTTCTATTCGACTAGCGCATAAGCCACTTGTCTAACCCCGCAGGTGATCTACTTGTTCGTTTGCCAGTCTTTGAAATAAAAACGTCACTAATGCCCCCAAATTATCCAAAATGAATCCGATTGATAAATTCGTATTGAAACAGTTGAGTTTGATGGTTGGAACATAAATTACGGGCACTTGTTCACGGCACGCCAATTTCGGGGGTGGGCAGTGAGCCGTGACGTCATTGCTTATTCTGAACATGTGCGCGTTTGAAACATTTCACCCATGGAGTGACTACATATTTTGGGTTGTTGGTGATCTGTAAAATTGACGAGTATAGAAATTGTCTAGACATAGTGACGTCATAACTTATTCATTGATCATTATTTTAAATCAGTCGTGTTTTTCATACCACCATACGTTACAAGAGGCAGCACAAACTTGACCGAAATCAATAAATAAGTAGCATTATTTTATTTGCTGTGCTCACAGGATACGTGTACACTGTACATCTACAATCTACCAACATATTTGCTTATAGCCAAGAGGCTGATCGCAGATGAATATTTGAACAAAAAAAGCCGTGTTTTACATACAAATAAGTTTAGATTTTGTGTTGTTTATAACAATAATAAAATTGAAATAAAAATGCATTTTTGCTTGCCCGTATCCCACTCTAGTGTAGGATCGGCGCAACATACTCTTTGTAGCATTTTGCACAAAGGATTTGGTTTTAATTTCTGCGACCGACTGACTAATTTCTCCTTCTGATGAATTCAGTCCTGCTCAAATTGTGTCAGCCTTTCCCGACGTGGGAATCGAATCCAGGACCCCTCAGTCTAAAGCCTATATACATAATAATATACGTGCTGCCACTAGGCGAAAAATGTGTATGTAAGGTTAAATAATTGCTTACAAAAAAGGCATATCTGAAACAAAAGACTGATAAATTGGCTGTTAGCGTTTTTGCCAGTTCAATACAGATATAATTTAATCGATAATAGTATTCAGACTATCTTGAATATCTAGTTATATAACAATGCCGCAAGGAATATTCAAAGCAGGCCGCGCCATTTGTCTGTCTGTCACTCCCGTAATTAATTTGGCCGAAGAAGTTCCGTTGCGATCCACTTAACTCTAGTCTTGGTGTCTGGACATTTGGTGAAATGGCGGACTTTAAATATTTATAGCGACGAATACATTGATTGCTTAAACATGACACGAAAATAAATCAAAATTATTGCATACATTTTCGATACAAATTAATTGTGGTCGCTTACCATAACTATTATTGTGGCATAGGTAATAAAACCTTTATAGACTAACTTTGCCCCGCTGCTTTGTTGGTTTGCTTATACTGGCTATTTTAAACTGATGCATCCTTTTTAATATCAATAATGGTTATATTTAGGTGCGGCTACCGTCCTGAGGTCTCAGGTTCGATCCCCGGGTCGGGCAAAGTGATATTTGATTTTTCCATATCAGCCCGGAGTCTGGAATTTGTGCCCGATATGGCGATAGGCTCGCCCCCTATCACATCTGAGACGGAACTAATCTCAGCGAAATGTGGGTGTTCTAGTTCGCTAGTGCACCTCTGCCTACCCCTTCGGGGATACAGGCGTGGGCTTATGTTATGTTATGATTTAAAACTTGCGTAAACTCTAATACTCAGATAACCTTATATCCAGCACTTTAGATATTTGATACCGTTTCAACTTCCCCTCTTCACGCACGAGCTGACACTATAAATTTTCTTAAAGAAATCAATTTATCCCAGGGATCTCAGATCAATTTATTTTTTATGGACCTTTTTCCCTCCACCTTAATCTTTGTAATCTCGAGAGAAGCGGGTGGTTTTATAGGAATCATAAGCCAGGTTGGTGACATTTTGTCTTCATAAGCAAGTTTTTTTTAAACTGAAAGGTATTTGTTGTTGTATCTATTAACACTCTTACTTAGTCAAGTAATAGCCAAAGTAATGGCTTATGAAAATATTTCCCTTTCCAATAAAAAAATCTTACTTAAATACTATAAAATAATAAATAAATACACCCAACAGTCGCACACATAGTCCCCACACTAGATGTAACCTGTACGAGAGACTTTCGATCTTACTAAAACCAGACTAATACTAATAAATGATGTCAGATTTTACACTTGTTTCGTTATGCCGGCCTAGTGCCAGGGTCCGCCTTCCTACATAAACGCTTCTACTTCGCCCGGCCTTGAGCATCCTCCACAGTAAAACTATTGGCACTCATATAATTTTGGGCCGTACAGAGGGACGTAACCCTGGCACGATCTGGTGCAAACACTTGCGACTGACGTACTCCTGTGGTTTTCTCAAAAGGTATATACCATCGCAAGCAATATTCTTGCAGTTTATCTGCCACGTCGCGGACACCAAGACTACCGCGGATTTACACGTTACGTTCTAACGAAATGTTCTAACGTACATCGTGGAATCTATTCCATACTAATTGTTCCAATATGAAAATATTTTTACTTTCTAATTGTTAGTAAAAATAAGCAGCATGTACATCAAAGAGATTGAATATTACTAACTATAGAGGCGCTATAAAGCAAGTTTCCATATAAAAACATGATCTCAAACCTCAGCACCATTTATTAAAATCCAATCGATTATTACAATTTACACCCTAGAATGTTCTGTGAATGGTTAAGAATCACCTAAGATAAGTTTATTCTCTAAATAAAATTACGCTGGCCGGCCTGGCGCGCGTGTATTTCAAATAAACTGAGCGACTTATGACCACGAGGTCGTAACTTTTGTATCACAAGTTTTTGTCTATTATCCCGTCTATATACTGTTGAATGTCTTTGATGTACATACATAATAAATTGAATTAGTAGGTATACCCATTGAAATCCAGCGAATATCGTCCTAATTGCAAACTTTTTGAGTAATCAATCGATTTAATTACCCATCCAAATAGAACGTCGCTTGTGTGCATATTATACACGCTTCACTGTACATTAATGAAATTATGGGGCCATAAGTTGATCAAAATAATATAACATGATATGATGATGGATGCGTTGCCAACTTAAAAGGAGGTAAATAGGGATTGGGAAAGGGGGGAATTGGGCGGGAAATATCACTCACAGAACGAAACGCGACTACGAGCTGCCATTTCACGTCGGTTTTCTGTGAAACAGTGGTATCAAACCGGTCCAACCGGCCCGTTGGTCCCGTATACAGTTACGTCTCCGGAATTACTGAATTAAATTCATCTTTAGAATATTTCCTCCAAATAATTGATAAACTAGTGTGAGAAAATTGAGGACATCACTAAATCACTTCCATTTTCCTCGTTCATCGATCTTGAAGTCTCTAAGGCGACTTATAAATCCATTAAAAAACTTTATTGGTCGGAAAGGTCGGGATCCTATTCCGTCGTAACGAGGTGGCGAAACGACAAAAGTTATAATTTCCATAAACTCTGTAACTGGATATTTATTTTGTTTTTGTTTTTCACAATTTATAAATAGAAGACAGATGTTGTCATTCTTTGGATATTTTGAAGCAAGCAGTACGAGTTTCGTATCTTTTAATTATCAAATTATGTTTCTAGTATGTATGTAGAGTATATGAAAAACCTGACTTACCATATAAAAAATCGGATGCAGTATGATAAAGATTTGTATTTATATATACATAATATCATGCCTGTATCCCAAAGGTGTAGGTAGAGAATATGGATTTCCACTTCGCCCTATTCTGACACACTACTTTCGCTAGTTGTTTTAATGTTTATTTTATATTATAGTTATCGTTTTTCATGGCATGACATGTTATGTGGACTATATGAACATACATAGTACACAGCGTCTAAATAAAATGTTCATGTAGTCCATGTAGTTATAATGATTGTAGTCCTGTCTGAGTGAATGGAGTAGGCATCACAAATATGCCCTATATGGGTCACTTGAACATCCGTGCAGTCATGCGTGATTGATTAACTCTCTTTCTACCTGCCCTTATCCCACCTTAATGTGGGGTCGGCGCAACACACTTTTTCAAGCATGTTGCAGAAAAGTTTTTTTTTTACGACCGGCCGCCTGCCTGACGTCAACCCATTCTGAGAGATCAGGTCCCCTCCAAATTAAATTGGAAAATTCATTTTGTCTGACCTCTGAATCAAACCCAAGACCCCGATCCACAGTCCATATATGCTGCCACAAGACCAAGCAGGCGACTTTTAAATTGTTTTACCATGAATAAAAAATGTTACCTCTCTGCTCACATTTAATTTTGAGTTTGTATATAACAGACTGAGTTTGCTCTTAGTTTAACTAGTGTTGCGAACTCGGTGTCAAAGCAAACTTTCCAGTTTGTCTTTGAATGTATATTTCTATAAACAGCAAAACTAATCCAGAACTCGTATAATAAATACAAGATTTCTACCGTATTACATCATCTGTAAGTTAATGTTATAGTTATTGTAACAAGCAATTGGGTATTTGACTAAGTTTGATTATACCTCTATACATTCTTTTATACCTACTCGTAATAGCAAATAATACAAAGAAGGAATCATAGTGACAAACCTGCCACTAAATTGGTTGAAAAATAAGGCCGAGCAAGAATGGACGCATAGTGTTTATATATTGCTATCCCTTTCCAACGCTCGCACCCTTATGGCCATGACGTAAATATACTGATGCTTCTGATTTTTTTTACTGCCTCGGTGGCCTGGTTGTATTTCGGTACGACTACCGTCCTGAGGTCTCGGGTTCGATCCCCGGGTCGGGAAAAGTGATATTAGCGATAGCCTCGCCCCCTATCACATCTGGGACGGAATTAAGTGCGCATTAAGTGAACACTAGTGCGCCTTTGCCTAACCCTTCGGGGATACAGGCGTGAGCTTATGTTATGTTATGATGTATTTTTTATAATTCTGATTGAAAAAAGCAAGAGTCTTATCTCAATCGGCAAATTAATCCCAGAGGAAATTACGGATATCGCTCTTCCTATATCTGCGGGGAATTCAGTGGCGAGTAATTTGTAGATTTTTTGAATGAAACTTCCTCGGATTTTCGTATGGATTTCCTTAAAATGAATTATAAGCGATAGTTTCCTATTCCGTCATTGGTCAAGTAGCATCATAGTCGAACTGATAACCGTGAAGTTCTGGGTTCAAACTAAGCCCGGTTCGGTAAAAAATGGTCGGGAGCTTTTTTTATGGGCCACCGGATGGTAAGTGATCCACCGCCCATAGACACCCAAGACACAAAAATGGGTGCGTTGCCAACCTAAAAGGAGGGAATGTAAGGGGAGGCAAAAGGGATTGGGAAAGGAAGGGGCCACCGGAAATCTCACTCACCGAACGAAACGAGACAGCAGGCTGCCACTTTACCCTGATTTTCTCTGAGATAGTGGTATCAAACCGGACGAGCCGGTCCATTGGCGTAACTTCCTTAGACTTCCTTAGACGTAACTGTCTACAGCGTAGCTCTACGACTCAAAATTGATGATATTAAAATTGTTGTAAAAATTGACTACAAAAATAAATAATACATCGAATAGTCACACACGTGCTTCTGACACCACGCTAGTTTTAATCTATATCGTAGATATCAGCAAATACGAGGGACCGACAGTCGCTAAACATCCAGCGACGAAACAAATCTATGCACCACACAAACATTTGTCTTGTGCGGGAATCGACCTACTCAATCGCTACAATAAACAAAATATAATCACAAATTTTAAAACTTAACAGACCGACTTCAAATCGGATCGTGACCAAATTTTGAATTTTGCAAATCGGTCCACATTTGGCGGAGATATCGCGTAACATACATAAAAAACAGACGAATTGAGGATCTCCTCCTTTTTGTTGAAAATATAAGATATTTTCCTACTAACATATATTGAAATTAAACTATTTTTAGTTTAATTTTTAACGGGTCAGTCTGACCCGTGACCACGAAGGCTGCAAAGCTTTCGAAACGACGGGCATAAAAAATAAAACCAAATCGTGATATAATCCGTAAAAATAGTTTAATTTCAATGAATAACATTCACGTAAACCTAAGAAATCATTATACTAACATATAGTTCTCTGTAAGATTTACAGATTTTAGATGTAGACTTACAGTATTAATTTATAGTGTTATTAAAGATTTTATTAGGCAGCTAAATATTTTACGGCGTTTATATTACGCCCCTTGAGATTTTTTTGGTTTAAAAACATCTGATTTTACAACACAGCTGTCAGTTTTAAATTTCCCAAGGCTATTGAATAATAAAGGCAATGAAATAAATCTATTATTTATCTATTTTTATATAGCAGAGATTGGCAAACGAGCAGATGGGTAACCTGATGGTAAGTGATCTCCACCGCCCATAGACACCCAAGACACAAAAAGAATCATGGGTACGTTGCCAATCTAAAAGGAGGGATGGAAGGGGAGGGAAAAGGGATTGGGAAAGGGATTGCGGAAATGGGCCACCGGAAATCTCACTCACAGCGCGAAACGCGATAGCAAGCTGCCACTTTACGTCGGTTTTCTGTGAGACAGTGGCATCTAACCGGTCTAGTCAGCCCATTCGTGCCATAGACGATACTGTCTATAGCGTGGCTCTACCACTCAATGGACTTATCATATTTTTGGACCCGCGCGCTGAGAGCTGTAGAGCGAACTTCAACTAAGTCTGAGTAAAAGAAAACGAACTCAGTGAGGATTTGGAGTTTTTAAATTGGACTACGACTAACTTTGAGCCATTTTTCACAAGAAAAACAGACTAACAGACAGACTAAGCAAAGTTCTGTTAGACAGCCTCCGTGGCGCAGCGGGCAAGTAGCCGGCTGTGAAACGTAAGGTCGCGGGTTCGATTCCCGCAACGAGACAAATGTCTGTGTGGCCATCGGTATTTGTTTCGAGTCTGGGTGTTGTGAGACCGAAAGTCTCTCGTAGTTCCTGATACCCACGACAGAAGACTCTATCTTAGTGTGGGTTCAGGACTATGTGTGTGACTGTTGGGTGTATTTATTATTATTATGTTCTAGTAAAAAAATGACTCGGCCTAATTCAAAGTTCGATTTAAAAATTCCAAATCCTCACTGAGTTCGTTTCTTTGACTTAGGCCCGAATGGTCAAACGCTGCTCAACTTTAATGGCTTCTTATATTGATTTTCGCCATACAATTTTGACAGATAAGGCGGCATTAAACGACATAAGGCGTCCTTAAATGTATGGACATTCGGCGGTTAGACTTTAAAGTTCTGAGCCAGTAATAAGGTTCATTTGTCATTATTTAGGAACCCTAAAAGGAAAAGAATCAAGAAAACCGACTCCAATATTTTAAGACGATTTGTCATATCTATTCTCATATTCGATTTATAAAGCCGAAAGTCAAGGAAAATGTCAGTCGGAAACTTTTTCTTTTATTGAATTTTCGTGTTAAAGTTACTTAAGTACGTCACATTCAGTTGGAAAATGAAGCTTGACTTCCTTCTAAAGGATTTGCTGGAAATATTTTAAATTGACTTTTCCAAGAATTATGAATTTACGTCAATTTTAGAATGTAAGTTGAAGGTTTGAATCGGAACTCCTCTTTGTTAAGTTAGTTAATAACCTTATATCAAATTCCTCAACGAATAGACTTAGAGAATATCAACGTTATATTATAGTCTAATATTTTTTAAATAACTTCAAAGAAATTTTATTTAAGCTATACACAAAGATTTTAGTTGATGACGTTGAAATATCGTGGTAAAAAGGTGTATTTTTTAAGTGTAATTTTCTTACCTTATTGATTTAGTGATAGCTTAATTTTACTCTGTCTTCCTACCAGCTCTTATCCCTTAATGTGGGGGCTGCGCAACACACTTTTTCAAGCATGTTGCAGAAAGGATTTGGCTTAGTTTTTACAACCGGCTGCCTGCTTGACGTTAATCTCAAAGGGGGTATCCCCCTCGATAGGTTAATTTTATTATGCGTAAATGTTACAACCTAGGATCAAATCAGATGTCGGTAATGTCTAGAAATCACATTTTCTTTGTATTACAATTTGTGAAAAGTACCGCGATAGTCTTGCACCCTATTACATAATGGTATAGATATAAGTACGATGGATAGAGATGCGGTGTCGAATTAAAATTATCGATATTGTATTCATGAGTTGTATCGCATAAAAAATATCGTAGTCATAAAAATATCGATACCCTAAGGTAGTAAAGTATTTTCGACCGACTTCAAAGAAGGAGAAGGTCCTCAATTCGTCTGTATTGTTATGTCTACGCGATATATCCGCCAAATGTGTACCTTCAATATTATTTTTATGTTCGATAGAGCTTATTCCAAGGGTGGGCCCAAATAAATTTGCTCACGATCGGATAAGTTTTAAAGTCTGTCCGTTATTATTTATTAAGCCTTAAGCAACGCAATTAATTCATAATCATAAAATGCCATACATAATTTACTTAGTTCTTTATATTGAAGTCGGAGCATTTTTAAAGTGAGAGTAATGTTGCACGTACTTCCCTAAGGAATATGTTTTAGATCTAGCAGTGGAGTTCAAAATATGTCTGGTATCCAATAAAGTTTATTTATAGATTCTATAAATATTGTTATTGCATTTCAAATGTTAGATCTATTTTAGGTACCTACCTCTGCATCACAAACATGTGATACATGCATAATGATGTACATTATGTACGTGTCTTATAATGGAAAAAGTCACATAGTATGAGGTATGAGTAAAGTCAATAAGGTTTGGATGAATGTTAAAAGTTATAATAGTTGTTTTAAATTTTTTATGTGTTTAATTTTCAATTTCAAAATTTCCAAATAAACCTAAATCTACAATATATATTTTTCTTATATTATTATTTTGTTTACAATATATTACAGGTTCACTTATATTGAGTTGCGGTTTTAAAGTTATAATTAAACTCTATTTGGTAGTAATCAAATTCTGGATCGAGTATCGCCTAAAACGTTGCCTCCTGGTGCAGTCGAGTAAAATTAAATTATTAGAAAAATTGGTAGATATTATATACTACAAGGCACTACTTATTGCGTAAAAAAAATCATGCAAATAGAATTCCAATCCTAAAATAAAATATGACCCTTCTTCTGTAACAAATTACAACCTCTTTGATCAAACAGGTTGAATACTGGTTGAATTGTTTAAAGTATATAATACGGCCCGCATGTTTTGTTCAAACCCTTATTTATCGTACGGTGAACACGAAAGAAAACACTTGGAGAGCTGGAATGCGGGATTTTCTTTGTTTAACAAATGTATGTAAATTTTGACACACAGTTCTTGTTATTGGATGGGATCTTCGTTCTTTAAAGTACTTTGTGAACTCGATCGTTAATTTGTTGAACATTTTTTTTATATTTTTTATAGCAGAGATTGGCAAACGAGCAGATGGGTTACCTGATGGTAAGTGATCTCCACCGCCCATAGACATCCAAGACACAAAAAGAATCATGGGTGTGTTGCCAACCTAAAAGAAGGGAATGGAAGGGGAGGGAAAGGGATTGGGAAAAGGGGAAAGGGAGGGGGAAATAGGCCACCGGAAATCTCACTCACCGAACGAAACGCGACAGCAAGCTGTCACTTTACGTCGGTTTTCTGTGAGACAGTGGTATCTAACCGGTCGAGCCGGCCCATTCGTGCTATAGACGTTACTTTCTACAGCGTGGCTCTACCACATAAAAATATTTTTGTCGAACTCTACTTTTTGTAAGATACCTAAGTATAAAGTACTACATGTCTTTGGTCTTGTACTCGTACATTGAGTGTATAATAAGAAAGACATATAAGAATCCAAATACATAATAAAGATGTCATACAAACAATAATTTGATAAATATAATAAGTCTTGCTGTCTTTTATTATTGTATGAATCATAAAGGTATCCGTTATGACTCTTATCAGAATTTAGTCACTTGCCTGTGATCGTTATTACCATAAAAATCTATTTCTAACCTTTTATGTTATAATAACCATATAATTTCAACTATCGATTCCATCTATAGATGAAAATTTATCATCAAGATTCTGAAATATAAATTATACTAATGAATAAAGGCAATTTCTCGGTCTCGTTAAAATCACTTATCACAAAATTAAAAATAAAATTAAATCTATCTCTGCTCTATAAAATGCGTCCAGTTCAGATATTTCGCAACAATTTCTGCGAGTGCACATCTCAACGGCAAAACCACCGCCAATATTTCATCTAGAAAATGGAAAAGTATTTTTTTTGACCCATTCACTGTTCAAAGGAAATTTTTAAGTTCGTCGCTCAGTCGAACGAGACAAATTTCATTTGAACCCGTCGCTTTGCCTGTCGGGAATCACATTTATTTACCATCTACGGATTTTATCCGATTTTATTCTTTAAGGTGCGTTTTCAAATATCAGTCAAGTTTATTTTACCTAGGTATTTAAAATAATTCTAAGGCTCAGATCTATAGAGCGAACTTCGACTAAGTCTAAGTCAAAGTCACGACCTCAGGAAGGATTTGTAATTGTTAAATCGAACTTTGACTTAGCCCGGTTCATTTTTTACAAGAAAAACAGACTGTCAGACAGACTAAGCAAAGATTTTCTTGTAAAAAATGACTCAGACTTAGTACAAATCTTCACTGAGTTCGTGACTTGACTTAGACTTAGTCGAAGTTCGCTCTATAGATCTCAGCCTATATCGTTTCACTTTCTGACAGCGATGAATATATAAATATCTCTAACGCGGTGGATGATGGCGACCACCATACATATGGTGCTAAAACCTGCCATAATGACCCACACTCCTTGTGCGGTTCGCGTTCCAGGAACAGCCAGACCCTGACCCGATTCAAATTGAATTCAATTCGATTTCATTTATTGACTTAAAATTCGAAATCGAGTTAAAAATTGCGCTAATATTGCATTAGATTCGAGAACTTGTCATTTGATAATTTTCGATCGACTTCCAAAAAGGAGAAGGTCCTCAATTCGTCTGTATTCTTTTTTATGTATGTCACGCGATATCTCCGCCAAATGTGGACCACATAACATAACATAACATAAGCTCACGCCTGTATCCCCGAAGGGGTAGGCAGAGGCGCACTAGCGAACTAGAACACCCACATTTCGCCGAGCTTAGTTCCGTCCCAGATGTGATAGGGGGCGAGCCTATCGCCATATCACAAATTCCAGACTCCGGGCTGATATGGAAAAATCCAATATCACTTTACCCGACCCGGGGATCGAACCCGAGACCTCAGAACCGTAGTCGTACCGAAATACCACCACGCCACCGAGGCAGAAATGTGGACCGATTTTCAAAATTCTTTTTGTGTTCGATAGGGCCTTATTTCAAGGGTGGTCCCATATAAATTTGGTCACGTATTTGAAGTCGGTCTGTTAAGTTTTTAAACTTGTGATTATTATGTTGACATTAGCGTCGTTTTAAACTCTATTTTGGTGGAGTTTTAAGTCACTGAAGATGTCGAATCGAAGTCAAATTCGAATCGAGTGTCAATAGTCAGCCCCCAGTCCACTCGAGAGCCTTGCGTCATGGCTTGTCTGGTTGAGGCCAGTATGGGGGTTCTGGGTGTTTATGGGTAGCTGCATTGATAATCCATGCTGTATCGCAAGCTTTGATTTGCTTCTTCCCTCTTCGGAGTTTGTAGAAGCATAAATAGGCTGGCATGATTCTGTTGACCACCGATAAACCCATTGATTGTTAGTGGTTGCTGATTTTGTTTGGACTTCACTGCGTTTACCATCAGGTGTAGTATAGTCACTTTGCCGTGCTCAGATAAAAAGAAAGTATCTTTATTCCTAAGTGACATACCGCCGAATGCTCATACACTTTAGGTCGCTTTATGTCGTTTAAAGCCGCCTTCATCATCATCATCATCAGCCATAGAACGTCCACTGCTGAACATAGGCCTCCCCCAAAGATTTCCAGATCGACCTGTTGGAAGCGGCCTGCATCCAGCGACTTCCTGCGACCTTTATCAGGTTATTTAAAGCCGCCTTATTTATCAAAATTATATGGCGAAAATTAATGATCGGCAACATTTTTTCTCAAGAAAAGACTTTTAACACGAAAAATACAAGTACCAGATTGTACGATGTAAAAACAGATCGACTGCCCATTCAACCCGAAATATCAATCACAATTTGATAAATGGAGCAGCGAGGCATCTGTATTCTGCCGGCAGTCTTCGATATAATGCCCGCCAGTTCATGAATATTCAATTTGGATTTATTAATACCCCGCTGTTTTATGGTAACTAAGTGCTAACGTAAGTTACCGAGTAAAAATGGCAGAATAAATTGATGTAGACGGGGAAACTACGTGTGCCGTCATGATTTACATTAGCATACATTAAACCAGCCTTTAGTTACACGAACTGTTTTATTCAAGAAATATTTAGTCTTGTGTTAAGGCGAAGATGAACTTTTCACCAGCCTAACCTAGTTAGGACTTTTTTCGATCAAATCGAAAATAGAAGTGGATAAAGTAGAAGTTACCAAAGTTTAAGCACCTTTAGCGAAGATAAAAGAAAACATTTACCGCGTACTAGAAGTACCTTTTCAATAAGAAATGAGGTCTCCAATTAACGATGAAGCAATAAGTTTAATTACTTGGTTATAGATAGACACGGGCGTTTTTAAGTATTTTTTGGTGTTTAAGTATCATTCCTCAGTGTGAAGACCAGAAAAGATATGTATTTTATCACATATTAATCTAGGCAATGAGGTATAAGCTACTTTCATGATAAACTGGAAGATAGACTGTATCAAACCTAAAATTTGCACACCGGTACACGATAAAATTCACAGAATAAACAAATATTTACATCCACGTAACAAAATTTCTGAACTGTAAGCCTCAGCAATAAGAAATTAATTTCAAATTTATTTACTTGACAAATTCGCCTTCAAATACAGCACTCAACTAAGTTCGTATTTCGTCCGTTTAAATTTTAATTTACACAGAGATCAGTCTCAAAGAAGGAATTACCTGGATGTTGAAGTCAGTGGAATTTCGTACCCAACTAAGCGTTTTGATTAAAATGCCACGGACCATAACACTTCGATATTAGAAATGGATACAAATATTGCTTTCTAGTTTATGTTGCTTATGTGCTCGTATTTTACTTCATGGAGTTCATTTATAACTTTGTCTTCTAGATTAGTTTTTTGTAAAGTTGATTGAGCTATGTTTATCAGACAGGTTTATTGATCATGTAATATGTTCATACTTTAGAAGACAAATGCGATTAGAGATAGTTTCAAGATCGATTGCGACAACTTTGTATTAAAACTAATACATTTCGTTTCTACTTTAGATTAATATACATATAACTGTTTATTTTCTTTTATTTGCCTTAATTCTCTCCATTGTGGGTCCACTACAATACGTTTAAGTATGTGGTAGAAAGGATTGGGTTTAGTTTTTATGACCCGCTACCTGCATGAGATTAACCCTCTCTGGTGGATGTCAAGCACAGCTTGTAAGAAAAAAATTAGTTTGTTTCCATCAAATGTAATAGATATTTTACCATCATCATCATCAGCCACAAGACGTCTACTGCTGAATATAAGTCTCTAAATATTTGCAGAACGACCGGTTAGATGTTTTATACCTACAATATAGAAATTTTCATAAATCTCTTAACTTTTCAATTTTAGGTTTTAGATTAAAACGTAGTAGAACCGTTCAAGAATAATTTGCTTAACCTCCTACTATCAGATATGGAAATCAAGCATCAAGTCAGTTGCAAGAACCAAACTGAAAGCGAATGCACTCGTATCGTAACAATAGCCGTCCTATTATCAACGGTTAGCTAGCACTAGTACAATAGCTGACAATAGTCTAGCGTGGATCTTGCACTTGTCTTTATCTTCCGTCTGAATAGTGAATAGCCAACCTGTTTCTTTGTTGTATTTGCAAAAATAATTATTATGAAAACGTGACACGGACGGACTATTGGAAGTGTACTGTAGTACATAATATTTAGTAATGTTATTTTATTTATTCTTTTCTAAGAGAAACGTAAAACAATAAGTTCCAATTCAAATTGCTTTTATTGGACATCGTTAATATTAATAGTCTCAGTATTCTAGAATGTTTTCTTCTCTGCAAAGGCCTCCCCTACAAATCTCCATAGTTCACGGTCTTGCGCTTCCCTCGTCCATATCACTCCCGCTGTAGCTCTTAGATTATCTTCCCCACCTACGAAATGGTCGTCCTCTTTTTCTCATGCCTTTCTTTGGATACCACTCTATTACGTCTTTGGTCCTTTTATCTTAGGTGCTTCGGATTATATGACCTGCCCATTTCTATTTAGATTTTTATAATTGTATAAGTTACATCTATAATTCCAGTTTTACTTCTTATAGTCAATTTTTTTCTTATTTAACGTGCTCTTTTCCATGTCATGCTGACATGTTTTTTATTTATTTACATTTTTCTTTGTAACCGACATATGGTATATGGAACATATGGTATATAGGTATATGAAAGAATGCATGAATAGAAAATTTTGCTTCTAAGTTTGAGTAATATTGTTGAAAACAATAAGATAGTTTAACTTAAATCACTTATAATAACATTATGTACTAGCAAAGTTTCTACAAATAATTTGCTCCAAGCACCTACATCAAAATACAAAATAATACATACATTATTATTGCAGGGGACGTTATTTCGAGTGTTTCTTAGAAGTTAAATTAACTCAATCTTCAGTAGACATAATATTATTATCTTAGGGTCTACTTTCTTTATTTCTTTCTGCTTGGCCTTATCTCGGCCTTGTGCAAGGGTCCGCCTTCCTACTTAAACGCTTCCACTTCGCCTGGTTTTCCTCTCTCTCCACAGTAAGACCTAACACATCTTAGGGTCTTCTTCCACAAAAAAATACCCACATATTTTATTAACACATTTATGATAGATTTTATTATAATTATATTTAAGAATTCACAATTTTTACTATTGAATTTTACTATAGCGGTTTTGTTAAATACCTAAGATAGTGAGCTTACCCTTATTAATCCCTCATTCATTTAGCTGTAATGATAAATAAAACATGTCTATATCGAAGCAGACAGCTGTGCTGCTAAGCTAACGGATAACTTTTGTTAAGAACTTTCAACACATCAGAAGCGACATGTTGCTTGTTCCACGAAGTCGCGTGGACTTGATGTCAGTTCTCATACATGTAGTTCTATAACATACGTAGAACTATGCAGATAATGTATATGTTCGAAAAGTTTCTGCAGCGCGAGTTTACGTATTCGAATTAATCTCATTGCAAGTAAAACAATTAAAGTTATTTGTGCTTAGGTCTCTGGTGACCTAATTTCCTATAGGTTTTTAATCGATGCTGTAAAAGGAAGGTGTTGTAGGAAGGATTCGGTTTCGTTTTTACGACAGTAAACTCAGTTTATATACTTTGCCTAGTGGCAATGTAACACACAAACGTATCGATAGTTATTCCTTGCTGGGCTTATGGATAGTTAGGCAGTATGGGCTGGATAGTTTAAAACATTAAACTTACAGTTTTTATACTTGGTAATTAAGTAATCTTCAACCTCTATCACGTTAATCAATAAAGCCCAAAATATTACACATTAACAAAATTCTTTCATCCAAGAAATACTAGGAACAAAATTTCAAGTGAAATCTTAGTAAATAACTTTGATTAGTTTTCGGTAAACTTGTAGAGATTTTCATAAGCAATAAGCAATAAAACATTATGATTAAATACTTACGAACAACTTTGGGCTATGAATTCGGGAATTTTAGCGTTAATAATTTTGATTAGCTCTGATACAATGCTTATAAACATTTATCCTTTGCAAACGATCCAACTTTCAACATTAGAATTTTGACACCGTGTTATTATAATGGAGACTTCGAAAGTACCTATGTATTGTAAAAATCTATTTTCGGCGTATTTCAAAATTCAACTTGAACTAAATTTTTGGTAAAATAATAGAAGATCTGAATTTGGTTCTCTATAATAATCGACG